>PCDJ01000001.1:2525054-3787581 GCA_002778245.1 Raffaelea albimanens
CAGATGCAGGGTATCAAGATGAGAAGGACGAGGGTGCATCTTGGGAGCTGTGCAAATCAATGCAACCCTGCCTTGGGTGTGTGTGTCCGTCTCTCGCTGCCAGATGACGAACGACTCAGGCGGACTTGGGTTGTTTCTGGGTTGTGTTTTGTGGTTGGCGATCAGCGTTGCATTGATGCCAGACAAACCAGATACAGCTTGCAACACTACAAAGTACAAAGCCAGCAAACACAGCAATATTAACCGGCCCCTGCTCGCATTGAGAACCCCGGTCTGAAAAGACCTAATACAATGTACCTCGTAAGGACCGAGGGGGTGGGTGGTGTGCATCACCAGGCTCTGGAACAGCACCGACACACACTCATACAGATTGCACACCACCATTCACTTTGCCGTAGTCAGACTATCCCCATGCCTGCCCCGTTCCGGCTCTCAGCCTCCAGGCACCTCCGTGGCCAGATTCCGCCGTCGTTGTCCAGCACCCTCGTAAGACACTGGGAACGTTGGCAGTGCCGGGACCAGGAAAACTCTGCAAAAAATAAAATAAAAGCAACGGTTTGGCCGGAAGGCAATCTGACGTATTTTGTATACTGTGGCCATATTTTGTATTTTGCGCCCAGGCTAGCCGCTTAATGTTCCGAGAATATAGTGATCCTAACAGTAAGAAACGGTTCTAATTACAGCGTATTACTAGAGGCTAAGCCAGGCATCTGTAACGCCT
The DNA here is from genome assembly GCA_002778245.1 of Raffaelea albimanens. NCBI lineage: Eukaryota > Fungi > Ascomycota > Sordariomycetes > Ophiostomatales > Ophiostomataceae > Raffaelea > Raffaelea albimanens. The sequence goes on from PCDJ01000001.1 coordinate 2,525,776, forward strand.
TTTGCGCCATTGGGTTTCCCGCGGGCGGCGGGCAGTAACAGACGACGGCGCCCGTTATTTCGTATTTATTTTTATTCACATTTTTATTGCTTAATTCCTTCCGCCCTGTGACTGGCACGGAACAGTGTTCTTCCCCCCTCCCCCCTTCTCGCCTTCCACCCCCACTCCACCGCCCCAATCCCTCAACGGCGTCCCCGAGAGCAACAACGGACAACGGGTCCAAATATTAAAGGAAAAGCGGGTCCTGCCCGTTTTACTCTTGGTATGTTCCTGCCGAGAGCACAAAGTACGAACGTTGCAAAGTATTTTTTGGGGGGTGCAGGCCGCAAGTACGTGAAGAGGGCCACGAAAAAGCAGAAAAAAGGGAAAAGGAAACAAAGAACAAGTGCACATGCAAACCCACTCGGTATCAAAAAGATGGGCTGGGAGAGATGGACGGAGACAAAAGGCTCGAAACGGAACAAAGGAGACAAAGAAAACCAGAGGCAAATGTGTAGGAAATCCTGATGAGACAAAGGAGCGAAGGGGGGTGAAAAGCGGAAACATTCGCCATCCTCGTAAATTCCCATTGCAACAAAGGGGAGAACGAAAAAAGACGCTTCTGCATCCTTTCGTTCCAAGAATCCAACAAGTGGGACGCTCCGGGCTGTCTCCGTTTCGAAGAGAGAGAAACATAGTAAGTAGTACGATGCGACGGGGACGTGCTTTTGGACCACGGGCCTAACTAACAGCCCAGCAAGGCCTTCGTGTTGCCACCGCTACAAGAAAGACGGCATTTTACGGAGTATTATGGGCAACGGCGAGAAAGATACTATGTGCAAAACGTTGGCGCGCCTCTTGCGGACAATTTTTGCAAATTGAAGTGAAACTAGCGGTGGTGATCCCCGACACGCAAGGGGAGAGAGATGGTGGGCGAGCAGCCTTGCAAGATTCACGAGATCCAGTGTATGCAGAGGATATCTGACAAAAGCAGGAAGAAGCAAAAAACACGGAGCTCCTTCCCTCCCCCTCTTGCCAAGGAGGAGCGAGCGGACAGCAGGCAACATGCTCCTAAATCCAGGGTCTTTGGCTCTTCTTCTTTTTTGCTTCCCTCTATCCGGATGCACCCTTGTTGCTTTTTGCTTTGCATTGCTTTCTTTGCTTTTTCCTTGTCGCAGCCCCCGTCCCCTCCCCTCCCCCCTGTACTAGTTGCAGCGTTGCATGCAACGTTTTGTAAATTTGCCCTGCCCTTTGCAAATGTCCATACATGGCATTTATTACTCCAGTACAGTACACAGCACGGAGCATTTGCGAGTACGAGATCGCAGGTCGGCCCGTGTAAAAGCCGTCTTCACACCGAAAGGATTCAGGCGCGGCATCAGGCAGCGTTACATAGTCCGACGGTAAGGGCATCTGGCAGCGGCAGGAGAGCGCGACGGACAGGGCAGGCGGCAGGCAGTGCAAGGTTGGCTGCCTGTGTGTGTGCGCGAGTGTGTGAGCGAGTGTGTGTGTGAGCGTGCGCGCGAGTGTGTTCCACCCGGACCACTTTTAACGTCCAGCCGGAAAACACGGCTTTGTATTCCTAATTGGGAAATTGTCCTATCGGCCAGTTATTGCAAAAGAACCTCACCTGTTTGAAAGGGGGAAGCGACCGAAGGGCACAGCGCACGAACAGAAAAAGAAAATCACGAGAGACAGGGAATGTTACAGGCAGGCCATTCCCGTGACTACCTGCTGGGCGGCCTTGGGGCCCCCTTCTGATTCCCGCACCCCCCCACGCTGCCAATTCACGCACTCCAAACAAGACCCAAGCCTGATCCTTCTGCGACCCGACAATAAGGGCATGGTACGACAGCGTTCCAGCAAAGGAAAGGCGCCGGCCAATCATGCATCACTAGAGCTGCTGTGTCTGTGTGCAAGACGCAAAATAGCTTGTATGCACCTTTCCCCAACATAAAAAAGTCCCTTCCGTTGCGCTCCAAGGTGCCATAATACATAATAGGATGACACTACTATGAGCACTGCGAGTGACTCGTGCATGCGCTACTTAGTATTGCTATCGTATGTTTTTTTTTCGCAGGCTACAGGAAGCAGAATAAAAGACGAATAAACGAATCATGGACGAATGAGCAGAAATGCATTACCCCAAAAAAGGGATCATGTCCGGACGGCCAAATCCTTCGCGGTGCTTTTTTAAATTCTGGAGAGAGATCCTGCAAGGCAAAAAAAAAAAAAGTAAAATTCCATTTTTAAAATGTCAAGGTACAAGCCAGCCCCAGCCTTTTTGGGTGGTCATAGCTTGTACCCTCCCCTCCGGTCTCCTTACTACGCACTCTCGCTACCACAGTAACAACCCTTACCCCCCTGATACTACTCGTACGAAAAGCTATGGCATCCCCCGGTGACCTTTTTGTCTTCAAGGACCATCCTTGCTCGTTCTTCTTTTTGCTTCTTAACTGTCCAACTGGTTGCGCCCCCTTTTTTTGCCCTTTTCCCTTCTCTCAGCCTCACCTAGTGAGATACTCTGTGCTATGCCCCAATTCTACAGTTTTCTCACCTCTCAATGCAAAACTGTCCCGCAAGTGATCGCGAGCTGTGGAGAAACTGTTTACTTTTTTGTACCGGCACCGGCGATAGACTGGACTTTGGCGAGAGATGTCTTTTTCTCACCATGGCCATAATATTTTTTGCCGAGGTTCAATTCTCTCTCTTATTAGGACGGAGCAAAGTCGGCGTCTTTTGCGACACTGGTAAGAGGAAACAGTGTTTCGGGAGTACAATGTATTTGGATCCTTCAGCGCAAATGCTACAAAGTAAGGAGTCTCTATAAAGAAACCCACCCGCTGGTCCAGGCCAATAGTGAAATGGATACTCTCCCGGAGAGCCCTACGAGGATGAGCATGTATCCTACGGAGTACGGAGTAGTATCGTATCCTGCCTTGTTATTATTGCAGGTTCCCAGCTTCGGCTGCCAACCGACATACCCCTGCGGGTTCTTCTTTGGCATGCTTTCTTTTTTCCGTTTATTTTTATTCTTCTTGGTAGATGTAAGATGCGCATTGTAAAGTGAGAACCGACAGTACGTACAGTAAGCATGATGGAGAGCACATCACGAAAGCCACAAAGCCACAAAGCGCATCACTACTACTGTGGCTGTCGGGTTTCTACAGGCGGGTAGCTAGCAGGGCGGAAATCCGGTCTGTTGGGGCGGATATAGGACTTGGGACGGAAACTGGACAGGGAAGCCTTACCCTCTGTTTGGGGCATAGACTTGCCTGCGCTCCAAGCGTCACAGCTAGTGTGTGCGGACCTATGATGTAAGGCGCCATAGTTCAAAAGGATCAAGGAAGACATCTGTTGGGAGATGACGCGGGGGCCATGTTGGTTTTCTTTGCTTTGTGAGGTTGCTCCTTCCCTTTGTGTGTTACCATCTGCTACCTGTAATACGGCTCGGTTTCGTTCGTCTTGCTCCGTTCTGTCCCATGTCTTGCACATCTTTTTTTCCAACCACCACCGCCACCACCCAGGGTAGCATCGGAGCGTCTTACTGAGAGTAATACTGAGTACTGAGTACCGAGTTTCTGAGTTTCTGACTTTTACACCGAAACCTCGTATGCTTGTAGGGGGGTGGAATTTACGTTGGTTTTATTCCTCTGCTGGTAACAACTACCCTGCCTCACTACAAACATACAAAGTGCCCTGGTCAGTGGTCACTAACGAGGAGGAACGCAACCCATCCCGATTAAGTGAATGAAAAACACGATACAAGGCCATGAACGAAAACAACGGCAGCAGCAGACAGCCCAAAGCAGTAATTGGGAAATACAAATCAATGTGGAAAATGTATGGAGTCCGTATGTATGAAGACATCTGGTACGCTTTAATTGTCCTGGCCATGGTAGGGAACATCCTTGTTTTGCTCGGAGGCTATGTGGGTACAGAGTTGCATGGAAGCTTTCGCACAAACCCAGCGTAAAGAGAGAGACAGGTATCCTGCCCCCTAATGTGCGGAGTTTGGGCCCCATATGCTGGCATACCGGGTGAAATAAAATAGCAGGAGACATCATTGCTTTGCAGTAGTACGTACTAGGGCCCTACCTAGTAGTGCCTCCCCCCTTTCCGCCTTATTTTACTCCCACTCTCCAACGCATCCGAGCTTGGGCCCTTTCCGCCCAGGACCGAGACAAGCATGCACCTTGTATCAACACAATCCATATATTGGATCAAGGACAGCGGGAAGGGAGGAAACAGAGAAGGCTTGACCCAGCAAGCTTGGTCCGAGCCTGATGATACTGAGTATGTAATGCTTTTACTCTTGGATTCTGCACTCGTACGTACTCTCCTGCGCCGAACTGCATATCTGTTCTTTTATGTTTTCGCGACTCCATATCGTATGCGAACAAGGTAATTCCTATTCAATCCCCTGGTCATCCTCTCGGATACAGGCTGCCGAGCCTTTCCAGCCGTACAGACTGTACCCACTGTCCAGAAACAGCCAGAAACAGCCAGGGGGGTTGTTTTTCACTTTTGCTGCGGACATGAAATCTTTCCTGTTCCAATCTGCTTTGTAATTTTTTTGTTAATTCTCATACGTAGATATACGGGCATATGATGTCGTCAATGTTGCAACGAGTCTGGAGAGGTTGAGTGAGAGAGACGATGAGCGCCGAAACGAACAGGGACAAGAAGGAAAAATCGGGATACGACCCTTCGATTGCCAAGGCACTAGACTCAAAATAGAAAACGAGATCTCCCAAAATGTGTAGTAATACATAAAAATTAAAAATGCACCACCGGTAACACCAGGGGAGGAACCAGCACACAGGGTCGGGTCCCCCCCCCCCCCTAGCTAAGAAAGTAAAAAAGGAAGCCAGCGCCAACCGACCCCCGGGTGCAACGGGAAGCGGACGACCATCATCCTGTCTGTCGGATTCTCTTTGTGATTGGGATAGCCCGTAGTTTGCTTGGGAGGCTGTTGTTTGTTGGTGTGACCAACGGACAGCCAGATGCGCTTTTTCGATGTCTGCCTGCAGAGGCGGTATGGTAGCAAGAACTTTGGAATTCAAAATGACACGACTGGATGTCACGATTGCTGTGAATGAGAGCGTGGGCGGGTGGATGAGTTGTCATTCACTGGGATCGGATTGCCCGTTTGACCAAAAAGCAAAAAGCAGAAAGCAGAAAGAGGAGTCCCACCCCCATCCCACGTTTTTTTTTTGGGGGGGGGGGGGGGGTCATGTTACTGTTACACTCTGTACTTGATCAATTTCAAAGAGTTTGCCGAAAATGCTACGCAACCCAGACGTGATGTTGAATTAAGAGACTTTTGCATTATGCATTCACTCAAGGCAAGACATCTAACTTGTCAGGCTACGAGCTGTCTGCTTGCTGCCCCCTGTTCGGGGTTTGACAGGAAAGTAGAGAATCTCCAGAAGGGGCCTCACTTCCAGAGTATCATCCAAAGGGGTTATCAGACAGAGCATCCCCTCCAATCTCGTCAACTCTTCAGCCCTCATACAAAGTAATCAACCCACCCAATGGACGCTTTCGTCGTTGTACATGCATTATCAGATGCACCAGTCCCGCCCCCGAATAATAAAAAGGCAGGCACTATCACGAAAGCAGCAGTTCCATTAAGTGTTCGATGCAGAACCGTTTTTTTTTGACAGCTTGGAAAGAGTTGATTAAACAGGAAGCAACTGCCTGACACCAAAACAGTCCCAATTGTACCAGCCGCTAGACCCGAACGGGGCAAAGCGGATGATCAAACGCGGTTAGGCTCGCCAAAGTTACTAATATAGGTTTAACTGTGCGAGCTCGCCGACTTAGGTGCGGGACAAGACAAGAACAAACCCTTGTCCAGGCCCTCCGAGAGAAGAGCTTCTTTCTTGTGAGCTGTATTTGTGTTTTCAAAGTGGTATTTCTGTTTTGGGGTCTCGACTAATATAATATCATTCAAGATGCAAGAGGGCCAAAGCAGGAACTGCCCGCCCGTTTTTGGGTGTGTGTGGGCGCTTCCTTTTCTGTTGCTGTTGTCCTTTTTGGGCTGTCAGGTTGACAACTCGCTAACTGCTGCAGGAGGAGAGAGAAACCAAAACAGAGCTCATCCTTGTCACACCCTGCCTTCCTGCCGATGTCAGTTGTCTCCTGCCGCGTCCCTGCACGATGCAGAGTGTGTGTGTGCGTGCGTATGTAGGATACATTGTTGTTGGGTTCTTCTTTCTTGTCATTGTGACCCCAGAAAAAAAAGAACAAGAAAAGCCGCGTACCCCGACATCTTGGGTACGGCAGATGCCAATGTATATCGCAGCAAAGCCCGTAATAATACAATGTACTATGTGTCTAACTGTGATGACACTTTTCAATCATCACCGCCTGTAGTCGATCTTCAGTGGCTTGTTGTGGATCAAGGAAGGCAGGGCGACGGGGGGGAGGGGTGGTGGTGGTCAAAGTCGATCTCCCCTTTCAAAAATGCCCAACGTTATTTTCTTTTTGGCACACCACCCCCTCTCCGTTTGATACAAGGTAAGGGAAAATCAAAAATACTTGCTCAGCGCTAGGCTTCAGTACCTGCACGAGATGTACCTTACCCGCCTTGCACAGACATAAAAAGCACAAAACATCCAGGGGACAGGTCTCTAGACTTTATTCCCCTCTGGGAGATTTCTAGCGAAGTTCAGCTCAGGCAGTCCGAGTCTAAACCCAAACAGGAATAACACCTGGTCCTTGCGTTTTTTTGTGTGTGCTTGTCGGTCTAGCCGTTTGAACTTTTTTTTTCCCTTGTAGCCTTGCTCCAAGATACGTACATATTCGTTGTAAGGAAGGACGAGTGTAAATAAAAATGAATACTCGTAATAAATAAACTTTAATTTTGGCACATTAAAAGTCAAGAGAGTATCATGTGCAAGTCTTTATTTGCAGTTACAATATTGGGATGCATTGATAATTGCCATCGCCTTCGTCTTTGCCGGTTCGTCCGCTGTCGCAGTGTATTGTGCTCTGGCTTTTAAAGTACGCACTACACTTGTACTTTCTGTAAATAACCTGTCAGGGTGACCTGCAGCAGGGTTTTTTTTAAGAAGGGTGAGGAAGGAAAATCGTACTACGTAGGAAAATAGAAGCAAAAAAAGTGAAATGTGAGATGTGAGCAGCACTGCTCTTTTGTTTTGTTCCTTTCGGCTCACATGGCATGTGGTCACGATGCCATGCGGTGCAGGGCCAGTTGTTAATGTATATCTTGCAAAGTAGCAATGGAAACAAACCACAAAAAAAATGTGAGAGCCAAAAAATGTGAGAGCTCACAAGAACGTGAACAAAATGCGAGACAAAAACATACGAGCCAGTAGTGTTACTCTTCTCCCATGTGCTCTGACATTGTCCCTGGCATAGTATTTCTTCTTTGCTGCGTTTTAATTCCTTCTTTCCTGAGACACGTTGTTACCGTACAACGTGTTCATCCGACGTCATGGATGGGAACGATCGGCGAGAAGGTGAGAAGTGCGTGCGTGTACGAGTAGTGTGTGCGCGTGTGAGTGAGTGCATGTGTACACAAAATAAGACAATAAATACGTTGCAAGCTATGTAGATTGCATTGTTTTTAAACGACGCAAGATGATTGTGCAACCAGCGAATGAAGAAATACTACGGCAGAATACTTTGCATGTGTTATTAACGGCTGCTATAGGTTGGTCAAGATCAAGACCAGCGAGAAACCTGGGCAGCCGAAAAGGAACAGATCGGGTGCACAGGGCTCGATCTTTGCACGAAACCGACTTGGATGGAGATCGGTCACAAACCGTTTGTCTGCCCTGCCGCCCTTGCCCACCACCCAGAACCCTGCTCCACACTGAAATGGCCTTTGGATGTGACCTTGATCAACTGTTTGTGTGTGTGAGAGACCGTGACAAGTATTGGTGATTGACTTGGGTGCTGTATCCAAGACACCGAGCTGCTGGTTGGGGGAATAGAAAACGAAGATCCCGCTCCAATACAAGTTTGTCTTGAACTGACTGATGTAAGACAACGGCCAATGAACGAGATCATGTTATTTGCCCAAAGAGACATGTCAACCGGTGCAAAAGCGCCCTAAAAACAAAGTCCAAAAAGGGGGGGGGCACCGATCCCCAGTCGGCGAGCGGAGACCCAAATGTGAGTGAGGGTCTTTTCCGTCCTGGTCTCCTGCTCTTGTCAGAAACGGAGCCCACAATTGGATCTAATGCACAAATACCTGCAGGCCGACGCATTAGGAAACCACAAGAAGCAATTCGATGGGTAGTGGGGAAGCCGAGGAACAAAACGACAAAACGGACCCAAGCATTTGCGGCCAGTAAGGCGGCTGGACGACTAGGCTGTGTGGGCCATCCACCCCGGTCCCAGCCCCCGTTGCAGTGAAGATTTGAGGAAAGAGGAAAGGGGAGGGGGATGGAATCTACGGTAGTGGCAGCCAGGGTTGGTATATTACATCTGCAAATATAGGTTCGGAAAAGGAATACGGAGGGGTGTGGCTTTCTTGTTCTTGTCCCTGGTGGTCCATCCTCCCAAGAGCCTCTCCTGCTGCCTTTGTCTGCAGCGTCGTTATTACACATTGCATCCGTGTGCTTGCAGGGCCAGCAGGAAAATATTCCGCACGTCAAACACAGTATCTGGCAAAGTAGCATCTCACGGAGTAGCTGCGAAGGAGCCGTACAGCTGCTACCATAAGTATGGGGGGTATTATCAACGGAACGGTAGTGGTTGCAGCGGAACAACAACGAGCTCCCTTCGTTTCAGCAAGATGAAATGAGGAGGTGCCGTCCGTTCTCGATGCACTGCAACCCGCATCGGCGCTGCCGGGCGGCAGATGATGCAGTTGATGTCCAGAACGCTGTGGCGGAACAGGGCAGCAGGGCAGCCAGGGCCACGGCGTGTTGCATCTGTACCATGGGCATAAGAGATGGCACTTGATGAACCCTGATGCTCAGTGGTGTCTCTACTGGCTCCGCAATGACCAACCCGGTTAGAGATGCCAACGGTCCAACGTCTGCGCATACTTGTGGTAGGGCCGGGACTGGCAGGACTGGCGACACAAGACCAGCATGTAGCGCGCCGTATTCTACGAGGCTCGCGGTTCCTCCTCCCTACATATACGAGAACAAAAAGACTCGAGGCCATGTCCGCCCGGATATCACGAGTCTCGCGTCGTGTGAGGCGGTCCATGTATCTGGTCTCACGGCGAGCCTGCCAAATGACCTCCATCCTGCCCGTCTTCCCAGAGAACAAGTACCTGCCTGCTTAACCGTGCCTCCCACTAGACTCAAGCTCTGTGCGCACTGCACACCGAACAAGAGGGACGCGCTGGGTCCCCCGAACCTCAACGGCGCGCACGACCCACCCACACTCTTTCTCTGGTGCCTCCTTGCCCGTTCTGATGATTTCTCCTCCTTGGCTCTTGTCCGCATTGTCGCCGCTGCCGCTGCCGCTGCCTCGGGAGACGGTGGTCCAGAGGGGCCAGCACGAACGAAAAGACGACACGGAGGGTGGGGACTTGCCTGACCAGGGGGTTGAATCTTTCTTAGCGCCGTTTTTGATCTACTACACCGTACTACAGCCACAGTATCGAGTCGCTGGGATTTCTGCTGTTCCCCATTTCTGACTTTCTGAGCAAGATACGAGGCACGAATTTCTGACTTCTCGATGTCGAGTACGTACCGGCGCGACTGGGAGTGGCTCTGTGGAAGTACTTTCCGGACGATGGAGCCTCTCTCTCTCTCCCCTACCGAGTGCGTGCTCGCAGGATGATCTTATCTCGCTGAGCGCGGGTATAGGAAAGAGTCGCTTGAGGACAAAGACGCGACGGCGCGAGGGAGCGACTGGGGGCAGAACGGTTCTCGCGCGCCCGCACCTGGTTCGAGCCCATTCCAAAGACGGCAGGCAGCAGAAGCCCTGAAAGAACAACAGAACAACGGAAGAACACAGGGGGGTGAGCCGTGACAGTACTTTGGGAGCCTGTGTCTCTGATCTGCATGCGGTGCTCTCGCGCTCGTAGAGTGATCTGCATAGGCTGTCTCGGCGGCCCTTGACGATTCTCGCTGGCCGCCACGAAGTAACTCTGCTGGAAAGCACCTGCAGATGCCAACGAACGACCCGCGACTGGCGCCCGCGGAAAGACCACATTTGTGCAAATGTCGGTCAGTTGCATATTGCGGGTTTTGCAGGCCTCGCAGCTTGCATAGCTGCACAGGCCACCCTGCTGCACCGGTGCTGCACGCATCCTGCCCGTTGGTGGCCCATTTGTGGTCTCTGCTGCACTGCTGCGCTGCTGCCAGAGCCCCATTCCTTCCTTCCTTCGCCCAACGCTCTTGCCGCCGGCATCCAGCCCCGTTGCGCTGCCGTGGATGTTCCGCTATTCCCGCCTCCCGCTACAACGTCTTTGCTTCGCAGCGCCCCTCTTTTAGCTGTCGCTTTCAGCTGCTGTTGTCCCCCTCCTGCAGCGGCCACTGGCAGGCGCCCGCTAATTGGCTGTCCCAGTCACCTTTACATGCATACATCGTTCATTGTCTCTCCAAAGTCCTCCCACCGGGGTGGGTCCCATAACGTTATTGCAGGGCAGGATCCTGGCCCCACCCAGTCCAGACCACCAGCACCCAGGAGAGCCGCCAATTGTGCTCATTGTGTCTGGAGAGACAAGGTGCGGATGGGTGGCATTAATTACTCCGGATCCATCCTGGCAACCCTCGCTCAGTGCCTGTCGCCTGCCCCGGGGCACTGTGGCCAGTTGCGACCGTTGGTGGCCGACGCTGCATCCCATCTTGCGCGGCCGCAACCCTCTGCAGGCGAAAATCAGCTTGAAAAGCAAGCGGCCGACCAGCACAGGATGCGACCAACAGAATATGGGATTTGGCGCGCTTTGCATCGATCGATGCAGAATCCTGCCGGGCATTCTTCACCTGGGAAGGCCCGATGAGGACTGCGCCATCTACAGCGTTTGTAAGCCCAGCAAGCTGAAGCATGCAGACAGCCGCCGGGCGCCGATTGGAATGGGCGGGGACGAGAGCGATGAGATGGGCAGGCAGCAGGGCAATTCGTGGGATATGTTGTGCGAGTGCCATGTCAGATGCGTGCGAGATGCTCCGTATCTCACTTCACCAAAGAGACAGAGATCGCCAGGGCCAAAAAGCCAACGCTCGCGCAGCCCGGGCGGATTCTATCGACACCCCCGCATCTTACCCACACGCCCCTAGCTCACCGAAAACTCCAGTCATCGGCAGCGCTCATTTGCCCTTGGTTGGCAGGGTAATTTCACAGAAACACAAGTGTTGCAGTGCAGCAAAAAGAAAGAAAACGAGAAATGAGGGTGCATGAAGCAGCAGGAGAGCAAAAAACCGCACCCAGACGCCTCTCCGCGACGCCCAGAGGACGACATGACGTTGAGAGAGCAGTGAGGCACAAAGGGGAAAGGCTCTGGAACAAGCTCTCGAAGTGGGGCGCAAATAAATTAATTCGAAAATTAATTGGAAAAATTCAGCCACCAAGCAGCCACCAAGCAGCCTTGCCGCAGGATGAGAGCATTGCGACCCAGCTGCGAAACAGCATAACAACTCCTCTGCTACCACCCTTTCTCTCTCTGGTCCATCCCCCATGCCGCGCACCCTTCTTCATCTCCCGGCTCTTCCTCCTTCCTCTTTCTCTTCCTCCCCCTTCCTTCTCTACCTCGTCGCATCACACTCTGACAGAAAAAAAGGTGATTTACAGCACACGGGAGGGAACGAAACGCTAACGAGCGTTGAAGATTTGCCTGCACCGCCCCTCTTCTTGTTGCACTCTCCACTCACACTTCAGGCAAAAGTGCAGGATGGTTGCTTGCTGCTCTGCGACCCTGCTAATGTGCACCCTGGCCGGATGAAAAGGTACTTTGGGCTCCATACAGCTTACTCAAGATCCAAAGTACACAGTGTGCGTGACGGACTTTGGGTAGCATCTGTCTGCAAGCAAACGGCTTCTCCAGTCGGTTTCCGACAGAAGCGATTGGCTCCTTTACGAACGTTTTGTCTCGCGTAGCCTCTTTGGGAATAGTAGCATACTGTGCGAACAGATCCCTGCGAGACACCCTGGCCTCTTAGCGTCCGTCCCCATACGCATAATAGAAAGCCCATGTTCTTTACTGGGCTTTTGCTTTTCAGGACAAAGTGGACAAAGTAGACAGAGTATTTTACTTGAGGGGAAACGTCTGTTTGCTCACGAACACGCCTGGACACAATTGCTTCTTTTTTTACGACATCTCGGCTTCTCTTGGGAGCGCTTCTGCGAGGCCACTGTGTCTTGCTGGCAATAAAATTAAATAAAAATAAAAGTGCATAAACCCCAAAAGGATCCATCCGCCTTTCCAGCTCGCACACACACACTTTTCCACCTTGTGCCCCACCCCTGTCCCACCGTAGCGGCAGATCGACCGGGGCTGCTTTCTCGCCTGCCAGAATGCTGGGTCTTGCACCAGAAATAAAAATAAAAATAAAAAAAGCAAGGAGGGGTGCTCCAATTGTCCTGCATAACTGCCTAGGACCATGTACCAAAGTAGCAACAATGCCGCTATTGTTTACAGCAGCAACGAAACCACCAACACACCACAACATGTCTTTAATTTTTTTTACCTTGCATCACCACTTTCCTAGCATGCAGCATAGTAATGTGATTACTGTCAAGCCTCGTATTGACCGCAATACACTCGTACTTTGCAGAACTAGTGGTGTGGCTTGGTGCTGTTGCAGCCAGCAACTTGGTCTCGTGGGCGTCTCAAACAAACAGCACGAACCTTGCCAAATTGTTTCCCAGAGAGGCATGCGCGTCTTTTTTTGTGCTGTTGTCTTTGGCTGAGAAAGCACGCCAGAGGAGGGGTGTGCAAGCCAGGAACAAGAGACAAGATCGCGAGCCAATTCTAGGTGGTCCATATTGCTTTTTTCTTTTTCCTGGCTGTTTTTTGTCTTGTTCATGTCTCGAACCGTGCATGCCGCCGCATTCATCTCTCGCTCACTTTCCACACACACCCTCCTTTTCTGATTCACATTCCTCGTTCGTACCTCGTGCTTTCGGAGATCCGGGTCCGTTGACGGCATGTGCGTGCGTGTCTCACTTGAATCGCTTGGTTGTGGGACGCAAGTATTTTGGCACAGCAGTTGTTGATGGTTCCGGTTTTCTGGTCCCGGCGCTCACCGAGACCGCATTCTGCCGTGATGGTTGCACACAATGGTTAATTAAGAACCAACATGTATCTTGCTCTGTGAGATGTGCGCGCGTTAACTTTTGTACTCTGCAGGAGAGCTTTTTTATTTCACAAAGTACTCCGTGCTCGACAACGAAAAAGAAAGCAGGAATACGAAAGAACTATGCAAGATACGCGCACGCTCCCCAAAAACAATCAAAAGAAGTCAAACATGTAAATAAACGGTCGGGCTGTTTTCTGCATTCCGATTTGCCTCCAACTCGCTGCTGGCACAAATGATGCCCTTTGTCCTTTTAGGGAATTGCTCCGGTCCCAAAAGCGCAGGCAAAAAAAGAAAGGGCCTCTCTATCTATCTTCTGATACCAGTGCCTCGTAGCGAGATAACTCATCTCTCACTCCTTTCCCCAGCTTCTCTTGATCCCCGGCAGGATGGGGCTAGCCAAGACTTTTCCCGATCGACCCAGTATTTCACCTTCGTAGCGACGATATACGTATCTCACTCCTATGCCAGATCCTGTTTCTTGGGCCCTCGCTTCCAAGAGCAAACTGTGCAGGAGGAGCCTGTTACTCCACAGACTCCCTTTTGTCCACAACCCGAGGGCCGTTTGGTTATTCAGCCTCTGCTCTGTAGCTGGGTCCTCGCCTAAAGCTGCCCATCCCCCCGTCGAACAGGGAACGGAACAATGAACGAAAACGGAGTACAGGCAAACAAAAAACGAAAACGGAAAAAAGTCTTCACGCAGCAGTTTGCTCTTCTTCATTGTTACCGAGAACAATGATGCCCGCGTCTCCTTCTTTGTGGGAGGCAGCCTGTTGTCTTCCCTTTTTTCCAGTTCCTCTCAAGATGTGGGCTTGTAAGTTTTGCAGGTGGCAGAGGTAATGCACCATTCCGCGTTTGGTCCACCCTACGCTCGCGTATCTACCAAGATACAAGGTGAGCACTCTATCGAGGTACACCTTGCCTTATTCTTTTCTTTTGTTGCCGTTCTGTAAGGCACAGACAGTAACAAAGCTCCTTTTGTGCCGTGGCAGTGTAGATTGAGCCTGCCACTTCTTTTTGGTGGTGCAAATTAAGCAACAAGATCACACAGATACCTTTTCTGCAGCATCTGATTGACATGTGCTCCAACAGACACAAACAAGCTCAGACGCCTTGTTAAGAGAGAGAGAGATAACTCAACACAACAAGGGAGATTGATATCCAAGTGTACATGTAGCCCTTTTTTTTTCTTTTTCTTTTGCGGCTTACACACATGTAAGCCAGATTCTGTGTTTCTACCTTTTGCTGGCAGTACTATGTATTTTTTTTCTTGCGCACTACCTCCCTTTCTACGGGTTATCGTTATCCTACACACAAAAAAGACACATGTACCTCGCGGTTGTACATAGTAAGCCGCAAATTAAATGCATTGCAAACTAAGAGAGAAGTTGAAAAGCCCCCCCCCCCCCTCAAAAAAAAAAAACATGCCAGTCAAACCCCTGGAAACGGTCTAACAAGAAACTTATCCCTTTGAACGTTTTGGTTTATTTTCCCGAAACCGCACAACTGCCGTGAGCTCCGAGAAGCACGAGAGGAAACTAGGGAGAGTTAGAGAGAGCTATCCCTTTCTATTCTCGTTAAGCAAATTAATTCTCCGTTCTCCGTATCTTTACTGTAGATCTCCAGATCTTTTTGGGACAGGAGAACAAGAGTACTTCCAGACACAACAACCGGGAGAGTCCCTGCAATATTGGGACAGTCAAGCAAACGTGTCTATAGACTTTAGTTGCTGTTCCCAATAAGGCTGGTTGTCCGAACCTTGCCGATCTTGTTTATGAAGACAAAGGGCTTCTTACCCGAACCTTGCCTAACTTGTTCATATGAAGCCAAAAAAGCAGACAACAAAAATAACAACCAACTTTTCTGGAAGCAATATGGAAATACCTCTGCACGAGTATTCTTCTCTTTGTTTGAATTATTACAACACACCCCCTCCTCGCCCAGCTAGCTACACCAGGAAGGAGAAGAAGGCATAATTTGAGTGAGAGAGAACAACATCTGGGAGGTAGCCAATTGTTTTGTGCACCTTGTTCACCGAGAAATAGAGGATCCCCCTTTTTATTCTTACGCGGAAGAGAAAAGTGATCTTTTTTTTTTGATTTTCGGCTTTGGGCTGGACCACGTTTCACATGCCAGTTGATCGTCAACTAGAACAGGTACTATTGTGTACGGTGTATTTACTGAAAAGAGCATGGTTGAGGCTTCATTCGTAATGTACCAGCGCTGCAGCGAAGAGCTCGAGGATATACAAAAAGAGTTTGGGATTTCCAAAGCGCGATACAAGGGGGGCAGATGTCATCGACAATAGATGCTGATCACTTCCCGATTTCAACAGAGAGAGGCGGCTTTTCTCACCCAGGATACCACTGTGTACCGCGTTGATACATTTTACACTTTGCAAGGCCGCCCCCCCCTTTTGAGGAAGCGAAAAGAGATGCCCGGAAAGAACAGACTTGACCAATGGAGGAAGGAGATAGAAGGTATCGAAGGAACGTCATTACATGGCAGGGGGGAGAAAGGGGGGGCCGATTAGCATTGATGTTTCCCTATGGGGCAAGCCAGCAACACCGAGCAGACAAGCGAGGATGGTTAAAAAGATATTGGGGGGGTCAGACCAGGGGCAGGGGTGTATCGGGCTGAGGGAAAGGGTAGACAGAGGCAGAGAGGTCGAGGTGTAGTGGAATGTCAGCTGGTGAGCTGGGCATATGAGGTGCTGGGCATCTCTCAAGTGATAATACCGCATCGGCAGGGAGACAAGAATGTTGGTACGGGACGGTGGGTAGAGAGAGAAAATGGAAGGAGGTGATGCGTTCAGGTCGGCGATGATGATACTCGCTTATTTATCGAGTATCTCGATGGTGACGAAGCTCCGGGCAGATGGACCGAAACAGAAATGGCGATCCTGTTGTATCTTACTCAACCACCACCTTGCTTGTGAGGTCTGCCAGCTCTGCACTGTGAATAGTCGCCACTAACAGTGACATCACAAGCATTACTCAAGCTTCCAACGCTATGCTTCAGGCAGTTGTCGCCACTGAGGGAGAGGAGCGTTTCGCCTCCCGGACCGCCTAGCACAAACCACTGGGGGGGGGGGGGGGGGGGGGCGAGACAGACGTCGGGGGAACCGGCGAGGACCTGGGCAGTTCTGAAATTCCAGTGGGTGTTGATTTTATCCTGGCCGGTTGCGTCCACTGAAGCCTCTCTTGTTCACTGGAATGCTCCCTCCTGAAACGTTGCTATGAAGATATCCGGAACATCACCTCCTTCCGGTGTAGCTCTGCTGTACTCGTAGGCCACTTTCGATAGTGTGCTCGAGGGCGTCGCAGTTTTGCCACTGACCTTACCGCGTAGGGGACCGCTGGTTGCTCTTTGTTGCTGGGTGGTGATGCTCGCTTGCTCGGCTATCACCAGTGCGTACCGCAGAGGTATATGCCGGCCGTGTAGGCACATGTGAGGCCGGCTAGGCTGGTGCCAGATACTCGAGCAGCGCACGCAAGGGGCCACCAAAAGTAGGTTCAAGAGACAAAGAAAGTACTTGTTCTCAACAAAAAGGTGACAAGATGGAGTCCTCAATGGAGCCTTGTTCACAAGAAACCGTCATTGTTGTGCGTGTAAGTCGTCGTTTGCGGTCGTCTGTGAACCGCCAATTGCAGATCATCCCGTGAGGCAACCGGCGCCAGACGGCTGGGCGGTGGTCAACGACAGCTGAAGCATATGGAGTCGGCCCCAGAAAACTATGGGGCTCGCCTAGCAGGTGTTCGTGGCCTCAGGCCTAAACTTGCGCCCAACAAGGCCAGTGTCTGTGGCTTTTGGCGGTGGACAATGGTGCCCACTTTTGTGCTCAAAATGGTGTCTTTCCATTGGCTGCATCCTGGGCCAATGGTCTTTTAAGAAAAAATACAGTCCTCTTTTTTTCGCTGGCCTTTCCGAAGACAGACAACGACGACAACGGACAACGTCTCCTACCCGTTGGACTACGCATTGCCTTTCCGAATTTTCTCCTTGTCCTTTGTTAAGAGTATTTCTCGGGTCAGCCACCAGACGCTCGCTGACGTTGTCTCGGTATTGCGGCCGAATGCAGTATAAACGACCCCCGGATGACAAGACAATCAGGAGCAAATGAGATTGAAAGGACAAAAATAGGCACTGTTCCGCCGATGCGGGACGGCCGCTCCGATCGCACTGCCGTGCATCAAACGGAGATCGCTGAAGAAGGGGGACAAGTGACGCAGCCTTGTTTTGGCGTGGAAAGGGAAGGGGGGGTCAGGAAGAGATGGGGGGGGACGGCACAGGACCAAGAGCGGCCAAGGGCAGCAGAGAAACAGTGAGCAGCCAGCGCCGTAACCAGCGAGACACACAACGACCAACAGCGCGCCGAAAAAGCCGTTTCACTGACTAGCGCTGCTTTGGGGAAAAACAGCTGTGGATAAGGTACAAAGCACCTGTGTGGGGCCACACCCCCGGCCCAATAGATCTCCAGTGACGCTTTGCTGTACTTTCTGGCCGCCAGCTGGTCCACTGGGGCTGTGAATGCAGATATGCAACAAAGCAGGACAGGCATCGGGGCTCTAGCCCGAAGCGGTCTGGTCGGATCACGGACAACCCGTCAAGTGCACTTTTCGGATGGCGGTTTCCTTTCCCTTTGCGCAACCACTACCAACTACTGTGCATAGCGTTCCGCCCATCAAGCATCGTCGGCAAGACCCAAACGTTGGACGGAAGTCAGTGGCAAACCGGTCGGCCGGATCGTGAATAAACGAGCCATGAAACGGCTTCGTTGAGCTTTAGGCTTCCTACCGGGCCGGCAACGGTCTGAACAAAGAGGCCGCCCATTTCTGTGCGTACAGGCACTCTGTGGTTGTGTGCTTCAGCTGCTGTGAACAGCGGTTGCTCTGTTGCTAACACGTGCCTGTGCAGTTGCTGCGTGGTTTGGTTGCGATGCTCGCCCAGGGTTGGTTGTCAACTGCCTCAACGAGGACAGCTGCAGTCAATTGGCACAACCAGCCTGCACAGTGGTCACGTTATTCCAAATCACTTGTCTTCTCATCTCCGGTTGCTCTCTCCGAGACACAACTTCACAGCCCGGCTTCAGTGAATCCCTGCATCTGCCCCTTGGGACCTGGCAGCCGGTGTCTCAAAAGTCTAAATTGCTTTTGCTGCTGGCCTGCAGAAGCGACGTGTTGCCGCCTTCTGCTGCGAAGTACCCTGCTCCGGCTCTGCGGTTTCGTCTGAACTGGCCCCCTTTCTCTACTTCTGCATTCATTTGCTGCCATCTCTCGCCGTCTTAGCCCCATGCCGGGGTGGGGTGAGCCTTAGCGATGGGCAAGGGGTGTTTGGGTGCCAGGGGCAGCCCGAGCTACCACCGGCCGCTTTCCTTTCTGACCGCCTGCTTCACCGTCCTGGACGCGCCTTGTCCTGTCTTCTCGGCGCCACCCCGGACGCGCACAATCAAGATCGATCGTCTTGGCCCGGTCAACCACCTGAGCCGCTGCCTGTTCTTGTGTGCAGCCTGGCGAGGATCCCAAGACGTGCCTCGTTCCTTCCCCATTTCTGGCCAGTCCAAATATTAGAACAGGTCAAGGATGCCGGCGTATTGCCCACCAGGGAAGGCGCGATCCCCTCCCCCCTGCGTGCCTTCCCTCTGTGTGTGTGGGCTTTGGACCTCCTATTCGGAGTTTTCTCCATCTCACATTTTTGTCTCAAAAAAGAAAAACAAGCAGAAAAAAGACACTCGTTCTATTTTGCCTCGCTCAGAGACGCGCAGAAAAAACAAATCAACAACCGCAACCCCCAGGACCAAGAAAAAACCCCCGAGCAATGGACAACAGGCGCGATCTCGGCATCTGAGGAATGCACACCGTTTGCAACGCCTCCAAGTACACGCCATATGTGCCTCGTGATTGGCGCCGGCCAGTCTGGCGACTGCTTGCCTGTCTTTGGGGCTCCACACACCACGGCCGCCAGAGCAGAAAGTA
Source organism: Raffaelea albimanens (assembly GCA_002778245.1). Classification (NCBI taxonomy): domain Eukaryota; kingdom Fungi; phylum Ascomycota; class Sordariomycetes; order Ophiostomatales; family Ophiostomataceae; genus Raffaelea; species Raffaelea albimanens. The sequence goes on from PCDJ01000001.1 coordinate 2,544,965, forward strand.
CGCTTCCCCATTGAGCATCTCGCAGCTATTATCACGCACTTTGCGCGTGGATACGAGGGAGGGGGGCTACAGTGGGTGCAGGAGGCTGGCCAAACCGACAGCCACCCACGGGCATACGTGGGCGGACTTCGTACCTCGTGGTGAGAGAGTGTCGTGGCAACCAGCGAGGCCTGGCTGGAGAAGCACTTCTCTGATGTGAGAACGTGCTGGACTGCGCGCACTCCTCTATCCTTGCCTTCTCCTTCCTGCAGCAGTCTCTCCATTTTAGGTTCCATCGTCGGCCATCGCTTCCGTTCCTGTCCCCACGAAGAAGAAGCAACGGTTCTTCTAGTCTCGAGATCGGCCTCGATGCGACAACCCCTAAATCTAACGGGCAGGCAGGACGCCAGAGCAGACAGCTCGTCTTCGCAACGCGATAGGCTGGCTGATCTTTGGCAATCTCCGCGCCTCGTCATTGGGTATAGAAATAGAAGACGTTCGGCAGGGGTGGTGCAGACAGGCGAAGAAAAAGACAAGAGGGAATGCAGTCTACTGGCAAGCGTCCGCCGGCTTGGCCTCGCCTCTGTTGTCTGTGTGTTTGACATTCACCGAACAAGAGGAACCCTGTGGTCCTCTTGACTGGGGGAGCCCCAGCAGTCTCTCTTAGATGGTGGATACAAAAGCGTCGTTGTGGAGGGCAGCCGTTTGCTCGAGCCCACAAGGCCATACGCCCCCTTTTTGCCTGCAGCATTAGTACACACCCCTTCCCCCCCCGTTCCCTGTCGATTATTCGTTGTCTTCATTCTTTTCCCGGTGGCTGCTCGCGATGGCGTCCATCACCCTCCACAGCAGCAGGGGGCGAGGGGGGGCCAAACGGTGAGCCAATATCGACCGCTTGCTGTCCTCCAGTAGCGCCCGTGCCGGCCTGCGATCAATATCACACCAGCAGAAATCATAACAGCAACGGCTATCCTGTGAGGTGGCTGCCGCTTGGTGGTGGGCGTGGAGCCTTCTTGCTTTGCCGAATTTGCCCCCTCTTCCCTCTCCTTACCCCCATCCAGCCCCCATCAAGTGGACGCTTTCTACCAGCCGCGCTCAGAACGCCCATCCAGAGTCAGCGGTGGCGGCGTTGTCGCCAAACAAGACGGCCTGTCCGCTAGCAATGATCTTCACTCCTTGGTTGTGGGGATTGGCCTCGCCAACGGGCCTTGGTTTTGGCTGCTCCGGCACTGCGAAGATCACTGAACGGGCGCTATGCCAGCACTGAGGAGGGAGACCCTGGCAAGCCGAGCTGAACACAGCCTGAGCCAACAGAGCCAACAGCCAACAGCCCGATGCAGAGTTGACAAAGACAAAACGGTACTTGGTGATTTTGCACCGATAGATGCATAATACAGTGCATTGTTCCTGCCAACCGTGTCTCACCAACCACACGCCCCCTTCCCTCCAGCCAACAAACAAGACTGGAGAACGGACAAGCCGAGTTGGGAGTTGATTACTGAGTCCGTTCATCAAGTGGGTTGACGGCCCGGGTTGACGGCCAGGATGATGACTCAAGCAAAACCAGTGCGAATAGAACACCAGAGGGATACAGCAAACGGTCGAAACTTTTAGCCTAACGGTCGATGACAGCACCCAAGCCGCCTGCAAGGCCTTCTGTTTTAGCGACAAAGTAATGTGCCCTTGCTTCACCTCATCGCGTCTTAGGGGCAACGCCGGAATGGAGATCTCGGAGAAAATACAGTCGCACAGGGCAAGCACGAGCAGGTAGTGTTGACCCCCATGCCGTCTCTAATTTTGAGTCCCAGGCCTAGAATCACGTCTTGCGAGGCACAGCAGGCCCAGGCTGGAGATCGAGATGAGGTCTCTATTGATATCCGGGTGTCTTTCTTTCCTTTTTTCACCTCTCTGATATGATGTTCTCTTGTCTCGCCACCTACCTGGCCTGCTGTCTTCGGTAGCGAGGACAGCGTCCGATGCGTTATCCTTCGCTCGCAGTAACGGAGGAGTGAAATGAGACATTTTCTGTTGATGGCGAGCCCATCAGGGAATGTGGGTGAGTGGAATCGAATCCACGGATGGGGTGTATGTGAACGATGATCCAACAAAACAAGAAGGGGGACCGACAGTAGACATGCACGATGAAATTGATGGGGGCGGCCAACTCGTGCAAAATTTCCCAAGACAGCATAGGCGAGGGAGTGGAGTGCGAGGACCTTCCCTCAAGCAAGGTTCACTACTTTCTACCGGTGCCCTTTTTTTGGTACTCTACTTGTACGCTTGCATCTGCTCTCCGGTGACGACAGAGCTGCTCCCCTGAAAGCCAAGTCCCAGAGGAGCTGCCCAAAGTGGAGGGGTGTGGCAAGACGAAGATGCATCTTTCGAGCTTTCGAGAGTTCTTCTGGGTGCCTGGACCAGGGCCTATCATACGTCTCGCGGTTTTCATGTGCCTGGCCTCTTTCATCGTGGGACCACCTTTTGCCTTCACTTTCTACACAGCATTGTGGTAGTGGTGGCTTGCACACCCCCTCCCGGTAGCTTTGCTGTCATATGTACGATAGTGGAGCCCGGTCGAGGGCCAGATTCGCTGGGGGGGAGTGACCCGACCAGAGGGAAAGGACAGAAGATGAGGACGACGAGCCTAGAACTGTATGGCTGTATGGAGGATCTCACCACATCCTCTAGCTGTGGCCTTTAGGCAACTTGTCAAGTCGAAAACGGCCGAGTGTTAAGGGCAGACGAGAGTCGAGATGCCCGGAGGAAGCAGCTGAAAAGGGACGGAGACGGGGCATGCCCATGCGTGTGGCTTTATGAGCTCACTAAACGCCTCATTTCCACGACCCAGGATATCCGTTTGGACATCTTTTGATTGTTTCTGCCGTCGATACTTGACCGTCACACCCCTCCCCTGGACGACGTCGACGAGGGTAGCGAGGGGGTGACTGCGGCTACTCTCAGCATCAGTAGTCTCGGAGATCCCACTGTTGCTGCCGGTAATGACATTCCCGTGGTTACATTGGGTTTCTGATTCCAGAGCTCGGGATATCTTGCGTCTGACGTCTATGTTGGTTTTTTGCAGACACGCCTCCACCTCTGGTCAAGTAGACCGAGACTCGATTGCGTATGCTTACCCACGGCACTTATCGGTTGTGTATTGGGTACCAATGCATGCAGGCAAAGCTCGAGACTGTTGGAAAAGGCAGGAACAAAGAAAGAAGCAAAGAAAGAAGCAATGCAAGAAACCAGTAAGTGGTGCTGGTAATCAAGGAAATGAAGATCTCAGTCCTGTCGATCCGGAGCAAAGCGGTGGGCCGGATCAGTAAGCAATGGCATCTGTTTGATACCGAGAAGCTCCATTACCAGAGCATCGCTTACAGACATCCCTCAAGAGAGAAGCAGCACCTGAACAGGTGAATACACACACAAGCACATACGCATACACTGACAGTGGGCCAGGGGGAGAGGGGGAGAGGGCAAACGGACGTGGTTGGAAAATGAAGGCAATTTGGCTCAAATGCCACAGCTTGGCCAATGGCATCTCCAGGACGCGTTAATGATGGTCCTGGGCACGTTCTGGGACAAGTCCGTATTTTCTTGGTTTCTCGGCTTGCTGGGAAGCCTGGCAGACATGCGCACTCTGTCTTGGAGCTGAGCTGGCAGGGCTGCAAGAGCTGGGCAGCAAGGCAGGGAGGGAGCTGGGAACAGCTGGCAAGGGCCGTCACCTTGGCCTGCTTCACCGACGAGTTTTCTTGGTTGATTTCGTTTTCTAGTGGTGTTCTATGGGGAGCCAATTCATCTTAGGGATACCCTTATGCAGGGTCTCGGCGTACGTTGAGTGAGCACCAAAGCTCTCCACCTCCGTACCCCGACCACCTCCCTACAACTACGAGTATTTCCCAGCTTTGTCGTTCGGGGCCGCTGCCCCGGCAGAAGGGAAAGGGGAACAGACAAGGATAAGAAAAAAGGCGAGTGGTAGTGTTGACTGTGATGTGCGAGTCTAATGCAGCCGAGGGAGACAGCTCGCGAGAGTGCTTTTTTTTGGTCTTTTTTTGAAATAGAAAAAAGCGCCTGCCAGGGATCCTTCATTCTGATCGTTTGGAAGCTCGGGAGACGGCAAGACAACAAACAACGACAGAGTTGGGGGTGTGCATAATGCAAGAGGCACTCGCAGGACCTGACGGGTGAGTGTGAGTGGGCTCCGGGTACAGAGACGATGTTGAGGAGAAAGGGCCAAGTGCAGCAAGAGCAGAAAGAACGAACCACCCCCTATAGGGTTCTGTTTGATGCGTTTTCCTGCTTAGCTGCATGCAAGCAAGGAGACAGTTACCTCATAGGGGATGGCAAGAAGGTCTTTTTGTCAGTATTGTTTTTTTTGTCAGATTTATTTTTAAAGAAAAATGCTTTGCTGGTCTTTCTGTCTGCCGTCAAGGACATGGGTCGGACAGGACAGAAAACCAAGGAAACAAAGATGGCGGCGCCCCGGGCATCCCATGCAAGGCCCTCCCGTATGGTCTCCAGGGAGGACCACCAACACATGCACTTGCGTGGATATCCTATGGGGCAGCCAGCCAGGCGGAGGTGTAAGAAGGCCCTGTAATAGGCGAGGCATTACCACGAAGCATCGAGTACCCGTGCTCGTAGGCTCTCAAGACGCATACCGCCAGACACAGGGTCACACCTACCCTCACCGTGCTAGCGATGACAAGCCCCAGCACGGCATATGCCTGCATATCGAGCGTAGACGGACAGACCATGGGTGGCAAAACAGGGGGGGGGGAGTGTGCTGCTGGACGACAAATGTAAAAAAAAAGAGACAGTCAACGCAGCCAGGCACGCATGCACACATGCTCGTACATTTTGATTTCTACTTTGGTCTTTCTGCATGGCCCGCGACGGCACAAACGGAGCAGACCTACAAACGAACACGGAAATGCACGCAGTTGTTACAGGAGGCAAAAGAGCACACCACACAGTCCGATCTCGTAGCATGCAGAGCAACCATAGGATCGAAGAAGGGAAAAAGGGCATGCAGATGTTGCTCCATTGACCCTCTTTTTCTCGGTGAAGGTGAAGGGGAGAGTGAACGAAAGTGAAGAAAATGGGCTGCCCGAAAGTGAAGAGGCCAAAGGAGGCAGCCAGCGCATTCCAAAGAGTGCGAATACAGACAGACACATCCAGAAGACAGAGTTGGGTATAGAATAGAATGGAAATAGCAGGAGGCAAAAGACAATGGCCGGCCTCCCGTGTGTGCGCATAGCAAATTTGTAGGGGCAGTTTACAACTAGAGACGGATGGACCACCATGCCCTCTTGCCTCCGTCGACTGTGAGAATACACAGAAGATGAAAAGCATCTCGGAACAAGACAGAAAGCATCACTCTGTCCTTGTCGTTGAAACTTCTTCCTTCTATCAATACGTTCCATTGTTCCTGTGGAGTTGCTAGGACTCTCATCACGCCCCGATCTTTCCCATTGACCATCAATTATCTCCCAAGATTGGTTCCTCTTTGGAGAATTGCCGCGCCGAAGATACACGACGAGCACTTCTTTCTGGTACCCTTTACTTACTCTGTTGGCCCTCCTGCCTATGCTGATCTGCTGTTTGATTGTTCTGTTGAAATAAGGAGGAAGGACTTCATAGCACAAAGAAAGTGAGGGGCAGGAGCAGGTATCGAGAGGAAAGTGTGCAGGTGCTGTTGACAACGCAATCCCCAGAACGAAAGGAACCCGGGAGAAGACAGGGCAAGAGCAGATGGTGGCCTGTTGAGAACAACGAGACCACAACTCCAAAAGTGGAAGGAACCCATCAGGATATCGAGGACAGGTCGTTCTTCCCTTTCTGAAGAATCCCTATCACTGTTGATGATATTCCAAGGAAAGAACGACCGTGTGGGAACAACAACATCACAACTACTGGAAAGGAAGGCACGTCCCTTTCTGCGGACACGGTCATTCCTTCCCTCGTGGGGAGAAGCTCCTTCTCTTTTGTGTTTCTGGGTTTGCAATTTCTTGCAAAAGAGCAATGAACTCTTCTTGTTTCCCCTTTCTTCGATTACTTGCCATCATCTCGCCGATGGCTCCCCTTTCTGTTGCGATAATTGCCAGAGTCAACACATAACGGCAAGCAACCGAGTTTGAATTACCCCTGGACAACAAGAAAACAAACGCAAACTTGTCTTTCTGATATTGCGAGAACGGTATATTGGTTTGTTTGGCATCCCCGTCGCTCTAAACCTGGACCTTTTGATTCTTTCTGTTTTGGCTTGACACGTTCTTCTGACCATATCTAGATGTTTGATTCTTGGACACAGGAAACCATCACCCAAACGACGAAGCCATCCTCCTCCTTCTCCAACGCCCGCTGATTTTGAACAACAAAGAGTCACTGAAAGTCCTTTCCTCCCGAGACGTCTGTTTGATTTTCGACTGCTTGTACAGGACAAATAACTACCGACATGACGAACCAACCCCCCCTATCTCGCCGCTGCCGAAAATGCATTCTCGCTCGCGTCACAAACCTGATCGGTCTTCCCTGGCATTTGCTGACACGCATGTGCAAACAGATTCTCGCTTGCTCGCTCTCCTCGTGCCTCCACGAACAATATCCACATACGCCGTCCTCACACCCCCCTTTTCCAAATGTCCCGACGATCCGCCGAAAGGTCTCCAAGGAAAACAAACAAAACACACCGCCAGAGGAGACCACGCATAAACCAACTGTGCCAACTCAACCCATTCTTCGGCTTGCCCCCTATTTCTATTTGTCCTCCATCTTACTTGCCTTGATGGTCCTTTCCCTCCGATGGTACCTGATGGGGAACCCCCTTTTCACTTGCCGGGCCGATATGAAGGGGCGGAGACGGATGACAACACATACACATGCACTAGGAGAAAAGCTGGCAGAGTATGAAACAGGGGAAGGCCCAGAGAGAAAGAGGGGCGACAACAAGACGTGACAGCGCATAAGGAGCAAGAGGGAAACCATTGGAACATACTATGTAGGCGTTGTCGGGCAGGCATCATGGAAGAGAGAAGAAGTCTTGTCTCTATTCTATTCTTTTTCTGTTTGATTCTATCGATGACAGAAGGGAGAGAGAGTCGATGAGGTCAGTATTGGCCGTTGCTTTCCTCTCCAGAAGTTCACACAACGGAGGACAACGGTAGAGACGATAGATGTGCTGCCACGATGGCCAGCCCCTCCTGGTCCTGGACAACCGTGTCCTTTTCCGTCACTGAGAAACGAACACCTTGAAGAGGGGATCCAGGTCAGAAGAAGTCCAACGTGCTCGTAGACATGGACCAACAAGATGGAAGCTAGAATGCCAAATATCCGGTGCAAGGAGACGTCATGTCAATGGACAACAACAGTGACATCTCTTCGCCTTGCCTTCTTTCAGTTCTTCGGCTTTGGGCTTGTCACCCACCATCCATCCCCAACCAGGCGTGAACCGGAACAAAGAGATGAGAGACCAAACACCAAGCATCCGCTGTTGTTCCCAACTGTCCAGAAAATCGTGTCGTGATCTGGAAGAAGATCAGACAAGAGGGCATGAAGAGACGTTGGCAACACGCCTTCGGTCCTCCATGACGATTGCTTTGCCTTGTCTGTTCTTTCGTCACGTAGACCTCGCTGATGCTGCCACTGTTGTCGATGCCTCCGACGCGGTAGATTCTGTGCCGACAACAGTTGTTTCCCGTCCTGAAGTTGTGTTCCTATTCTGAGTGTCGTCGTCGTCTCTTTTCTTTGCTGCAAAAAAAAAAAAAGTCGTCTCGCTAAAGTTGTCTCGCTATTTTGTGTCGACATTTTCCAAAAGACCAGGCCCCCCAGGACGTCTATCTTCTTTTCCATTTCCCTCACAGTCGGGCCATGTCTATCGTCTCTTTTCCCACCCTTTCCCATCTCTTTTCCTTCCTTCCTACGCCCGCCTCCCCTCAGTGGAACATGTCCTCGGCTCGCCTCCGCGGCCGGATCCGGTTCTCCAGCTTGTCGTCGAAAATCTCCTTGCCGGCATTCCGATTGCTGTTGCTGTTGTTGCGGCTACCGCCGTTGCCGCCGCTGTTGAACTTGTCCGGGAACAGCTCGCGCGCTGATGCCGATGCTGAACCCTTGATGCTGAACCCTTGCCGGGCGGCACTGGCACCTGCTCCATTGCTGTTGGCGAGTCCGCGAATGTTGAACGTGCTTTCGCCATCTGTAGGAGAAAAATAAAAAAAGAATAACAATCAGAAAAAAAAGACCAAAAAAAACAATGCTGTAGTGTGGGAAAAACATAAGGTGACGTTGTCGTCGATGTCCAGGAGAACTTTTCCTGCTGTCTCTGCGACCGTCCTGCCCGTATCATCGACAGTTTGTTGCTCGCTTGCACTCGCCGGCAGCAACTTGAGAGTACTTTTCTCTCTTTCCAGGTGGACAGTCCGGGTCTCCCATGCATCATCACCTTGACGCTGGCTCCCAGACCGTCCCATAAAATCGTATCATGTTCTCCATATTGCCGTCACGTATCACCCTTCAAAAAGAAACCGACATACCACTCAAGCGTGCCGTAACTTCGCCAGCACCGCCAAACAGATCCATCTGTGCCCTGTCGCTGCTGCTGCCGCCGGATCCGCTGGGGAACAGTTCGCGCTCGGATCCGTTCTTGGTCCGCATAGAACTCGATGCCGACAGCTCGTCCTTGATCGCCCGCGCCTTGTCGCGGTTGCGCGATGCCGCTGCAGCCGCCGCCTCGGCGCGCTCGTCGGCCAGCCGTCCGTCGTAGTCGTGCTCGCTGTCGTACGCGGGGGGCAGCTCCCGCCCTGGCGATGCCGAGCGGTTGTCGCGACGCCGACGGCTGCTGACACCGCCGCTTTCTCTGCGCGTGTTGGCCAGGCGCTCGCTCATCTTGTCTGGGAAGAGCTCCTTTGTGGGGAAGAGCTCTTTGCTGCCGTTGTTGGTCTTGCTGCTGCTGCCGCTGCCGCTGCCGCTGTTTCCTGTCGTCGGGAACAGTTCCTTGGTCCGGTTGTTGCTCCGGCGGCTGCTGGCGGCGGCGGCAGTGTCGTCCTCACGGTCATAGTCGGACCGCGACGACGACCACGACGAGCGCGACCGCGACCGGCCGCGGCCGCGGCCGCGACTGCTGGCTCTCCGGCGGCTGGCCAGGGCCGACGCGTCGTCGTCGTACAGGTTGGCGTCAAACGAGTTGTTGCGGATGTCTTCTTCGCGGTCGTCGCCGTACCGGTCAGACCGGTAGCTGCGGTAGTCTCGGTAGTCCCGGCGGTTAATCCGGCCCCGGCCGTCACGGCCGCCTCCCCGCTCCCTCTGGCGGCGCCGCTCTTCTGGGTCGTATTCTGGGTGCAGCAGGTAAAATCGACTGCGCGCCGCGGCGCCGCTCTGCTTCTTGTCCGAGGCGACGGCGAAGCGCACCTGGAGCACGGCGTCGGACTTGGTAGAGTATGGCTTGGCGGGCAGGAGTTCGAGGACGGGCAGCTGGGACGGGTCCTCGAGGGGGATGGCGCTGAGGGAGGCGAGTGCTGCAGAGGCAGCAGACTCTGAGAAGAACAAGAGGTTGGCCGAGGAATCGTCGATCCACTCTATCCGGTCGAAGCCAGTGTCGGAGCTGCTGTTGTGCTCTGCGACGTAGGCTTTGATGTCGGCGGGGTTGAGGGTGTCGAGGCCGCGGATGTGCACCTTTGTTGGGATGACGGTGCTGTCGATGTCGGATGTAGAGATGGCTGCTGCTGCTGCTGCTGATGTTGGCTCTTCGTCGATCTCGCCGGGTTCCTGTTTGGTGTCAGTCATCTGGGCCGCGGGCACGCAGAGCCAGGGATTCGGGGTGCGTCGTCCTACCTGTCCGTCGTCCACGTCCAAAATGTCCTCCTGCGGCACGTCATTGACGATGTCCGCTGTGGTCTCCTCGCCGGGGTAGGTGCCAGCGGCATCCTCCATCTCGATATCAAAGTCCATGGCGATAGTGTAGGTCTGCGCGCAGAGTGTGGTTGGGAATGAGGTCTGAGTTCGGTCAAGTCACCGTGCGAGAGGTTAGTCGTGACGAAGCAAGGGGAAGAGTGCTGAGCCTGATAATTCCATGAGCTCAAACCCAGGCGGCGGTGACAGTCAGAAAAAAAAAGACGGTCAAACCAGGGCGAGACGAAGCAAGGGTGAGCCCTAACCCAAAGCACCCCAAAGTGTCCAAAGGGAGATGGCAAGGCTGACGCACCTCGGTTGGGCTCGTCGCGTGGTGGGGAGAGACAATTGACCAACCTGAAAAGTATATAAAGAGCCAATATGTGTTTCCTTTCTCGAATATGGGTACAAGATGCGAAAAAGATTCCAGCTACGGCTGCGTGGCGCGCGGGGAGTTTCGTTGTTCCTTTGCGCTTCCCTTTTTTTTTGATGATGTTTATTTTACTGCGGTTGGCGCTGTGCCGACCGCGAACGCAAGGTGCGACCTCATTCGCCGCCTGATAAATTATTATGGGTCCCCTTTCAGAGCACAAGCAGAGCCGCAGCTTTTTGGAAGCAAAAGTTACTCGTAGTTTCCGCTGAAACCTGATAATAATATAATCTAGTCGGTGTACATTATTTTAAGAGTTGGAAAAGTCAACAGTGAATTTTCCAAAGCTTTGTTCACGCTGAAAAGTGTCAATTCAAACTACAAGCCCCCAAGCCTTGTTGTTGGAGGTCGTGAGGCTAGCACGACACAGCATCCTGCAGGCGTAATAATACTGGGTTGCTGCTCGGACAAAAGAAAATCCACGCTCTTCGTGGCACGACACTTCTCAGCCGCCACTCTCTTGCAACACGTCGGTGAGCCGTACCCTCGGATTTTTGAGCATTTTCTCGCTTCAAACGACTCTCGCACAATTCTTCTGGGTGACATCACGAACAGCTGCGGTCAAATACGGCCAACGGCATCAATTGTAAGTCGTCAATTCTACTTCAAATAGGCAACTAACACGAGGAAAATAAACCAAAATAAGCGAGTGCTTCTTTTGTAACTACAGGAAAAGGGGGAGGGGGGGTCAACTCCTGCGGACTCTTTGCCCATCCTTTCCAGCCGCCTGTTTCTTTCTATATCTCTTCATAAATAGTGCTTGGAATACAAAGACATAAGAAAGAAATAAAGGAGGCCCCATGAAAACAACCATCAGCTGAACGCCGACCTGTCCGCTTCTCATCGCAACATTCTCCGACAACGTACAAAACAAGGGACGGGATGAATAGTGACGGAAAAGGGAAGGTAAAGGGAGTTAGGAAAAGTCAAGGCAACATGATAAACAAAAAGGTATTTCCAGCTTCTCCGTACCCCCCCAGAGCCCGTGCATAATCTATCCCTGTGTATATCCCCAAAAAGAACAAATGGAAGAAAAATATGTGGAAGAAAAAAAAAAGAAAATAAGACGAGCGCCTCAATTACATTGGCGGGCGGGTCGTCACGCTTTTCACCAACACAAGCAACGCCGCTTCTCATCGGCACCAACATGGTTGTTGATACCGCGTCTTCTTCTTCACCGTCACTGATATCATCATATCATTGCAGATCGGTGTGGTTTATACCGTCTGTCGAGGGTGAGTGGATGCAGGCAAGGTTGGTTTTGTCTGCATCCTCAATTATGGCCGTGGAGGACTGTTCTCGGATCCGGGCTTCTGTCGGCTCGTCCAAGGCCTCCTCGGCCGTCGTGCAGGCTGTTTGAGCAGCTGCGTTGGTTGTGGCTTCAGTCGCTTCTTCGGTTTCGACTTTGACTGCTGAGTCCCCTGTGTCATATAGTTACGAAGTCTTAACTCCGTGGCGAACCTCGACTAAGTTAGGCAGGGGGTAGATCCGTGGCATTTTGGGTCGGGATCCCTCACCCTCTGCTGCAGTCGCGGCTGTGGTGGCTGGTGTCATCGGCACAGCCGAGCCGGATCCAAAGCTGGAAGAGCGGGACATTTCGGATGCTGTCCTCTTGAGGGACGGCAAAGAGGCCACAATATCACCGGCTGACGGTCGGCCGGTGCCAACCATGGACTCGTCTTCGCTGCTGCTGCTGCTGACGCTGCCGGTGCGTTCAGCTCCCTCTACCGCATACTCCTCCTCGCCGTCGTCGAGCAGAGGATCAAACGCCCAGCTGGGCTCCAGGCCATCCAGGTACACGCGGCTGTGCCTCAGACGGTGCCATGAAAGGGACTTGTCTCGCATGGCAATGTACAGAGAGTCCATCTTGCCGTTGACGTCGCAAACTGCGCACTCGTTGCGAAGGAATTCGAGGTCGTACTCGCAGTCGACCAGTGACGGATCGAGTTGGCGAAGCATCGGAAGGCCGGCAAGCCGCTCGGCCGTGCAAGGCACCGCTTCCAACGGCATCCATGAGCGACCACGCAAGATGCTTCCAAACGCGTTCTCCACCGCGGTCGTAAACGCTGCGGCACTCGGACCGTTGACGGCGATCATTTGGTGCAAGCCGCGTGAGAGGCACCGCTTGTAGGCGTTTGTGTCTCGCTCAAAGGGAAACGGCACCGTCTTGGTCGGCATCAGGGAGACGTGGACGGTCCACACCTCGCTGGAAGAGCCAGAGTCGCTGGCTGCGGCCTCGGGGACTTGGTATGTGGGGTTGGATGTTGGCGGCAAGCCGTGGATGACCGGAGACAGTGGCCGCAAGTGCGGCCGCATTCTGTGGTGCTGGCTTGGATGGCCTGGTTGTGTTGGGGTTGGTGTGTCGTGTGCGCGGTTGGGCAACGTCATGGACTGATGCGGGTGCTGGCTCTCGTTCTGGTCCTGGTTGTGGCTTTGGTTGTGGTCCGAACTTCCCCTGTTGGGTTTGGCAAGGCTGTCCAAGCTCTCCAAGTGGTCTATGCGCTCCTCCAACGTCTCGATGGCATCCACACGCTCCTCCAGGGAAATGTTGACGTCTACAAGTTCGAGCTGGCGGGTGCCGATGCGAGCGACCTCGTTGTCGATGCCGTGCAGATGATTCTCAACATGACGGAAGTGGTTGTCTGTTTGCCGCTTGTGGTGTGTGAGCTCGGATATGGAATCCCAGGCGCGGCCAAGGTTCCGATAAGCCTCTTGAACTTCGTGGCTTGCATCTGTCTTGCTCTTTTCGAACGCCTCTTCCAGCTCGCTGACACGGACGACAATCTTGTGTTCCTGATCACGGTCCCGGTTAACTTGGTCTTGGAGCTTCATTATATCATGACGCAGCTGGTGCAGTTCCACATGCTCGCGCTCGAGGAGCTGCAGCCGCTGCTTGAGAAGCTCCATCTCCTGGTTGCCGGATGTGGGTGTGGGATCGGCGTTGTTGACGTGATAGCACGAAAGATGCCCGCATTCGCACGTGGCACCCGGCGTGTTGCGGTTGAGATTGAAATGGGTGCAGCCACACCGATGGCCGCGGAGTTCGGGAAGCAGGAGAATGTACCGACAGTGGCCAGCTGGCAGTTGTGATTCGTCCGGCTGCGGCTGTCTGGCCGGGTCCTGACGGGGAGACTGAGAGGACAAGGCGGAAGACATGCTTTGTCGGGATTTTTTGGGAGCAGAGTTGACTGACGAAGTCCCTCTGTTGGCTCTGCTTACAGGGTTTCGGTATATCGACGTATCGACCTATTCGTTTTTGCTCTCTTGCTGGACACTCCACAAACTCCAGTAATGGAAGACGTGTGTTCACCTCTAGAACTGTGGACCCCCTACCGTGTGTAGGGATGCGGACGCATAGCAAAGCGTTGTTGGCCAGGTATTTGGCGGACTTCGTCCATAGAAGAGCACCCCCAATGAAGACTGGTGTGCGGCAAGGTTGTTGGCGCAGGAAGTTGAGAGCTCGGTATGCCAGAAGTGAAAGAGGGGGGGAGAGAGGAAGAGAAAACAAAAACAAAAAAGGAGGGGGAGATAGCGAGAAGACCTGAGTAAGGGCGAGCGGAATATGAAAAAGGAAGTGGAAGCAGGAATGTCTGATAAGAAGAAGAAGAAGAAGAGACAAGAGTGGTCGTGGGGGGATAGGAGATATCGAAAATAAGGGAGAAAAAGAGATATCTTGCAAAGATATCGAAAACGGAGAGGAGCTCGGAAAATCGAAGAAGAAGCAGAGAAACGGAAATGTATTGTATGTCCCTAGAATATAAAGGAACAGGTGGGCGCGGCTCCCGGGCCACGGAAACACGAGCGCAGCGGCAGTGCTTTATGTCGTCAGAGAAGACCTGAACACCTGGCTGGGCTCAGACGGACGTATTACTTGATAATATGTCCGTTCGGGTGCCTCCCTGGTCGGTGATCGTCCCTCTATTTTTTATCTCTCAGCGGTCCGCCCGCAATCTCTGGCCTTTGCGTTCGAAGAGCGGCTGGGTCTGGTGTGCTGGTAGACCGAGTCTGGCAGTGGGACGGGCGGCTCTGCGGGTTTGGGGGTGGTTCTCTGTCTACGGCCGTGTCTTATCAGGAGCCAGGAGCAGGAGGGTGGGAGAAGAAAGATAGCGAGGGATCGGTGAGCAAGGCACGGCCAAGAACAGTGAGTTGTCCGAGTCGCAAGTAAGGGAGTGGTGAAAGATTCATGAATCTCGAACGAGCAGGCCTGGGGGAGAAGGGGGTGGGAGGATAAAAAGAACAACAGAGACGTGCGAGGTTTGACAGAAAAGAGTGGGCTTGTCCTGGGATCCAGGGAGGATGGCACTGGGCCGAGAGATAGTGAAGATGGGCCAAGATAACTGGCACCGCGGCCGCTGCAACACCAGAGTGGCTGTCTGAGTGTCGTGTTGGCTGAGCAAGATTAGGAGCAGGTTAGGAGGTTAGGGAGCAACAGCCGGAGCAGACAAAGCCAGAAAAGAGTCGGTCAAGCAGTGGATCGCCTTGGTTCCTATTTTTATAGCAGGCCCAGCAGTCGATGATAGGGTACGGCCAGAGAAGAAGGGGGGCCTGGGGGGCAGAAGCGTATGGCAGAATGGGGGGGATGAAGAGGGAGGTGTGCGCGAGAGCGTTAGTGAGTGCCACAAGCAAGGACAGGCGGTTTGATTTGAAGATGGCGTCAGATAAGGACGACGGGAGGTGAAAGGCCGTTGAAAGGCGGTGCCAGCCAGTGGGAGGCAGCGGTGGACGGAGGACAAGCAGGCTCCAGTCCAAGAAACAAGGCCTGTGGCAGCCGGGACCGTTTTCAACAAAAACTAGGAAAATTAGGAAAATTAGGAAATAAAAATGATGAAACCCAGCAGCGAAAAGGCGTTTCTCGGGTCCGGTATTAGTGGGCAGTTGGCGCAGGACGGAAAAGTGGATGCGCGAATAGGTGAGAGCCAGGCAGGATGACAGAATGGAGGGCCGCGAGGGTGCTGGACACAGCATCGGCTTTGTATCGTCTGCAGCTCACGGGCGCCGCGGGTTTCTGGTGGGGCTCTGTGGGCTCTGCAGGCTGCAGGGCTCTGGTGGTGGTGGCCAACAAGGTGAATCTGGAGTGGAGCCGGGCCCTGGGGGGGGGGGGGAGGCTAGCAGGTGGTGCTCGGGCAGGCCAGCCAGGGTCCGGATGATACTCGCAGATACTCGCAGAGATGTGTCTTTGTATCTGGCTGGCAGGATGGATTGACGTGAGAGCGACGAGCTTTATCGTGGCTCGTGGCAGGCGAACCAGAAGGAAGGACACCACGAGCAAGCCCCACTGCGGCAGCCAGACGGTTCCGTGTTTGTGTCTTTTGCGTATGCGTGTGCGTGCGTCCGTGTGCGCGCGTGTTATCAGCGGGTACCTTTATGAGACGAGCAACAGCAAGGGAAGGAGCGTGGATCCAGGAGGCAGGAGCAGTGGAGCGTGAGCGTGGGCGAGGCAGGAGCGATGCAGACAGAGAGCACACAGACCCCAGAGGCGTTCCTGGGGACCTACAAAACTCGAGAGAGAAAAACCCCTGTCGGGACAGCGATAACAAGCAGGAAAAGAGCCGTTTTCTTAGCGGATCATGACGCAGCGGCCGGTTCAGTGCCTGGCGACGGGCGTGATTAACAGAGGAGGCCAGGTCGAGGCGCGCTCTGCGACGGGCCAGACAGGGCCACCAAGCCAGAGCAGGCCGGCCAAAACAGACACCATGGAGCAGAGGCTTCAGACAAGCGTGGGAGCACACAGGAGCACCAGAGACCCAGAAAAAACTCGAAAAAGCATCATAGGCGCGTGGGTAGGGTGGGCCGTCCGTGGGCGGGCAAGAGCAGAAACTTGGGGGTACAGGAGGCAAAGCCGAAAGGGAACTCCAGACTACAGCCGAAAGTGGAAAGCACAAGCCCAGTTTTTCCCTTCGCCCAGTACTACGAAGTGTGTAGTAGCAAGAGCACCATGATACATTGTATCTGGCATTGCACCGTCCGCCAGCACGCAATCGCCGCTGCGTGGGCTTGTATCACACCACCGTATCTGGCGCGTGGGGTACTTGCACGCTGCCGACCAGCAGCAAGTACCCTGCGCGCAAGTACAAAGTACCGTGTGGCTCAGAATAAATGCTTAAATAAGCCTTGACAATTTGTTCAGTTGGGGGTTCCTGCGACTTTATCGCCCGTTTTTGTGTGTGCATCTGGTGTTGCCTCGCGGAAGGAGCGTTGAGGTCGGTTGGGGGGTGGTGAGGAGTGCGCCTGGTCCCCGCGCAAAGCGACGGAGTTATGTGTGTGGGTAGGCAAGTGGGTCTTGAGAGGCAATTGGGTGGGGGCCCAGATAAGAAGACCGCGACGAGAAAAGACCCAGCATCAGTCTCCAGTGTGAGTCCCACGCGCGGGTTATGTTCGTGCCGGCCGTCCCTTCCTCAGGCGTTGCTGCTGTTGAGCCTTGCCTTGCACGTTTAATACAGCAGGAGCGACCCTCACAGTCTGCTGCTGCCAGTTCTACATAGTACAGCGCGAGAGGAAGTGCTATTTTTACACTCTCTCACACCAAAACGGCCACGCAGCTGGCTGCAAATGATACCTGTTTCTGGTGCTCATCTCCTTTGCTGGATCCTGCCCCCATCTACGAGGACCCTCCTCGGCGCGCTCTTGCCCTTTCTCGGGAAATGGTCGCACCCTCCGTTTCGCTTTGGGTTACTGCCTCCGTTCGCCCACGCTGGTCCTCCCCCCTTCAACCCTCCTCCACTACGGCCCAAAAATGCCTAAAAAAAGTCGGGGTAGCGCTGCCGAGGGAGGGTTGACAGCGATGCGCCAGCTGACAAGGCCCGAATCTTAGCGCAAGCGGGGTCTAGCGTTCAACTGCCATAGGGCTCTCTGGACAGCGCGTTGGGGTTTTTTTCTACATAGGTAAGAAATGTGAACGACAACGGCGCCAGAGGCCAGGCACGGCCGCATCAAAAGACATTAAGACATCGATGGAAAAGGGCACTTTGGATGCCAATTTGGAGGCCCCCACTCGATTTGATAACTGTGCGACAGCAATGTGCGGAATGACAGCAGGGAGGCGACAGGGAGCAGGCAGGGAATTTGGAGGAATTTGGAGGAATTTGAACGATCGCTGGGAGCGTGCTTGGTATGAGCAAGATACTCCCATGTACGGTACTCTTTATCAATCAGCAGTTGCAGGGTCAAGGGGCCCAGGTGGCAAAGCAGGCCTGCGTAACGTCCAAAGAGGTACGAGAACGACGATCCTTCAGGTTCCCAAACGATCGGACAGGACGACGAGGGGGAGGAGCAAGAGGAATATTCCGCAAGTACAGAGCAATACACAGCCTGTTGGTTGACAGTGGTACCGGCCGAGCGCTTTTTCTGGGTAAGACCCGCCATGCATGTATCTGCAATTCGCATGCCCCAAGTCTTGGGTGCGTTCGGCTGTGGATGCAGCACGGAGGTACCGAAGCGAGGCAGCGAGCGCAGCTGCAGCGACATGCACAGCGAGACGCCAGTCATGCACAGAGGCCGCGATCGGAAGGCGCTGTGGAGAGGAATATCGAGATATTTGGAAGTGAGATATTAAGGCAAGGACAGAAGAGGCTGGGCCACAGCATGATGCAGCATGGGAGACGGGGGCAGCATGAATATACAACAGGAGACACAAAAGACCTCAGACAGCTTTACGACAGCTCTGCCAAAACACTCACAACTCACAACTCACAGTCATCATGGCACCCACGACACGGCACAGCGGGCCTCGTGGTTGGCCAGCCGGGCTATTGCGAGACAACATCTTACCTGAGCAGAAAGACAACGAGATTGGCTCTGGCCGGCTCTGGCTGGTTCGTCCTGCTTGGCTAGTTTCTGCCTCCGACCCGCACCTCCCACGCGCGGGAAGGGCCCAGGCATTTTTGGATCGAACGGGATGCATCTTACCGTGTTGCCCTGTGCCACGCCTGACCTTCGTTTTCGTCCTTTTAGGGGCAAACAATGACGCTGAGATGGGGGTGCGCCCGTGTCTCTCTGCGGTGCTCGTAGCAGTCTGCGCTGTCTGTCCTGTCCTGCTGACCCACCCATACTATTTAAACAACATCCTTTTTTTACCTTTTTTCCATCGTTCCCCTCTTGCCCTTCTTGGGGAGAAGCGGATAGTCCCTAGCAAGGCAGCTCCCGCGGAAGGGGGGGACAGCAGGTGAGGTGAGAATGGCCACAGTACCGTGAGAAGCTGAGACAAGAGACAGGGCTGTCGCCCGATAACAGTCCACCGCTGCTGGGCACAGATACAGTGTACATAAGACTATTGCTCCTGCCTACGCACCCAATAAGGGACTCGACCAAGGCCCCTGCCATTCGCTGCGACACTCTGATAACACACCGTCTATTCCTTTGGCACTGCCGTTGTGGTTTGAGCACCGCGAAAGCATCTGATTGTTGGGTCCTGTTGTTGTGCAACTCTGGTCCTCTTTCGTAAGATGGACATATGAGGAGGGCAGAAAGTACAAAGTGCAGCGCATGTCAGGTATCTCCTTTCAAAGTGTCATGGTGAGAGGGATATGACGTTGTCTACGGAGATTCACGGACATCACACCAGTCGGTACATTTCTCTGCCGAGGCTCGAGGCCACAGACAAGATGAGATGGGAAAGTACAAATACAAAGACGGGAAGGGCGAGGCAGAAATGCAAATACCGGAAAGAGGTTTACGAAAAGAGAAAGACAAGAACGCAACGGCCAAGCCACAAAGTCTGAAAAGAGAAATACGACGAGCAGAAAAGAACAAAAGAACACGGAAGAGCCGATAATCTGCCCTGCACCGAAAAACGTGGACGCGCGCAGGGGGGGTCAGATAACGGCAGAAAGTGACTGATCACTGCGCAAGACCGGAGAAATGCCTAGTTGATGCCGTTGATGGGGGAGGAAATGGCCTAGCAGGTATGATAGATACTGCGTAGTGGAAGTAAGTGGCTATTCCAGTAGTGTAAGTGATCGTAAAGGTTTTCTACCGACACGAGTTAAGTGATCCGATAGTTATTCCACCGTGGTGTAAGTGATCACTGTAAAACTATAATGACATCGCTCTGATGAGTCTGCGCTCCCGGATCGATCCGGGCTTCACTCGGCCTTTTTTTGTCACATTCGTTTTGATCAAACCCACACATCTTCTTCTGATAAAGGCACGCAAGAAATGCATAGATGCGATCGCGCACTGCCATTGGCTGCGTCTGCGACGGTTGTAGGTAAGGGAAACAACATGCACGGACACGAACCATGCAGGCCAGAGATTGGAAGGAGCCGAATGCGGATAAGGCAGTCTTAGAGTATTACAGGTCAGTATTGGGCCAGTCCTGGGGTTGACAGTCGTTGGGACACAGGAATTTGGTACAGGGATTTTATAACGGCAGGCCTGGACATACACGTTTTCTGTCTACGATATATGAGTAGTTGTAGAGTACCCGTATTGACTCGGTTCAACAGCTGGCAGAAAAAAAACACAAATGGGTCAAAGGATCAAGAAGAGCAAAAGAGCAAAAAAAACAAAAGAATAGAGTCATATATCCACAGCCCAGGCCGGCAGTCTCACCGACACACGCTTGTCCTGTAAGTGCACAAGTGGGAAATGCCATTCCTCGCACATTTGCTGCCACGGAGAACTGCGAACCCTACTGCGTACTTTTTTCTCTCATCCCACGCTTCCATCGCCGAAATCTACGCGTACATACGATGGCTGAAAGGGCCATGCCGTTTAACATGCGGGTCTTGCTAAAAACGCTCTAATACTTGTGTGGGACCCTCTTCGCTCTTTCCCTATGCCCCATCCGCCTTGCTGAATCCGCCCGGAATAGCCTTTCCTATTCCCCGGGGCGACGGACGCGTCTTTTTTTGTCGACTGTTGGTCTGTTCGCTGCAGACGCAGGAGCAATTCTGATGTCAGGTTGACGTGTTTTGAGGATTCGAGAATGTGCAGACGTAGTCAGCCTAGATGGGTCGTACAACTCACAGGTGCAGCATCCAGGGCGAAAGGCTTGACACATCCCCTAGGCAGCACAGCCGTCTTTGTATCTTGCCTTTGACGAGCAAACGGGTCTCCTACTTGCCCAGTCAGCCACAAGTCTGGCCAAGATATGCAGGACCAGGCTAGGGGTCTCAAGAAACGAAGCCCGAGGAGCCGAAATGCCTTTTTTTTTTTCCCCTTCTTCCTTCTTCCTTGTCATCGATTCTTCGGCTCCATGTCACAGCTGCGATCTCGGGACTCCTTTTCCTACGTGTACGAGCATGCTCTGTACTTTTTCCCTAGTTGTCCTTCCGACATGTTTTTTCCCGCTCCGCCCAGCTTCGTCTAGCCCCGATCGATCAGTCTGTTACGTAGTAATCCCATCCCCAAATAGCCCTTTCTCAATTTCCCTTTGCCCGTAGACCAGACATGTTTCCCGATTGCATTATCTTACAATCTTGTATGAAAAAAAGGATCCCTTGGGTGTGTTTATTGCTTTCTTTTTTCGGGCTCGGTACGGCAGCCGCAGGTTAGAATATGTAAGAGTTACCAAAATCTGTATCCACCCACCCCCAACGCCGAGTTGATAAAAAAAGGGATGCGAGAGAGAGAGAAATAGATCGTCGATTGTCACACACACTGGGCACCGGGCACTTGCTTGAAATGGAGCGAGATAGACCAAAAGTCCACGATAATAGCCCAAGAGTGGAGAATAGAAGAGCAATGGTTTCAACAAGAGGAGCAGTGATAGATAGGCACGCCTTAGTAGACCCGTGTGGCATGGGGGTTGGGGGGAGGGAGGGCAGATGACGGCCCGAAACCGCATGATTCCTGGTTTCGGCGGGCAACAAAAAGACGATAGAGGTAAAGGCTGAAACCCCCAAAAATAAGAATACCATAATCGAGTAAGTCCAAGCCTCTCATCTGTCTCCTGTTCGGTGAGTCTGTTCTTGTTGCTATTCGCACATCATTTCTTCTCTCTCTTTCTCTCTCGCGGGGGTCAGAGAGATAACGAAAAAGTGAACAGAAGGGGGGGTCAGAGACGGCACATAGGGCGACACTACCGAGAGAAGATAGAAAGGGGATACGGAGTGCGGATATGATAGTGAAAAGAGCACAAGTCTAGGCCAAGATTTGCATTGCATAGCGTCCGCCTACTGTCTTCTCCAAATGTTCAAGTCGCAAACTCAATCAGCACATGTCGTATCAAAAAAAAGTAGCGTCGTTTCTCCAAAATGGCTCTCCAAAAAAAAGTGCGCTGAAGAAGACATGTGAAAGTGCCTGGCTATCGCTTTGTTTTTGGCAGCCTTGGGGTCAATGCCTCGCAGGCAAAGGAGACCAGGGTGGGCGCATGAAGAACAATGGATGATGCAAGGCATCAGGAAGATCGCCCAAGAGGTAAAGGGGGAATGCCAGGCTTCTCCAAATTTCCTTTTCTTTTCTTTGGCTGTTCCTCTGCTTCTTCTTGTTCTGTCCCTTGCCTTGCGACCCGGCGAAACACGGCCGATGGTGTATTGCTGTTGTTGTTGCTGCCCTTGTCTTTTCCATCTCACCGCACGTACACCGCAACTCTGAAGCATCGATGACGACTCATAATTAGAAAAACAATGGGCCCCAGGGTTGCCTACAGAGTGATATTCCGGCCGGAACACGATAATAACATGTCTGGACACCCTCGTGATAAAGTACTGGACAGGAGAATGTGACTGACACACCGGTTTTGATCCCACAACCGGGCTGAGCACTCGCGGATACGCGGGCCATCGTCCATTTTTCTACAAGTGTTGCCATTACCCCTCGATCCCCAATGTCGTTATCAGTTTGTGAGACGTGACGTCTTCTCACGGGTTGCAGGTGATGGCGATTCGTGAGAATCAGTCAGCAGACGTCGAACGCACTTTCGGGGCCAAAAATGCTTGAACAGAGCCCTGTTTTAAACGGCCAGAAAGATGCCCAAGATCGCCTCGAATCCAGGCGCGAGTATCCGCTCTGGAGAGGCAATCATCAAGCGATGGTATCGTCTTTCTCGAGGCGACGCTCTCTTTCTTCGCCTCAAATCCTGCCTGACCTCGCTGGACAAAGGATCCAACGCTGAACACACAACGGCACCTTTCTCCTGAACACCCCCCCAAAAAAGGCTCCCCCTTTTTTTCCAGGAACCAGAGTTGTGTTGTGTGTGGCTTGTCTCGCTCTTTTTGACGTCGGCGGCTAGCAAACGGTTTTAAGTGGAGACCCATATTTTTTCTGTCCTTGAGAGGCCTCTCGACCCCGCAGATAGAACGGCGAGGCAGATAGGATTGGGTGATGTACTGCGAAGGATTTGTAGACTCGTCGAGCCTCTGGCCGTTGAACAGAGTCTGCAAGTCCGAGGCTCGTGTAGAGACAGAACCCCAAGATGGGCTTCGGCGACAGCGTCCACGAACTGCTCGAGACGTTCTCCAAGTGCCTGACTCTCCTCGGCGCGTTGAACAGCAGCAACGCCGGTGAAGTAGCCTTGTCATCTCCGACGACCTCGGACGTTGACGGACGATCTGTCCTCAGCCGAAATCTCCGTGCCGACCGGGCCAAGGTACACCGGGCATACTCGTCGCGTCTCAGCCAGACAGGCGGGAAGCTGGACAATGGCGATGGTGAGTGCTCATCGACCTGGTCTTGTTTTTTTCATGCGTCTGCATCGTGCTCATGTTTGATTAATAGAACGGGCTCGGTCTACCCTCCGTCGGATCATCGACCGGCTGGTGTCTGCTCTGACGGGATTGCTGAGCTCAGACAGGAGCAGCAGCAGCAGCAGCTACAACGGCCGCCTGGACTACAATGCTCTGCGCGCCTTGTCAAATGCATCCCGGGTAGACGCCATCCATGCGATTGACGAGCTGTCGATGCGTGTGGGCAGCCAGCAGCACAACCGTCGGCGCGTGCACAGCCGGACGTCGTCTCGGACGCCATCGCATGCTTCACACTCGTCGAGAGCCTCGAGAACTTTTTCGCGTACGGGATCCTCGGCGTCATCGTCGACTGGGTCTTCCACTGGATCGGCGACCACTCTCTTAACCAAACAGAGACGTCACCAACACCACAGTCGTCACCATCGGCCATCCGACCACCAACATGGACAGAGTCGACCAGGCAACACAGAAGCCACCAGCAAAGCCCACCAGTCTGCCCCTACAAGGAGACAGCAGTCTGGCAAGCCATCAACAGCCACGGCACCACAGCACGACTCTAGAAAACAGACAAGCACACCAGAACCGTCGCGCCGGCGAAGGCCTACGGGCGGCAACGATAACGACTACTACGCAAAAGACAAGAGGCAAGCAGGAACGGAACAGGATGCAAAGCGATACAAGCACATTTCCATCTCGTCGTCGTCGTCTGGAAGCACCAAGCTCGGCGAGATCCCAGAGAGGAAGCTGCGCCGGCGGATCAACAACCAGCCGGGGCAGGACAGCACCGCTGAAGAACAAGGCTACAATGTACGGCCAGTCTATCCCGTGCGGCCGTTTGTGCAGGCGCCAGTGGAAGACAAGAGCAGCAAGAAGGGATTCTGGGGAAAGTTTCGATGACAGTCTGTGTATTATTTATAACTGGGTGTAAATTTTGTAAACTCGGAAAGCCGGCCTTTCCATTTAATGATAACCACGATAATACGAGAACAAGTCTCGCGACAAAGACCAGATTGGAAATGACTCAACCGGACAGTCCATGGCAGCCGGGAATTTGGTGACACTGAGAATCAAGCATGGGTGCCTTGTTTTAAGCGCTGCGGTTACGGTTGACTGCGGCCGCAAAAAGCGGCCTGCCCGGTGACTCAACCTCGATCCTCCCACCAACATAAAGAACCGCCACCGTCAAACAATCAGTTGCTCAAATCAATCAACAACATCGACGCAAACATGGCACAATTAGACGTCGCCGCCAAAGCCGAGCTGTCGCTCGTGCTACCGAGCCTGCTGGTCGCAAGCCATCTCGAGAATATCGGGCTTTTGCCTAGCCTCAGCAAGACCTTCCCCGCAGTCGGCCGTCTAGATGGCGGACATGCTCTTGCACTGCAGCCAGTGGGCGGAGAGCCCGTTTTTGACGAGGCTGTGATTGACTACCTAGCGGATACTTCCGAGAAGACAGGAGAGAAGGTACGTTGAAGCTTCCAAATGCAGTCGGTGATGCTCTCTAACTCTGGCTAGCCAGGAAAATGGCTTCATCAGTTGGGGTCCTTTGCAAGCAAGAATCGCCAGGACCTGGAGAAGTCTTTGACATGTCTCGACACCTCCTTGACTCTCCGTACATATCTGGGCGGCCATGACCTGGGAGTTGACGATGTTGCCGTCTGGGCAACGCTGAGAAGCAACCCCGTCGCCCTGTCTCTGATCAAAAAGGCCAATGGCAATGTTTCTCGGTGGTACACCTTTGTCGACGCTTCCAATCCTTGGATATCCAAGTTGATCAGCGACCTTACCGCACCGGCAGCCAAGGAGCGGGCAAAGGCGCGTGCTGAGGCATCGGCGGCTGGCGCCAGCTATGACATTGACCTTCCCGGGTTGACTGGCCCCATTACGACACGCTTCCCTCCGGAGCCGTCTGGGTACTTGCATATTGGCCACGGCAAGGCAGCCTTGCTGAACGACTACTTTGCACACGAGCGGTCGAACGGAAAGCTGATCTGCCGTTTTGACGACACAAACCCGTCTAAAGAGTCAATGGAGTTTCAGGACTCCATCGTCGAGGACCTCATGATGATTGGTGTCGTGCCGGACACCACCAGCTACTCCAGCGACTACTTCCAGCAAATGTATGACCTGGCTATCCAGCTGATCAAGGACGGAAAAGCCTTTGCCGACGACTCTGAGCTTGGAAAAGGCGACGAGGAGCGGAAGAACCGGCTGCCGTCGAAACGCCGCGACCTTGGTATCGAGGAGACTCTGGCGCGGTTCGCCGACATGAAGACTGGCTCCGACGAGGGGCGCCGGTGGTGCATTCGCGCAAGGATTGCCCATGGCAGTCCCAACGGCACCCTCCGCGATCCGGTCATCTACCGCTGCAATCTGACGCCGCACCACCGCACCGGCACCACTTGGAAAATGTATCCCACGTACGACTTTTGCGCGCCCATTCTGGATTCCATCGAGGGCGTCAGCCTTGCTCTCAGGACAAACGAGTACCGGGACCGAAACGCCCAGTACGAGTGGTTCCAAGACGCTCTCCGTCTCCGCAAAGTCCCCATCTACGACTTTTCGCGCATGAACTTTGTGCGGACGGTCCTCTCCAAGAGGAAGCTCACAAAGTTTGTCGAGGACGGCGTGGTCTGGGGCTGGGATGATCCGCGCATGCCGACAGTCCGTGGTGTCTTGAGGCGCGGCATGACAGTGCCGGCCTTGCGCGAGTTTGTGCTCAAGCAGGGGCCAAGCCGCAACATTTTGAATCTCGAGTGGGGTGCTTTTTGGGCCCTGAACAAGAAATACATTGACCCAGCCGCGCCGAGGCACACTGCAATTATCCAGCAAGACGCGGTATACTGCACTGTGACTGGCTTGGGCGAGGACGACCTGCAGCCGCTGACAAAGCCCAAGCACGCCAAGAAGCCGGAGCTGGGCACAAAGACGGTCGTGCTTGCCAAAACGATTGTGCTCAGCCAGGCGGATGCCCAGTCCCTCTCGGCCGACGAGGAGATCACGCTGATGAACTGGGGCAACGCGTTTGTGAGAAACATCACCAGCAAGGACACGCAGAATGGAAACGGCCAGAAAACCATTGCCTCTCTCGGCCTCGAGTTCCGCGCGGGCGGCGACGTCAAGAAGACCAAGAAAATCTCCTGGCTGGCGGCGACGGACTCCAATCTTGTTCCTGTCGACCTTGTCTCGTTTGACTATCTCATCACAAAGGACAAGCTCGACAAGACCGACGAGGTCAGCAGCTTTCTGACGCCCAAGACCGAGTTCCGTCGGACGGCCTTTGCCGACTGCAATGTCAAGGACCTCAAGCAGGGCGCAATCATACAGTTTGAGCGCGAGGGATACTACCGTTTGGATTCTACAATTTCTGATGGAAAAGATTCGAGGACGGTGTTTTTCGACATTCCAACGAGGTAATGTGTATGGTGAGATGGGCTGGTGTGTGCGACGGCTAAGTTGAATTATTTGTCTTCAAGTGCACGTTCACGTGAAAAATCTTCATAAATGAATAAAATACCAAAAAAAGTCCAATTCAATGTAATTTCCAACCAAGCAAGTTTGACGAGGCTGCGAGTTGCGCCTGCTGTTTTTGGCATTAACACTGTAAGCACAGGAGGTCCATTTGCGGCACTCTCAGTGGTCCAGGGAGCCAAATTCCCCACAATAAAACCGCAAGCCCTCTCTCCTCTGACATGGCACAAAAAAATCCACAGTGCCCCCACCGAAATGTGCCCCTCTCAGCCCAAGTTTTCAACGTCAGTCCTCTTTTCTGATAGCGGCCGACCAGCAGAGCGACGACACACCCCAGGCCACGCCGAGACAAGCACGACATCTTTGGGTCTGCGTCTCGACACCGCGCAGCATCCAAACCGACTCGCGACTTGCTGCCACCCCCTCGGCAATACAGAAGACGATGGGACTCTGGTAACCTTTGCAGGATCACCGACACGCGACCCACTCTCTGCTCGACCAATTCGCCTTTGGCCAGCCAGCTAACCTCCCAATTCCATATCGACCTTCCCCCCCTCCTTACCCTCGCAATGGCCGCCGTCAACGCCCTCAACTCGCTGCTCAAGAGCACCTCCATCGAGGACCATGAAGAGGCCCTCACTCTCGCAGACGCCGCCGTCTCGGCTGGCAAGGCCGGCAGCCCAGAAAAGCTGACCGCCCAGCACACCAAAGTCGTCGCCCTCCTCATGCTCGACCGCTTTGCCGATGCCCTCCGTGTGATTTCCGATGCTGGCGATGCCCTCGCCTCCCGCTGCGTGCTCGAGCACGCCTATGCGCTCTACAAGACGGGCGATCTGGAGGCCGCAGAGGCCCTGCTCGACGAGGACGACAGCAACAGAGCCCTGCAGCACGTCGCCGCGCAGGCTGCCTACCGTGGCGAGCGCTTTGTCAAGGCCAGCAACCTGTACGAGCGCCTCGCCAAGGTGGCTGCTGCAGAAAACAATGCCGAAGAGGCGTCCGACATCCGCATCAACGCGCTGGCCGCAGGCGCGCAACAGGCATGGGCCGATGCCGAAGTGGCCCCGTCGACTGCTGCCCTGGATGCCGGCCGGAGAGAAGACCTGGAAGTCTTTGAGCTGGCGTGCAACTCTGCATGTATCGCGCTGGCCAGCGGCGACGTGGCGCGCGCTTCGGTGATGCTGCGGCGGGCGCAGCAGCTGTGCGAGGCCTCGGACAACCTGAGCGACGACGACAAGCAGGTCGAGCTGCTCCCTGTCCTGGTTCAGCAGGCATATGCTTTGACACGACTCGGACGGCACGAGGAGGCGGCCAAGCTCCAAAAGGCAGTGGACCTGACTCCATGCGAAGGCTCGCTTGCTGTTGTGAACAAGATGAACGGACTCCTGCCATCACCAACGGACACCAACACCACCACGAACCCTTACATTCTGCACCGCGACTTCGAGGCCGTGCCGGCACCACCAACGGGTAGCGACCGGCTGTTTGCGCACCAGGCACGGATTCTGCGGCGCAACCAGTTTGCGATCGAGCTGCAGTGCTTCAAGTTCAAGGGCGTGCAGGCGCGGACCAAGAAGGCCAAGGGAGGCGAAACACACGCCGAAACTGTCGACCTGGGCGTGTTCCACGCCGCCGCCAAGGCCGAGATGCAGACCGGCAAGGTTGCCCTGCGGCGCATCCTGCCACTGCTCGCACACCGCCCCGACGATGTCGGTCTGCTCCTGACAGCAGTCCACCTGCAGCTCCAGGAGAAGAACCCCGAGGCAGCCGTGTCGCTGCTGGAAGAGTTCTTTAAGCGGTTATCGTCGAACAATGAGACCAGCAGCCAGAATGCCCGGTTTGCACCCGGCCTGGTCGCGTTGGCTGTCAGCCTGTACAAGCTCCAGGGCCGTCATGCGGCTGTTCGCTCGGAGCTGGCGCAAGCCGTCGCACACTGGCAAAAGAAGAGCGATGCCTCTTCGGCTTCGCCTCTGCCAACATCTCTGCTGCGCGCTGCCGGCGTCGAATTGCTGAGATCGCCCATCCCTGCCGACCAGGCCACTGCAGCAGCAGCATTTGAGCAGCTGCACGCGGCCGACCCGGCAGACAAGATTGCTGTTGCCGGTCTGGTTGCATCGACTCCTTCGTCATCTACCAACGGAGCTCAACAGCAGCAACAGTCGCTGGCTACGTCATTGACGCCGGTCGACCAGCTCGTCAAGGGCATCGACGTGTCCAAGCTGCTCCAGGGCGGCGTGGCCGTGCTGCCAGCGCCGGCAGCCGCAGCCACGAGCAAGAAGCGGGCAGCACCCACCGCAGCAGCAGATGCGGCGACGGCACCAGCAGCCGCCGAGGAGACGCCGGCCGCGAAGAAGACCAAGACGGCCGCAGGAAAGGCACAGCCAGCAACGCCTGCGGCAGCAACTCGTGCAGAAAACCAGAAACTGTCTCGGCAGGCACGCAAGCTGCAGGCCAAGGACGAGTCTGCGTTTGACCCGAACAAGAAGCTGGACGCGGAGCGGTGGCTGCCGCTGCGGGACCGCAGCTCGTACCGCCCGCCCAAGGGCAAGAAGGGCGGACGGAACAACAACAGGCGCGGCGGCGCAGACACGATGCAGGGCGGCGTTGTCAAGGAGGAGGAGACGCTGGCGCTGGCGGGCGGTGCAGGGTCGGTCAAGGTGGAGAAGGCGCCGGCGAGCGGAGGCGGCGCGGCCAAGAAGCGGAAGAAGGGAAAGAAATAGAGGGATGTAGCCGACAGAATTGGGACGTGGAGATGAAAGCATGGGTAGAGATGATGGGTTCTTCCCCCCCTTTTTTTTTTCGGAAAAAGCCAACATGTGTTTTTAATTTCCTTTTTTATTGTCATAAATCAAAGAAAAGTTTCAGCGTCAAGATCGTGGATGATGCCTTGAATCTGTCTTCTCTAAAGACCAATATACGAAGCCTCTTTTTTGTGTATAGTTTTTTGTTCTTGTTTGTCTGTCAACCGTGACGCCCGCAAAACGACATGATATATACACACAAGATTTCCCACATGGCAACGATGACGGTAACAAAAAAAAAGTAAACAAAATAAAAAGATAAGCGAACAATGCTAGGTCGCCCCTGAACGTTGACTCCAAGCAAAATGCAGCCAAGGACAAAAAAAGAATCACGAGTTTAAAAGACAATCTAAAAACCAACAGAGTAATGCTCCCTCCCTTGCTCCCCAAAAA
The DNA here is from genome assembly GCA_002778245.1 of Raffaelea albimanens. Taxonomy (NCBI): domain Eukaryota; kingdom Fungi; phylum Ascomycota; class Sordariomycetes; order Ophiostomatales; family Ophiostomataceae; genus Raffaelea; species Raffaelea albimanens. Next base: position 2,574,544 of record PCDJ01000001.1, read on the forward strand.
TGTCTAGTCCAAAAAGGTAAACAGATTTGTATGCAAAACGTTCATGGCGCGTGTGGCGTCTTGAGCGTCAATGACTGTCGAGATGTTGATCTCGCTCGCGCCTGAAAGTGTTAGAATGATTATATATATCAAGATAATCAAAATCAGCGCAAATGCATGACAAAACTTACCCTGTGAAATCATCTCAATGTTGATGTCGTGCTCGCCCAGAGTCGAAAACATCTTGCCGGCAACACCAATCATGTTCTTCATGTCGGCACCGACCAGACTCAGAATGGCCATGCCGTGCAGAAGACTGACATCGCCCAGCGCACCCAGCTCTTTCCGGGCCAGCTCCAGGTTTGCGTCGCCGGCGCCGCTGCCGCCGTTCTCTGTCGCGTCCGGTGCGTGGATCGCCATCGACACGTGCACCTCGCTCGTCGCAATCAGATCGACCGAGATCTGGTGCTGGTCCAGCACCGAGAACACGCGGGCCACAAAGCCATGTGCCAACGACCGCTTGTTAGAGTGGATGTTGAGCACCGAGATGCGGTCCTTGATGGTGACGGCGGTGGGTCGCCGCGGGGTGGTGCGGTTCGGAGTCTCTGTGCCGTACGTGGCGTTGCCGTTGGCGACTGCAGCGCGCCGGGCCCGGGCCTTGACGCGGTCGGCTGTGCGCTGGAGCTGCTGGCCCGGCGCACGCACTGGGTCAGGCAGCACAATGGTGCCCTTGCCGCGCGGGTTCTTGACGTTCTTGATGCGCACTGGGATCGGCGGGACGGCCTTGACGACCTGGTCCATGGTCAAGTGGTGGATGACTTCGGAGCCATAGAAAGTAAGCTCGGCAGCTTCTGACGGCGTGATCGACGGAATAAGACGCGCAGTAGGCACCTTGCTCGGGTCCGCCGTGAAGATACCATCGACCTCCTTCCACACCTGCAGCTCGTCGGCCTGCACGCCGACGGCCAGTAGTGCGGCGCACAGATCTGTGTAACCACGACCGACGTCACCGTCCACCAGGCTACCTGGAACGTTACCAAAGAAACCTGTCACAACGGGCACGCGGTCCTCGCATGCGGCAATCTTCTTGCTGAAGACAGCTGCGGCGTCACGATAGAAGGATGCGTCGAGGCGATGGGCGCTGTTAGCGTCGCTACCGTTTCCGTTAGTCGCGTGCAGCACATCGGACAGGTCGACGTATTCGGCGGCCACCTGGTGGTCGCGCAGCACGGCGGCCATGAAGCGACAGCTGAGCTTCTCGCCGAAGCTGACGACACGGTCCTGAGACCGGGCGTTGACCTCGAGGTTGAAGCGTTTTGTGGCGGCGACATATTCTGCCAGCTCCCGGCACTCAGCCTCGACGTCGGCGCGCAGCTCCGCCCGGAGGTCGACATCCTTGACGGCGACATCAACTGCGGAGACATGCTCATCGGCAATGTCCTGGATCAGACGTTGTGCCGAGGCGACGAGCTGTGTCTGCGCTGCCTCATCGCTGGCAGCAGTGGCAGCCGCAAGGCGCTGCAGATACTTGAAGACCTCTAGTAGCCGGCTGGTGGTGCCTCCGACCTTCTTGCCGGGGCTCCGGGCAGAGCAGACGACGATGATGCGGCTTTCCGCTTGAAGATACGGCCTGCAACAGATGGTTAATCGCAATTCAATTGGGCCGGTCTTGACTGATGCAGTGCATTGCTTGGCTCACCGGATGATATCCTCGGCGATCTGTGAGTCACGGTTAGCATGTGTGCCTTTTTATGTAAGCATATACACGAGACTGCTCCACGAGAGCTTGCGCCTATTCAAACATACCTTGCCTGGGAACTTGCCGACACTTGTGCCGCCGAACTTTTGCACAATCCAGCCCTTGGGCCCCGAGTTTCTTAACAATGGCTTCGACATTGTGATGTATGTGGTGTGTGTGTGTGTGTCTGGGAGGAAGGGGGGTGGTTACAGGGATGGCGCAGAAAAGTAGCGGGCCAAGACAAAGGAAAAAAGAGGCAGGATCGGAAGTTCAAACAGGGACATGTAGATATAAAAACCACGGCGACGGAAGGTTAGTCACACGCTATGACGAGGGCCTGTCCGAACCGAGAGAACCTTCCGAAGAGGACGGGGGAGCTCAATGGGGGGAGGGGGATTGGGGGGGATGAAGAGGGGCGAGAGTGCGGCCGAGAGCAGCAAAAGAAACCATATACTGCGACAACACGGACGGGTGAGAAAGAGAGACGCTCGTGAGAGAGGAGGAGAGAGACGCGCGAGAACCCGTATGAAAGTTCGGAGGTGGTTGCAGTGTGGTGGTAGTGTAAACTGCCGAAAGCCACGAATCCGAGGACGAGAAATAAAAACCCCCCGAACTAAAAAAAAAAAAAAAAAAAAAAAAAAAAAGGCAAGGCCGAATCTCGCAGCCACCTTAAACGGTGACTCGTTCGCTCTATCCCGCTGTGGCCCACAAAATTCATTGGTGGGGCAGTGACCGCCGGCGCAGAACTGGCAGTGGACGGCAAAATTTTCTTTATACTTTTAACAGTCTTCCAGTCGCATCAAGGGAGTAGTAATAGTGTTTTGTTAAAGAAACCCGTTTCTTTGGTACCCACGCACTTCCGCAGTAGTTGGGCAGAAAGGCAGATAGGTAGCTCTGCATGTGTAAATTCTGTCTGTCGGTAGCACGGGAGTCAATGGCCTTGTGTCAGTCGTGCCTTCCCGGCCTGTGCATGCCCAATCGGTCGCTCCTACCCATTCTCGTGTTCAAGGGGGCCCGCGCTTGCCATCTCCATGCTGTCTCACAGTCTTACACGTTCACCTGTCAGTTGAGCCACACCTTTACTGGCAAAAAGAGGCCCGACCAGAACGAGCACTGTAGACCTGCCAGGTGATAGAAAGTAACGTCTGGCTCACGTGAGGCCAGCGTATCATAGGCCCATTGGAGAATAACACGAAATGACGCGAGAGCACAGCATCGTGGATCATGCAATTCCCCGACGTGCAGGCCAGCAACTGTCACGTCTGGCCATCGCATTGCCGTTGGGAACTTTTGCTTCGAGTTGTGCAACACAGTGACATTAGAATTGAAAAAAGAGTATAAAGCAGATTCAGAACTCCATCCGCAAACCCTTTCCGTCCATCGCGCGAGAACCGAGTATAGAGACTAGAAACGAATAAAGAAAAACAGATACAGCGAAAGTAGCAGAAGTAAAACAAGAGCAGAAAATAAAAAAAAGGCAGACACATGGGACGGAATAAATCAGACAAAAAGCACCCGCTGCCTCCCTTTTACACGTACACGGTTTCCCTCGTTTCTTTTCTCACATGTATTGCCGAAGCTGTGAATGTTAGCAAAAATGTCCACAATGGGGAAAAAAAAAAGGCCACAAACAAGTAAACTTACATCAAGTGTCAGAGTCTGTGAACTGTTGACGTCCTGGTCACGGTACACGCCCACAAGGCTCTCGCTGTCCTGGAACAGACCCGGCTTGAGACTGATGACAATGAACTGCATACCCGGGCCGGCGTGCTCGCGGATGTACTTCTTGATCTTGTCCACGTTGGCATTGTCCAGCGCAGCGTCCACCTCGTCCAGCACGAAGAACGGCGATGGCTGGTAGCTGTGGATGGCAAACAGCAGCGCCAGCGCCGCCATGGTCTTCTCACCACCCGAAAGGTGCTCCATGTCACGGAAACGCTTGAGTGGTGGCATGGCGTGGTACTTGACACCGCTGAGGTATGGTGGCTCATCACCCTCGGCCTCTATGTCGAGATAGGCCTGGCCACCCAGCGGATACGCTTCGGTGCGTGTGAGTTCCTTGTAGACCTCGGTGATCTGGTCCTGGATGTGTGCAAACGCCTTGCGGAACACGTCGGTGCGCTGGTTCTTGATATCCTCAAACTCGGTCTTGATCCGGTGTGCAATCTTCTTGCTCTCCTCAAACTCTCGGTCGACCTCGCGCAGCTTGACCTCGACGGCTTCGAGACGCTCGATTGCACGCATGTTCGGGTTCAGCTTCTCCAGCTCTGCCGACAACTCTGTGATCTTGGCCTCCAGGCGTTCTTCGACGTGCTCTTCGTCATCGTCTGTCATTTCATCCTGCAGCCGGTCAAAGTTCACCTCGATGCCGTGGTCATCCATGGCCACTTCCATGGCACCTCCGTCGTCGTCGTCTTCGCCATCGCCATCCACGTCCATGGCGTCCGGGTCGTGGTTGTTCAGCAGCTGGTCCTCGTTGGGCAGATTGTCCAGCGAACCCTCGTTGAGCGGGATCTGGATCTGCTCCATCTTGCACCGCCGCAGAAGCGCAAACTTGCCGGCGCTGTTCTTCTGGACCTCGGTCTCGAGTGCTGTAATCTCGCGCAGGCGCGACTCAATCTCCCGGTGCCAGCGTTGCACCTCAGCCTTTTCCTCGGAGACCTGGTCAGCTGTCTGGCTGTTCTCCGCCTGGAGCGTCTCGAGGCTAGCCCGAAGCTTGGTCACGTCGCGCTGCGCCTGCTCAACAATGTCCTCAATGCGTGTCTTTTCGGCTTCGTGCTCCGCCACGTCGCGTGTCAGAAGCTGTAGACGGCGCTCCATCTGATCGACGCGCTGCTTGGTGCTTTCATAGCGAGATGACTCCCAGCTCATTGTGGACTTGAGCCGCTGCAGTTGCACTTCGAATTCGCTGCGCTTCTCTGCTGCTTGTTGCTCCAAGCTGCCCTGTTGGGCCTCGTATTCGCGGACGTCCTGGAAGCCGTGTTTGTGGCAGAAGCTGGCAAAGACCTTATCCTCGACCTTGACAATGGCTGCCTCGGTCTGCTCCACCACTTTCTGTGTCTTGGTCAGCTTGGCCGCCTCCTCAGCGTGCTTCCGCTCCCGGTCACGCAGTTGTTTCTTCTCCTCCTCAACCTCCTTCTTCTTGCTGTTGTAGTTCTTGTCAAATGCATGCAGTTCCTTGCGTGCTGACTGGATCCGCATCTCCAGGTTCTTCAACTCATCCTGCAACACCATCTCTTGGTGGTGCAAGTGGCTTGGCTTTGGCAGCTTCTCCAGGTCTGCCTGCTTCTTTGCAAGCAGCCGCTCAAGATTCTGCACGTCCTCTTCAGCGAAGCGCTTGCCACGGTTGCCCTTCTGGTCTGGCATCCGCCCACCTGTCATTGTACCTGACCGGTTGATCAGGAAGCCTTCGAGTGTCACAGCCTTGACCGGCAGTCGTCGTTGGTAGATAATGTTCTTGGCCACGTCCATGTTGTCGCAGATAACTGAGCCGCCACAAGCGAAGGCCATCGCCCGCTCCAGATGTGCATCAAAGTCGATCGTGTCAATCGTCAGGCGTGCGCCCTGGATGCCCTTGATGGCTGTGTTGGGTGTGTTGACCTTGACGTTGTCAAGCGGGATAAAGGTCATGGGAGAGTGTCTTTGCTCCTTGAGGTACTGAATGCAGTCGGCCGCCGTCTTCTCTGTGTCCACAATCACCGAGTCAAAGTCATGACCCAGAGCTGTCACCACAGCGTCGTCAAACTTCTTCTGCTTGGGCTTGCACAGCTCGCCAACGCGGCCATGCACGCCAGAGTACAGCCGCCGCATCAGCGACACGACCTCTTTCATCCGTGTCTCCTTGCGGCTCTGTGCCATGCCCGACTGCGCTGTCTCCAACCGAGCACTGATCTCACGGATGTTCTCGTCAACGTCAACCACTATGTTGTTGACGCGTGTCCGCTCTGACTTGGCCTGGTTGTATGCCTTCTTGGCTGCATCCACCTTTTGCTCCAGCTTCTGGACGTCTTCCTTGCTGGCATCGCGACGCTCCTTGATGGTTGTCAATTCAGCCTCGAGCTTGGACACCTTGGCTTGGCGACTGTCGACGTTGCCCTTGATTGTGTTCACAGTGACTTCGTCGCTGCGCAGTTGACGCCGAATGTTGTCACGGTCGGCCAGCTCAACAGCACACTTTGCCCGGACCTGAGACCGCAGAGCGTGGTATTCGCGGCGGTCGGCATCGCTTAGATCCTTGCCTTGCTTCTGGAGCGTCTCCTTCCACTGCTTCTCGAACTGCTGGCGCGCCTTCTCCACAATGGCAATCTCCTTCTCCGCCTTTTGGACGCGGGCCACTTGGGCATCGCGTTCCTCTGTCGCCGATTCGATTTTTTGTTTCAGCAAGCTGATGTCGCGAGACAGCTGCTCCACCTTCTCAGAGACCGGGATCAGCTTGTTCTCCTCGTCCTCAATGTCACGCTCCTTGTGGCGGATGCGCCGTTCGATACGCGATGCTTCCCGGTTGGCAGCAGCGTGCTCTGCGCGTGCAGCTTCCAGCTTTTCCTCGGCGGCATGCAGGCTGCGGCGGAACTCGGTCAAGTTCTCCTGGTGCTCCTGGATTTGGTTGCTGGAGTCGTCCATGATGCGCTGGTAATGGTAGATCTTCCAGAGCATCTGGGTGACGATTGCATCATCGCGCTCGTTCAACTTGCGCTGGAAGCTCTCGGCCTCGGCCTTTTGCTCCTGGTACTGTTTGATTTCGGCGTTGATGGCCCGTCTCCGAGTCAGGTGGAAGTTTTGGTTCTCGATGGCCTGCTCGGCCTCTCCCTTGAGGCGCTCGTACTGGGGCTTGAAGTCGAGGCTGCCAGAGATCTGCTCGATGAGTCGAGTCAGGTCTTGCGACGACTGGGATGCGATGGCCTCGACATCACCCTGAAACACCAGGAAATTCCGTGCCTTGATCAAGATGTTCTCGTTCTCGAGGGCATTGTTGTATTCTTGGGCTGTGACAACGCGGTTGTTGATGCGGTACTCGCTGGATCCTTGACTGGTGATAGTGCGCTTCCAGCGGTGGGTGTCGCCTGCATCGTCCTCGTACACTGCCATTACCCACGCGTTCTTTGGGTCGTTACGCATGGATCGCCGGGAATCACCATCGTCGTCATCGTCGTCGTGGTCGCCGTTGGCGCCGTTGGTGTGGCCGTTGGTATGACCGTTGGTGTCCGGAGGGGCGTCGTCGCTCGGTTTTGATGTTTCCATTACACGTCCACGGTAGACGAGATCCTTGAGATGGCTCGAACGAAGGTGGGACGACTTGATACCAAGCACGAAGGAGATGGCATCCATACTATACACGTAAATCACTGGTTAGGGAGACCGATGCCTGACGAGCACTCGCGCGATTGCGGAGGGGACGTACGAGTTGGATTTGCCGGAGCCATTGGGACCGACAATGGATGTGAAGTATGAGTCGCCAAAGAGGAGTGTGTGGTGTCCCTTGTAGGACTTGAAGTCTGTGGCGCGGGAAGAATAGTCAGCATGAGGGCAAATTGGGCAGCGAATCTGAGGCGCGTCGCAACTCGAGATGCAGGCGAGGGCCCGACGTACTGAACAACTCCAAGCGGTTGAGCTTGCCCATATTGGCAGCAGTGTGCAGCGACCGTGACGGTCGTCTCCCGGGCTACGATGGCGGACTGTTCGGGTTGCGGGTTTCGCGGAAGGGGGGGGGGTTCGCAAATCGCGGTCGGAAACCGTTGGCGCGTTCGATAACAAAGGGCGGAAATCAAACAAACGGCGGCAGGGGCGTCACTGAGCCGTCATTCTTTTGGTCTTGCAATGCAGGTGGTCGTCTCGGCGTCTTGCGCGTGCGCGGTGGACCTGGAGCGCTGGAGGGAGGGGACCGTGGCAGTGGGCGTCAAGCGGGCTTGTTTCTCATCTCCTTTTGTCGTGAGATTTTGGGGAATTTGGCGAATTTACGCGACCCAGGCAGCTCTAGTGGACGGCGCGGGGGAACAGTGCCAGGTCGCGACGGTCCACGTGATTTAGATGACTGCTGTTTCCGTTTTGGTCCTAGACTCTGGGGTGGGGCCGTGATTTGCTGGCTGTCCATTTGCAGGCGTTGGAATTCTGCTTAATGTGGCTAAGCTGTGGCTTGCGTGCGATTGCAACTCAAAGGAAGAAAAACAGCTCCACCGGCTTGCCGGCCGTAGCAAGCATCGCGAGAGCAGCCGATTTCAGGAAACGAAGCGACCGACAAACAACAAGACCGTTTCCGCGCCTCCACGCATCGTCGAACCCGGACAAGCAGCCAACCGGGTGTTTATTTACGCAGACAGTAAGGGACGTTTCTATTCGTTGAACCGCAACAATGGCTTCCGGCTACGGCTTGAACGGAGGTGAGTTTAATCGGCAAGATGTCTGCTGTCGGAGCGAAGGAACTGCCACGACTGGATCGGCAAGCAGCACCATATTCTGACCAATTGCTAGGCCCGGGCCGCTGCTTCCCCTTCTGGCAGGAAGTTCTCGCCTGCTACGTCATCAACTCCAACGACGACCCGTCCAGCCGCAAGAAGTGCGTCCCTGTCCTCGAAGACTACTACGAGTGCATGCACCACAAGAAGGAGGTTTGTTTTCTCTTGCCCCTGCCATTGACGGCCCCAAGGAGACCTGCGATAGCCGAATATTCCTTTTCGGGTTTCAATTGGCGTAGCTGACAATTTTACAGTACGCCCGCGCCCGGGCGCTCCAGCAGGCTCTCCGGAAAGCCGAGGCGGCCACACCACGAGACGGGGCACCGAATGCCGGACAGATACGGAACCTGGGCTTGCTGGGCAAAGAGGAGGACACGAAGAAGGTGCTTGGAACATCATAAATTTGCATCGTACATATGAAATAGGCAAGGAGATGGGCGACTGTACTGTACATTTGGGATACGAGAATGCCCGCGATACAACACTGAAATGACAAAAAAATTCAGAAAACTGGACATCTGCTTTTCGGCTTTTTCTGCGAAGATCGATGCAGTTTTTCCATGAAAGACGCCCCTTCTTCATTGGGGACAAACTGACGGCGTGGTGAGGCAGATAGGAGGCGACGGCTGCCCAGAGAGGGCATCCGCGAGCACCCATTTCGGAAAGAGCGCTGGGCGGTCGCACCTTCCCCATGTGTTCGTTGCACGCCCGTTTCGTCATTGTTCCTTAAGCAAGGTTATTCCCCTCTCCACAAGTTATTTGTTTACTTTTTGGACTCACCACGGCAGCGGGTCTTTGTCTACACCACTTCAACACTATACTCGCCACCACTTCCAGCGTCAACAGCACAGAACAAAGCCAGGATGCCGTGCTTTCGAGGCGTCGAACTGTCTCTTGTTGCAGCAAATGACCATGCTGTCCTTCCGGAATTTCCCCATCCAGATGGCTCCTCTGCCAAATTCCTGAGCGCAAGCTTGGGCAGACGCAAGAGTGCCATCTTTGTTAGTCCGAGGCCCTGGGGAAAGGTCAAGGCCAGTCTGTCGGATGATACCCAGAAGGCAGACCCAAAGACATCTGTCTATGTACCGTCAGTCCCTGGTAAGTGTTGCCGGCTGCTTGATATATGTATTCTCTGACCAATGCTAATCCAATCACTCCAGACTCCAACTTCTTTGTCAAGTACAGCATCACGCAACCCCCAATTGGCCACAAGTACCTCTTCTTCAAGGTTCTCATGAATGGCCGACACATTGTATCATGGGGAATCAATTTAAACAAGTCCACGTCGGGGGCAGCCCATCAAGCGTTGTTTGAACCATCGGGGCACTACCATTACGACGACAACGGCACGATTGTCAAGGAGCCCGGCATTGAATCGCGGAGCTTCCGCTTTGTGTCGAGCACTGCCGGGCTCAAGTCAGTTGCAGATGACGGTGGGCTCATCGAGGTGCAAGTCTTTCGGGCAAAGGCGCGGAATAGACGGGCTCCTCGTCCAGCCCAGTACCGTGGAGGAGACAAGTATGGGATTGCGTAAGGCTTTCGGGTTCTTTTATGTAAACAACAGCCCTCGAACTAACTGTCTTAGTCTCGTCAGCAATGGGTTGCTGGAAAAGCCCCAAATGGCAAGCTACTTTGACTACCACCTGTCCGACGCCAAGGATGCTCCGTATGCGACGTTTTGCTTCCACTACCGGTCCTGGGGGAACCTGAAACTTCTCCAGCTGGCGCCCAATGACAAATCCAAGTCTGTTTGCAAGACACCTATGAAATTGTTCTCTGGCGCGGAATCTGTATCTACATCTGCTTCGGACCACACTGTTCAAGAGAAGAGCAGGACTGGCCCGTCACAACTTTCACAATCATCGTCCACGTCCTCTTGCCAGCTTCTGGCGCAAGATAAACCAGCTGATTCCTTCAATACTAGGAATGGTGATATTGTTACACCACCTCGGCCGCTGCCTCAGCCTCCTGTTCCACGCGACCGGGCAGAAGACAAAGGCGGCGTTCAGAAACAGGTGGATGAGCTGGACACTAATAATGCACAGTCCCAAGCGGGACGCGCAAGGTCCATGTCAGCGGCCTCCAAATCTTCTGTGGCCTCTAAAGCCTCTGTACCACCGTCGTTACAGGGGTATGTTGACGGCGAGGAAGGTCCCGTGTCAGAAGCGGTTGAGTTTGGCTCGGCCAAAAGGCTCGAGGTTGTCTTTCACGGAAAGCTGTCAGAGCGTGGCTCGCCGGTTAACCTGGACGAGATTCCTCTACAGCACGAAGAAGATGATGATGACGTGTTTCACGATGCTAGAGATGAACCTGAAATTGAAGAAAGTTTCACGGTGGTCGGCAACTTTGTCGAGAGGGGCGGGGGCATGGCCTCTACTCCGACAGGCACGAAGCCAAAGACCAAGGAGCTGTTGGTGTTTCCATTCACGGACAGTCTTCGGAAGCACGACATGAAAGCGACCCCACCACCAGAGTTTGGCCGCCGGGGGTTTTCATACGACCTTTCGCCACGAAGCCGAGGCAGCCCCGGCCCGAGACGGCCGCATGGTGGAAGTTTGGACTCTTTCCCGCATCTCACGCCTGAGCTTGGACTGGTGGTCACTGACGGCAATCGGATGCGGATGCCATCTCCTGAGGATGCAAGGTCTGGGAGACGGTCCCGCCGAGGTCATTCGAGCCTGCGTTCGCACCGACGCCGGGACGATGCTGTCCGTGCAAAGGCGGTGCAAGAGTGGGCGATGGAATGTGCGAGAGAGCAAGGCAGAGACGACGAGTGTTTTTGATCCGGTGCCATTTGATACCGGAAGAGATATGGGACGTTTGGAGGCTGTGATATATGTATGAAGCTAAAAGTCGACAATTCATTTTTGTGTTTTTGTAACTCACGTTTATCTTGCCTTGAAAGGAAGGTGCGGTTTATACAGTGATCGAGGATCGAGGATGTTAGTGCGGACGACATGACGGGATCGCCCCGCATTCATCAACCATCCAGCTCCAAGCCGTGGATGAGTGCATCTCTTACCCGACACAACAAAGCCACAAGTAAATCACCACGTCTATACGACATTTCATTTTACCCGATTACCATGAGTTCAGAAACTAAAGAGAGTCATGAGGAGCGGACGGCCCAAGAGCCGCGCGATATGGTGAGATTCGATGAAGCCTTTTGGGACATTTCAATATCCTAACTCCGGCAGACCAAGCATACCCTCGTCCTCGGAGACATTCGCCAAGTCGGCCGCACAATACGCGTTCTCCGTCTGGACATTCCGGACGATGGAGCAGATATCAAGGTGTCACCCCCCCCCCCCCCCTCCCCTTCCTCTTGGTTGCTTGTCTGGGCTCTTTCTAACATTTCCAGTTCCGCCCTGGTCAGTGGGTAGATACGTTCTGCCCGGGCCTGCCCAAGGCCGGCGGGTTTACCCTCACGTCGTCGCCGTCGCAGGCGCTGTCTGCTACAGTCCGGCCTGGCGTGCCGCGCCATCTGGAGCTGGCCGTCAGAGAGTCTCCAGAGAACCCGGCCGCAGCGTGGCTGTGGCAGCAGCCGGCGTCGAGCATCCTGGGGCAGTCAATACAGGTCCGCATTGGAGGGAGTTTTGTGTATCCCCCAAAGAGTTTTGCGGAAGCCGAGAACCCCCGAGTGGTGTTTGTCGCCGGCGGCGTGGGGATCAACCCGCTGATGAGCATGGTGCGGTATATTGGAGAGGAGGAGAAGCAGTCTCTGAAACCAGACGTGACGTTTTTGTACACTGTCCGGGAGGAAGAGAGCTCGCCGGCGCCGGCGACCTCGTCGGTCCTCTTCCTCGACGAACTGGCAAAACTGTTCACAGAGAAACGGGTCTTGGGAGAGCTGAAACTATTCCTGACTGGCAGCAACGGCACGGCGTCGACAATCACCACTCGCAATGGACAAGTCCCAGTCGTGCGGCGGCGGGTCACGACGGCCGACGTGGACGCGGCTGTCAACAAGGCATCCGGCAAAGTGTACGTCTACGTCTGCGGCGTGCCGGACATGACAGACGCGTTTGTTGCCCATCTCAAGGCTCCGGCCACTGAAGGTGGTCTGGGACTGCCCTCACAGCAGGTTTTGTACGAGAAGTGGTGGTGACCAGGCACGCCTTGGCTGTTTGGTGTTTTGTTGTATATGCGGCACCCATTTCCAGGGAATGCCCTTATTGCATTTTCTTGGGTTTCCGCCAAACTAGACACGATGCATGAGATACATTAGATATTAAACAGAAAAAAAGAATGTCCCGTAATGTCGCGATGGAAAGAAAAAGTATGGCAGATGCATGAAGCAAAACAGAAAATGACAGACAGAAAAAAAAAGCAAGAAAAAAAAACAGTGAAAAAATGGCATAACAGGATTTGCCCGAATTTCCAATCGCTCGTGCCGTAATGTGCACTAAGATGCCCATTGCCTGGTCTCTTCTCCTCGGTTTTGTCCTCGGATCCTCGGATCCTCGGATCCTCGATCATTAAGATTCTTCAATTTCCCAGCAATTTTGATACGCATCGTGATGATCCTCAAAAATCATTTCTTCTCCCCCTAGTCCACCAAAACATCCTTCTCCTCCTCGGATGGCAGACCGGTTCTCTGCTCATGGTTCGGAATGTCTTCGTCCTTCTCAAACGCCACGCCCGGTCCGTGGTACGAAGGCTCGATAATCGTTCTGTCGGGATAGGTCGGCATGGCCGTTGTTGTCGTCGGTTCGTTGGCGTAAATGTTGCGCACAGAGCTCGTGTCGATGTCGCCCGGCTTGACCGGTCTCGGGCTCACTACGGTTGGCGCCGTCTGGGCCGCATTGGCCGGCGACCGAGGATCATCAGGCCCCCAGCTATTATTACCTTCTCCTTCTCCTGCCTTCCCCTCGGCACCACCGTCAGCATGACCCAGTTTCTGGAGCAGCATTTCCGACTGCTCTTTGGCGAGCTTCTGCAGCTGCGCTACTGGGTCCTTATAATATCGGAAAACGTTAGTAAGATCGCACAGGCAATCTGCGGCCGTCCATTGGACGCCGTGCACACATACCCAGTCCGCCTGCTGCGGCACGCCTTCGGCGGCTGGCAGCAGGTGGCCGCCACTCTCAGCGCCGTCTTCGTCGCCAAAGCCAGGGCCACCACCGCCCCAGAACTTTGGTCGACGAATCGGTGCTGGTGTGACTGGTAAACTGGGACGTTCGACCTCGCTAGGGAAGTCTGTGACTTTGGAGCCGCGCCTCTCGGGATGAGAGTGCGCACCGTCACCACCTCCTACGTGTGCCTTCTCGTCATCGCCGTAAGATCCACTGTACTGGTGGTGGCTGCCGGAGCCTTGGCCACGGCTGCGCACCCGACGGTGTCTCTGGTTCTGTTTCTGGATCGTGTCCACGTAGCGCTCAATCTGTGGCACTTCGTCCCAGGCATTGGTTCGCGTGAAAGCTGCCCAGGGATCGGACAATGACGGTTGGGCGGCGGCGCGGGAGGTGTTGTGCATGACGGGGGTGGTAGGCTCAGTCTTCAGATCCACAGAAGGTGATCCTGTTGTAAAAGATGGTTCAGCTCCTGAATCCTGGAACGAAGAATGATGCGGGTGGAAGCCCGACTGACCCGTATGGTTGATCGGTTCGGGCTGTGGAGGCGGGCCGGGCTCAGCAAACACGCGCGTCGCTGTTGGCTGGTTGTCTTCCCAGGGGAAGATGTGAGCGGGCCTCTGCGGTGCCTCCGCTGGTACCTGGTACCACATGTCCCTCGGTGGGCTTGGGTATCGTGCGGGAGGGACGAATGGGGTCGCGTCGTGCGACATTTCGTAGTGGGCCTGCGGGAAGTTCAAAGCCTCCGGCTTCGAATTGGTTGGCGGCGGTTGCCTGGGGAGGAGAGTAAGTTAGCTTCATATTCCATTGTCATAGTGTTGGTTTCTGGGGAACAAGTACTAACCATTGGGCATTCCAACTTGGCTCCGAGGAAGGCCCGGGTGCCGGAGGTTGAGACGTTCCCGCATGATGACCCTGAACCTGGTCTTCACGAGTCTCAGCGTGTGTCTCCCCAGAAGAAAAATCAAACGGCGCAGAATGCGGTGGGGACGACGGATGGGGAGGTGGTGGTGGTGGTGGTGGGTTAGATGGCAGAGCATGGTGTTTGTGGTGTTTGTGGTGCTCTTGGTGCTCTTGATAGTCTTGGTGGTGGTGGCTCTCTTGCTCGTGCTGCGCTTGGCCAGCATGCTGCTCGGAATGGTCAAAGTGAACATGGGAAGCTTCTGCTGGCGGCGGCGGCGGCACGGACGGCTGGCTATCTTGTGGATGGCTCGGCTCATAGTGGTAGTGGTGCTCGTGCTCTTGGTGGTGTTCTTGGTACGCAAAAAAAGGTTGGACGGGGGGAGGTGGCGGTATTGTTTCCGAATGTTGGCCATATGACGGACCTTTAAATTCGAGTGAGTGTTGCCTGGCAGTGATTTTCGGCTGGAATTCGCCTTTGACGAAGTACTGTACGATCTCGGGCGGCTGTTGCTGGTTGGCATCGAGAGGGGGTGCCTGCAGGGCATTACATTAGTATGAGCGCGCAAAACTGGAGTCCATCCAGGAAGAAAACGTACAGCCTTGCGGTAGTGGCGGTCATAGACGGACCACCACTGGCCGATCATCTCGTCGTACGGCCCGCCGCCGTGCGAGACACCGCGGCCTTCAAACCACGGCTTCTCGCCGCCAATAAAGTGAACCATGTTAATGTTCGACTGGAAATGGCGGTAGGCCGGCAGGTACTGGTAATGGGCGGACGGCGTGACATTGTAGGTGAAGGGCAGGCGATGGTAGGAGTCCTTGAAATGCATGTTGAGCAAGCCCTGGTCGGCGCCGTCAAAGGAGATGCCGCGCTCGGCCATGGCGGCAAGCGCATAGTACTCGCCGATGTCGGGAGTGATGACCATGACGCCCGTGTTGAACAGATCGGGCCAGCCGATGTCCGGGGCGGCAGCAAATGCGTGCGGGAGGTCAAACAGCTCGTCCGGGGCGCGGTAGGCGACAACGTCGGCGTCGATGTAGACGATCTTGCGGAACTGGGCCTGTTTCCAGAGATTGATCTTGGTGAAGGCCGAATGCAGGTCCGGACGGCTCATGAGGTCGAGATTGGACGGCGACACCGAGTTCTGTATGCGCGGGACCGGAATGACGTAGTCGTAGACGGTCTGTGCCAAAACGGGAAGGCATGGTCAGCATTGGCTGCACGGCAGGAGCGAGGGAGCTCAGAGACGACTCCAGAAAACAGAAACACCACACAAAAAGAATCCGAAACAGGAAGGAAATCTCACCTTGAGCTGTGTGACGACTTCGGCGGCCACAGTGTCCAGAGTGACCAGGACGGCCAGCTTCTTGGTGGTACCAGCATCGCGAAGCGAGTGTGCCAACACCAAAGCACCTGGGGAAAGTCAGCAGGAGGTCCAGTGGAGTTGGGGGTGAAGCTTTAGCAAGACTCAAGAAGACCAATTGCAGGCCTGTCATGACGTACCTGGCAGATATGTGTCGTTTAGGAGTAGCTGTGCAGATAGCTTGTTAGTGGGGTGACGTGGATACGGAGATAAGAGCTATGTTTGGGTAGCGGGAGCTTTTTTGGAGCTCAGGAGACAAAGGCCGAGGGACAATGCAAAGCCGACGGTCGGCAAGATCGTGGGACATACTGTGGCATACACATCCTCCCCGCCTGGCGCTGCCATCGCGTACAAACGACCGCGTCAGGGGAGGTGTGAGAAAGATCTCGAAAAGAGATAAGAGAAGATGGAGCACAGAGCTAAGGGCGGAGTAGACAAGAGAGAGAGTGAGCTATGAGCGTGTGGTTCAGACACGAAAACAAGGGCAGAGACAATTAAATCTGCAAACTGCGAGGATGTGAGATGGTGAGAGCTTCAAAATGAGCGTGAGAGCTGGTTGGCCAGCTTGGCAAAGAGAGCGACTGTGAAGAATGAGCGTCTGGCAGCTGCAGATGGTAGTAAGCAGGACGAGAGAAGCAGCGTGGACAGCTGCAGAGAGACAAGCAAGAGAAAAGACGCAGCAAAGCAAAGTAAACAAGACAATGGCAGCAGGAGAAAGCAAAACAAGAAAAAAAAAGATACAAAGGAAGCACACGGGCCAAATAGTAGCAGAGCGGACACTACGAGTAAAAAAGCAGGAGACTCGGGGAAAACAAGAGCAGCAGCCAAACAGCAATTAGGCTCTCCTGCAGCAGGGAAAACGCAACACAAAAACACAGAATGGCAAAGTAACCTTGGCCGGAGGGGGGCGCGGCGGTGCGAGACTGGCGAGACAGCGAGGAGGCGAGCGAAAACGGAAAGATGGCGAGCAATCAACGTGAGCCACGGAGCGAGTGAGCACCCGCGAAACGTGAGCAGCGAAACGTGAGCGCAGCCAGAGCCACGACGAGACGGAGTTTACGTGCTGCTTGGGGCGCACGGCAGGTGGACACGGGCGGGTTTGGCGGGGCGCGGCCACAGATCGATGCAGAGACTAAGAAAAGTGAGGGAAGCAGAGAAACGCCTTCTTTCCCTCCAGGTTCTCCGTTTTCGCGGAGGCGATGGGATGTGGGCGGGCGGGCGAGCTGGCTGGACTGCGGGTTGTGTGTTGTTGCGAGATTATGTTGTCCTAGCATGTCTAGTATGGAGAATCGGCCGCAGTATGGCACAAGTACCTCCCGTACTTCTGTCTGTCTCGGCGAGTGGGCTGCCCGACCGCCCAGCCAGGATTTCTCCATATTACGAACGGGTGGGAGTGGAGAAGAATGGCCTGGTTGTGTCTTGCCTGGCCTCGCAGCTGGCTGGCCCTGGCGCCCTGGCGCCCTGGCTCTTTCCTGATTTTGCCCTGCTATGTCTGGCTCTTGCCTGGCTTTGGGCCTGGCTGGTCTGTGCCCGGTGTTGTTCGTCTGGTGTCCGCCTGTCTCATACTAGCCGCTTGCTCCTTCCGGTCTAGGGCCATGGCCTCCCCAAGTGCTGCTGATTGGCTGGGGAGCTTCGAGAAATGAATTAAATGAATTCAAGATACTCGCAGAAGCAAAGAATGAAGAAGAATGAAGAATCACTATGGAATGGAAACACGTATTGCTTTCTGGACGCGATATTGGAGAGCATAGACAGATTGCTGCCAAGCGCCAGGGTTGGGCCGCTGCAAACCACACAATCAAACACGGCTTTCAGTTGCATTCGTATTGCCCGCCAGCAAAACCCATGGCTCTTTACCCCAAAACGTCCAGACTGCGTGATACTACAACAGCCGGACTCCACCGGATGGATCTTGACACTATGGCAAGCTTCCCCTGCAAATTCGCACTTGTATCTGACAGCATGCAGGTCATAAATGAATACACACACCCAGTTGCTCAGTTTTCTCAGTCATCACATCTCAGTCATCAAGGCCCCGAGAAAACGGTGGCTCAAAACAGAAATTTGCGGATTCCCTTTCCTCCAGAGACATCGTAAAGACAGGGGGAAACGGTCATGCAGCCGGATTCCTTTGTTCTGCTGCCTCGTCCACCCCCAAGAAGTGACAACGCGCGCTAATCGGCATGCCCGTTGAAGCTTGGGAGGAAGGGGTGTAGGCTCTCAGCTCGAAAACAGTTCTACTACTCTGCAGAATACAACTCTACTTTCTACAGCTCCTGGCCGGTCTAGCCCCAGGCACGGGAAGACGCGGTCTTGTTTTGAGATATTTCCCATTTCCAATTGGTATGCTTTCGTCTCCTTTTTTCATTGCTCTTCTCTAGTCAATCTACGGAGTAGTGCTCTTTGTAAGTCTTCTTTTTCGTGGCCTTTCTAGGGAACAAATTACCATTCGTGCCCTGTCTCCTGGTCTTCACTCAGTTCTCTCCCTTCAAGCACGCCACGACCTACAGGGTGGTGCACGTTCTCGAACGTTGTATGCCCACCATGCCCAACCAACACAATGTGTGTGTGCCCATTGGGCCCTGGCTCTCACATCCTTCTGCCTGGTCTTCCCCCCCTTTTTTCCAAGCATTCTCAAAAGTACGCGTGCTCTCACTTTTTGCATGCAATACAACGTGAGCAGCCGGGGCAGGTCATCCTTTGTGCATGCTACTACGGAGTATGGATGCATGGACCATGGCAAGATACGTCTTTTTGTATCAGTCTGACAAACTGCCCAACTGCCCGTGCTTTCTCGTTTTTCCACACGGCTGGCAGATAAGAAAGCCACCCATCTAATTGACCCCTAACCAATAATTGAATCCTTTCCACGGTTTCTAATGACGCCTGATGTGACAATGAAGAGAGACAAAAAGACCTAAAAAAGCCGTTGAAAAATAAAAGGACGCCATAATTTTAACTGGACGGAAAACGCGGCCCCCGTGCTCTCCTTGTCGTCTGCAGCTTCTCTAGCTACACCCAATGACAGGCCCTTTTTTTTCGCTGTTCCACCCACTTACACAACGCGACGTCATAATTCGCGAGCTCGTCTGCTTTGTGCAAAAGAAAAAAAAGTGCAGTGTAAAAGTGCAATATAAATGAAGAAGCTATGATCGCCCATGACCAAGTAGTAATCGGACATCTTCAAAATCTTTACCTCAAGTCTTCACCCCGAATGCCCGCTATTTTTTCAACAAACCGCATTCTGCCCCATTCTGTCATTGTTTTTTTTTTCTCTTGTCCCCCGCAGACTAAAACTTGCCCTGCCATGGGAAATGGAGAGTGGGAGGGAGGGGAAACGTAAACCGGGGGGCGGGCAGGAGCCACCTGACTCGAAATGCCCATTTTTGATTCTTGCTATGCCTGCATAAAAGTGCGCATGTGACCCTTTTTCTCCATGTTTTTCTTAGTCTTGATTGTTGACCACGAGACTCCAAAGTTGCATGTTTCGAAATGGAGGAAGTACACTTAGTTGTGTTTAATAAGGATTTATTATATTTATATTTAATATTCACTCTTCAAAGAAGCAAAAATAAAAAGGACGGCATTTTTCAATGATTTCGATTTTCTGTAATTCTGAGAAGTAAATGTTCTATGTATTGTTGGTTTGCTTTACCGTGGTCATATTCATCGAGGTATTGGTTTAAAGGTCGTATGGCAGTGTACATATCATATATTGCAGAGACAAAAACGAGATTCAAGCAAGATGATATCGCACACATAGCACTCACGTCGAGAAAAAAAAAGCACAATGCATCGTAACCGGAACCGCTTTGTAACCGCAAATCACTACCATAGCCTTACTCCTGTTTTTGTTATTTTCACTCACAACTCCTCATCATTTCTTGCGCTGTTCACAGCCCGTTAAAAATCACCACAGAATGGCAAGCAGTCCATTCAACTGCTCTACTCACCAATCACCCAAGTCGCACTAGCAAGTACTACTCCCTTCCCAATCACAATTCCTTCTTCAAAAAGTGCTCTGGCTTGTGTGTTGTCTCGTAGTCCACGTGCACGTAGGCCCGCTCGATGTCAGGCAGACACTCAAGCTTCGACTGCAGAGCCTCAGCCACGTCGTGTGTCTCTTCGAGCGTGTCGTTGCGATCCATCACCACATCAACCTCTGCAATCAGCCGAGGACCCGAGTGGTAAACTCGAACCGTGTCGATTTGACGCACAGCTGGAGAGTGTGTCACGCAAACATATGTGATCAACTGCTGGGTCTCGACCGACGCCACCACACCCACGAGCAGTAAGAACTCGGTGAACGCAGTGCGAAGCCAGATAGCCGACACAACAACGCTCAGAATAACAGCACCCATAGGGTCGATCCACCATACAAGCTTACTACCGCCAACACTGGTGAGGATACCGAAACCGTTGATAAGAAGGTCGTTGCGGTGGTCTTGCCACAGGATGTGCGCCTGGCTGTATTGGTCCTTGATGGTCCAGGTGTACAAGAACAGAACTAGCTTGGTGGTGAAGGCAATCACCACAGCGATGACAGATGGCAGGTGGAACTTGTTGAGCTCATCTCCACCAGGGCGGCCGTCAACCAAGTCGCGTATGGAGAAGGCAATAAGGATAAACGAGACAGCCGTCATCAAGAAGCAAAACACAATATTTCCAACCGTCTCCAGACGGGCCTTGCCCGAGGGAAACCGCGCAGGATCGACACGCTTGACAGCACGATTTGTCAAAATGAGCGTAACATTGGACATGGGGTCGAAGATAGAGTCGGCCATTGTTGTGAACAGAGACAGCGAGCCTGAAGCCACTGCACCGTAGACCTGAAGGCCAGACAATATGATGTTGGCAGCAAACGAGCCGTACACCGCAATGCGGTAACGAAGCTGATTGTCGCCCTCCTCCTGACGTGCCTCGGCCTGGTGCTGTTCGACGGGCTTCAGCAGACGCTCAATGGTGGCATTCTGCGACTTGTAAAAGCCCTTCAGCTTTTGGGTCCGGATTGCCTGCCGAGCTGACGACGGCACGGGAAAGGACAGCCCTGGCGGAAGGCAGCGAGCAATCAGATTCTTAGGAAGCATGCTCCTCCTGCTGTTATTGTTGTTGCTGCTGCCACCAATGCCGCTTCCAATGGCATCCCTAGCAATGGAGCTGCCGTTGGCAGTCGCTGCACTTCCTATTGTCTCCCGCTTGCGGTTGCCTGCAGACTTGACCAAGTCAATCTGCGAATCGGTCTTGTAGGAAGACTGGAGTTTGTACGGGTCGGCCTCAGACGAGTGCAGTGGCAGGCGGCGAGCGCCCATGCCAGCTGTCGTCTGGCTTTCGACATCGGTGGCAGCATTGGTGCCGGCTGTGTCACCGCTGTCGGGGCTCAAGGGCGGGTGCCGCTCAGTGGTGGCATCGGCTTCGTCAGATGTGACCTCTACACCAGTGCTGGAGGCATTGTTGTTCTTGTTGTCGTCATAGCGGTCACTGATGTCGGCAGAGGCAGCACGAGGCGTACCAGCAGCAGGTGGACGTGAAGAGGAGCGGCTAGGTGCGGAATGCACAAGGTTGAACGGGTGAGGATGTTTGGTGATGCTGGCGCTCAGATCAGGCTCCATCGCACGGGGATGGTCTTCTGTGAAGAAGGGAAAATGTTTAGACAGTGCAAGATATCAGACAGAGGAAGAAAATGAGCATGGGGGCTCTGGTCGTAAACGGGAAGCCAAATAACAGATGTTGATATTGTTTAGAATTGTTTAGATGCTCAAGAGTAGGGAGAGCTGAAATGGCAGCTCTTGGCGAGGCAGAGCTCCTTATAATAGGAAAAGCTTGGCTATGACCGCAATGAAGTCTGCAACACGAGACAGGAAAGAAGAGGCGGGAGGAAGGGGTGAGGCAGCTAAACGAGATATAAAAGCAAAACAGCAAAGAATATAAACAACAAGCAAAAGATAAAAGAACCACAAAACCAAAACGGCTGGAACGAGAGATAGAATGCCGATGGAGGGGCGGCCAGAGAGGGCGCAAAGGGAAAGAGCGAGGGAGGAGGTATCTGGGGGCTTACAAGGAAGGCGCGAGCCCAGTGCGTACAACATAAGGGGATACAGGCGGCAGTCCGCCGAGTACAAATTAGTAGCGGCCATGGGAGGTAAATACAAGGACAATAGCATAGACGCACGAGCAGCAAGTGTCATGCCGGATGTCCTCCAGTGTCCATCTTACATCCCAAGACCGAGACAAGCTTTTTGCAGGCGTTCCTTCCCTCAGAGAACATAGTAACAGCCGTCAAGTTGCCTGCATAAGCCCCACTTTGTGCTAGCAGGGGAGAGGGAGCTCCAGGAAAGGAAAGAGCGTAAGAGAGGCGGTGATTTGCAATTGTCGGCTCTGATTTGTGCACACTTTCTGGGGGCCGTCGACACGGAACATTCTTGGTGGCTTGGCTGTGTCTTGTCCTGACGTCTCGTCTTGGTATTTTGAATCTTGGATTTGTTGTCTCTCATTCTTGGTTTCTGGCTGGGATAGTGTTCCACGGCAGGTTCTACTGACAGCAGCAGCATTGCAAAATGTACGTATACAGCTTGCCAGACACCAGGAGATGCATTGCTCCCGCTTTCTTCTACTGCGTGACGTTCGTCCGTCTAGCGTCACTGTAAAAGCCCCTCAACATCTAACCAGCCCCCACTCATCTTACGCCAAAAAAACCAAAGGGTGAGCACGTGTAGCGGTGAGGTACGATGGAAGGAGCGATGGAAAGCAAAGCGGGCAACAAGAGGAAAGAACAACGGGGAGGGGAGGCAACCAAGTGGAGTCGGGCGGCACAAACCCTGTTCTAGATGGCAGGCAACAAGCAAAAGCGAAAGGGGACAAGATTGGGCGATGAGTTGCTCCTAAAAAGTACTTTGCAAAAGATCACCAAAAAATACCTCTACTTTGCATATTAGCCGGGATGGCAGGCCCACAGCGGCAGTTACAGTATGTGTCTGTTTCTTAAAAGACCGCAGAATAATACGGTCAAATGCTCACAGACTCCATAATAGTCTAAAGACCGATATCAGCGACAACTTGCCGAAGAATTAGCAACATCGAATTGTCCGAAAGAAGAAAGTGCGGTCCGTGATCTACGAGTAATACGGGGTGAACGGTTAGGCCATCGTATCTTCAATGGCCTCTGCTGTTCCACAACGGCGTTTGCTAACACATAGTGTTTATTGACATTAAATACGTGTAAGTTGCCCTTCTTTTCTCATGCTGAAAAGAAAGACCGTTCTAAACAGTTATCCGCCACGTGCCTCCTCTAGGAGTTGGCTTCACACATTTTTCGTCTTTTGTACGATTATGTAACAAAAGTTCTACTGCCCGGCTTGACCTTCTTTTCATTCCCCTGGTTCTGTGGTTCCTTGGTAGCATGCCAATCAAACCGTGGTTGTGAGAGAAAAAACTGCCAGGAAGCACGACAACCAAGTGCGTGCTTTTTTTTCTTTGGTTCTATCTCTGTTTGACTGTCTGTGTTCTGGAACCCATTTTATCCAATTTGTAACTGCGGTCGATCTGGAAACCCAATCCGTCTCCCATCCTTCCCTCGACTGGACAAAATACAGACGGGCTCATGTGAATGGGGCGTGCCTCTGACTGCGTTGTTTCTTGTCATCTCCTGGGTCGTGAATGATCGTCACCAGTTCGCAAACACATACCCGTACTCTTACACCTTCCCTTCGATACATGTTGCCCCGTTTTCATCCACAGCACATTGCCAATGATAATCAAAAGAAAACAATAAGCACAAAAGGTCGTTACAAGTTGCCGATTATGATCAACCAAAACTCGGTACTTGAAAACCGAGCCGAGCTTCTGATATTTAGAACACGTCTCACTTGCATCCGGGATCATCAATCACTGACGTCGTTGGAGTCTAGACTTCTTGCCTAACTGTCTCCAGAAGATAGACTCTGTCACCTGCATGTTTCCGTATTCCAAGACCCGCAGTCTTTGAATCTCCTAAGAGGTCTCCATTAAAAAAAGTAAAGACAAACCGTGCTGTTCTTGCCCCGAAAATTTGCTCGGCACTGGCCGAGGTCGCCACTTTAAGCTTCGACAAGGCTGTGGTAGTTTTCCACTACTAAGGTATCCGGAGCTTTATTCCATCCGCCGCCTAGCAACCAGGGCAATTACTTTGCCAAGGAATCTGTGAATCTGTCTTGGCTTTCTTCAAGTGGGCAATTGTAGATGCAGGAGAGATAAGATCTTGTCCGCTACCATGTAGGTGTGGTGCCTACGGATGCTGTTGTCGGGGATTTTCCCGGCTTGGAAAATATATAAAATCTTAAAATATTGGGCACCTGTATACTTCTAGTTTGGATATTTACAATTAAAGTATTATCGGCCAACTTTAATTACGCAAAAGTGGAATTTGGTATTCATATTATATCTTCAGGCCAATTTAAAGAGAAAGAAAACAAAAGAGGTATCAAACAATTAACCATGCTCTGAAATCGGCACAGCATACCAATAGCAGGCATTTGATATAAAAAAGTACACCAGCTCGTTTTTGCTCTTCAAAGCTTGGATTCCGTTCCTGCCTCGGTTGCCACCGGAGCCGCCTCATCCGCTGGAGCAGAAGTTGAAGCTGGAGCTGCTTCCGTAGCCTCTGCAACCGGACCGGAAACTGCCTTGGCCTTATGGACTTCCTCACCGGCACCACTGCGCGCAAGAATCCAGTCTCCCACCTCCTTGTAGAACAGCTCACGGTCTTCCAATGGCTCTGCGTGGAGCTGGTGCACCCAACCGTCGTATGACCGGAACTCCTTGTCTGGGACATTGGTCGCGCATGTGTCGTACCATTTCTTGGCCGCCGCATACGAGCTTGCCAGGTCGTCAGTGCCGTGGCCAAGCCAAAGACTCTTCACGGCCGGTCCCGGAGGTCGTTTGCCATCAGCCAGCTCAGCAGTCCGGTCCAGCAAACCAGCCAGACCCTCGAGAGTGCCCGTGTCGTGGCACAGGTCGTCGGCCTGGATGCGTTTGACGACTTCCGGGTCGCGGCTCAGGTAAGAGGCGGGGATGATGTGCTTCAGCTGCATGTTGGGCAGGAACTTGCTGGCCAACCGGCCAGACCACACTTTGAGGGCAGAGGGTTCCTCGCCGACAGCCCAGCCGAAAAAGGGTCCCTCGAGGAGCCAGCCGCGGACATGGCGGACGACATCGGCCTCGAGCGAGGAGCCGACAGGCTGGGCCATGAGCATGGCGACCTCGTTGCCGCCCATGGAGTGGCCCTTGACAAAGACTGGCACATTCTGCGTCTTGGCCTCTGCAATGTGTGGCTTAATAAAAGCACCAATGTCCTCGAGAACGGTAGTCGTGGGACCCGTACGGCCCTTGTCAGACGGCTTGCGGACGCTGCGGCCCCAGCCACGCTGGTCAAAGCCGTAGACAGCAATGCCGCGGCCAGCCAGGGTATCGAAGAAATTCATGTAACAGTTGACATGGTCGCTGAAGCCATGAATGAAGATAAGTTTCGCGAGGATGGGACCGTCGGGCTGCAGTGAGGGGAAGAGCGATCAGCAAGGGTTGTAAGGGTTGGAAACATATGGCCTATTTTGGCCTTGGTGTTTATCCGGGGGACGGCTGCCCGAGTTATCTAGTTTTCTTGACTTACCAACCAAGTCTTTGTGTACAACTCTTGGTCGCCGACCTTGAACGTGCCTTCGGTGATTTGAACCATTGTGAAAGATTGGGTGAAGGCGAACTGAGCAAAGAGGTGGGGATGAGCAAGAGAGGAGAAAAAGAGGAGAAAGAGTCCTAGACTGAGGGAGGGAACCGATATGGTGCACTGAATTGTTGCTACGAGGCCAGGTGCATTCGGAGAGACGCAAAAAATGATTTCGGGACGCAAGTTGAGGATGGACGAGCTTCAGCTTAACTCCATAAACATTGCCTCCCGAGAGCCCAGACTTCCATTTCGTCACGAACGGGAAGGTGCGACTCCAGCCTTTGATTTTCTCCATTCTCCACAGCTCGTTACCCCAAAGGAAGGTGGCGTTGCTACCCCGATTTCACATGCTAGAGTACGAAGAGCCAACCAATTAGGTTTGTGTCTCGAGAAACACAACTTGCAGTGTAATAGGTCACTTGTGCCACTTCAACTTAAAAAAGATGTTGTCCACTTGACGTCAGGAAAAAGGAATTCTTGCTTCCGAAGTCCCGAAGACCTCTCAATGCAGAAATGCCGACACGAGCAAAAGGGTTCTGGCCCGTAATAACCTGTCCTTTGTGGCGAAAACTCCACGCCAATTGCCCAGCCTTGGCGATGATGGAAGGATCATTGGTGCTCTGACATGAAGAATATCCGGCTTCTTCGCGGAACATGAGGGCGGCTACTACTAGAACGGACATCTTCAAGCCTGTTAACACCCTATTGCAAGGTACCATCAACCATCGAGTTGGTAAGGTGGCTATCAAGGGGGAAAGAAAGCACATCACAATCAAAACGTGGCCGGGCAAGCAAAAAAAAGTTGTTTTCCAATGGTAAGCAAAAAAAGAAAAACACTAGACTTGGCAATGCTCAAACAACACAACCACCCAAGCCCAATCGTCATATTTTGAGATTCGGGCACCTCCCAACTTCAAAATAATAGCCCCAGTAGATAAAAAGGAGGTATATGATTGCTTCCTTGCCAGTTTTCCATTTCCCTGACCATTCGCCTCGCCCGTTGTCCACCCTTGACAAAAAGAACCGCCGTCCCGGGTAGGTTTACATGGTGTCCATGATGTTCATCCCTTTCGTCCAGTCGTGCATCACAAAATAAAAAAATGGTAAAAAATGTGGTTGACAAGAAGAGTAAACAAAGGAAAGACACAAAACAATGACAGCCTCCTCAACTCCAAAAAAGAAAGCTAGTAAAACACGTATGAGACAAGCCAACCCGCTGCCAGGTGACCCCAAAAGCCAAAAGCCAAAAAGAGCAAAAAGGTCAAAAAACCCCGAGCCAAACAGGGAACAACAGACACAAAAAAAAAGCAAATACATAACATGTATATGCACTATACACAGAGACGAGCCGCCGCAGGAGTCGTCGCAAGCTCTGCACCAGAGGCTTGACAACAGTCCTGCTTGACAAGCGTCTTATTGAAGGCCAGCGCCAACCATGAGCTCTTGGCTCTCTGCGGCCGAGAAGCCAAACTTCTCTATTGGGAAGTCCTCGTCTGGCGTGCGGATGCCAATGCCGCTGTCGTCATGGCTGCCGTTTCCCAAGTTCAGACAGTCGTTGTTGTTGTTCGTTGCTCCGTGTGTCGGACCCGATGGGAATGGTGCGCGGTCTGGTTGGGATTGAGACATGTGTGGCAAGCCCGAATCGTCACTGCCGCTGCTGTAGCGTGGTCCTTGCCGACCCATGTTCTGGCCAAGAGGGTACTGCTGCTTCTGTGCTAGGCCGCTGGCTTGGCTATTGTTCGCGAAGTCCTGCCGTGCTGATGTCTGCCTTAAAAAACCACCCTGCTCGGCCAGGAAAGCAACCATCTCATCGATCCAGCACTTGGTCACCCACCACGAGCCAAAGCTCTTACCTTGCTGGATCGTGAGGTCTCGCATGACGGCTGTACCCACGCGCTGCACACACCATACAATATCGCGGTGTGACGCGTAAGGGAATCGCCCGGGAAGCGACTGCAAAAAGTTGACCCAACGGTCCAATACATTGGACGCACCACCATCGTTCATGCCTTGGGATTCTAACCGCCGGCCACTCCGGGCGGCCATCTCGCCGTACAGAGTAAGCGACTCAATCTCCCATGACACGTTGACCGGGTCTAGCAAGTCACGCAGTTCTGAGAGAAGCAAGTTGACCAGGTCATCCATGCCGCGGGTAGGAACACACTCAGCAATCTTGCGTGTTCGGACGAGGGTTATCCAGTCAAGATACATCTGATCCCTGTTCGCGGGGTTCGACAACATGTTGGCGGCAGCATGTGCTGTCAGGTTGACACGCAGAGCGCGGTCCAGAAGGCCAGCAAAGATGGTCGCTGGAGCTTCCTTGGCTCTTACGACATGCGCGGGCTGTCCTTGGAACGAGTCGCGGATATGCATAACCAGTCTCTCGGAAATGTTCCGGAGAGTGTCCAGCACAGGCTTGGGAACTACCTGCAGCGTAAGGCCCGAGATGATGCGCATCATGCGCTGGTATAGAACGAAGTCGCATTCCTCGATCCATGGTGCCACCGACGGGTTTCCGAAGAGCTTCTGAACAGGCATAGTGAGTGTGCCTTGGAATGACGTAAACAGGTGGAAGAACGTCTTTTCTTTGCAGTAACGAATGCACTCCACCAGAGATGTGCAGTGAGACCGATACAAGGCTGCCAGGGACTTTGCGGCGTCGGGGTCGGTGCCGTTCGGCAGGAAAGGCTCGATACGGGGCAAGACAAGGGGATCGGACTGCGAGAATGGTTCCGTGTCGGCACTGGAAGCCAAGAACAGGTTCTGCACTGTCTTGCTGGACGCTGTGGCGTTGAGCTGGTCAATGCCGGGAGCATCTGGCTGGTTGTACAAGCACTGAGTGTACGTGGTAGAGCTCTGCTGCACTGGCTGTTGCTGTTGTGCCTGCTGTTGCTGCTGCTGCTGCTGCTGCTGTGGTGGCGGTGGCTGCTGCATCCGCTGCTGTTGTTGGCTGAATGCCTGCTGCTGTTGAGGCTGCTGCTGGGACAGTGAATGGCTGTGCTGCCGTTGGTGCTGGTTCTGGTTGTGAGCGTGCATTGACGCGTTGGGGGCATTGAATACCGCTTTCCCAGGCATGACGCCATTGGGAACAGCTGAACCGACATTGCCGTCGTTGGAGAAGCTCTGAGAGAAGCTGACGCTGTCGAGCAGTGGAACCTGGGGCAGTTGTGGAGAGTTCCGCATGTCCGGCTCGTCCTCCGCGAGAGTGAAGTTGACATAGTGGTATTTGGATTCACCGCGGACACCCAACCGGCGAGTTTTCAGGCCGGGGAACAAGACGCGCACTAGCTTGCCGAAGCTAGCAGGGTTTAAGACCGTGATGCGTTCCGTGGCGCATCGTGATGCGTAGTTGGCGTAGACGCGACCGCGTGGGACTGAGCCCTTTCCTTTTGAGCACACCTGGTTGATCCTTTCAAAGACATTGTTAGAAAGATGCGTAGAAAAGCTGGGCTAATGCTCGAGCCGAAAGACATGATCACTCACCAGAGCATGGCAAAGACCTGGCGAGTGCGCTCGGAATTGGGACCGCGTTCGTTCCCGTGAAGCTCCTCGGCCACATCCTGCAGGCTGCGGGCCTTGTTTGCGGTGAAGAGCTGACGCATTTCAAGCTCGTTGTTGGCACTGGAGCGAGCAGGCTTGACGGTGCCACCAAGGCTGACCATGGATGCATCGGCCTCGTCGTTGGTCATCATCTGGCTGTCCATCTCAGCAAAGCTGTTGTCGGCACTAAAGCTGTCGCCAGGCAGAGCTTGTTGATGAACGAGGCCATTGGTATGGTGTTGGTGATGGAATGACTGAGAGCCATTGGCGACCGAGGTAGCCATGGACGTGTCGAGGCCGCTGAAGTCGTGGCTGGCATCGAGCTGCGAGGCGGCCTGGAGGATGATATCCTCCGGCGTCAGAGGGTGGCCGGCAGCAACGGCCGCAGCAGCAGCAAGACCCTTGGACTGGGCCGCATGGTGGTGGCCGTGGTGGGCGTGCTGGTGGCTGCCGTCATCCAACCATTGGGCCGAGTACAGCTCGGCAAAGCTGGGGTCGAGGTTGGGCTGGGTGCTTGCGCTGTGCATGGAGCTTGTTGATGCCCGCGACTGCGAGCGCCGACGAGCATCGGCGAGATCGTTGGCCGCCATGGCCATCTGCGGCATTGTTGGGAGGTTGGGCTGGGTGAAGAGAGGCGGTTAGTCGCACGCAGCAAAGCAAGAAAATCAATCCCGACAGAAAGTAAACATGGAAGTAAACATGGAGAAAGATGAGGCTATCGTGGGAAGGAAAGGAAGGAAACAAAAAAAAAAAGAACGAAAGGTAACAATGGCAAGCGCAGGACAGGGTTGTCAGCCGGGGAAGTAGTACCTGAGTGTTGTTGTGGGTTCGGTGGATTTAATGGGGTGTGTGTTGATGTTTTTGTTGTGTGTACTTTTTTTCCCTCTGTTGATGTTTTTTTGGCTCGTCACTTAGCCGACGTTCTCTGACCCAGCCAAAACAAACCCCAAAACGGACCAAACTGCTGTCGGAAATACAAGCGCTGGACCAAATTACCCAACGGTTAGAATTCAGTAGATGATAAAGCCACGAGAGAGCGACAGAATCCGTGATGATTTGGACAGATGCGGCGTGCTGGAGGCGAGTGAGGGTAAAATGAAGGCTGGGGAGGATGGAAAAGAGGGATTGTTTGGACGGTTTGTTTTGATTTGGGTGGGCTAAGAAGATCCGCCTGTCTCCAAGGGAAACCAAAACATTGCGGCGGCTGCTCTTTCCAGCACCGACCACCTGAATCACGTGGAATTGCAGCTCGCCATTGGACGAAAGCTTGTTGACCCCTCGTTCATGCTCCGATCAGGACTAGTGTAAAAAGCTGTATGAGTACAAGGAAGTAGCAGGGAAAATACGCCGGAATCTCGTACCCGTACATCGAAGGTGGGATCGCCGCTCCTGCCTGAAAAACGAGGTTTAGGACGAACTTCAAGTCAAGTCTGCCCTGTGCTCTGAGACAATTTTTGGCGCCTCGCACTGTGATTACCCTTAGCTTCGGTGTGCGTGACTGGCCGCCTAAACCAGGCGGAAAGGGAGCTCCACGCGCCCTCCATGGCACAGTGCACGAGGCCAGGCTGTCTTATTCCCAGCTCTCCCATTTGCTGCGCGGCGGGAATCTGATCTGGACACGGGGCAGTCGTCATTCGGGGTCGCTCCCACGCTTGCTGGCTGAGAACTACTGGAGTCTTGTTCAGCACGCACCGGCACTAGCACCGCCCAAGCAGGCCAGCCAAACTAGCCACTCTGTCTCTGACGCCTCGCCCACCCACCCCTATCTATCTATCTTTTCTCCCCCTTTCCCGTTTCCCACAATCGACTCGTTTCGCATTTACTCTCTACCACAACCAGACCAGAATCAACTTTCCCAAGGTAAGCATCTCCTCGTCGTCATCGGCGCCCATCAGAAACGACTGCCCGTGACGCGCTGCGGCTTCTCAAAAGGCAGAGCAAAATCGCACAAGAGGCCACCTTTGCTGACAGACTCCCGTTTGGCCAGCTCCTTCGCTTTCCGTTTTTCGACTTCGTTTCAAGACCTCGAAACTCAAGAGACTCGCATTCTCTCCCACTGCCCTTTGTTCCTTTCTAACAACAACCACCCCCTCCAACTCCGACACAATGGCTGCCGCTTCCGCCCAGGACCGCGTCCAGCACTACATCCGGCAGATCGATGGCGAGGTCAGTGATTTTTGCATTTGTTTCCTGTTCCCTGCGTTTCGCGCCTGTAGCTTTTTTTATGCCTGGTGTTTGATCCAAAATGGAGACGCCAGGGCCCCTCCTCGACCATGGCTAATGCTGACACGTGCACTTTTCCACAGCTGTCCAAGTACCCTCTGCTCAACAACCTTGAGAAGAAGACAACCGTCCCTAAGGCCTACGCTGCTCTCGGTCTCGTCGGCGTCTATGCCTTCTTCATCGTGTTCAACCTCGGCGGTCAGTTCCTGACCAACTTCGCCGGCTTCCTCATCCCGGGGTACTTCTCCCTCGAGGCCCTGTTCACGGCCAACAAGGATGACGATTCCCAATGGCTGACCTACTGGGTTGTCTTCGCCCTGTTCTCGTGAGTGATTTTCC
Organism: Raffaelea albimanens; assembly: GCA_002778245.1. Lineage (NCBI taxonomy): Eukaryota > Fungi > Ascomycota > Sordariomycetes > Ophiostomatales > Ophiostomataceae > Raffaelea > Raffaelea albimanens. Next base: position 2,605,845 of record PCDJ01000001.1, read on the forward strand.
TCCTTTTGAGCCTCTTTTTTAGCTGTGCTCACCGGGCCAGCCGTCCGCTCCGTGCTGTCCGGGTTTCTCCCTGGCGTGCTCCCTACTGGCGGCTCGGCGTTAGACCGCAACAGTAACAGATTGCCACTAACAACGAACCAACAATCACAGTGTTCTGGAGAGCTTCCTGACCGTCACCTACTGGTTCCCCTTCTACTTCACCTTCAAGTTCATCTTCCTGCTGTGGCTGTCTCTGCCCTACACTCGGTAAGTCTTATCCGGTGCACTTCGTTCAAGCGCTGGAGAGAACCATTTTCTCTCCTTATCCGGAATGTGTTGCTGACATGCGCCTTCCCTCTCCCACAGCGGTGCCGAGATTGTCTTCCGCTCCTTCATCGTGCCTACGCTCGGCCGCTTCTTCGTTAAGTCTGGCTCGGCTGGCCTGCGTGCCAAGGCCGACTCGGCTGCCAAGACCGAGTAAGCGGCGCGAACTCACCACGAGCGGCGCGAGCCTCCTTGCGGGGCAGCACTGCCAGCTGGCTTCGGTTCCATTTCTCTCTGGACAAAGTCTCCGTCTCTGAAGCACCCTGGACGAACATCCTGGGTTCTGCAGGGCCTATAGGGACACAAAGGAACCGAAGATGTTCTTGCGCTGGACATCACTACAATGACGAACACGGCTCGCCGTAGCGGCGCAGGTGTTCCGACCAACATAACGCCTTTCCCACTTGACGTTGGATATGATCAATGACTACCTGATCTGACGACAGTGGCAAGGGAAGCAACCTCATAGACAAGTTTTTTTACACGATGGAGCGGGCTGGAATGTTTCTTTTCCCCTGTATCTGTCTTTGCTCTTTTGTGTTTTTATTTTTACGGCTTTTTTTTTTCTCTCTTATCTGTTGTTGTCTCGGTGCGTGTATTATCGGGGTATTTAGAGGTATCGAGGTCGTCGAGGTTTCGAGGCATCGAGTTAACTACTGTTTTGCGCGGGTTGGAGAGTGTATGTGACAATTCTGGTGACTCAGGGTGATCCAGTGGCATCTGGACCAAGTGTAGGCATGATTGCATGCGACTTTGCTCAGTATGCAGCTTTTGAATTTGTGACTCTTGTTTTACATTTTGTCTGCGTCCTGCTTGTACCTTGTATCTCTCGCGTATTTGATGCCACGAGCCTGCCAAGTCCCCGGGTGCGGCACGTTAACTTACAGCGGGTGGGGTCCGTGATAGGCTGTGGCTAGTGGTCAGAGCAAGCCACTGCAAAGGCCAGGGGAGTTTCGGCCAGGGCACTGCTCCACCCAGGTACAGGCGCATTGTTCAGCCCCTGGTTGCAGCCGCAGAGTTGCACTTCTTCTGGAACGAGGGTTGTCCATGAAACTCGAGATACGACACCCTCTCCTTTTCCCGTCAGCGCCGCCCTTACGATCTTCCTCGAATGCCATTGCATGCGAAAACGACGAATGTTCCTACGATAGGCCGACCAGCCACGAATACAACTGCCCCCCCGAACATTCACACTGCCAGTCGTATTACGAGACCAACGAGGCTCCGATTATACGACATTCATAGGCGAGCAAGCGATCATCCCACCGTCCGAACGAGGGGCCGTTACCTGTCTGCCACGCGAGAGAGGAGCAAGCAAGCAATTTCGGCCGCCCGCAAGGGCCATCGCATACCGCAGCCATGAGGCAGGGAAGTCCTGCTTTGTGGCGACGCCGGTCGCCAGCCTCGTCGAGTTTGACGGCAACTGCCTGCATCACCCTCTTTCTCCCTTTCCTTTTCCTTCTTGCCCTCGCACCACGCCTGGCTTCTGCATCCATTCCCGACACAGATTCTCCCGAAGTCGCACCAATATTACCTGCCGATGACGAAAGCTTGCTGGCTGCCATCCAGAATGGCGGTGATGCGGCAGCTGGCCTGGAAGCAGCCGAGTCGGCCATGTACGAGCCCGAATTCGACAGCTTCGATCGGGGCATTCTTGGGCGTGCTCCTGCTGGTGTGACTGGACTTGCGAACAATGCGCCAATGCAACTCAATGTGCCGTCGGGCACAACGCAATATTTTGTCTTCGAGAAGTCTGCCATCTTTGCGCGGGGTGCAGAGATTGAAGACGAATACGAGGAGGAAGATTTGGACAGCATGGAACTACGACGGCGCTCGCCGGCCGAGGAAGATGACGACGACGACGATGAAGACAAGGGCGTGACCAATAATGCGTCTTCTTCGAGCGGCAACTCGACAAGAACAGTGTACCTGTCGGCAAATACGTGTATGCAGCCGCAGCCGGTGTCATCTGGGACCACGACCAACGTGCAAGCACCGCAGTTGACGCTGTATGTGTCCTCGTCACAGCAAAACACTTCGCCTGGACCCCAGGGAAACTCTAAGCAACAGACGGCATACCCGTTCATGGAGGGGGCGGTGATGGTGAGCCTGAACGCCACGGACGACGTATACATTGGAGTGTCGGCGCCCAACGTATCAACGACACAGCTGTCGGGGACATACAACATGGAGGTGGCGGCTTCGATTGACGGGTGGTACCACAGCTACGACACCCAGTCGGACGCAAATCTGATTTGGGTTGACAGCGACTCGGCCGCAGCGCTACTCATCACCCACAACTTAACGGATGTCAACACAAGCGCATCTGTAGAGGAGGAGGTCATGAGCCGGGAGCCGTATGTAATGTTTGCGCAGAACTTGAACGATTCGTCAATCAACGGGGTCAAGATGTCCTACTGCGGACTGCAGACATATGCGCAGATCGCTGCCACGAATAACGGCAAGTTCACGAGCATGGTAGCTTCAGGCATGACGCGGCGCGGTCTGGGCAACCTGCCCAAGCAGCAGTTTTACTTTAGCGGGCTCAACTCGAGTTCGAGCTACCTGGGTATCCTTGCAGAGCTTCCAAACAACGGCACGCAGGCCGTTGGGGCAGCTGTCAAGGGCGGAGGCGGGCATGTGTCGCGGGCGACCCGGTTCGAGACCAAGAGCTCCAACAACAACTGCGAGGTTGTGTTCAACTTGACCTTTTGCAACGAGACGGCATATGCGGTGCCGAGCAACCCGACCCGATTCGCCAACGTGGCTGACCTGGCGCGTGCCTACGACGAGTACGCTTCGAAAATGTACGACATGTTCACCAAAGCCCTTGCCCAGATTCCCTGCGAGGCTCCCTTGACGCAGCGCTATTCCCTTGTTCGGAACTGCGACAACTGCAGTGCCGCATACAAGAACTGGCTGTGCTCGGTTGCCATGCCGCGGTGCTCCGACTTCTCCGAGAACGAGGAATGGCTGATGCCACGGGCCCTGAGCCAGCCATTCCCAATGACGGGCAGGATGCTCAGCAAGGACGAACTCGAGCTGTACCCCAACACCACCGCCTACAACTCATCGCGCAATCCATTCATCGATGACACGATCAGGCCCGGACCGTACAAGGAAGTGCTGCCTTGCGACGATCTGTGCTATAACTTGGTGCAGAGCTGTCCTTCAAGTCTGGGCTTTTCGTGCCCGCTGCCCGGCCAGATCGGATTCAACACGAGCTACGGCAAACGCAAGCCAGAAGACGACAATGGATCGGTGACGTGCAACTACCCTGGCTCGGCTCACTTCTTCAGCAGTGGGCCCAGACAAGTGCAGGTATCTTGGGTTGCATGCATGCTGTCCTTTGTAGTAGCTGCTGTTGCCGTTGCTGCCTAGAGCTGAGGAAATGGCATATCTGTCCTATTTCCCTTGTCTTTTTTTTAGACATGTCTCTTGTGTATTAGACAGCGTTTTCGTTTTCGTTTTTTTTTGCTTCATGTTTATTTGTTTGTTCTTTCCGTTTGTCTCGTTTGGTTTAATGCTTGGACGCCATATTCACAAACGAAGAACGCTGGGCGAAAGACGCCTCAGCATTTGAACAGCGGATGTTCTTCGAGATGCAGACGATCTGAGATCGAATGGTACAGAGTAGAGGAGGGAAGGGAGAACGGCGTTTTGACATGTGTTTTTTTGCTCGTTTGTCTTTGAGCGACATTGTTGGGCTCTGTGTGCATTTTACATCTTTTGGGATTTTGTAGCGATGAAAAAGGTTGTTAATAACGGCAAGCATATATTAGAAGAATTACGGCATAAAATACGTATTGTCCATAAACTCGTGTTTAATCTGTTTATTAAAAAAAAAAAAAAAAAACTCCTTGCATGTTAAAAATATGAGAGATATGTTTCTTTTCCCTTCATTCCTATCCTAAAAGAATCCTTTCGCTTCATGGCTTGCTATCTGTCTTTTGCTTCTCCTGCAGCACCTTCACCTGATCTTCCAAGGCAGATACCTCTGCTGATTGACAGTCAATATGAGTCATTCGTCCCAAGAAGACAGATGTACACGTCGAAAACCATTACTCACCTTGTCGTTCAGTCCGGGCCTCGTCATAGAGCAGCTTGGTCCATGCAAAGTAGATCAGCTGGTATGTGAAGATGGCCATGAGGGAGACCTTGGCAATGGGCCGGCCAAATGTCTTGAGAAACGAGGGCTAGGAGAATTAGAAAAACTGTGAGCTTCTAGAAGCCTCCGTCCATTATCTTACTTTTTGCGATTGTTCGGTTGATGCCCATCTCCGGGCAGCCGGCCTGGCAGCCAGATTGGCCCGGCCGGCGACAGTCCGTTGGACAGCGCTGCCGCTACTGCGCAGGGCTTGGAGCCATGGCTGTCCGCCGCCCGCGAGAAAGAGGCGCTGCGCATTCATGGCTGAGATGTTGTCGGGATGTTGTGAGGGGCGGTGATTTTCAGTGGTGATAATTGCGAGCGTCGATTTTCACGACTCCAAACGCTCACACTACGGCGTTCCCTGTAAGGCCGGCCAATAGCGTGCCTGGCGCATTTTGCTGGTCATAGAGGGCCTGGCTGGCTTGGCTGGCTGGCCACATTACTGGCTTGAGGCACTCTGAAGTGCCCCACCTTCGTCACAGAAAGGTCCCGGAAAGAGCTGGCCCAGCCAGACCTAGCACGCCTGTAATAGGTGGAGACTGCTGTGGCGCGCGTGCCCTTGGCCCCCTCTCTCCTCTGGGTCTGGAGTTATTAGGGGGGGCCGGCGCCGGTGGGATGGACAGCCTGGCCCGAACGTGTCTTTTGCGTGCCTGTTTGCCAATCTGTCCCCAAAAATCAGGCTCTCCCTTTCCTTTTTTATAAATCTTAACGACATCCATCCCACGACATCAAATCGCCTCTACGCGCACACGACCATTGGCAATAATCGTCTCTCTATTTTCGAATTATCTTTTGGTGCACACACATAACCAAAGGGCCGAATTTCTTTCGCCATCTTCCTCTTTCTCCTTAACCAATCCACCCACATCTTCAAAGATGGTGAGTATCTTCGCCCATGGACTGCATCCCTTGACCACAAATCCAAGACGTTCCATCGTCATCTCACCGGTACCTGGATCGAACAAGGAACTAACCGACGTCTCTTTCTCCCTGCCAGGCCCAAACACCCGAGCAGCGCCGCCGCAACCTTAAGTTTGCGCGCGACCAGGCAGCACGTCGCGGCAAGTCCGAGGCCGAGCTTAAGAAGCGGGCCAAGGACCTGCCAAAGTCGCCGGTCTCACCCATGTGGCTGGGTATGTCTTCCAAGTCTTTCATGTGTGATGCTCTTACTCCTGCTAACATCGCCAGCCGTCCTCGGCTTCGTCGTGTTCGGCGGTCTGATCGTTGAGGTGTTCTCGCGGTTCTTCCTGTGAACGACCCGAATCGAATTAACTGTCTCGGATGGGCCCTGCATTTTCGGCTCGGTCAAGATTGACTCGATGCTGACCATTCTACTCGATTAATTCGACAAATCCGACGACTCGATCGACTCCCATGGCATCTACCACACGCCGACATCGGAAGCGAAATACAACATTTACAAGTCACAAGCATATGGACAGCTGGTAGCAAGACATTATCTGAGATATCGAGCTTGACAGGGCCACTGCCTGCCAAGCAAGACGCTCTCGTGCTGTCTATAAACTATCAACACAGCAGCGGCGCATCAACTGCCGAAGAACCAGGATATGTTGATGGAGAAAGAAGGACCTGGGTATTTGATACGTGTACACAATATTAGCTGGATTTTTAAGAAGAGCGAACAACAAAGCAAACAGAAAGGAAGGAGAGGCAGGTTCACACAAAACGGGAAGGGAACAATTGTCTTTTTTTTTTTTACGCAGCATGGGAATCTTTTTTTTAGTACGTTGCGGTGTTCTTTGGGGAGTTCAAAAACAATACGCAATTGCAAGCATCATGAGTGCAAAAGTCCTGAACGGGTTTCGCATGGCTGGATTTGTCTGTGTGATATGTCTATGGCCGTTTTGCTAAAGTTGCTGACAGTCGGCAAGCCAACCGACCTCCTGGCCCTTTTAGTGGGGAAGCCGAGTGAATGAACTGCTATCTGCCACTTGTAGAAACAATACCATACCGTGAATGCCAAGACCGTACCTGCTGCTTGTGCGACACAGAGTTTTCTGAGAGAGTGCTGGGTGGTGAGTGCAGCAAAAGTGTCAATTACAGTGGAACGTCTCGCCATCAAAGCCGCGACTTCCCCGGATTGGTGGGGCCATGGCAGCCTCGCCTTCCTCTTTCCTACAACTCTCACCCCAAGCTCTTCCAACTCCGAAAAAAAACAACAGAAAAAATAACATCCACAACCCCCCCAAAACTGACATTTGAACGTCAGCATGGATGAAAACACGGCGCCGCCCGTGCCGCCCGCAAAGCGAAAGGCATCGGACGGGGCCGCAAACAAAGCAAAAGGCAAACCCGACTCTGAGCCTAAGAAAGCCAAAGTTGGCGATGAGTCTGAGCCCAAACGCGCCCTGTCATTTCGGGACGTGGTCAGTCCAACCCAAGACAAGACCCAGATGGAGACGCTCGAAGAGCGAGGCATTAAGTATGCCAATGAAGGCCTCTTCAAAGAAGCCTTTAACGCGTTCACCAAGGTGAGAAAGAACGAGAAAGGAAGCGAGACTCGACCTCACAAAGTGAGATGTGCTGACAGCCAAAACAAAACAAACGGACAGGCCCTCATTTGCTGCCCCTGCAATGCTCAGATCCGGGGCCAGTTTAAGAAAGCCGGCGCCTCTCTTGCCTTGATTGACCCCTTTGGCACCTGCACCTGCAAGGACTTTGTGGCAGCTGCCCAGACGCGTCGGCCGCAATGCATCAACATCGGCATGAACACTGCATTGGGCCGGGGCAATTCAGATGACAACGCAGATCCGGCCGTGTTCCCCACGTCCCAGCTGGACCTCACAGCCGTCTACAACCTGGCTACGTCACAGGAGTGCACCTGCGGCTCGGGGGCTGTCCGCTGCCAATCCGCAGCTCACTTCACCATCCTCGAGCGGGCAACCACAGTTGCTCGCAGCATTGACCTCGAGAAGGCACTGAAGCTGGGGCAGATTCTCATCAACCTGGCACCGGAACAGCCGCAGGGCTACCTGCAAGTGGCAATGGCTCTGCTAGCCCCGTCCAAAGCAAAGAAGCCGGATGTTGACGCTTCCTCCTCGTCCTCCTCTTTTGTCAAATACTCACCGAGATTTGTGGCGCGTTGCATCTACAGCCATGGCATGCACAATGTCGAAAAGTACGGCGACTCTACCGGCGTGCTAGTCAAGGCACTCCAACGGTGCTGCAGACAACTCGGCCACGACGACTTTATCCCAAGTCTTCCCGTGGAGATTGTGGAAAACATATTCCAGCACCTTTCGCTGCAAGATATGCTGTAAGTGTTGGACGGTACATGAAGATTGCAGGTCCTCGTGTGCATCATGCTGACTCTTTTTGCTCAACACAGAACCAGCTGCCGCGTCTCAAAGACTTGGGCAAACCTGCTACGGGGCTTGCAACTGCGGCCACTGACAATAGTGCTTCGCGGCCAGAAATGCCCCTCGCAGCGGAACCACCACATGCTCTTCCGACGCCTTCCCAACCTGCAGACCACGAAGCTGAAACTGCAGTTTGCCTCATGGGGAAGCCAGGGAACCAGGTTTATCCCAGAGATGCTGCAGCGGTTCCCGCAGCTCGAAGAAGTCGTCCTGTCGCTCCCTCTCGGCGATTTCTCCAACCTAGAAGCAACCTACCCACGCCTCAGAAGCAATCCTATGCTGTCCACCTGCCGCAGTTTGACGATCCATAGTCAGGAGAGGATGAACGTCGACAGCATGGATTTTCTGCGGTACGCTAGCAATACCGTCGAGTATCTCGAGCTCCGAAACGTGGTCGGTGGCGAGGTCACTTATTCGTTCCCGAAACTCAAGTGTCTGAAAGTGAAGGCCGGCTTCTGGATGACGGAGAGGTTCCGGTCGTATTTGGTAAGCAAGAAATAGAGGACTGGCGGGTGGCAAGCCCCCTCCCCCAAAAAGACGAAGCTAACCAGAGAACAGCCGGGAATATGCATGGCTGCTCCTTTGCTGGAGCAGCTCTGCCTTGAAGACATTACGTTCTGCGGCAGCCAGCCTGGAGAGCCTCTTCTTGAAGCGTACGATGATGAGACGGTTTGGAAAAACCTCAACACTCTTGTCATTCATCGCTCATCTGGTCAATTTGCGACACAAGGATCCAACTTTCCGCGGCTGCCCCTGGACATACAGCGCATCGACCTGATGGGCAATGACAAAAAGTTCCCGGAACGAATGCTGTTCCAACCCACCGAACCGTCCAACTCCCTTCGGGCCGTGCCCAGCCTCGGCGAACTGGAAGCCTTCCGCTGTCCGTCAGACCCTTTCACGCCTCCCATGACCGTGCTCGACGTCATTAGACCAAGCGCAGGCATCGGAGGCAATTTGAACTCGCTTGATATAGAATGGAAATCATACCAATCTGTGGCACAGCCTGTGCGACACCCCGAGCAGATTCGAACGCTGGGCATCCACCTGGCTTCCGAGAACCATCCCCAGTCCATGGACAGGCTCGATGTATTTGCGGACATTTTACCATTTCTTGAGCAGTTCCAAAACGTCGAGTCGCTGTCTCTGATTCTGGAGGCAGATTCGTGGGCTACGGGAGGGCTCATGAAGATAATAATGAAGGAGATTGCTCTTGGTCGTGAGAAGAAGATCGAATGGGGCAAGTCCTCGACTTTTGATCCAGAGAAGGGCACTTTTGTCCCGGATCAAGAGGACGACGAGACGGCTGACCAGAGCGATCCAGAAGCCTCCTCTTTGCTTCCCAACGTCAAGATCATCTACACCAGTAAGCTGGTAGGCGTGCACCTGGACGCTGTGCGCGAGGTGGCGGACAAGTACGGCATCGCCATTGTGCACGGCACTCACCGGCCGCCGCAGTTCCCTTACCCATCGAAGCAGGAGGCCATTGGTTTGTAGAGGAGGGGAGAGCAAGCATGCATTATTTCAAGGGGAGAAGAGGCGCAAAAACAAGTACTGCTTGGACCGAGTTTGTTGAAGAAACAGGTGGAAGCTCTTTGGGGGTGGAAAGCGAACAAGGCATACCAGGAGGGGAAATACCAGGCGTTTTTGGAGGGCATTGCTATGAGATGGAAAAACGATACCTTGGGTGGACATTCTGTGATACCAAAAAGGATACGCATGGAGAATGGCTGTTTCAGGTACTTTTTAGGTACTTTTAAGTGAAAGAAATAAAAATAAAATGGAAAATGGAAAATGCATTCAGTCAATAGCAACGGCCGTTTCTAAAAAAAAAGTAGTTTGAAAAAGGCCAGAGACCAGAAAAAGAAACGAAAAATAAAGGGACGCCTCATCAGTCATGTCAATCGTGAGAAGCAAAGAAGCAGATCAAGGGAAAAAAAGACCAAAGATCATCCCACACACCGCCTTCTACATTCAGTCGCCCATCAACCCATCACTCAACCGGCAGCTCCTCGCCGGGCCCGACGCTCCCGCTCATCAGACTCTGCAGCTCCCACGGGTTCAGAGTGCTCCGCCGCCGCGACGCCGCCTTGCTCTCGCGGCGCTTCTGCTGCAGCGGCTGCCGCTTGCGCACCGGCTCCTTGTGGTTCTCGGCCGACTCGGCCAGCATCTTCTTGACGGGGTCAATCTCGGCGGCGCAGGCGTCCTTGTCGTCGTCGTCGACTACTGGCTCGCCGTCTTCACCAGGACCAGCAGCGTCTGACGCCGCCGACACGTTGCGAGTCGACGTTGCCGACGCCACCTTGGACGACTTCCCGCCAATGCCCCTCAGCGCCTTGAGCTTGGCCCGGACTCGCGCCGCATCGGCTTCCCGCTCCGAGGCGGCCAGCTTGGCCGCAATCGTGGCCATGTTCAGGGCAGGACTGGCCGGGACAGGGAACTGTGTCGTGTTGTTGCCGTTGCCGTTGCCGCTGCTGTTTCCAGCCGACTTGGGGAGCGGCAGCTTGGACGGAGACGACAGGCCTGCAGCAGCAGTCGCAGTGGCTGCACAAGGCGCCTTGGTGGGTGACCGGCTGCGAAGCGGCCGGGTGGGAGAGGCCGTGCCGTGGAGAGCACTCGGCACAGGCGGGGGCGGCATCGAATCGGACGAGGAACCTTCTGATGCAGAAGAGGTAGGACGTGGGACCTCAGAGGTGGCCGGCTCCTTGGCCGGCTCCCCCTCCAGAGCAGCATCGTTTGACTTTGCAGGAACCTCGGCAGTAGTGTCCTTCTTGGGGGCCTCTGCCTCAACCGACTCTGACGCCTTGTCATGGACGGCAGCCTCAGCAGCTTGCTTCTTCTTCTGCTGGAGCTTCTGCAGTGGCTGCTGCTGCTTCTTAGGGGAGGCAGTCCGTGACGATGGCCGGCTTGTGGGAGCCGCCACCTTTTCAAGCTTGTTGCGAGCCGCCAAGGAGGAAAGTGGACGCGACGCTGACGTAGTGTCCTTCTTTGCCGCTTCAGTCTTCTTGGCCGTCTCCGTCTTTGACGTTGCCGTCGCCTTTGAAAGAGGACGGGGCGATGGGACAACTAGGGACACGCTCTCTGCCGAAGAGGCCGAGGCATCGGACACATGGGAGGCAGCTGAAGCCGGGCGTGCTCGGTCTTGCTGTGCAACTGTGGATGCCACTGTCTTGCGAGTAGTCGTAGTAGTCGTAGTCGTTTTCGGCTTCTTGGTGGACGGGAGAGGCCGCGCGGGTGCCTTCCTGGCGGGAACAAAGTTGGTGGCCTTTGGTTCTGATGAGGATGTTGTGGTGGTTGCTGCCGGCTTGGTGCTCGCGGCTGCTGCTGATGTTGTTGCTTTGACAGGCTTGATAGATGCGCCAGTCTTGGCGGCATCTTTGCTGTTCTCCTTCGAGGCTGCGTTTGCTGCTGCTGCTGCTGCTGCTGCTCCCCTATTCCCAGCTGCAGATGACGGCCTCAGCCCCTGTGCGCGGAGCTTCTCCACATTGCGCACAGCAGCCTTAAGCATGGGCTTCGCCGGCTTCTCGGCCAATACGCGCGACACTGGCTTGGCCTTCTTCTCTTCCTTCTCCTCCGGCTTGTCGGCATGCGCTGGTGGCGGCGGCGGCGACGGAGAGGGGGTTGACCGGGAAAATGCAGCAGCAGCCGCAGCAGGTGCCGGCGATGCTTCCAGAGACGGCATGACCATGGACGATTGCTCGAGGATCTGCACATTAGGCTCCTCGTCCTCGTCCTGGGGGTCGTCGTCAAAGTCATCCTGGCGGTTCTCCAGAAAGCTGCTGCTAGCATCGCTTTCACTGTCGCTGTCGAGGCCGCCAAAGTGGTCGTCGTTTGGTGGAGGAGGGAGATGGCAAAGGTGAGGTGGAGGAGCAGGGACAAGGTGTAGTGATGACTCGGCCGGGCTGGGTGTCCGGACCAGGGGCTCCATGGCAGGCTCCAGCTCGAGCGACTCTTCCTCGTAGTCGTCGCCCTTGTATATGCCGGCCTCGTCGTAGATGTCCTCTTCCTCGTCCTGCTCTTGTTCTTCCTCCTCTTCTTGTGGTGGGTCAACTCCAAGTGCCGGCCGTTCAGTGTCCTCTCGGAATGTGACGCGTCTCTGCTTGGTCTCCCGCGCGGCCCGGAAACCTTGGGATGTCTCAGCCACGTTCCTGACTCTAACAGGGCTTAGCCGCAGACCCATCTTGATCTCCTCCATGTTGACCGGCCGCCCGCTCACGGCCATCCGGCGCCGCCAGCCGTCCAGCAGGTGCACGGCTTCCTTCCAGCGGCCCTCCATCTTCTCCCAGCCGTCGCGCAGGCGGCCAATCTCGGTCTCGCGCTGCATCACTTCCTCAATAGGCACAAATGATGGGTTGGTCAGGATGGTGCGGAGGTGTTCCAGGACCGAGTCCATTTCAAAGATCATTGCGTCCACATTGCTCTTTTCGTTTTGCGCGTCGAGGTCCTCGTCCTCGCCCTCGACGTATCCACTCATGACCTTGAGCTGCTGGCTTGTGTGCCGCACCAGGCCCGTCAAGGTCTCGTTGTCGGTGCTGAGACTGCGCGCCAGCTCAGTCAGGAAAGCGTTTGTTTCGTTGCGCAGGTCCGAGTTTGTGTGTTCCGGGCTCTTGGCAGCTGGGCTCCTGCCAATAGGAGTTCCCCTCTGTCTTGTTGCTGTTGACGATGCCGTCTCCGAGCCGCCGATTGTAAATGTCGTGATTGCCGCGCTGCGGCGCTCTCCCCGAGCTCTGCCAGCATCCGTCACTGCCTTCTTCAGACCGTCAATCTGCCGGTCGCGCTTGCGCACCTCGTTTGCACAAGAGGCACGCGTCTGGCCGACAAGCGTCCGCATGCGGGCAGCCTCGTCGCGCAGCTTGCGGACGGTGGTTTCTGTGGCGGCAAGCTGGGTGCGCAGACTGGTTTCGGCGGCTGCAGAGAGGTCGGCCCGGCGCTGCGCCTCAGTGTGGCGGTCTTGTGCGCGCTCGAGGTCGTTTGCCTGGCGGAGATTCTCGGCCCGGACGGTGCGGAGAGCAGTGGCAAGGGACTCGCGGTGTTCGGCGTCGCGGTCGCGTCTTAGGATCAGGTCGTTGACGAGGCTGATGATGCGGCCCATGGTTTCGCTGCTGTTGCCCTCGCGGTCTGCCGGGTCGGCAAAGTCGATCGAGCGGCCATCGCGTACAAGTCCGCGGGACAGCAGCTGGTTGTTGATGTACAGCGAAGCTGTACGGAGGTTGGCGAGGTCGGCCATGGCGGTGGCCGTGGGACGGGAGAAGCTCAATGGAGGCGAAGAGGTGACAATGTGAGGCTAAAATGCACAATGTCGCGAGAATAGCTTCGGAGAGCTTTGGATCGCTGTTCTGCAGCTCCCAACCGTGTCTGCTCGTGATGCTCCTGATATGTAGTGGTGGTAACAAGCCGTGCCTCTCCCCTCTTTTTTTGCTTGTCTCTCGACATGGGTTAATTTCTTCACGCCGGCATCTCGGGAGTGTTTGTTTAGCCCAAGTATTTGGTTGCCCTGGCAACATGGCGGGCCCACATCGAATAACGCTTCGGTTCGGGAATTGTCACGTGACGATGCGAACAACACGACAACATTGAACACACTGTCTTCTGGTTCTCGATTTTCTACTATGTATTTTTTATTTCGTAAAACAATTCAGTTCGCTATGATGTATCTATGAGGTATAAAATCTGAAACGCTTAATTCCAGCATGTAGGTTTCCGCACATGAGCTGTGCGTTGTGACCGTCCACGTTGAACCTCCCTCCACAGGCAAATCTCCGCAGAGAATTTGAGCCAGATTTCCAAGACTCCACAGCCTTGTGCCTGGGTCCCTGACCTCTCCCATTTGCCTACAACCCCGGGATCTGGAGATCTGGATCGGCAAATGGCGCAAGGGCGTTGGTATGACTGATATGTGGTCCGTCTGTTTCAATGTTAGTGTTGGGAACACCTTTTTTTTTTTTGGCAAACCCGCAATCGGCTTGACAAAACAAAAAACAGCCACGTCTCTCAGAGATAATTGAGAAGATTGGTAATTTATAACGCGGAAAATCTTCAGCACCCATGTCTTCGGCGCTCCCTCCGAAAAGGAAGTGCCGAAGAAACAAATATGCTCAGATGGCCCCGCGGCGTCATCATACAGACGTGGTGCAAAGGTGTGCAGGCAAAGGAAATAAGAAGTGGCTTACTTACCAGTTGCTGTTCCCGAGGCCAAAAGGCAGCTGGGAGAAGGGCGGCGAGTTCCAATAGAACACCGAACGGAGTGTTGAGCAGAATGTCGAGACAACTCTCTTGGGCCATATTCTTCACACCTCCGGCTTGAACTTGCCCTGCTTCTCTTTTGTTCCCATCACACGCTTCCGCGTCTCCAAGTACTTCTGCATCATGCTCGCCTGTTCTGCCTTGTTCTGCTCCCGCCGCTGGAACCGGTAGAAGTTGGGCATGCCTTCCTTCTTCTTCTCCTCTCTGGCCAACTGCTTCGCCCGTGCTGCCTCGGCCTCGTCGCGGCGCGCGGCTGGGTTGCGGCTGCCACTACCGCTCGTCACTGTCACGAAACCGTCTTCGTCGGGCTCGTTGCGGAGGCGCTTGGCCAGCGCTGCTGCCTCGGCCTCACGCTCGTTGTACAGGACAAAGAAGGAGTCGACGGCTAGTCGTATGGAGGAGTTGTCGGGGAATGTGAGGCGGTTGTGGGCGGCAAGCCAGCTGGGGCCGAGAGAGGTGGAGGCGGGCCACGATGGAACGCTTTTGCTTCCCTTCTTGGCCAGCTTTGTAATGGCGTTGAGGACGAGGCGAACACTGTTGGTATCGGCCATCAGTGCCACCGCCGTGCTGCCGCTTCGCCGCAGATGGGTTGGCCAGGTGTCTGGTAGGCGGGCACGGTCTTCGGCCAGCTTTTCGGCAGCCTTCTTCTTAGCAATGCGGCTCTCCTTGTCGCTGTTTGCGCCCTCCCTCTTCCTCTTCCGCGACTGAAGTGTGGCAAGCTGCGCTGCCTGTGCAGGAAGGCCTGCCATGTCTTCGTCGCTGTCATCGTCATCAGAGTCGCCACCGCCGGGTATTCTTTGCTTGCGCTCGTCTTCAAACTCGATGCTCTCGAAGCGGCCGGGTCCGACAAGGGCGGCGAACACTGCCCGGAATGCAGCCTCGGTACTGTCTACCGGGACGTTCGCTAGGAACAGACTCCGCTCGTCGTCTTCTGTGGGGAGTCTCGATACCTGCGGTCGGACGTAGACGTAGTGTGTTGCGGACTGGGTGCCCATCGAGGGCAGCTGCGGCATCTTGATTGGCAGGGCGTAAAAGTCGCCCAGTGTTGGTTCGGGCGCCATGGCTGGGGAGTGTGCGTGTGTCGATTAAATTTGCAAATAATATGTGCAATATTGTCGTCAATGCCAGTACTCGTGCAAACCGTTGGCGAAACCGTGAAGCTGTCCAGTAGTCCGAGTCTGGTTTTTTTTTTTTTTTTTTTTGCGATAACGATAACACATTTGCGCCCCACACAAATGCCCAGCCAATCATGAGAAACTAGAGTTCTGTCTATGACGCTAAACCATGTTTGGGACAATAGCCACGCCTTCCAAAACTGGCGCCGATACTGGCGATGGGCTTCGGCATCAGAACCCGAGGGGTCGAAGTGAGGTCAAACCGCCAGGACATGGAGAAGGGGAAATTTGCAAATGTTCCAGATTCAGAGCATCACCGCAACAAACTATGGAAGAGGGCCTCGAATATCGAGTCAAATCCTACAGCCTCGTCAGCCAGAGCGAATTAGGTCACTAATACTCCTCCGTGTGGGGCAGAAACGCTCGGCGCCGTGGGAGGGCCATCTGATCTGCCGGGCTGTTGTCGTTTGGCTCCTCCAAGCTGCCGGGCTGTTGTCTTGCCTGCCGGGCTGTTGTCGTGCCAAGCACCATTTCTCAGCCGGAAACCACGGGCCCAGAGTCATCTGCCCAGGCGACACCGAAAATTTGCAAGCACCAGCCTCTGGCCATTACAAACCATCAGTCCGGAACAGGAGACAGAAGCGTCCCTCTCCTATCTCCCATGCCCTTTCGGTTTTGCATCATACTGCGTCCTGCCGGTGCTTTTGTGCATATAAAGCTTTGACTGGAACCCCCCTCTGGATGGCTTTCTTCTTCTGCTTCCCAGCTTATCACAGTCTTCTCTTGTCATGACCAAGAACCCCTGACACTCTTGTCCAACTCGTCTCACTCTGATCTCTCTGCCTTTCATTCTTCCAAAATGAACTTCAGGAGATTCCTTGGCCGCCGTGCCACCGCTCCCGATGACCCTGAGGCCCCTCTCCCTCCGCCGCCTGCGTTCTGGCAGTTCCGGTCGTCAACTGTCTTCATTGTCACGGTGGTGTGCATCGCCACGTTCACCGACATCTTCCTGTACGGCCTCATCGTGCCCGTCATGCCTTTCGCGCTGACGGTGCGTGCTGGCGTGCACGAGGACAAGATCCTGTACTGGAACTCCATCCTGCTGGCCTGCTACGGCATTGCCCTTTTTGTCGGCAGCCCCATTGCGGGCTACTACGCTGACCGCACCTCCTCGCGCCGCATCCCCCTGCTGGCCGGTCTCGTCGCCCTTGCAGGGGCTACCATCTTGCTGTGCGTCGGCCGGAGCGTCGGCGTGTTTGTGGCCGGCCGGATCCTGCAGGGCCTCAGCGCCGCCGTCGTCTGGAGCGTTGGCCTGGCCCTGCTGGCCGACACCATGGGCAATCGCATCGGCATGGCTATGGGCTACACTAGCATTGCCATGTCGATGGGCCTGCTGCTGTCGCCTGTTATTGGCGGCTACGTCTACGAGGGAGCCGGCTACTACTCGGTGTACTATGTGTCGTTTGGCCTGATCTTTCTCGACATTGTGCTCCGGCTCATGCTGCTCGAGAAGTGCGAGGTCCGCAAATGGGTCAAGGCACAAGACAATGCCACCACCGCGACGGACACGGACCTCGAGCACAATGCCGATCCGGCTTCGGACGGCGGCGCAACTGCTGCCACCAACGCTGAAGCACTCCCTCAAATGAGTTCGGTCCGGCGGGTCTGGATCCTCCTCAGCGATCCTCGCCTGCTGTCTGCCCTCTTCGGCTGCGTCATTGTCTCGGCTGTCGTCACCTCCTTTGACGCCATTGTGCCCTTGTTCGTCAAAGAACTCTTCAACTGGACGTCTGCTGGAGCCGGCTTGATCTTCTTTGCGCCCTACTTCCCTCCAGTCGTTGTCAGCCCGCCCGTCGGCTTCCTGGCCGACCGCTATGGCTCAAAGTACCTCGTCCTGTTTGGCTTCGCCGCGACCGTCCCCCTGCTGGTGTGCATGCGCTTTGTCGACGAGAATACTGTCAAAGACAAGGTTCTGCTGGCAGCGCTGTTGGCCCTGGCGGGCTCGACGATAACAATCTCCAACGTGCCGATCATGGCCGAGATCAGCTTTGCCATTTCTGCGCGGGCCAGGATGCGGCCTGGGCTGCTGCCGACGGAGAACAGCGCCAACGGCCTGGGCTACGGCATGTTCACCATGTCGTTTGCCCTGGGCAGCGCTCTGGGCAGTCTTGCGGCCGGCAACATCCAGTCAGAGTACGGCTGGGGAACCGTTACGTGGGCTCTGGCAGTGTTCTGCGTTGTGGGATCGATTCCGGTGCTGCTGTGGACAGGCGAGTTTGCCTTGAAGCCTGGAAAGGCTGCCGGGGCGGTGGCTGTGCCGGAGACCGAGACCATCATGAAGGACGGGGGAGAATACGACGAGGGGAAGCAGCGTGGCGCAAATGAGAAGCAGAATGGCTCTTTGGAAATCCAGCCCGACAGCAACAACAACATCATCAGGCCAGAAACAGGCGCTGAAAAGGAAATCCAACCCTCCGAGGACAACCGCCCTCGACCGGCTGCTTCTGAAAATCGAAGCAGCTCTGCATGAAGACACAGCTTCTTCAACCATTTAACGAACGTTTACGAATTTTTTTGCACAACATACTGGGAACGCCACAGGAGACAAGTGAGTGGCAGGCAACTTTTTTTTTGATACCCACGGCCATCCATACGCTGAATACATGGGATGGGCACCACCATGGAATCGAAGAAGAACTTAATACACCATACTAGATAGTATAGAGGGTATACGTCAAAGCATTTAGACACGACAAGATCATAGATTAGTAGGAGATTGGATCCATCTCATTGCAACAACAATAACAACAATAACAACAAAAAAAAAGGAAGAACAAACATATAACTCCATAAAAAAACAATAAAAAAACGTTGTTTCTTCCACTTTGGGCCTCCCTATATCTCAATAACTATTTGTCCAATGCCCCTGCTCACGCATGCCAACATTTCCCCTGCACATTTGTCCTCCGCCGTCAAAGCTGTGCCCCTGTGCTCGACCCGTCCACCTGTCACTTTCACCTTGCATGTCCCGCAGTTGCCAACCTCGCATGACGAGGCCACGTCGCCCCCAAACTGCCGCTGCAACACCTCTAACAACGTCTCCTCTTCCTCGACTGCTAGCACGACTTCCCCACTGTCGTTATTCTTCCCTCGTACTACCACCTCGAACGGGTCGCCAGTCGTGTCTGCCGAGAACGCTTCAAAGTGCACGTCGCCCTCCGACAGGCCGGCCTCTTTCGTCACCCTCTGCGCCTCGTCCATCATCCTTGTCGGCCCGCAAAAGTAAACGTGCGAGTTCCACGGAAGATCCGCCACGATCTTTTCAATGTTGAGCCGCTCGCCCCTTGACCCGTCATAGATTACGACCGCGTCGCTGTTGTCGGCGTCGTCGCTGTTCTCCCGCAGCGTCCCGGTGAGCAGCTCGGCAAAGGGCACGTCGCCGTCTGCCGCAGACCGCACCGCATAGTGCAGCTTGAAGCTCAGGTGGACCTTGTGCATGTACTGCATGTGCGCCAAAAAGGCAGTAATGCCGATGCCGCCCGCCACAAACACGTGGTGGCTCGCCGCGCTCACCGAGGGCACGCCCGCCGCAAAGTGGCCCGCCTGGACGATGCTGCCGACGTCGACAGACTCGTGCAGGAAGCGCGAGCCGCCGCGCGAGGCGGATTCGGGCCCGTCGTAGGCCACGCCGAGCTCGAACCGGTTCGGGTCGCCGCAGACGAGCGAGTACGACCTCACCAGGCCATTGGCCAGCTTCAGTTTGACATGGGCGCCGCGGCTCGGCACAGCTTCTTCGTCGATGTCGGCTTCGGGCGCGAGTGCCTCAAACACAAACGACGCGATGCGCGGCGTCTGCATCTTCTTTTCCACCACGCGGAAATCCCTCCACTCGCTGCCGCCGCCCTTTTTCTGCTGCTGCTGCTGCTCGAGCTTCTTTTGTTGCCGCCGAAGCTTGGCCTGGTGCTTGGCTATGCGGCCGCGAAACGCATTCTTGCACTCGCCGCCAAACTCGTCAATGGCGGCCAGCTGCTCGACCATGGCCATGTCGTTGGGGCTGCGGTGGAGGAACTCTTGCACGCGCTCGAGCGGCCAATCGGGCTGTGGCCGCTTGAGCAGGCGCACCTCGTCGCCGGCCTTGACGGTGCCCTCGCGCAGGACCCGGTAGTACCACCCCGTGCGGCTGGTGCGCGTGGTGTTGGGTGCAAAGTCCTTGAGGGCGAAGCGGTGGCTCAGCTTGAAGCAGGGCTGCCGTGGTAGGCTGACTTGCAGCAGCAGGCCCTCAGTGTCACTGGGGCCGACGGCAAAGATGTCGCCAATGTGGACGTTGCGCTCGTTCATCCGCGCAAACACCAGGTTCTCGCCGAATCCACCAGGCCTGAAACGTGCTGCTGCCGTTGGGAACTCTCGCTTCCAGTCTGCATAATGTGTACAACAGTCTGAAGAGTTAGTTCTGGTCAGAGGAACGTTTTGAATAGGATCACAACTTACAAGCATGAATAGCCTTGTCGACACCGCCATGGAAAGTGTAGTCATGTTCACTGAATAGCGTCAGCAAATTGTCGAGAAGATAGTAATAACACTTCTTTTCCCATTCATTCACTTACTCGTCGACAATCCCCATGGACGTGACCTTCAGTGGCCCGTTGCATATGGACTTGTCGATTCCTGAGAGGACATTGATCCCGTCCATGAGCTTCATCTTGCCACTGCGGACCTCAAGAATAACATCACTTGTAACGGGAGCCCATAGATCAATCGTCTGCGCCGCCGGCGCTTTGGTTCCGTTGCCAAACATTAGGGCTTCGCGCATTTCCGCATTCTTGGGCGGACCCGATAAGGGGTCCTGTAAGAGAGCAGGCAAGGACAGGTGGGTATGGGGAGTATTGAAAAGGAGAGAGAGAGAAAGGCCAAGAGGCAACAATCAGAAAGAATGAACCAGAAATCTGAACAAGTCAAAAAAGAAGAAAAAAATGGGTGTAAGTGTTTAAGTTTGTAAGAAAGGGGATTCCTTTATCAGAATCAAAATAGGATTTGCTGCTTAATCCCGAATGCGTGCAGTCATGGATGCAGCTTATGAGCTTTTCCAGTTACAGCTTGCCGGCCCAATCAGAAGCAGTTGGTTTCTTTAGTTTGAATGTGACGCCCTTGGAGATGTCATTTTCAACTGTTGCACTTGCGCTCCACTGCAAATCCCGGAGCCGCACTAACCGGCTGGCCTTGCTGCCCGGCCTTTTCGCACGGCCTCGTCTGGTTTGGCTCCGGCAGGTTTCCAGTCACTCTTTTTGGACAATCTCTTTTCCAGATCTTTGGATTCTCAATTCCTGAAATTGCGCCTCTATTTTGTCACATTTGTCAGCAGATGGCAAGGAAAAGTAAGCAATTGGGCCATGCAGTAGTGTGTGTTGTTTTGGTCGTTTCTCCATACCACTATCGTAATCCGTATTTTCGTAACCCGGGATCCGGATATTGAAGGTTTGTCTTTGCACCGGGGAGAGGGTCAACCGGCTCCGGTAGCTTTGCGGCGCGAGGCTGTGCTGTAAAAACAAGCGCCCCGGGGCTCTGCCTGTCTGTCTGCCATACTACGCAAACGGCGGCTCGGACTCGACATGATATCGGGCGTGCTGCCTCGGGGCCGGTGGCAACACTGTTTTGTCCATTTTCCCTTTTCCCTTTCTCCTATTTTGGTGCCCAACTCTTCTTTCCAAAACACGCCCATCTTGGCCAAAGACCCCGATCCCAGCTATTAAAAAAACAGCCCGCCTTTTCTCTCATACGTGCTTGGTCGTTCCTATAACGCTGCCTTTGACTTTGCTCCAGTCGATGGATGCGTCGAGTTCTTCGTCTACCAGTCCGACACTGCACACGTTGTCGCCGCGAACAATGTACAGGCCCAGCGGCACTTCTGCTGACGGCTCCTCATCGTCGGGGGTGTTGATAACTCGTTCGATTGTGGATTGGAGAACCTTGAAAGTTAGCGGCTGGGTATGCGACCAGGGAGGCAAGCGAAAAGAAGCTGAGAGCTGAGAGCCTACCAGGTTGGTCGAGTTGTCGATGCATGCCAGAGTGCCGACGAGAATGCGCGAGTCGACAGTAAGGACGAGCACCTTTTCTGGGAATTGTTAGAAAATACTTTATAGAACCACGACGTTTGGGTCAAACCTACTCTCGACGTAGCTGTTCAGAAGAGCTGCCATGGTGTCGGCGTCCTCTCTCGACCGCCCCCGCGACGCGGCCCGAAGCTTGTCCCGCGTGGAAGCAAAGCAGGGTCGACCCTTAAAAAGGCAGTGCTTCTTCTTCTCGCTTTTAAGCACACGTCGTAGGTGGAAGCAAGAGCAAGCAACGGTGGGCGGCTCCGGCTGGTTCGTCTTTCGTCTTGTCGTCGTCGTCGGCGTAGGCGGGGAGGCAGAGAGGCCCCAGGCCAAAAGCAAAGCTTAATTTTGACCTGCACCACAGGCAGAATGTGGCGCATGCCCCACTAGCCACACCGCTCTCCAGCAGCCATCGTGAAGAGGTTGGCCTGTGACGTTGTTCTTTTGTGTGAAAAACGACTTTAGGAATTATCTTGAACTATTTTGCAAATCCAAACCCATATTAGCCAATGTGTATGGATTTGCTTAAACAATTGCTGGGTTGTTGTTGCCTCGAGGATGCAGACACCTTCGTGACCCCGCAAATGCCCGTTTCCCTACTGGGGAAGGAAGGATATAAGACCAGACGGGCACTTCCCCGCGCAGGATGATTGGATCGTGGTGTCCAGTCTTGCTTCGTTTTCTTGTTTATTCTATTGCTTGATTTGAAACCGGTGATTGACAGAATGACTTGTCGTTTTTCTATATCAACAACGATCCGCCGTACCTGCCAATATGGCTTTCAATTATACCGGCCGGCTTATCAGCCAGCTTACAGGGCGTTCAACTTTAGCACAACTACCCGATCACAAACTCC
The DNA here is from genome assembly GCA_002778245.1 of Raffaelea albimanens. Classification (NCBI taxonomy): domain Eukaryota; kingdom Fungi; phylum Ascomycota; class Sordariomycetes; order Ophiostomatales; family Ophiostomataceae; genus Raffaelea; species Raffaelea albimanens. The sequence goes on from PCDJ01000001.1 coordinate 2,627,981, forward strand.
CATGATCCGTGCCAATCCACTCAGGCAAGCATTCACACGACTGAAATCCGACAACTCGGCCTCTCAGCAGCCTAGCCTTGGACTATGGCAGATGATCCCCGGAGCAAATGTATCTCGAGCCCTGGCACGGACACCAGATGTTGACTGGATCTTGGTTGACTGTGAACACGGCCATATTGACGGTAAGCAGACACTAAACAAGGCTGCAAATTAAAAGTTATCTACAAATGGACAACTAACTGTAGTGTAGACGCTGCTATGCACGAGGCTGTACCAGTCATTGCCGCTGAAGGTGTATCTCCTATCGTTCGCCTGCCAGACTTTCAATCTTGGATGGTGAAGAGTAAGAACTGTCTCGTTGCACTTGTACTCTTTCACATATTGACAATATTCAGGAGCACTCGACAGTGGAGCTCATGGAGTAAGGATTTGCTTTCCTGACCAGTACAATTGTCAATCCCCCTAAAGCTTACAATGTCCAGATTCTCGCCCCGCTCATCCGCTCAGTCGATGAGGTCAAGTCCCTCGTTGATGCCTGCAAGTTTCCGCCACAAGGTCGCCGCGGATTCGGTTCACCACTGGCCATGCAAGGGTTCCGGACAATGAAGACACACAAACCCACACTGCCCACGTTCACCGAATACCTCGACCAGGCCAACGAGAGCGTGCTTGTGCTCGTCCAGATCGAGACCCAGGAAGCCTTGGATGTTGTCGAGGATATTGCCCCCCTTGTTGACGCCTTGTTCATTGGGCCATTCGACCTCGCCAACAACATTGGACACCCGCTCCGCAACAATGAACCATTCCCACAAGAAGTGCAGGACGCCATGGCCCGGATTTTGGCGGCGGCCAAGTCGGCAGGGACGTGCTGCGGCGTGTACGCGGCGTCGGCAGAGCAGGCACGAGGCTATGCAGGAGCCGGATACCACATGATGAACGTGGCTACCGACCTGCTGGCGCTTCAAGGAGCCGCAGTCAATGCTGTGGCCGTAGCGAGGGAGAAGAAGTGAATCGGGCAACAGAGAACCCTCCAAGACAAAAACCCTCATTGCCCCTTCTCTACAATGTCCATCTTGGCCTTGACGTCATCAGGCGAGAAGCGGTGCATGAGCTTGACAGCCTTGGAGCACTTTTTAGGATCCTCTTCGGGAGCAGAAGCCTTGCTTATATGAATCTAGATTGTTAGACATGTTCAAGCATAATTTACGGTGTCTCCTACAGGCGAACTCACAACAGGCACGTCCATCTCGTAGACATCACGCCAGGGTTTGGCCTCGGCCTGCTGGATGATATCAATCTCCTTGTAGTCAAACGGCCGGACATCCCAGACGTCCGAGAGAGCCGAGCGAGCACGCACGCACAGCCCGCAGTTCTGGCGTGTGAAAAGGGTAATCCGGCAGGCAGGCTGCTGGAACAGGCGGAGAGAAGGACGCATGGCGAAGTAGTCAATCTGTGAAAAAAAAAAAAAAAGGGCGGGTAGGTGGGAAAGGTGGAAAGATGTCGATCCGACGAGAAAGCTCAGGGACAATTTTGCCCGTTTTCAATAGCTCCAGCTGAATTCGGTTTAGGACTCTTCCTGCAGGTGTCTTTCGACTGCTACAGGGGCGGGAGGCGGAGAGCTTCTGCATCTATGGTGGGGCTCTGCTTCCAACGCTTCGTTTTGGGAGCTGCCTGGCAGCTGCACTGCGTCTCCGTGTGGTGTGCATGTGCATGTGGCAATGTATTCAGTCTTTTTTACAGCAGTAGGCGTTATACTGGATATTTTTCAGTGGCCCCTTGCGTCATGGAGTAACAACGGGAAGAAAGGAAGGAAGTTACGGCCCTCAAAAGGCGCTCCTGCCCTGTGGGCTGATATGGCGATTGTATTACAGAGAGGGCAGGTTCACTAAACACAAGACACTGTGCGCCATACAGTTAGTACACGGCCAACTGGCCTAGCATTTTGGGGGGGAAAGAGGGACCTGTTTCCACCAACCCTGAAGCGCGGCCTATTTGTCCTCATGGAAGCTCTCAGAAGAATTCGACGTCTTATTTTAGGTCCCGCTCGACGCCAAAAAAATATCAAAATCGGGATTAGGTAGACAGGACGGAATCAAGAAGAAGCAAACCAGCTGAGACACCAGAAACCAAAAAAGATCACAGGAAAGAGGATTTCGTTTTTGGAATCGAAATTCTTTCTTTTTGCCCCTCATCACCATTCGGTTCTTTTACAGCGGGGTCTTTCACAGAGCAGCAGTCATCGTACAGCCTTTTTGGAGCTCTCTTTCTGAAGCTCCCCCCTCTCTCTGCTGTATAAAAAACGTGGGCGCAGATTTGGCTTGTGAGCCGACCCAACCCACCACGACGCAACCGGGACGAGTCAGCAGATCACCGTGTACTTGCGGGCTGGACGGAAGAACCGAGACTCTGAGAGCCAACTGAGCTGCATCTCAGAAACTGGAAGGGAGGGTCCCATATTGGCACCAAACCCTCAACAAGGAACCACCACTGCACCTCTCACAGCCATGGCCCAAAAGTGCGTGCACCGCGGCTGCGGCAAGACCTTTACAGATGCGGACGAGGTCTGCAAGTACCATCCGGGACCGCCAGTCTTCCACGAGGGCCAGAAAGGTAAAGTCCCGTGGGTGGGCGAGAGATGAAGATGAGAGAGATGTTGAATCAAAGAGCAGAAGAATGATTGCATGCCTATGCAAGAGTGCGATACCATGAGAGTATCGTGAGAGTGGAGTGGAGTCTGTTTCCTTTTTTACCCAGAAAGATGATCACTTTTATATCTGAGAGCAAACTGCTAACTCTTACAGGATGGACCTGCTGCAAGCCCAGAGTCCTCACTTTCGAGGAGTTCATGGACATCCCTCCCTGCACCGAGGGAAAGCACAGCACCACCGATCTGCCGCCGCAGGTTGAGAAGAAGAAGCAGACAGTAGACATCCCCGTGCCGTCGGCATCCGAGGGGGATTCACTCGGCCCGGCCATGCCTCGGGTGGCCATCGCAGCACAGACAACGGACGCACCAGCAAAGACCACCGCCACTCCGCCGCCGCCACCACCTCCAGCCGAATCCGACGACGACGACCCAGCTCTGGAAATCCCCGAGGGCCGAGTGTGCCGTCGGAAAGGTTGTGGCGTGGCTTACAGCAAGAGCACTCCGCGCAGCGATAGCGAGAAATGCGTCCATCACCCCGGATTCCCCATCTTCCACGAGGGCAGCAAGGGCTACAGCTGCTGCAAGCGGCGGGTGCTCGAATTCGACCAGTTTATGAAGATTGAGGGCTGCCAGACCAAGAACCGGCATATGTTTATTGGCAGCGGCAAGAAGGGCAAGGAGGGTGGTGGCGAGGAGCTTTTGGAGACCGTGAGGTGGGTGAAAAGCATTCACAGCAATTGGGCCAAGAACCGTCTACTGACTTGCATCCAGGTTCGACTTTTACCAGTCGGTTACATCCCTTACCGCATCCTTCTTCCTCAAGAAGATCAACAAGGAAAAGGCAGTTGTCGAGTTTTCCGAGCAGGCCATTGAGCTGGACCTGCCAACAACCGACAGCCCCGTCAAGCGGTACAAGAAGACAGTGCCGCTCTACGGAACTATCGACCCCGCCAAGTCGACATTCAAGATCCTGGGCACAAAGCTGGAGGTGGTTCTCGCAAAGGCGCAGGCCAGCTCATGGCCAGTGCTGCGCAGCGACGACCGGCCAACAGGCGAGATCTTCCAGGTCGGACGGGCAGGCAAGGCTGTGTAGTTCCAGGGAGTTGGGACATGAAGAAATGGCGTTGAGGCATGATGAAAACGGGAAATCAAAGTGAAATCAAGAAAGAAAATAAAAAAAAAAAAGCTTCAAAAGTTAGAAAATGGACACAAAAGACACATAGCATGAGGTTGAGGACGAAACCATGGAAACAAAACAAACCATTGTATTCATACTGGGGAAAAACCGGGGAGAAGTGAAGGTGTCGTTGCATACTCGGGAGGCCAATTTTGTTTTACCAAAAAAAAAAACTTTCTTGTCATTTAAGGTTTTCTTCATTTTTCATTTTTACTCTTTTATGGAAAACAAAAAAAATGGTCATCATACCCAACGCCTTGTATGCTTTTCCTTGAACAAAAGTGTCCCTCCTCCCGCCGTCTAATATCATATACATATGTCTCGTCCATAGAGCCTGCCCCGACACTATGAGGGGAGTATTTCTTTTCCAAAAAACCATCCGTTGCCCTCGACCTGACTCTGGCCTGCTGCCCTTACTCGCTCATTCCTTCCAGAAGCTCCGTCTGGTCCACAAGCATGCCTTTGCGCATAATGTACTCCCGCAGCGCCTGGAACTCGGGCCCTTCCTCCTCGCCGTACCGCAGCTCGTCGGTGAACCCAAACGCGCACGCCACCTTGTCGAATGCCGCCCGCTCCTCCTCCCGCAGCCACCGCTCCCGCAGCGGCGTGCCCGGCGCCCACGTCACCCGCCGCATCTGGTCGTTTGCCGTCGCGTTCGACACGACGCCAATCGTTCCGGTGCAGACAATGTACACCATAATGGCTGCAAAGGCCACGTTTGTAAACATGGCGTCGTCCATGGTCGTCTGCATCTGCGCCAGCCGGCCGGCCATGCTGTACGTCGCCAGCGGCACGCCAAACACCACAAACGCCGGCAGCAGGCCCTTGCGCACCATCTTGTTGCGCACAAACGCGGGCGAGGCGTACGTAAACTCAATGATGCCCACGGCCGCGTCAATGTTCTTGGCGGCCAAGGCAGTGTCGAGGGCCGCCTCGGCCACGGTGACGGGCACGGCGTTGGACGGCTTGCCCGGGTACTTTGGCGGGACGTACTCGATGGTGTCGCCCGTCTGCTTTGGCACGGCCTTGGTGACGTACAGCTCCAGCACGCGCGGCAGCGTCTCGGACCTGTTCAGGCGGGACTGGATCGAGACGTACTGCTCGAGCAGGGCGGGCGTGATGGCCACGCGGGGGTTCTCGACAATGTCAAAGGCCGTGTCCGAGATGCGCGTGACGACTCCTCGGAAGCGTAGCGGCAGTGCGTCTGCACTCTTGTCTGTCGTTTCTTCTGTTTCAGCAGCTGTCGACTTGGCACGGCTAACTGTCGGCGCTGTCCGCCGTCGTTGTTCACCATCGACATCATGGTCAACAACGTCATCATCTTCTTCTTGGCCAGCCTCACCTGTTCCTGTAGCGGCAGTCCTGCGCTTGCGGTCCATGGACAGCAGAGCTGAGGCGGCCGTGTCGGACTGGTGGTCAATGCTGCTCAGCTGCGGCTGGACGGCCGCGTCCATGATCAGGTCGGCAGCCTCGGCGCAGATGCGGAGGGCCGTGGCGGTCTCCTCCTCGGATGGGATGGCGGGGTTGCTAAAGAGGCGGTCCTTGGCGTCGGTGACCAGTCCCACGACCTTTTCCAGGTCAGGCAGATGTCTCAGGGGTTGGCTGAATGTTTGAGATGCCCGTGTCGTCGAGAAGAGCCTCCTGCCCGCCACAGCCAGGGGAGACGGCGCTGATATCAAGCGGCTCTCATGCCGGAACTTCGCTGACCCGGCGCTCGTGGGTAACCTTGAATGCAACCTTGCGCAGCTCTCTGTACTCCGTGAGCTAGGTTTAAAGCTCCTTGGTGTGCTGTTTCCGGCGCTGAATGTATGCATGGCCGCCAATGGGCCGGCTGTTCTCCGTGCCTGGCCTGCTATCCGTAGTCCCCCCCTTGGTACTAAGAGCCGTTGCAACGGCTGCCGTAGTGGCTGCCGACCAATGCGTGGGCACGGCATGGCTTGACGAAACAGCACACGGTATGAGGCAGACTGGCGTGTGTGACTTCCGCAGCTGGCTGCTATATCGGAAAACGTAGACCGAGAGCGAGACAAGCAGTTGCGGTTGAGCTGGGATCACTAGCTAGCCTCTTCGGCCCTCGAAATGGTAGTCGAATAATTTTGCAGGGATTGGCAAGAGGCCGTGTCGGTAACAGTGTGTGCGCAAACTTGCACTGTTCATTGATACCTTCTCCAGCAAGCTGAAGAGCCATGCGCCACAGGTGACGAAACAAGGCCTTTCCGTGCCATTCAGCGTCGCTTAGGCAGCCCCACTTTCCGCTACAGGGCGCTCTTTTCCTGCAACGGGCGCCTCTCCTGGCGGTATTGCTGTTAGGCACCTGCTTAACTGGCTTGGGAGTGGTTTGGTGTGGCCCATCGCCGCTTTTCTCTCGTCTTCTCTCGCCTTGTGTCATCTTCACACTGCACAGTATTGGCAGCAACCGTCAATTTCCGGCCGCGCTCCTTCAGTATCTTGTTTCTTCTTGTTTATTTTTTGCTTGTTTCCTGTCCTGCAGCGTTATCCTGGGTTTCCCACTCGAACGCCGCGTAGCCCTCCTCGATCTGCTCACGCGCCCCCCGACGACAACACGAAGAGGCCAGTCAGCAAGGATTGAGCCTCTCCTCTCCTCTCCCCGCGACCTACCTCAACCACAATGCCGCCTCCGCCTCCTCCGCCGCCTCCTCCTCCCCCGGGCGGCATGGGCGGTCCTCCGCCGCCGCCGCCGCCCCCACCAGGAGGAATGCCCAAAGCACCACCGGTCAAGATGAGCGTAAGCGACGACGAGCTCCCGACAGACGACACGTATCTGCGGGACTTGAAGCTAACCAGACTCTTGTGAACAGAATGCTCTTCTCGGCGATATTCACAAGGGCACCCGTCTCAAGCACACCGTCACCAATGACCGCTCAGCACCCGTGATTGCCAAGTCCTCCGGCGGCTCCGGGCCGTCTCCCATGGGCGGCGCGCCTCCGATCCCCACTGGCGGTGCCAGCAGCCTATCTCCTCCGCCAGCCGGAAACCGTGCCCGCAGTAACAGTGACCAGGGCGGCATGGATGGCGGCGGTGGCGGTGGTGGAATGGGCGGTGGTGCACCTCAGTTGGCCGGCCTGTTTGCAGGCGGCATGCCCAAGCTGCGCAAGACCGGCGGTGGCGTCAAGACCGGAGGTGAGTTTCCCATAGCAGTCTAGGTCGACTTGCTTGTCAGGCTGCTGTCTATTGTGTCACTGCTAACATTTCTATCCCTAGCCGACTCCCACGCTTCGTACCTTTCCGACTCAGAGAACCCTTCATCCCGCTCGTCAGTGCCCAAACCACCGGCTTTCGGCGCTCCAAAACCACCGTCCGGTGCTGCCCCTCGTGTTCCTAGCCGGCCATCGGCACCAGCGCCGCCTCCTCCTCCTAGCGCACCAGATTCTCGTCCTCCTGCCCCCGGGCCTACCTTCCACCCGTCCATTGCCAATCTGCGTAAGACCAGCGGCAGGGGCGAGCACCCACGCCCAGCCTCGTCGGCATCGCAGTTGCTTATCGGCAAGAAGCCACCGCCGCCAGTGGGCAAGAAGCCTCCCCCGCCGCCAGGGTCGCGTAAGCCGTCGCTGGCTGCGGCAACTTTTGCTGCTCACCACATGTCGGCGCCGGCACCGAATCACCATGCTCCTCCCGTGCCGTCATCTGGAGCACCATCTATACCATCTGCTCCTGCACCGCCTGTTCCATCTGCGCCATCGGCACCACCTGCTCCTCCACCACCACCACCCCCGCCAGCAGGAGCATCATCTTCCTCGCCAGCAGCACCACCCCCAGCACCGCCTCCACCGCCTCCGCCGCCGTCTTCAGCTCCCTCCTCTTCACCCTCGGCAGGCATTGCCGCTGCAAGCCAGAGCCTTGCTGCTCAGGCCATGATGCGGGCCACTCTGGGCAGCAGCAATAACAACAACAATTCTTCGCCATCGTCTGCACCGCCAGCACCTCCCCCACCGCCGCCACCATCGGCTCCTCCATTGCCTTCTTCGGCAGCTCCGGCCGCACCTCCCCCACCGCCTCCACCGCCAGCAGCAGCATCCCGTTCTTCTGCATTCTCACCATCACACTCGCCCTCGACATCGCAGTCGGCACCACCGCCGGCTCCCCCGCCGCCGCCGCCGCCACCAGGGGCAGCAGCAAATAACAACAACAACGCCAACCACAGTCCGTTCCCTACCTCTATGCTGGATGTCGGTCTCAGCCATTCGTCCTCTACGGCCTCCAAATCGTCTGGAGTGTACAACCAGGGCGCTGCGGGTGCCGTGAAAGTGTCGATGCTGGACCCGTCTGCATACACGCTGATGCCCAATGGAGCCGGCGGCGGCAATGGTGCCAGCACAGGTGGCGGGGCCGGCAGTGGTCCACCGTCTCGGGCGCGCACAGCATCGATTGGTAGCGGCACGCTGTCTCCTCGCGGCACTGGCAGTGGCGGTGTGCGGTATATTGTGCAGGATAACCGGTGGAAGTTTGTGAGCGACGACAACCTGCCCAAGGTGCGAGATTTCCACGGAGGCGCGAAGCGGTACCGGGCTGGCCGTGGCAGCAGTGTTCCTCTTGACCTGAGTGCACTATAAGAGAGGAGAAGTGGCTGTTACGTGAGAGAGATACTAAGGAAACGATTACGGAAGACGGACTGCAAACGAAGGGAAAGGGAAATACAATTGAGTTGTGAATGTGGGAATAGAAAGAACTACACGTGTTTTGAAAGATTGGCCTTTCTTTTTTTGTCACTTTTTTTTTCTTCACTTTTCTTCTTTTCTTCTCTTCTTCTGGGATTGCTGGCTCTTATTTTTTGGTTGGTTGGCATCATGTGTATATTTCTTCTTGTCCTACTTTTTTTTTTGCCCTGCTTTTATTTTGTGTTTTATTGTTCGTACTGTAGTGCTTTCTGTTCATAGAGACTGGTTGCCAATAGGAGCATTGCATTTTCTCCTTTTTTACAGCACGCGCCCAAAGCTGTTAAAGAGTCTAGTCGTTGTGTTGATTTTATTCAAGCTATGAGTTTTCTTTTATAAAACACGAAACATCCCGTCAAGTTTTCATAAAATAGAGCATCGATCCAAGAGATAAAATATATAAAATTTAGAGGGGTATACATGTAAAATGTATGCCAAAGATATGACTTTTGTTGTGTTGAGTAAGAGATATCTTTTGCATATGCCAATGTTCATTCTCTTTCGTCATCGTCTCGCAAGAAACCAAAAGAACCCCCAAAAAGGAAGAAATCCAAAAGTCAGACCGTGCTTTCCATGTTAACCCAAAACCCAATGAAGAATGAACCCGTGTAAAAAGACCAGAAAGAAATAAACCAAAGAAAATGTAAAAATAAAAAATAAAAAGCTGTATCGTAAGAATAAAACAACGGACATAACGAAAATAGAAAGAATTATGGGTGAACCTAGGCCACGACATTCATGCCGGAGCCCCAGCGAAACCTGCGCAGCGTGCTTCCGGTAGACGACCGCATAATCTCACGGCCACAGGACGACGTGGCGTTGGCCGTGCTGCCGCCCAAAGTGCTGCCAGACATGGATGCAGACGCAGCTTCTTGGCGGCCGACTTCCCTACCCAGGACAAACCCGGCACCAAAGCCAACAACAGATACCAGGACGACGACGCCTGCGCTGACGACCCAGGTAAGGAGCGTGGGGCTTATAAAGGTAGCCGTTGCTTCGGCATCGGCAGTCGAGGCACCTGTCCGCTTCTTCTTCGCGGCTCGCGGAGACTTTGTCGAGTTGCCTGACGCGGCCGCGGCCGTTGCCGAGCGCTTGCTCTTGCTGGAAGTCGATACAGTGCTAACATTGCTACCCCTGGATGAAGTAGATCGCTGCGCAGCTGCTGCCTCGTTAGAGCGGCTGGGGCGGGTTGCCACACGGGACGACTGCTTGCCCGGCTGCTGTGACTGGAGTCGCTGTGGTGGTACGTTGTCGTTGTTGTTGCTGCTATTTCTGCGTGAATGAGGCGATGCAGGCGTTTCGGTCATCAACTCTGCCTCGGGCACAAGGCGAATGTCCATGGGCTGGTTGCTAGGTCTCAACCCGGTATTGACACCAGAAGCCTCGACCATACCGTAGTTGGAGGTCTCCTTCTTATTAGTGGAGAGGCCTCGTGCCGCAGCGGCGCAGGAGAGCAACGTTGTCAGGGATGCCCGGAGGGCAGCATCGCTATCTTCACGGTGTGATGGCACAAAGTCGTGGGTTCCTGAGGCACGCGAGGTCCGCTGGTGCTGCTGCGGCTTCTGGGACACGGAGGATGACCGTCCATAAGGTGATGCCAAGTGCTGGTGGGGAGCAGGAAGAGAGCGATATTGCTGCGCCTGTTGTTGGTGCTGCAGGTGTGTAGGAGGATGGGAGAATGCGTTTGGCTGAGGGCTGAACGTGGGCGGACCAGACGATGGCAGGCCAAGTGCGGTGCCCTCGTCGTCGTCGTCCTCTTCGTCGTCACCGTCACTAGCGGCCGCCTTCCTTTGGCGCCTCCGTTCCTGATCGCGCTGGCGCAGAAGAGAAAATGTCTGTGGTGCCTGAACGTTTTCTGCAGAACTCGACATGGCGTGGCCGTCCTCGCTCTCCGTCTCGTCGTATTCTTCTTGGCTGCTGCCTGCAGTGCTTCGTGACGGGCTGACGATGCTGACATGGCGCGTAGATGCCTGTTGCGAGGCTGGGGCTGCCGGCGTCGCCGTTGGCCTTGAGCCGTGTGCTGCCTCGACCTGTTGCATAAGCCGCCGGCGCCGTTGAGGAGCCACGGGCATGGCGCCGCCGTTCGGCCCACTAGAACCTTGTCCGACCCGCAGACCAGTGATAACGATTTCATCGGTGATGGACGACAGTGATGAGGACGAGGGCTGTGATGCGACCTCGACCCATGATTCTGTATCCGATGATGTCAGCACTGTGCGGGTTCTACGCGTGCCGCCTGCGTGATGGTCGGTATCCGTGGCCACGCAGGCGTCCTGCTCATCGATTTCCACGCCGCTTTCATTCTCCCCTGACCGCTGGTGTCGTCCCTCTGGCAAGCAAAACTGACCTTCGTTGCGGCGCATCGTGGCCGAATAGGCTGGACTGGCCGGCGCGGGACCGTGCGAAACACTGGATGTCGCCATGCGGCTAGCTGTTGGCGTAGTGCGTTCTTCGCCAGCGAGGGGGTCTCGCCCGTTAGGAGACATGGCGGTTTTACTGGACAGCGGCGTTTGTAGGTGATAAGGTGAGTTGTGATATGAGAATGAACAAAAGGGAAGACGAAAAAGGAGAAAAGTCAAGACTCGGCCGTGAAATGGAGAAAATTAAGAAAAAGGGTTCAAGATGGACCGTCAAAGCAAGGACAAGCAGAAAAAAGGACAGCGCCTCTTGAAACAGACACCCTTTGTTGGGCTGGGCTCCAACCAAAAAAGAAGGCGCGAACGGGGCTTGTATTGAGAGTGCAGCAATACCCCCGGTGGTCGCTTTCCGGTCCCAGGCCAAATCAGCCCCTCTTCTTTCTATGAATTTCAGCGAAGGAAGACAGTCGTAGGCCAGTCAGAGGCCGCGCTGCAGGGCAGGATCGACGCTCTTTCCCTGTTGGGTGTCCTGCCACATGCCACGCCCAATATAGCCCCCCGCGCGCGAAGAGATGGGATGCGGTACCCCCTGCGTTGGCAATAGGGAGGAAGTGACAAGGCGGTGGACTCCTCAACCGCAGCTGGCGTTGAGTAGCAGAGGCCCGTGGTCGGAGTAGTGAGGGGTAGCGGCTTTGAAGGCAGGTGCGAGTTGGAGAGTGACGCGGTTGGCAGACAAAAGCGGCAAGAACGACAAAGAGATGAGGGGAAGGCAGAGACGAAGAAACTGGGTGCAAAAAAAGGGTATAAAAGGAGAGGGCCAAACGAGGATAAAAGAGGCCGGAAAATGGACCAGAACGTGTCTCTCACGTCCTTCTGTCGGATGCCGTCAGACAATACGCCTCTGGTTAGGTGTGGGCACAGGCTGACCGCTCTGGCGTGCGTTGGCTTTGGCTAGCTCTCAGTGAGATATGTATGCCGGAAAGAGGGGGAGATAAAGAGGTCTATCTCCATTATATTTGTTTTTGGTCTTCTATCTCTCGCAGATCGACGCGCCGTTGTCCCTCCCCTTTATATGGCACGCCTGAGGAGCCCTTTTTGGTCCTCTCTGCTTCTCGGAGGCAGCTCTCCTGCGTCCGTGGGTGTCCACTCGCAATACTATGTGCGCAAACAGGCTGGTGATGGTGGGGGTGTGTGACCTATTGTCTGTGTGTGTGAGGGAGAGACACAGAGGCACTTGCGCTACGTGTATTATCCACTATCTCCATTGTGCTGTCGGTACATATCCTGGTGGCCCCTTCAGGCAATCGCCCCGCCCGGTGGCTCCTTCCCTCGTGTGCAGTAGTCCTCCCGCCCTCTTGCTCCATGGCGCGGTGCTATGGGCTGTATCCTGGTTTTGTTGGGGCGCCACAGCAAGTCCCATCTTGTGAACCCAATCTAGAAACCCGAAACATTAAAGTGGACAAACGTGCAGCGTAAGGCCAGAAAGTGGACAGTTCTGTCCCCCCACCAGCAGGCCATGATGCGATTTGTCTGGCAAAAACGACTGAGGCCGCTGCACTACTATGGATGCTTGTCCGGACATTCCTTGCGCTGGCGGCAGAATGCAGGGAATACTGTGTCGTGTGTCTGCAGGTCGGATCAAACACGCGATGCTGCTGGCTCTTGTCCGTTGCTCAGCCGAGGGCAGCGTCTCTGTTTGACCTGTCAGTCCGTGAGGCCCTGCCAGCAAGGCAGTAATAAGATACATGCTTGCAAAATACCATGCAGAGTACATAGTATTCCACACCTCCCACACCAGCAAGCGAGCAGGGGCGGCCATGCACTCGCAATGTATTTGGCCTAGCGATATTGAAAAGAAGCATGGGAGTGTGTGCCAGGTCCTCGGTGAGCACTGTCCTTTTTCTGGTTGGCTCACATGGGATTCCAGAACGGCTGCTATTGGGAGGGAACGAGCATGTTTGGGAGGGACTCTGCTTCTCACATAGTAAGATGCAAGTAGGGCAGACCAAGACGGCTGAACCAAGAAACAGCCAGGCCCGTCATCTCCCCTCCCAGAGCACACGTAAGCCAAAGGCTGCAGCCAGAGCGAGGCTTTGCTCGCAGTGTGGGTGGATGGCACGCAAGCTGTCGAGTCTCGCGTCGAGTCACTGCGGGTGATGTCTCAATGTGCCCAAGGCAGTCGACAAGTCGAGCGTGCCAACAGCCAACGTCATTCGTGAACCGCCCAAGGCGAACAAATGCCCAGGCTGGCCATGTGGCCGCGTTCCTGCCGCACCTGTCCCCCCCTCAGCCTGTTATTTGGGAAGCATTCGGGCTTTACTGCATACAGCGCCCGTGGTGTTGCTTGTGTGTGACGACACTGAGAAAGCACCTTGCCGTGCTGGCTGGCTCCTTCGCAACCCCACGCATGCTGTTGTTGCCGCTGCCTGGATTCTTGGCTTGGTTGCGGGTGTGGTGGCCCACAAATATGGTCAGTCCTGGCCGAAGGCGACACCACAGCCTCCTGATTAGATCGTGTCGCCGTATTAGTGCCTCTAGTGCGGTGGCCTGGTGTATGCCTATTCATCGCCTGAGACATCCCTGGACACGGGAGCAGTTAAATGGGAGCAGCCGTCTCCTGGACACGCAAGAGTGGTGTGAATAGTATGAGGTCCTGGGTCAAGCACGGCGGGAGTGTTTTGTCCTCATACTTTTGTGCGATCACATTCCCTGGTCACGTCTCTCTGTTTCCGAGCAATCCTGCCAGCCAAACCAAAAAAAGACCCCTGCTTGAAACTGCCTGCAGGACTACAAAACTGCAGAATCGCAGACGAGACACATGTCTGGGATCGGACCGCCAAAAGCCCTGCCCTGCACGCTGCTGTTGGCCTATTCTTGTTGCTCCTCATCCTTTCGCTCCTGGCCTGACAGGATGGATCACTGAATACTTGATACCTTTGGGCCCCTGTGGGTCGGGACAGCCCACCTAAATTTAGTAAGTGAACGGGGGGGTTGGGTTGAGCTGGGTGGGATGTCCGCCTCGGCGAGGTGGTGCTCACTGCTGAAGCTGAAGGCTGGCCTCTCATTGGGGGCACACGCGAGTACGAAGCTGCGACATCGGCGACACACCATGGCGGAGGACCACATCGCCAACAGCTTCAAATTGGAATTAATACGAAAACAGGTCAACTTTTTTGTTGAATAACACATTACTGTCACAAAAAGGACCAATTTTAAGACGCGTAACCTTTGTAAACGTAAAAGTATTTCCATCTTTTTTGTTTCTTTTCCCAGCAGTACTTCCAATGTGTTGGGCGTCTAGGCTGAGAAGAGGCTGCAATGAAGATCAGACGGACGTCAAAACTGGAGCTTCAACACGGAAGACGCCGCAGATGGAGACTAGCAGAGTCACGGCTCAAAATCAAGTGTACACAGGGCTGTCAGCATGTCACACAGGCATAATCTATCCCTTCGTATCCGAACCTCAGTCACCGACACCAATAGATAATACTTTCGCGAGGCAAAACTCCTTTTCTTTTTCTTTTTCTTTTTTTTGGCTCACTACATTTCACGAGGCACAGCAATCATAGGTGATTTGATAACTTTTGCATTAGGAAATAACTTTTACGGACCCAAACTCCATATGTGCAGAACATCTATATCTATACTAACAGGAGGGTTTTTGAAAAAAAAAAAAAAAGAAAACAAGAAGGGTATATTGGTACTTACCAGCCAGACAACCCCGATCAACCAGATTACTCTTGCAGATAAGACGTCATGCCAGCCAGCCCACGATGATGACCGAGGGGGGATAACAGAAGAAAGATCTTCTGTACCCAGCCTCAGCTATCACTTATTTTTGTTGCTTTGAACAACTACCCCCGGAAGACAAGGGACCACAAGTAACAACAATTCGATAGATCCCCAAGAACTTTTAAATATAGCCGCAAACCAGAACAGTGACAAAGAGCCCTCAAGGAACGAAGCAGCCGTCGCAAAAGCCGTCAGCAGCAGAAAGAAAAGACGGAAAGATCACTCTCTTCGTCTCTCTCCCAACTACTTGGAAGCAATATCGAAGCCCTCAAATACCCGCGCGGAAGCCCACAGTATTAACCCGAACCGAAACCCCTTTAAAATAAATAAACATCCAAAAACAATAATAGCACTGGGACCAGGGAAACCCATCACCCATGTTTGCTGCGCTGCTTGGTCACGAAATCGCTTCCCAAAACAACAAACAGCAGTGTGTTCCACGAGCTTTTTGTTTTGCATTTTCAGCCAACAAGCCAACGAACCGGTCATCAGGTCATCAAGTAGCAAGCCTCTCTTTCTGTCCCAAAGACAGAAGCAGAGACAAAACCACAAAAGCCCACAGATACGATCGAGCCCTCAGTTGTAAATCGCAGCTTCTGTTTCTCCTCTCGAACTTTTGTCTCCGTAGCCGAAGAAAAAGAATGAAAAGAGAAGAGTTGAAACCCTCTCTCGCGAGCCTCTGAACCACGTGTCTTCAATAAGAGGAGCAAATGGAATCAGACCGACAGCCAACTTAGCCAGAACCAATAACAGTGTGTGCCAACGAGCCCTCTAGGAATATCGTTTTCTTCGCTGTGCGCAGCCAAATAAACCACACGAGTCTGAAGACGGAAGTGACCAGAAGATCCCATCCATGTCCCTACCCACATGGCACTAGCCCGCTAAGACCAAGCCCTCTAATACATTTAGAAGGTGATCTTCTTGCCCTGGAAACCGCCGCCGCCGCCACGGCCACCACCGAAGCCGCCGCCACCACGGCCACCGAAACCACCGCGACCACCGCCGCGGCCACCGCCGCGACCGCCACCGAAACCACCGCGACCGCCACCACGGCCACCGCCGAAGCCACCACCCTCACGGGGAGGCTTGGGCTGAGAGTAGTCCAGACGGACGTAACGGCCGCCGCAGTCCTGGCCGTTCAGGCCCTCGAAAGCCTTCTTGGCATCCTCAACCGAGTAGAAAGAGACGTAGCCGAAACCCTTGGGGCGACCAGACTCCCTTGATGTTGTTAGTATGTTATACAAACAGTGACGTTGTTTGACCTTTGGTAGGGGAACTTACATGTCGGTAGGCAGGCGGACACTCTTGACGTTGCTGACATTGCCGAAGAACTCCTGGACCATATCCTCGTTGGCAGTGAAAGGCAGGTTGCCGACGAACAGAGTGTCGCTCTCGGGGCTGATGACATCACCGAACTTCTTGGCCCGCTGGTTGGACGGGTTGGCGTCGTTCTTGGGGCGCTGGTTGGCGAAGTCGAGACGGATCTCACGGCCCTCCAGGTAGTAGCCCTGCATCTTGTCGAAAGCAGCCTGGGCAGTCTCGCCAGACTCGAAGTCAATGTAGCCGTAGCCCTTGGAGCGCTGGCTGTCGCGGTCAGTGATGATGCGAGCAGCGGTGACACCCTCGCAGACCTTGAACTCCTGCAGGAGGTAGTCGTCGTCAACCTTGAAGCTCAGGTTGCCGCAGAACAGGGTGGTGGGGGTGTCCTCGCTGGACTCCTCCTTCTTGGCCTTCTTGGTCTCGGTCTCGCTGGACTCCTCGGCGTCGTCCTCGGCCTTGCGCTTCTTGGACGGCTCCTCAGCCTTGGTCTCCTTCTTCTCCTCCTCTTCCTCGTCATCGTCGGAGCTGTCCGAGTCATCCGAGTCGTCCTCCGAGTCGTCAGAGTCGTCAGAGTCCTAGCCCCAACAGTTAGCTTATGCAATAACAGGATGATTGATGGATGGAACAAAAGCATCGGATGAACACTTACCTCCTCAGCCTTCTTGGCAGCACCGTTCACCTTCTTCTCGGCCTTGGCGGGCTTCTCCTCCTCCTTCTCCTCCTCCTCCTCATCCTCGGAGTCATCGTCAGAAGAGTCTGACGAGTCGGAAGACTCAGCGTCGGCCTTGGTCTTGCCGTTCACCTTTCCGTTGGTCTTTCCGTTGGCCTTGCCGTTAGTCTTGGGCTTGGCCTCCTCCTTCTCGGATTCAGATTCAGATTCGGACTCGGACTCGCTGGAGTCAGAGTCGGAGTCGTCGGAGTCAGAGTCGGAGTCGGACTCAGAAGAGTCCTCATCCTCCTCCTCGCTCTCGCTATCAGAGGACTCAACCTCCACCTTCTTGGACTTCTTGTTACTCACAGCCTTCTTGGCCGGAGCGGCAGCCTCCTGTTTTTTGACAGCCTTGACGGCGTCGGCGCTCTTGGAGGCCTTGACCTTGACGTCCTTCTTGCCCATGTTGACGATTGTGTGTGGTTGGGTGATTAAATTGTAGGATAGTGTAAAGGGTAGTTGGGTAAGAATTTTTTGGAAGGGAAGGTGGAAAGGTAGAGGAAATTTTTGTGTATGAGGAGAGAAGAGGTAGCAAGGGAAAGAGCTGCGATGGGGAGAACTTATAGCAAGGGAACTTTTTTTTTTGCTAGTTCGATTTTTTTTTTTGGCTGGCAAAATTTTCTGCTAAAAAATCTGTGTGGTTGGTTGAACAACGTTCTATCGCAGAAAGTGGGGCTGATTGGGTAGGCGGTGAAGGTAGCTCTGCAAGGGCAAGCCACACCTTTTTCCGGCCTTGATTATTAGGCACCACTTTCATGGCACTGTGGCGCCCGTTGAGCCGCGAATTGGGCCAGTCAATTGGAGCCGGCTTTGAATCGTCTCTTTCTCTCTTTTTGCCTGGCAAAGTCGAAGACCCGACCAACACTACCACCCTAGACGACACCACTCGACTCGAACGACTGCGTCGTTTTTCTTGACTTGAAGGATACGCCCTCGTTTTCTCTCCTCCATTTTTCTCAGCGACGTCCCAAGTTCCTTTTTGCCCACAATGCCGACTCCCGAGTCGGCCAACTTTCTGGCCCGGAAGCCGACCGTCCCGCCAACCTTTGACGGCGTCGACTACGATGACAACAAGCGCTTAAAGCAGGCACAGGATGCTATCATTCGCGAGCAGTGGGTGCAGGTCATGATGGGCCGGCTGGTGCGGGAGGAGATGAGCAAATGCTACTACCGTGAGGGTGTGAACCACCTGGAGAAGTGCGGTCACCTGCGAGGTTCGTGATTCCCCAGGACGGGATTCCATGGGCAAAGAAATGAAAAGAATTAAAAACTGACACATGCTACAGAGCGGTACCTGCAGCTGCTCAAGTCGTCCCGTGTCAAGGGTTACCTGTTCGAGCAACAAAACTACCTCTCGAAGCAGGAGAACAAGGAATAAACTCAGGTCTAGATTGACTGCTGTTTGACCGATATTGCTACGACTATCGACCATGGATAATGACCGAGCATCGACCGAGCTACCGAGACGAATCCTGCATAAGATTGGGAGATTGGGGCCAGCTCATGAGCATAGGGAAAAGCGATGTGGGATGAATGTAGTATTTTGATGGGAAGGGCAAACGGGACCCCAGAAACAAAATCTCTGTACATATTTACTTGTGAAAAACACAATCATACGAAATTGGAATTGCCTGGCTCGACAAAGTATCAATTGCATGCTCAGCGTGGTTTTCTTGTTGTACGGGCGCAGCTGCTCCGGCAGGCGTCGCGTGGTGGGCTTTTTTTTATATAAATTCTGCGGCGGATGAGCTCACCAGAAACGGGACGAATTTGATTGGTCCGGTGGGTCAACTTTTGAGGTGAAGAAGACTCTCAAACTCGTAACATGGCCTCAATAACACGACAACTACACTTATTTTTTCACTTTTTGTAGCCAAAGCCATTGCACTTTCTGAAAAACTACATTTTTATGATTCTGAAAAGATTTGGGCAGTTTTACGGGCACCTGGCCGGGTTGAACAGTCTTCGTAGCCATTTCGCGGTCACTGTATGGGTCACGTGCGAGAATAAGGCTACCGATCGTAACGCCGAAAAAGCTCGAAGCAAAAAAATTGGGAGCTCAGATGTCTTGTGCCTCGCGTCGTCCCTTTTGCGATCTGCCAACCCCCACGATACCCGAGATCGCAGTAACCAACCCGACACGATGGCACACACAATGGTTGTTGGCCGGATAGCCATGCGGCGAGCATTGGCTCAGCAGACTCAGCACGCATCACAATGGCAGCAACCAGCAGCGGCAATGGCCTCACGGCTCGCGTGCCAACACAGCCACCAGCATCACCAACCAAGGTTCTTCTCTACCGGCAAGCCTGCCCGGCAAGCAGCCGCTGCTGCAGACGCAGCACCAGAAGCCTCTGCAGCTGCCACACCAGCAGCCGAAAACACCGCTCCGAAGTCATCCTGCCCGGCCGGCACCGTCCTTTCCGGCCTCAACTACATCAAGGATCGTAAAGATCCCGTCGCCCTCGAGGACAACGAATACCCCGCTTGGCTCTGGGACTGTCTCCAGGTCACGCACAAGGCCGAGTCTACCGACGATGCCGACGCCGGTGACGAGTTCTGTAAGTATTTTTTGGGCCCTCGCCTCGCTCATTTTCTCGACCTTTTGATATATCTATCTGCCTTGCTCGCTTTGCTCGCACAGTACTAACACTTCTCTAGCAAAATCCAAAAAACAACGAAAACTTGCCGCAAAACGTCTCCGCGAAAAACAAGCGAAGCTGGCCGAAGCCGGCGACATTGCCGCCCTCGCCCCCAAGATTCCTCTCCACCACCAGTCCATCAACCTGCCCGTAGGAGAAGGCGGCCCCGAAGACGTGGACAGCACTATCCTTGCAGCGGCCAAGCGGAAGGAGCTGCGCGTGGCCATGCGCAAGGAACGGCGGGCCAAGATCAAGGAGGACAACTACCTGCGGTCGATGTAAGTGTGGTGATGGAAAAGGGAATGAGGAGGACGAGGACTATGACGATTTTGTGTGTATATCAAAAAAAAAAGTGTCGAGAAAAAGCATTTCACCAAGAGCATTCATGTGCCCCATGTATTTGTATATCACGCTTCTCCATGTAAAAAGAAGTTTTCATTTTACCAAAGCAAAGGAATTAGATCACCAAAAAAAGAGTATAAAATTGTACTGTAAAATTATCGTTTCTATACCGAGAAGGATTTGCTACAACAGCTTTTGCATCTTCTCAACGTGTGACACTTTTTTGGCCAATGGTGCAATAAGTGGTTGTCAACTCCCAAAACGCCTTGCCCTCCCTGCCATTGTCCCCGAGAATCAAAGCAAATAATAACCGGCCATGCCTCCCTTTTTTACCCCCTTTGTTGAAACAGAACAGAACTGGTTGGTAATACATGGGAAATGCAGAGTGAAAAAGGGGAAAGAAAACAAACAAATGCAGCCTCCCCGTGAAAAGTGAAAAGTGAAAAAAAAATATGAAAAAAATATGCGAGTACCACATTCATGTACAATGTTGATTGACAGAAGAGGGGAAAAAAAACACAGAGAGAAACTCGCACCCGCCACAGCCGCTACTACTCTTCTTCGTCGACTTCGCCAATAGACGCTTGCTTGAGCCGCAGTTCCGACATGACGCGCTTCTTGTTCTCTTCGATACGCTTGCGTAGAAGTGCGTTTTGCGTCGTGGCCAAGTTCTTGTCCAGGGCTTGGAGTTGCTTCTTGAGATCGTTGATGTCTTCCCGTACACCCTTGACCTGTTCGGCCTGTGCAAGCTCGTCTTCGTCCATGTCGTCGTCGTCGTCATCTTCGTCGTCATCCGCATCAGACGCTTCGCTCTCGGCCGCTGGCGTCTCGGGCTTACCAGACGCCGCGGGGGTGCCGGCGGCTTGTGTGGCTGGTGTGGCTGCTGCGGATGCGGATGCCGTGCCGGCTGCTGCACCTGCAACGGCGCCTCCAACAGCACCATTGGCGCCTGCTGCGCCGCCTTGCTCTTCCTCGTCATCTTCCATAAACATGGCTTCCAGCTCGGCGTCGTCGATCTCTGGTGCCTCGCCACCCTGTTGTTGGCCAAAGTATTCTTCGTCCACTTCGCCATAGGCATCCTCCTCGCCCTCCTCCACCTCCATCTCTTCGTACTCGTCCTCGCCGTTCTGTGTAGTGTCTGCCCGGCCTGCGCCAGCACCACCCGCTGCGGGCCGCGTGTCGTCAAACAGCTCCCACTTGGTTTCCATAGCTATGCGGTCCTCGTTAAGCAGCCGTTGCAGCTCAGCCTCCTTATCCTTGATCTCCTTCTTTGACAGGCGCTTGCGGAAACGACGGTGGATACAGTCGTGCATTGGGGGTGTCAGGCCGTGCGGCCAGCGGAAGTCCTTGGTCACCATGTCCGGCAGGGCGATGCTTTTAGCTTCGGCGTCGTCGGCGACTTTGGAGAATACGAGCAGCATCTGGCAGACATCTGCACTCTTCATGAAATTGCGCTTGTCCCAGGTCTTCATGCTCTCGGTGATCGTGGGCAGGTCGACCAGCACGCCGACAAAGTGAGTGCCGTTAACAGACACCATGGCGCGCCTCTCGACGCCGGGGAGCCAGCGCAAGTGGAAATCGGCACCGCCGTCTTTAACGGGTACACCAATCTTGCGCTCCTCCACCATTTTGTTCAGGTAGTCGCAGTGTTCGCCTGGTAGCATTCGCAGGACGAACTCTTCTTCGATCATGGGGTCCGGCTCGCGGTCGTCCTCCTCTGAGTCGTAGCCCTCTCCCCTGGAGTGTGGTGGTGCCTCCTTGTGGATCTGTTTTAGGACAATGTTTGCCATCTTAGGCTTGAGGGCCTTCTTCAGAATCAGCTTCGGCCGCTTAGGCGGGCCAGCTGTAGCGGAGCCCTTCTTTCCAGTCTTGGTGGTACCGGCGTCGTCTTCGCTCTCGTCGAAATCGTGAGCACGCTTCTTCGCTGTCGGCTTCGAGACACGTCCCTTCTGGGTCATTGTAACTGTAGGCGTGGCTGGGGTGTTGGTGGTCGAGGAGGGCGGGTGGGCAGCAGTTGCTGGTAGGATCGGCACGCCGTCTGGGACAGCGGCGGGAGTTGCAGGTTGTGATCGTTTGAGGATGATCTTCTTGGCGCCTGATGGAGTTGCCGGTGGAGGAGAAATCGCAGAAGGCGTTGCCACAAGAGGTGCGGATGTGATCGCGGAGGGGTGAGAGGCAGGTAAGCCGGCACCAGCTGCGCTCGAAGATGCGCTCGTCGTCTTCAGCTTGAGCGTCACAGGTCGCGACGATTTGCTCGGTGGAAGTGGTGGTGGGGACGCCATTTTGCCGTTCTTTTCGATGGACTATACAGTACAAGAGTCGTCGGAAAGGAGGCCGAATCAAGGGTTGGCGCAAGTGAGAAGGGAGAGACAGAAGGCGAAGGTGGAAGGGCGAGGGAGGGCGAGAAGCCTGGAAAGGAGGCTGCTAAAAGCCAGGCGAGAAATATGATGTTTTCCGCATGAAGAACCGAATGCGTAATATAATACAAAAGTAAACGTGGGTGGGCCGCCGTTTTCGAGTTGCGTGTGTTGACTTGACTGGCAGGGCGTGCCAGACTCGCTGTTGTGAGCAGGCGAGATGAGGTTGAGGTTGGAGAACAGAAATGTTTAACAGCGACGAACGGCAGGCCCACAATGGAGCGCGGGACGTTGTCAGTGCTGCGCCATTCAGGCCAATAGCGCAGTAGCAGCTCTTTGCGCGCTCAATAGCGAATTAAAGTGGGTCTTTAGAGGCACCAACGCACTTTAGGACCCACTCCAGCTTTTGCGTGTGCCTTTTCGCGATAATCCCATCGAAGAAGGCCTCTTCTTCTTCTCACTGTACGCATTCGCCCTTGCACACCTTCGCGACTCAAGACCCGCAGAGTGAGGGCGAGATGATCCAGCGCTAATGACGCCACGCGTACAGAGGCCAGGACACGGACGACAACGAATCAAAGTTTAGGAGGCTCCCATTTGCGAAACGACTTCTGAACTTTTCTCGGCTTCAGACGACGGCTGACGAACGACGACGACAGCGAGAGTGAAGCCGACCTCACTTCTCCGCCTCCTCGCCTCCTCCACCAACATGACGCCCCAGCCACTCTTCCACAGCCTCATGAGGCCATGCGTGCTCCAGATCCTCCGCGCCCAGGGCTACCACGCCGCCCGCTCCTCTGTCGTCGACACCCTCACCGACATGGCCTCGCACTACATGCTCGCGCTCTGCGAACAGACCGCGGTCCACGCCGGCCACAACAGCACCGAGCTTACGGGAATCATTCCCACTATAGTCGACATCCGCATGGCCCTCGAAGACTGCGGCGCCCTCCCGCCACCGTCCGCGTTTGAAGGTCCAGATTGGCAAGGCGACGACACGCGCAGCGTCGACGAATTCATCGAATGGGTGTGCGGGCCGCGCAATCGCGAGATCAAGCGCATTGCTCTTGATGGCGACGACGAGAACACAGACTATTTAAGTGGTACGTTTTGTCTTTGGTCCTCGCTTCGCCTGGTTGTCCCTGTTTCCAGGGGCACAACTCTCCCTTTTCTTTCCTCGCTACGCTCGCTTTCTCTTTCTTCCCGTCTTTCTCTTTTTCATGTTCTTGCTCCACTCATTTTTGTCCCTTTCCTAACATATTAGTCCTCAAAAAGAAACACAGCAAGACCGGCGAGGACTCCAAGTACAGCGGCACCGTCCTCGGCCGCGGAAACGAACACCTCGGCGATATAGTCGTCGAGGGCGGCGAGTTCACCAGCATCAGCTCATGGCAAGAAAAGCGGTTAGAAGAACACGAGCTGCCGCCAGCGCTGCCTCCTACACCGGCCGAGTCAACCAAGCCAGACACAAAAGAAGGCAATGGCCGCACCCGACGTTCACGGAGTCCTAGCTCGGGTCTGAGTTCACTCGGCGACCAGTCCATTGACGAAGACATGGAGCTGGAGTTTTCGGCTACGGCATAAGGAAATATGTGTCAAGGGCGGACCGAAAAAACTTCCACGAGGTTTAAAAAGGGAACGTGTTCTTGATTGTTTATTTGGGGGGGTGGGAATGGCATAGCGACGGCGTTTTCGAGTGGAAATGTATCTATATTCTCCCTCTACATCATCAAATGGTGTAATAAGTATTGCTTCTTTATGTGAAATGAATATTTTTGGTGTCTTTTTGCTTTTTCATGTTTTTTTGCCTGTCTTTTTCTCTTTCATTTTTTTCTTTTGCTTTTGCTTTTGTGTTGATTCACATCTTTATCCTTCACTCGTCAATCGGCCTGTTTCTTCCCTACAGCTTGTCGTCGGTCGTTCTGTGCTCGACGGCGCGGTCCAGGTTGAAGGCGGCGCTGATGAGAGACAGGTGGCTGAACGCCTGCGGGGTGTTGCCCAGCTGCTGGCCACTGCGGGCAATCTCCTCGGAGAAAATGTTGAGATGGTTGCTGAAGCTCAGGATGTTCTGGAACATGTTGACTGCACGAGACAGGTACCGTGGTTCGTACACACTGGCGCGGCACATTGCTTCGACGAGCCAGAACGTGCACATACTGAAGGCTCCTTCACGGCCACCGACGCCTAAATATGGTCAGTAAGAAGAAAGAACGAGCGAAGCGAGGCCAAAGCGAGAAAAAAGAATCAAAGAACGAGTGTAGCGAGGCCAAAGCGAGAAAAAAAAATCAAAGAACGAGCGAAGCGAGGCCAAAAAAAAAAGCACCTACCATCAGCAGACAGCTCCGTGTCGTAACGGTAGACGAGACCGGTACTGGTGAGACCGCCCTTTTCAGGAGGCAGCAGGATGCGGTCAAGAGTGTTGAGGAAGCGCGGGTCGCAGGGCGAAATGAAGAAGACAAGAGGCGCAATGAGAATCGACGAGTCGAGAGCAGTGTTGTTCTCGAAGCTCTGGATAAACGACTTCATTTCGGTATTGTAGCCTAGAAGGGGATGTCAGCAGTCTGGGAGTTGAGGCGCAACTGGAACCATGTTTAAAGCAGATCAAAGTCATTTCAAATTCATAGACAACACTCACCCTTTTCCATCACGTTCTCGTAGAGATAGTCGCGAGCTTCAAGCCACTTGGCCCGGTTGGGACAGGGCAAGTTGCGCTTGTCCGCCAGGCGCAAGCCACGGTCAAACGCAACCCACAGCATGACCTGCGAGTAGGTGAAGTGCTGCTTGTTGTTCCGCACCTCCCAAATGGACATGTCGGGGTCTGGGGTGTCAGTTAATACTATTCCATCAGCGTGGATCTCGGTACATCCTACCTTTCATGATCGTCAAGGCGTAGTCTATTGATGTTAGTCGATGAGCAGCATCAGATAAGACCAAGTATGAATATGCTTACCTAGAAGCTGTCTCACGGCTACCCATTGGTCCCACGTAGCAGGCTTGCCGTACTTGTTGCTGAGGTAGATAGCGTCCATCAGCTCGCCGTAAATGTCGAACTGCTGGTGGAATGCCGCCCCATTGCCAATTCGCACGGGCTTGCTGCCCTTGTAGCCCTCCAGGTGGTCCAGCTCAATTTCAGGGATATCCGTCTCGCCCCGGATCGTGAACATGATTGGCAGTCCGCCGTCGGGCTTGCGCGACTTTAGGATGCGCTCACTGATAAACTCCATGAAGGCGTCGGCCTCCTCGCGGAAGCCCAGACGCAGCAGGGCGTAGATGGTGAAACTCGAGTCGCGCACCCACGAGTAGCGGTAGTCCCAGTTGCGCACACCGCCAATGTCTTCCGGAATGGAAAAGGTGGGCGCAGCTACAATGGCTCCAGTTGGTTCGTAGGTCAGCAGCTTGAGCACCAGCAGACTGCGATGGACCACCTCGCGCCAGCGGCCCTTGTATTTGCTCTTGGCAATCCAGTGAGTCCAAAAGGAAAGCGTGTCATGCTGCTGGTTGTCGAGGACGTCGAGAGTGATGCTCTGGGTGATGTGGTTCGGGATGTCGTTGCGCAGGACAAACGAAATGGCATCTCCCTCGGAAAGGGAGATGCGGGCTACGACACCATCGCCCAGCATGTTCGGACGCCGGACCGTCTTAAACTCGACGCCGGGACCAGGAGTAGCAGTAGTCGCACTGCCGTCTCCGCGGTCAATGGCAATGTCCAACTGCAGACTAGCGGCCTTGCTGCGGAAGGAGACAGCCTTGCTGGCTGGGCTGGAAGCATCATGGCCGTCCTGGATAATGGTGGTGGTGTGAGGCTCCTTTGCGTAACCAAAGGCCGGGAAGAGTTCGACATCTGGATAATACAGTGTGAGTTGGCGGGCAGAAGGGAGAGGGAAAATGGGCGAAGCAAGAAGCCTAAAAACTCACCAAGCTCCAATTCGCCTCGGATACACTCAACACGGCGGACCAGCCATTGCTTCAGCTCTTCTTGGACCGGGCGAACCTCGCGATAAGCGTGCGTATGGCGGTCCTTGGAGAGCACATCGGCGGTTTTGGGCCGCGGAAAAAAGTCAAGGAGCTCGACGACACCTTGGTCGTGGATGTAGCGGGTCTGCAGAATGTTGGACAAGGGCAGATACTGCTGCTTGGTGGTGCAGTTCATCTCGGGCGGCGGGGCAATGGTGAAGTGGCCGCCCTTGTCCTTGTCGAGCAGGCGGCAGAACACCGACGGCGAGTCGAAGTCGGGCCTGCGTATGTCAGTCCACGGATCTCTCTCGATTCAGCTCCCGCGCTCTGCCGGCACTCACCAGCACATGAAATCGACGCTGCCGTCCATGCCCACGAGGGCACAGGTGCGCATGTTGCCGATGATGCCGTAGTTCTCAATGGGCAGATAGCCACTGGCATGCTGCCGGGCAGCGGAGCCGGAGCCGGACGTGCCGCTGTGAGCCATTGGTGCTGAACTGGGCTGGTGAGTGATATTCGGGCGAGCTGCAATGAGCTATTTCAGTGAGGCTCGTCAAGTAAGTCCCCCAGGTGAAGCTATTCGGAGAACGGCGTCTGCGAATCTGCAAGCCGCTGTCAAGAACTGCCGTGGACGCGCTTTCCTTCACGAAACGGGTTCTGTGATTCTTCTTCTCAAGTGCCGACCTAGCCGCTCAAACGGCTCCCGAGTCGTAGCTCAGAAGCCGGGGACTGCCCGGCCTGCGTCATCTTACTCAGCAGGGCACCGCGACTCCGCATTTTGGGCTGCTAGTCAGGCCGGGTAGTGTGTAAGCTGCACAGTATCAATACCGCCCCGAGCCAAACCGCCAACGGACATGTATTTTGGCGCCGCTTCTCCGTCTCCGCGGTTCACATGTCGGGTGGAATGCGACCTGTGATTCCAGATGGGAAAACAAGCAATTGCCGTTGTTTTGTGCTCGTCTGGCGCAGATAAGCATAACTCTAAGAAGGAATAAAGGGGTGGCTTGCTTTTTGCGTGGTTCGCACGGCCAGGCGAACGCGGGTTCTAGCGCTGCGATCCAGGGGCGGGGGGTCGGAGGGCCCAGAGATCCGCGTCGTTTCACTGCTCTGCCACCGTGGCACACGCGGTACCCCTGCGGGCTTGGCATGCTA
Source organism: Raffaelea albimanens (assembly GCA_002778245.1). Taxonomy (NCBI): domain Eukaryota; kingdom Fungi; phylum Ascomycota; class Sordariomycetes; order Ophiostomatales; family Ophiostomataceae; genus Raffaelea; species Raffaelea albimanens. The sequence goes on from PCDJ01000001.1 coordinate 2,655,103, forward strand.
TCCCCTGAGATTCGAGAGGCGGCCAGGAGAGCAGCAGCGCTCAGTGATTGGCCAGAGTTGCTCCACAGTTTGAGAATAGGCCCTCGCTATTCGCTGGTCGTGGCCAGTCCGATGACCCGTGCCAAGGATCATCTGGCTGCTTCCCCAAGCATAGGAATATACGAATAGCAGCAAAACCACAGCCAAAAAAAAAGAAGCAAGTTCAACTCCAACGCACACAGTCTCTCTCTCACTCCTTCCGAGCTCTTTTTGGGCCTTCCATTTCTTGTCACACCCACCACAGGAGAAAAGAGACAAGAGGCAAGGGAGACAAAAGAAAAGCAACGGTCGGCTGCACTCTCCGCCCGGCCTGCGCACGAGACACAATTTCCACCCCAAAGCAGTAGGCGTGCGAGCGACTGCTCTGTTTTCCTCGTCGCCGACTTCCCTTTCCAGCTGCACGCGTCGATTATTAGTATGCCATCGCCCAAGCTGCTGCCACGGTCGTCTGCCAATCCATCGCCCTCCGGACTCATCAGCCTGAGCAGCAACTCCAGCAGCACACAGCCACTTCCGCAGCAACCACAGCAACCACAACACCAACCATCAACATCAACATCCTCGGCATCTGCGAATGCAACTGCCCTGCATCTAAACTCGGCCACAGCGGATATCGAGATGGAAACCCTGAGGGGGGGAGGTGCGGCCTCCGGCCATCGACGGCGGAGAAGCAGCCTCCTGAGCACCGGCTCGTACAACCGGGACAACAGCGGAGGCAGCAGCAGCAGCAGTCGGAGCGGGCCCGGCGGAGCGAGGGCAGCAGGAGGTGTGCGGCCTAGAGGACAATCACTGCGGAATGCCGGCCGGCCAGACGACATAATACGAACCCCAAGGATACCAGAAGACGAGGCAGATGATGTCTGGGGAGGGGGCATGCCTTCGAATGGAAGAAAGCACAGCTACGACGATGATGGGGACAGCGACGAGTACGATTACGACGACGACAACACCCTGTTCGATGCCGATGACCTGCGGGATGATGAAGAAACAGGCCTGACGCGCCACGAGCGGCGACGGAAAGCCCGGGCTCGCCAGCTGCGGACACGCTTCGACCAGCGATTTGTGCGTGGCCGCAACGGCGCTGGGTTGGAGGACGGCAGTGGTGGGCCTGCCGATGCTGCCGCTTCTGCCGGCCTGTCGGCCGCCGCACTCACCACTGACGAGCGTAAAGAAGCCGACAAGAACGTGCTGCGGCGGCTGCTGATCAACGGCTCTCTGATCCTCCTGTGGTACCTGTTCTCACTCAGCATCTCCGTCTACAACAAGTGGATGTTTGGCGAAGATTCAGAGAAGCTCAACTTCCCTTTCCCGCTCTTCACCACTTCAGTCCACATGCTGGTGCAGTTTACCCTGTCGGCAGTGGTGCTGTACTTTGTACCGTCTCTGCGGCCAAGTGCCGGGAAAAGACCCCCTCCGATTGACGGTGGCAGCAACAATAACGGCGGTGCCGAAGAGGACGACGACGAGTATAAGTCTGAGTCGACGACCGATACGGACCGCAAGGGCGCCAAGATGACCAAATGGTTTTACCTGACGCGTATCGGCCCATGCGGTGCCGCCACAGGACTGGACATTGGTTTGGGCAACATGTCGCTCAAATTCATCTCGTTGACCTTTTACAGTAAGTTTTCCTGCCTGCCACCTCTTTGTCTTGTCCCGCATTCACTAACAATTCCAGCCATGTGCAAATCCTCGTCCTTGGCTTTCGTGCTGCTTTTCGCCTTCTTTTTCCGCCTTGAGACGCCCACGTGGCGTCTTGTCGGTATTATCGCCACTATGACAGCCGGTGTCATCATGATGGTTGCCGGCCAGGTCGAGTTCAAGGTCGGCGGCTTCTTGCTGGTCATGAGTGCCGCCTTTTTCTCGGGCTTCCGCTGGGGCCTGACGCAGATCATGCTCCTGCGCAACCCGGCCACGTCCAACCCGTTCTCCAGCATCTTCTACCTAGCGCCTGTCATGTTCGTGACGCTATTTGCCATTGCCTTACCGACCGAAGGCTTCGGCGCCCTCCTCGAGGGCCTGCACCGCCTCTTTGATGACTATGGCCCATTGAAAACACCTGTCCTGATAATATTCCCGGGCACGATTGCGTTTTTGATGACGGCCTCTGAGTTTGCCCTGCTGCAGCGGACATCCGTGGTGACGCTGTCGATTGCAGGCATCTTCAAAGAAGTGGTGACGATTGCCACGGCGTCCCTGGTGTTTGGCGACACACTGACCCTGGTCAACTTGCTGGGTCTGATCGTGACCTTGACGGCCATTACGGCGTACAACTATATCAAGATTACGAGGATGCGCCAGCAGGCACAAGTCGATGTGCACCTGGGCCACCAAAGCCGGAGACCGTCCGAGGAGCCAGGCACCGCCGAAGACAGTGCACCAATGACTATGGGCCAGTATGCACCTGGCGGTCCTGTTAGGACGGAACCATCGGGCGAGTTTGCCATTGCGTCCGAGTCCGATTCGTCTCCAGCCGAAACGTCGCCCGTGACGGCCGTTGGCCCGCATGCCACCAACGACGCTGAGGTGGGTGCGGATACGGAAGACGCCGGACTGCTGCATAAGGGCGGCAACGCCAATGGCAGGTAATAAGATTGAACTTTGGGTGGTGCGAAATCGCTTCATCCAGTGTCCTTCTCACTTGTCCCCTGTATATACACACGAACAGTCTCTTTATTTTCTTTGTCAAATGTTATAAAATGGGAACGGATACCATGCGACTCGGCGTTGAAAGTGTGTAGTTGTACACACAGGCAGACATACTATTCTATACTTTGTGTATGTGTGCGTTTATATTTGCTCTTGGTTCTTTTCTTTCTTTTTTTTTGGCTTGTCTTTTGTCGACCGGATAGACTTGAGTACAATGCATTTACCATCTGTATTATCTGCAGCATAGAATAATTGGATAGCATTAAGAGTGCGATGATTTTTGGGTATACTTTGTTCCTACGCGCCAGAACTGTGTGCGGTGATTTTTTGAAACCCTTTTTGTTTTGTTCTTCAGTATTAAAAACTGGTGTGTCGACACCTCTCCTATCCCTTTCCATTATTGTTTGTTTATCAAGTTGCTCCCAACGCCAATCCTGCTTAGATACGAAAAAATGTTCCCCCCCCTTTTCCCGCTTTATCCCAACAGCTTCAGGCCACCCTTGGTCTTGCCGTGCTTGTGCACACCCGTCGACACGGGGCCCAAGGCCGGCTCGCGGTCCCGCTTGCTGTAGTCGGCGCCGCTGCCGCCATTCTTCTTTTTGTTGTCCTTGTTGTCCTTGTTGCTGCCTTTCCCACCGCCGCCACCACCTCCACCTCCATTCTTCTTCCCCTTCTTGTCATTGTACGACGACACCTTGATGTCCGTGTTGCTCTTGCGCACCTTCACCGGGTGGCTGCCAATGTACTTGCCCTCCATCTCCCTGGCCGCCTGGAAATAGTCGTCGGCGTCGCTGAAACTCACAAACCCAAAACCCTTGGACTTTTTTGTAAACTTCTCCCGCACCACCCGCGCCTTTTGCACAGACTTCCACCGCGAAAACGCCTTGAGCAGCGTCTCGTCCGTCACCTCGCCGGCCAGGTTGCCCACAAAAATCCGCAGGTGGTTCGGGTCCCACTCCAGCAGCGAGTCGTCCGTCCACGTCTTGCCGCCGCCGGCGCGGTACACAGTCTTGTGCTTGTCGCCCTTTTTGTTGTCGCCGCCGTGGCTGTTGTTGCTGCTATTGGCTGCGTCGGCGCTGCTGTCCGCTCCAGAGGATATCGGGGTCCCGTCCGGGCCGTACGACACGGCAACGCCAGCATAGGAAGGTCCCATCACGCCTGCAGCGGCTCCGCTAGCAGCTGCACCTCCTTGTCCATAGTATCCAGTCACGCCTGCTGCGTTCGGGTCGTGGTATCCGTCCTTGGGCATGTACGCGCTCTGCCAGTTGGCAATCTGGGCGGCCATCTGTGCGTCCTCGTAGCCACCGGCGCCCTGTTGCTGCGGGTTCTGGTAAGATGAGCGGCTGTTGCTGCCATAGCCCTGGTGCTGTAGCTGCTGGTTGGGCGCCGGGAACGGGTTCAGAATCTTTGGGGCGCCATAGTTGTTGGCTGCAGACTGGCTAGGACCATACGAGGCGCTGCCAGATGGTGCTTGAGGGCCGTAGGACTGGGGACCGTATGATTGCGGTCCATACGACTGAGGTCCGTAGGACGGTGCGCCTCCGTGTTGCGAGTAGGAATTGTTGTTGTTATTATAGCTGCTGCTGCTGCTGTTGCTGTAGCCTCCGCGGCCGCGGCCGGTGCCTCCTACGCCGGCAAATGTGCGAGAGTATCCCAGACGGGGCTGTCCCTGCGCCGCAGAGGACGGTGCGGCGCTAGCTGTGGTTGCGCCATAGTATGATGGTGCGGAAGAAGTAGCAGCAGCAGTAGTGGGCGGCGCAGATGGGCCGTAGTTTGCGGGAGTGGCAGCGGATGGCGGTGCCGACACGGTGGGCGCGTAAGACGCTGTGGCAGAGGAGGCCGTAGATGGTGGCGGGCGCGGAGGGAGAGAAGGGTGCGGCGCATTGACGCCTGGAGGGCCGTAGGGCGACATTTGATGAACTTGACCGTTCGAAACAAGAAAATCGGGGGTGTATGCGGAAGGAATAGAGAAAGAAGAGCGATGGAGAAGGGTCTTCTTTTTGTGTGCAGTCAACACGTACCTGTGAGCGTTGGCCGTGTCCGGTGCGGTGAGTCTGAATCGCAACCAGCGTCCAACACGCTCGACAATGTCAGATCTGGAAAACCGTGGTTGTGGTGGCGCGTGGCTGGGTAGTTTGAGTATGGGTTGGGGTTGTCAAGTGCAAAGATGACGTCGCAGAGCCTTCTCGAAACGATGTCGCGATAGATAAGGGGAAACGAAACAAAAAAAAAATGTGGCTGAAATGTGGCAGTGCAATGTGTACTTGCATACTCGACAACTGCATACGGTCTCAGAGTGGGTCCAATGAAACTTTCCCTTTCCAGCATGTCAGTCGGTACTTACAACAGAAACGTCTGGGGGCGACATGTGTGCAACCAAGCTGTAAGCGGCCATCTCTATGCGGTCATACATGCCCGGGCGGCATGGGCATGGGCAATATGTGCGTGAAATTCTGCGACGGTCTCAGATGGCCCCTGCGGGAGCTGCCCGCAAAGCGAAGTCGCAGCGTCAAAACAAGAGCGCCCCTCAGACGGGCTCCCCATACATGGAGTACTAATAATAATACTCCGTTTTTTGTAACCATTTGCGCGAGCTGCCCCTCCACGGCGCCAAAACGCGCAAAATTGGCCCCTGGCAGGTCCATGCCCATAATGGGCGAGCCCCCCGCCGAAACAGCCCAAGCATTCAGGCTCGCTGCGAACCGGCGTTTTCCCTGCGTTTCCGCGACACGGACGCGGGGCCGGAGCTATTGCCCTGTTTCGGGGGGCGGCTGGCCACAATGCGGATTGCCTGGGATCATACAAACTACAGACTCGTGGGACATGGCACAGCGCCGCACAATGCGCTTTGCTGGGTGCCACATTGTTGTGTGGGGGCGGGCAACTTACAGCGAACGATGCCCTGGCCACAACGGAGAAGACCTGTGGGATGCGGCACACGCTAAGACGCTGCCCCTCCTTTTTTTTTAATCGGGTTTGGGTCTCACTGGCCCAGTCGTTTTCTCCAGTCCAAGTCCGATCTTGACCAGTTTTCTGTGACGGCGGACGTACCGTTCTCCGGTCCTCGCTGTAATTACGGGAAAAAATCCCGCGAGGCTTACAAAACAAGACCAAGCATTAATCAGGGAGGTGTCCGGGTGATTTGAGGGTTTTGTTGGCGGCATGCTTGGCTGAAAAATCCGCAGACGACGTGGAGCATCGTGGAAATGCCTGATGGGAGGCAGGACACACAGAAACGGACAGGCACAGACACAGACAGCACGGCACAGAAATAGACTGTCAGGCCGCGGTGTTTGTAATTCGTGATACATTGCACCTGGTGATTACTATCTCTTAGTATCATCTTACACAGCTGCCCGACCCGGTGCTGTCGTCCGGCAAATCCGGAATCCCATGTGGCCCAGGGCCCAACGGGGCTTGCGCCAGCAATGCTGCGCTCGCACCGTAGCTCCTCAAGCTGGTGTGTTTCTCCGTGGACCCCCAACCCAAAGCTGCTTTCGGCTTTCGGGGCGAGTGGTGCTCTCAGTAAGCCCCACCCCAATTACCCGCCTGTGGCCTTTTTTTCCGTGTTGGTCTCTTTCCCGCAGCAGCACCACGCCCCCAGGCTCTGACTCTGTGACGCTGACGACTGGGGCCTGCCGCCACCTGCGACACCCCGCCAGCATCTCAACGGCCTGCAGCTGCCACTCGCCGTGCACGTCACTGCGTGGTAGCTCCTGCCGCCTCCCCTCTGGATCGCCTCTTCCTGCTAGTGGCTGGCCGTGTCCACAGCTACTGACCTGGACGGCCTGCGCGCTGCAGCGCCTCCAGCATTTTCCCTATTTCTTGGATTCTGGTATTTTCTTCCATTCCGCCCTCTTAATCTCGCTCCCTTCCTCTGATCCCCTTTTCCTTCCTCTCTTCCTCCTTTTCTTCTCTTCTTCTCCCCCCTCTCTCTCTCTTCTCTCCATCTGCTCCTCACCAATCATCTTATCCCTCCCCGTCTCTCTTGTATCTTCTTCCACAGCCTCATCGTTGCTGGAAGCTGTGCCTCGCTATCAATCCCACGATACCTTCAGCCAACCACTGCCCTGCTGCCTCAGCCTCTCCCTAGAAAAGCTGCCTCGCCTGCGAAAAGCCGTCTGACCCAGTGTCCCGCTGCTCGCAACCGCAACCATGTCGGGTCCCGTGTAAGTGCAAGTTGTGTTTCCTTGTTTCTGCCGGCATTCCTTGCCTCCTCTCTGGACTTCCTCCCTCGTGGATATATACAGTCCCCGTCGTCGACCCTGGATTGCCGGGCTTGGCTGCGTCGCCGTTGTTGTTTTTCTCTCCCCTGCAGCAAGCTGTTGCTATGGCACGCTGCGAAAAAAAAGTTACCCCACCCCCGCACTGCAAATCGAGAAGGCTCTGATGGCAAGGCGCCCCGAGAGGGGAACCGCCCCAACAAGGGCTCGCGGCTCTCCAAGCCAGCAGGCCTCGAGCACGATGGCCTGGATGGGCCAATTTGCGTCGTCAGAGCTGCTGCTGCCGTGCAGACCCGTTGCGCGCCTCGCCCGGCTCCTTCCTCCACCTCCCTGCGTCATGCGCACCCCTGCTTGCTCTCTAATCGCTCACTGAAACGATGATGCCCGCAGAACCCGTCTAGCTATGCTGGGCGGGGCTCTCGACCAATCGTCCTCCACCACCTCCACCACCACAACCAGTGCTGCTGCCACCGCCCGGAGTGCTGCTCCCTTGTCCTCCGCGCAGACTGCTTCCTTAGAAAACTCTCAGAACCCTGCTAACAGCCATGCCAGCGCTGATCTCGGCCTCATTGGCCTGGCCGTCATGTAAGTCCGCCTTGGCTCCCCCAAGCACCCCCCCTGCTTGCTTCCTCTGTGGTTCGCCCGAGCTTCCGTGAGCTCCGGCCGGCGCTTCCGCTTGCTGACCACGTTTCCTCCAGGGGCCAGAACCTGATCCTCAACATGGCCGACCACGGCTTCACCATCTGCGCCTTCAACCGTACCGTCTCCAAGGTCGACCGCTTCCTGGCCAACGAGGCCAAGGGCAAGTCCATTGTCGGCGCCCACAGCACCGAGGAGTTTGTTTCCAAGCTCAAGAAGCCCCGCCGGGTCATGCTCCTGGTCCAGGCCGGTAAGCCCGTCGATGACTGGATCGAGACCCTGATTCCCCTGCTGGAGAAGGGCGACATCATCATTGACGGCGGCAACTCTCACTTCCCCGACACCAACCGGAGAACTAAGTACCTCGTTGGCAAGGGTCTGAGCTTTGTCGGCTCTGGCGTGTCTGGTGGTGAGGAGGGTGCCCGCTACGGCCCCTCTCTGATGCCCGGTGGCGACGAGGCCGCCTGGCCGCACATCAAGGACATCTTCCAGGGCGTTGCTGCCAAGAGCGACGGCGAGGCCTGCTGCGACTGGGTCGGTGACGAGGGTGCTGGTCACTACGTCAAGATGGTCCACAACGGTATCGAGTACGGCGACATGCAGCTGATCTCGGAGGCCTACGACATCATGAAGCGCGGTCTGGGCATGAAGAACAAGGAGATTGGTGACGTTCTTGCCAAGTGGAACAAGGGCGTCTTGGACTCGTTCCTGATCGAGATCACCCGTGACATCATGTACTACACCGACGACGATGGAACCGCCGTTGTCGAGAAGATCCTGGACAAGGCTGGCCAGAAGGGTACCGGCAAGTGGACTGCCATCAACGCCCTCGACCTGGGCATGCCCGTCACTCTGATCGCCGAGGCTGTCCTGGCCCGCTGCCTGTCTAGCATCAAGGACGAGCGTGTCAAGGCCTCCACCAAGCTCGAGTTTGTCGGCCGCAGCAACACCTTCGAGGGCAACAAGGAGCAGTTCCTCGAGGACCTTGAGCAGGCTCTGTACGCCTCCAAGATCATCTCGTATGCCCAGGGCTTCATGCTGATGCAGGAGGTACGTGCACAGCCAGCGAACCCACTCTTCCACGTGGGAGCTATGACGTCATACGTCCCCGTGCTGCAATGTCAGCCTCTCCTCAACTCGCTATTGTACTAACAATCAACCTCACAGGCCGCCAAGGAGTTTGGCTGGAAGCTGAACAAGCCGTCCATTGCCCTGATGTGGCGTGGTGGCTGCATTATCCGCTCCGTCTTCCTGAAGGACATCACCGCTGCCTACCGCAAGGATGCCGACCTGGAGAACCTGCTGTTCGACGACTTCTTCAACAAGGCCATCCACAAGGCCCAGCCGGGCTGGCGTGACGTTGTTGCCAAGTCCGCTCTTCTTGGCATCCCGACCCCGGCCTTCAGCACTGCTCTGTCGTGGTTCGACGGCTACCGCACCAAGGACCTGCCCGCCAACCTTCTCCAGGCCCAGCGTGACTACTTCGGTGCCCACACCTTCCGCGTCAAGCCCGAGTTTGCCAACGAGAAGTACCCTGTCGGCCAGGACATCCACGTCAACTGGACCGGCCGTGGTGGCAACGTCTCTGCCTCGACCTACCAGGCATAAGCTTGACCACCGCTGCGATTCGACCGAAGGAAATAACAACGGATCTTGGGAGCCCTGCATCATGCATGACACTTGGCATCTCGCCACGGCTCAAGGCTGAGGCCAAGGCCTAGAGGGGGAGGCACTGATACCACTCTTGTTCTTGTGGGAGTGATTGAGTAAGTAAAAACAAGGGCAAGGCTTAGTTGGCTTTTGAAACTAGATTTAACTAGAAGGGGGGAACACCAAAGCGAGGCAAAAACAAATCAAACAGAAGAAAGAAACAAGGGGAAAACGAACGAGTAATAAGCCAACCTGTATCTTTTAGAAGCAGAAGCCCTTTAGCCATCCCCAGTAGCTTTTTTTCAGTTACTTATTTTCTAGTTTTGTTTTTGCATACTGATTTGCATATCTTAATTGAACTGCAAAAGATGTCTCTTTTTATTGTCTTTTTTTTTTCTCTTTATAGAAACACAGTCTCTGTATTTGGGTGCTCGCAAAAACAGTCGCGTCGACACGATGAAGACTGTTCTTTTTTCGTATAATGTGAAACAGTCGAACCGAAAACCAACTGTGCTCGTTGCCCAGTATTAGCCGTTCTCTCTTTCCTTTCACTCTCTTCCATATGGGGAGCTCGTTCCCATAGCCCATAGCCCAGGTATTCATCATCCCATCCTATTTTCCGTCGAGAGACAACAAACGTAAAAAAAGGGGGGGAAATAGATAGTAACAACAGCAGGCAAACAAATAACAAAAGTCAAAGCATTCCCTTCTCCTCTAGACGCCATCCGGTTTATCCCAACAGTCTTCAATGATAAAAAAGCGCCATGGCGACAGGAAAATAACAGTAGCAGCGCGGCAGTAGCAGTAGAAACACGCAATGGGGAAACATAAATCAAGGAGGAAATAACAGCAGCAACGAGAACAGTAAAGAGATATAATATATGTGCAGTGTGAATAGAAACTTTCTTTCTTGGTTCTGGTCCGCCTTTAATCTCCCCGGTCAGACCGTGCTCGTTTTTGTGGCCGGTCCTCGGCGTCGGCACCGTCGTCCGCGTCTGGGCTCTTGCGCCTCTTTTCGGGCGAGGCCGGGCGGGTCGAGGTGGACGTGGCGGCGGCGGCGGCAGCGGCATCCTTGGCGATACCGGCCCCGCGGCCGCCGTTCAGCTTGTCTCCGTTGCGGTGTCCGTCGCTGTCGGCATTTTGGGACACGACGGGTCCGTCTGAGTCGGCATTGGTGCTCTGGCTCGGTTTGTTCTGCGTGCTGCTGGTGTTGTTGCCTTGCGTACTGTCAAGCTCCATAGGCGTGACATCCCGAGAGGCGACACCGGCTGCCTCCAGCTGGCCGCTGTTGGCATTGCCGTGGCTGTTGTTGTGGTGGTGATGGTGGTGGTGTGTCGCTGACAGCTGCGACAATTCGTGCGCCCGTCGTGTCGTCTCCAGCGTGAACACGGGCGATCCTTGCAGGCGGTCGTTTTGCTTCTTGAGCGGGTTCTCTGTGTAGAACGCAACCATCATCTTGACCGCCCGCGTCAGCCGGCCCTCATCGGCCCGCAGGACACGCCACCATGCCACAGAGTGCTGCACGTCGTCAATCTTTTGCTGCGACACGACGCTGGCAAAGAAGATCGATGCCGATGCAATGTCGCTGGCGTCCATGTGCAGCGGCAGCATGGTGAGCGCTGCATCGTTGAGAAAAGTCCAGGCGGCCTCGCGGATGGGCTTGCAGGCCAGCAGGTCGATCTTGCGGAGCTGTGTCCAGAGCTGGTCGTACGGGTTGGGCACCATGAGGTCAAACGTCAAGGTCTCGAGCATGAGCTCTTCGGAGGTGAGAATGCTGTCACGCCACCGCCAGTACTCCTTGCTCTGTTCGTCAACGATAAAGTTGGCGTTCTTCTGGGCGACCTTGGCGACAGCAATGATGAGGTTCTTGGTTTTGAAGCAGTTCTCCTCGGTCTTGTTGGCCAAGAAGAGGGCCGTCGCGGCAATTTTCTGAACGGTTAGGTTAGCATCGTATGTAGTAGTCTAGACCTCTGGCGGTCTCTCTCTCCGCGGATGCCGCAGCTTCCGGTTGCTCTTCGTCCATCACGTTCTGTCCTCGCTACTCACATAATGGTGGATCCCACCTCGCTCTTCGACCATGCTGATACGCTGGTAGAAGCGGTGGAAGAATACGGCAGCAACGTAGAGGGTCATCTGCGGCAACGAATGCGGCTGCACGGCAATTCCGGACTGGTAGATAAAGTTAACACCCTTGGCCCGGCGGCCGCGCTCCTCGGCCGGTGACAGTCCATCCAGCACACTCGGCGTGCTCACGAGCTCCTCCTCTGTGTAGTACCATTGGCTGGCAAAGGGCGGTTGCGGCGGAGGAGCCTGTTTTTGTGGTTGTTGCTTCTGGGGTGAGATCAGAGAAGCGTCTTTGCGAGCATAGGCTGGTCGTGGGGGGGAGGTGCGCGAGGAGTGTGTGGGTGGAGATGGGACAGCAGGGGGGGGCTCTCGTCGGCGCGATGCGGTCGGCGAGTGTGAAGGACGGTCGGAGGACGGCGGAGGAGCGCCCCCTGGCGGTTGTTGACCGGGCGGCTTCGGCGCTTGTGGTAAGGACGGCGGTTGGTAGCCCTCGCGGGCGGGCCGGTATCGATCGATGCTAGCCATGGCGATGGCTTGTGCGTGGGTGTGTGGGTGCGTGAGCGTGTGGAAAGGGTGTCTGGCGGCTGGAGAGGAAAAAGGTTTTAGAGCGTGGCGTTTCGGCAGTGCGCCTGTGTCCGCTCCGGGCGGCGCACTGTGAGAAGCAGGCCGAACAGCGCAGCGCCTGCGAGGCGTCGGGGCGAGGCTGTAGGTGGAAAGAGCCTGTGCGTCCGTCTCCCTGCGTCGGTGCGCTCGCTCGCCCGATCGATCGAGGTCGCAGTTGCTCGATGCTGGTCGAGGCCGGCTGGATGCGTGCAGGTCACGGTAGGGCAGGCCACGGAAGACCGCTGTCGATGATCAGTTGTTTTCGGGCGTCGTCGGGACAGAGAGTGGAAGATTGAAAATGAAAGACAGGAATATTAAAAGGAATAAGAAAAAAAACACTAGGTGAGGACCGCTGGCTGAGTTGACATGAGACCTTCCTCGAAGAATTGAAGGCCACACAAAGTTGGCCGTGCTAAGTGGAGGGACGGGCAAGGCGTACTGCACGTGACCTGAAAGCAGTCTCCCGTTTGCGTGGAGCGATGTGTGCACGGACCATCTCAGCCGCGTGAAGGAGGCAGGCAGGCAAGCATTTTTGGAGCCCTTTTTTAGTTGTTTCCATTTTGACAGCCAGAGGTGGCCGTGAACAGGCATCCTCCCCACGCATAAACAACCACGTCGCTCTCTCTCACCCGGTCCGCGTCGCCTCCCCTCAACTTCCTCCTTGACTCGCCGTCGCTGGTTAGAGTCCGTCCCTCGAGAACAGGAGCGGTATTTGGGATAGCCGCATCCCTTCTTTCTCGTCTTTGCGCGACAGCCCCTTTCGTCGCCTCTCCTCGTCCGACCCGGCGCTCTCCCCCGTGCTCCTCGTCGCCGTCCTCCTGCGACCGTTGTTTCCATCGCTGTCTGGACTGTTTCTTTTCTGAGCAGCTGAGCGCGTCCCATTTTGTATTGTAACATAGTGTTTTGCTTTGAAGCCTGAAGTCGTGGGCCGACGACTGGCTTGCCTTTTTGGGTCCTGATCGACGAAGAAGCAACGAGCGAGCAAAGCGACGTCAAGCTTCTCGCCGTTTCCATCTCCATTTTTGCGCCCTCCAGTACTCTTGCGCGTCGTCTCTTCCGCTCTGCGACAGCTGCGCATAGCTGTTCCTGGTCTGCCATAGCTGCGACGTAGCGCAGCGCGCCTTGGGGCTCGTGGCCGAGAAGTCCAGCGCATCAGCTCTCCCCCTCCTCCGAATACCGAATTCCGCCAAAGCCACCATCTCCGTTGTCGAAACCCGTCAACATGTTCTTCCTCCATAACCTCGAGCGCCGGGTCACCCTGCATCCGTCCTACTTTGGGCGCAACATGCACGAGCTGGTGACGACGAAGCTCCTCAAGGACGTCGAGGGCACATGCGCAGGAAACTACTACATAATATCAATTATGGACACCTTTGATATCTCTGCCGGCAAGATTCTGCCAGGAAACGGCCTGGCCGAGTTTACTGTTGGCTACCGCGCCGTCGTTTGGCGGCCATTTAAGGGCGAGACGGTATGCGCACAGCCTCTCTGCCCCATTTGAAGCACATGTGCTTTTTCCCCGTCTTTTGTTGCTGGCCACCTACTTTCCTGGGAAATGCCTACATTGTTTTCAATGAGACAGAAAGAAAGGCTGACAGAGGATTGCTATGAACGTAAAGGTCGACGCCGTTGTCTACTCGGTTAACCCGCACGGGTTTTTTGCACAGGCAGGCCCCCTGCGGCTGTTTGTGTCTGCACATGTATGGCTCACTATCTAGTTTTTCACCGACCATACGGAGACTGGACAGCGCGTATTAATCCTCTGCACAGATGATACCCACCCAGGTCAAGTATGACCCAAATGCCACGCCGCCACAGTTCACAGACAACGAGGACTACCGGGTCGAGCCCGGCACGCATATCCGCGTGAAGATCATGGGCACTCGAAGCGAAGTCGGCGAGATGTGGGCCATCGGCACGATCAACGAAGATTACCTTGGGTATGTGGTGCTGGCCGCAGTGCTCCTCTGGTGGGAAGAGAATGGAGAGACCGGATGAGCGGTAGACAAAAAGAAGGCAACGTGCTAACAATATGTCACTCCAGTCCTCTCGGCCCTTAAACCGGCCGCGGAAAGCCAACGCGATGCTGGAATATGTATCGCTTGCAAGGCTGGCCCGGGACCGGTTCAATTTTTGCTTGAGAGTAGGCCCCCTTGGCCGGGAGGGAGCAAAGACAGAACTCGAGAATGAATGGACATGGGGCGCGAGCGAGATTGTGAGTATGTGGTGCAGCCACCTGGCGAGCAAACAAAGGGGTCTGGGCAGCCTGGTTTGCTTTTGCTTGTCTTCGCCATGGAAAGAAGCAAGTCAAGACGGCACAGTGTGTGGCAGTACCAGTTTATCGTCCCCCGGCGTGTTTTTTTTTTTTTTTTTTTTTTGCCCATGCAAAATCTAAAAAGTTTGACTTGATAATGCCGAATATGATGACTTTACGGCAGACATAACGGTGCAGAGGCTGAGTTTAGGGCATGTTCGTGCTGTCCCGAACAAAAGAGAGAACAAAGACGAACACACAATAATAAAGTTCACCAAAAAGGGGCTTGGTACCAGAACAAAGTTCACAGAACAAGGTTCTCAAAATAAAGTCCACATTTTCATTTATAGGATCTGGCTTTGACTTGTCTTCTCGTCCCCTTTCATACTTTTCTCAATCCTCCACGTCCACCACTTGTATTTTTTCTCGACTTTTTTGATTTAAAAAAAATTACCACGATGTTGACCACGCTCAAGAACAAACTGCCTCCACGGGCACTCTGCCTGGGGCACCTTTGCCCAAGCCAACGCTCGCACAATTCAAAGCAGGAAAGCCTGCAGGAGAAGATGTCTCGGCGGCTGGAAGAGACAGCAGGATCGGGGCTGCCCAAGGCTTCTTTGTCTACCAAAATATTGCGGCTCCTCGGGATCGCTCCTCGCCGCTGCCAGCAGCAACAGCCACAACCCAGCGTGTCGTTGGAATGTGTCAGTGGGCAGCAGGGTTCTGCCCGTGCTGGCGGGACTGGCGTCGACAGCGACACGGACGGCTGTGACTCGGGCTTGGGGTGCTCGTCGTCCTCGTCGTCCTCGTCGTCCTCGTCGTCCTCGTCGTCCTCGTCGTCCTCGTCGTCCTCGTCGTCCTCGTCGTCCTCGTCGTCCTCGTCGTCCTCGTCGTCCTCGTCGTCCTCGTCGTCCTCGTCGTCCTCGTCGCACTCTTCTCGCTGTGACTCGGGCTACGCGAGCAGCATCATGTCTCGAGATTCCTTCATGGACACAGCACTGGAAAAGCTTTCGATCCACCACAAAATGCCGGCGGATAAGGCGTTCCGCAAGCACAGCGCCGGCAAGACACTCACCGACAAACAGCGCCGGCGCCTCGAGAAGACCGACAAAGGCAGACACATGATCCGCTACATGGACGCAGTGTCCAAGCGTCGCCGGAGACGGGCCACGACAACACACCTCCACCCCAGGTACGGCAGCGGTGATGATGAGCAGTGCAGGCGGGACAGGAGTCGTCTCAATCTCCATCTGCCGAGGATGCGGTGCCATCGGGCTGACCGCGAGCTCCAGTGGAACCTGATCAAGATTCCATACTATCGGGCAGCCCGTCTCGGCGGCAGGCCAAAGACCTTTACCTACACGAGCACAGATGGTGCGGACAAGGGCAAAGAAAGGAAGGTCGAGGTGCCACGGATCGTAGTTACAGACCCCTGGGGAGACACTTTTGTGGTTGGCAAGGTCGGGCCATACTGAGGTTTGGAGTGTGCTCCTTTCTGTTTTTCTTTTGTTCTTGGTTCATGTTATTGTGATACCCGCAAGAGTTTTAGAATGTTATAAATTTTCAGGCAAACCCGAAAATACAGACTGTCCGTATCATGTGCTGCCCCAATATATTAAACTCGTGGTAATGGTCTTCTGATATGTACATACAACCTTGAGTGGTTGTAATATATTCTCGGTAAATTCCAAAGAGGCAAGCAATACATGCCAGCCACTTCGGCACAACGAATACTTGATATGCAATCAAACAGCTTTGTTGTGGTTTCCTGCCACTTGCACTGCTCTGCTCCTCCCAGCTCTAGACAGGCTATATGGAACCAACGCGTGCCCAGCCGCCGCCCAATATGATAATAGAGAAACAAGGAGCCCAACAAATGCAGAAAATAGCATGGCCACGAGCAGGAAAATATAATAAACGCGACCCAAAAAAGTGAGGGGTTGTCGTTTTCCAGGGAGAGGATCTCGCTGCTGGTGGCTGGTTGATTTCACAGAGACGATATCTACTTGCTCCAAACAGTCTCTTTCTTGCTGCATACTCTTTGAATATCCCAAGGCGAAAGCCAGAAATGGAGCTTGGCCAAACTCTCTCGACGGTATCAACGCCAACTCGACCGTGTCTGCGAGAATGAATAGGGTGCTGGCTCTTATTTTGCCGGGCCTGGCTGCTTTGCTGCCAGACACAATGGCTACGGGCTCGACTATGCCGACAGGTGCCATGCTGGGACTGGCGGAATCGCCTACGAGGACACGACGGTCGTCACGATCTTCATCGTCGCGGCGAAGACGACGATGGCGCAACTTCCGCGTCGTTGAGCTCACACGTCTGGAAAAGATCCGGGTCAGGCAGTGCCTTCTAGTCGGGGTGGCCATTTTCGAGCTATTTTCCCTGGCTCTGATTGCTGTTCTCAATGTCGGCGGACAGCAAGCTTCGCGAGGACAAGTACTCGCCCACCATGCGTACCTCTTAAAGGTGAGCAGAGCTGTGGCCGTGGACTCTCTAGTCTAGAACTTTGCCGCCAGAAAGTCTAACAGAACCAGTGGACAGACCTTGTCAATGTCGACACAAAAGACGGCAGTCAGACTTTTCCTTTTACGCTCTACTGGTACCTCAACGGCCTCTGCGTGCAGGAAGCCACGGGCGGCCCGATCAAGCTCGTCAGGCGCAGCCCGGGGGCTGACTTTCACTGGCGCAAGCTCGACGGCCAGCTATACGACTACATGGACGCTCGCTACGCTTGCAACCTGTCTGGAAACTACAACTTTACGTCGCCCATTGCCACAAACAAGACATTTCCTGCATCCGTAAGCACGTCTTCCACTGCCACGGCTCCGTCTTCTTTGTTGCCGACGAGATGCTCCCACACCCAGGACGACGATGCCCTGTGGCCGCTCACCAGCCAGCCGCGCTTCGGCCAGGACTCGTTTGTTCTGTGGCTCCTGGACATGGTTTTGGCTGGTCTCGTGTGGCCAGGGATATTCGGCTCGAGGGCGAACCCTCGCGTGAACTTGTCCCTGGCTGAAATGTTACACAGCCACCGCCGCTCGATACTCGTGCTTGCCAAGACTGCCGGCGTGCTCATGGCTACGGCCGCCGCCGGGCTGCTGACGACCGGCATGGGGTATGTCACGCTGCAGACGGAGCTGGCGTCGATGGGCCTTGGGTCGTCGTCGTCGTCGGCCGATGCTGCTGCTGCTGGTCCGACGACAGTCGTGCCCCAGATCCGCCGCGGCGACACAGCCACGGTGCTCATGTGGGCGACCGTGGCCGGGCAGCTGCTGGCGAGCGTCTTTTTCACAGCGGCGAGTGTGCTGATGGACAAGTCCGGGGGGTGGACGGCGGACGACCAGGAAGAGTTTGCCAGAACAAGGCCACACATGCGGGAGTCGCTCCCAGTGTACCGCCCTCGAGACGGCGGCCGACGCTCGTCGTTCCACGAGCGACGACAGAGTCGGGACCATGACGCCCAAGACCTGCCGCCGTACGAGCGGCACGATCCTCTGGGCCGGCCTCCGAGCATAGAAGGATACAGTCACGGGTGTTCCTGCGAGGAGGACAGGGCCAACGGCACAGCTCCTATCCCGCTGCAGGCTGTGGAAGGACCCAGGGCAGACAGGCCACTCAGCATTGCCAGTACGTCTGGGGCTACTGCTACTGCGGCAACTATCGTCGCGGCCGGTGCGGTCATGGAAGAGAGTGGAGGAGAAGGGCCAGAGTGCAGCCGAACAATCACACACTGGGCGTCTTCGGATCCTCTGGTGGAAGCGGCCGCTACCGAGCAGCGAGGAGGAGAAGCTCCTTCCTCTCCGCCCGCAGTCCATCTGAACCAAGAAAGGTCGCAAGGCGGGTAGACAGAGAAGAGTACAGATGTGCTGAATACAAAGTATGCACAAAAGGAGGCCGACCCGGACAGGCCAGGACAGGGCGTTAATAATATGCAAGCGTGCATTTATTTTATGCTTTCCTGGTTTAGGTACATTGTATTTTGCCTCTTTAGCTCGAGTCTGTTAGTCTTTCATCTTCTCATACCATGTCCTGGTTGCATCGAGATGCGCATGGCTTTTCCCTATTTGGCTCGCTTGCAGATGTTGGAAACATGCCTTTTATTTCTTGGAGGGGAAGGTGCTTGGGGAAGGAGCTTGGCTCTCCCTCCTTCCCAATCTGCAGACCAGAAGTGGTAATTCTGTGGTAATCGAAAACACACGAAACACACAAAAAAGGGCGCGGCAAAGAAATCCAACCCCAGCTGTCAACACTTTTCTTTTCGTCACAGATCACAGCTTTCCCTGTTCTTGTCCTGTTTCACACTCGCCAGCCCTTTTGATTTGCTCTCCCAAGAGGCTACCCTTTCGCCAGGACAGGGTGTGGTGAGCCTTTCCTACAAAGTGCTAGTATGCATAACCCATGTCCGTTGGGGAATGTGGCTGAGGAGACACCTAGATGCTCATAGTAGTATTGCACTCGTATATAAAGCTTGACGCTCTTTAGATCTCTGAATCTTGAACGACGATTAGAACCCGAAAGAAACGAGGTCAACGACAAGTGGAAAAACAATATCAACCCCCCGGAAAACAGATCGGAAAGAACACAACAGACCCCCAAACTAACCCATGGGTCCCTCGTCTATGGTCGTGACGGTTTGCTGCCATTCCCGCTAAGAGAGAAAGGGGGGAGAACTAGCAGGGGGGCCAACGCAAAGAGTTTCGATGCAAGGATGGCGCAACGTTTGGGGGTCGGACGTGATGGGGATGCAGAAAATCAATCTCGCAGCATGCATTAGCGCGATGCAGCTCGCACGAAAGCCTTGCCGACCCTCTAATCAAAAGGGGGAGGGGAGCGTCGTAGCCGAGCAAGCAGGCCGTCCTTTTGTTTTGCGCCGCCGAGCAATTCCCGCGTACCATGGCCAGCGTTCACAACGACATGGAACCTCTTTGCTGGGTTGGCCTTGGTGGCATCTCTTAGACACGATCAGGACACTGGCCTGCGTGTCGGCATGCTTCCGGGGTCACCTGGTTGGCTCGATTGGAAATGTGAGTGCCAGGAGAGGGTCTCTTTAGTGTCGACTGTTGGTGATGGACAATGTGCCACTCCATTACACTCGGTTGCAGAATTCCGGACCAACAAGACTTCCAGGAAGCCTGCCATGGCACAGCATGGTCCAGAGATATCCATTACTCCGAGTTGATCTAAGGGGACAACCGAAATCAGAATAGGAGTAGCTCGATTTGCCCAAAGACTCTGAAAGACGCACAACTTGTCAACTACCGGAGTTTTTTGGTTGTCATGCAGCGCTTAGTGCATGCACATGCAGCAGACTGGCCGGAACATCTGGCCGAGCTAGAAAAGAGAGAAGCAATCAAAACGAGAGGCCAGAAGCCAGCCACATAGACAAGCGATCAAGAGCAAAACCGTTCGATCACTCCAACATACCAAAGCCAAACTTGCTCTCGGCACCCGGGGAGGCAGGAAGGGCTCTGCCGGTGCATAGGAGGCGTGGGGTGCCGGGTGCATGAGGGCAAGGGTGTTCTTGATAATGGCATTGTCAGTGCGGCTGCGGCCACAAGAGTACACCAGGCGCGACTAGCAGCCACACAGGCAGCCTTGACACGCCTATCGCGAGTCTAAGCGGCAGTGGTAACAGTGCCAGAAGGAGGTATAGTACCGCCAGTAATGGTGTGTTGTTGCCTTTGGCACTGCCGCCAGTGCCGGTTGTGATGGTATCGTCGCTTGCCGTCAACCCTGAGCATCAGGCTCCGTTTTATCACTGCCTTTCTCTTAACTCGGGAACGAGAGTCAGCGCTTACGAGTATTGGTATTAAGGGGATCAACGGTCGAAAGAGCTTTCGACTCGACACTTTGAGTGAGCAAAACAACATTCGATGGTTTACGGAAGATATGCGAGTATCACAATCCACAGCTAACACTAAACAGGCGAACCCGCCAAACTTTTGCGGTTTAAAAAGCAATTCGGACGACCTATCCAAGCATGAGCTCTCGACTTTGAAATTTGCTTTCCAAGAACTCGGAGGATACGGGATCTCTACCTACAGCTTCCACAATACACTTTGTGACAGCTCCCTTCAACCCAGCAGCCATGGCCTGGAGGGCCCTCGGCCGACAGGCTCCCTGGTGCAGAGTGCAGAACATTGCCACTCCGGCCAGCGGAGTACTGCGAATTGCTGCTCGCGGAATTGCTGCCGGACGCCCAAAGCTGTCCAGTTCCGGGCTGGCAATCCAGGATGTCCAGAGCACTCACAATTCAGCGCCAGATCCCTCTGACGAGTTTTGGCGCAAAATCCCCGACTGGAAGGACGTGACGAAAGAACAGTTCCTGTCCCATCGCTGGAGTGTAAGTAGGCTTGCTTCCAGACAGCCAATCAGCAATTCTGACTGCAACTTAGACTGCCAACACCGTCGAGAAAAGCAAACTGGAGCCGTTCCTTCACAGAACCCTGCCTGGCAAGGTGCCTTTCGACGAGGACGGCACAAAAATGCAGACCCGCGAGGATCTTGTGGCAGACGTCAAGGAAGGCATCCAAACGGCCACCATGACGACTAGGATGACGTACGATGAGTCGTTCCTGATATCCCGGTCGGAGGATTGAAGCCTAACAAAGCCCAGGCCATACATTCTCAGCAGAATTGACTGGACCAACCCCCGGAACGACCCTATATTCCGGCAGTTCCTCCCGCTCAAGTCGAGGATGAATCCCGACCACCCAAAGCTGGCCCTTGACTCTCTCCACGAGTCGGCCGACTCCCCAGTCAGCTCTCTGGTCCACCGGTACCCCGACAAGGCTCTGTTTCTGCGTGCGTTGAACGTGTTTTGTTTTGTCCGTCTCTCTCTGTCTTTGAGAATATCTGCTCATGCGTCACAGCCGTTTCCGTCTGCCCAACCTACTGCATGTTCTGCACCCGCTCCTACGCCGTCGGCGGCAACACCAACTCTGTCCGGAAAAAGGCGACCAAAATCCCCAGCCGCCGCCGCTGGGGAGAGGCCTTTGACTACATTGAGCGGCAGCCGCAGCTCCACGACATTGTCGTCTCGGGCGGCGACGCCTACTACCTGACGCCCGACTGGATCCTCGACATTGGCCGCCGCCTCATCGCGATGCCCAACATCCGCCGCTTCCGGTTCGCCTCCAAGGGCCTCGCGGTGGCCCCCGGCAGAGTGCTCGACAGCAACGACCGCGCCGCGCCCGGGCACCCCAGCTGGTTCGAGGCCGTCTGCACCGTCGCCGACGAGGCCCGCAGCGCCGGCAAGGCCGTCGCCCTGCACACCCACTTCAACCACCCCAACGAGTTCTCGTGGGTGTCGCAGCAGGCCGCCGGCAGACTCGCCCGGGCCGGCGTCACCGTCCGCAACCAGTCGGTCCTCCTGCGCGGCGTCAACGACTCGCCCGACACCATGGCGGCGCTGATCCGCAGGCTGGCCGACAACAACATCCAGCCCTACTACGTGTACCAGTGCGACATGGTGCAGAAAGTAGAGCACCTGCGGACGCCGCTGCAGACCATCCTGGACCTGGAGACGCAGATCCGCGGGTCCATTGCCGGGTTCATGACGCCGCAGTTTGTGGTCGACCTGCCCGGGGGCGGCG
Source organism: Raffaelea albimanens (assembly GCA_002778245.1). NCBI lineage: Eukaryota > Fungi > Ascomycota > Sordariomycetes > Ophiostomatales > Ophiostomataceae > Raffaelea > Raffaelea albimanens. The sequence goes on from PCDJ01000001.1 coordinate 2,676,825, forward strand.
GCAAGCGGCTGGCGTGCTCGTACCTCTCGTACGACCGCGTGACGGGGGTTTCGCGGTTTCTGGCGCCGGCCGTCAAGGGACGAGGCAAAGAGAACCGGGTGTATGAGTACTACGACCCGGTAGACAGTCTTGGGGGGTGAAAAGAGCAGAGAGACAAAGGAGAGGCAATGTGGGATTCTGACGTTGGAGACGTCTTGAGATCAAAGGAGACAACAGTTGGAAGAGTACAATCACTTGGGAGTGTTTAGCAAAAGTTTGGTAATGCGGTGCGCTTTAATACGTTGGATACGAAATATGAAGGGCTGCGATGCTTTCTAGAAACACAGAATCGAGAAGTAGTCCCGTGGGACACCACAAAGAATAAACAAGAAGTGCTGTTGGAACCCATTTGACAAGGCCTTTCTGCCATTGTTAAATGTACCAGATAGAGGCCGCTTCGTACTATGAAATAAATGTTACTCAGAATAGACAATCTGCCTCATGGAACAAATGAAAGCAGGGGGGGGGGGGGGGGGGGGGGGCAGTTCCGGGGTCCCAAGATGGCCCCCAAATTGCCCCCAAACTTTCTTGTTGAACCTCCTGCTTCCGGCCATGTGGTCTATAAAACAGGACACTTGACTGGATCTGGACAGAATTTGCAACTAAAAGGATTGGTGCTGTCATTTGTGAATATCTACAAAGTCCAGGTCTGTCTAATCGGTCCAAAACGTAAATGTTCGCCGTCGACCAAATTCAGAGACGGCCTGTCATATTGCATCAATCCTTTAGGCAACTGGCGAGTGTATCGTTCAACACTGGAACGCGTTGAAGGATTCTTTACGCGTGCACAAAAAGGGTGCGTGCGCTTCGGTGGCTGGAGCGGTGACTACAAACCACATGGTGGAATACAGACGTTCGCGGATACAATGTAAACAGTTAACTATTGGGTCCTTTGTGTTTAGCCTGTCGGTGAGTTTTGCGTGGTACCGCGAAAAAAAGGGGAAAGATAGATATCACATATTACAAACGCACAGGTACACGGTATTCAGGCGACAAGCACGACGAGACGATCAGTGCGTGCTTCATACAGAGCCGCTTCGAGAAAGAAGGCGGTAGACCTTGTCAGCCGTCGCGACGTGTCTGCCGTCAACAGGCCTCTTGCTCGAGCCCCTTTTGCTATTTGCTTTTTGCCCTGTCTCTCCCTGTACACTTTCTTAGACATAATGCTTCAGGTCTTTGATTTTCCGAGAAAGACTCGGTTGTTTTCAAGCCTCGTTGTTTATACGAAGCAAGCCAATGTCTTTTAGCATGTAAGCCTCTTTTGCTTTCTTCTTTTCTCTTCCTTCTTGGCCGTGTGTTTAGGACTCGCTTAGCCACATGGCCAACGAGCTACGAGGTTGTACAGAAAATCTGCTTACCGAGCTCAGTGCCTGACGATGCAAGGGACGCAAAAACACGAGGCGCAGAGACTAACAGCAGAGGCGCAGGTACCAAGATGCAAGGGGAAGAATGCGAGCACCTAGTGAGAAAGAGAGGCGCACTGTAGGACAACACACCGAGAACGAGGCTGCACAGCAAGGCGCTGACACTTGTGCTGAGACAAGCTGACGAGAAACAAAAAAGGCAGGGGACAATTTCAATATGCTCGGTGTATCGTGCCGAGAGAACGTGTTTCTCCCTTGTTGTGCCTGTGATCCTGGCGAGCTGGCGTGCAGCCAGTCACAGACACCAATCTACGCGTACACACCTACCACAAGTATTCACTCTACATTGCCGTTCCTACAATATCTGGTAATAACTCTGTATCTACTTGGAGATCGTATTTCTCCTCCTAGCGAGTTATCATGGCTATAGATAAAAATAGCTTTCCAATCGAGGCTCCTCATTAATGAGTCTACCGGTATCGTCTACCCAAACTCTACACGTCTTTTTGTCTCACAATCTCATCCCAGCCGCTCGTGTTCGTCTGGTCCAGGCGGCCTCTGACACGGACGTAATATGTCGGTTGGCACGGGATATTGAATGCAACCGCAAGAGGCATACGCTCTCGGTGAGTGCGTGTTCTGGCGTTGCATCCCATTAAAGACCGGGGAGGGTCTTTCTTACCAGGGGGATGGTATCTCTTGTCTTTACCAGGGGTATCTCTTCTCTCACTAGGCTGTCTTGTTTCTGTGAACAAGTGGTGACATCAGTTGGCGGCTGTGCACGTGTTGCATCTCGCGTGCACACAGTTTGAATTGGATGCCCATGACTTTCCTGGTTCTTTACTGCTGGCTGTTCACTTTCCTGGTTCATTGATTAAACTATCGACATTGTGTTGCAGTGGTGGCCAGAGTGAGTCCATTAAAGTGTTTTCCGATGCTGGTATCTTTCTAGATTCAATTTCCTTATTCTTGTTTACATCTTACCATTCTTCGTCCACTTTATTGTTTTCTGGTTGAATCCCTCGGCTGAATACCGTAATTGCACAAGCCTTGTTTGCCGTTTGTTTACACGAAGCAATGCTGCAATGCTACTCCGTAACGACACTTGCTTAAGACGACGATATTACTCCGTGTGCTATTCTTGCCGGATATTTTTATGGATCGCCATATAGTTCATTCGTTTCGTTCGTCCTTTCGACTTTTTTTTTTTTTTCTATTTCGCAATTTTTCCTTTCATTTTTTTTTTTTGTTTTCTGTTTCGTCGTCGGTGGATTGGTGTTACGTAGGTAACCTGTACACTGTATCTGACATTGCATCGTGTTCCTGGGGCGATCTCGTTTGAAAAAAGACGAAAAAAAAAACAGGAAAATAAAATAAGAAAATGAACACAATCCTACGCAACACAAAGTGCCGGTTATGGTGGCATTTTTTGAAAAGTACTGGCGCGTACGACGTAGAACAAACTTGGTATCTTGCGAGAATAAAAAAATCTTTTTCTTTTCGTGCTCCATAGAACACGTCCACGACAACCAAAAAGTTCCAGACAGAGGTTCCGGCGGCACCGTTAAAGTGGTTTCCGATAATAAATGGACGTAACCTCCCCTGCCTGAGAGGCCAGACTCCACCGGCAATGGAGGGCCAAGGCGGCAAGGCGATACGTACACCGTGTACATACGGGTACGAGATGAGTTGATGGCTTGCATTGATGCATTTTGCCATTGATTGGAAAGTCGGGAGCTTTGTATCAAGAGGAACCCGAGAAGAAGAAAAGAAGAAAAGAAGAAAAGAAAGTTGCACGATTCTCGTGCAACTTTCGCATGCCGTATTCAGGACGCGGGATGCCGTCTGCAGGAAACAACAAGAAACAACAACAACCAGAGAACACGCGGACGGGGAAGTCGAAGCAAAGAAGATAGAAAAACAGAAAAAAAAATAGAAAAAGCGTTTTAAACGTGCATATACACACGGACGAAAACAAGGACCAGGGGCGAGGAGAGCGGAGAACGACAAAATGTCTCCGGGAGATACTACTCTGGCGGTCAGCCTGACCAGTGTCCAGCCAGTCACGGTCGACTGCCACGGTTCACGTCTCCCAGCCGCTTCCGCGTTCTTCGTCCTGCATACAACACAGCGTCGCAGTGCTTGGAAACAGACCGTTGCAGGCTCATTTCGTTGTGGCATGGTGGCAATAGGAGAGCCGCCCATCTGGGCGAGCGAGAGCATTGGGTCCCCAGTAAATTGCTGTGATGGAAAGTGACGAGTCGAGAAATGTGATGGGAGGCTTTGCTTGCGTGGGTTTTCCGTCTTATTCGACATTTTGCGCCTCATCTGACGAGTTTCCAAGGACTCGCGCCCAAACTGTTTATTATTCCACATCCACATTCTTTTCCCCAGTACCAAGTACTGCGCATTCTCCATGGCCCAAAAAAACACATGTTTTTCTTTTTTTGTTGGCAATTAAGTGGGCGCCTGTCAACACCACGAGAAGCCGGCCGTTGGACGCATGCCTAGGCAAACTAGCCCGTGGCCGATCATAGCGCGCAACGGGAAAGGGCTGGCGCTGCTCAACGGTTCTGGGGGGCCCATTCCTGGATGTGATATGTGACAGCTGGAGCAGGAACGAGTGGAAAAGGTGGGAAGGAGTGGGCAGGAGTGGAATAGGAGAGAGGGTCCAGGAAATGCACACTGCAAATCGGGGCCGCAGACTCGTAGCATTGCTTTGCCCATAGTATCAGACGGAATGCGCGGCCGCCGCATTGCAAGTAGAAACACGTCTTGTGCTGTCCTTTTTGCCTGTTTTCCTCCCCTTGTCCACGCTGTTCACTCTGTGATGGCTGCGAGGCCTCGACAGGGTGGCAGCCCCGGAAGCTAAATTTGGCGGTCCATGTTTCAGGTGCTCTCAAGGACATGGGTCTGCAAAGCGGCAGCTAATGAATTCGCAGCATCTGGATATGAAATGGGGATTGCATGCTTAACAGTACCACTTCTGGATGTTCCGCGGCCTTGCTGCCCCCCTTCAGCCTTTTGTTTGCCTCTGGCACACACACTCTCTCCTGAGCCGTGCCTTTCTTTGTGACAGTCCGCGGTTTGGAACAACAAGAAACATCGCCACCACCATCACAGAGGCAGAGGCCAATGGGAAAGTGAGATGCCGTATGCATGGAAAGTCGCATCGCGGTAGGAAAGTACTGCCGGAGGAATTGGCCAGCAGGAACAACAGCCGCGGCGAATGACAGGCCGGCGAATAAACGACGGCGCCTTCTCTTGAAACTGGCGGCCAAGTCGCTGCATATTGTCTCAGCCGGCCTTGTGGCGACGGCATTGTGCTTTCGTGTTGGCATTGTCCGTGGTTGTGTGCCCTGGCGAGCAAAGTCTCGACTCTGTACGCATTGCCAGGAGATTGTGTCCCCAGTCCTGCCCCCGGCCTGTGCCTCGCGCTACACCTTGGCCTTGCCATGGCTAGCTCTTCACCCTCGGCTCGGAGGCAGTCACCCGCCGTCTCAGATGCAAGGTGTGCGAGATACAGATACTAGTAATACTAGTAGCACGCATCTCACAAGTGCGACTGGGTTCAGGGCTCTCATCTTGCAGGCCATCGCACAATGCATCTCAAAGCATAATAGTAGTACTTTGTATCTCACAAAGTACATATTGCTGGCAGTGACACTTGCATCTTGACTAGCCCGCTGGTCTGTGTGCGAACAAATTACCGCGCTGTGCGTAAAGGGTCTATCAAAGTCGCACGTCCCTCCGCGGGTATGAATGAAGGGTAAAGAAAGGTGGCCACAGCCGTTCCGAGGCAGGCGAGGTCCCGTGCCTGCCTGATCCAGAAAGATTTGGAAGGAGACAACAGGACAGTCCGTGGCTTGCCCGTCGCCTCGATCGTTCCTTCTTTCATTGGAATCGTTCTTTCCTCCGTTTCGCCCTTGCTTTGTCTGCGTAATTGCCAAATCAAGAGCGCCATGTAGCTCGTAGAACCCGTGCCTCTGTGCCCTTTGCGCCTTCCGTGTTTCGTCGTCCTGCCTTGCAGGCAATCCAAGAAGCCCTTCTTCTCCACCTCATTCCCACTTAAGACGACCTCATCTCGCGATTTGGCCTGTTGCCTTGTCCACGCCGCGCCTTCATCTTGTTTTGTAATGCTCTCCTGAAATCACATTGTCCCATCTCTGACCGTCTCGTCTCATGCCCACACAACGGACGATCCACAGTCGGCAATCCGCTATCCACAGTGCCGCGGACCTGGTTCCTCACCGCATTGCTGGGGAAGCTCGGGATCTCCCCCATCAGCCACGACCCCTGATCCTCAGGAGAGCTTGTCACTGGGAGGGAAACACCGTGGCCAGTGACGAGCCCGGTACGAAGCTACCTCACAAGGTGACCAGCAGAGCAGAACTGGCCGTGGCCCTGGAACGCGTATCGTGCGAGAAGACGAAAAACGAGATACTACCCGACAGCCTCAGAGCGAGAACAGACAGCAAGTGACGACGAGACGACGCCCCGTCCTGGCCCAGAACAGCGGGAAAGTCGAGCCCACCAGCCCAAAATCAGGGACCCCCCCCCCAATCTTCGGCTTGGCCGCCCCCCCCCCCTGTCAGCCCCCAAATCACACCAGACCCTGGCCTCCGCCGCGACTAGCTAGGCCGGGCTGTACTCCACAGGAAGGATGAAGAGCGAAAATAAACAGCAGAAGAGGCACCAAGGTCAGCATGGCACTAACAACGGCTCTTCCACTGGCCTGTCCGACCTGTCTGACTTTTTTGGCTGGTCTGTCTCGCATGGCTCTGGCTCGAGGGGTCCGGCTGGCCAGTCTCTGCCAGTATGTGACGAGAGAAATAGCAGGACGCAGGCTGTGACAGTGCTGCCGTCACAGGCCCGAGGACACCCTGGTCGACGCATCGTTGGGACCAGGGACAGGGGCCCGATGGGCCCAGAGACCGACCCAATGGAAGCAGCCGTAGGCAGAGCAGCCGGAGAAGGCAGAGCAGGCAATGCAGGGGAGACCGCAGCCAAGGCAGGGACCCCAAAGGCCCCAACTGCCACTGGGCCCAGGGCCTCGCCGCCGAAAGCGTGTCTGGGAAGCATGCCGGGCTCTGCTGGCCCAACCGAGGCGACCCAAACAAAACCAGTGTCTCGTCGTGTTGTTGGTGGTGACGGCAGCCACGCCAGAGCCAGCAATGCTCGTGCAAGCCATCTGCCCCATCCGACCCAGACCAGTCTGATCCCTACGACGAGTCCGGGCTGGCATGGAGACCCAGACTCGAGCTTGACCCCACGGCCACTGCGCATCTTAACCGCCGCTTCGCCCCCATCCCCTGTGGCGTCGCTGCCCTCGTCGTCGCCTTCGTCTACTTGGTCCTCTGGGTCTATCTTTGGTCTTGGTGCTGCTTCTGGTCTCGGCTCTCCTGGATCTGCTCCCGGCTGTGGCCTCCGTCCTCCCCCTCCTCCTCCATCAGCTCCTGCTTCATATAATAATACCGGCTCACATCCCGGCCCTGCTCGCCCTGTTGGTGTTATTTCTATTTCTTGCCCCCCGTCCCCATCCTCGTACTCTTCCTCGCCCTCGTCGCCGTCCCTCTCGTCTTCGCGCCCAGGCTCTGCACCAGGATTGTCGTCTGCCTCATCTCTGCTTGCTCTCGCATCTCAGCCTCCCTTCAGTCTCGGCCCGTTCTACGTCCCCAATTCGCGTCCGGCCAGCCAGTCGTCGTCCTCCTCCGCACCGCAGCGACGGAGGCACTCGTGCAGCAGCGATAGTGCCCATAGTGCCAACAGCACCGCCGGCTGCCACACGGCTAAGACAAGCCACCAACAGCAACCACTCCAAGACTGCCAATTTCCCATCCACAGCCCCTACCGCTGTGACGGTATGCCGTCCAGAATCCTTCCGGCCGCGGCTGCGGCCAGCTGCATCAGCACGAACTCCGACATCGACACGGAGCTGCCCCCGACCACCGACGTGACCATCGCCAGTCCCTGGACACCTGCGCCAGCTTCACATTCGCGGAGGCGGGGAGCGTCCAGCCCGACCCCAAGTCAAAGCCCATTGCTTGATCGGCTAGCACGAGGCAGCGCCAGACGGCCATACCGCCTCGACCACCATCACCACCGCTCCCAGGACACCACGCCCACGAAGACGACAGTCCCGGCCAATGGCCGCCCCAGCTTCAGTGCAAGTCGTCGGAGCAAGCCTCGTTCAAGAGCAGCCTCGCACTCGGCAGGCCCGTCGGCTTCACTTACACGCGAGGAGTTCGAGGCTCTGCCCGTGGCAATCCAGCGCAAGGTGTGTAGCGGATTTTTTCTTTCTTTTTAATTGCCTTGTTATATTTCCCTTTTCGGGTTTCCTTGCCTCTGCCTTTGCCTTTCCTGTTGTCATTCTCTCGCGTCATGAACACCGCCCAGACTGGAAGAAGAAACAAAGAGTGGAGGAGGAAAAAGAAAGAAGCAGACAGTCCGTCCCTGTGGAAGGAAGAGCGAACGCAAATGCCCGCAGAAAAAGCAAACAAGAGCCAAACTACGAGCTATTCCCGCCCGTCCCTTTCCACAAACCATCACCGATCACCACAGACTCCCGGCATCCTCCAGCGCCCAGTGGCTGCCGTGGACTGCCGTGGACTGCCATTGGCTGCTAGACAGGCGCGTTCCTGTCTGGCGGCCACCACTCACCGCTGCCCTTCCCCTTTCTCTCCTAGGGCGGCAACCGGGAGACGGTGGCCACCGTTGGTCGCAACCGCACCGCCCAAAGCGGAAACGAAGCTGCAAATCTCTCCATCCGCTCTCCTTGCCTCGCTCCCCGTCATCGCCTCCCTTCCCCTCTCATCCCTTACATGGCTTCCGGTCCTGATCGCCCGCGGCGCTGTCCAGCAAGTGCAGAAGACCACGGCCAGGACGCCGCCATGGCAAGCCCCCATCATTGCAGCCGTGGCAGCTGTGACAGCCATTATGACAGCCGTGGCTTCCATGACGGCCATAATGTCGACTGCAGCCCACCCAGCCCTGGCTGCGGTTGGCTGGCCCAGCTATGGCTTGCGGGCAGGCCCAGGTGGCCAGACGGCCCAGTTGGGTTTCGCGCTGAAGTCTAATTAGATGAGGCGCCGCACTTGACCACGTCCGACCTGGCCCAGGGCCTTTATTGGCTCTTTGGCTCCATCCATCGCCTGATTTGCCCGTCCATCGCCTCTTTGACCTCTTCATTTCGCCAGTATTTCGGGCGTCATTTCGCGGTTGAAGCTATTCCAGACTATCCCACGCCAGCCATGGAGGGAAAGTGGCCGAGCCTGGCTTTGCTCATGGCTTTGCACCATGGCCTTGCTCATGTTTCCCCGTGGCTCCCCATGTCTCCCGTGGCTCCCATGCCTCCTCCCGTGCTTCCCAAGCCTCCCAAGCCTCCCGCGGCGCCTCATGGCCTGCTGCACCTCTCCCCTGCCCATGCAACGTGCCTGCCCGCTGCTTTGCTCGCCGCGGTGTGGAGTGCCTGGTGCGTCCTTCCTTCTCCGGCCCCCTGGGTTGCAGAAATTGATTAAGCTGCAGACGCTTGGGGCCTCACATGCAAGGTCCCCACGCACACCCCCGACCCTTGCCTAAGACCTTTTGGGGCTTGCTTGGACGACAGTGCGTTGCTGCACTGTTTCTCTCCCCCTTTCCCTCTCCACTTTTCTGCTCATCTGCTCATCGAGCCTCTGTGTTGCTTTTCTGTCTTGCTGGCCGATCCCCATGGCGTTCACCAAGGCACTTCGCAAGCACAGTCGCATTCTACCATTTGCCCTTCTCGGCGCCTGCAGGCTCGCTTGTGGCCAGTGGCCAATCCCCGTCCAAGCCGGTTCCTGCATGAGCACGACCCTTCTCCACCGAGACCCATCTCGTCGTGGCCGGGCCTGCTTGACTGGCTCTGCTCCCCCGTATCTGACGCTCTTGTCCCCATACACTCCTGCACACACACTCACGCAACGCACGCCTTCCCACATAATATCTTGTATCCTTCTATACAATCTCCTCCATCACATCCCCGAGTGGCCCAGCACCGCTGATCGGTCTCTTGCAAGATACTTGCTGCATACAAAGTCACTTGCAGAGTAGCACTTAGTATATCAGCATTGCACCCCTCCTCTCCTATTCTTACCAACTTTTCCTTCCTGGCCGGGCTCGCCTTTCCTTCTTGCTTTTTCTCCCTGTCCTTCCTTTTTTTCTACCCTAGCCTTTACTTTTCTTTTGCTCGGCTTAATATTTTCTTTTTCTTCTCCATTCCTCGCATCCTCCCGTTGCTTTTTCTTTCGTATTCCTCAAAAACACACACACACACACACACACACACGCCAGGAACAACCGCGATATATGGATAAATACTAAGACAGCCCTCCCCCTCTCTGCAGTACTTCTCCACACTCGAACGCCTTCGTTTTGCGCAGGACTCTTGCCAGGTTGACGGTATCTTCGAACACTACGACGCCATCACTGCCCACAACTTCAAGCGCCGGAAGCAGCTGCAAGACCACCGCGTCTCTTCCGAACCAACTAATTTCACCGGCCGTATAAGACGACGGTCCCTGAGAAAGTCAACTTCTTTCACCACCACAGAGGACTCAATCTTCTACGCCAACCTGCCCGACAAGATCAGGAAGCGCCAATTCTCCCGTGAAGAGCAGCTCTGCCTGGCTGCATCACTGCGCCCGAGTGTCATTCTTGACGCAGCCGACGAGGCACTTTACAAGATTGGCCGACGATCCAGCACACGCCAAACTCCATTTCCGCAACTGCCAGAATCCGACATGGAGACTCTACACAGCGGAGTGGCCACCGGTGACGAGCTGCCCATGAAGAAGGGCGCCGAGGTGCCCCAGTCATTTTACGACAGCTTCCGCTGGCTGGACGAGGAGGAGGATCTAGACCTGCGCCTCTACCTGGACGACTACCACATCAACCTGCGGGAGTTTGTGCCAACACCCACAAAGGAACGGCATCCGTCCTTCAGAAGGCACATGTCCATCTCCAAGATTCCCTTCAGCCGCCCTTCAGTTTCTTCATCGGCACGTCCGCCCACCAAGGATGGCCGGTCTCCATCTTCACCAACATCTCCTGTCTTTGGCACTACCCCATTCCCCACCATGGGCCCGACCTCATCGCCTTCCCCTTCAGCCTCGGCTGCCAACACCACATCATCTCACACTCGGAAGAAGTCAAGGACATTGTCTTTGATCACCGCCAAGCAGGGCGGCATCCACGAGCAGGTGTCCATTGACCCGACTGCCGCTCACTACCAAGACCCGGAAGCTCGCCTTAAGCTGCGGGTATACCTGGCCTCTCCACAAAAGTTCGACGAGGCCATTGAGTTTGGCTTCCCTTCCATGGAGCCATCCTGCGATGGCTCCCTGGATTCGCGGAAACGGAGAAACACTCGCAGAACTCCGTCGGACGGCTCCGACACCATGCAGATGAGCTTCTTGGATGACGACGATGACAAGATGGACAGCGACGAAGTTTCGATTCCGGACCCAGAATCGCCCAAGACGCCAAACCTGGTGGATTCGGCTAGCAATAGCCTCAAGCCGCACTCGCTGCGATCTACCCATGGGTCCACGGATCCACTGGCTAGCCACCGCCCGCTCGACAACTACGCCCAAGTGCCAGTGTCTTCGCGCGAGATGACGCTGCGGATGACCCTGACCCGGCCAGACCTGCGGGCCTGCGAAGATCAGATCTACGGCTGGAAGCAGAACCAACACCAACATCACCAGCTGTTTGCTGGCAAGCCTTCTTCGCCACCGCGCGAGGATGGGCTAGGCCTCAGCAGCAGCACTACCAGCAGCGCCAACAGCACCCCAGTGGCTTACGTGGGAAGCGGCATGCGGTCCAAGGAGAACATTGAGAATGTCTTTGGTGCCATTGACCACTGGGGCCCCGACGAGCCTGAGAAGGGTGTGATGAAGCGGTTCTGGAACAAGGTGCGGCGATCCTAAGCCAAGGATTGACCGACCGTCCAAAGTCTAAAATACAAGACTCCTCTTATCATTGTCATTCAAAGCTAGCGATGCTCTGTTCTGGCGTTGAGTTTTCTTTGTTTTATTTTTTTTGTCATTACGGGATTGGGCATATTACACACATGGTTTGTGGCTTTTTTTTACTCTTTTTTATTTCATGACTTCTTGAGTGCCATCTTCTTTTTTATCTTTTTTTTTTCAGATTGCCTTTTTTACAGAATACCCCTACGGCCAGTTGTTCTTTTTCGATCTTTGGATGTACATAGCTTTACTTTCTTCCGGTATCTTACTCTTACAAAGTACATCATTCCATCTCTCGCACTACTGTTCCGATTTGACACTGTCTGGCGTTTTGTTGGTTACCGGGATATGACGCCAGTTGGTTCCAGGTGACTTGAATCCCTGCATTCAACGTGTTCCCGGAGCTTACGACCGACCCGATGGACAAGTTCCAGGCCTTGGACCCAGACCGCAAGTTGCACCTTGGCCTTGCAGCAGGCAAAAAAAAAACGCCTTGACTCGCTTTGGCTGGGATCCGATGCAGGAAAGGGGCACGCAGGAAGGGACTACACACCACACAACGGATTATGACCAGGAATAATACACAGTGATCACAGCCAAGCAGGTAATGACAATTGCCCAGTGTCCTTTGTATGGATGGAAATACGATTTTTTGGTTGTACGAGTACGAGGCTTATCAGCCAAGGGCAAGCAAACACGTAAAAAGAGCAAAGAGAGGAAAGAGCTGAAACGTCCTAGTTGATTCATCAGATCCATCGTCTGTGTTCCTGTTCTTACACAGTACTATGGTATCTTGTTGGCTCTGATGGGTACCGCGAGTCTTGGCCTTCCATGCTTCCAATAGACCAAGTTGCTTACTAATTCTTATGTTGGATTTTACTTAATGAGGCAAAGTATTTTGCTGGTGATTAGGCACTGGTGTTCTGAAATAAGGACAAGAATAGGGTTTCACTGCTACTTTACTGCCTCCCTGGTTTCGTCACTTCTCGATAGGCCGTAATGTTAGGTCGTCAATGGATAGCGAGACCGGAACATAGCAACTACACGATACGGAAGTCCCTCATACTAGCAGCTGCAACCCGCAGCCAGCGCTCGAAGTCTTTAGCAGGTAGTCGGGGTTTGTCTTGCTTTCTAGAGACAACGCCTTCGACCAAGGAGACCTTAATGGCACGCCTCTCTTCACACAATCCTTGTAGGGGTTTTATAAAAGAGTGCTGCTCGAACGGGCTCGAGACGTTGAAACTAATCCATTAACTAGTCCACTCATTAATTAATTAATCAATTGATAATTGAGGGTCATTAAGGGCATGGTAGAAGATAATGGGACAATAGGAACGGCAATAGCAACAAACAACTTCGAAGAACGGGGGCCAAAGGTTTGTTACAAATCAACGACGTGCATTATCAATTATATGATCAGACGGGGATGCCAAATCTTCATTGGTGCAGGCCGCAACCTCCCTTTGTTTGCCCGAGTCTTCCATCCAATACGGTGGGGGTTTCCCCATCCTTATAGTTCTCCTGCTCCTCTCTTTAGTCCTTCGCTTGATTTGCGTCTTCTCTACAACCGGGTCGTCATAACCGTGGCGTGATAACAATCTCGACGCCACATCGGACTTGGCGCGTTGGTGTGCTAAGGAAATCTTTTTGTGACGTAGATGTGACTGCCCGACTCCAGTTCGTACCCGCCATGCAGAACGATTTCATTGGTTCCGGAAGGCTTATCACTTACGGGACAGGCTGCCACCTTTGTAATAAACACGACACGACATTTCACCAGAAGAAAGGAAGTTCAAACGGATGGCCTATAGTTGGCCCTTCAACGACCACACTCCCATGAGCGGCCCCCCAGGCTGCTGCGACAGCAATTTCGCCTTCCCAAAGCTTCGCAAATGCGCCTTTGATATCTCCACTATTTGCTTCATCAGCACAATAGGAACTGGCCATGATGGGTATTGCTGGTTGGTTAAATTCGGTGACGAGGGGCCGTTTGTCCTGAAGGTGGTAAGCTTTGCCCGCGCACTGACGATTTGGCACGATCTGAACACCTGCTAACGACGCAGTTTCGCAAAACGAAAATGCACTGGCTATGGGGCTTCCCGCCACAGACCGAGAGTCGGAACGCGGCGTTTCTGCAGATGATTGAGGAGTCGGTTCGGCTGGGCCTCGCCGAGGGGAAACCGCCGCTGGTCATGAAGAAACCGCTTACTTGGTCCGACGCTATCGACAACATCCGCGCCTTTTCCACCGAGGGTCGGCAGGACGTCCAAGATGCTGTAACATGGGCAGCAGACCACAACCTGGAGCTCGTGCCGGTCTCATCTGCACCACGCTTACGCCAGTGCTATGGGTGGCTCAAGGTCAGCAGTCAGACGCTAGACGCACTGCCCCCCCAAAGTCCGTCCACGCCGCGTCTATATCACGGAGAAGGATCAGTGGGAGTTTGAGATTGGTGCCGACGAGCAAGGGAACGACCTCGAGTACTACGCAATTGTATACGAGTACATCGAGCCAGGCGAGAATGACCCAGCTGCGGTACAAGGAGTACTGGATTTTCTATGGCAGGCCGGCTTTGTTTCCGCCGGCTCGCCCAGTGGACGCAATTGGCAGAACAGTGTCCTGCTTGATCTGTCTGATATCGTCAATCCCTACGAGCGCACGTGGGACGGCAGCGCCATGCGCCACAGGGTACTTGCGAAGGATTTTCTGGATCTGTAACCAGCTCAGTAGACAGGATACGCCAGCCACAGTTATCATGTGTTGCTGCTGGGGAGGGGTCTACAGGGATCGTATTGCGGGGGCGCGAGTGCGAGATAGCTCGTACGGAGCTTTTTTCGCTCTCGGACATTTCCAAATCCTTTTTGCTGCTGCCCAGAAACCAGGGTTGAACCTTGCTGCACCATGCTTTTACGAGTGCTACGTAGTTCATTCGTTAATGAACTCCATTGGATACACAGTACTTTTCTTACTCGCTCCTCCGTAAACGTCTTTTCTGCAAACTCCTTTTTAAACTACGCGCCACATCCCTGTTCCTGTTCCTGACCGTTGGTTGCCAACATGTGCAAAAGTTTGGTTGCGAGAAGAAAAAAAAGGGGGCAGCCCGAGAAGGATTGTGCGCGCGTGGATGTGTGGCTGCTAAGCTCTCCGACGTGCTCGTACATTGTAGAAAGTGTGAGCCATTGAACAACGTCAATTGACAGTTGCCGACAAGTGAGACTGGGAGGGAAATATCTCCCTTGCCGGGCTACTACAATAAACTACGGAAAGAGCTAGGGTAAAAAAAAGCCCCGAAAATCTCCTTTCCTTCCGGGGCAATCGCTCAATATCCAGTACTTTTGTTTGTGCCTTGACCGAACTGTAGACTTTGGACCGTCCGGGCTTTGCTCCTTCCTTTGGCCACTCGTTTTGTCTCTTACACCGGACCGTTTTCGTGCGCGCGCCCCCTCATTGACAATAGCCACTCAGAATGAGTATCCGGGGAGGGGTTCTACAGCGAACTCGTCTCGCGTTCCGACGAGGCTGTCTGTTTGTTTGCTTTTTCCTGGCCCGCTTTAGCGGGATGCACTGCTTTGCGCGCTATTGCCGCATGCACAGTACGGAGTAGTGCCCGAAGGAGATCTTTTTGCAAAACAGACGAGATTTGAGGGTTCTTTATTCCTTGCATTCAACGCTACTGCACGTAAAACTTGCAGTATTTAGGCCGAACAGTAAAAAAAGGACCACCTGACCCTGTAGACGTACTCTGTATGTCTCCAGAAAGAAAGAGAAAAAAAAAAAAAGAGCAATAAAAAGAGCAATAAAAAGAATGGACAATACCAGAAAAAAAAGGTGAATGGACATGCGAATCGACAAGAAAAAGCCAATGGTCCTACGAAATGAGACTAACACGGCAACACCTTGGCGGTAAAAAAAAATAAAGAGGGAAAGCCGCCAATGGGGGGCTTTTTTTCTGGTGACAAACGTAATAAGACTGCAAAACGGCACACAACGAATAGCATCGGAACACTCTGTTTTGGTAAATTTCATACTACATAGTGAAAGCGCGTAGGTGCCTCGGCTAACACGTACTGTCGCTAATTGCTGCCCACGGACTGGCGGCGCCTGCAGGTCTGCGCCTGAATCCAACATCACAGCTAGGAAAAACCCCCAAACTCTCCTGTGTCTAGACTCACAGTGCCTGGTTTTTTTTTTTGGGGGGGGGGGGGGGGGGGGGGGCTGTTGGCTCCCTCGGTCTTGCCGCCTTTTTTAAACACCACTTATACACACAGTGTATCAAAACAGCATGTCGAGTTAGTTGTGCCATCCCTTGGGGAGTTGACAACTCCGGGGAGAAGGAAAAAAAACACAAAGAGTGTGTTGGTGGAAGAAATTTCGTCCAAGGGGGTCCGATGTGTTTGTGTTGATTGTTCGCCTACTCCCGGCCATCTTGCTGTTGGACTCTTTTGGATCAAAGCCAGAGCTTTGAAGCGCAGACCAGGACGCCCAAGCCAGAAGCAATGGCAGCGTAGCCTTGGTTGCGTTGTCGAGGGTTTCAGCATCATCGGGAAAGACTTGATCTGAATTCTTAGTTTTTCACCATTACGAGAACACAGTGTCAAGCACAGACAAGAGTTTAAAAGTTTCCCATTTTATTCTCCATACAAACGAATAATGACACACACGACACTTTACACTTGTCTCTTTTTTACTCAAAACACGTTCGTTCCCTCTCCCGCCACCTTCCCCCCCTAACAAAAGAGAAAAAAGTTAATGTCTATCCCGGAGGAAGTCGTCCCTCCATTCCACCCTTTCCCTCCCAGTAATCCATCCATGCCAAAGGAAAATCAAGAGTTCACAACACCTCCCAAGGCCAAAAAAAAATCAATCTATATTACACGCACCAACAAAAAAAGAAAGGAACGACTTTCGCTTGGTTTTTTTTTTTTGGTGGTTAGTGGTTATGCAGTGTGTTTTTGTTATTGTTTTACACCTCCTCGTCGCTGTCGTCGCCGAGGAGCTCGCCCTCGTCGTCGTCCACAATCGCATACTCGCCCCGCCGGGCAAAGCTGTCGCGCGTTGTAAACCGCCGCGTGCCGCCCAGGCCGAACCTGAACCGGCCCCATCCGCCGCCGCCGCTGCTATTGCCGTTGCCATTTCCGACCGCAGAGTATCCTCCTCCGCCGCGGCCCGTCCATCGGCCTATCGCAGTCGCTGTGGTGCGGAACAGAGCCGTGACTATGAGCGGCACGGTGCTGACAACGGCAACGACGCCGGCAAGACCCATGACTGGGTACTTAATCCACGGCGCGTCGCTGTCGAGCGCGAACCGCGACGTGCCGTTCTCGCCCAGGCGGATGGCGCCCAGCTTGCCGGTCCAGTTGCGGTAGACGTACCAGCCGACTGCGGCCGCCACACCCACGGGGATGACCACGGCAAAGAAGATAGCAACGCCGCCGGGCCCGCGGTGGATACGCTCAAACTCGTCTTCCTTGTTGTCGCAGGACTGCGGCTTCGTAACCTTGTCAAACTCATCGCCGCCCTCGCAAGTGGTGAGCGGGATACGGCGGAAGCCCGTCGGTGGGTAGTAGTCCACATCGTCGGGGTGGTTGGCGCACCACTCGGACTTGGACATGGGCTCGAGTCCCGAGACCAGTGCGCACTGGCCATGGTTGTCGAGTTCGTAATTGTAGTCACTGGAAATGTTAGAAAGTCTCATGTATACATTGCCATCCCTCTCGAGGTCGGGGGGGGACTCACCATTCGTAATCCTGCCGGCCGCAAGTGCAGTTCTCGACATTGTACGAGTGCTGAAGCCGGTAGCCGTTGAAACAGGTGCGGTCCGTCTTCTTGCGCAGGTACTGCGACTTATGTCCAAAGAGACACTGCGAGTCGGCCAGCAGCGGGTGCTTGGGCGACCAAGGGTAGTAGTCTGACTTCTCGCTGTCCTTCTCGTCGTACTCGCACGGGCGGTCTGTGAGGCCCGAGAAGTCCAGGTTGATCGTAAAGACATGGCCAGCATCGCCAGAGCGGCACCACAGAAGGAAGTTGCGCGAGGCACCGGACCGGAGCGTTGTCATGTCGAGAACCTCGACCTCAACGTCGCTAAAGGCATAGTCTTCCCATGTGGCGCCCTCGTCGATAGTGTACGACACCGTCTTGGTCTTGCCGCGCTTCTGCACCAGCACGATAATGGAACCCTGGTCACCAAACTGCCACATCCATACGCCATGCTTGACGTTGCGCCATGTCAGGCCCGCGTCGGACGTCATGAACGTGTCGGCCTCGCTAATTGGGCCCAGAGACTCGCCAACATTGCCGACACCAAACATGATGCCGACAGCGCCCTCGGACGAGTACGTCTTGTGGTGGTCTTCACGTTCAGTGTAGCCGTGGATGTGCAGGGCACACTTGGGATCGCCGCCGTCGCTGGCGCCCTTGCTGGCCTTGCACCCGTAGGCTTTACCGTCCAGGTCTTTGGCTGGCGGTGGCAGGAATGCCCACTCGGCACCGTCGTTGTGGCTGATCTTGGTCTGCAGTTTCTTGGCCGTCTGCTTCTTCTTGGGGTTCTTCTCGTCGCGGTTGGCCACGGTGTTGACCAGCAACACGCCCTCAAGACCCTGCACCTTTTCAAAGTCGACATAGTAGCGGTTGTCGCAGTTGACACCCGTGATGCTCATGACGTACGATGTGCCGTTGGAATTGCTCTTGATGATGGTGCCGTAGCGCAGATCAAGAGTCGTCTCTGTAGCCACAAACAGGTTGACAGCGTGTGTAGAGCTATCCAGGACAGTGTACTCGTGCTGGTCGGGGATCTTAAAGTTGGCCGGGAAGTGCGCTTCGGCATACTTCTCGCCGTCGAGACTGGCAAGAGCGCGAAGGCTTTTCTTCTCACTGTTCTCGGCAGCCACGACGATAAACTCGGCCATGGTGGCAAAGCCCTTGGCGTTCTCCTCCTGCACAATCTTATTGTCCTGGAAAAAGTCGTTGCTCGATATCAACTGGACGGGAGCATCCTTGCTAGCCTCCTCGGTGGCGTGTGCCAGACACAGAACCTCCTCCTGCTTGCGGAACGCGTAGGCGCTGGATCCGATAAACTCGCACCGTTCGGCATTGCGCAGGAGCATGGTCCAGGTGTCGCCGCGGTCCTTGGAGTACCAGGCAGCGTTGTAGCAGCTGCCCGTCTGCTCGCACTTCTTTCCGGTCCAGATGAGCCAGTTCATCTTGTCCGGGTGGAACGACAGAGGCGCGCGCTCGCTCTCGACATCTGGCGGTGCTGGTGCCTTGAACTCATGCCAGTGCTGGCCGTGGTCCACCGTGTAGATGACGCGGGTCGTCTTGGTGATAAAGAAAACAATTTCTTTGAAGTAGTCGTGGGTCAAGATAGCCCAGATATCCACATCGGCAAACACCTCTGGCCGAGTCCAGGTCTTGCCATGGTCGTCCGTCACAAACACAGGGCCACCCTGCTGCAGTTTGCGGTCAATGGGCCGCATGATAATCGTCTCCCCATTGCCCTCGCTCGTGTCACCGCGCTCCAGGTAATGCTTCTCAAAATCGTTAAAGTTCTTCAGCTCAAAGTCGAACAGCTTGCTCTGCACCTTGCCGGAGGGTGGCGGGGGTGGTGCCAGGACCGAGTCAGCACACTTGCGCTCCACAGGAGCATCCTTTTGCTTGTCACCAACACGGTGGCACGTGTTGCCGGGGATCAGCCGCCAGCCAGACGAGCCCTGGAACGTCTCCTCGGGTTTGGAACCGGGCCCACAGGCGCCCTCGGGGACGGCGATAGGGCCTGCAGGCACACACTCGCGGTTCTCGTCGCGGCGGAAGTTGTAGTCGCACTCAAAGTCCTGGTCTGTGCAGTCGCAGTCGGTAGTCTCGACAACTGGGTCCAGGAATTCTTGCTTCAGGAAACAGGCGGCATCCTTCTTGCGGCGGCGGTACTTTTGCTTGTGGCCCATCAGACAGGTCGGCTCGCCCTTTTCGTCGACTCGGGCCCACCAGTCCTCGAGATCGCTCTCCTTGCAGGTAGCCTCGTGCAGGCCCTCAAAGTCGAGAGCAACAATATTCCAGCGGTCCTTGGACTCGCCAATCAGTAAGAACTTGAGGCTCGTCGAGTCCTGTGTCGTGGTCAGGATATAGGGCTTCATGAGCAGGCCATCGCCCAGCTCCTCAACCTGCCAGGTCTTGCCGTGGTCCAGCGAGTACTTGATTTCGCCAACGTCATCAGCGTCACGCACGGCAACCAGGATGGAGCCCTGGTCACCGAACTCGTACTTGTGCGGACCCGTGGGGCCTTCAATCCACGTCACGCCGGCATCATCCGACACGTACAAGTTACCGTTTTTGTAAGATTCCAGGCTCTCGCCAGTATTGCCAATTGCCATGACCAGACCCGGGGCAGGGCTGGAGTAGACGCGGCCGAGATTGGACAGCTCGGTTACTGAGTGCAGGTGCAGATGCTGCTTGTCGTCGCCATTGAGGTAAACAGGGGAAAAGGTGCGACCGTCGTCAAAGGTGATGTCTGTGACGATTTTCTTCTTTTCGTTGGCGTCTTCCACGGCCACGCCGTTCTCCACGTGGTTCACAAGGAAAATGCCCTGGATGCCGGAAATCTTCTCAAAGTCGACGTGCCCGTCGTAGTCACGGTTGGTGTACTCGATGTTGCGCGTAAAGTAGGTGCCGTTGGAATTGCTGGTCATCAGGACGCCCATGGGGCTCGAGGGCCGCGAGGTCATGACGTCAATCTGGATGCTATAGTTGGTGCTCTCGAGTACGGTGTAAGCCTCCTGGACGATGGCATGGTCGTTGGGGAAAACTGCGCGGTGCCACCTGAGGGTGTCGTCGGTCACAAAGAGGGCCATCTCGCCAGTGTTTTCAGACGTTGTGGCGGCCAGTAGGTACTTTGAGACAGCGGCGATGTTGGCCACGCCCTGGACGGGCCGGTTGGAGTCGAGGTTCGGCTCGGACTCCTGCACGTCGCCGTTGGGCACGGCTGCCTCGAAGAATTTGTCCGAGATGACCAAGCGCTGGTCATGACGATTGGCCGAGAAGCTGTCTTTGACAACACAGAGAACGCGGCTGGCGTCGAGGTCCCGGTCACCGGTGGTGAAGATTTCGGTGGACTTGGCCCACCAGCAGGACTGGGTGTTGCCACGCAGGAAGCGCGGTTCGGTGCGGAAGCCGTCAAGCGTGTACTTGCTGACCCTGGCCTCGCCCATAATGTCTTGTTGCACGCCGTTGAAGATGATGCGGTCCGGGTCGCCGGCGTGGAAGTTGATGGGGTTGGGCCTATAGAAGTCGACCATGGCACCGGTGTCGAAGCTCTGCCAGGTCTTGCCATGGTCTTCGGTGCGGTAGTGGACGGTGCTGAGGGTCAGAACGAAGGCGCGTGTCGGGTCGAAATCGTGCATGATCAACTGGAAGGCCTGGCTGGCCGGGATGGCCGTGACCTTGTCCCAGCTGGTGCCGGCGTCGGCAGAGCGGTAGATGACGCTCTCTTCGCGGTCGTGGAAGAGGATGACGTCGGAGTCCTCAAAGTACTGGAGGCTCTGGGGCGGATTGGGGAAGGCGCTGACGTGGATTTCGGGCTTGCCCTCGGCAGCCCAGGCCGGCGTCGTCGCGATGGCGGCCAACCACAGCGGCGCGGCCAGCATGGCGACGGCCCGCATGTGATTCCGGACCCTCATGGTCGGTGCGAGCTGTAGATGGTCATAGGCGGGTGGGGAGGACGGGAGGGAAGAGGAAGGGCGGTCGTGGAGGGTCAGGAGTCGTCAGGTCGAAGAATCGTGGATGTCGCGAAAGTCGACGAGGCCGAGAAAATCGAGAAAACCAGCAAGCCGCGTCAAGGAAGGACAGCTTGGCCGGGTGATGGCAAAAGTGATTGCAGGCGATGGACGGCTGCTGCGAAAATGCACTCGAGGCGAATTAGAGCGGCACAGGACAACGGACGTCGGCTGTGTAGATGTTGAGTGGTGCCGGCAGATCAAGGTGTGAAGCGTTGCAGCATGGGTTGGCCAGGAAAGCCTACGTATGCTTCTTCTGCTCTCAGCTTTTCCAGGGCTGACCAGGATACCCGTAGGCGTCTCAGAGCGCGTTGAACGTGCGGATAGCTCTGGCGTGGCTGGTGCCTAGCGCCACAGGCGTATTTCCGTGGCTTGGCATTGCTAGAAGGGTACTTTTGTTTGTGTGCACCCGTGCGGCAAGCGGCATGTAGATCTCTATTCTGCTTATCATGCTATTCCGTGCACCAGAAAAGGAGGGAGGCTCATCCCCTTCGGCCCCCGTAAGTTGCAAGTCCCCTTCCTGCTACGGCCCGCTTATCAACCCAAAATCTAAGGTTTGCCCGCGAGACTGTCTCTGCGTCACGGCGAGGACGAGCTCGCTGTTGGTGCGTCGGTGCACACACACGGCCGGTTACAGGCGCACGGGGGGCCCTGTCTAGGCGGGATTAGAGAAGGGAGGAGGGAGCCAACAATAGCCCTTGTACCCAGAACGGCAGGCGGGATGCGGCTGCCTTTCTTTGTTCAGTCATGTTCACCCATGCTCATTCATGTTTAGTCAGAGCCGTTCTTACATTGACGTCAAACTACAATCACAGCAATGGCATCATTCACGTAAAAAAACACAATCACGTCCCAGAGACAACAGGCAAAAGGAAAACAACACCAATGAGTTTTATTTACAAAATTTGTAAAATCCAAGATTCCACAACATACCAACATAGATTGGCAGACCAAACATTACATTTAAGAGGTTAGGTTTCCAATCCGTGAACGGGGGAAAAGCCCCCCCGCGCGTGCCAGCACGACCAGAGAAGACAAAGGAAAGGGGCAGGTGTTGTCACAAGATGGGCGATAGGGGTGGGGAGAAGAACGTCTTCCTTTCTTTGTCGTCAGTGGCCAAGAAGGCAGACGCCGGAGCGGGGGGCTTCTCTCGTTCTGAACGAAAAAGCCAATATAGTAGAAAAATAAAAAAGCATTACTGAAAATCGGGAGAGATATATGAAGCAATAAAACAACCAAGAATGTGTGCCGCAGACATGAACAAAGGGGAGGGTTTTTGTGTCATCATAGAGCTCAGAGAGCTGGGGGCCCAGCCGGGTCCAAGTTCAGCATGGCTGGGTCCAGCAGAGACTGTGCTTTAGCCCAAGGCCGAACGAAGTATCAATGGGATCACGACGAGCTGGGCTTGAAGGTGATGGTGGCCTTGCCGCTGCTGGAAGTGAGAGCAGTCTGGGAGGCGAGTTAGCAAGATGAAAAACAGGGAGGGAAAGAACTCGGCGTCGGAGTCAATTGAACTTACAGTGCAGCCAGTGCCGCCACCGGCGTAAGAGCCGCTCTTGAGGTAGCAGTCCTCAGTGATGTCGCCGGAGATGATAATGTCAAAGTCAAGCTTGGCCTGCGTGGTCGGCAGGTTGGCAAAGATGGACAGGTAGGTGACGCCGTTGATGTCAGTGCCGGCGCCAATGTTGACGGGAGCCCAGTTGCCGGCCGAGTCGGGGTACGAAGCGCTGTTCCAGACGCAGGCCTCCTCGACAGTCACACCGGCGTTGTTGACGTAAAACTGGCCGCTGGTGTACTTGCCCTCCCACTGGTAGGCCTTCTTGGCGTCAATGTTGGTGAGCGTGTAGCTGTTGCCGGGCTGCGTGTCGAGGGCAATGTTCATCATCTCGTTACCGGGGTAGTTGGTGGCGCAGACGGCCGAGGACTTGCCCAGCTCGTTCTTGATGGTGAGTCCGCCATTGCCCTCCATGCAGAGCGTCTCAAAGTTGGGGTTGGTGCGCTCGAGGTAGCCCTGGTTGTTGCACCACAGACCGCCAATGGACTGGCCAGTCGCGCCCTGGGAAGTCGTGGGCCACTGAGCCTTGGTCTGGCCAGCGGAGCAGGCGTACGAGCAGAAGGAGCCCTTAACGCAGCCACCGCTGGTCGGCTGCTCGATGTTGCTGATGGACGAGCCCTTGGTCCAGCTGCCGACAGTCTGGACGGAGGCCCAGCCGTCCAGGCCAACCCAGTCCAGGGCAACAGCGCCGTACTCCGAGGGGAACGTGCTGCAGGGGATCTGGCCGTTGGGGAAGGTCTTGGAAGTGCCAGCCGAGCTGTCGGTGGAGCCGCCGGAGCCGGAGCCGGAGCCAGAGCCGGAGCCAGAGCCGGAGCTGCCGCTGCCAGAGGAGGCGGAAGCAGAGGGGGCAGCGGAGGAGGCCGAGTAAGTGGACGGGGCGGCCACGCTGAGGGTCGAGGTGACGGCAGCCGCGGACGAGCTGCTCGTCGTCGGCGTCACGGTGGTGCTGGTCTGCAGCGTCGTGGCCTTGTTGGCGGCCTTGTTCTCGAAGAACTCGGCAGCCTGCTTGGTGCTCGACGTGGGCGTGGGCGTGGCGGTGCTCGACGGCGTCACAAAGGTGGGAGTGGACTGGCCGACGACGACGCAGGTGCCGTCCTCGATGCACTTCTTGGCCTCTGCGTCGGAAACAACGTCGCCGTTGGAGAAAACGTAGGCAGTGGCCACGGGGTTGTTCCAGACGACGGAAACGTCATCGCGCTTCTCGACGGGGCTGGCCTGCTCGCGCTCGGCGAGTCTCCGCGCCTGGCGGTGGTGGTGCATATGCTGGTGCTGGTGCGACACGTCGGCGCTGGCGCCGGCAACCAGGGCCGCGGTAACGGCGTAAGTCACAAAGTTCTTCATGTTTGCTGATCGAAAATAGTTTATCCTCCGGATTCAACTGATATCGGTCTTCGGCATCGAACACAAAAGATTGGTTGAATGTTGTTGAATGGGCTGTGCGGGAAATAAGAAAACTGCATGTTAGTCGACAATCAATTGCATACTCGCGACTCGCGAGATAAAAGTTTGCCAATTCTCAGATCCCAGGGGTAGTCGTCGTGAGCAACATAGAGTTGCTTTGCGCATGTTCGCCAGCAGGGGCAGGCCCGAATCGCATCGATGGTGAAACACCCCTGCCGCTTCCTCCCGTCGACAGGCATCCGGCAACGTCGAAATCCCGGTCCTCCCTTCCGTTCCGTGCCTGGCATATTCGGCGACTGTCGACGGCCGGTGCTCGTCCTCCTCGGTCGATCTTGTCGATTTCCTTGTTCCACCCCCCGGGGACCGATGATCTTTGAACGCCAGGGAGGAAAAAAACCCACCTTTTGGTTGAAATTGTAAAAAAAGGGAGTGTACTTGGTCTTGTCCTCTCTTTTTTCTTCTCTTCTCTCGCGAAATCCCAAATGAGCGTGGTAGAAAGCAGGAGCTCTCTGTTGGATGGAAACGGGCGGCGCACAACGAAAGGGCGTCGTGGAAAGGTGGTGATTGTCGAAACGAATGTGTGGGTGTAGCGAGTGTAAGATCCAAAAAGGAAGAAAGGAAAGAAGAAGAAGGGAAGAGAGAAAAGGGAAGGGATAGCAGTTTGGGGAAAGGCGGCCGGTGGAGCAAAAAGGAGCGCCTGTGTGTAAGTCAGTGTGTAAGTGAGCGGATTAGCTGCATGGGAGTGGGCCAAGCAGAGGCCGAGAGTGCAGAGTTCTCGCCCGATGGGGGCGGCAGGGTGCAGAGGGTCTAGACGAGCGAGCCCAGCGCGGGCTTTGGCGAAATTGCATTCCCCATCAGAGGCAATGGCAGCAATGGGGAAATGAGGAAAGGCGCGTGCTTTTTTCACGCAGCGAGGCCCATCGTCAACGCACTAGGGGGGTGGAGAGCAACGGAGGTGGGTATTGTTCGAATACGGGCAAGGTAGGGATCAGCTGTGCCAATTTTGGGAGCCAGCCACTGGGGGAGGAGCAGAGACACAGGTCTGGGAGGGGGAGCGCAAAGCAATACGACGGTGGACCAGGGTCGCGAGTACTCACTCGTACTTTGCCACGGTACAGAGTACTTTGTCAGATGCACATTAGCAGTCCGGCGTGCGCGTACTCGCGCCTCGTCGAGATACATTGTGCCTCGTCCCATAATAGCCTCTTCGTATAAAATTGTGCTGGTGAAACCGGATTTGATGGCGCGGCAGACACAAAAGAGGAAGGGGGAGCCCATCTCGGAGCACCACCCAAGGGCTGAAGGGATCCCAAAGCATGGCGAAGCCGAGGCGGTGACTCGACGCAAGGCATTTGCGCTCATACCGTAGCAGTCCCCCCTCCGTGGACGGAACGCTCCCAAGAACTCCCAAGAATATCTAGCTATCTGCCTGGCTTCATCACGACGTGACAGCTCACCCGCCAATCTCTCGAGGCTCCCGTCGCGGCTGCCCAGCTTGCCGCCCACCTCCTGCCCTCCTGTGCGTCCTCGCCGGACTGGCTGCTGTGGTTTGTTATTGTCTGCAATGTGCGAGTAACATTGTTGTTGTTGTTGTTGTTGTTTTCCCCTGCGTGGTCGTTTATTTGCTCAAATGCGCTGAAGCCATTTCGCGCTCCAACAGAGCACCACCACCGGGCGCCAACAACACACACCAAGGAGAACAGTCCTTGATTTTGCTTGCCTTTTCAATCATGCTCACACCACCATGCAGGTACAGCTCTGCTGTGGTGGGCAGAGCTGTTCGTCGTCTCCGCCTTGTCGTTGGTCATGTTATTCTTCCCCTGGCTAGCTTTCTTGCAAGGGTTGTTTTTTTCGTCTTCCGTTGAGAGAGACCCACTTATAATTCCCCTGCACGGTGCCCTATTGGATGCTAATATGGGCCCATTCAGACTCGTTCCTGAACCATGCCTATTACGGAAGCAGCCGCTAACATAATTATGGGTCAGTGCTCTAATCCAATCTTGGCCCTTTCTGCGCTTTGCTTCTTTTTATGAATGCCTGGGAGGCCCCTATTCCAGCGCCCTCTGATGGTTCGTTCTTCTGTCACCCACACACAGGAACACGCCACAACCCTGGTCCCCCGCTGTCAGTGTGACTAACTACCAGGGGATGCCTTTTGCGATCCCAGCACGCGTCCGAGAATAGCCTTCGACGCCCGTGGCAGCTCGTGTCGTCCACCATTCTGGCCCCTTGCCGGCCGCTGGCTCCGCCTGGAAAACGGCTGCTAGGGGGCCCCTTGCTCGCTGTCCTGGCCGTCTGCAGCGGGCGTGAAGCTTGTTTGCTGGTCCATGTGGAATAACAGCGCTGGCATTTTCTCGCCATTTTCTCCCCCTTTTCAGTCCACCGACTACATAGTAACAACACAGCAGTCTCTTACCATGTAACAATGGCAACGGCCGTCGAATTTGCCTCTCGCCAACACTCACAGCAAACTTGATTCTTCGTTTGCCCAGGAAACCACTACAACCATGGTTCGGTGGACTCTTCCCCATATTGGCTGGCGACTCTGCGAAATTGATTGCGGTGCGACAGCGTGGTAATTAATGCTGAGCAAACCCGTCCCCAGTAGTACGCGGCCAGGCGACGTTATTTGCTCGTAGTGCCATCCTCGAAAATCATCGAAAAATCTCCGGCAACAAACCCCTCATCTCGATGGCCAGGGTCATCTGCATCGTCGTCCGCAATCTTCATTTCCATTCGGCCCTCCCCCACCACCCATGCCAAAGTACTCGTAGAGCACCTTTCTCTTCTTATGAAGATCTGTCGCACCGCGTCACAAACGTCAAAAAGGCCTGCCCAGTTGGGTTTGGCGAGGCACACGAAACATGGAGCATGCACACGTAATACAGAAATCTGACTTGCCTCTTTCAATCAAACTACTATGTACATAGTATTCCTCCCCATCCTCAATTTCCACGCGCATTGTTTCTCAAACGCAGCTCGTCCGTCGTATGTTCGTACGCCCCAAACAGCTCAGACGACCCATGGCGGCACCTGACGGCACCTGCCAGGGGGTCAAGGAAACAAATCCTCTTCGTCTCACTGGCTGGCGCCCATGTTTCTACTCGTACGTCTTCCCTGTAAGTCACGTTCGTGGTAGGGTCCTGAACGCATCGTCTTTTTCCATCTGCAAGATTGGTACGACTCTTCCGGCCAATGCGCATAGTCTGTTTGCAGATGTGGCTTGAATTCCTGGTGCGGGATAGTGGAAACCGATCGATGTGGCGGGCCTTGAAATGGTTTTTGTTTTTATGTTTTGTTTATTTGTCGCTTGTTGACAGCTTGTTGCCATTATTTCTTTGTCGTCCTCGTCCAAAGCACTCGGCACCACGAATAGCTCCCATATGAACCGCAATGTAATGTACCTCTGGCATCCCCTCATTGTATCTTCACAACTCTTGACAATATTGCGAATGACAGAAAAAGTTTGTTTTGTTTGTTTGTTTGTTTGTTTTTTTGGTCGGCGCTCGAGACTGGAAACAAATCATCTTTGTCGGCACAGCGCTTCCGGGTTGACCCCGATTTCATTTTTTTCATCAGCCAGCCGGCGATGCTTGTCAATGCAAGCGCTCCATGGGCCGCGTAAACAAGCCTCCCTTGGTTGACTGTGATCGTCGTCAACCGTCTTGGCCGTTTATCGTCTTCGGCCAAGACTTTCGTCGATCTTTCAATGCGGGGAAAAACTGAAGAAAGCAATGACAGACAGGGTGCCGATCGTTTGTTTATCTGCAGCTTCGTTTTTCTAGGGAGATCCTCCTAATCCCGATTGTGCGTGACACGTAGTCGTCTTTCTGTGCCGGCTGAACCGAAGGAAGGGGTGCGGCACATGCCAGTGGCTGTTGAACGCTTATCCCGGCACGCAGCGGCATTCCGGAGTCGGGCGCCTCGCCCCTTTCCCGAAGATTTGGTATTGGGTCCATTTGTTGATCTTGCGACAAAGCGGTGTCTCTCTTGTCAACTTGACAACTCCCAAACTGACTTCCGTTGTGTCCTCTTTTCCATTTTCTTCCTTGTATACTTCCGGCATGGTGACGTTTTGGGTGCGTTCTTTGGGTATCGATTGGGTTCGGTTATCGGCAAAATTGCAACAACTGTCACTGGTCGGTCGAGAGCATCGTCACCGCAACGAAAGTGGTAACAACAGTTGTTAGCTGGCGGTTTTCATTCTGCGACTAGGCAACGAACGGATGGGTTCCAAGCGGAAGGCCGCGCCATACTCACAAGGGGGTAACCCCCGTTTCCTGTCTGATTCGAGTGTTTGTTCAGACGGGTTTGTTTTGTTTTTCGGAAGATACAGTAGTACTGTGTCGGCAGCACAGCAACCAAGCATTCCAGTCAAGACATGTGTTGTTGCTGTTGCCGACTGTTCGAAGGATGCACACCGAAAGTGGCGGACAGCGGTCCTCGAAAGTCTTTCCATCGTTGAAAGCTGTTCGGTATTTGGCACCCATGCGAGTTGGGATACGGCTGGCCAAGCTGAAAGCAAGCCGACAGCTAACAAAGGGCAGGTTGCGGTGGGAAGGAAGTGCGAACAGTTTTCGTTTGTTGCACAGGCTTCCTTGAGGCAGTCCGTCAAGTTGTCGTTGTTTGTTGCACGATAGCTATGCATGGCAGCGATGGTGTGGTGCAGAGCACATCTCCACGATTCAAGAGTCTGCTGTCTGCATATATCAGTTCTCCCGGAAGAAGTAACTCGGAGGTTCGACTCTAAAACACCTTACGGCAAACACCCTCCTCGGATGCAGCCGATCTGGAACAGGTGCAGCTGGAACAGGCGGGATTGAAACAAGTCGTTTGCAACCAACGCAAACCGTGTTTGGCATCTAACGTGCGATGCCAAAAGTGTGTTTCTTCCACATTAGGGCGTGTTTCGTTTCACGTCCGGTTGAAGGGATGGCGCGAGGATCTTTCCTTCCCCGTTTGTCTTGACGTTGGTGAGCAGGCATGTCGCTCCTGCCATGTCTGTAAGGCTGTCAAGGCTGTTGGGACTGGTGCGTTCTTTGTCATTATGCGAGTACTTACTTGTACGCCAGAGTCGCATGTGCTGTTTCCACAATTATTCGGCCCATAATCCTTCGGCCGAGTGCCTTCGCATTGTCATCCGTCATGCACTCCCGAGGATGATGCCATCTTTTTTTTTTTTTTTTTTTGCTTTTTGGTAGCTTGTCCCGCATTGCAGTTTTCTAGTGGGCCATCTGCCTACAGAGGTGTATTCGTTCAGATTGTAATACGAGTACACTGATGCAAGGACCGCGTGGGTTGGGTGCCCTGCGAGGCAGAACGTGGACCACTGTGGCCGTTGGCAGACCTGTGGTCAAGCATCTCAACAGAAGAGCCTAGCGGATGTGAGAGTACAAAAGAAAGGCTGGTCTTGGAAGAACAGAAAAGTTGCCTCGCAAGAAAATGCCAATGGCCACGACAGGCAACAGCTACTGCGTATGTGCCGTCAAGTGTTACCCGGGTGTTTGTTCTTCCTCAACCGAAGGTTCGTGCTTCTGTCCGGTACTGCAAAGCGTGGTGGTCTCGGGATGAAGGCAGGGCAAGGAAACAGGAGACAGCAGCACGCTTCGTCATCCGTCTCTCTCTCCACTCCTACAGATATGGGGTTCCGTCAGGCCCTAATGCAGACTGCAGTACTTTGGCTGACTACGTATTAGGTCAAAAGAGACGATGGTGGGTGACATGATGGAATGGTTGGCTATTTATGGAGGGGAACAAACAGGTAGAAGCTGGGTGAGAGAAACAGATGCAGAGGCCGGCAAGAGTTGGTGAGTCCCATTGGTGGGAAGGCACACATCCTCGTATCTTATGTCTTTCAGTGCACAACCAGAGGTTCCTTTCGGTCACGACTACGATGGGGCACGACGGGGAGGGTTAGACATTTGCATAGCATTATCAACCAGTAGGGCCGGCAACATCGGTGCCGGGGAGGAGTTCATGGCACGTGGAGGAGGGAAAAGGGAAGGCGGCGGGAGCTGATAGCCCGGTACGTAAAACGGGATAATCATAATCTTGGTTTGCCCTGAACTGGTGTCGACGTCTGCTACGTATTGCATAGTCCAGAGTCAAACCCGGTAGGCGGTAATAGGAGTACGTTATATGCATGTGTCGTGCACTATATCTGGTGGGCAGATAGTGGCTCTTGATTCAAGGGCCGTCTCTATTGAAGAAATGCTCCGACTGATTTGTGAGCATTGGTAGAGGTGGTATCTTGCTCAGTAAGACACAATGTATTTTTCGCACACGGGCGAGCACGTTGCACCATGGGCATAGCGAACGGAGGATATAAAGCCCACCACATTGCATTGCTTGCCACCACCGCGGTATCATACTCTTTGGTCAAGTATGACTCGTATCCGGTGTCTTGTCCTGGACTTTAAAGACACAAGTATCTTACAGTAAGACGCGATGCATGTTTGGATGATCCACCTCCTTCTGGCACAGCAAGCAACAAAGAAACAGGCAGAGCAGCCAATAACACTATCCAGATGACAGTGCCAGAAGCCGAGCGGCGTGCCCCGTCGTGAGAGCGCCAAGACAATTCAGCCCAGAACAGATTCAAGGAAGACTTTGGATACAAAGTACTCGCAGAACACCCGCTGAACGGGGAAGGAGGCATGGCACGAAGGGGGGGTGCCAACGCCAGTGCAGTGATCAACTCGTAAGATACGAGCAATAATTGTTTTTTTAAAGCTTTTGTTTTTGTGTTCTGGCCCTGTACGAGTGAGACCCAAGACTGGTTCGCTGGGAGGATGCAGTTCAGCTGCAGACTAAACACGGGTTTTGTCGACTTCCTGCAGCACAGCCACACTTTGCGGAGACCCTTTTTTAGCTTCTGGTACAAGTACATAGTAGGTACTCGTAGACCGGGCTAGCTTCGATCATGCCTGCGGGTGCAGACAAGACAGAGGACAGACAAGGCCGCAAAAGACAGCACCAGGAAGGCCAGTAGCTGGTTCGGCTGCTGGGTGCTAGGCCCCTAGGGGGTCCAATTGTGTCGGCAGCCTGCCATTGCGCAGACCAAGGATACATGTGAATCTTTTTTAAGCGCACACTATTGGAAAGCCGGGAAGGGGGCTGGAAACCGAAAGACGAACCACACGGGCTGGAAGGGGAGCTCCCACTCCCCAGGCTGCCACGATTGAATATGACCTTGGCCGTGGCGGGTGTGCCGAGTGTCCAACGTCCAGTGAGACGCCGTGTAAGCTGCCCTGTCAGATATACTTTGATACATCGTGAGATACCTTGTGAGATGTAAGCCCGACGCTGCAACACGCTGGTCTTTCATTGTCAGATGCAGGTATCTCTTACAAGGCATGTCAGACTCTCGCGGTCCACGACCGAGCGAGGAATACGGAGCGGAGGATGGACTGGCTGGCCAGCTTCCCGCCTATTTCGAAACAGCCGTGCAAGTCAGACGCACCTAAGCACGCCCGTCTACAAGAGGTCCTGCATCAGCGAGCTCGAGATGCGCCCGAACTGGGGCAGCTGCACCTTACAAAGTAATAGTAGCAGCTGTGCGTTATCTGCACGGGTGGCACAGTGCGTCGAGTTGAGCTCCATTGCCTGCCTATCCTTCTTAAATGCTTGCTTCTGGTGTCGTCAGTTCTCCACCCAGAGGTTCTCAACACTCTCAACGTCACGCAACGCAAGCCTCTCTTTCTGGAAAGCACGCACAGTCGTCCGCTACGGAGGACGTGAAACCGGTTGGGCGCCCCCCGTTCCACCCCGTGCCATCAGGTGTTGGATCGGGTGAGGATACGCCATGGTCTCTTTGTGTGGCTGTTTGTGCTTCTGCTTCTGCGCCTTTGTATTGCCGGCAGCTCTGCCTGTGGACCTGACGGCTTCTCCTCGCGTCTAAGCCTGGCTGGGAAGGAGAACGGTACAGTCGTCCCGATCTGATTGCACACCCTGGCTCTGCCTTGGCTACTGCCTGGGCTGGTAATTAGTTTCCTGTAAGGTTACTCGTACTCTCGTTACTTCCTTGTCCAGGGCCAGGAGACTAAAGATACTTTGCCGCAACCCACGACCTTTTGATACTTCCTGACAATCACCCGCTGAGGCGACCAACAGTTGTCCGTATCGCAGACCTGGTTGACCACACTGGCGGCACTCCACAACAAGCGGGCTACCTGCCAGCTCAGCTGCAACCTGCATCTCCGCGTCAGCCAACCGCAGGCCGTCCCTGGTTGCAGAGCAATCCCTAGGCAGGAAGCAGGCGGATTCACGTCTCCCCACTCCACTTCTCCTTGTCCACTGGGAAGCCTCTGTAGTTCGCTCGTATGCGTCGAGACAGAGAAGGCAAGACCTGTAGGACACGGCCGGGCTGACTAGCCACCAATGCCGTCGGGCAGACGGCAAACAAGAACAAAGGAGGGCGAAAATAACAAATTAATTATTAAGAGCAAGTAGGGCCGGAACGCGCCACGCACTGTTGATGCTCTGCTACCAAGCAAGGAAAGAACGATTGTGGCGCCCCTTTCGGCAGAAGCCACGCCGCCTATGGTGACCTGAGGGGACGCCTTTGCCGCCACAGGCAGCCAACAGGGCAGCACAGCCCGCCAGTCTGTTCCCCAAAGGCTAAACAGAAAAAGCAAACAGCCCCAGTCGCTCCTCGGTAGCCCGTCCCGCTCCTTCCCTCGCTTAACTTCACCGGGGTGAGATACGGCTTTCCAGGGCGCTTCCTACTAGTAATACCGTGCCCAGCAGTACACAGTCCTCCCCCATACGGTGGCGCGACCGTCCTACAGCGTGCACCTTCCCTCCCCCAGCACTCGTCTGGTAGCCTCACTCAGGCCCCTCCTGGTCGCGCCTTCCTTCTTTCCCACGCTGCAGCCCACATTCAAAAAACTTGGCTCTAACACAGCATCGCACCTTCCTCGTGAACCCCAACTCGCGCTGTTTATTTTTTTTCTGTTTTCTCTTCACTTCTCATTTCTTCTCGTTCCCTTTCTTCGACAGACCTCTTATTACCTAATCTTCTTTTTTTTTATCTTCTTT
Source organism: Raffaelea albimanens (assembly GCA_002778245.1). Taxonomy (NCBI): domain Eukaryota; kingdom Fungi; phylum Ascomycota; class Sordariomycetes; order Ophiostomatales; family Ophiostomataceae; genus Raffaelea; species Raffaelea albimanens. The sequence goes on from PCDJ01000001.1 coordinate 2,709,973, forward strand.
TTTCCCCTGTCGTTTTCGCCTCCCTTCTTTTTGGCTGCTTTGCCACGACGGCCAACAGCCCATTCCTGCCAAAGGTCCCTCAGAAGCTCTCGCCACGTTTCTTCAGCCACACATCAACCACAGTCCTCCGCCATCCCGTCGACATCAATGATGGTCTATGAACAGCGTTGAATACAGGAGCGAGGCAGAAGGAAACCGGAGACATTGAAAAAAACGAGCGTGTTGGTGGGAGACTGACGGTTTTCGTTCTCTTTGTCGGATACGCCACAATCTGAATTTTCCCTCCTCCTCTTCCCCTTTCTCTCGGCGACCGACAACGACTCTCGCCACTTCTTCCCTCCCGAGCAGCCCAACGCGAGATCCCATGGCTGCATCATCAGAGAAGGGCCCCCTCGCTCTCGAGGCCATGCACAGCACATCGACTGGACCGCCAACACCATCGACCTTTGCGACGGCGGTCGACATGGACACCGACGCCGCTGCGGTTGCCAAAGCTGTCGCGGAGGCTGCACAAGCCGTCAAGCGACCTCGATCACCCTCCGAACACGTATCTGCAGGCGACGCCAACGACGAGTCGTCACCAAGGAAGATTGCACGGCTGGCCAGCGGGTCGCGGTTTGACGAGAACCCCGAATTGACAATGGCTTCCTCTGGAAAGATGGACGAGGAGCCACAGATCAACCAAGAACAAGACGACGCGGCCATGGCCCTCCTGCAGTCCGACGAAGCCAACGAACAGGCTGCACAGACCGCGCTCTCTGTCCTTCGTGGTGCCGAAGCCCTCATGTCGCAAAGGGCAGCTTCCGAGGCGGTCACTGAGGCAGTCGCCGATGCCGAGGCAGCTGTGGCTGCTGCGACGACAAGCGCTCCTCCTCCAGCCGAAGACACTGCACCCCCCACAACAGCCGCCGCCGCCGCAGACAATACAACCCAGGTGAATCCCGATGCGGCGGCGGCGGCGGCGGCTGCAGCGGCTCTGGCTGAAGCAGCCGCTGACCAACTGGCTGCGGCAAATGTTGCGACGGCAGCAGCGGCAGCCGTCGCAGCCTCTAACAGCAATGGCGTGGCCATAGAAAATGGAATGGACCTTGACCCACAGGAAGACCGTACAAACTCTCTATACCCTACGTCTATCGGCAGCACAAACACAGGGCTGGTCGATACCCAGGCAATGCCTCCGCCGCTACCGATTCCCGAGCTTGCGCCCAAATCGCCGTCTGCCAAGCGGCACAAGTGCCCGTACTGCGATACCGAGTTCACGCGTCACCACAACCTTAAAAGCCACCTCTTGACACACAGCCAGGAAAAGCCATACATCTGCCAAGGCTGCGACATGCGCTTCCGCCGCCTCCACGACCTGAAGCGGCACAGCAAACTCCACACAGGTGAAAAACCACACATCTGCCCCCGATGCGACCGGAAGTTTGCGCGCGGCGATGCGCTGGCTCGTCACAGCAAGGGCGCTGGAGGCTGTGCCGGTCGTCGCTCCAGTTCCAATGCGAACATTTCGAGTGTGGGAGACGAAAGCTTTGAGGGTACATCTGGCATAACGGACGCCGACAACTCGGTGATGTCAGGCATCGTTTATGAAGGTGGAGATGACGAAACACGGAACAGCCTGCGACTGTCTACCACTGCCAAGGGTGACTTCCGCGGGTCTCGGGATTCTTTTGACGTTCAGGGGCGCGCCTACCCACCACTTCCTGAGGACCAAAGAGCAGCTGCCGGCGGGCTGTTCCCGCCCAACGTGGACCGTGCTGGTACAGGGGTATCAGGAACGTCGAGCATGTCCAACAGTACTACTGCCGGGACAACAGGACACGCTTTAAACAGTGGCATGTCCTCCGTCTCGATGGGTGCCGGGGGCGCCTCTCTGTTCTCTCAGCATGGCATTGCAGAAAGCCCCAAACAGCTCAGCCCGGCAGTGGCCCATGATGGAGCAAACGCACAAGGTCAGCTACAGTCACAATTTGCGCAGCGTCGGCCTGACCTAGCCGCGGGTCAAGGTATGTCTTGCTGCTCAAGTCCAACTTCCTCATAACTCTGGTAACAGTACTGACACCTTTTTTTTAGGACTGACAGAATCGGCAACCGGCTTGCAACTCATCCGGCCGGGCGGCACTGGTGGGAGCAATGGTGACACAAATGCCAACATCTTCTCGAACGAGCAGGGCATGTGGACGTATGTCCAAACCTTGGAAGAGAAGCTGAAGGCTCAAGATGACAAGCTGCGGCACCAAGACGAGCGTATCGCGCTCCTGGAGGCAGCCAAGCTGGGCTACGAGTCTCAAATCTCCAACCTCACCAAAGAGATTGGCATGTTGCGTGGTCAACCGGAAACGGCGCCTGAGACTGTACAGACCGACGAAGCTCAGGCTCTTGACCGACTCAACCAACCCGAACAACCACCGGCTCAGTCGGCCACTGTTGAACCGCCTGCTGAACAGTCCGGCGACCAACTTATGGGACAGCCTGCTGGCCAACCTGCTGAACAACCTGCTGAACAACCTGCTGAACAACCTGTTGAACAGCCCCTTCAGCAACCAGTTCAACAACCTGTCGAGCAGCAACTGGAGCAGCACCTGTCGCAGCTGGAGAACACGATTGACCAGCAAGCATAGGACGTTCTGCAACCGTTGAGACTGGCAACATGCGGTGAATAATAGTGCCTCCAGAGAACATATCTCGCCAGTGTCTTTACGAGTTCCTGGCTGCGACGCGTTTCTGTTTTTGCGCTGCATTTATTACTTGCGATGTTTTTTTTCTAATCTGTTATGTGTATCATGGAACGGGTGCTTACCAAAATCGACGGGTCAGTATGCGGCGTTTCTCTCTCTCTCTCTCTTTTTCTCTTGCTGTTTTTCTCTTTTGTCTTTTTCTTCCCTCGTTCTGAACTGTCTTGCCTGCAGCTTTGGGCCATGCTTATTTTCCTGCATGTCGATTGCGTTTCTATCGGTCCTGTTTGTGTTATGGGAATTTCTGCTGTTTCGAGCGGCGCTGGGGGCTGCTTTCTATATATGTGTCTGTGTGCAGCTTCGTCGAAAAGTTCCTACGGCACCTGGCTGGTTAGCCAATGTTTGTTTCTGTCACTGTGTGTTTGTACCATCTTTTGCACCTTGTTCTTTTTTTTTTCCTCTTTTCCTCTTTTCCTGCCCTTTGTTTATATCTGAGCACTGTCGGTTGTCAGCGGTTTGCTGGGAGAGATCCGTGGTCGCGGCGGATAGGGCCTGTGCCGGGCCCATTGTACGATTACAGATAAATGTCTTTGAATGAAATGCGTTGTCCATCAGCGGAAACATCGCTCGTCCTCCGGAGGCTGTGCGGGATCGTGATCTGACGAGCGCCTTCAGCCTCCACATTTTGGTGCTCCCTGTGTAATTAAGGCGAATGCTCTGTAACACAGTGGGTTGGTTGTGGGCCGCACATCCGTGTCTCTCCAGTGCATGCAGAGTGCAGGGCGGACGAGTAGCCAGACGTCATAGCTGGAGCCATCGGTGCATCGCACCTTCTGTATTCGCACTTTCGGACTTGTGATGTGACTCTAACCAGGGGAGCTCCGGCTAACACGGTCGCTATCAGGGGAAATAAAGTACTTCTGCTAGCAGAGGAAGCGGGGCTCGGTCCTTCTACTCAGCATGCGCCAGGGAAAAAGGGCAAGAGCGAAATAATACGTAGTAAACACTGGCAAAAAGGTCTGCGTCGGAGATGTTGCGCCTTCCTATTGACGTTTTGTGCTTGTCGTTTTTTCCCTCAAATTTTCCGTTCCCTCAATAAACATATTTTTGGAGCGGCCAACGCGAACAAAAGCCACCGCCCAAACAAGCTTTGACCCCAGAAGCCCCCGATCTGCCTTTAGCCCTTTTCCGTCAGAGCTCTGCCGCGTCTCACTATTTTTTGGTGCGGTTTTGGACGTTTTGGACAAGGAAGCGCCCGGCATCATTTACTCGCGCTTATTTCTGTTCTTTCTCTGGATTTTCCCTGGTTTCTTCGGTTTCCTCACTACCAGCTGCTGCTTCCGCGACGGGAGAACGACAGCACCGACAGCACCGACGGCCGTCTGACAGGTGAGAAGCTCTTCCCCCTTGCGAGTGATGATCAATGGGCGACGGCGGGCGCAGCACAGCAGGCACCAGCTAGGGCGATGACGTCGGCTGGGCAGAGACAAGCGCAATTTACTATCGCCTTACCCAGCCACCCACGCCGAGCAAAAACACGATCCGGGCGGCCCGGCCAGCTGAAGGCGACGCGCCAGGTGCGAGACAAAGAGAAAACGAGCCCCAAGTTGACAGCTTGGGGAGCGCGCTGCGTCAGACAGCTGGGCCGGATTGCGCCAATTCCCGCCCCCAACCCGGATGGATCGTGTCTTTGTTCTCTCTCTTTGACTCTCCTGTGCTGTCCCCAGCTTGCCGTTGCCGCCGTCTGCCCTGAATCACTGCTGCTGCTACCGAGTCATTAATTTTCCACTAACAGTCACAGTGGCATCTTGACGTCGACACACTGGCCCCCCTAGCTATCTGTGCGCAAACCGCAAGCTGTAGGTCGATATCAAATTCCAAATCCCTTGCTCCGTTACCTGTCTCACACAACACTGACTCGTTTCGGATACCTAGACAACGCTACGAACCAAGCACGCATTCGCAATGGCTTCGACTTCTTCAGACCCATCCTCGGCCCACGTCAATGGGGCCCGGCAGCGCAACGGCACCTCGGCGCCCAAGACAAACGGCGAGTCATCCACGTCCGGCGCTGCTGCCGTCGCCGCCGTCAACGGCGACGGCGTCGAGACCAATGGCTCCGAGTACGGCGGCGACCTAGCGACCAAGCAAAAGAAAGAGGCCATCCGCTTTGCGCCGCTCAACGTGCCTATGCGCCGCCGCAAGCAGACGCTGGCCGTGCTCATCCACAGTGCTTGCCTGCTGGTCGTTGTCCCGCTCTTCTTCTTCTTGTGCGCCGTGCCTCTTGCTTGGCCCCTGATCATCCCATATATTCTGCATGTGCTTTTCTCCAGTGCGGCCACGGATGGCAAGCTGCACTGGCGCTCCGAGCGGTTCCGCTCCATGCGCATCTGGACCTGGTTCGGCGAGTACTTCCCGGCCCAACTGATCAAGACCGCCGATCTGCCGTCCAACCGCAAGTACGTCATGGGCTACCACCCCCATGGCATCATCTCGCACGGCGCCTGGGCTGCTTTCGGCACCGAGGGCCTGCGTTTCAAGGACAAGTTCCCGGGCATCAAGAACAGCCTGTTGACCCTGGAGAGCAACTTCAACATTCCTTTCTACCGCGAGTACCTGCTCTTCTCCGGCATGCGGTCCGTGTCCCGCCAGTCCATCATCAACCACTTGACGCGCGGTGGACCTGATGGCCACGGTATGGGACGCGCTGTCACGATTGTTGTCGGCGGTGCGCGCGAGTCGCTGCAGGCGAACCCGGGCACCATGCGCCTCGTGCTGCATGGCCGCTACGGCTTTGTCAAGGTGGCCATGACCACCGGCGCCGACCTGGTTCCTGTCCTGGCTTTCGGTGAGGTCGACCTGTACCAGCAGCTGAGAGGCGACTCGTACCCTCTGGTGCACCGTTTCCAGATGTACGTGCTCAAGGCCTGGAAGTTCACGCTGCCGTTCATGCGCGGCCGCGGTGTCTTCAACTATGATTACGGCCTGATGCCCTACCGCCACCCTCTGAACATTGTCGTGGGCAACCCCATTCCCGTCACCAAGGCCAACAGCGACACTCTGGACCCGGCCGAGGTGGAGCGGCTGCACGGACTCTACGTCCAGGAGCTGCGCCGCCTGTGGGACACCTACAAGGACGAGTACGCTCCGGACCGGAAGGAGGAGATGAAGATCGTGTCGTAGAGGAAGCTGCAAGTGCAGGTCTCTCCCATGCGAGTTGTCACGGCTTCGTTCTCCACAATGCTTCAGGAACTCCCCAGCTAAGGGGACATGGACCTGGTCACGACAGCATCATTTTGGATATCTCAAAGCGTGGCCCTCTTGCTTTGGCGTGTTCGCTCTGACCGTCCGCCACCATTTCTGTGACATTTAGGATACTTTTTTGTGTATCTTTTTCTTGGTTACTATCTACTTTTGGACATATGGGGATCTACCTACATGGCGGCCATCCCTCTCTCACGGCGTGCACTTTTTTGGTTTTTTTTACTCGAGTTTAGGCGTTTTGTATTTGGCATTTTTTTGGATAGAATCAAGGTTTGGAAAAGGGGGAACTCGGGGATGGGGGCAGAGTTCATCATCTGTGGAAGGGCAGGCAGGTGGGTGTGCTGGGCGGAATTGGGGCCATGAAGGCCAAGGCTGGGGATCTAGGTTAGGAATCAACTTTCTGGATATTTCTTGGAAAAGTTTTGAATCAAGACAATTTATTTGGACATGCTTGCATGCTCGCCAGCATGCAGTTTTGTTTCCTTTGATGCCTTCATTTGACTCTAGACTTGACAGTCAGCAGAGCTTCAGCTCACTTGTTCTTAATGTTCATTTCAGCAAATATCTCTCGGATAGTTCGGACCATGCCAGCGCAGGTCAGGAGCCGCGAAAGATACCGGGGACACGCCTGAACAGAGCAAGACGCGTAAATTGGCATGTTCATCATCCCGTCTAGACCGTCGGGTCGCGGGGACTTTCTGCGTGAAGAGTGTCTCTCGGCTTCTTGGTTTCCACGGTTGATCATCTCTTCACATATCCCTATATCTTTTTTGGTCATTTCTCCCTTCTCTGTGATTGAGTTCTTTTTTTTTTTTTTCGCGTGTGTGTGTGGTTCATGAGTCAACATTCTTCGTCGACCGAGATACAATGATGGAAAAGACAGACGGCCCTATCCCCAAAGTCAGTCTCCCTGCATCTCTAGCAGAGTAAGGAGACAATAGGGCACGGAAGATCCGGGGCAGATGCAGCACGCAATTACCCGTTGATTTTCCATGGTCGGGCAAGAATGTGAATTTCGGTAGTGGTTCATGAACATTTTACAAATCCTCAACGAGGCCTCTTTTCTTTTCTTTTTGCGTTTTGTCCTGGCCGTGATGTGTGTCTCGGACGATCAGCCCTGGGAAGAAGGGCCAGCTCTGGCCAAAAGAAGAAGAAGAAGAACGTCTACAACCCCCCCTCGCATCGATTCTGCGTCATGATTCACGACTCTGGGCCAAAGATCGAGAGAGGGTGGGAATAGAGAAAGAGCCAGAGCAAGAAGGGAGGGACGTGTGGAACGGAACGTTTTGGTTTCCTCTGCTGGTTCATTCGATGTTCTTTTTTTTTTTTTTTCCTCGGGCTTTCTTACTTGTCCAGCCTTTCCGCATCTCCCTTCAACAGGTGTTCCCTTTTTTTGTATCCCTCTGGACTCTAATCGGCATGCAATCGAAGCAAGGGCCGGACAAGAGAACTAGAGAAAGTCGAGAACTCGTCGCCCTTTTAAAAGAACCGGGCCGTGATCTCAAAGGCCGAAAGGGTAATCCTCTGGAATGCCCAAGGGCGAGTGATGTTGGAGGTTGGGTGGGAATTTATTCCACGATGTGGTTTTGGCCGGTCAAAAAGGGCTTTTCGAGATGTGTGTGTGTGTGTGATATCTCCCTGGTTTAAAAGGCTGCGTGTGTATATCTCTCCCTTGGACAGCGAATACTTTCTGAGAGACTTGATTGAACATGTTCATCCCTTGGATACCCACTTTGTGGCCCAGCCTTGTCTTTCCCTTGCTGCGTTTAGTCTTTTTTTTTACCCGTTTAGAACTGAGAGAGCCGTTTTTCTGGAGAGGCTGGAACTACCAGACGGGACCAAGCAAGGGGGGGGGGAGGAAACTCGAGTTGTGCCCCCTTCCCAGTCGGGATATCGTAAGACGGCAAAGGGATATATTTGCATTCCTCTCTGGTTGTGAACATTTACAAAAAAAAAAAAAAAGACTTGTATTTCCAAAGTATCGAGACTACAACTCCCAGGAGAGGGATAACAAGCCTGTAAGACAAGTCCCAAAAGGGCAAAAGAAGGTGAGGCCCTTTTTTGGTTGTCGATATCCCTTGGGTTGAGGTGCTGCAATTCTCGCAGGTGCTGTCTCTCTTCACCTTGCCCTTTCTTCGGCATATGGTTTTTTTTCGTCCTCGTGGATTTCCCTTTGGAGAATACCGGCAGAGAAAAAACCTGATCGCAACCAAGACACCACAGGCAAAAAAAAGGAAAATATTTTCAGTTTTTCTTCCCCCCTAGTTGCGTCCTGCCGTTGCTTCCGAGCCGGCTCGGGGACTTTTTTACAATCATCACAAAGTTTTCAACTGCTTTGCTTTTCTTCACTTATCCCAATGCCGTCCACAATCGCCCTTTCCCGCCTCCATGACCTAACCCAGAGCCCGCCTGCCTCTTGCCGAGTCTTTCCGGAGGCAGGTCTTTGCCTTCTTTGGCCTAACTCGCAGAGGGGAAGAGGGGGGGGGGGGGGGGGGGTCCATGGCTTGCCGAACATCCTATCTCCCTGGACAAGACGGAGGAGTAGGTGCTTGAGCGCAGACTTCTGCGCACATCAGACCCCTCATCTCTCGGGCAAAAGCGTAGGACTTTGAAGCGGGACTACTGCATGCCGGCATATGGTTTCTCGACAGGACCTTTGACATGTTTCTTTTACGGACATGGTCGAGGTTCCCCCTCGGACTTTCCGCACGGCTTGCACGGCTCGCCAGATTCTGCCATGTGATGTCATCTCTCTCTCTGTGTGTGTGTGTGTAGGTGCGTTGCGGTCTGTTCTTTCCCCTGCAGAGTGCATCTAGATGCAGTGCCAGACAGATGGCATCTTTAAGAAGAAACCAAACAGAAGTCCCGTGGACAATCTGTGGTTGTTCAGACAGTTTGGTTCTTTGGACAGTCTTGATTCTTCGGCATTGCTATACAGGGCACTGGTCTACGCGTGTCTAGACAATGGCCTCTCATGCCGAAATGTTTGCTTCTTTCCTCCCTCTCCCCTCTTCTCTTCGCCTTGATCTTCTTTCTCCCCCGCAAAAAGCACAGGCCTCTGTGATCATAACGGCGTGGCCCTTGTGAACGCCCTTTGAAGGGAAAAGTTGCTTCTTCTTTGCCAGGCACTTCTTTCCCCTCTTCTTGGGACTGTCAGGTGTGAATCGGCCATGTTGGCAGTTGCCGAACGACAAGAAAAAAAAGGAAATTCCAAAGAGGAGAACAGAGAAACATACGGATATCTGCCACGGGCCTAGAGATTGTGAAGAATGGCAAGCCGATCCCGTGCAAACGACGACGGTATCCAAGAATAATGTAAACACAGCATCAACTTTGAAACAAATAGTTTGCTTCTCCTGTTTGCTTGTTTTTATCTAGTCTACAGTTTCAAGTGCTTTTGGTGCAAACTAATAGCATATGGCATCATTGTTTCCTTCTTGGTCACCCCGCGTGATCGGCATCAAGAGAGAGAGATTCAGCGAGAGTTGGCAACATCCACTAGAAGTAAACACATGACAGGACAGTCTTGATGCTGACCACAATGTTCAGCTCTTGGTGTTTTTTTTTTTTTTTTTTTTGCCTTTCCCCGCCTCTGTGCAGCCATTAGTCTGCCTGGTGTGTATGCATCGTTTTTTTGTCTCTCTTGTCGTCTATTGCCATCGAGGGCGTGTTGTTTGCAGACTTCCACCCCGTGGGTCTCTGGACGTGTTTCTGACGGTCGAGAGACGATCGTGGAGAAAGAGAGTCTATGGGTCAACAGGCAATGGGTCTACAGACGTGGAGTTTGCAGAGCAAAAGTTCAGTCTCGAGGTCCACAGACGTGGTCAAGGTCCACAGGAGAAGATCTCGAATGTCTTGGTCTTGGAGGTCCACCAGAAGATCGTGAGGCCTAGTGTAAGAGTCTCATGGCCCACCGGAGATCGTGAGGTCTAGTGTAGAGTCTCAAGGCCCACCAGAGTTCGGAGGTGTATAGAGTCTCAAGGCCCACCAGAGTTCGGAGGTGTATAGAGTCTCGAGGCCCACCAGACATCGTGAGGTCTAGTGTTCAGAGTCTCAAGGCCCACCTTGGACCGTGTCCACTGAAAAAATAGATCTTGGGCGTTCCCACTGAGGCCTCTCGCCTTGTTGCCTCTTTGCCTTGCTTGCAGGGGTTCTTCCTCAACCCAGCCCGCTGGGCTTTTCTCTTGGTCCTAGACATCGTGGGGCTGACGGATCGGCCTTCGGAAGGGATCTCTGTCTCTCTCGGTTCCCGGGCCTGTCTCAGTCGAGGTGGCTATTCCCTTGAACGCAAGGGCGGAAGGACCAAAGGGCAACTATGGATAGCCCCAAGTGGGCATCGAACGGAGGAGGGGGGGGACGCTTGGGAAGCAGACCCAAGAGAGGGGCGTTGCCGTTCTTTCCCAAGGCATCAGGACATGGTGCGTCGGTCTCGGGTCGCGGTCCAGCTCACGGCCCATCCGTGGCCGGCCGTGTCCAATATTCTGAATGTCTCTGCGTGTCTTGACTCGAACGGGCAGTTGCTGTCGCTTCTGCAGTGTGTGTTCGTAGTCTGTAGTCTCTACACGCCATCTTGAAGACCGAGTGGGTTTTTTCCAGACTACTGCAACCTCTTTAGCTTTTTCGTGTCTTTCCAGCCTAGTCCGAACGCCCTCTTTGTTTTTTTCCTGTCGTTTATTGTTTATTGTTATTGCTTATCGTTTCCCAGCGTCTTTCCCAAGTCCCGCTGGAGTCGTCGGATGGCTTGCCGGCAAGTTGAATATCTCGCGCTCTGCATGTCTCGGCTGCAAGTGGAGGCTGATGCTATGTAGCCAGCCAGGCAGCGACTTACTCGTCGACGCACCCTGTCGCTGGCTCGCCTGTTTTGCCAGTGTCGATCATCAGTCTTCCCCCGCAATGCGACACCCGGGAAAAAGACAAGAGAAATCTCGGGCCTTTGGATATATCCACGTTCCATCGGGCATGCTCAGTGTGTATGGCGTTTAGCAACGGCCGTCAAAATGCTCGCAGCTCTCGCAAGACAATGGCCGCCTTTGTTGCCCTTGGCACTTGCTCGCTTAGCAAGGCCGCAGACGCAGACCAGGCCACAGACCACCGCGACAGTGACATTGCACAGCCGTGCCTTCCCAATATGTTCGGTCCGCGAAGCCTTCGTCCCTTCTGTTCCTTCCCTTCTCGGCCCATCTCGGTGGCTCTATCTCGGTGCTATCTCGATCCCGCCATGAGATGTTGACACTTTGTCCGCCGTCTATCCGTTTCGGCCGTTTTCTGTAGTATGAGGATAGTGTCCCTCCGAAACAACACTTTGTAGACTCCAACACTCGTACTCACGCACACCCTACAACGCGCACCTTCAGAAAAAGGAATAGCTTGGCCGACCAAGGTGACATTCGAGAGGGCAAAGTCTGGCCGCGTATCCTACAGCCTGTTTGCATTAGGGCGCAGGTGTGGGTGTGGGTGTGTGTTTGTGTGGGGAAGCGAGTTGCTTTGGTGGCCCTTTTTCCTGCTCTTGGTTTGGTTTTGGCTTGTGACAGTTGACAACTCGCAACCCTTGACTGCATAAGTGCACAACAGCCAGCCCTTAACTGTATCCGGCAATACGTCCTCGTACAAGGCAGTTACAGCGAGTTGGATCTGACAGAACTTGAGATGCTTCTTCGTATTTGCTCAGATATAGTTATTCTTTATTAATTCACGAATATCTCGAGTATTTCCCTTTCGCGGATCAGACCCGACACAGCATGGACCCCTCTTTGCGCTGGTCTCCCTCGCCATGGAAGGGAGGGTCGGCAGCATGCACGCTCGATGCAAGGAGTCTCCAGAGAGCAAAGACCTCCAGAGTTGACAACTTTTGGCGGTCCTACGCCGTGCCTGTCGTGTTGGGACTTTTGCGGGCTTGAGCCAGCAACCCGGGCACTGCTACGGTGACTCGCCGATGCACATGGCATGCAAGGCAAGAGGCGCTATTCCTCGCCTGGAAGCAACGGCAGGACTGTCTATTCCCATATCTACGGCGTCTAACACGGACCCCTTTGTACGTAGTAGAGCCACTGTTGGATCGTGAAATCGGCGACGAGCCGTTGGGACCGTAAAGCAACCCTGCCGAGTTAGTGAGTTGTCGACTCTTGACCGCTGAAAGTACGAGTACCAGCCAAAGCGCACGCCCCCTCCCTCGCAGCACGGGGCTCGCTCTCGGTCCTTCGTGCGTAATTCACAAGTCAGAAAAAGACTCAAGGAGGGCCCAAAAGAGGGCTTGACAGAGAACCAAGAAATAATGCAATCAAAACTTGCACAAGCCTCGCGCCATTCGTCTGCACAAGTCAGAGACACTAAAAAAAGAAAGCAAGAAAAGATAGTTTCTCGCAAACAACAAAAAGAAAGCAAAAAATGCAACCCACTGAGCTGCAAGTCTAGAAGCCACTGGCAGGAGGATCCAACTAATGGGAGTGCCTGGATAGAGGATACGTCAGAGAGACACACACAAGAGACACGCAGAAACAGGCAGGCGGCGTATCAGTGAGAAGCCATCTCACTGTTTAGAAACTAACTGTGAGAGTACCGAGAGACATGCATGCACGTCTGCATTACGACGCTGTACCCGAAAGACACGACGAAAATCGAAAAGACGGAACAGACGAAAATGTAAAAATAACAAGTTGGACAATAGATAATACGAAGAATACAGCATCTTACGAGGCGAGTACAGGAACAAGAGGAGTACACACTGCAGCACACGAATCCGTATACACACACCCCGTATGACGACGCACGACTGACTTCCTTCTGTCGGGTAACGCCAGACTGATGTCCGGGCATGTCGTGACACGCTGGGTCCGGGGGGCGGCGACGGCGGAAGAGAATGCAGGAGAGAAGACGGTGAGGGAATGTCAAGACGGGACGAGTGCACGGGAAGGATACTCCGACATGGTCAAGAGACGGGAAAAAAATGGTCAAGAGGACAGCAAAGAGAGGAAAGAAGAAAGTCAGACAGAAAGAAAAGAAAAACGAAAACGAAAAAAGAAAGAAAAATGCGACAAGTAAGAAATGCAGAAAACACATATCTGCATGATCACGACGTCATTGAGAACGAGGCAAAAGAAAGCAGAGGACCAAAAAGAAACAATGAAAGAAGCAAGCATAAAGTCAAAAAAAGAAACCAAAAAGAAACACATCACAACCGCCAAAAAACCACTTCTCAAAAACATGCCACTTTACGAAAATGTTTGCAAAAAAGCAACTCGGCCAATCAGGCACGCCAGCCGGGAAAGTCATTTTTTACAGTGGATGGTGTCACCAAAAAAAGTACTTGCAGCGTTTCGGAGACCGTATTTAGTGGTGTACACCCACTGTAGCACTAAAAAGTTAAGAACTCTCTTCCGTGTACACCCACTGTCACTAAAAAACTAAGAAGTTTCCTCCGTAAAATACAGTGGGTGTACACCCCCCAAAACTCTCTTTTCGGAGGCAGGGTTTTGCGCTACGGAGTGCGCGGGCACAGGGCCATCCAGGTGGCACTGCCCTGTAGGAAAGTACTGTACAGTGGCTGTACTACAGCGCGCAAAGTCGGTATGGACACAAGGACCGCGCACACAACAAGGGCCGCCAGCAGGACCAGACGACTAAAAAAAAAGCAATCATCAGTCGGACAGAAACCTCCGGGATGTAAACTGGCCACAATGGAGAAGTTCTTTTTTGGAAAGGTATTCTTTGGAGTATTTTGTGATTTTTTTTCGTGATTTTTTTTTTTTTTGCAATTTTCTTTTCTTTTCAAGAGGCTTCTTTTTTTCTTCATTTTCTGTCATTTTCTGTCATTTTTTTTTCTAGTCATTTTGCTTCCTTTTTTGGCTTGACTTTTTTGCCTCCAGACAACTCCTCTCCTCCATTGTAACCTCGACTGATCAGGGCAGTGATAGGCTCCTTCACAGTCGCCTCCCGTTTTTTGTCAGAATTTTGTCAGGCCCTTCCTTCGTCGCCTTCCAACAGACCAACCCACATGTGCAACAGCAGGGATTCCGAAGAAGGAAGGAAAAAGAATGGGATTTGAAAAGACCAACTGACGACTGAAAAAAGTGCGCCGAAAATTCTTTAGAAAAGAAAAGAGAAAAGCAAAAAAAAAAAAAAAAAAAAAAAAAAAAAAAAAAAAGAGCTGCTTTTCTCTTGAAGACATCATAACCACAACTGCAGACGTAAACCCCCCTGACGACACTATTGGTTCTTTTTTCGCATCTGCTTCGATTGCTATTGAATCAAAAAGCCACAGCCGTCAATATCACAAGCGCGCATACACTACTATTGTCGCTCGTAAACAGAATAGGTAAAAAGAGACGCGACTTGACAAGGGGCCCTCGGATCCTGGACGATGTGCCTGGATGACAGGCCACTGCTACCACATTATTTTCACGTTTTGCCTGTCCCCTGAACTGTTGGTTGTGATATGCAAGGGCGAGAAAATGCTGTTGATTACACGTTCTCGGTCTGCACCATGGTGTGGGACCTGCGATCGAAGGGATTCCAGATTGCAGGGTGTGGTTTACCGGTAGACAGGGGCTTTTTTTTTTGTATGCATGGCAGCAGTTTTTATTTTGTCGTTTTCATTGATTTGGCCATTCCAAGTGTGTTTGCCATTCTTGTTGGCCATCTGGGCATCCCAGGACGTCCTGCGCATCCTAGACATCAATCCTGCCAGCCCTGCAAGGGGAAGCGCGCGCACACACCCAAGCCAGGGCTGTGCAACCAAAGGGGTGCACCGCAATCTCTCTTTTTTCAAGAGTATTTACAAACGACGCGCACGTAGTATTGCTTACGAGCAAGAGGGGGCGTGTATGAAGAGGATTCCTCAATACGGCACACACATCAGACGCATCAGACACAGCCAGGTCCAGGCACAGGCACAGACACTGGCAAATGCCGGTCCAACGGCAAGGTTAGGCCCAACAGTTAATATTTGATGCAAGGAAAAGTGCCGGAATGAAGGAATTCAGGAACAGGCAATTCAAAGAGACCAGGGACAGCAACAGTGTCCAGGGACAAAGAAGCCAGGAGAGTAACCAGGAAATGCCCAAATTCAGGAACAACAGGAACAACCCCAGAGACATCAAATTCAGGAACAGGACTAGCGAGGTCTATTGTCAGAGACTCGTAAGCGACAACACCCGCAGGGGGGGGGATGGGGGTCGATTCAAGAGTCTAGAATTCTGCATTGTATCAAAGAGGCTCTCGCACTCGTCTCAGTCATCGTATCGAGTACGAGTACTCCGTATATTTCCCTACAGCAATTGAGTAGTCAGTATTTCTTGCCCAGTAATTTCGAGTCGAGTAGTCAGTATTCACTGCCACAGTACAATTTCGTCTTTCTTCTTGCAAACCTTACAGGGAGACTTTGAAAGCGGCCCCTATCGGCACAGGGCAATAACGGGTTCTAGCTGGGCTGGGCTTTGGCGGGTTCCATCGTAAAATGGAGACAACGGGAATGCGGGGACCTGCGGAGGTAAAGGACTAGAAGGCGAGATTGAGACTGGAAGATGACAGGAAAATGAGACTGGAGACAATGAAAGGCCACGGGACCGAGACTGGAAATTATTCCCTTGACAGGCCTGGTGACTGAATGCGATGGGACCGAGGTCTCAGGACTGGCCTCAGGGACTGGCATCAGGGACTGGCATCAGGGACTGGCATCAGGGACTGGCATCAGGGACTGGAATCAGGGACTGGAAACAGTTTCCGGGAGTGGAAAGGCTGCTGAAAGACAACCGACGTCGCGGCCCTGGATTCTATTTCTGGACAAGGCCTCCTCTTGGGACCAAAAAAAAGCGGACGCCGGCAGAGACCGGTGGTCCGAAGCATAGTGGGAGGCAAAAAATACAGCGGAGTCGGGCAGCAGCATCTTACGAGGCACCGCTATGCATAGGACGAATCTTCATCGAGCATCGTACTTGGTAAGCATCGTCGAATCAATCGGGGCCCGTTTTCAAAACAAAGCCAGATCTGTGCCACCTTCGGAGGCCTGTCTAGGAAGGGGGGAAACGGCAGGGACTAGGGTCGTGAACGACAGGCGGATTCGTTAAAAAGTGAAAAAAAGAAAAGTGAAAAAAAAAAAAGAAAGAGGGGTGCGTGTATCGGCATGAATGATGATGAATGGAACACACGGAATGAATTTTGAATCCTCGTCAATCCCCCGCCATGCCGCCATGCCCGCTGTGCCCGCTGTGCCCGCTGTGCCCGCCATGTCCGAGCAATGACCAGATAGGATTCGGATGTGGGTTGATTTTCGCGGAAGGAGCAGGAGGGGCGTGGCAAAAGACTAGACAGGGGACTGGGTGAGATGTGAGATTCTGTCAACGGGAATGCTCCTCGTAAACTGTGATGAGAGACTGTTGGCTTGGACCCGAGTGGAGGAAACGGACGGCCGGGGTCGGGAACGAGAAAACGCCAGTTCACTGGGCAGAAGTGGCAGGCTGTGCCTGGACCTCTCTGGGCAAACAGGAGAGATCCAGTCTGCCCAGGCACAAAACGCTTTCGCCCAATTGGGCCTTGCCATTGGCCCGTCGGAACTTGCCCCCCCTTTCCCTCTCACGTTTTCCCCCCCCCTCCCCCTTCTGCATCCCTCGGCTATCGAATCGTCGTCCTGGGGTCCTGGGTTCCCCGGGGTTGCTGGCGTTGGTTCTCTCCCCTTGGCCATGACTCTCTGGGCTCCTACCCAGCCTTTTCCGTTTCGTCTGATCTGTCCTCGGGTCCGTCTGGGTCTCTGCTCTTTCTCGGTTCCCGTCTGTTTCTCCTTTACGCGCATTGAAAAGTGCCATGCAACCCGCGCTCTGCCCATTCTTGCATCTCGCCTTGGTTGCATCTCACCGTGGCTGCAACCCAAGGAAACCAAAACCGTCAGATGTGAAAAAGAGCAACTAGAAAGGTGTTCCTGAATTGGCCATGCACAACCTCTTGTCACACTTGTCACACTACTAGGCATGAACAACGGCGTGGCTGTGTGACGGCCTCCACCCCGTACCTGCATATACTAAAAAAGTTCTGTGCCTCTGCATGCCTGCGGTCTGCAAAAAGAGGATTGTTTGTGCATACTTTTTTAATTTCACGCTGTGCATATGCACAATGCGCGTTTGCGAACCGCAGTTGAACAAGGAAAAGAGGGTCTCGACCAGTAGAAACAGAGAATCACAGAAACTAGAGAGAGAAAAGAACCACAGAGAACCAAAGAAACACACAAGTGTGCAACCAAAAAAAATGCACTCGGAGACGTGACGGACGGGACGGACATTCTTTCGTGTTTGACTTTATGGTGTCGTGTCGTTTTCGTCCCTATTTCGTGTTTTTGGTAGAGATTCCTTTTCTAGTCGTAAAAGGAATACACACAAGAAACACAGCCTCAAATATTGTACCTGCATGCATTGCAACCCTTTCGCGGTAGTCGTCTTTTGTTATCGCGTCTGGATAGCGAGCATGTATTGTCTCGTGCTTGCGCGGCTTTCTGCGCCGTGAGCTCTAGGATCATTGGCATTGGCATCGGGCATCCTTACAGACGACACCCGGACACTTATCCAGGCCGCTATACCATACGTTTACACACACGTAGACACGTCTACGCACACGTCCTGCACACGTCTCCCTACACACATTCCTGCACCCCTCCCTCGTGTCTGACTCTTCCATCCCATTAAGTGGTGGTCTATTCTTGGTAAGATAATCGACACAACCTGGTTCGACAACCTGGTCCGACATGTGTTTGTGGAGATTTAGATCTTGACAGATGGATCTCGAGGCAATGGCTGGACAGCAGACGGCTAAGAGTCTTGGACAATAGGGCTTGCCAGCCTGGTTGTGGGTAGATAGTAGACGGCTTAAGAGCCTTGGATGGACAATACTCGTAGACGGATTGCACCCTTCAGCCAGAGCACCATCCGCTGACGCACTTTTTCCTCTTTCCCAACTATGCATTGTTTCTTGTTTTTTTTTATTCAAGGCACCACGGAAAGAGGCAAAGATAGCGGGACTTTTTTTGGCGTTTCTACTTTCTAGGCCATAACACTGTGTATATAAAAATACCAACTCGTACAGTGCATTAAAGAGGCGGGCAGACAAGCTAGAAGCGTCGGGCCAAAGTTCAGAAAAAAAGAGATCAGCGAAACAGGGAAATATTTTCCAGCTGACCATATAGCGGGAGGGAGGGGTGTGTGGACGATTTGCGGGGAAACGGCGAATCGATGAGAAACACAAAGATAGGAACAGATAGGGTAAGAAGACAAGACATGATCAAGACACGACAACAGTCCACAGTCCACAGCGGAATGCATGGGCGCGCATAGCCCGAGAATTGAGAGCCTTTTTGGTGTGCATCGTATTCGTGTCTATCCGTGTACACTCGTGTGCATCTCATTGTAGCCTGGGACGGCTTGTTTTACAAGCAAATAGTTTCAAACTCTTGGAAGTGCGTACAAAGTGGTCTCTTTTCTGGCCCGTCTTTGTGGCCCGTCTTACATGATCTATCTCTAGTCCTCGTACGCGCACAAACTATTAACCGGGCTACTGCAACCTCTTTACGCGGGCTGGACTATCTATTTTTTGGTGCGTCAGCATTTAGTGTCCAAGGCGTACAGTACTGTTGACGTATTGATGTTGGGGGGGTTATTTTTTTCTAGCATTTTTCATTTTCGTCTCTATTTCCTATCTCTCGTTTTCGTTTTCGTCTTTCAACCCCATTTCACCGGAACCCCAGATCCAAGCGAAGGCAACCACTCATGCATGTGAACGAGAATGAGACGAGATAACCAAACAAAACCACACACAAAAAAAAACTGCCGAGTATAGATAAAATCCTCTCCAGCTGGGGAAACCTTGATTTTTTTGTCCGCCTTGCCCGCTTTGTTGGCTTGTTTCGGAAGCTTTGGGAATAGATGCACTGTGTTTCCCAAGCTGAAAGTTTTTGTTCGTTTCTCCATTTACGTCACTAAACGTCACTGATTATTAGTGGCTAGGAACGGACTTTGGCCAGCCGTCACAGCCAGGAACAGACTTGTCCCAGGCAATGACCCGATCCAACATCCAACAATTAAAAAAAAAGATCCTTCCAACAAGCACTTTTTTGTCCGTCGCCCGTAGTCCGTTTTACTGAAACTTGGACACAATCCACGTTTTCAACCTTGTGTGTCTCCTTGGAAGTAGCCCACGTTTCCTCTGTCACGTTTTTTTCATCCCTTCCCACGACCGCCGTCATCCTTCCCGCCGTTTCGGGTCAGCAAGCATCTCTGCATCCATCACAATGCCTTTGGATCGTTTCAACCAGTTTCGGCCGTCTCGGGAGACAAGAGGATGACATATCAGGATACGAGAGGGGTATTACAAAAGGAATACTGCAAAGAAAGATGAACCGGACGCCGTTTGTGTGTGATGCTCTGTAGTCTCAGTGACATGCTCTCTAACTCTGTAGTTTCCAACATACGGACCAGTTTGCTGACTGGTGCCGGTCTCGCAGCAATACGTTTCTCTAACAATGACTCCATTGGCAGCTTGTTATTGGTTTCGCCGCACTTTACTCCGTATTGGCAACAGTTACAAGAGGGTAGTTTCGCCTCAAGCACGTAACAAGTCCGATACTTGGTAATAGCTTTTTCGGGCTGTACACTTGTGCTTTTTTCTTGGTTTTCTCTTATTTCTTGCGATATTCTTGGGTGCCGTTCGCTTGTGATTTTCCTCTTTTTTTTGACCATGTTTCGGCCATTTTGTGGGGGATTTTCTCTGACGTCTTCCACCACTCTTGCGGCATTGACGATCTCTTGATACAGTGGAGTTGGGAGGTGGCGCATGTGTGTGTCTCTCTCTCTCTCTTTTCGTTCCCCGCCTCCCCCAAACATGGCTTGCATAAACGTACACCCTGGTTTCGACAAAGGGTCTTTTCATCGGGCTGTCGATAATACTACAAAAGATAATGGACTCTTTGGGCAAGGACCCTCTTCCAACTCTTTCGAGACCCCTTCCCCTCTCGCTTGCCGATGGGCACCTCTTGGACTCTAGGAACACTTCCGGGGTCCCGCTTGCTGTTCCCTTCTGTAGTATTCGGCAGCCCAGGCTGACACCATACGCAACGCCATACATACACCAGACGTACGGAGCACACCAGACTTGATTTATTGGTCTCTTAAAGTATCCGATGCTACTCGCATGTGTGTATATTCAATCATCATACTCGGACACCTGACGCACGTTTTGACATCATTGTGGACGCCTCTTTCGTCTTGTTGCTGCCGAAAGTGGAGAAACTGTTGATGCAATGGACATGCAGACGGACAACCAAAAAAGACGAAACGATGGGCATTTGGTGTGTCGTGTGGGGATTTGTCCTCTCCAGCCAACAATAGTTATGATACTGTGCAAATGCTAAAAAAACACGCATTAATCAGTCAAGAGCTGAAGAGAGGGGCAGTGGGGGGAGGAGACAGAAACCCCACGGTCTTGAGAGAAGAGGCCTAAAAAAGAATGAACCCCACGGAAGACAAGGCCGCAGAAAAAGGAAGAAAACGTGGGTGGCCGCGAGGGAGCTGTGTGGCCGACCTGTACGATGGGGCAAAAACTGGAGATGGCATTACGAGTAAAGCGACTTCCAAGAGGATACGAGAGAAC
Organism: Raffaelea albimanens; assembly: GCA_002778245.1. Lineage (NCBI taxonomy): Eukaryota > Fungi > Ascomycota > Sordariomycetes > Ophiostomatales > Ophiostomataceae > Raffaelea > Raffaelea albimanens. The sequence continues at coordinate 2,730,534 of PCDJ01000001.1, forward strand.
ACAGCGTGTACGGTGTACTACAGCTATAACTACAGCACGAGTGCTACCTTTTTTTTAGCAAGATCTGATAATACTGTAGTTGTTACAGCTATTGCGGATCGTGCTAGTGCTTCTACGAGTGGGCTTCTTTGGCCTTTTCGGGGCTGCTTCTGCTCCGTTTTTCCTTTTCGCTATGACACTATGATGTCTGTGGCTCTCCATAGTGTGGCTGGCAATTCCTCAATAGGCAAAAAGACAGTCACCGACATCAGCTTTTCATACGATTACAAGATTAATCTTCCGCAACAAGATGAACCATGGCTGATACAGAGTAATTGCACGAGTACGGAGTCGAGTAGTAGCAATACCCGTTTACGATCTGCAAACACGCTCCGCTCTTTATTTCCTCTTTGGGGGTTTCTGCTGTGGCATCATCATCGCTGTCGTCAGTGCTTTTCTGATCTTGCATGACAAGTCGGCGGCCTATCTCTCTCTGTCGTACGGCCACTTGCCCGTCGGGCATGCCGTCTTATCTCGTGGGGAAGCTGGAAGGAAGGAAATGCCGTTGTTTTGCCTCCATCTGTCGTCCTACTCTGGCGGCCACGATGGTAAGTTCCGGCCCCAAGGAACGTGCTGTTGCAGCACTAGGCAAGGGCTTCCTTCCTTCGAGAAGGCTCGATGGAACAGAACAGGCGGGCAAGAGGCAGGCAGGCAGGCCTGCCAGGGCCTCGACGGGTGGTGGGTGAGTAGATTAGGGTCGTCAGCTTCCTTCAGTCCCTGGCTTCTTCCACTTGCCAGACAAGAGTTGTCTTGGGGGTATGGGCGCGCTAACCGCGGAGTGGGGGTGGCATTTGGGTCTGCCCTCTCTTTTTTCAACTCGCTCGGAGACTGTGTCTTGGGGGGAACTTTGGGGGCGATCCTGGGTACGTTATCGTCGCGGTGCAGTGTTCTGAAAGATACACAAGATAGGATGAGGCAATCCACGGTGGGGGAGGCTGTGAGCTTGCGTGATTAAGAGTTGTACCCAAAGTATTACTATTCTGGCTGCTTTTTTGGCCTGACCGATGACAAACGCTTATCAGTGCGCGGCAGCAAGAGGAGGGTGGTCAATGCAGAAACATGCGATTCGGAGATGCGCGAGGGCAAAAGATGTGTGTCCGTGTGTTGAGGGCAAAGAGGAAAGAGGTTCGCAGAATGGCCAGGAACGGAAACCGCAAAGGACATGGGAAAACCGCACTTTTGCCAATGGATAGCACGGCAGCCACAAGCTGCGGGTTTCAACGACAATGGGCGCAAAAAGCAGAAAAAGCAAATAATATGGACTCAAAGTGGACAGTGGCCTGGGAACGCAACGAACCCCGTCGGGAGCGTCCCGCAGCCCGTTTTGGTGCCCGTTTTTTTCATTGTACTGGTTCATTACGAGTCCGCCGCTCTTCATAATCTCTTCATAATCAGCGCCTTTTCCCCTCTGTCGCTGGCGCAATGTGCCGAACACGTGCTTGTGAAAGAGCAGGCCCCGACCCAGAGACCCAAAAACCAGGGCACAAAATCCACACACACCCAAGGGACACACCAAAACAGGCGCCGAGTCAGAAGATACCACCCCCCAAGAAACACCCAGAAGCCACCGCCTTACGTAAATAGGCAGGTTCAACCTTGTTTCCCACACGTCTTCCACCTGGCCTCCCACCACTGTGGTGCTGGGACACAACGGAAAAAAAAGATAGTGTGTCTTACTCTAGCACATAGCGTCTGCAATCACTGGGTATGGCCAGAAACCCAATATAATAGTCTCTTGCTGCAGGACCCATTCTCCATTCTGACCTGCCAAGAATAGCTGTCCATCAATGCCTCCAAAATGCAATAGTAGCTGGTTATTCCAGTGTGGCCCACGTGGAGTTGCCTGAAGGAGAATTTCTCTTGACGCAACGGCCGACAGAACCATCTCGAAGCAGGAAACGCGTGGTATCCAGCGGGTGGTGTTGCCGGTGCACCTCTAAAGTGAATGCGTCCACACGTCGTATTGTCATATTGTCGGCTGGCTTGCCGGTCTGTCAATGGGCCGCCAATGGGCCTCCAATGGGCCGCCAACGGGCCTCCAATTCGCCAATGTGTCACCCTCTCATACTCCTCCAGTGGCCTCTCAACAGGTCTCCAACGAACCCGTCTGGATTGCATTCGGCAAGTTACGAGTAGTTCTCAGCATGGGGCAGTGGGATGTATCTCACAGGGCACAGTAACACCGATGGGAGCGGGGGCGTTGGTCTGCGACAGTTTACCCCCTCAAAATTCCCACGTCTCTGGCACCGGAAGGTGTGCCTTGCCTTGTCTGCTTGCGGAAGGTGCGATTGCGACTGCACCGTCGCCTTGCAGCTGTGCTTCCTTCCTTGTCGTTCGCCATTCGCTTCTCGCCTGCAGGTTTCTGGAGAGGCTGGTGCCGCAAGCCTGCAACAGACTGGAAACAATTGCAGTGTGGTACACTTCTCACCGACAAGAGCCCGCGCCGCAAAAAGGATGGGGCGATTTAACAGAACATGATACCTTTGTAATATTTCAAAATACATGGTAATAATACACGGAACAATCAAGTGCACACCCCCCTGTGTGGCGACGGGGATGCCCTGTTGGTTGGCTTTTTGCCAATGGATAATGCCCGCAACGGCCACGAGTCCTCGTCTGCTCCTTCCTGATTGTTCGCAAACCGAGCAATCGGCTGCCCGGCCGTTGTGTTTTGTTCGCCGAGATTTCTCGCCCTTCCAATTTGCCTCTCTCGCCTTTTCTTCAGTGGCAACCGAAACAAGCAGAGTAATGAAATGCTCAACAGGGTTATCAAAAGCAAATATAAAATACAAGAATACGTAAACAAACAACACGCAATCAAAATACAGGACCGTAGTGCACCCCGAGATCAGAGGACGGGGCGTGGCCCGAATTCGACATAGAGGGACGTACCGAAACGGAGATTGGCGCGATGTCCACTCTTTTTTTTCTTCATGATGGAGAGTGAGTGAATGAGACACCAGGCACAATGGGCGAGTTTGAGTGGGTGACTGAGTTGTGAGAGGGGAGAGAGGGAGATTGAAAAGGCGTGCTCTTTCCCAAAGGTGTTCCCACTTTACCTGCCTTGTTTGGGCAAGACCCCACAAGCTCTCTTCTCTCAAAAAAAGGACCAGTGTGGACGGGCCCGGTGGGGTACTTTTTCTGCTTCCACTTGTTCTCTCGCCGCCTCTTGAAACCTTCGAGAAGGTCTTGCGGAACGACCCAATTGGCTGTTGTCCGTTCCTGCATTAGTGCCTGATGAAGAGTGGGGTTTTTGCCAGACCGAGGAGGGGGTGTGTGAGGGAGAAATTGGAAGCTAAGGCTCATTAGGGATTAAAGTGCGCCCACACCCAGCCTTTCCAACTGAGTGAGGCAAAGAACAAGGCAGAGAGAGAGAGAAAGGACAAGCATGCTCTTCTCTGGGCAACCCCACGTGCTAAACCCAAGCAAGACAAGCCTTTACATACGAGTAGACGCATTTTCTGGCCACATTTCTTATCTCTTGCACCTGAGTTGCGGAGAGAGAAGAGGAGCAAGCGACACTCGTACGGAGTAGAGTGCGGAAAAGCTACTATATAGTATGTAATGCTGCTGGAGACTCGGTTTTCCGCTTTCCGCTGTCGGAGAACCCTGTTCCTTGGCCCGATATGGGACCGACTATGCGACCCTGCAAAGTACGACACTCTTCTTCCTTCTGTAGCACTGTCACCTTTTTAGCGAAACCATCCCCATGGCTAGCCAGAACCAAGTAACTGTTCAGTCACTGTTCCTCGGCTTGCTAGTCTACTGCTACAAAAATGAGTGGCTGGCTACTTGCTGTGCAAGATACGAGTGTTAATCCGTACTTTATCGCTAGCTGAAAGATTGCCCATTAGTAGGCGTGAGACGGCCGCCGCCGCGCCTGCCGACGAAGGGATGATGCCGCTTGGCTGCGCGTGCGGGGGAAAAGTATCTTCAGCGAGTTCTTGGGGGGGAAGAGGATTTTCTCCTCTTTTTGTGGTTCGTTGGTGTTTCTTGGTTCGTTTTGGGTTTGCTTTCTCTAATAGGTGATAAGTTGCTCGTAAACTAGTCGGCCCTTGATCATGCAAGCTTTCAACCAAAAGGCAACTCGATGTGTTTCGTAGAGGTGCATTCTCTGTTGGTTTCTTGTTACAAAACCAGTACTTTTTTCGGTCCTCCTCCTTCTTGTGCAATTGATTTCTTCTTTTACTCCTCCGCAAGATGCAACTCTGTCTTCATCTTTTTAACAGGTATGCACTCGCTTCACAACATCCATCCGCCCATCCATCCTAGACATCCATACATCCGCAAAGGCAGCATTGCGCAAAACAGTGTGTGATTGCACTTTCCAAGGGAGAACAATAAAATGAAAAATAAACAATACACAAAAATAGGTTCTCTTGTTGCTCTTGTCTGGAGCAGTCTACGAGAGCCATGGTCCGTTCTCCCAATTTCGCGTTGGCTTCAGCGTTCTGGCATATTCCGCTGCACCCTGGAAAGGCTTGCCGGGGGTGCCTTTTTAATTTTTTGGGCCAAAAAAAAGTGCCCTGATCTTGTATTCCCTCTTTGCCTGGGATGTTCCTGTGAAATATCACCCCCTCCCCAATGTGAAGTCCCCTTGTCATGGATGGGAATTCCGGTACGACTTGTGGGGACAGAATAGCCAGCTAGACCACAAAAGGAAAGATCCGATACGAGGGATTGGGTACCTGGTTGTGCATCTTCTGGGGGTGTTCTTTCCTGGCTTGTGCCTGGTCCTTCTTGGTTCAAGCACAGGCCGGGCAGACCTGGACAATGTGCAACCCCTGCACTAGCTCGGGGAGGAGGGGGAGAGGAGCGAAACAGATACTGGCTGTGCATATCTTGCCATTTTGTTCCTGAGTGCATTAGTCTGGACATGCACATGTACAAAGTGTGAACAGGCGAGTCCCGATTGAGGAGGAGGAGAGAGAGAGAAAGAGCAAGAAATGGCAAAGAGTCACAAAGACAGGCAAAAAGAAAAAAAATGTCAATAAAATGTCAATAAACAATAGAGGTAACATGAAAGAGAGTGCGACGGTTGATTAGGAGCGCTTCCCCGGTGAAGGCGTGGCCCAACGGTAAAGGGCCCTCTCCGAAAATGACACATCATCCACTTTTTTTTCGGGTGAGAGAGAGACAGAGAGAGGCCGGGCCATGGTTTCCGAGCAGATTACAGTTGTACTGTCAAAGTCAGGTCCTGTAGCATTGGGACAGTTGCAACCGCAACAGCAGAAAAAAAACGTTGCGGAAAAGAGGGAACACACGTCTCGGCGGGGACCACTTGCCACGACGCCCGGAGAGAACCAGTCCAACCACGCAGGGCCACGCAAGAACAGCAGAGGAAAAAGAAAGCAAAAAACCAGGCGAAGCCGGGAAAGAGAACGAGCGGCCACACACATTCTCACAATCACCTTACTCGTGCTATCGTCCCCCGGTTTCCGCGAACAGGACGGAAAGCTATCCAGAAGGCTATCACTAAATCGGACTTAGTGCTGTCGTCGTCTTTTCCCTACTCTTTGACCCCCGGGCTAGCTTGTTAGTGACTGGGAGGGCCTTTTAGGGCAGAAAGGGCCCTGTAGTACCAAGTAAAAAAAGAAGTGTCGGACAAGGTATCTTAGAGTATCTTATCTCGGCCAAACCATTTTGTATGGGGCACAACTGGGGCCATTTGCACTTTAATAATGACTTAATAAGGCGTACTACAGTATATATATTTTGCCCATTCACTCTAACCACGGCAGCGGCCCGTCGTCTGGGTGGGCAAAAAAAAAAAGGCGAACGGGTGGCTCGTCGATGCTCATTTTAATTTCGTAGGTATCTCTGGCTGGCCCTTTACCGGCCCGCCGCATCACCTTACTTTTGAGTCTCATCACAGCCTTTTTGTGATAACTCTCTTCTCTCTCTCTGCCGGGCTACCTTCCGGGCAACTTGCAAGGTGACACTGGGCCTGAAGATCAAACCCTCTCCAAAAGCATAGCCGCATCGCCCAGCTAATCCTGCCGACCGGTTCGCCCCAAAAAATGCGACACTCATAAACAAAATTAACACTTTTTTTTGTTGCCTGGGTCCAAAACATGAACGGCATAAACAACAGGACCACACACACACACACACACAGCCTTGACGGCGTCAAAAAAATTCTAAATATATACTACTGTCGAGTTTCAAGTTTCTTTCATTCCCAAGCACATTCGCCAACGCAAACCGCGGTTAGAATATTTTTGTGAGGCATAAACATACACACACATCTCCCGCCTCTGATCAATGCAGATCCAAATACTGTACTGCACTTGTTTAGGACTTGGTAAAGATATCTCTTCTGTCCCCCCTCTCTCTCTTTCCATCTTTGGTTCTGTGCATTACTTTACATTGCATCTTAGTTAAGTTATATCCCGAGTGGGGGAGGAGAGAAAGAACAGACAAGAGGAGGTGTGTGGATAGTAGTATATTCTTCTTCAGGATTCATCCCCATATATAATCTTTACCGGGGTGGAGGGCCGCCATTGATGTCTGCGCTCTCTCTGTGTCTCTTTTTTGTTCTGTCGTTTTTTTTTTTTTTTTTGTTACTATTGTTCGGCAATTAAAAGGCGTTGCGCTCAGATATCACGGCAATTGGGTTCGATTGGGTCGGCTTCTGTCTAATAAAACGTGGTCAACAGTGGACAAGAAAACAGTGGAACTCGAAGTGATAATATTACCGTTTTTTTTTTTGGACAGTGCTATGCAAATCTCACAAAGTAGTATTACTTTGTATATCTTTGTAAGATGGTCATAATCACACATTGTATTACTCTCGCACAAAAGAGAACGGCGTTGCATAGACAAAAAAGAGTTCTTCGGCTATGTGGGAAGAGTTCGTTGGAAACACATAGAGAAAGAGAGAGATAAGCCGAGCACAAGTTCCCGGCAGAGCCATTTGGGGGAGAAAATGTCTTGTTCTGGTTAACATGGTCCGTCCAGGCGGGATTGTCCTTTCTGGCCTGTCTTTGTTTGCCATTCTTATTTCTCTTTCTGTCTCGTCCAGATCCTGGCAAACAGCCAAACCCTTGCCGGGGAACCGGTGCCTGGGGCGGAACCCTTCAAACAAAGTACACCGTACGCAATACGCGATACAGGGGCAACAAAAAAGACCAAAACATCCCAAGCCCGTGGTGAGAAGGAAGGTGAACAGGTGGGCTAGTCTGAGGGTAAAAAATATTCAAGGTACTTCCGTACTCGTACTCTCGTCAACTCGGCCCTCCGGCCTTGTTGCCAGGACCCGAACATGGGTCGTTGACAGGACGGCTTATCCGGAAGAGGAAAAGGAAACGAGAGAGGGAGGCAACATGACATGGATGATGGTCGACCAGGGGTGGACGGCGACCACCACGAGGCACTCGGGCGAACTTTCTGGCGAACCTTTTTTTTTTTTTTTGCTTTACCTGTCTGTGTGTGGGTTGGTGGTGGCTGGGATGGAGTCAAATTCAAGAAAATGCAAAGGGCCCACGTCCGTGCCTCTGGGATAGCAGCTACGAGTTACTACGGTGTAGTAGTACTATCAAGCCAGCAGGGGGGCATGTCGTTGACGATGAAGCTATGCCTCATGTGTGCTTCGTACAGAGTATGGCGTGGTGGCCACAAAAGAAGAGGAGAAGCTGCAGAATAAGGAAAAGGCAACAGAGAGATGTGATAGTCCAAGACCTACTACTATGCACCCTTGCTCCGGGAGTCGACTCCGATGGGGACGGGGAAGGACGTGTGTGTCGGTTCTGGCTTGTCGGTTCCTGGCGTGTGGGTGGTCGCCATCTCGCCATCTGGCCTTCCTTCGGGCTCTCTTCTCCTCTTTCTGTGCCATCTTCATTCAGTTTAGTCCATCTGTTAAACTCTCGGTTCTGGGTTTGAAACCCACTATGAGAGTACGTGTATTGCCGGAGAAAAAAAGATGCTGCCCAGTATTGACTGACACCTTGGCTCTGGTAAGGAACTCGTAACAAGGTAACGTCTTATGTACGGGAGTGTACTACTATCTTGGAGAGTACGTGTACTCGTAACTCCTTGTACCCATGCCGGCAGGATGCCCCTGCTATGCAAGGCAACGTTTTGGGAACAGACAAAGAGGAAAGGCAGTGCGGATACATACTACTAGTAGAGGAGAGATGTCCTCTTCCAAGGAAAAAGAGGTGAACGTCCATTCTTCCCCGCCAAGCTTTCTCATTTTGAGGCATCTCACCGACAAAACGGCGCAGTCTGTAACAAGTGTGCAATGTAACAGTAACAGGTCAAAACTGACAGGAATGCTGCGAGGTGGCAACGGGGAGGATAGAGCAAAGAGGAAAAGCCTGCTCTAGGGAAAAGAAAACAATGGCGAACAAAGAAAAGGAAACAAAAATCGCATGCTATTTCTACAATGTGGTGATATTTTTGCTTTCTTTTTTGGTTCTGTCGTTTTTTTCTATGGGAGTTGTGGAGGACGTCGGCGCCGGTCGGGGTCGGGTAGGATGGGTGAAGAAAGGAGGCAAAAAGGCGGCCGGAGCACGATAGGGAAGAGAAGGCAGTTCGTACCTTGCATGGTACCTGCAGGTGCCACTTCGTGGCCTGCCAGGCTGCCACAGCACTGGAAGAACGCTCTTTCCTCTGCTGGGGCCGATTGACCAGTCAGGACCAGGGATGAATGCACCAGGCCAGGTACGGCGGTACTTCGTGCCTTCCTCAAACTCGCTCTGCCTCGGTGGAATCAGCTGTTTCGGCTAGTCCTCTTTTTTTTTGGGCTGCTGCACCCGTTCCTGGTTTTTCTGGCAGCGTCCGTCACTGTCTATCTGCATCTGCTAAAGAGGTTGCATGAGACGGGGTGGTCCACCTGGCCGGAACGCTTCCACTGTTCCGGGGAACCTGCTGGTATCTTTCCTGTGCACATCGCGTCCAGCCTGCACTACTTCGTATCGTCTCCATAGCGTGTACTTATGCAAGGGCCAACCTTGAATTGTGCATTGGTGCTGTGGAAAAAAGAAAAGAGGATAAAAAAAAGGACAGCCAAAAAGAGAGCCAAAGGGACAAGCCAGCCGGCCAAAGAGGCACCAACGACGCCATGGATGGAGAAGTTATGCACGCCCGAGGGAGGACCCAGCGCGCACAAAAAGCTGAAAAGAGTCGCTCATGCATGCTCGATGGTGGCTAATGCAAGGAAGAGGAGATATGACGCGTTTGTGGTGGCCACAAAATCGCGAAGGGAGTCTTTTAGTGGACGGGCGGTGTCTCTCGGCCTGTAGCCTCTCTCTGTAGCCTCTCGCATCTCACTCTAAAGTGGTCTGAAGTCCAAGCACGCCAGCCCCATCAGAGTGGTTGTAGCCCACAGCACAGAGAAACCCACTGTAAGACGTAGCACAGAACGCCTCTGGCGGCCCTGGCTGTGCCCTGGCGTCGGGGCCTTCAGCTGCCGCAGAGAAGCCGAGTGTCCGCTCGAGTGCCCGCCCTTTTTTTTTTTTTTTTTTTTTTGGCTTACGATCGCTTCCCTGTCCCTGTCTTTCCCTCTTTTTCCGTTTTCGCACCTGTGCACAGTGTAGTATCACCATAGGCAGACCGCGCTGTTCCTGAATCCGTCTCTTCGTACCGCAAGCCTTAGTGGCCAATCACTCCACATTTCGGATCGTTGCGCCTGGACTGGCAGCTTGGCTTGTCCCTGCTGGCCTTCTTCGGCCTCCCGCACCTGGCTGGCCTGGTCTGTGGCCTGGCTTGTTCCATCTGACCCGGCTGCTCCATCTGGTGTCCCCCAATCTCTGTGGCTCCTCCTTGGCTGTCGTGCCTGGATCATGCAGGCTTTTTTGGTGTCGAGGGTCGGCAAGATCTTGCCTGGTCCGGGCAGTGCGTTCCTCTGCGGCCATTGGTGCAAGACGCCACCTTGCCGTTACTTCTAGCGGCCAGCACTTTGCCAATAGCCTCGTGCTATGGCAGCAATATATGCACGCATATGATAGTGTGCCTAGAAGAAGACGAGAAAAGGCGGCACAGATGCGTGGTCTTTGCCTCGAGTGGGGTGAGGGTCTACTCCGTATCTCTTTCACCGTGCATATGCGTGTTGCTTCCCAGGCGAGATACGCGGTGGTAGCATGTGAGGATCGGTGACGGATTGGCAGGCTTGCCACATTCCAATGAGAAGACGAAGGGAGGAGGGCTGGCCATCGGGCCTGTAACAAACTGTCAGATACGGCTAGGTCAGTTCATCGGGCCAGGGAGGCCCAGCCGTCCCCGCGTTTGTGGGCTCTTCGTTTCTCGCCCTTTCCTACGAGTAAGATGCCTTCCCGCTTGGTCAGAAGAAGGCATCGGGCCGGGTTGTCACGAGAGAATGGGTGACAAGAGTTGACAAGTCGGAGAAGGAGGGGCTGACACCGTAGGTTCCTTTTTTTTTTTGACCTGGTCGTTCTTTCCTTTTTTTTGCTTCGTTTTTTTTCGTTGCTTTTTCCGCGTCGCTCTTGCGTTATTCTGCGTGTCCGTACGTCCCTTCTCCTCCCTGCGTTCGCTCTGGCGGGCTGGAGACGCACTAGTCGGGCGGGCTAGCAATGGGTCTCCATGGCGTTGAAACAGCCGCGAGATGTGGGCATTGGTGGCCCGCCTGGGGAGCTGGTCCAGTAGTTGGTCTGCTCTTTTTTAGCCCCGTGTAAGAAAACTGTTAGCGCAGCGAATGACAGGGCGATCAGGGCGAAAAACCAAGACTCGACCAGACGCGCGAAAAAGCAAGCAAACACTCTGGAAGCAGGAGCAGGAAAGTCGGAAAGAAGAAAAACGACACGGCGATAACAAAGAGTGACATATGGTCCGGCGGGGAAGGGCCAGTTAGTTAGTGGTGGCACGATGCAATGGCAGGGTACGAAGTTACGAAGACGAGCAGACTGACCGGCCCATGTTGGAGTGACCCTCCACCCCGCTCCGTCTTGCAAGAGACGAGATACCAGTTACGAGGCCGCGATGGCAAAAACGGGCAAAAAAAGAAGCAGGGCTGATAACAGAGGAGTGCCGTGCCAGCCCACTGCTTGCTGGCCTTGGAATGGAAGTCGCCACACTGGAAACCAGAGAGCCACAAAATGCTACGCAAACCACACACTTTTATACAAAGTATACATGGCAGAAAGCCACATATACGAGTACGCAGGGCGCACGCACGTACAGTCCACGAGTACTCGTACGCCTTTTTTTTGCTCCTGGCAAAGCGAGCCGAGTGGAACGCATGAAGCAATGTTTCGGTGGGTGTTTTGCGAAAAACAGGCTGTGCCCGCTGGGGAGGGGAAATACAACAATGATGCATCATTATTGTCGTGTCTTGGTTGTCTCATTTGGTTGCTTTTGGAAAAAAAAAAACAAGAGTATCTTACATGGATGAGTGCAAGGTGAGATACAAAATACTCGTATTATCAATTATCTCACAATGTGTGTGCTCTTTTGCCCATTTGTTGCCCCACACTCGAGAAAAAGCAAAGAGGATGCGGTGGTCCGTGAGGTCAGCAGTTGCAACGGTTGGCCGGTTCGATTACTTTGGATTCCTGCCCTCCGGCAGCCCCGAGGGACACTGCAGGTGCCGTTTCGGGAAGGAACGAAGGCTTTGAGTTGCAGGCCCTGCAAGAGGGCTGTGGTATCTGCAGATGGTAGGTTGGTTGGTGGCCAAAGGGCAGGGCCGACAGATCGCACCAAAGAGGAAAGTGCTTTGGGATATGGGCAAGCGGTGCTGCATCAGATTGAGCAACACAAAATGCCATACAAGGCAGTCGCCAAACTTGGCTCGACGAATAGCAGGCAAGAGCGACGCACACACGCACGCTCGCACACAATCCCATTGCTCTCAAACAAATGCACTTGCTGGCGGCGGCGGCATATCCGCCAACATAACCACTCTACAAATTAAAAAAAGAAGCAGCTGTGGAAGGCGTAGAAGACACTGAACCCTGCTTGCTGCCAGAGCCATGTATCGTCTTACCCCTCTCTCTCGTGTCATCGTTCTCTAGCCAAACAAAAAATCGCCGAAATGGTGGGCCACTCTTCTCTTTTGTTTTAGTTTTGTGTGCCTCGTCTGTTTCTTGGAGTTGCATGGATGATGTCCACCAAAGTGCACAATACGGCGAGCCTATTATTTTTGTCTCTATTTTTTGTTTCTTATTTTTTATACGCACACATTCGTGTTTGCCACCCAAAGTGTGCGTGCCATTTGAATGGTTACCACTATATGCTTTTTTTTTGTTCCTTATGGTTTAACGCCTGCTTTTCCATACGTGCCTGTGAGTGGTTGACGTCTACTGCGTGTGCGCTTTGCTGAGGTTCTTGGATACGCTTTTAAGTGGTTGCCGCTTTGCCTGTGTTGCACGTTTTCCTTATGTGCCTCCATATTTTCTATCCAATCAGGTTGCTGCGTTTCAGGACTTGACAACTTGGCTGTTAACCCATTTTCACAGTTTATTTGTGAACGGAACACCTGATTGGCCATTTTTATAAAGGTGCCGTCACACACACAAGGCACACATTCCCAAAGCGCGCGGCGTTCTGGCCGATCTTTGACATGACTGGACCTTGACAGCGTCGGCGCGACGTGAAAAACCAAGGTAGGGCTGGAAATGCATTCCTCGTGATGGTACGGCCAAAGACCTTGCATATTCTAGTGTGCTATCCTGTGCGCGGGATGGGTGGGAAGCCGGAAAGCCCAGCATTCCTCACGTCTGACGTGCGATACGCTCAGCATGGTCCAAGCTCTGAATGGACAGAAATGGGGGCCAAGCGGCCCATTGAAGTGGCCTCAGCGTGAATACATTGTGGGCGAATCGCGATGGCTCAGGATCATCATGGATGATCACAGAGACGAAACGTATCCTGCATAGAACAAAAGTAGGAAAAAAAATAAAGAATGAATAAAACGCGAATAACAAACAAGAATTAAACAGATCATCATAGACACGCACGCACACATGCACACACGCAAGTTAATGTGTACACCGCATCTGACGAATAAGACATCACGGTCTCTTGGACCAGTCCATGCGCCGGCCAAAACGTGCAGGAAAGAGACCCAGTCGGGCCCAATGGGCCGCATGCACGGCACACACGGGGAAAGGGCGTCGGCGCATGACGAGTCTTGAAAGTCTGGATAGTCCACCGAAAGGGAGACATGACGACGAAAGGGAGCGCAAGAGGTTGGAGGAAGGGTGCGGGTTGGCGCAGAACCGAATTGGTTAACTCAAGATACAACCAGCATTCGTTGCATGGTCCACGGTGAGCGGAGAGAAATTATGCCAAGGGATTGTGCCATGGCATGAGGGGATGGATAAAAGTGTTCACAATTTGCGCAAGGGGTCCCGAGTGTTAGTCACGAGGGAGAGCTTGTCTCTGTTTTCTCTGGCGCATGAACGATGAGCCTGCCACTGAAAGATGACCCAGATTTCAGTGGGCGAGAAGCCTGGCTGTGCCCTGTGGAAACCCAGGTTTTGGGGGCCGAGTCCATGCTATTACACCGGCGGTCTTAATGGGTCCTCTGCCTTTTGTGCGGTTTTGTATGGCCCGCTATGGGTCTCGCATGGGCCTGGGCAATGGCTATGGCGCATTTCCAGACCCTATCTGCCGTGATTTGCGAAACGGTTCTTTGCTTTTTTTATTCCCATTTAAATTTGAGTGTTTTAAACTTTTAAGAGAAGATATCATGATTCAATGCATTGCTGTCTGCGACTGGCTCTCTGCGACCTCTGGGTGGCTGTTTCGCACATCAATGATCGCCGCGAGCCAGCGTTTGTGCTTTTCTGTCTCTTTTTTGCCTTTTCTTGCTCTCTTGCGCCAGCGTTCTGTATGTCGTTCATGTTTCGCCTGCGCCCATCCCAGCCCACATCACCCATCCCTTTCCATCCAGTGGAATGCCGGCCAAGGAAGGAATGATGCGCCCTTGGAGGGTGACCAGAAACAAGAGCATTGCCGACTAACTGGTACTTTTGGTGAAGAGATTTTCTTCCTGCAGTGCCAATCTTTTCGGGCAGGAGGGCTTTCAATAATCCATACTATTACCACGTAAATAGAGAGGCTGGCTTGCTACGCCAGGCGAAAGGCACCATTGGATGAGCCCACACGAGAGCGCAGCTCCATTGCCAGAAGCCATTGGGCTCAGAAGGAGACACAGGCAGAGGTTATCGATTCTGCTAGACCGCGGGCAGTTGGCGGCGTGCTCTAAAACGGGGCCACGCTAAGCTTGGGAGGACGTAGCACACTATATTCCCCACCAACCAAGGTTCGGGTTTGGTGGTTTTCTGTTCCTGAAGATCGCTGTCGGGACCGGTGTTTCCAGAGTCGACAGCTATTGATTTTCCTCGGGGCGCGGCGGCCAGCCAACTTTTTTTATGGAGTGGGGCAGCTTGCGCGAGAGGGACGCCTTTTTGCAGCGTTAACCGTGGTTTGGCCCATTAGTCTTGTCTCTTGCACCAGACTCTAGCAGTCAATGCATGACGTTGGCCTTTTTACGTATTCGCGGACAATGTGGGCGAGGTGGACGCCGTGGAGCATAATCCATTGTTGCATCTCGACTAAGATACTATCTGTGCATGCGCAGGGACTGTCTCCGGCCGTCTCTGAATGGGCGCGTACGAATAGGATCAGCCACTGGGACGAATGGAGCGTCTCGTCGCTCCCTCGTGAGCACATGTGAGCATGACGGATGAGATGCGCACATTCGTCAACCGCAATGCCGAGCTGCCACTGGCCAACCGCAACTGTGACTTTGGAGGGCCAAACCGCGCGGCCCAGCCTATCACGAGCGCCTGCATTGGAGCGATGGGGAAAGGCCACAAGTTCGGCGACTCTAATGCATGGGGCGGCTCAGGCTGGAGGTTGAGAGGTCAAGCAAGCCAAACATCGAAAGCAAGCATTTCTGGGAAAGGCCACGAAACTAGTTTCGTAGTTTCGTCGTATCTACCATAGTTTGCAGTTTCCTACATAGGACTCGTACTACTGGTGGTGCAATGGTACGCGCCCAAGCACTATCCTAGTATGCAAAGTGCTTAGGTGCTCGATGTCTGCTCGAGCGCTCGAGCGCTTGTGGGGAGAAGGCGAAAAAGATGGTGTGCTTGTGGGCCAAACGCAAGAGCGGAAGGGTGGTGAGATACACAGATACGAGCAAACACTAATGCTTACACTGCAACCCTTTTGGCCCGTCCACGTCGGAGGAATCAAGAAAAAAAAAAGAAAGAAGACAAAAAAAGAACCAAAAATCTAAGAAAAATCATATGAAAAAAATAAGAGCCTTCATCCACGTCGATGCGGTTGCCTCCTGAATAGACAAGGAACATGATAGATCAGAGACCACGGTCGAGGAGCAGCAAGCAGAAAGACCAAAAAAAAACTACCGTCCAGCAGGGCAGGGAAGCTGCATACTCGTATGCAGGTCTGGCGGCGATGTATGCCCTGCGCCTACAACGAGCAGCTACACTGTGGACTGCCGGTCCAGCCATGGCATTATTTGGCGGGTGCTAATGCCCGCAACGCTCTTTGTCACGGTATCGCCGGGTGGTGCAGCGGTGCAGCGGTGTAGCGAGTCGCCGGGGTGTGTGCTTGTTCCTGGCTACGGGCTGTCGGTCTGTCATGCACGAGAGGCGGCGAGGCACTGAACACGCGGGATGCCTCTGTGCCTGTGCCTCTGGTTCATCCGGGGCCAGTCTGTCTGGCTGTGCCTCTGCGTGCCTCTGTTGGCAGCCAGGTTCTGGAATGGGCGATTGGCTTCGGGCTGGCTTGCTGGGCTTGGGGGTCTTGCTTTTTGCCCTGGGGCTGCCCGTCTCTCGCATCTCCTGCCCTCCCGCTTTCTTTTTGCGCTCGTATGCCGCCAGCCTGCTGATGGCTTTTGTCTCTGGCGGCCTGCTGTGTGTCGCTGGCTGGCTGCGCTTCTTGCTTTTTCCGCAGTCTGGACGTTTGGCTGGCCAGTGGGGAACCGATGCCTACATGGCAAGATACAGTGGCCCGAATGCCGCTGCACGTTCTGCTCCACGGCGGTACCTCTGTCTCTCGGCCTTTCGTCTCGTCCCTCTCGTCGCTCTGACTGGTGCTGCAGTACGGTGGTGTGCCGGCCAATCAGCGTGCGCGGCCGGTCTGTCCAGAATTAGAAAAAATAGCGAATTTCCGTTGTGCTGCGCCTTCCTCTGTCCCTAGTACCTACCACCTCTTTTTTGCCCCAGACATGCAGCGAGCCAGTGGCCGACCACGCCAGGGGTTTCCCTCTCTGCGAGTATCGTACTAGTCAGATACATGGTACAGGTACGAGCAAGTACCCGCACCCCCCCTCCCGCTACGGGCCACCCCCTTCCTTCTCGAACACACACCCCCCCTCCCTCGCCCGCGCTCCATCCCAATCCTTGTCGCACCAAGGAGGCCAAAAAAAAAGCGACAGGGTGGGTGGGTAGACGGGTCCCCCCCCCAGTCCAACGCAGTGGTGTGTGCTGGGTGGAGCCCTCTGGGTGGTGGCTCGCTGGGTCTCTCAGTCTCCCAACTGTGCCCGAAAGTCGCTCTGCTCGCGCTGGCCTGCGCTCTTGGCTTCGCCTTCGCTGGGTCCGCCGCCCGCTCCACTCTTTGCCTATCGACGTGCCCATCCATGCATGCATGGCCTTTTTTATCTTTCGTTGATCTGAGGCCCGGTGTGGGTGTGCTTCGGTCGTTTTTAAGACTCTCGCTCGTCCCTCCTCGCTCGCCATCTGCCTCCCTCCCCGTTGCAAGGACTACTTATCCTCTTGTGTCTCCCCTTCCCTCGTTCATCCACACTCGTTTTTGCTCTTCATTCTTTCTTGCCCATCATTTCCACTTCACGATCGTTTGATCCGTTCACTTGGAACCAGTTGTGTGTTCGTTTTTGTTGTGCTGTGTTCATTCTGTTTTATTCTTCTTCTCTTCTTCCTTTCTCACGACCTCTTCGGTTCGTCCTTCTTTTGGATACATCGACACTTGGAACCCCGTTCCTGCCAATCTTTATATACATCACCACCGTCTCTTCTTTCTTCCCATCTGTCCTCTTATATATACACTCTTCTCCTTCCTCTTGTATATCTATTCCTTCCTAATCCACCTGTCCTCGACAGCCAAGGAAAGAGCGACTGATCCCGAGACGAGTCTCTATGTACAACATCACCACCCTCCGGGTCTTCTTCTAAACCACCAGACAGTTCTTCGTCCAAGACTGCCGTCCATTCTTTCACCAAACCGCACATCCAATCCGCACAGGAACCACCATCTTTAGGCCTCTCGCCCCGTCCAACCGACACAACACTTGTACAACTACTATTCGCAACTACGCCTTCCCGCGCAACTGCTTCTTCCTTTCGACCCTGTATAACTTAATTTCTAAACAACCAAGAAACCAAGAATCCGACATCTACACATCCGGTGCGTGGCCTCGTCCTGCAAGAGCAGAGCCCCAATGCCCAAGACGGCCTCACTAACAAACCCGTCCAGAACAATGGAGTCCATGATGAACACGATGGCCCCGGCCGCCTTCTACTACTACAACCCAGACCCCAGCCCCGAGGCCCGGCAACACGGCCACTTCATCCCTCACCCTCACCAGCAGATGCCCATCTACCCAGTTGTGCCTACCGTGCCGTCCACACCCGTCTACTCGCGGCCAAACTCGTCGTGCTCGCAACAACAACAGCACATGCTGCCCATGAAGGCCTTCACCAGCATCCCAGCACACATGATGACCCCCATGCCGTCGCCGCCAGCTCCGTCTGCCGCCACTGTCACCAGCAGCACCGTCCTGAGCCACCCCGTGGCCCACAAGCCCGCCATCATGCTGGAGACCGAGTTCTGCGACGCCGACGGTCTGCGCTACCCGTCCACCCCCCCGCTGTCGACCACCTCGAGCATCAGCAGCCCCGGTAGCTGCGACATGCTGGCCACTCCCCTGAACCCCATGTTCTCCGGTCTGGACAGCTTCGACGGCCTCAAGGAGTCCTGCGTGTCTGACGTTGCCTCTGACAAGCTTCCCCTTGCGGGCTGGTCCAACTGCTCCTCGCCGCCTCTGACACCTGGTAAGTGGAATACAAAAACCCCATGAGTCATTCGAAAATGGAGCGTCCTGTGCATTGGGCAATGGGACTGTTTTGGGAAGAGCGACCTGTCGTGCCTTCCATTTCAGTCACAGGCGGGGCCTCCTAACGGCCTCGCTCAAGCCTTGCCCATAAAATTTCCGTCTCACCCCTTCCCTCAAAAATCAACATTCCCCTGTTTCCATCTCGAAAACCCGCCAATTTCATCACTTTCGACATCTTTACTGATTACAACGCTCCCTGCAGTGTACATTCACACCCAGGTGCCCGGCAAGACTGCCCCCAGCAAGCAGATTTCTGCCTCTGTCAGCAGCGACCTCCTGTCTGTGTCTGCCTGCCCATCTCTGTCTCCGTCTCCTTCGCCCTACCCGCGCTCGGAGCAGGACAACGACTTTTGCGACCCTCGCAACCTGACTGTCAGCTCTGTCGACGGCGCTCTGTCGCCCGAGTTCTCTTCGCTGTCTTCGCTGTCTGCTGAGGACGACTTCATCAAGAGCGAGTCTCTGGCTGCCCAGACCGAGTTCGACCAGTCACTGACCAGCGGCCTGCTCGAGGACTTCCCCGAGCTTGAGTCCGAGGACGACTTCCTGAACGGCCTGGTGAACCTGGCTGGCGAGTCCTCGTCCGTGTCCTCTGCCACCACTCCCGCTTCAGGCGACCTGTCCATCCGGTCGCGTGCCAGCTCTTCTGCCTCGTCTGCTCACTCCGAGTTCGAGTGCGGCGAGTTCTTCAACAACTGGGAGTCGTCTGCCGAGGCCGAGCACCCCAGCAAGCGCCAGCGCACCGCCTCGGGCAGTGCTCCCGCCATGACTTCTGCTGCTGATGCCACCTCGGCCACCAAGACTGAGCAGTCGCCCGCCAGCTCTGAGGATGCCGGTAGCGTCTCGGACAACAACGCCACCAACTCTGTAAGCTCGGGCAGCCCGTCAAACACTGGCAACGACATGACTGCTATGCCTGCCCCGACAAACCGCCGCGGCCGCAAGCAGTCGCTGACTGAGGATCCCTCCAAGATCTTCGCCTGCGACCTGTGCAACCGCCGGTTCCGTCGCCAGGAGCACCTGAAGCGCCACTACCGCTCTCTGCACACCCAGGAGAAGCCCTTCAACTGCCACGAGTGCGGCAAGAAGTTCTCCCGCTCTGACAACCTGGCCCAGCACGCCCGCACCCACGGCGCTGGTGCCTTTGTCATGAACCTGTACGACGACCCGGAGATTGTTGCTGCTGCTACCGGCTACCCGCCGCACCCCATGTATGCACCCCACGCCATGGCCATGGCTGAGGACTACAACAACATGGGCCGTGTCCTGTTCCAGGTGGCTGCTGAGGTCCCCGGCAGCGGCAGCGATTTGTCATCAGATGATGCCAGCGACGCCCAGAAGCAGAAGAAGCGGAAGCGGATGGACTAAGCAATGAAACCAGCAAGAGTGATTCAGTTCATCTGGAGCTAGTCTCAAATTAGTCCCATCCTCCTTCCACATTCCTCTTTCACAATCACGCCGCCGGTGATCTGCTTCTATCTGACAGCTCAACGGCGTTCGCATGCCAGACACGACTTTGATGACATACACATTCTTCTTTCCGACCTACCCCGCTAGCTATTTACGCGGATCGGTCTCTAGGGTTGGTTGAGGTGTTCAGGAGGTGGGCGGCTGTGTTGCCTTTTTCTTGTACGAAAAGACAGACACGACAACAATGGACACTTCATCACACATACACACGGTCACTATGCGGCAGGAAACAAAAGTCTTTGAAATTGCGCGCGTTTTCTGTTTTTATTATTAGCGACTTCCTCCACGAAGAGGCTGCGCTTCTGTACCACCAACTGTTTTATTTTTTTTTTTTTCACCAAAGGCTTTTTCATTCTTCCCTGTCCTGTTCTATCACTTGTTTTCAAACACATTACTTCACGATTGCTATTTTGCGAAAAGCGTTGAATTTTGATATTTTATTCGGAGGAAAACACAAAGGGAAGATCACACATGGAAGGGCAAAGCAAGGATTGCGGTGTGCGCAGAGCAGTCTTCCAAAGACAACTGAGATCCTCTGGCACGCACGCGACATCCTGATGGAGGAGAGCAACAATTTTGGATTTTGTTTTGGTCAGGAGGGGCCTTTGGCTCCAGCCAACCTTTTCTTTCTATCGTGTCTATTTTCCCACCCTTATTTTCTGTTCACTTTTGTTGTTCCTATTTCTTTCTTGCTCTCTTCCCGGATTCGTTTTTCTCTTATTTACCGCTGGTGCTGGGGTGTTGGGGTTCCCGTCAAAAATGGTCTCTACGGTGTGTGCAGGTCACAGTCGCAAGAGGGGAGAAACCACCAACTACTCTACAAGGCCCAAGCGAAGCCCATTTGGAACATGTTCTGCGCAGTCTATGCACTATACAAGCAAAATAAAGCAAGTTGCCAATAAAAAAAATACGTTCATATACGATAAATTGTTTCGTGCCTCTTTTGTATTACTAGATTATGAGATATTATTTTCGGCCATAGAGAAATACGAATATATGGCCGTCGTCCAAAAGTAAAAAAAAAAAAAACTGTGCATAACCGATATTGTCCTCCAGGAATTGTCTGTTGGTACTACTTGTGGAAAGTAAACGGGCATATTTCGTAGTAAAAAGGCCGTAACAGCAGCGAGGAAATACATAGTTGCGAGTAGTACTACGTACGAGTAGTGCGGAAGGAAGCTGCTGAAGAATCCATTAGAGAGAAACTTGCTCTAATTGACGTTAGCTATTGCGTGTCTGCAGCTATGCTACGACTAGCTTGGGGGCTGCGAGAGACCACGAGCACGCATGTGGAAAAGCCATCTCTGTAACGACGCTATTACTGCCACAGACAGTACGAGTAGTTTTAAGTGCCTTGAGCACACAGTGGCAAACTATTATCTATCAGTAGCACTTTGAGGCAGCGGGATCCAACCTAACGGGACGGGCTTATTCCCACCCGGCTGGATGGCCCGACGCCAGACAGGGGTAGTACAAGACCAAGGCCAGTCCAAAAGATCCAAACCGCAATTTCACTAAAAGCTAATAGACTGGGGTGTCCGTCGCTGCAAGATGCTAAAGAAAGAGAGTGGCTGAAAGCCCATGGCCCCAAGAGAAGCCAGTCTGCGAGAAAACAAGGGAAATCTACGTGTACATAGGCCGAGCAGGCACTAACAAGATCAACGACGCCAAAAGACGCCAAAAAGGGACCAACACGATGGATCACCAAGGGCCACCAGGGCCACCAGGGCCACCAAGGATCAGAAACAGCGGCGACGAGGGAGCACAGCCCACAAAAGGCGCAAGAATAGCATCCCTCGCCTAATGCGCTTTTGCAAAATTCCTCGTAAGATTCTGACCAAGTTTGCAAAATTTGGCCTTGGCTTCAGCCCGGAAGGATCGATGGAGCAATATTCTTCAGCAAAGCTGGCCGGCCAGGCAGGCTCCCTCATGGCTTCCCACCTACCCGCGAGATGAGCTCACTACCGAGAGCACTATGAGTTGCGGTCACGTATAGCGAGATATGGCTATCATGGCTGAAAACATCTTTTTTCTACTTCCTGCTTCCATGGCTGCACCTATTCTGAGCAGAGCTGCAGGACACTATTGGCTGCAGGACTCTATAGACTCAGACACACTCAAACTCTGATCGTGTTGTCGGGTCTAACGACACGAGGCAGTTCCCAGCCAATATTGAAGAGAGGAAGGATGGATGGCCTCAGCTCTTTTTGGAAAACGTGGTCTAGCAAGAGCCCAGCGCACAAACTCGTCCTATCTTCAAGACCAGTGCCGTCGTTCCCCACCACCTTTCCAAAGGCGGCGATGCCAGGCGGCCACGCACACAATCACACACACGCGCCTACCACAAGGCATGGAACCGGCCCGGCCACGTTTTGCCCTACCCATTATTTGCTTTTTCCCCTTTTCCAGTTCCTGGCTATACCCGACCAACTACCAAGATCGTGTTCCAACAGTCTTTCTTCTATTGACAATTAGGACTGACTATTTTCGAAAGACCTCAAAAGTATGAGTACATACGTTGACATGGACGGCCCCCCCGAGACAACTAAGAGCATTTAATAAAACGAGCCGAAATCCTTCCCCATGACTACTCGAGCTAGTGAGGAGATCTGTACCACAGAAGAGGAGACTCTGGGCTGAGGATCCCCGGGAGGCCGAAGCAAAAAAAGGGCAGCGTAGCCTTCGGGACGGCAAGACCGCCCGCAAAGGCTACGGCTCAGCAGCATTACTAGGCTCTGTAATAAATGAGCAAGATTGAGTGTGAGATTTTATCAGTTGGTCCGTGAGATAGGCCGAGATGCGACTAGATGGGCTGTTCAGTGTCCGACGACCGACTAGGTGAGAGATCCTCCTCTTCTGTCTGTCTAGTCGCCACCAAAACATTGCCTCTTTAGGGAAATATGCTCGCAAGCACAGAAAAGATCAAGTCCCAGACTATGGCTGAACTGGTAAATAGTTTATGGAAATCGTCTTTCGCCCCCATCACGCTGCGCAGGCAAGCACAAGTCTACTCATGCACACCCCCAGACCCCCCCTGTCCGGCTATCCTATATTTTTTTTCTTGTCCTATTACTACTCCGTAGCTGAAGGGCACACACCCTCTTCCGGCTTTGGGCTTCCGGCGTCTCCATAGCGCTGTTCCGGGACCGGCCCGGGACCGGCTCTTTTCTTGACCTCGTTCCCCTGGACCCGGGTCGCCCGCCACCCCCCGTCCCCGAGAGGACCCCCTTGTCCTGGCCCCCGATCGACTCTTGGGAAAATCTCTCTATTTTTTTCTCGGAAACCAGTCGGATCGTGCCCCTGGGCAGTCTCTGTGACCAAGGTTTTATTTGTGCATGCCAGTACGAGTGGTTATTTCCATGAGGACTTACTCTGTAGGGAGTGCAGGTAGGCGTTTTCGGCGCTCTTATCTCCAAAAGTATCGTACTTACACAAAACTTGTTTGCTTAGCTAATCACCACGTGACCGCGCGTGAGAGTGAGATTCTTGGCCCTGTAAGACCGATTTTGGTGTACAATGGGATTCCGTACTTTTGGAGGGGACAAGGAATCTTTTTTTTTTTTTTTTTCACACCCCCTCTTCTCTCTCCATCAGGCCAGAAACCACAAAGTACTGTTCCAGACCCGCCCTTCTCGTACGAGAGGCTCGTACGCTCAACGAGTGTCTCCATTGGATCGGGCAAGGGAAAAGAAGAAAAAAAGGCACCCCCCCCCCCCCTGTGAAGTTTACACAGTGGGCTTCTGTTGCATTCTCCCGTGTGGAGGGCAAATCTCCCGTCCGGGGCAGAATACAGAGAACCAGCAACCATGGCTAGTGGTGGCGGTGGTCTTGGGGTGATCGCCCTCATCTCCGGCGGCAAGGACAGCTTTATCAGCGCGCTGCAATGCATGGCCGAGGGACACCGCATAGTGGCCCTGGCCAACCTGTACCCGGGGGGTAAGGAGAGGCAAGCTGACGGTAGAGGCGAGGGAGGCGGCAGGGACTTTGAGGACGAAGAGGACCTCAATAGTTTCATGTACCAGACGGTGGGCCATGAGATTATCCCCCTGTACGCCGAGGCCACGGGCCTGCCGCTGTACCGCCAGCCCATTGTCGGCCGGGCCGTGCACGAGGGTCGGGACTATAGCGTGGGTGGTGGTGGTGGTGGTGACAAGGCTGGCGAGGCTGGCGAGGCTGGCGAGGCTGTCACCACTGACGACACCGACGAGACAGAGTCCATGACTGCGCTCCTCCGGCGCGTCTGCCAGGCTCACCCAGAGGCCAACGCCGTCTGCTCCGGCGCCATCCTCAGCACCTACCAGCGCACCCGTGTCGAGTCCGTTGCCACCCGCCTCGGCCTCGTCTCCCTGGCCTACTGCTGGCAGTACCCCCGCCTGCCCAGGGAGGAAGTCCCCCCTCCTCCTCCTCCTTCTCTCCAGGCAGGCGTCCGGTCGAGACACAGCCATCCCCCCCGCGACGCGTCCGCCCTCTTCTACCTGGCAGACACGCGCAGGCACCAGTTCCACATCCACATTGTCAAGGTCGCCAGCGCCGGCCTCGAGGACGGCTCGCTGCTGTGGGCCGACCTGGAGCACCAGGCGACGCCCGGCAGGCTGCTCGCGGCGCTCGGGCGCTTCAGCAACAAGCCGCCCAGCTGCGACTCGGCCACGGGCCTGGGCGAGGGCGGCGAGTACGAGACGCTCGTGCTGGACGGGCCCGCGTGGCTGTTCCGCCGGGGGTCGATCTCGGTAAAGGACGAGGACCGGCGGGTCGTGCAAGAGGGCGGCGGGACGTCGTGGGTGCAGATCCGCAGGGCTGCCGTCGTGCCAAAGGACCCGCTGCCGCCGCCCTACGACACGCTGCCGCTGGGCGAGATGGACACGAAGCGGTTTGAGAGATGGCCCGTGTGTCTGGTGGACCAGCGCTTTGGCGATCTTTTGATCAAGAAGAGAGACGAGCGGGATAGAGCAACGGCTGCAGGCGCAGGCTCAGACGCAGACGCAGAAACAGTCCATCTTTCTGTCCCTGCATCCGCAACACACCCCTCGAGGCTGGCGACGTGGGCCATCATTCCGGCGGCGGCCTCGACGTCTGCGTCCATTACAGACGCCACCCAGTCAATTGTCGACCAGGTGCGGTCGCGCCTTGCTGCCGCTGGCAAACTGTCGCCGGCTCGGCACGTCCTCCGCACTCTTGTCGTCCTGCGGTGCATGGCCGACTTCCCGACCGTCAACGGCGTCTACTCCACGCTCTTCTGCCAGCAAGACGAGGACGGCGGCGGCGGCGGCGGCGGCGGCGGCGGCGGCGGCAGCAGCAGCGACCTGCCCACGGCCAACCCCCCCGCACGAGTCTGCATTGCCACGGGGCAGGATTCGCTGCCGCAGGGCGTCGACGTGGCCGTGTTCCTGACGGTTCTGCTGGACCCGCGGCAGGCGCTAGCCGGCCCGCAAAGGGAGCTCTTGCGGCAGGGCCTGCACGTGCAGTCTCGGTCGTACTGGGCGCCGGCCAACATTGGGCCGTACAGTCAGGCCATTTCAGTACCGCTGCAGGTGTTGGTGGACGCCGACAGTGACACTGACTGCCAAGTGTCGTACTCGTCGCCCCGCGTGGTGTTTATTGCCGGGCAGATCCCTCTGGTGCCGGCAACGATGAACATTGCCGATGTGGCTGCCGAGGCCGAGACGTTGTTCCAGGACACGTCATCGCCGTCTTGGTCGCCGTCGCCGTCGTCGTCAACGACTGCGCCGGCCTCGTTTGGGTTCCAGGCGACGTTTGCGCTGCAGCACCTGTGGCGGATTGGCGAGGAGCGAGGCGTTCAGTGGTGGACCAGTGCAGTGATATATGTGCCGAGGCAGGAGGAGAAGAGCAAGTTGCGGCAAAAGGCAGTGGACGCAGCCGAGATTTGGCATGGGGCAAACACGTGGGCAGATACGAGCGAAGAAAATAACGACGACGACGACGAAGACGACGAAGACGGCCCAGACATTTGGGACCGCACGTACAATGCGCAGTATATTGCATACGGCAATGCGGGCGGCGGCAGCATTGACGACGAATGGCTGCTGCCCAACTGGGGTATGCTGCAGACCAAGAGCAAGAAGAGCAAGCCGGTGCCGCCCATGTTCTTGGCCGAAGTGGAAGAGCTGCCGCGGGCGGCCGAGGCAGAGTGGCACGTCCAGGCCGGGTTCAGCCACTTGGCTCCTGGGAGTGTGCGGTGCGGGCTGGAGGAGAGCAAGGATGGCAAGGATGGCCGGCTGGTGCATCACACAGTGGTGCGGATACCGACCGACGACGACGACGATGATGACTACGACAGTGATGATGAGAAAGACACCAAGAAGAGCCCTGAGCGGTCAGTCTGCCAGACAGTAGAGTCCTGGCCTTTTGACACTGAAACCAAGCTGCCAGTGTCGGCCTGGACAGCACCACCGCCGCCGGACGTGGTCTATGCAGACCTGAGCGCCTGCGACGGCCCGCCGCTGAGCGCTCTGCTGGCAGACGGCGTGCCGGTGGTGCCGTGCGTCTCCCTGTGGAGCGAGCATGGCGTGCGGCTGGCAGCAGTCGTGGTGAGGAGCAGTGTTGTGGAAGAAGAGTCATGATCTTGGAGACGTGCATGTATATACAGGGTATTATGAGAAATGCAAAAAAAAACTATGGAAATGTACAAATGTGTAAAAGTATGCAACTCTATATCCCCTTATTGCTCCGTTTCCTTGGACACGCTCAGCCACATCCGGCACCGCTCCGCCTGGTCGGCCGGGACGGCCTCCATGGTCTGGCTGTCGGGGGCCTGGATGACCAGTCGAGAAGTCGAGTTTGCCGAGGCAGAGGTCCACCGCTCCCATGCGCTCCCGCTGCGGTGCGCGTTCGGGTCGAGGGCGCGCACAAACGAAATGTAATAGTCCATCATGACGGCCACGAGGCCGGCGTTGTAGGTCGAGTAGCTGGGGGCGATGATGCCGTTGACGTTGCCGGGGCCAAAGATGGCGGCCGCGTCGAGGAGGTGGTTGACGCCGATGCCGGTCGCCAGGAGGGACGAGTCTTGCATGTTGTACCGGTAGGAGAAGAGGGGAGGAACCAAAGACGAAGACTGAGCCGACGGCGAAGTCGAGGTCGACGTCGAGGTCGACGACGACGAATTCTTCCACCCCCGTGCCACTGCGTCGAGGATGTTCACGGCACCACAGATAAACGTGGCCTCGCCATAGGCGCCTCCCAGCGAGGCAAACCAGGGCTTGTGGTAGGGGACGGTCTGCTGCGGGTACGCTTCGAGCAGGGTGCTCGCGAGCGACGAGTTGCCTGTCCCGTTCAGCAGCCCGGTCGAGTTTAGAGTCCCGTTGACCGCCAGCCGTGGATACTGGTCTTCGAGAAAGGTCACGGCGTCGTTAAACGTGCCGACGTCAGACACAAACGAACGGCCTTCGTCGGTGGACGTCCCGTAGACCATGGGCACGCGGACGAAGCGGCCCTGCGACAGCAGCACAGACGGCCGGTCGGGTATCAGGGTGCCGTCCACACAGGGGCCCCAGCCGAAAATGGGGCTGCTGGTGCGGCCGGGGTACGGACGGGCAACGTTGGCGGCTTGTATTGTCGCGGTGGATGCGTTCCGGAGGCAGGAGATAGACTCCGACCCCGAAGCCCCGCCAGAACACCCCGCCGCGTCCACTACCGCCTGGTACTGCCACTCCAGCTCGCCAGGAGTCGGCTGCGTGGGCAGAAACACCGACTCGGCCACGGCGCCTGCAAACAGGCCGTCGTCGCGGCCGCCAAAGGCAACTGTGTGCTGGGCCACGGAGCCGGCGCCGGCAGAGGCACCGTGGATGACGACGTGGTCGGGGTCGCCGCCGAATTTGGCAATGTGGCGCTGGACCCAGGTCAGGAGGAAACGCTGGTCGAGGAGGCCGACGTTGAGATGACCGGACGGGGCGGTCTCTGAGCTTGATGCCGTCGACGTCGACGAGTTTGACGGGGCCGAAGTCGTCGTCTCGTTATAGCCTGCCAGGAAACCACCCCCAGCGAGAAAGCCCCAAAGACCAACGCGGTAGTTAAAGTTGACAAACACCAGGTTGCCTCCTGACCGGGCCACCACGTCGGCACCGTCCCAGTTGGCATTCGCGTCCGAGACATACCCGCCGCCCTGGATGAACACCCACACGGGGAGTTTCCTGTCCAGCTCGGACGCGTTGGCGGGCGTCCACACGTTGACGAACAGGCAGTCCTCGTCCTGGCCAGTAGTGTCGGAGCCCACACCAAGGCAGATTGGCCGGAACTGAGAGGTAAGCGAGGGCAGAGGGCACAGGAAAGGGGTCAAAAGACAAAAGAGAGTCATGCAAAAATAAAGGGCAGGCTTTAAACAGCCCCATCCTTTGACTTACATCTTTTGCTGGCTGGACATCGCCCGCAGTGGCCGGTTCTACCGGCGCCCGCCACCGGAGATTGCCTGTCGGCGGCTTGGCAAAGCGCATCCCCAGGAACCGGTGGATGGCGATGCCGCTGTGGTCCTTGGCGGCCAGCTTGCTGCCGGCATAGCGCGCATAGCCCAGGTCGATGCGTGGTCCTCGGACCGGGTCGACGACGTCGCGGAAGTAAAAGACGGGCACGCAGACGGCAAGAGCAATGAGGCCGGCAACCAGCAGGGCCATGAAGAGGGCCAGAAGAGAGCACGGGTTACGGTACCACGGCGGGATTTTGTCGGGCGAGGAGGAAGGGCCGCCCTGGGGGGGTGATGCTGATGCTGTTGTCATCGTCCCGGGTGGCGGCTGCTGGCAGTCGCTTGAGGGCGCCGGTAGTCCAGAAGACAACTCTGAGGAGGGCCCTGGTTGTGCAGGTGGCTGTTCACGATGTGCCTCGCCGTTGACAGGAGGCTGCTGCCTGGCTGGCTGTGTCCCACGGCTCTCAATCTCCTGCGGCTCTGTTGGCCTCGCAGGCTCCACGGCCGTGGCCGCCGGCTCGTCTGCCGGAACAGCAGCCATGGCCGGTCATAGGGCCATAAAGTCGGAAATCGTTGAGATTCCGTGTTTCTGTGGTCCCGCGGTCCTTGTTTATTGTTTGTAGTCTGTCGCGACGCTGACTTGTTGAAATCCAGGTTTGCGGGATCCTGCTGGAGATCACCTCCCTTTTTAATACGAGGCTGTGTGGGTCCATCCACAAGCGGTTAGCTTGTTTCTCTGTAAGTTGACAACGCCCAAAACTCTCTTACACTGCGACCAACCTGTGGTTTCAAACCGTGTCTGTTGCCAAGTCGGGAGCCATCGCTGTTTCTGGCGTTGCACGGCAGGAACGATTCAACGAATGCCGGGAAACAGCAAGCCTACCAGTCGAAAGCACAGCTAGTCCTTTTTAGGCTGCAAAGGACTGGAGCTTCAACTGCCTCCGCAGCCTTTGGTGCTTTCACTTGCGTCTCTTGTCAACTTGCGTCGTCATCATCCGTCGCACCTTTCGGGGAACACCCAGACCGCTCTCGCACAGTTGATGGCTCTCAGACAGCACTGCTCAGCCCGCACAGACGCTGTTTTTCCTCGAATGCGGCTAACACCTACCATGCAACGCTCGGTGCCTCTTCTTCAGCAGCGCGGCACGTCTACCTCTTCTCGCCATCCCGTATTGCGCGAGCCAAGACATGCCTGAAAAGAACCAAGCATCCTTCACACAAGAGTGTACGGGCTGCTGCCTGGCAAAAAAGGGACCAACACATGTCGGCGCGTATGCAAGCGTCTTTGGGACACTGCGAATTGACAGAAGCAGCAGGAACCTGGTTTCCGCAGGCTAGAAAGCTCTACAGTGCGGCACACATTTTACCCTGAAGCATCCAGATTGGGCAAGTACAAGGCTGTGTGACCCGAATGCGGACCGCCACACCAACTTTGGCGGGGGCCTGCTAGTGCACCATGCGAGCTTTGAGTAACACAGCAGCCGCCTGGAAAAGAGCCTCTCTCTGTTCCCACGACGAGCGAGCGACAGACTGGGCGGGAAACTGGACATGGGACTTGCAGAGACCTTGAAAACCGGCCTGCTGTCAAGTTTAAGCGGCGTCGGCGTCGTGCCGCTCTCTGGGTGCCGCTCTCGGTCGTTTCAGGCTGCGAGGGCAAGCTCCGACTGAGAACAGCCCGATCTTGTCTTTTCAGAGCGGCTTCTTCGTTTCGTTTCGTCGCATGCTTCTGGCGCCGTCCTTCCTGGCCTGCTCCTGCACAGAGATGGACTGCCGTAGGCAAGAAAGAACAGCTGAAAATTGGAAGGAAGCAGACCAGCGAGAACTTCTGTTCCCGAGTATCCTGCCTCTGATCGGTGGACGAACCCTACGCAATCTGCGCTGCCACCCTGACCTGTCACTTTGCAATCCCGCCGATGCTCGCATCTTGCATCTCGCATCACTCCATCTGCACAGCTATGTCGCCATAGCTGCAGATTGGGTGGTGGTGGATGCGATGGTTTTGATAGTGGGCCATGATGCCGCCATAATGGAACGTCTCGGGTATCTAGGGCAGCAGCTCCCAAACCAAGCTACCCCGCCAGCAAGCCAACGGCCCACATGCCTGCAGTCCAGCGCGCCATTTCTCCCCTAGCCGGTGGCTCCTTCCCAACGTGCGACGCAGCATTTGGCTGCAGCACTTGTCGCCATCGAGCCAGCTGTTGACGTGATCCGTCTTTCCTCTCCACACCAACTCCTGCAGCTGCAGCCTTTCTGCCCACCACACCACTGCAGAGCGTCAATTGCAGCGCGGCTGCCCGCGAGTTAGTCTACATCCTGTCGTGCCCAGACTCTCGTGCTTTTGTGCACAATATCGCGTGTGCCCACCACCCCTGCTAGAGCCGTCTGCCGAGCTCGCGAAGCTGCCTCGAGCTGCAGTCGTCTGCAGCCGTCGCCAGCCTGTGCCCCAGCCAGCCTGTGCCCCAGCCAGCCTGCGGCCCAGCCGTTCCGCGGCCTGCTCCTCGGCTTTGTTTCCCGGCTCTTGTTATAACGCGGCGCCATGGCCACCTCCACTGCTGAAGATCCTGCTCCTTCCTCCCCCAACCCGGCCACTTCTTCTGCAGCCGACGACCTTCTTTCCACGACAATCACCGCCACCACCACCGCAGACTCTGCAGACTCTGCATCCACTGGCGTCCTCCCTCCCTTGGCCACCTCTGCCACGGCCCCGTCCTCCCCACGACGGCTGGTCACCAGCTCCAGCTCCAGCCCAGGCGCACCCTCCAGTCCCAGCGTATCCTTTCCTCGGCTGGTCCGGCGGCAGTCGACCCAAGAACGATTGGATGCCATTCTAGAGGTGAGCTTCATTCTTTTCTCGCTTCTTCCTCGTCTCATCCCTTACGCACTACCCAGCAACCCTTCCATGTGTCCTTCCAGCTGCTAACCCGAGCCCCCCAGACTGCCCGACAACGCGCCGAGTCCCTAGCGGCCACACAACCCCGGAGATCCGGTGCATTTGTTCGTACGGAGCCTCTGCTACGGAACCAGTCAGCACCAGGCTCGATGGCAGCCGTGGCAGCAGCAGCGTCAGACGCATCTGCGGGCGTGGTCACGGCGGAGACCGAATCCCCTGACGAGACAACTGGCATCATTAACTACAACAGTCGTCAGGGCTCGGCACGACACCTAAACTACCAGAGCATCGCTTCAGGGTCAGCCTCGCCGACGTCTGGTGCACAGCCTCGCAAGAGGGTGGGAGCAGCAGCCGCTGTGGCGGCAGCAGCCGCAGCCGCCGGGAGAGGAAGAGATCCTTCAGGAACACCCGGGGAACAGCCTGCACCGGCCGATTCCACCCCCTGGTGGAAGTCCCTTTGGGCGGGCGTGCACTCCATCGAGCTCGAGAACAAGGGCAGCGTCGCCCGCGACCACTTGGCGCTGGAGCGGACCTTCCTGGCATGGCTGCGGACATCACTGGCGTTCGCTTCGATTGGCATAGCTGTCACCCAGCTGTTCCGTCTGAACATGAGCACGAACGACGGCGACTCTGGCAACAACAATGACCAGTTTGAGCACCTGCGCCATCTGGGCCGGCCACTGGGCACGACCTTTTTGGGAATCAGCATTCTGATACTGTTTTTGGGATACCACCGGTACTACCAGAGCCAGCAGTGGATTATGCGGGGCAAGTTCCCTGCGAGCCGCGGCACCATCCTGATTGTGTCTCTGGTCGCCCTGGGACTGATGGTGGCGTCCCTTGTGGTGGTCATCGTGGTACAGCCAGCAGTGTGAGGAGGGAAAAAGAGAGAAGAGGAGATCTGGCTACGGATGGGCGACCCACTTGACGATACCATCTACTTGCATCATCTGGCGTTTGTATTGGCGTTTTTTTCTTGTTTTTTTTTTTTTTTTTGGAATCACATCCTGCAAGCATTGGCTGCCTACTTTGGAAAGAGTCGAGGTCTTGGAATATGTACGAGGAATCTAATACAAGGTTTAAGCAATACCGGGCTAGTAAGCTTCTGCAGGCTTCAGTTAAGTCCGGCCCTGCCAGCCCCACCCTACCATGACTCGACGCCGTTACCCTAATCCTCCAGCCTGCTTGGCTCATCTCACCCATATAAGACGGCACGAGAGACAGCTCTCATCACACTCCCGCTTGCTCCTCACTTCTTTTCTCATCTCCCTCCGCCCTCACGTTTACATATTCACACCATCCCTTCACAGCCTCACAATGTGCGGCATAGGCAGCCCACACACGGCGCCACCGCTGCTGACCGGCACCGGCACCGGCTCCTCTGACCCCTTCCCCCAGGATATCCCCGTCTACGATGCCCACTGCCACCCTACAGACACCATGCCTATTGCCGTCCAGCACATACCGGCCATGCGCGCCACTACCCTTACTGTCATGGCCACTCGCGCCCAGGACCAGGACCTCGTGGGCGAGCTTGCTCGGGACCTGCCACAGAGAGTCAAGCCGGCTTTTGGCTGGCACCCATGGTTTTCTTACCAGCTGCGCGAGGCTGAAGAGGAAGAAAAGGACATAAACTCTATACGCCGCCATCTGTCAAAAGTTCTCACGCCGAGTGTGGACCCCGATGACCGCTCAGACAAGAACTGGCCTGCCCTCGATGCGCTGGCCCGCAGCCTGCCGAGCGTGCGGCCATTGCAAGACTTTATCCAGGAGACGAGGGCGAGGCTAGTGGCGCATCCGGGAGCACTTGTCGGGGAGATAGGGCTGGACAAGGCGTTCAGAGTCCCGGAGCCTGCGGGGCCGGCCGACGAGGCAAATGCTGCGACGGAGACACCACCCGACCCGGACCCCGTCCCCTCCTGGTCGTCTCCCACAACCACTCCAGGCACCCGCGAGGGCCGCCGTCTCTCCCCCTTCCGTGTCCTGCCTGCCCACCAAGTGGCCGTCCTCAAGGCCCAGCTCGAGCTCGCAGCAGAGCTCCAGCGGCCCGTCAGTGTCCACGGCGTGCAGGCCCACGGGCTGCTGTTTGGGACACTGGCCGAGACGTGGCGGGGGATGGAGCGGGACGATGTACTGTCGCGGAGGGAGAGGCGGCAGATTGCAGGAGTGGCTCCAGAAGAGGAGTCATCAGGGGATGAGGACGACCACGAGCCGGAAGACGAGGACGAGGGCGAGTCAATCTGTGGGAGTGCCGCCAGCGCCGGCAGCACTCCCAAACGACAGGTCGTCCCTTCCATCTGCTTACACTCGTTCAGCGCTCCGGTCGAGGTCCTCCGCCAGTACCTCGACCCGCACATCCCGTCGGCCATTTACTTTTCCTTTTCGACAGCCGTCAACTGCGGCTCGCCCTCGACCCTGCGGCGCACCGAGGCGTGCATAGCGGCCTGTCCAGACGACCGGCTGCTCGTCGAGAGCGACCTGCACGTGGCCGGCCCGCCCATGGACGAGGCGCTCGAGGACATGTACCGGCGCGTGTGTGCAATCAAAAAATGGCCGCTGGCCGAGGGCGTGGCGCGCATAGCGTCCAACTACGAAGCTTTTGTCAAGGCGGGACAAGACGACAACAGGAAAGCACGTCGTGCGACAAAAAAGAGCAAGCCATTGTAAGAAATAAAGAAAGGAAACCTATGCCTATATTGTATTGTATTGGTTTGTTGTTGCCGCAAAAATAATATGAAATATACCCAATGTCAGCAGAAGAACACCGCCCAGAAACAAACCCGTAAATATGAAAAATTGTACATGTGAGAACCAAAAAGGAAACAAGAAAGTGTGATGCAAAAAAGAGTATCAAAAGAGACCAAAAAAAAAAAAATAAAAAACCACTAGCTATTCCCTCCTTTTTACATGCTCGAACTGCCCGGCGTGTACTGGAACCCGTCGGCAACTACAGAAGCCTCCTCGGGGCTCACGTAGCTGTAGCCGTCCTCGCCATACGCAGGCGGCAGCGACTCGGTGTCGTCAAAGTCGGACGCGCCGCTGCTCAGCTCCTGGATCCCCAGGCGGCTGCTGTAGCTGTACGCGCTGCTGCTTCCAGAGTGCGAGGCCGCCATGGACGGCGGCGGCGGCGGCGGCGGGATCTGCTGGTGGAGGTGGCCAAAAGACTGCGCCGCCGGTGCTCCGCCCGGTGCGTGGTGGGTTCTCCGCTGCGGCGGCGGGTGTGTTGGGGGTGTGTCCTGCTTCACCGGTGTGGATGGCGAAGACGAAGGCGGCGGTGTCGGCACTGCTGCTGTTGTTGCTGCTGATGATGCCGTCGAGGCAAATTCCACAACAGGCGCGCGGCCCTCTTCGGCTGCAATCATCTCGCCCACCACGTCGGCAGCCACGCGGAACTGGGCAATCTCCTGCTCCATGCTCGGGCCGCCGGCAGAGGATTCCGAGTCCGAGTCCGAATCGTGGCCGCGAGCAGGCCGCAAAAGACCGTCCACCTCAATGTAGCCGTTGCGGCGTCCACGGCTGTGGCGGCCGCGCGAGCCAGTAGTCGAACCTCTGCGGCGACTTTCCCCGTCGTACTTCTCGTCCTCCTCGAGGTCAGCTCCGGTAAAGAAGCGATGGACTCTGTCCACGAAGCCCTTGAAGGCAGCGCGGTGGCGTTCACGACGTTCAGCCCGGGCAATGCGGCGGGCACGGCGCTTCTGGCAACGCTCCGACAGCTCTTCCCAGCGGGCAGCAAAGCCACGGAATCCACGACGGCCAGAACGGCCCCGCGCACGGCGGTCGCTGCAAAAGCGCTGAATCATGCCGATGAGCATACCAAAGAGAACGCCGGAAACTGCGACATAAACAAGAATGCGCATCCGCTAAACACCAGGTTAGCATACATGTATCCTATGTTTTGTGAAATACTAGTAAATGTAGAAAACTTACTCCCATGTGCGGGCCAGGACCGCCAAGCATGCCAGGAACACCATGCTTATGATGTGGGCCACCAGGGCCACCAGGACCATGCGGGCCATGAGGTGGAGGAGGACGACCGCCCAGCGGGCCGCCTTGCTCTGGGTGCTTGCCGTCAAATTGCGGTGGCGGAAGACCTTGGTGCCCTTCAGGACCCTCCGAGTTGGGCGGTGGCGGACCGTGATGTTCGGGCTGATCATGAGGCTTCATGTCGTGATGAGGCGGTTCATGTTTACCGTCAGGGGCATCCTTGGGCTCAGCATCCTTGCCAGTTGAAAAGAAGCCGGTCCAGAAGTTGCCATGGACCTCGGCGTCTTTACCACCGTCGGGGCGGTGGACCCGATGACCGGGAAGCTTGTGCGGGTGAGGAGCATGTTCTCCGTCATGCCCTGGCGGCGGTGGCGGCGGCGGGTGGTCTCCATCAGATGGCGGACCTGGTGATGGAGGGGGAGGCATATCACCAGCAGGCGGTCCGGGAGGGGGCGGCGGAGGGAGCTCGCCGGCCGGCGGGGGAGGCGGCGGCGGCGGCGGCAGACCCTCGGAAGGAGGCGGGTGAGGGAAGTGGTTGACAGTAGGGCAGCGGAAAAGGAACGACGGAGGAGGTGGCGGGGGGGGCGGCGGGCCACGGGTGCTGTTGCTGTTCGGGTCACAGGAGCACCAGTTCATTGGCGGCGGCGGCGGCGGGTGGTGAGGACCCTCGAAGGGGCCGCCAGGCCGGTTGCCGAGAGGGCCGTCCATGTCAGCCGGCTCCATGTGGCCGCCGTAGTGGTGTTCCCCGTCCTGGCCGTATTGGCGATGGCCGGGGCCGTGCTGGTGGTGAGGATGGGGGCGGTGCGGGTCATGGTGATGATGACGCATAGGCTCGTCGCCCATCAATTCGTCGTAGACGCTCTGGGCCTTGCCGATGGCGCGGTCGAGGAAGGCCTCGACCATGAAGCGCAGCTTCCAGGCACCGTGATGGCGGTGGCCGTGGTGGCCAACAGCAGCAATGCCGAAGCGGTCGCGCATGTAGCGCTCACGGAAATGCAGGTCATGGCGGACAAGGGCGAACTGGTGCTGGGCGACCTGCAGGTTGCTGCGCCAGGCGGCCAGCTCGTCGGCCTCGTCGTCGTAGCTCTCCCAGTCGTTGTGCTCGTCGAAGCGGAAGACGCTGGCGGCGCCCT
Organism: Raffaelea albimanens; assembly: GCA_002778245.1. Lineage (NCBI taxonomy): Eukaryota > Fungi > Ascomycota > Sordariomycetes > Ophiostomatales > Ophiostomataceae > Raffaelea > Raffaelea albimanens. The sequence goes on from PCDJ01000001.1 coordinate 2,766,521, forward strand.
CGACGTCGATGATGCGCACGGGGCTGGTCTGGCGGAACCGGATGGTGACGGGCGAGTCCTTCTTGGTCTCTTCAGCCTTGTCGCCGGCCTTGTCGCCAGCCTTGGCGTCCTTGGCCGTCTTGTCGCTCTCGTCGTTCTCCAGGTACAGCCGCATCAGCTGCTCCTGCTCGCGGCCACCCCACGAGATGCACTCGGTCTCCCAGCGCACGACGATCGTCTCGCCATCGTGCTTCTTCTTCAGGTCCTCGTCGACACGTTCAAATGCATGGCCATGCGGCGACAGAGGCAGTGCCAGCGAGCGCTTCTCAGCGTCGACCGGCAAGTCTCGGCCGTCCAGAGTGACATTGGAGGCACCGCAGGCCTGGGTTGACTCCAGGACATCGAGACGGAAAGTCTAGGCTTTATTAACGACAATGTTTCTTTAAAATTATTTTCTTACGATTAAGGATTGTGCATACCAGCAACGGAGGCCCGCGATGGGCTTGCTTGACGTTGGGGTTGGGATGGTCAACGGTGATGAAGGCCGATGCCGAGTTGTCTGTAAGTGAAGCAGAGCCTACTACTGGTCAGGAAAAAATGCCAAGACGCCAAACAGGCAACGACTTTCACGTTTCACGCAGCCCACAAGTCCAGTTGACAACTCACCTGGCGATGCCGCACCAGCCAGCGCCGGCGCCAGCAGGAGGGCGGCCCCAAATAGGCCTCTCATGGTCGAGGGGGTGAGGGAGAAACGGCTCGGTGTGGTGGTGGTGGTAGTGCCCGTGAGACGAAAGGAGGCGGGAAAAAGCGGCAGCCTGTGGGAAGGGGTCTCTCTGCCCTGAGCAATAGCACTCGCAGTAGCCTTTCCCCAATCAAAAGAAGAAAGAGCGGCGTCGGGGGCGAAAAAAATATCAATAATACACCAGAGGGCTCTAGAAGGAAGGAACCATGGGGGAATCGCTGCTGCCTTCCGTGTGAACACCAAGAAACGAAACGGACGGCGACAGAAACAAACAAAAAAAAGGAAGAGTAGAGAAAGAATGTCGGTGCCTGGGGAGGGGGTGAGGGAAGGGGAAAAGAAGAAAAAGCGAAACACCACTCGCAAGGCGCGCACTACTGCGTTAATATGAGAAAGGGGGGGCGTTGAATAGCGTGAGCAAGATCGGGGGCGCCAAACGAGACCGTCCCTGTTTTGGGTGGTGGTGGTGGTGACAAGACGGGAAACGGGGCTGAGTCGCCGCGTTGTGCTACTCGCAGAAGACGAAAAAGGGAAAAAACGAGACGAGGCCTGTCCACATGCAGAAGTAACGACCCGACACCACAGGCCAAAAAACACCAAGCCGGGAAGGCACGACCGCTCTGCAGACGACCAGAAGCCCGCTAGATCACCGTCCACTAACACAGCAGCCTGGCAATAAGCCCGGACCATCTTTTTCCACTCCAGGCGGGTGAGGGGCGACAACACCACATCATCTTCCCTGCCAGAGGGCGACGCAATGCTGCCAATTCTACACCTGTAGGGCTGTGGAGCCAGCCAATCAACGCTGCCGGCAGCACTGAAGCTTACGAGTCACCCTAACCGTGTTCTGCAGCCAGTGGAGCCTGCGAATTGGCCTGTGACAATGGCTTCGTGGCATTTGGCGGTATTTGAGTGGCACTTGCACAGCGCACAATGGCTGGCAGCCAGCACGAATAGATACATTGTGCACTGTCTCCCTGCCGGTACCTCTTCAACACAAGGAGACGCGAATACAATGTCGGCCCCGTTTACAGTAAAATAGCATCACATACATAGTACTCCCGTCCCTGTTTTGACAGCCCAGGCCACAGAGACGGAGTGGCCGTGAAATTTTCCTTTTTAAGAATGAAAACAATCGAAATTTGCAAGAGGAGAAAACAGGAAATGAGGCAAAATAAAGAGAACCTGACGAAATGGACATGCCACTTTCCGACTGCAAGGAATCGACTTTTATCACCACGACTTACGTACGAGTACGAGCACGATGTATCACAGAAGAGAAGAAGCAACCACCAAGCAACCAAGCAGACGAACTAGCAGATGCGTCAACACACGTGTTTTTCCCATTGTTCCTTGCCCATGTATATACGCAGGATATCTCTTTGTTTTGCCCAGAAAACGCCTATTTATAAAACCCAGAAAGTGGAACAGAAAGAGCCAATGAACCCAAGAGACGGCCAAATCAGAAACCCAGAACCAAAAGAGTGAGAAAAAAAATGAGAAAAAATCAACAACACTTCGGTCCAAGATCAGCCACACCGATCACACACCCTCGCAACCATATCTATGCTGCCATCGGCGGCACGCCCGCATCGCTCTCGCTGACCACGCTGCCCACCTCCGTCCAACTCGTCGGGGTCATCATGCCGCCCTCCTCGTCGTCGCTCATCACATCGTAGCTGCCAGCCTGCGATGCCGTGTCCTGCACAAGACTCGGGGTAGAGGTGCCGCTCCGGTTCACAGGGTGCTCCGATGAGGCACCAACAATAGCAGCGGCCCCAGTACCATTCACATCGGCGTCGACAACCGACATGGAATCCGTCGGCGTCAGATCGCCTGCGCTGATAACATCGGGCTCCGACAGAGGTGCAGAAGGCGTCACCGGCAGCGGCGAGTAGAAGCCGAGGCCTGTGTTGGATGCGCTGCTAGAGTTCTGCGCCCACGCCTGGATCGAGCTGAAGGCATCCCGGCGGCTGTCGTTGAGATCATCGTCCTCTTCGTGTTGCTGTTGCTGTTCGTGGCTGATAGTAGTGGCAGACTGGCTTGCCGACAACAGGTGGTCCAGCATCTCGGCCGACGAAGCATCGTGGCCCAGAGTCGCCGGAGACGACGAAGGAACACCCTCGGCAGCTGTGTTGGTCGGATCGCTGGCGTCAAAGAACAGCTCGGATGCAGCAATGCTCGACGGAACCACCGACGCAGCCATGTCCCGAGACACAACAGCATCCATGCTGTTACCGTTGGTGTCGACGGCCTTGGCAGCAGTCTTGGTCGTATCGGGCTCCGTAGCATTGTAGATATCCGACATGACCTCATCGGGGTCCGGCGACAGGTATGCGTTGTGGTCCAAATCGTGCTGTTCCTGCTCTTCCATCTCGATGCCGTACTCGTCGGCGAATGGGTTGCTGTAAGCAAACGATTGCAGGCCGCGGACACCGTCAGCACGGCGGCGGCGCACAAGTCCTTCAGAGGCAGTGAAGTCGGCACCCGTGTTCACAACATATGTGCCATGGTCGGCCCCCTTGTCCTGCTCTAGAAGTTGGTCAAATGTGGTGGGAGTGTTCGTGTTCCGGGTAGCGGCCAAAGCGAGCGCCGAGGCTGGCAAACCGACAGCGGCAGCGGCTTCCTGAGTAGCCTTCTCGACGTCGGCCAAAGCCGCCCGTTGCTCCTCCTCCAGCTTCTTTTGTTTCTCGAGATGCAGGCGGTTCCAGTAGAGCAACTCATCGCGCTGCCGCCGCCGGCTTTCTTCGTCAGCCACAACGTCTTGGCCGTTGGCCGCGCGAGACATCAAGAACCCATCGGCATCTTCCGGCCGGTTGAAGATGGGTTCGCCATTGGTCTCGTCTTCGGCATTGTTCGGGGCGATATTCTCGCCGAGGGATTGCAGGGCAACGGCGATACGACGGCGTAGGTCGTCGGCCATGCGGCGGACTTCGGGGGACTCGTATACGGCTATGGCAGCCGCCACGGCCACAGACAAGGCAATGACGCCCGCTGAGACGACAGTTGGGTTAACAGGAGGCATCTTATCGGTGATGTGAGAGAAAGGCGGTAATTGTTTTCGGAAAGTGGAGCTGGGCGGTGTAAGAGGAGAAGGGGACGGGTCGAGGAGATGAAATAGAGAATCGGGTTCTGGGTGACGAGGGGGAAACGAGCGTGGACTGCAATACAAACTCGGAGAAAGAAGAAAAAAGTAGGCGAGGGTGAAACAAGGTTAAAAGGAACTGAACATAGGCGGTCGGGGCGCAGCCTAGGCACGACGAGGATGATGAGGCAAAATCATGTGTGCATTCTTCTCTTTGTCAAACCACTATGGCGGGAGGCAGCTTGCGAGAGCCGTGCGTATCCACGCAAGCGCCCGCCACACACACAGTGGCCATGGCTAGCAAAAGAGACCGGCAGAACACACCAGAAACGAGGCGGGGTGTATGCGCTTATCCGAAGGCGGTAAAGTGCAGGAAAGGCGGTCATGGGGGGCCTTGGGGCGGGGCAGGAACAGTGGCATGCAGTTAAGCGGGAAGAGGCCTCATACCTTTCGCTGCAAGGGGGACTGGCATCTTGTCACCGGCCCGTTGCAGGAAGCGTCTGGAGAGGACGATCTAGAAAAAAAGAGATGCACAAAAGGAAATGCGAGGCTGGAAGGCTGCGAGACGATGCTGTCGAGTGAGCGAAAAGAACGAAAGGGGCAAACAGACGACGCAGAAAATGTACAGCGAAAGACAGAAAAAGGGTTGGGGAGAGGGAAAAAGAGAGGAAGGAGCAAGGAGAGAGAGATAGGTTGTGGTGAGAGACGGATAAAACAAAGCAGGAGCCAAAAGTGGGGAGCGTCCGATGTCGTTTCTCTGGGCGATTCGTGTGCAATGCCACAGCCGAGTTGTCCGCCGCAAGGCAGCCATCAAAAAATAGGGAGGGCTCTGGCGCTAGCAGTAAAAAACGCCTGGACAGGCAAAGAAAATAAGGCCTTTGTGGCCGCAGTAGTAAGAGTGCCAGACAGTGTCCAGGATGCGGCTGCAAAGGCTGGGAGAGCCGGCCGCTAGCTAACGAGAACAGAACAAGCAAGTCTGCCAAGCGTCCAAGGCTGAGCCGGCCGGCTCTGGTCGCGGCCAAAAGCAAGCAGGCACATACCACAAGCCCAACGGCCGGCAGCCAAAGAGCTGCACACGGCTGGCAATGCATGCGCACGGGAATCCTGGCCGTAAGTACTGTGTATGCAGGTGGTGGTGCTCGGCTCAAGCAGCTCGGTGCTACTGTTCCGATGGCCTGTTGCGGTTTCACTCGGCGGGCGGTCAAGAGTTGAAAACCTCACCAATTGCGGGTGTCCTGGTGAGGTGTCTCTTTTCACCTCGCACATCTCCCCATCCCCGCTGTTCCTCTGCCTCTTACCATTTAATGCTCTTATTGAGAGAAATCTAGTCTGTATGTGCAAAAAACTAAAACGGGAATATCAGCGAGTAAAACAAAAGAATAGCCAAAATACACCCCTTTAGTTATTCGTAAGTACAAAGAGCTGCCTCTTTTCCAATCTCCTCCGCTCACGCTCTCCTGCTCTCTGTCCCATTCTCAGTCCCTTTTCCGAATCCATTATCCTCCCATTTACAGCTTCTCAATGATGGCGGCCGCGTACTCGTGAGTCTTGGCCTTGCCACCCAGATCGCCGGTCAGGGTCTTGCCCTCAGCCAGAGTGGTGAAGGCAGCCTTCTCAATCCGGTTGGCGTAGTCGCCCAGACCCATGTGCCGCAGCATCATCATCGACGACAGCAGCAGGGCGGTGGGGTTGGCCAGAGCCTTGCCGGCGATATCCGGAGCGGAACCGTGGACGGCCTCGAAGATCGAGCACTCGTCACCAATGTTGCCAGAGGGAGTCAGACCAAGACCGCCGATCAGACCGGCGCACATGTCGGACAGAATGTCACCGTACAGGTTGGGCATCACCAGGACCTTGTCGTTGTACGGGGTCGGGTCGGTAACCATCTTCAGGCAGGTGTTGTCCAGCAGCTCCTCGTCGAACTCGATGCCCGGGTAGTCCTTGGCCACTTCGCGTGCCACGCTGAGGAACAGACCGTCGCTCTGCTTCATAATGGTCGCCTTGTGCACAACCCGCACCTTGGTGCGGCCGACCTGCTCAGCCTGCTGGAAGGCAAAGCGCAGCACACGCTCGGAAGCCTCGCGGGTGATCAGCTTGATGCTCTGCACCACGCCGTCCACAACCACGTGCTCAATGCCGGAGTACTCGCCCTCGGTGTTCTCACGGATCAGAACAGTGTCGACGCCGTCGTAGGGGGTCTTGAAGCCAGCCACCGAGCGGCAAGGCCGCAGGTTGGCGAACAGGTTGAAGGTTCTCCGCAGGGTCAGGTTAAGGGAAACGTGGCCCTTGCCAATGGGGGTCTATGAGTTCACCCAAGGTCAGTATGCACGTCGTCGGCAAGCCCAGCTCCCCAACTCCCCACAAGGAGGGATCGGTAGCTACGTCGGATCGGTGTCGCACTCACAGCAAGGGGGCCCTTCAGGGCAATCTTGTTGCGCTTGATGCTCTCAATGGCAGCGTCGGGGATGGCAGTCTTGCCGTCCTTCAGGATGGGGGTGACATCGATCGGCTCCCAGGCTACCGGCGCCTGTAGGTAAGGTGGTGGTCAGTTCAAAGTGTCCCGTTCCGACACGCCCATACTCGTGCGCCGTGGCACACATGCATGGACGCAGCAACAAGAGGACGGGGAGCAAAGCTTACCTTGGCAGCAGCGAAGATGTCCTTCACGGCCTGCGAGATCTCGGGGCCAATGCCGTCACCCTCGATCAGACTGACCGGGTACTTGCCCTACACGGATAATTCCAGTCAGCTCCGTCCGACAAAGCACTCAAGTATAATAAATCCCCGTGCACGGCCATCCGTAAAAGTCGGCATTGTCGAAGCGGTCGTGCTTTGTGCTGGGGTCGAGGGAGGGGCAGGTGTGGGCTGCTCGGGCTGCTGTGAGTGATTTTTGGTGGCAGCCGAACTCGGGTTTTGTTTACGGCGCCGGCCACCCCGGGCATCCCGCACCTTCCTCCAAGCACAAGCCAAATACGCAATTGACGCAGCACGCCCGGGCGGCCCGGTTCGACGGCCGTGCAGGAGAGAAAATAAATAGCGGACGGCCTGAGCTTACCGAAGCATCCTTCACACCGGTGAACTTGGCGACCTGCTCCTTTGCTGAGTAGAATCTCTGGTTCTGTGAGGAAAACGCTAGTTAGCAAGACGGCGTTTGAATGCTCGCGACAATTCGACAGACTGCAAGCTTCTTATTCCCTCAGCAGGCTGGGCAGGGCAGAGCAAAAGACAAGCTGCAGCAGCTGAGGGGCATCCAGTGTGCAGGTTGTTTTGCGATGCTTCCTGTCCGTCTCGAAACTCACCTGCACCGCCACACTGACAGCCGCGCGGGGAGCAGCGCGAAGGCATTGGCGTCTGGCCGGGCCAGCAACAGCTCTGAGGGCCAACATTTTTGGTAGAAGGACGGGTAACCGAGTATACCGAAAGAGGAAGAGCGTATTCGAAGCTTGGGGGACGAGGTCGAGGACGGGCGAGAAAACGAATACAGAGGGAGGGAAGAAAGAAGAAGAAGAAGAAACCTCTAAATTCGGCCAGACATGTAAAAATGGCAAGCGGAGAGGAAAAAAAGGCAAGGCCCGGAAAAAGTTGGAATAGGATGGCTGGAGATAGTAGAAAGGCGTTCAAGTCCCCAATGGCTCCCAATTGAGAGATAAATTTGCATGTGTGGTCGCCTGTCGGCCACTGGGCGGCCAAAGGCGGGCCAAAGAGCGCAGTGAGGGCTCCACCTACGGCACCTGATTGGCTATTCAAGATCGAGCACCAGAAGGCTATTCGTATCTCCGTCGTACTACGAAAGAGCTGTGCTCGCTCCGGCGGCCGGAACAACGATTGTGCGCCGGCCTTTCAGTGGGTTTACAGTGGACTTGTACTGTGGGTACTTGGTAGCACCGCCCGCAAGGGTCAGGCTGTAGCAGGGACATTAGAGCTCTCACAGAGCCTCAGCCTGAGACGACCAAGCCCGAAACACGTGTGGGTTTGGTGATGCAACCATCTCCAACCTCCGCTCCTCAACCTCCACAGCAACACAACCACCCATTCGCGACGACATAGACCGCTGCGAGAGCGCAAGACCACGAAAAGTCTCATCGAAGCTCAGCGCAACCGATGCATGGCAGTTAGACGTGCGCTGCTGCCGTCGCCGCCGCCATGACGGACCTCGAGCGAAATGTCTATGACTTCTACCAGATCCAGACGGCCTTCCCAGGCGAATGGCCGGCTGAGAAGAACGACCCCAGCGATGGCGACTCGGATGGCGAGGACGAGGAGGCCAGGCAGCGCCAGATCAAGCTGAACCGCCGCAAGTCGCGCTACCAGGCCCTTGAGCGCGCCGCCACGCACCGCACCAGCGTGTCGGGCTCCGGCAAGAGCGGCAACATTGTCCAACGCGACGAGCCCGACCCGCTGGGAACGACCGACAGTGTCATGGTTGCTCTGAAGCGCCAAGGACTTACAAGTATTCAGGACGACCCGAATCTACGTATGTATTGCTAGTCTCTCGGCCCATCCCTGGCATCGACTGACCACCCCCCTGTAGGCAGCCGTTTCTTGCTCTCCTCGACGGCCTTCCAACCGGCCCTCTTCCTGTCCCAGGTCCACACCGATGCTAGCACGGAATCGCTACTGTCCGGCATGAACGTCCTGTCGCAATCAATCGACCAAAAGTCAGCCTCACTCAAGGTCCTCGTCGAGTCCAACTTTGAGCGCTTCGTCCGTGCCAAGGCCACCATCGACAATGTCTACAAGGAGATGAAGTACCACGGCACCGACCCGACGCCACCACGGCCACGCACACATTCTCGGCATGCTAGCCGCAATAGCTTTCGGAGCAGCACCGGTGCAGGAGCCAGTAACAATGGCAACAACGGCCTTGCGTCACCGAATGTGGACCACGCCCGGAAGCGCAACGCCCTGGTCAAGGAGAGCGAGTACGGCGTTATGGGCATCAAGGTGCCGCTGCTTGAGGTGTCGGCCAAGGCAGAAGATGTATGGGGGCCTGCCCTGGGGGGCCGCGAGAAGGAGGAGACGCTGCGTGTGGTCTCGACCGAGCTGGACCGATTCCACGACTGCATCGAGGCGAGCGCAGCTATTACGGAGAGCATCAGGCGCAACGACCACGAGAGTCTGGTGGAAGAGTACCACCGGGCACGGCGATTTGCTGACGATGCGCGAACCACGGCACAGCGACTGAGCAGCTCGGGCCAGACCCCAACAGACGATCAGCTGTACCAGATCCTGCTGGCAGCGCGCATGTGGCACGATGTCGAGGACCAGATCCAGACGTACAAGCGTGAGGTGTGGCGCAAGCTGACGTCGATGCACAACAACGTTGCGCGAGGAGCGGCCGACGGCCTGGTTGGCCGTGGCCTCGGCGCATCCGGTTCAGTGGTGGGTGCGCCATCCTTGCACCAGCCTCGCGACCAGCATATGGAGCTGATTGGGCTTCTGCTGGATCTGGGTGTCGACGACAATCCCATCTGGGTGTGGCTGCTGAGTCGCTACGACTACCTCAAGGGCAAGATCCAAGCGACTTGCGAGCGGACCAAGGTGGAGATCGAGGTGCTACGACGGAGGCTGGCTAACAACGACGACGTCAGTGGAGCCAACGCCAGCGGGAGCAATGGCAACAGCACAAATAATGGCAGCGGCAGCGGTGCTTCCAATAGCAGCATCCACAAGCCATCGGCATATGCCATTGCCAACCACCTGCGTGCACTTGGCCGACCGACCATGGAGTCCAAGATCAGCCTGCAGGACGCGCCAGAGATCATTGAGCTGTGGGAGAAGGTCCACGGCTTTATTGCAGTGCTGCTGTCGGCTCACGGCATCTTGGGAGAGGTGGTGGACTTCTGGCAGACTGTCGACGGCTTTGTGGCCGGCAAGACGCAGCGCACACTGCCCACGGGCTACAACGGCGAGTCCACAACACACCACCGGCTGTCGCAGCAGGGCGCTGTCGACCTGCAAAAGGGCGCCGTCGAGCTGGTCGACCTGGTGCGCGAGCAGGTCTTTTCGTTCTTTGTGGGCCCGCCGCCAGAAGACATATCGCTGCTCTTCTCGCCGGTGCCCAACTCGCCGCGCACCCCGCACACTCCGCGCACACCATACTCGCCCAGCGCGTTGCGCGACCCGCGGTTCAACATTGACCCCAAGAACCCACCGCCACCATCACCTCGTCGTGGCGACGCCTGGGAGACGTTTGCGTTCTGGCCGCCGTACTCGAACTCGCTCAGCGGCGTGTACTACTTGTCGAAACTACTGGCGCTCGTGGGCTCGGGCGCGTCCGAGATGGCGACGCTGACGGCGACCAAGACCCAGTCCGAGATTGAGCAGCTGCGGACGCTGGTGGCGTCTGTGCGCGAGCGGTGCGTGACGGCGCTGTGCGCTGCCTGGAACCGGGACGCCGAGAACGTCAAGTTTGTCGAGGACTGGCACCGGGCGCCCGACCGGCGGGATGTGACCAAGATGCCGGCGGCGTTTGCGGCGTTTGAGGGTGCCATCCTGGCAGGCATGCAAAAGATTATGTACGTGTCGGAAGCAATGGCGAAGCCTGGCGCCGGAGATATTGTCCTGCCGCCGCCGACAAAACTGCTGCAGATGGTGCGGGCGCAGTACGTGACGACGCTGTACAAGGCGCTGAGCGGCATGGTGGAGAACGCTGAGCGGCCAGTGAAGCGGGCAGACGACGAGTGGACGGCGTTTGCGGACAGTGGCAGCGGCGCCGGCGGCGGTGGCGCCGGCGGCGATGCCGGGTTTGCCGTGGCGACAGCGGCCATGACAGGGCTGGGCGATGGCCGGGCGCCAGTGCTGCTGGACAGCGGAGCATTTAATTCTGGAGATAGGGTAAGTCCCCCGGCTCTTTCTTCTTTTTGTGGTTTTTTTATCTCTTTTTTTTTTTCTATTACTAACTATGTAGAATGTCCGGATGCTGTTGACGCTGAGCAACCTGCAGTGCCTGCGGTCCGAGGTGGTGCCGTCGCTCAACACGCAGTTTGAGAATGCGTTTTCGGTCAAGCTGACCGACGAGACCAAGACGATCCGCGATGTGCTGGGCCAGATCGACACGCGGCTGTTCCTGTCGTACACGCGGCCGTCTGTCGAGTCGCTGCGGCGGGTTGTGCGGAACGGCATCTTGAACGGCGCGGCGTCGGCGGCTGCTCCCGGCCAGAAGCCCAGAGAAGCGCGTCCGTACGTGTACGAGGCGCTGCTGCTGCTGGTGCTTGTGCACTCTGAGGTGTCGACGACGACGGCGGCGTCGTCGTCGCTGACGCAGCAGGTCCTGTCGCACCTGCTGGAGCAGACGTCGCGCGAGATGCTCGAGGCCCTCAAGGCGAGCCCGCAGCACTACGACCTGCAGGGGCTGATGCAGGCGACGCTGGATGTCGAGTTTATTGCGCAGACGCTGAGCCAGTACACGACGGAGCGGGCGAGCGAGCTGCAGGGCCAGATCTATCAGGAGCTGGACGCGCGGACCGACAACGACGCGCGGGCGCGGCTGCAGAGCGAGCTCCCCGAGATGCGGACCGTGCTTAAGCGGCTGCGGGAGGCAAGCAAGAACGAGTTTGCGTGTTTCCGGAAGCCTAAGCGGGCAGCAGCCGGCGGCGGGAACAGCGGCGTCGGGGGAGCCGGCCACGGGGGCAGCCAGGGCGGCAGTCTAGGAGCCAACAGCCAGGCGGGCAGTGTAGGCGGCAGCATTTCATCAATGTGAAGGTGACGGAGACGGAGACGGGGAGAGTGTGTATGTTTATTTTGCGTTTGTTCTACAGGTTCTTTCATTCGTGCTCTTTTTCTTTCATGCGTCTCTGGAAATGGCATACATGTTTTACATTTGAATATTACAAGCGTGTTTTCTTCAAGTTTAGACTGTTGTTAAAAAGTCAATATTAAAATTCCTTTCCTTCAAAAATCAGTAACTGTATTTTGCTTTTGTTGTTTTTTGCTTTTAATCGTCCTGTCCGGCTGCTGTGGACGCCGTAGCTGAAATTTCATAAAACCATAATCATACGCAGAAGGGGAGATTGGGAGGGTAAGTAAAACAAGGGAAACATCAAAAACATAACATGAAAACATGAAAACAAGGGATACATCAAAAACATAACAACATGAAAACATGAAAACAAAAGGAAAAAGAAAAAATATGATTTCTGAACATTGGGGGTACTCTTCTCTTGCGAGAATAAAAAAAGAAGTAATAAAAAAAAGAGCTGTTTTCTTTTGTCGGTGGGAGTTGGGTTCCGTTCCTTCCTGCTTTTATGTAGTCCTGCCAGATTTGAAAAGGAAAAAAAGAAAAACGCCGTCCACCTCCAAAAAAAGAAAGAGCTTTTTTTCGTCCATCCATGAAAAACAAAAACCAGAAAAGCCCATTTTCCCTGCTTTTATCTTTTTTGTTGCTGCTTATAAAATAAAAATAAGTACCTGTTTCGCTTTTTGTTTTTCTTGTTGCCCGGCCTGCCTTTTTCATATTTTTCTGAAAACTTTTATTTTCCTTGGTCGTGTACCTCTTTTCTTTAATCATCCGTCGCTGTGCGCGCCAACCAGCCCAACCAAGCCCAAGCCGTCATGTTTTTTTGTGTTTCAAAAAAAAAAAAAAAGATTCATGTTCATTAGAAAAAAGAGATGTGTATAATAGAAAGAGAAGTGAAATGGTAAAAAGGGAGATGTGAGGGGGCGGAGAAGGAGAAAAAAAAAGAAAATGGATGGCGAGAAATTAGAAAGAGGAGAGTTAAAAGTCTAGTCGGTCTGCGGCAGTAAAAGAGTCGAGCAGAACAGGAGCTCAAACGAACGAGAGTCGGTCGGCGAGAAGACGGGGTTGACCTGCTTGTTGACGACGTCATTGTCTGAGTTTATTAGTATCTTGCCTGGCAGATAAAAAAGGGCCAACAAAGAGCCACTTACAGTTGAGCTTGATTGTGTCGAAAAAGTTGCGCATCATTGGGTCCTCCTCCGTGGTCACCAGGAGCCCTTCCTTACTGCAGCTCGTCCGCGGCAGAGCCCGGCGGATACCCAGGAGCATGCGCAGCAGATCGGCAATGACGTAGCCCTGTTGGGCAAAGCCTTGGGGCTGGCGCTCTAGCGGCCACATAGCCCGCAGACTCTCCTGGTCCCAGGCCTTAAAGCCCCACGTGGACTTCTCGACGCAGTTGAGCAGGATCAGCGTCGTGAAGTACATGCTATAGTCGATCTTGATCTTGCTATCCTGCAGGAGACGCTGCATCGACGCCAGCAGGCTGTGACTGATGGCAGCAGCCCTGCGCTCGGCACCGGCAGTCAGCTGCAGACAGAGCGTGGTGTACACATCCTGATCGCTGTCAGCCTTAATCTGGCGATAGGCAGCAGAAGCGGCAGGAGTCGCAGTAGCGGCGGCGGCGGTCGACGATGCGTCACCGTTTTCGCCATTGGCCTCCTTGGTGATTTCGTCACTCTCGCCGCCCTCCGTCTTTGTCAATGCTTCGGCGGTCTCTGCGGTCTCGACAGTCTCGACAGTCTCCGTGGTGTTTTCAGCAATTGTGTTGTTGCTGGCTTCAACCTCTGACCCAGGAGCCGGCTTGACCCTTATCTGCCACTGCCGTTCGCGGTCGAGAATTTCCACCAGTCCCCACAGCTCAATGGCCTTTTTCAAGAGGCTGCTATCGGTATCGCGAGCCAGCGCCGTAGACATCTCCAGGAGCGTGCGCACAAACAAAGACGGCTCCCTGCTGATGAACTCGGGAAGCGCGTCGCGCATGTACAGCTCCATCTTTTGCGGCACATCTTCCTTGGCGGTGTCGACCATGACGATTTCGCCTTCCTTCCACAGGTGCAGCGGTGCCATTGGTGGCGGCGGCTGTACTGGGGTCTCGGGAGCGGCTTCAGGCGTTTCGTTGGTAGCTTCGTCTGCTGCGGCGGCAGCTGCTGCAGTTGCCGCCACTGCTGCTTCCGCTGCTTCCGCCGCCGCTTCAGCATCCATAGATGTTTCTTCAGCAGCAGGGGCCTGGGCCTCCACAGCTTCCGCTTCGACTGCGGGACCAGCCTCGGCAGACGAAGATGCACTGGAGGCAGCGGCAGCCACGGCGGCGGCGGCGGCGGCGGCGGCTGCTGCTGCTGCCGCCGCTGTAGCCGCCGCCGCAGCGCTGGGGTCCTTGGGCCCGTTGCTCTGGCTGACCTCCAGGGTCACGGCCACAGAAGGGCTCTCGGGGAAATGGGTGGCCTCAATCGTCAGGCCATTGCTGACCAGATCGACGCTGTTGCGCAGCTGGTTGGCACGGTGCTGAGCCAGGACAACTTGCACGCCCGCACAGAATATGTCGAGCTGCTCGGTAAACCGGGTGCGCACGCAGCCAGAACGCCAAACACGCGGTGATAGCACGCGGCGACATTGGTCGCAAGGGCTACCCATAGAGCAAGTCTTGCGCAGGATGCGGCAGCGTATACAAGCACCAATGCGGCGGACCTCCTGGACTTCCTTGCGGCGAGTTGTGTTAAAACGGGCGCGCCCTTGCTTAGGCGTCCGTGCCTCGGGCTTCTTGATGTGAAAGCTGATGTTGCGCGGGTTGCTCATCTTGGCGGGAAGCATCGACGGGGTGAAAACAGACAGGATGTTATCGGTCAGGAAGGAGCCGACGTCGCCCCACGGCTGGACAGAGGGGTCCGAGTTGAACTGGTGGTTCATGAGGACCGAACGCGCCAGCATGTCGTCGCCCTCGGTAGGCGTGGCAGCATTTGCGTCTCCTCCCTCGGTGGTCGCAGGCGCCGTGGACGCTGATGCATCCGGCTCGACACCGGTCATGGCAGTGTCCTCTGCTGGCAGTGGTGCCACAGCGGGCTCTGATGTGACGACTGGGACTGGTGTCTCCTCCTCGCCGCGCAGCTGCGGATCCAACAAAGACGGGTTAAGCTGTGCGGTCACGGCAGCAGCAGCCATAGACAGGTTTGCGGCCTGGAGGCGACGCATCTGCTCCATTGTGTTATCATGGTCCTCCTCCTCGCCCCCAGGCTGCCCCTGCGCCTGCAACTCCTGGTCCTGTGGTTGTTGCCCCTGCTGCCCCTCCAGGTTCGCCTCGCCGGTAAGAGCACCGGGCTCGGTCTTGAACATGTTGGCATCTGGGACCGTCAGCTGCGGGTCGGTGGGTGTGTCGAACTGTGTGCCAGCAGCAGCGGTAGCGGCGGCGGCGTTTGGAGTGCCACCCGGGGCAGAGCCGTCGACTGCAGCTCCTGTGCCGGCCGCTGCAGCGCCCGCAGCCGAGCTTGGCCTGCGATCGTCATGCTTCTCACTAAGATCGATCTGACGGGAAACCTCGGCGAGGGTCTCTAGGGCGGTCCAGTCTCGCTGGATGGAGGCGGTGTCGACGGCCGAGGAGGACGGTGAGGCTGAGGCTGCTGCAGCAGGGCCGCTGACGGCAGGGAGCAGGTGCTGTGGGTGGTGGCCAGGCAGGCCCTGCTGGGGAATGGCGCCGTTGGCCTGGTGGACGTGCTGTTGGTGCTGCTGGTGCTGCTGCTGGACAAGCTGTGCGTGGTGGTGGTTGTGGCGGCCTGCGGCGGTGGACGCGCCTGCCCGGGCACTAGCCACACCGCCCGCGGCGCCGCTGCCTGCGCCAGAGCCCGTCGCCGCTGCTATGTGGTGACTGAGGCCGTTAAGAGACAGGCACGCATTGATGCGGTCGGCCTCGCTTATGGCTGGACACTTCTTCGAGATGTGGGCCATCAGCGACTCCGCGCGCCCCTTGGGGAACGACTCGCCGCATGCCTTGCATCGGTGCGGGTAGCGGTTGCTGTTGTCGGCAAGGCGCTGGCCGCGCTCGAAGAACTGGAGGATGATCGGGTTCGGCTTACGGCCCATCGTCGGTCGGGTCGAGGGGTCGAGCGTCGAAGATCGTGAGACTGCGTGTGGAGACTCGCGGGGGCAGGAGGGAGGGACAGGAGGGGCGTCGAGGAGATGGCGAGAGCGGCCGGGTGAGACAGTGTGTAATCTCGCGAGGGTCCGCTCGTCTGAGCTCTCTCTCTCGTCCTGGCGATGGCGGTGAGCGTCGGCTGATCAGACACACAGAAGCGCCGGGGGTTGGATTGTGGTGGGATGAGTCCCTGGGATTGACGTTTGGTGGGCGGGCGGTGATGGACGGCGGTTTAATTTTCGGGGTTGATTTTTGGTGTGCGCAGAAATCGTGAAGGCGGAAAGGCGGGAAAAAAAAATTGGAAAAAACAAAACACGTCGAAAGAACGGGCAGAATCGCAGATTCTGCCGCCGTGACGCCACACCGATAAGCAACTGATAAAAAATTTTGCAGCTAGGGCAAGCCACAATAAGTGGGTCCATAGGTCGGTGTACGAGCTTGGCGTGTGGATGGCCGAAGCAATGCGATTGCCCCGCGGCCATTCTGCCGGATTTATTACATAAGGGCCCGAGGAGGACATACATGCCACCAGAAGTGACAACGAAAGAGCAAACGACGAGCACAGCAGCAGAAATGGACGACGGGAAGAACTGGGATGCATGAAGGCATACAGTCATAAGCCAATTGACTACATTTCCAGGGGAACACTTTGGCTTGAATCTAACGCTGTCTGTCAGAGAGGCGCGGCGCATATAAGTGGCCCTAAATCTCACCGATTGATACGCCTTTCTCTGGCGTATGGTGGACAGAGTGCCATGGCTGTCATCCAGCCTTATTCCACATCCGCAGCTATGAATATGCTGCATGTATCCTCTTTTCCTCCTGGTATTTATGACTTTCTGTAGAGAGTGCCAGCACCGCCCTGGAAAGTCAGAACATGTACGACAAAGGATTGTTGTCAAGCTTACCTGGTGCTGGGGGAAGATCAGCGAGTTGGCGACAACCACGTTCTCGGGCCGGGTGGCCGCGAAGACAACAATCTCAGCAATGTCGTCGGGGGTCAGGGGGTCAACGCCACTGGAACATGTGTAAGTAATCGGTATGTATGCCAAGGGCATGTATTGGAATCACTCACGCGTAGACGGCATCGGCCTTGGACTTGTCGCCGTAGAAGCGGACAACAGAGAACTCAGTCTCAACCTGACCGGGGTCGACCTGGATGACACGGACCCGGCTGGAGATGAGCTCCTTGCGGAGAGCGTCGGTAAAGCTCTTGACGGCAGCCTTAGTGGCGCAGTAGATGCTTCCGCCCGGGTAGGGCTCAATGCCGGCGATACTGCCGATGTTGATGATGTCACCGGAACCACCGTTGGGGCGCTTGAGGAAGATGGGGAGGATAGCCTGTGTCATGTTGATGAGACCAGTAACGTTTGTGGCGAACATGATGTTGAGGTCCTCCTCGGCGATTTCGGGGGCACGAGCGACACCTTTGACAAGGCCACTATGAGACAATAAGTGTTAGCGGCTGAGTGAATATGGGTAGAGAGAGGAGTATGCTTGAGTGACGGGTACGGTTGCTTGGATGAAAGGCATTGAGCATGGGTGAGATAAATGGGGAGTGCTCGGCGTTGGGCCTGGGAAGCTCAACTACAGCTGCGAAGCTGAGCTACCACTCTCAATAGTACACCAAAGACCCAACACAGGCCGGATAGTTGCAGAAGCACGGAAACGAGCGATGCAAAAACAGAGACAAAAGAGAACTCACGCATTGTTCACCAGAGCGTCAATATCTTGCCATTCGGCCGGCAGAGTGCCAACAAAGGCGCGGACCTCTTCCGGCTTGCTGATGTCCAGCTGTACCGGCAGGACCTGGACGCCCTTGTCGGCACCGCCAACCTCTGTGATAATGTCGGCGGCGATCTTCTTGAGGGTGTCGACACGGCGGGCAGTAAGGATAAGGCGGAGGTCGGCCTTGCCTGCCGAGGCACCACCACCAACAGCCGTGCGGGCAAACTCAAAGGCGACGCTGCGGCCGATGCCGGAGGAGGCACCGGTGATGACAATGGTCTTGCCCTGAAGGCGCTTTGCGGCGGCGGAGGACATGTTGCGGGCTGTGTGACGGCAGATGGGAGAAGAGGAGAGTGAGGCAGCGAGCTGTGGTCGACGGGGGTGAGTCAGGGGAGGAAGGCGTGCGCGGCGGGACGATGGGCCGGGAGCAGTTGCCGAAGAGGAGAAATGCGAGACAGCAGAGAAAGACACCAAAGAAGCCTGGGAGACAATGCGGGAGACACGGTGGGACCGGACGGCCAGACGGACGGGCAACATACGGGGAGTGGGCAGGAACGTCGACAGGTATAAATAAGTAGAGGAAGACAAAGCGAGATGGATAACCAGTGCGTGCTGGGAATAAGAATCGCAGAGATAACTCTGGAAAGAAGCCACAGCCAGATTGTCAATGACAGCCCCGCGCTGATGCAATTCGCTAGCCCTCTGTATTGTATGCGATTCGCTGTGGGCTGGCGGGTCGGCAATGGGTCCCCCCATTGAATGCGCAATAGCGGAGCGGATACTGGTTCCAGGGCAAGCCAGCTAGCCACCCATCCTGTTTCCCCCACCTCCGATCGCCGCCGGTGACCCACGGCGACCACAAGCGCCAGGGCTTATCATCGCCAATGTTTTACGCAAATGACTAATCTCGCACTTACACTCGTCCGCGGGAGAGCTTTCCACCCAGAAAGAAAGGCTTTAATTAGCTGCGACTCTCATCCGTGGGCCGGTTCTTGTCAATAGATATTCATCCCGCAATTTCCATGTCCGACGTATCTTACACAATGACAACTGCTTCGTATTAATACACCGAGATGCTCGCTTTCACCTCAACTCCGTACTTAGATCTCAACCCCGCACATTAACCCAGACAACTCAGCCAGTCGTCCAGCTGGCAACTCTATTATCAGAAAACACCCCTTGCGCCGTCTCGTAAATGCACATTCGCCGAAGCCCGTATATGAAGCACGCAGAGTATAAAGAGCCCCTTCAGATAAGGCTTAAAACACCACCGATGGCTCCATCCATAATCAATGAGTAAAACCCCATCCCACCTAACTTTTGTTTGTTCGAGAAAAGTAAAAGAAGCAAGACTGATACGAAAAAAAAAAAAGTGTGAAAACATGCGTGGATAGCAGTCAGGGGGCTACTTTCCAGACGGAAGAAAATAGACAGCCCAACTGGGCGCCACACATTTAGGTTTTGTTTGGCAGCAGCAGTCGTGAACCCAATTCAGTGAGCCACTCATTTCCCACTGATGGCCGCTTTGTGGTGTTCGCCGTCCGTCTCTCGTCCACTATCGCCTCCAACGCTGCTGAAACCTTTCTCGGTCGTCGCGTCAGTGTCCCTGTCATGGCTATCGACGTCACCACCATGCTTGTGCATAGGCAACAGAGGGCTGTGATCACGTTGGTATGCGCAGAGAGCAATAACGACTGCTGCACCCGCCATGATTGCTGACACTTTCATATCCAATTTGAACGAATCGGCCATGATCTTCCGGATGATTGCTGCTTCGGCTGGCGTCTCGGATGACGACGATACAGCCTCGATAGATGAAGACGTGGCTGACCCTAAAATTTTCTCTTCCTCCCGAGCTTGGATTGCTGACGAGGCAGCAATGCCAACACTTCCACCCAAAATTCTGATTTGCGCTAGGATGCCTTGGGCTGGTGCGTGCTCGCCTTTCGGGGCCGTTGCGGCCGCAAGGATCGTGACCGTAGAGGCGACCATGCCAGCACCGAAACCAATAAATACCAAGAAACCGAGCGTCTTCGGCTCAAGAGTAGCAGATTCAGACAGCGTCGTCTCAAGAGCACATCCAACCACAACAAGTGCGCTGCCGGCAGCCAGGCTTTCACTGAGACGGTTGAAGCGGATGTTGATAGCACCGCCCGCCCAGCTGCCAACAGCGACACCGCCAAGCATTGGTAGTAACATGACACCAGCAATCAAGGCACTCTTGCCATTGACGAGCTGCAACCGCAGGGGAACACTGTAAATCGACACGAAGAACGGAAATCCAATGAACATGGTGTTGAGGATACCGAAGAAATATACGCGGTTCTGGAAGAGTTTCAGAGGGAAAGCTGCCAGTATGTTGGTACCCCAAGGCTGATGGGCGAGGTAGTACTCCCATGCGAACAGAGCTGCCCAGCACAAAACGCCCGCAACAAGAGGAGCAATGAATACAGCACGGCCCCACTGGTCAGTGTCGGTGCCGGCGTTTTGGAACGAGAAGGTGAAGAGAACGGCGGCAGCAATGAGCAGGAACGAGCCGAGGAAATCCATGGCAGACCACGGGCGAAGCTCTACGTGCGGGAGATGCTTTGGACTCGGCCAAGTGACTAAGAAGATGACCATAGCAACAAAACCAACAGGACCGCTGGAGAAGTGTTAGTATGAGCGACAAAAGAAGGCGAGAAAATAAGACCTTCACCAGACACTTACTTGATCCAAAATATCCATCTCCAGGAGGTGTAGTGCGTTAGAATGCCACCAAGGACCGGACCAAGAACGCCAGCTATGCCAACAACAAGTCCTGCCATGCTGGCGATGTACTGCTGCAGGTGAAAAGGCGCGACCTCGGGCCAGATGGTCATGGTCAGAGAATATAGCCCAGATCCGCCAACGCCCTGGAGAGCACGGAGGGCAATGAGCTGGTGCATGGTCTGAGCGAAGCCGCAGCCGAGAGAAAAGCCAAAGAAGATGACAAATGCGGACAGGAACGCATTGCGGCGACCGACAATATCAGCAAGCCGGGCAAAGACGCCAGCGCAGCCAAGATAGGCGAGCGTGTAAGCGAGGGCAACCCAGTTGATTAGGCTGAAGGCGCCAAGGTCGCGGCCGATGGTGAGAAGGCTTGTGGCCACGATGGAGGAGTCGAGCATGGCGAGGAATAGGCCGAGAGAGATTCTGTGATGTTGGTTAGAGAAGGGTAGCTCGAAAGAAGAGCAGGTTGGGGAGAAAAGGCCAATTGCTAAGAAAGGAGGGGAGAAATAAAAAGAAAGTAAAGGAGGCACACACCCTATACTCAATGTCCAGAAACGCCATGGTGCCAGACGCGATTCCTCAAAAGCATATTCACGGACTTGAGAAGGAGACGAGGTTTGTGCCTCCGAATCTGTGACGACGTCGGTTCGGGAGGGCGGCTGGAGGGTGGTAGCCGTTTTTGTTACCTCCTTTGGTGCCGCCAAGGGGCTGTCAGTGACAGCAGGCGCCACATCTTTATGGGATGGAAGTGATTCGACCAGCGAATTTAAGCGTGTTCCCGACGAGGACAGACCTGTTGTTTCTGGTGTAGGGGGCGTCTTTGGAGGCGTCCTGGGGGTTGGTGTCGACATGCCTCTGGGGAGTATTAATGTGGAAGTGTAGGTAAGAGCGAGCAGCTAAAAGACCCAAGAGGGAAGGCGAAGGGGAAAAAAGAAATAGACAGCAACAATGAGACAATATAGAAACAGAAAAACAAATGGAAGGAACTAGGCAGGGAAGTAGACACCAGTCGAAAACAGAAAAGAAAAATTTGGACAGTGGATGCCCGCCGGTTGCGTCTGCTAGATTGGCGGCCCTCTGGATAGGGTCTGTGTAGATTCTTCTCGCGGATACGGTCTCGCGGACTGGGACTCTATGGGCTCTGCTCTTTTGTGTTTCCTCTCCCGTTTGCTTTCTTTCTTTTTTTTTTTTTTTCGTGGCTTTTGCTGGTTTCAGACGATAAGTGCAGTGAACCGTGTTGTGCAAGGACGGCGCAGATGCAGTGCTTGTGTATCTGTGCCGCGGATGTGTACGGTTTTGGTTCTTGTAGAATGGGGTCGTTTGAGAATTCCGGTAGAATCGTAGGTGTCGTTGGAGTGGTAAGAATGCTGGTGCATGAATGCTGGGCTGGCGACGGAGTGAGGTGATTACGCGGCCGTGACGATATTTTACTCCGTCAAGCCGGTTTCCACAGCAAGGACCGTCTGCGTTTGCTGCCTTATGTTGACTAAGAATTGAGTTTCTCCGCCGAAAAGCAAACAGAAACCAAACAAGGAAAGAGCAAGCCGGTAGAGTATGACGTGGTTCTGGGTGGGCGTGCTGGAGACAAGCTGCGTACGGCAGCACGAAACAGGAAGGGACGAGGGTAGAGAGTTGATAGAAATAGGCAAGTGCGACTTGTAGTGCAGTGCCAGGGGAAAGGGAAGAAGGGAGATGCGTTCAACACGGCATGAGTCAATATTTCCAAACGTCTAACAGGGCCTTTTTCTACGCACACCGTTTCTGCAGACCGCCCACGCCAAGCCAGCAAGCCGATACTTATAAAGATCTGACAAGACACTACACGGACGACAGGCTGACGAAAAGAGAAGCGCCCGAAAGGAAGCGGCAGTTCTGCGCGGGTCCCCAACATCTTACCGCGTCTAATTCTCCCTTTTTTGCTTCTCCTGCTCCGAGCTGTCTGCCCCGTCGGCCTCAACCTCGCACTCGTTCTGCCATCTGGCCGTGGTCCCACCTGGTTAAGCTTTGAAGCGGCGGCAAGCTAGACAGACTGGTTCCTAGGGGAAGGTGTGATTAGGTATCTGCGTTTTTACACATCTCTACGCCTCTCTCGTGCGCGGCCTCGTGTTCTGGCTGCTCTGCTTGGCCTGGGGAATCACCCTTCGTCTCACAAATCACCTTTTTTGTCGTCACTTCCATTGCTTCTCCTCTTTCCCAGATCTGATTTCATGTGTCCATGGCCAGTTTTCTAATCCGAGATGATTGCAGAGAATACGCAGAACGCGCTCAAACGGGCACCTCAGCCAGGCTTCCACATCAGATAGGCCCTGCAGTCGCCGAGGTTGAGCTGAAATAGCATGTCCAGGCCGCTCGGAATCAGGACATGTTACTTCGTTCCGACTGGGTGGAAACGCATGGGCGAAGTGTGTCGTTGCGTTGGTGGGACTGACGGTGTGGTCATCTGCCATCCCAGCGAGTCCACAGCACTGGTTGTTCAATTTGGCTCCTCCCTAGCGCCCCCGTAGCCGCTAAATTTTATTTTGCGAATGCGAGGTCCGAATCAGGAGACAGAGGCACAGTTGGGCCGGCTGGGGGCTATTTTCCAATCAGAGCTTGATTCCAGTGTTGGGAGCAGTTGGAACTGGAATGCTCTGTGGGGAGCAACAATTCCCCGTCGGCGTGTCCCACTTTTGGTGCCTCGCAATTGAGCAGCGTCGGGTGAAGCTTCGACCGTCGGAGCCATGCCGGGGCGGAGAACCAAAAGCGATGACGATTGGCAGTATGGCGGCGATGCCGGCGATGCCAATCAAACTGGCGAAAATTTGAAAGTGACGATCCCGGCAGAAACATGGGCAGGCAGCACATCGCAGATAAGCCCTACAACGGCCTGTCGTCATTTCGTGACATGTCCGAAGAAACAATTGCGGTTGCCTGACGCCTGAATAATACGACTAGTTCTCCGACCTAAGCGGACGGTAAGCAAAAATGCTACAAAAGGCGAGCAAGACACTTTGCAAAACGTAGGCCAACAGAACCAACGGGCTATCGTGCTTCTCTGCTGTGCTTGAGACCGAGCAGTTCCATGTTTAGCCCTTTGTTCTTCTTTTTTTGTTCTTGTCTCTGATCATCCCGGTTCTTTGTCTTCTTCTACGCTGGCAATGCTTAATTCTCCGAGACGAGCATACTTTTTGTAAGAGCTTGGGTGCCGTGGGCACGGTGCACACGATTCACCGCATTGGCCACTGTGCAACCACTGCTAGGCGGGCAAGGAAACGGGAGGAAGGAAACCAGAAGGACAAGGGTCATGGAACAACGGATGGAACAGTAAGAACAACTGCACTCGGGGGTGACGTTTGTGTTACCGGGGCAAACAGGCTAGGGCGAGAGGGAACAAGCAAACCCGAAGCTGAGAACTGGCGTCGGCCGGGAAAATTCTGTGTCACTGGTGGCGCAAGGCTGCTGTCCAGCAGACAGGAAACGGCGTCAACGTTAAAAGATTGATTGCATGTTGTTGCATTTATTCTCCGTCCTTTGCTGTTGTTGGTTTTCTTCGGAAACAAAACCTTTCTTTGCTCTTGCCATATTTTACAGAGCAGCCACCAACTGGTCCATCCACAACTCCTAGACTATCCCGCAAACTGGCCAATCCCAGTACACCATTTCTCCTGCCGTATGCATCCTGTCGCTCCAGGCCGTCTCTTGCCAACACCCAATTCTCACAGATAAAAAAAAAACCAAAAGAAAACCCATCTTCGAGAACCCCAATAGGCCAGTTTACGATCGTTTTCTTCCTGGCCCCCAACGAAAATGGGAGCGCTTTCGGCGTCGGGGAGCATCTTGTCTGCTTTTAAAAATGGCGCAAAAAGAAGAAGATAAAAATAGAAACAAATCCCTCAAGGCACTGTTGTCCTGTTGTGAGTGTGATTTCAATGGCTGGTCTGTGTCTAATGGTTCCGACATCCTGGTTCTTGTGTCATTTTGTCCGGTTGGTGCTATTCTACATCAACTCAACCAGTCACCGCTTGAAACGGACACCACAAACAGCAAAACGGAACACTTCTCCTTTTGACTAGCCATTGTCTTGGCCAGCTACACGTTTGTCTTGTTTCAGGTTTTGGACTTGTAAACCAGCAGAAACATGAAACAAAGACATGCGGAGAAAAAAAAAAACAAGAAGCCCGAGATGCATCTAGAAGTAGACAATTATACGTAGCAACGGACATGGCATAAAACGTAAAAAAAAAGACATGTGCTACATACGCTCGTCCTTAGCTGGGTATGTCTTATGATCCAGCTGGGTCCATGTCGCTGGGTGTGTGTGTACACTTGACCTTTATGGTTTCGAGACAAGAGTATAATTTTTTGGCCGAGATGCTGCCAAGAGTAGAGTGAACCATGGAAAAGTGACCATTGGGGAATTGGTGACGTTTGCATGGGCCGCCAACCTAGCCGTTGGGTCTGGTCGTATTTCATACTATTGCATTAAATTCCCTGTGTCTGACCGTAGGCCATGACTTTAGAGAGGCAAACAAGTCTGATCTGTGCAGTCGTCTCCATCTCAGTCAACAGTCTGATCGTATTACACCACCAGACGCCACAAGCCTGGGCACGTATTACCATCTCGCCAAGTACCAGATTTAGCAACCATTGTGGCTTTTAGTTGTGAAACAATTCAGCAACTCCTTCTTTTTTTTTCGAGACGGGACGGCCATGTGACAACCCTCTGCTACGGTGCATCCAACAATCTCACATGTATTGTTATACAATTGTACACGATTTTGTTACATTTTGTTGGATTTTTTTCACTTCTTAATTGGTGTTTTATTTTTATTTTTATGTATTATACACGCTCCTCCATCAATGGTCATCTGATTTGTCCATGTTCGACTCTGTTCTCCAAACAATGCAGGGGGGTCTTCTTAACAGGCGTGCTGTTATTAAGCATATTTCAAATACCATACATGCAAAAGAGCGAAACGCCCGCGCTTGGACCCTCTCTTGTTTTTTTTTTTTTTTTTGTTTTTCTGGGTGGTGATGCCGTTGCTGACGACGGTTGCAGTCTCTGCACATGGCGGGGAAGAACTGTTGGTGACGGGATCACCTGAAATAGTTTTATCAGATTCGAACAAGTTTGAAAAAAAATATATATAAAAGTAAAGTGAATTGCGTTTGCCTTTATTTTTATTTTTATTTTTATTTTTTTATATTATTCTCAATAATTCAGACGCAGAGGGCACCGCCCAACCTGCCTTCTTGGGTATAAGTGGGGAGACGAACAAAAACGTGCCACACAACTTACACGTCCAACCAACACCCACCCCCCCCCCCTCCCGTGTACTCGTCTTCGAGAAAACTTTCCCAATGGGATACACGCCCACCCAAAGAAAAACAATGGGATGCCCCCGAAAAAAGTAGAACAAAATGTGATGTGTCAGAAAATCTCCCCGCAGTTCACACACTTTTTTTTTTTTGGTTCGGGCAATGATTGTGTTTTTGCGAGCTGTGGGGTGGGCCATGTAGACACGGCCCGGGAGAGAGAGAGAGAAGACGCAAGAGAGTGGAGAGACAGCGGCAGGCACGCGCCAGGGAATAGTGAGGAGAAGAATAAAAAGAAGAAAAAAATCGGCCGGGCCGTCTCGCCAAATGAAAGAGGCAGGCCTCTTTGCCTTTCATACGGGGTAAAAAGTTGGGGGCGGGAAAATGGGAAACGCGGAGAGGACAAGATAAAATAGAGATAATAGGGAGCGACCAAAAAAAAAAAAAGTAGAACAAATACAGGCAGAGACAATAAAAACAGGAAACCAAGAATTCGAATTTCACGGTCATATTCGACCTCTCTTGATCTTCATTGACCACGTCAGGGTCTCCTCTCCCGGCAAGATGCCAAGTCAATTGCTTTCGGTTAGCAGCGAGCGGCAAAAAACACACAAAAAAAAACGTGTGCCTGTGCCTGCCGAAGAGGTACGAGTACCGTCACCATGTCAGGAGGTGGAGTGTGCCGATGGACCGTGAGTAGAAGATGCCTCGTAACCATCTCGTTCGCTGGCAGGAGTGCGACCCTCGAGCAGACATCGCAGCCGAAGTAACCGAATGGAGGCCATCAAGGAGGGTGTAATCTTGTTTCGTCTCATTGTCCGTGCTCACATAACGATGCATGTGGTGAAGAAAAAGAGAGGCGTCAAACACGGAGAAGTCAGGCATCGTGTATTATAGCTGGTGGGAATCTGCATAGTGGGCACAGAGTATATGTGAACTGACCTTGTTTGAGGAATGTTCCCTGCCGCTGTTCCAGAAGCCTTCGCTGTGCGGGCAGACTGTACATGATGAATTCCCCAGCCACGAGGCTATAGCCGTGGCATCTTAAGGATGGTGAGGAGAGGAGCCCAAATGATGTACCAAAAAAAAAAAAAGAGATAAGAAGTAAAATGAAGTAAAATTTGCATTTTTCTCATTTCGGGTATTGTCTTTTATTACAGTTTCCTGAAAACCAGAAAACTCGAAACCATGCCTTAACGTCCATCGCATTAATGTCTCCCGTGGTGTTTCTTCGTTTCTCGTTCCATTGCGTTGTGCATGTTTTGAAACAACCTTGCAGTATTATTGTCCACCGAAGGACTTCATTTCCCCTGCCCCCGTATCTAAACTCGAAAAGCCCGTAATTGGCATTCACCGGACGCCCCATCATCTTTTTGTGTACTGACCTATACCAAGACAAAAGTAGAATAAGAGCAAAAAAAAGTTCAAGGACAAAAAAAGGGCAAAAGACATTAGGTGATATTGAGGCATAGAACAGACAAGAAGAACCAAGCACATAATTGGTTTGATATCAGTGATTAAAAGTTGTTAGAATTGAGATTTTAGGAAGTGGTAGTCATAGCTTGAAGAGGGAAAGAGGAAAAGAGGAAATCAAAAACGCGTTCATAACATAGAAGAATGGGGAATATTGTGTAGGATCGTAACTCATTGAACAAAAGTAAAAGCGCCTGCCACCTGGTTGTTCATCATAGCGTAGTCAAGGGGAATCATGCCGTCGTTGACGTTTTGGTAGGGTGCGTTGGCGGCGACAGCGGCGGCCGCCGCGGCCGCCGCTGCAAACTCTTCCTCCTCTGCCTGACTCCAGGACATACCGTCCAGGTCCCAAAGCCCCTGTTGGTCGAGCAGACCAAGCATGCCCATCCCCGGCTCAAACCCAATGGGTGACATGTGGAGCTCGGACTCGCCGTTTGATGAGGGTGCTGTGCTGAGAAGCAAACCGTGTGGCTGCTCGCTCAGGAGCTGTTGTTGCTGGTGCAGAGATGGTGCTGAACCGTTTGGAACAACCTGAAGCTCCGAGTGCACTAGCGATTGTTGCTGCTGTTGAATTAAACTGGGCTGGCGCGATGCCTCGTACATGCGCCAGACAACCTCGCGACTGCGGCGTGCTGCCAGGGACCACTCCTCCATAGCCTCAAGCAGAGACAGCACAGACTCAATCTGCTTGTGCCATTCTGGAACAAGTGGGCTTGACCACTGCCAAAAGACAGAAACAAGTGGTACCATGGCAGCTTGGTATAGGAACCACACCGCATTCCAGCCAGACATCTGGTTGCGCGACCACTCCCTCGCAATATCTTCAATGGTTTGTTTGGCCAGCTTTTGACATGTCTCAACAGCAGCCACCTCAGCTTCAAGGGCATGGGTCTGGCCGCTTGAGGCCAAGCCTAGAAGCACCGGTCGGTGTAGGAGCATCCGCAGGTTTTCGTAGCGCCACTTCATAATGCAGCGTGCAATGTAGAGCGGCTCTGCGCAAGGATCGGTTGTGCGGAGTAGCCATGGAAGTGACTGGTACCATCCCACAAGCTGGGCATCCAGACCAAGCCGGTCTTCCATGCGGAGGAGCGGTGAAATGGCCAGCATATCTTGGATCTGGGTGGCAATCTTGCAGAACTTGATGTTCTCAATCAAAGGCAGGATTCCAGCATGCTGAGTCGAGTCGCGGCTGCTAGAAATACCCAGATCAGGGGGCTGGATGTTGATGGCAGGGCCCCAGCGGCCAAATGATGGTCTGCCCATTGTCGTGGTAGCCCAGGTATCCAGACAGAAGAGACTCCACCATGTACGGCGGCGCGTTTCGGCTGCAGCGACATCCTTGGTTCCGCCGTGTGCGAGGCTCTCACGATGCAGGCCGAGGGCACTAGCCATGCGGATAGCAGCTCCCAATACAGCATTGGCCATGTTGGGGCGGTTGGTGTAGTGCAGGTAGTAGCCGCCCATGATTGCCAAAGCCTGAACCGTCTCAATATGGCTGCTGCCAAAGGCATCCATTGGCAAGTGGTCCATGGCACGGTTGTAGTAGTTGAAATGATTCGCATCTTCTGATTTGCAGCCGGCCACGCTGCCCATGGCAAACACCATGTTCAGCAATGCCAGCCACGGCGCGTCTGTGCGCTGGCCTTCGAGATAGTCTGCACGGAAGGCTGTTTCGTCGAGCATCGGGATAAAGACGTGGATGCGCTTGAAGTAAGAATCAATGAGGGTCTGGCCCTTCCAAGACCAGGGGACCCGCTGGGGATCCTTCTTGGCGACACCAGCTGCGGTGGCACCAGGAGCAGTCATGGTCAGATGCTGCTGCTGCTTTACCACTGGCATGTTGTGGGACAGTTCGACGGCGTTGTGGATGGGTGCAGCAGCTAGGGAGTTCCGCAGAGCAGGCTGCACCTTGAGCATGACCATCAGGGCGGCCTTGATAGATGATGCCCCGAGATAGGAGGTCTGGCGGTCAACAGCCAGAGAGAGGGCATTGACGTCGTCAGCCTCGGCCGGAATGGGGTCATGCCCGCGGCGTTCTTCATCCCACTCGGTGTCGCGGGTTGGAATCTGCTCTAGGCTGGACAGAGTCTGCTCGGACTTGAGGCACATTGGTGACTGCAGGTCCTCGCCTGCTGGTGTGGTGTTCAGGGGAGGCGACGGAAGCGCAGACACGTTGGTGTCGACTGCTGGCCTTCCAATGAGAGTGAGGAGCTCCTGGCGTGAAAGAGGCAGAAGCGACTGGACTTCTTGGTTGGGAAAGAGGCGCTTCAGAATGGACCGGCACTCCTCCAAAGACTGCGAGAGGGCCTCCAGGGTCTTGCGGGACGGGATGACTCTCTGGCGATGCTTGTCATAGAAGCAGCGCTTGGGAGCACGGCTGGACAAGCATTGGCCACAAGGCTGCTGGCCATCGCAGCGGCTGTCATGATTGTTAGAGAATGGGAACATGTACTGGAAGCTGGGGCTGTGGCAACATACATCTTGCGGCGCTTGCACTCGGCGCAGGCATGAGGTGTTGTGACTCTCTTGGCCGTGCCGTTTCCATTGGTCTTTGCGCCTTCTTGCGAGTCTGTTGATTGCTTCCGGGGAGTAACTCCCTGGAACGTGTGGAACATGCCGCCTTGGGTGGGCACTGGAATGGTCGGAGCCATTGTGATATGCCCACGCAGTTAGGGGGAGAGAGCCAAGGGCAGAGGAACGGTTGGGTAACAAAGACAGAAGAAGAACAAGGCAAAATAACAATAAAGGTGAGAAGGGAAAAGAAGATACGAGAAGTGAAGAGAAAGTTGCGAGTACTGATGTGGAGAGACAAAGGACCTGGGAAGGGGGAAGCAGGAGGATGCTGCAGAACTTTATATCTACATCGACGTGCAGGTGCAGATATAGAGGCAAAGCTGGGGAAGAGACGGCTTGCAAGTGGGTGCGGGGAGGGATAATAGATGAGTGACCAAGAGACCAAGACACGAATATGAGAGGCAACAGAATATGAGAAAAGGAAAAAAATCAAGAGAGTGAAGTAATTGATTTGAGGAGCAAGGAGAGACCCGACGGCAGGCGGGCGGGAGAGATGTGGAGAAAGCAAGCTGGGAGACGAAGCTCACACGGGCATGCTGCAGAGAAGATGGAGGGTAGATAGACAAGGGGGTACGGGGGGCAGGGAGCACAGGATCAGAGGACGTGTGCGTGCTGGATCGAGCTGGGGTCAGGGTAGGTAGAGGATGGCCAAGGGGGGGACTGCCAAGATTCAGGGTGGTGGATATAGCGCAGAGATGGTAAGGTTGGGAGTAGAGTAGAACGAGTCATGTATAGAGGGTTGGACGAAGAAGACAAGTCAAAATAGAGGCTATAGGAGGAGGAGGAGGTACATGGT
This sequence comes from Raffaelea albimanens, assembly GCA_002778245.1. Lineage (NCBI taxonomy): Eukaryota > Fungi > Ascomycota > Sordariomycetes > Ophiostomatales > Ophiostomataceae > Raffaelea > Raffaelea albimanens. The sequence goes on from PCDJ01000001.1 coordinate 2,796,802, forward strand.
ATGGAGGTCTAAGAGGAATAAGAGAAGGGGTTGTATATGGGAGCGAAGGTACCGGAGGAAGAAATGGAGGAAATGGGGAGACAAAAGAGCAACGAGACCAAAAAAAAAAAAAAAAAACGTGGGAAAAAAGAACAGAAAAAATAGAAATAACTAAAAAACGACAAAATCAAAGCCTCGTGGACACCGGGCACTCTGTCTCAATGCCGTGTGGGTGTGTGCGTGTTGTGCATATGGGCCCGGGTATGGCCTGCAGGCGTGCGTATGTACATGAGCTCCCTGGGGGGGGGGGCGGCTTCGCAAAAGACGAACAGACGCGACGGCCACCACCAGCCAAGGCGAGCGTGCCTTGCTGTGTATTGCAATATGAGGTATAGCAGACGGGGGCTATTGCTATAGCTGTGCGCATGTGCGGGCTGCGGATGGCTGCATTGAGGGGTCTGGGAGAGAGTGGTGGTTAATGGGGGAGGCTTCTGACGGCCTGCTTTGCGCTGTCGCTGCTTGACAAAGTCGGTGCCCAGCAAAGTCGTGGCTTAACAGAGCCGTTATTGCTTCACAGGGGAAGGAAGGCAACCAGCCACGAGGGCGCGGCGACGGGATGGGCGAGTGGCATTGGCTGGGAGAGTGTGCCAGAAAGAGTGCCTGTATGTATGCCCTGCGTGGTGCCTGACACGGTTCCTGGTGCTTTCTGGCCGAGGCGTCGCACCACCGAGGGATGAGGTGCATTTGACGATATATTTATTAACAGAACCCGCGACAAGCCCGAGGCCCAGACAGAGAACTTCCTTGACGGCGTAAATTAATACCGGCGCCGGGCAGCATGAACGGCAAGGTTGTTGGCAGGAGCGATGTGGTACGGGGGCCGAGAGGGAAGGAACAACCCTGGACGCATTTGTTGTCTGTTGGGAAGGAGCGACGGGGCTGTTTCAGTCAAGGCCACTGCGAAGAAATAAAAAAGAGGGAAAGAGTGACAGCAGCAACGAGGTGGTGAGGAGACAGGGCAGGATGTCACTCGCAACCATGTGTGAGCACCCGTAGGGCCTAGACGAGAACACAGACTTTCTCCACACATTACGGCGTGGTCTACTATAATAGCGTCCCCAGATGGCAGGTGGAGTGCCACCTTAGCACACCGGACGTTCCTGTGAGGCCACACGGGACTCGTCAGACGCTGTCCCACTGGGGGGCGTCTTTACCCGGCGTGGTGACGGGAAAATGGCAGCAAAACGGGGAGGAGTGACAGCAAGAGGACCGAAAGACAGAGGAAATGACTAAACATGGCAGCAGGGACAGAGAAATGACCAAGGTAACCAGAGAGAGACAAAATGTGACAAAAGAGAAGAAAAAATAACAGAAAATAATGGACAAAAAGATAAAATAAAAAATAAAATAAAATAAAACCCAAAGGATATCACAAACTGCAACAAAAATAGCTTCCAAGCTGCCAGAGGCGGTCGACGCTAACGTCTCAGGATTCTGCAGCGCGGTCTGTGAATGTGCTTCCAAGAGACATCTCACAGCATAGGTGCAGCCAGAAGTGCTGAGGCGCATGGACCCTTTCGAGAAGAAGCTTAGACGCCCCAGGCAGCCCAACCAAGCTTCTGCTTCTGGTCTGTGGCTGTCTTGCCGTGGCTGCCCACCATTTCCTTTTGTTATTTGCGGATCTGCCAATTGCCTGTTCTGGAAGGAGGGGCCGCCTGAGTGGTGTGTTGTAGAAGTGAGGGCTTGGCAAGCACAGAACACCCGGCCGTGAAATACGCCGCCGGGCACTATGCGAGAACTTTGTCAGATACATGTAAGAACCCTCTGGCAACAACCCTCCAAGAGCCCTCTACAGCGTTGCACCGCTAGGCGGCCTGCACGTTGGCGTGCGGGCGTGCGCCGATCACGGGTTCAGGTGTTCCCGCCATTGTTCCCCAGTCTTGAACAGCGGGGTAGCGGCCTGGGGTTGGGGGTGGTAGGAGCTTTGGGAAGGCACGATGGGCGGTTGGCGGTTTGCGAAACGGAAGGCATTGAGCAAAACGGCAGGAATATTGATAGTGGATATGAAAGGCAGGGCAAGTAGGAGCAAAGAAAGAGTGGACCGAGCAAAACAAGGGTGCCATTAGAGCCAGGGCTCATGCCCATGATTGACGATCGCCCATCGATCACGATCCTGTCAATGAGAAACGGGAATAAAGCGCAGAGAACAACACAGGGTTCATCCAAAGCCGGAGGCTGGGCGCGGAGGACGAAGGCTCTTTCTTGGTTGACAGAAAACGGCGGAATGTCTCCGAGCTCCGTTTTTATTTTTGTCGTAAAGCCGTCCGCTCCTTCCACATTGTGGTTCCGTTATTATGTTCCTGGATTCTGAACCAGACTGGCAGCTGGCCACCATTCGTGCAGCAGGGGGCATAGCAACTTTGGTGCAGAATAGCATAGTGCATCCAGTTGATTGATTCATGGGTGCTGTCCTGTGCACCGAGTTGGACCGGCATCGTGTAAGTGGGTCGAACCACATTAATGGGCATTCCCCGTTTTCACCTATTCTTCTTTCGTCCACTGCCCCAACTCCACTGCTCGCCTCCCCTCACCGGATTCCACTGCACTAACGGCCGGCCGGGCCACTCTTCCACCTCGAGCCCGAAATGGCATTCGCCGGAAGGGCATGAGATCGTCAGATTCCTCGCAGCCCCCCCAAACACACCCACGACTTCACAAAGGCTTTCATGACCGCCTCGGAGAAGTCCCTGCATCTTCTAGCCGTCGGTCACATCCGCCGGAGCGAGTGCGACGAGCATGTCCGGTCTGCTCCCTCCAGCCCAGCATTGTCTCCTGTGTGCCCGCCTCACTTCTCCAGTGTGTTTTTGCGTGCTCCTTACTCTACTACCAAAACCAAGCGGCTGACTCTCCAACTATTCTCCTAGCTGCCTGGTCCTTGGCAAAGACCTATTGTGGCGCATCTTCTCGCCCAACTTACATAGGCAGGCATTTAAGCTCTATAGGCCCCTCCCTCACTTGACATTGTGAGACAGTGGCATACAGCAACAGGTCTGGCCAGCCTGTCGCCCAACGCTGTGCAACATGAGCAGTAAGAGACTATCCGGGACCGGTAGCTGTCTTTATTGCACCCGCAATATAAACTTGGAAGCAAGTAGATAAGGCCCTCTTATGTTGTCCATGCTATCGTCATTTTGTATTCTTGCCCAGCTTGTGGGATCTCCTGTCAGAATAGGACCCTGCACATACCCGTGATTTGCTCCTGGCCCTGACTGCGAGCCGTGTCAGGGTTGATTTTAAGTGACAGTCAGGCAAAAACCAGCAGAACAGGTTGGCTAACATTGAGAAAAGTTATGCGCCCAAGACAAAAGAGTAACTAGATGCAACCGCCCGAAGACGCTTCTAAAGGGAAGAAGAAGAAAAGAAAGCGACAGCCATATCGACGTAAATGAAATCAAATGGAAACCGGCTTACACGCAAACTCGGCCAAGGCACACCGTCCCACATGTAGATGGTGGCCACCTCGCATAGGTCAATGGCATCAACAGCTGGCATAGCTCTTGTTTGGATTAATTGCTTGGTCATCCTACCTGTCCCCTCCCCCCTTTCATTTCTGTTATTTTCTCTCTGAATCCTTTGCATACATGTCTCAGCGCAAGGAACAGGCAGTCGACTAGCTTACCAAAACTCGAGACGAAGGACACAGAGTCGCGAGAAAGGCAAAGGCACAAATTAGACAAGACGCACGTAGTCTATTGCCGGCCGGACTACAGTAGATCCGGCACTTTGCATTCTCGTTTTCTACACCGCTGACCGCGCCTGCATATCCGGCTTTCCATGAGCCATTTTCTGTCCTGGTGGCTCTGATGCATCAGGTAGAAGACAGTGATGCACCGCTCGTATGCCGGCTATATGGCATGTCTCTATCGGGGTGCGTGATCAGACGTAGAGAGAGGGCTGTATGTAAGATGGTAAAAGGAGGTGAAGCGAAACAATGGAGAAGGAAACCCAAACAATACTACAGCTTTCAGAAGGCAACAGAAAACAAAATCGTGGAGAGCATCCACAAAAGTTCTTTGCCTCCCCCTTAATCAACAAGACTCGCCACGGAATGGAAATATCAGGTGACGTTGCCATCACAGATATTGAATACGTCCATCTCCTCTCGTCTCCTCTTTTCGTCCTTTCTTGCCCCTCACGATGCCTTCACACCACGCGACTCCAAGAAAACATGTATGGAGCCGTCCCTCGTGTACCGCAAAAGTCTTGGCTTTTTTGTCCTGTATTGTGGCTTGCGTGTGTGTTTGAGTATACTTGTGTACCCCTGGAGTCAGGACGAGGAGGGTCACATAGACCAGGCGGGTGTTCAGGGCAAGCTGGAATGGGGGGAAGAGAACCCGCGTTGCTCTGGGCCACATGTCTCCCTTGTCCATCTGTCCTCTGTTTAAAAACTTTACGGCCATCCACACACCTCCCACAAGCCGGCAGCAAGCCGGTGCAAGTGTGTACTTTCTGTTCTTTGCCTTTCTCTCCCTTTTTTTGGTATCTGAATTTCACGTCCAGAGACTTCGGATAGCAAGACAATGTGTCGACTGCACCACCCCAGCGATGAACCAGTGCCCGTCGTCCACACACTGTCGTCTCAGTATTGCCATTTGTTTTGTCCATCCCGTCTACGTCTACCCGACATTCTATTTTCCTTTGTCAAATCTGACTGATCAGAAGATAAATTCATATATTGAGGCAAGAAACACAAATGAGAACGGGCATCGTCCCACCTACATCCAGTCGTTCCACCTCTCTGTCTTCTCGCCTGTCTTTCTTTTCTCAATGTAATAGTTCCTACGCCCGCCTCAACATCTGGTTGTTCTATATTGAAACTGTGTTTTCGAGCTTCCTTCTTGGTGCGAATCCATGGTATTCTCTTCTTCTAGCTCCTTAGTGTTTGCGTTATTCATTTACTGTTAAGTGGCTTTTGGAGAAAGCAATATAAAAGGCTGCATGGAGAAACACCCAGGTACAAGAACTCTTGACTTGACAACTAGAGAATCAGGCAAGACTAAAAGGGCTTGCGTCTGAAGTACTTGCAGTGTGGTGTACAGCAGCTCACGTCCGTGGAGAATATGAGCTGTCGTGTGCAGGACGCGACACGTGCTGCTTTGCGGATGTTGCCACCTCCCCCTTGCGAAGAACCTCAATACCGTCCCGTCTTGGGGCGAGCAGGAAGGGGGGATGCCCTTGAACCGTGAGTAGGCGATAGAAGAAAGCAAAGCAGGCCTACAGAGAGAAACAGGCCGGGCACGTAAATTTCGGGAACAGCAGAGACGCGTATATTACCTCGTACACCCTGCCGTCCCCTCATTCTATTCGCTTTTCTTTCTTCTCTCTTTCTTGTTCTTGGGCTTTCGATTTGTCCACATGTTCATGTGCAAAGGCTTTCCACTCATATATTGCCCTGTAGATGAATATGTTCCTTTTATGGCCGCCTACTCGCCTGATCTCCACAGCGGCCCTGGGTTATACGTCCACAAATAAGGCCTTTATTTCGACTCGGCTCCAGCTTTTTGACGCTTCTACAGAGATGACTGAAATAAGGAGAATTCTCGTTTTTTTGTCACCGCTTACAAACACACCATCTTCAGAAACTGGGAACAGGGTGATGGGCAATGGCTTCGACTGGGAACCCAGCGACACATCATCAAGCCGAGGGCGATCTCGTTCATGCCCTCGAGGGAAAGTGTTTCTGATGTTTCTTATGCGTTGCCCTCCGTAGGGGAGACGCGCAGGAACAACGTCCCGTGTCCCCGCCCCATCTTGCCATGTATGTCATCTGCCTCTTGGAGTATGTGTCTTGCTGGAATACACAGTATCTGTTTTTTTTTTTTTTTTTTTTTTTTTTCTTCGCTGTGGCGCATTGATGCCAGCATTGCATATCTTCAATCTCAAGCAGCAACAGAAACACGAGGCAGATCATTCACTTAAAATTACTTAACCCAACCAAGCAACTGTCCAGGAATTCCAAAGCGGCCAAGACACAGAATGCGTCAAAGAAAGGGAACGAAAAACGAGGCTGGCAAAAAGCAGCTCCAAGTTTGGAGTAAACGAAATATAAAAAAAAAATCTCACCAGAAAACCAACACAGATACATAAATGCATCACCTGACCAGCACCGGTACTGTTCTTATTGCATCTCTTAGGAACCTATTCTTTTTTTTTCTCTTACGTCTGGGATCTGCTCTGCCTTTGCTGTTGGAAATGCTCACTCGTGGCTTGTGAGTGGCCCGTCTGCCCAACCCTCGTCTGCCCAACCCTCCTCTGTGGTCTTTTTATTTTCTTCTTTCCCCAACCACTATGCAATTAATCTATGGAAGCCCCGACAACACGCCGTCCTCCAGTCAGAAACGGCGATTTGTATTCTGTTAAGAATTGCATTAAGGAAGAGGAGGGGCTGGAGGCCTGGGGGCCGGAATGCCTAGGCTAGACACCTGTATCTCTGGGCAGCGCAAGCACAGAGGGGACAGGTTCTTCCTCTCTAATAGCCAATATTGGACGTCGCTAGCACCCACAGGACGGGCCAAGGGGAGAGGCAAATCAGAGGTCACCCTCGACGATCAAGAAGTGAAAGTACTACTATTCCCATAATAGCCACAGGGAGGGGGGCTGGTGAACAGCCGGTGCGGAATAACCTTTCTGGAGAGGAGGCACCCTTGTATTAGATCGATCCCTCCCCAAGGGTGGCCAGGACAGCCTCATCCCATGCCTCATGCAAGTCACCACGGGCCAAGGCCCTGTCATGATTGGTGCGTTCCTCCCATCTTCTTTCTCCTGCCCCCCCCATCCCGTCTAGTCCTTTTGTTTTGCAGCCAACAGCCCCCCCTTCTCTTATTCTTCTTTTCTTGCCGTTTCGACACGTCCTTCCCGCGTCTTTCTTTCGATGCTCTGTAACGTCGCCTCTGAATTTGAGGCAAAAGAGCCAAAATGCGCAATGACGACGTCGACGTAACAATAGAGTTCAGCCTCTCCTCTCCCGGACGACAGGTCCTTACCAAAGATACTTGTCCGTGCCACATAATATTGGTACTACTGGTATGCCCGTCCAAGTAGACCCTGTTACTGCTTGCGTTTTTCTTTGCCCTTGTCAACGTCCTCCCCTTTTGGCAGCCTTTCTTTCAAATACAGCTCTCCCTCGTCATTTCACACGGGAGAATCGGCCCCTTGATTCCTACAAATACCTGCTTTTTAAAAGCTATCCCCAAGCCGGGCAAATGTTTGGTTCTGTCTCTCTCACTCTCTCTCTCCAATAAGCATCTCCTTCGTCTTGCAGGACACTACAAAGTGGTCAGTCCAATACGGGCTTCGGCAGCCCTTTGTGATGCCGCCCGAACAAAAAAAGCACCAGCAGCAATTAGCAGACACCAGCAGAGATTGCACACATGGAAAAACTCCCGTGCCGGCATAGAAACCTACGATTCAAATGTGCTGTTGGTTGGACGAGAGGCATCTCGGGATGGTCCTCCGGGCCCACCACCCCTTTGTTTCTTTTCACCTCCCTGCTCGACTGCATTAACCACAAGACGCTATTCTAGGACACAAGCGCGATTGTTCCTGGCAGAAAGCCCCCAAACAAAACTAGGGAATGCTTGTCTGCATATTCAGGAACAGAAATGCAGTCCTGCTGTTGGCCCTGCCCCTTGATACTCCGAGGCCTGTTAAGGAGACTCTGGAAGCAACCTAGCAGCCAACTTGCCATGCTATCATTGGCATTAAAAAACGACTTGCTTGAATTCATTCACTGTTGCAATCACTTACTTCATGCTATCAGTCAAGATTCTACCAGCTATGTCCTGCTTGAAATTGATGGTTTGGAAGGGACCAACAGAGAATAATTGAATTGAAGCCAAGGGGGACATCGGCCCGTTGCAATTCCAGCTGCAGGTAATACACATCAAAGGAAAAAAAAAAAACCAATAGCAAAAAAGCAAACGCAGTCCGTTTAGGTCCTTGGAAGTTCTTTGGTCTTACGATCGCCTGCCGACACAGCATCGTCTAACAGGCAAAAAAGGAAAGCATGAGCTCCACCAACACCAAGAAGGGAGAATAAGAACCTGACAATCTGAAGAAACAAAAGGTCGCACTCCATTCGATGCAACACAAGATGCACAGGGAAGAACCAGACAAGGACCAGCGGTCCGACGATTGACTCTAGCCATGGCCACCACATCTTTTCTCTACATTCTGGTCCCCCCCTTCCTTTTATATGTCAGGAACCCCTTCCTTTCCAATTCTTCCAGAAGGCTGGCCAACCAAAATATGGACGTTTTGTTCTTTATACTCCATGTAAAAAGGAATTTTTTTCATCACCCAGCCCCTTGAATATCAAATTACACAGAAGCCTCCTCCTCTACCAAGATCCTTGGCATTCGTTCCGGAAAAACAAAAATGACGAGTTATCTAGGAGAGTTTTTTATATTGGAACTTCTATGGCAGCCTGTAAGAGGAGGTGGATTTTTTTCTGTCTGTACACGGTATTATTCTCGGCTCCCGCCTGATTTGCGTTTTCCCTTTTTTTACGCGTCCCATGGTTGTAGTAACCGCGGGTTTTGTCCTTGTGGTCTTGTGTAGAGGGTTGCATTGTCAAAATAGACACGACAGTAGAAAAAAGACAAGGGAATAGGAAAGGGAAAGGGAAACAGGGCACAAAAGTCAAAGCATGTAACAGAGGCTGAGGAATATAAAGACACAGCACAGTAGCAGAGACCAGACCAAAAGAGCCGCTATAAAGAGAACGAATAAAAACAAGGGACAAACTATTTGCATAGGAACCAGGGGCCGTCTTTCCTTTTCCTACCGTACCGCTCCACCACCCCATTTTCCAGAAAAGAAAAATTGAGATGTCGAGATGCAACATACATGCACGTACATTTGCACACACACACATCCCATGCAAGCCACAGCTACACGTCTGTGGGCCGACACTACACATCTGGCCATGTCTGAGCAGACAATTCCCCAGCCCTACCACCAGGAGGAGACAAACCGTTGCAACAGTCACATCAGCCATTCCAGTGCCGAACCCCGGACCTTCTCCCCCCCCCGCCTCGTGGCTCTCTGGTTTTCTGTTTGTATCTTTTCTCTTTCGACTTGTACCTCTTGCTTCTCCATCACCACCTTTTCCCATGTCCCGCTTTTGGCCGCCAACTCATCCGGATTGGGGTGTGGTGCGTGCCATGGCAGGCCGTGCGTGCAGCCGTGTCTGTCCTGTTTTGGCGGGTTCACGACAGAAGAGGAAAGTGAAGAAACGTGAGAGGAAAAAAAGGTAGAAAAAAGGTAAAAGAAAAGAAACGTGGGAACTACTGAGAAAAAAAAGATCAACTCTAGACGACTTCCAGCACTGCCCCGTGCCGTCATATATCGACCTGCGTCCTGGTCACTTGCATCTCTTGATTTTCACCACTTCCCCATACCCACCTCCCCGTGCTTGGCCATCTCTTCCTCTCGTCCGCTGGAAATGAATGCGAGAACCAAGACATAGCTTGAGTTTTAATTGAGAAAATAAAGAATAGCTGATGCATTTGTTGTAGACTGCCTTCATTTTGTTTTCATACAACTCCTACCCTCCCCCCGCCCTATCATGCTTTTTCACAGACTGCCACAACTCCCCCATCTTCTGCATCCCCCTTCCCCCCCTTATAAACGGAGTACCTGGCATCGGCTGGTGATGCCGTCGAATATGCACGTGTTATCGATAGGGACATACTGCTTCGTAATGATCTTGATCATTTCCTGCGCCACCATGCCGCCCGTCAGCGCAGACGTGTTGTGCAGCTCGCCTCCCCCAGTGCGCGCCACCTCCTGCGCAATCGTCGCCACCCGCTCGTTGCCGCTCGCTGCCGGCACGGCCTGGCCAATCTTGGCCACGATCTCGTCGCTCGTCGTTGCCGTCGTCGTGTGCGCAGTCGCCTGCAGCGCCAGGTAGATCGGCACCAGCGACAAGGGCATCATCATGACCTCGGCGCTCTCATCCTTTGCGAATTCCTCCTCTTGGCCAGTTAGCAGGCAATTTCTCGATATATAAAAACGTGTTTCAATCCCACATTGTACGTACCAACAACCTTGTCCAGCCCCTCTGGCGCTTTCCCGTTGATCAGCTTGACAAAGGCTGCGTTCTTGCAGAACAGCTCGACCTCGGACGGGTCAATGCCCTTGCCACCCGGCGCGGCCTGCACAGTAGCCAGCACCTCGGCCACGTCTTGCCGTGCCTTGTTCTTGTAGATTGTCTGCAGCTCAATGTACACCTTGGACTGTGCCTTCATGTCCGGCACGCTGCCGGGCAGTGGCAGGCTCTGGTGCTTGTCGTAAAACTGCTTAATGGCATTGGCAATAACCCAGAACCCAGAATGGAGCTCCTAGCAAGAAAAAATACTTGGTTAGCGCAATCTGTCCATGACAAGGCGGATGCAAATTGGGGGGGGGGGACGTACTGGACCCTGAGGCTCGTGTGCAAAGACTTCTCGCAGACCAGACGGCAGAGATGGCAGCTCAATGTTTCTGAGCACTGCGGCAACGGCCTCGTCAAAGTTCTCCTCGCCGCCCTCGGCATTGTCTCGCCGAGTTGCCTCTGCCACGGTCTGCTGGAAAACCTTCTTCTCCTTGTATGTCATCGGGTTGGCACCGTCGTGCGATTCCCGCCACTTCTCCAGGTAGTACAGCAGGATGACAATATACGGCAAGTGACCATGCTCGTGGTTGTCGAGGGTGTCGATGTCGGCAGTCAGCCTTTCAGCAAAGGCTGTCAGCTCCGGCCATGGCGTCAGGAGCCGGAGGTCTGTGGTGGATGTTTCGTCGGGGTGAGTGTCGACAATGGGGAAAGCACCTGGGTAGTGGACTTTAAAGTATGAGTAGAAACCGACCGAGTGGACGGCCACAAGTGGGATCTTGTGTTTCAAGCTGTAGTCCTGGACCAGCTTCAGATCTGACGGCGTTATGGGGTGAGAGTGCAAGATCATGGTGTACGCGCTTGCGGTCTCCAGCAGTCCCTTCAGCCCTTGGCCATCCTGGGTGAGATACATGTTAGTATGGAGATATACACTGATGTATGATACAACATGTCCGTTGGTGGACTCGCCATTTCTCATACCTTTGATTTTGGGAACCAGTCGCCGTGGACTTCTGGGTTCAGCTCCGTCAAGAGCTCGGAACAGCTTTGTGCTCTCGACTTGCCCAGACTCGACTCATCCAGAAAGAAGTTGACGCCGAGGTCCGCCTCCTCTACGACAGCTTCATCATAGATGGTAAAGTTCCCGATCCCTATTGAAAAATAGCTGCCGTCAGCTCATTGCGCAATCGGAGAGAAAAGACAGCTTGTCTTCTGGGGAGCCTCACCTGGAAGAACAAGGTTCTTGAGGGTCTCAGTGACTACTGTGCCACTCCCCGTGTTCAGCACGAGAATGTTGGCCGATTCGAGAGCTGCCTGGCCGCTGGCGGCCCAGAGACGAAGCTGCCGGTCGTACTTCCTCTCCTTCTCCGATGGCCCGTGAAGGATCGGCGGCGTTTGGCTTTCTGCAACTTCGGCCATGCTGTCGAGGCCCCGCTCTGAGGTCGGAGAGCGGGATATGTCGAGCTGCTTGGAAGGTAAAATGAGAGAACCACCAGAAAATGAGTTTGTGGAGAGCTGGTGAGAGGAGTTTGTCATCCGTTTGTTGCGCGACGTTTCAATGCTGAGGCAGAAGTCCCCAGAGCTCCCATGGAGGGGTAGAGGAGCTGCCTAGCGCGGCTCTGATTGGCTGCAAATGTATAAGGCAGACACTGCGGCTGTGGTGTAGCTTCGGCTTTGGTGCGCAAGCAATGGTGCAGGTGCAACAGCATCAAGTTCAACAGCTGACTTTATCGTTATGAACAAACGTCTAGGAAATCTCGGCCAGGATCCTCAAACGGTTTCCTTGTGACCGTTGCAAGCACAACACTGTGTACTCACAGTAGAGCTGATGGTCACGTGCTGCAGAGACGGATACAAAAGTGGAGGCTTTATCGATAACGACTCCCGATAAGATAACAAAAAATTCTAGAAAGTTTTCTTGGCCGGCCTGTCGCAAATAATTTCCAGAGGTTTTTGCTTCGTTAACAAAGTTCAGGACTTTGCAAGCCAATTTGCGCAAAGATGTCCGAACAAGTACACAAGCCTCACAGGAAGGCTAAGGAAAAGAAGAAGCACACAGGTACTTTAAAAGGAACATCACTCCATTTTATCCCTAACATGCGAACTAACTCTCGTTTCTTCAGGCCAGAATCCGAAGGCTTTTGGTGTCTCGGCTCCTGGAAAACTTCAGAAGCAGGCAGCACGGTCTCATGATGTAAGTGCACGGCCCAAGGCATTGGCACGTATGTAAAGAACACATGTTGACCGCCGATACTGTACAGATCAAAGAAAAACGTCTCCATGTCCCCCTCGTCGACCGCCTGCCCGATGAGGCACCACCGCGGCTGGTCACCATTGTCGGTCCGCCCGGCGTGGGAAAGACCACCCTCCTCCGCTCCCTGATCCGCCGATACGCAAAAGAGACCATCAGCGACCCTCAAGGACCCATCACTATTGTCACGTCCAAGAAGCAGCGGCTCACCTTCCTCGAATGCCCCAACGAGCTCGAGGCCATGGTCGACATCGCCAAGGTGGCCGACATTGTGCTGCTGATGATCGACGGCAACTACGGCTTCGAAATGGAGACAATGGAGTTCCTCAACGTGCTGGCAGCGACGGGTATGCCGGGCAACGTGTTTGGTATCCTCACGCATCTCGACCTCTTCCGCAAACCGGCTGCGCTCAAGGACGCCAAGAAGCGTTTAAAGAATCGGTTTTGGAACGAGCTGTACCAGGGCGCCAAGTTGTTCTACCTGTCTGGTGTCATCAATGGCCGCTACCCGGACCGCGAAATTCACAACATGTCCCGCTTCCTTTCCGTCATGAAGAGCCCGCGGCCGCTGGTCTGGAGAAACACCCATCCGTACGCAATCGTCGACAGCTTCCACGATGTCACCCACCCGGCCAAGATCGAGGACGATGACAAGTGCGACCGCACGATTTCTCTCAGCGGCTACTTGCGAGGCACCAACTTCTCCGCCGACGGCCAAAGAATACACATCCCTGGCCTCGGCGACTACACAATCTCCAAGATGGAAGCCCTCCCCGACCCATGCCCGACACCGTTCCACGAACAAGAGGTCGCCAAGCAGACTGGAAAGAAGGGCCGGCGGCGTGTCGAAGAGAAGGACAGGAAAGTGTACGCGCCCATGTCGGACCGCAGTGGCCTCAAGATCGACGGCGATGCCATCTATATTTCCCGCGAAAAGGGCTTCACGTTCGACAAGGATGACGATGCCGAGCGAGGTGAGGGCGAAGAGCTTGTTATCTCGCTGCAAGACGAGCGGTCGGGGCCCAACAGAGCTGAAATGGGCCTCGCAATGTTCTCCGATGGAAAGGGCATCTCCGAAGACACCAACAATACCGGCCGCAAAGAGAAACGGAAAGCACGTGCTGCCCACCAAGAGGACGTTTCAGGCGACGAGAACGGCTTCGACGACGGAGACTCTGACGACGGCGACATTAAAGGCGACGTTGAAGAGGGCGAGTTCGACGAGAAGCGGCTTGGCAAAATGTTCCGGGACCGGGGTGACCGGAATGGCGACAAGGTAGAAGACCTGGCTTTTGCAGACAGCGACTCTGACCTTGGATCCTTCTCATCTGATGATGACGAGGACGAGGACGAGGGCGGCGCGCAAAACGGTGGCTACGACTACGATGATGACGAGGACTTGGACCTGGACGATGACCTCGACTCGGACGAGGAAGCAGTAGCCATTCGCCGGAAACGGAACATGCTCACAAACAGAAGAAGCATGACCTCCCGGAGACAGCCGTTCCAGGCCAAGGATCTTGCCCGAATGATGTACGACACCTCTCTATCTATTGGTGCTGTGCTCAAACGGTGGCGGGGCGAGGAAGCCGAAGATAACAATGACGACGGCGCCGAGGATGACGAGGATGACGACTTCCTCCAAGCGCGGTCGAAGAAGACAGACGAAGAGGACGATACTGCCGAGGACCGGACTGTTCCTGTGCTGGACTACAGCGCCCTGGCTGACCGTTGGACTGGCGACGCCATCGAGGCATTGCGCCACAAGTTTACATCAGTGAACCTAAAGGGCGGCAATGGCGATGGTGGTGACGACGACGACGACGACGACGACGACGAGAACGGCTTTGACGGGTTTGGCGACGAGGATGAGGATGGCAGCGATGAGGACGACGACGAAGACGACGAAGGTGACGGCGCCTTTGAGGATATGGAGACTGGCGAGAAGCACGGGCCGGAAGCAGGCGACGACAGCGACAGCGAGCAGGGCGAGACGCCCGTTCTGGACCCAAAGGCCATGGAGGCTGAGCGGGCAAAGAACGCCAAGCGGCGAGAGGAGCTGCGGCTCCGGTTCGAGCAGGAGGATCGCGAGGGTCTGGGCAATGCCAAGGCGATGGCACGCAACGAGGCCGGCCTGAACAAGGACGAGTTTGGCGAGGACGACTGGTACGACGCGCAAAAGGCCGTGATACAGAAGCAGCTGGACATCAACAAGGCCGAGTACGAGACTCTGGACGAGCGCCAGCGTGTGCGCGTCGAGGGCTTCCGGGCTGGCCAGTACGCCAAGATTGTGCTCGAGGGCGTGCCGGCCGAGATGGTCAAGCTGTTCCAGCCGCGGACGCCGATCATCGTGGGCGGCCTGACGGCGACAGAGGACCGGTTCGGCTTCCTGCAGGTGCGCATCAAGCGCCACCGCTGGCACCAGCGGATCCTCAAGACCAACGACCCGCTCATCTTCTCGCTGGGCTGGCGCCGGTTCCAGACGCTGCCCATCTACAGCATTTCGGACTCGCGCACGCGCAACCGCATGCTCAAGTACACCCCCGAGCACATGCACTGCTTTGCGCAGTTCTACGGTCCCTTTGTGGCGCCCAACACGGGCTTCGTGTGCTTCCAGTCGTTCTCGACGGAGGCGGCCGTCAACCAGCGGGGCCTGCGGATTGCTGCCACGGGCACGGTCCTGAGCGTCGACGAGTCGACCGAGATTGTCAAGAAGCTCAAGCTGACGGGCGCGCCGTACAAGATCTACAAGAACACGGCGTTTATCAAGGACATGTTCAACTCGGCGCTCGAGATTGCCAAGTTTGAGGGCGCCGCCGTGCGGACGGTGTCGGGCATCCGCGGCCAGATCAAGCACGCGCTCAAGCAGGAGGGCAGTTTCCGGGCGACCTTTGAGGACAAGATTCTGCTGAGCGACATTGTGTTTTTGCGGGCGTGGTACCCTGTCCGGCCGCACCGGTTCTACAACCCGGTGGCCAACATGATTGGGTGGCGCCCAATGCGCCTGACGGGCGAGATCCGGCGCGACGAGGGCGTGCCGACGCCGCAGAACCGCAACAGCAAGTACCGCAAGGTGGACGAGCGGCCCGAGAAGCGGACGTTCAACACGCTCAAGGTGCCGCGGCAGCTGGCGGCGTCGCTGCCGTTCAAGTCGCAGATTGTGCAGACCAAGAAGCAGAAGCACAAGACGTACCTGCAGAAGCGCGCAGTGGTGGTGCGCGGCGACGAGCGCAAGGCCCGCGACATGATGCAGAAGCTGACGACGATCCGCAAGGACGTGGCGGAGAAGCGTGCGGCCAAGAAGGAGGAGAAGCGGGTGGAGCACCGCAAGGCCCTCGAGGACATTGCAGAGCGCAAGGCGGCGGCCGAGAAGCGGGCGACAAAGGAGTTCTGGGGCCGCGAGGGCAAGAAGCGGCGGGCTGCCGAGCAGGGTGGAGGTGGCAAGCGGAGGAGGTAGAGGAGACCAGGAAAAGCTTGTTTGTTTTTAAAAGAAAAGCAACTCGGTGGGCATTGATGGCGTCAATCATATTTTCATAGTCATTTCTGTTTTTTTTTTTTTTTTCTTCCCCTTGAGTATTGTTATTTTACATTTTTAGAAAGAGACATAATATATCTCCAGAAACATGACTGGCTTCGGCCAAACTGTACAAATCCCTTCCCCCTCCCCGTCCTCGTCCGGCTATCGTCTTTGTGAAATGTTTATATATGCTTTCATGCTATTGTGGTATTGTTACATGTGCGCCGTTAATAGGGAGTATCCAACCTGGTATATCTGGTACTTGAATCATTGAACTCCGTCCCCCATTCCCACCTCATGGCGACACCATCCGTTGCTTCATCACTGTCAACTCGGAACTCCGCGCCCACGACCCGTCGGGTGTCTGACGATAACACAACAGCTTGCCGTCATCACCCACGCTGCCCAGGATCTGGCCGTCGTCATCAAAAGCCACACGCCATACCGGTGTTCGCCGGTTCTCCAGCTTGGATAGTTCGCGCACCGTGTGGCGCACCTGGCCAGCTTCGCCTGTCCAGGGCCTGTCACTACTGTTGCCTGCTGCTCCTCCCATCCCGGGCCGGGTATCGCTGTCGGGTAAAGGAGCGGTGCCTGTGAACGAAGTAGCGGCTGAGCTGGGTACGCTGGCGTTGTTGTTGCTGCCGCTGCCGCCGTTATTACTTGTGAACGAGTCGTTGCCCACAACGGGAACGAATGACGACTCGTCGACACCGCCATCGCCAAGTCCGCCGGGATCACGACTGGATGAGAGCGACGAGGCGATGGATGCCGGTGTTGACGCGGCATAGGGGTTGTGATGGTGGTGATGCGCTGGTGTAGCACCGCCTGACGAACTCGCGGATGCGGCAGCGGCGGCAGCTGCAGCGGCGGCGGCGGCCTGTGCGCTCAATCCCGCCACAACGGCCGCTGCTTGTTTCTTTCTTCGGCCGCTGCCATCGTTCCCAGACGGAGCCAGAGAATTTCCGTGCTTGAGGGTGTCTGCCCCCCAGGTCTTGCCGTCGTCTAGCGAGTAGGGCGTGTCAACGCGCACGACGCGCACATAGCCGTCCTGGCAGGCCGAAGCAATGATGTCATAGCCGCGGAAGTTGCCCGGTGCCCAGGCCACGTCGCGCACCAGTCCGCGGTGGCCCTTCATCTCGGCAGCCAAATAGAAAGCTCGCGCTGTGCCCTGCAAGCCGTATGATGTGGTAGTGATTGGACGCGTGCGGTAGACCTTGACCGTGTCCATGGCGGCCACGACTAGACTGAGGGCGTCGGGCTGCACTCCTGCGCGCAGGGCAGTATAGCAGGGGTCGGGGTTAGGATCGAAGCGGACACGGAAGCTGGCTTCTTCGCCGCGGGCAGGCTTCGGGCAGACGGGGAATTCGTCGACGTTGGTGTATTCCGCCAGATTCTCTGGCTGGTCGTTTTCAAGGACTGTGAGGGTGCCGTCGGCGGCGAGGAGGGCAAGGTAGGTGTGGCGTGTGATGTCGTCGTATTTGAGTGAGAAGGAACGGTAAGAAGAGCGGGCTGAGCGGGCCTCGTAGGCAGCCTTTGCGGTCCCCTTAGGACGCATGAAGCGGCGACCGGGCGCTGCAGCTGGATCTTCAGTCCAGAGCTTGAAGCGGCCTTCGATGCCGAGGGAGGCCAGGAGGTTGGGGTAGACTGTGGGAGGCAGCCATTGGAGCTGGGAAAGTCAGCGCGGGTCAAAGTAAATACAGAGTGTTCTTTTAATAAAGAAAACGCGGACAAGAACACCAGGATTCACGAATCCTCAAAAGACAAGTAACATGTCAGCCCTCACCTCTAATATCTCGCCGCCATGCGCGCCCCAGCTGTCGCACAGACGCCACACGCCGTCGCGGTGGCGGTTGAAGACGCGGATCTTGCCGTCCACACATCCGGTGGCACAGCGGTCGCCGTATGCGTTGAATGCGACAGCCTGGACCAGGTCCTGGTGGCCGTGGCTCATAATCACCTCGAAGCGTGCCTGCTCGTCCATGGACGGCGGCTCGCCGAGCGACGTCGCCATGGCGGGGCGATATGTGTGCAGCTAATAAAGAGTGTGAATATTCTATATATGCACTCAGAAAAAAGAAACTTTGGTGGCGCTGCGGCTCGTTGCGAGGCTCGTGGCCAACTCGTGGTGAGGCTCTGTGGTGGTCGTCGCTATGACGAGGGGAAAATCGCCGACAAGCTCTCAGTAAAGCTCATGCGCTAATGCACTGGCGATGGGACCCGCCCAGCACGGACCCGCCAATGACAACGGGCGCTGGCGTTCGTCTGTTGTGCAGGCGGACATGGACTGGGGAAATGGCAGGATCGTGCTGATTACGGAGTACTTTGGCGCACTCGCGGCAGTTCTATTTCGAGCTCGATCAGGATTGGCCTGCCCGGCCACTGCTCGTCTGGCTGGGGATGGAAGGATGAGGCTGTCAGCCTGCCATTTATGGAAGGCACGACCAGGTGCTCAGAGCCGCTGACGAACGCCTGCCGTGTTTGGCGCCCGGTTGAACCAGCCTGCCAATCGAAGCGCACAGAAGCCCTTTCGGCTGCAGTCTCGCCTTCTCTTGATTTCTTTCGCACTCCTATGAGCTGCCTTCCCGTCCGCCCTCCTGACCCCGACGACACACCCCTTTGCACGCTCCCTGTCCTGCCCCGTGCCGCGCCTCATTTCAGCGCTCTATCGGACAAAGAGCCGCCCCTTTCTCCAGGGGCGGTCTCCAGGGCCATTCTCCAGCGACAACAGGCGCTCTCTTCGACCGCCTGACTCACCACATCAGAAATATTCAGAGCCATGAGAGACAAGCGCGGCCAGCGTTCTCGTATGCCCGTGTCTCCTGCATCTTTCGTGTCTGACTTCCCCGCTGCCGACCCCTTGACCGTTCTGCGTAGCTCGACGCCAACCCTGTCAAGCCTGCCAACCTTCCGGAAACAGGCTCCACCGGTCTTCCCACATTTCCCCTCCCCGATTTTCGCCTCATTCCTTCTTTTATTTACTTTGTCTTACTTTTGAGTATCTGACGTATCTGACGTTTTCGCACATATCTTCTTTTCTCTCCCTCCTCCCCCCCCTCTCCCTCTTGCCCTCCCCCACCCCTCAAAGGCTGCAGCATCGCACGCCTGCCTCGACCCGGCTATCGACCTCGCCATGTCGTCGCTCGAAGCCAAGATTGTTGTTGTCGGCTCCCAGGGCGTCGGCAAGACGTCACTTGTCACGCGTTTCTGCAAGGGCTCTTTTGACCCCTCAAAGGTCACGTCCACCGTTGGCGCCAGCTTTCTCACCAAGCGCGTCGTCGACACCGACACCGACACAGTCGTCCGCCTGCAAATATGGGACACTGGTGAGTCTATCCTCTCCCCGGCTCTTCCATTCTCCTTATCCTAACCAGTCCAGCCGGCCAGGAACGCTTCCGCTCCATCTCCCGCCTCTACTACCGCGGCGCCAATGCCTGCATCCTCTGCTACAGCATCACCGACGCCAATTCCTTTGCCCAGATGGGCGTCTGGCTTAACGAACTCCGACGCAACCTCCCTTCCGATATTGTCCTCCACGTCGTCGGCACCAAAGCCGACATAGTCGCCCGCGACTCGTCCAAACGCGAAGTCCCCTTTGAACGATGCATTGCCTACGTGGCTGAAAACCTCGCTCCTGGTTCTAGCAGCACGCCCCCCCTCACAGCTGGTGGCTTTAACACAGGACCGGACGGGGCCCTCGCCGCCGGCAGCAGTGCCAGCCGGTACGGTGTGAACACGCCTCAACCACCTCAGTTTCCACCCCTCTTGGGCGGCGAGCCTCGAAGTCCGAGCTCGAAGAGAAGTTCTGGTTTTTGGGGCCAAGAAGCCGGCTGGGACGCTTGCCACGAAATCTCAGCCGAAAGTGGCGAGGGTGTTGAAGAGGTGTTCCGCGTCGTCACACGGAAACTGGTCGAGCAAAATCGCAAGATGCAGGCTGCTCTTCTGGCTGCCACATCCACCCCTGGACTGCCCAGTATGGGAGGTGAAGGCGGCTCTGGCGCCTTGGGCAATGGCAACGAAGGTCATGGCTATGGCTACGGCGGCAACTTCATGGATGGCAGCAATGCTCGTGGAAGCTTCCGCGTTGGGCGGGATCGCCGAAGTTGGCTGTTTGCTCCTGGGTTTGGGCCTGAGGTGGCTATTGACCAGAACGCGCCTGACGGAAACGGCGAGCCGAGCAGGGACAATGGCAGCATCCGTCGGAAGAAGTGCTGTTAAGCAAGCCTCTCGTTTCCACTTACCTCCCACCCGATTGTTCATCACGGTTTTGTCATCTTGGTTTGCATGGCGAAGGTCAACCCTCCTGGTCTGTTTTGTTTAGAGTGTAATATCCTAGGGCTGTGTCTTCTGCTTTTGATGTATATGTGGCTTGGAGTATGGGATACAACTTGCATTTTCACGTTATGGCTGCATTTTTTTTTTCTTTTCAGTTTGGTCTTTTCGGCTCCACAGCCTTCTTTTTTCTGTATACGATCGCATGGGTTTTGGTTTGTATTCTGGAGTTCCAATAACGGCTTACAAGCGAAGGGCAACTAATGGGGTATGAACATTCATTGTCGTGTCTTTTTTTGTTTCTGTTGTTCTCATCTGCTTGGATTTGTTTCTTTGTACATTTCTTTTCGTGTCTGAATATCTACTTTTATTTTCCTTCACTTCAGGAACCTTTCTTATCTTGACCGCCCCGAGTGAGGCTGGCGATTTCTCATTGTGTGAGCAAACTTTGGACTCCAAGATGGATGCGGGTCTGCCTTTCACTGGAGAGGGCTCGATTTCTCTGAAGGGAAATAAGGGACCAGTACCTATGAACGGGTTTCCTAGTACAGGTTTGTTTCCAACTACGCAGGTACTCGGTATTCGGTGGATTTGCCCGATTTCACAATTCTGTGGTGCCACATGGAGTTTTTACCTCATTTCGAAAACCCGGAGACGAAAATCAAGAGCATTTCCGGCGTTGTGTGCAAGATCGTCATCATTTGACAGATCTGCCAGAGCGTCTCGAATTCGGTTGATTTTGAGCATCAACGGCCAGAACAGGCTTAAAATAACCCCGGATCTTATCTTATCGTACCGCCAAGGTGTACCCCACCAAAAAAATTCATGTGGCCCCTCCGAATCGGCCTGCATACATGCTCGGTGTTATTTTTTTTTTTTTAATAAACCGTTTTTGCTGCCTATTTGAGCCGTGTAAATCCACAGTTTGGCTGCATTCTCCAGGCGACGAAAAAGCCAGCCTTGGCCAACTCCGTTTCCCAATCTTTTGTCCCTTCCACGACGCAGACTCGAAACGCACAGCCAGCCGCAACCATGGCCACCACCACTACCCAGCCCGAGTCTCCGGCCACCGAGGACGCCACCATCCTCGCCCTGCGCAAGTCTCTGTGCGACGAGACCACGCCGCTGCCCATCCGTTTCCGCGCCCTCTTCTCGCTCAAGCACCTGGCCACCCAGGCCACCATTGCTGAGAACGAGGCTGCTGCTTCTGCGACAAAGACTCCTTCCTCCTCTTCCTCCCAAGCTGCCATCGACGCCATTGCTGCTGGCTTCGCCTCGCCCTCGGCCCTCCTCAAGCACGAGCTTGCCTACTGCCTGGGCCAGACGGGCAACGTCGCCGCGGCCGGCCCACACCTGCGAACCGTCCTGTCCGATGTCCAGGAGGACGCCATGTGCCGCCACGAAGCCGCCGAGGCCCTGGGCGCGCTCGGCGACGCCTCCGACCTGACCATCCTGAAGGCGTTCCGCGACCGTCCTGGCGAGGAAGTCGTCATCAAGGAGACCTGCGAGATCGCCATCGACCGCATCGAGTGGGCCAACTCGGCCCAGAAGACCCAGGAGACTCTCCGGCCCAGCGACTTTGCGTCCATCGACCCGGCCCCGCCTGCCCCTACCGCCGAGGCCACTGCCGCAGCCGCAGCGTCGACCGTCGACGACCTCGCCAAGGACCTCATGGACACCTCGCTGCCCCTCTTCCGGCGGTATCGTGCCATGTTCTCGCTGCGCGACCTGGCCTCGCCGCCTGACCTGCCGACAGCCGTGCCGGCCATCAATGCCCTGGCCACGGGCTTCGCCGACGAGTCGGCCCTGTTCCGCCACGAGATTGCCTTTGTGTTCGGCCAGCTGTCGCACCCGGCGTCGATCCCGGCACTGACAGCGGCACTGAGCGACGTGGACGAGGCGAGCATGGTGCGGCACGAGGCGGCCGAGGCTCTGGGAAGCCTGGGCGACGAGGAGGGTGTGGAGGATACCCTGAAGCGGTTCTTGCACGACAAGGAAAAGGTTGTGCGGGAGAGCATCATTGTGGCTCTGGACATGGCCGAGTTTGAGCAGGCCGGCGAGACAGAGTATGCTCTGATCCCCGACGTGGCCAAGACCACTACAGCTCCCGAGGTTGCTGTCTGAATAATGAATGTGGGAAACGGGAAACAAAGTGGTTTCCCCATACGTCACTGTGCTTTTTTTCTCGTGGGGGTTTTATGTCAAAAGTTCAGGCTGGGAAATGTATTTAGGATTTTACAAGCGTGGAACACAAAAAGTATCAAAATATAAGGACGACGATTTTTTTGGGAAAGGACAAAAAAAAACACATGTAACGGCCTGGCAATCAATGTACTGTAGCAAATCTTGTAAAATTGACTCATTTTTTTTCTATCTCGCTCCAAGTCTATAAGTGGGTGTGTACATGGGTATCGTAATTGTGATGGAAGGGATTTCAAAAACATCTTTAACCGCTTCTCTGAGAACTGGGTCCCACGTCTCTAGATATAAACCAAACGCGGGTTGCCTTGTCCGTATGGACGTGGGTCCTGCTCTCACTGCCTTGGACCAGTATGGCTCAAAGTATATTATAGACGAAGCATATCGGTTGTCTTTCGAGTATTTAGAGAACATGTGCGGCGTCCTCTCGTAGCGAAGTTTCGTCTTTGGAATATCGGCCGGCCCGGGTGCGTGATGTCCGCATGCGAATGTGGAATGACTTTGAATATGGCTGACTGGGCAGTTTTTAAATAAACCAAAAAGGGTCCGATCAGTTGTTCTCAGACCATCTGTGACGGGGTAACTTGGTTAGCAGACGTTCGAAGAAGTATGTATACCTGCGTGGCCTTTCCAACAACATACCTGAAGCCACACTCGCAGTGGAAGAACACGGTTGAACCTTCGTCGGCACTCCGCAGCTGTGCTGTCGTATATGTCACTTCGGTGCGCCCACACTTGGGGCAGGTCTGCTCCGTCTTTGCATCCGCCTGAATCTTGTAGCGCTCGACGACCTGCACCGACGAAAGCTGCTGGCGCAGCGGCGACGCAAAGTCTTTCGGGTTTGAATGGGTGTTGATGTCCTGAGAAGCAGAAGCATCTGTCGCATAATCAGTATAACTCGTCTCCTGCACAGAGAATTTCTGTCCATATCTTACCTTTGTTTTCGGTGCCACAGCAGCGGCAAACAAGCACGCTGCGCTTCTCGCCTTTAGACGTTGGCAGCAGGTTGCCGCAGTCGAGGCAGAAAACAAGGGATCCGATAGCAGCCATTGTTGCTCTTGCCGTCGATTGTTGCAGCTATTATATTGTATATCGAATAGTGGAGTTGGTAGGTGAATTCGTTATTTTGGTGTGCGCAAAAGGTGGAAAAAGCGTTCGTTGTAAAGGTAGCCAGTCGTTCCTTCCTGAAGTTCGAGGTCGAGATCTTTTTTTTTTCTGCCGTATTTAATAATTTTTTTGATCGCTCCTTCCGCCTACTGCACGGTGTCTCCACAAGCGACTCCGCCCTCCCCCCAGTCGTGCCTGGTAGCCGTGCACGGACCACCATCACAGCTGAGCCTGGTAGATCGTGATTGGCCGCGTTTGCCCCTGCAGCGCCATGCCTACTAAGTTGGCCTCGCATGTTGTGCTGTTCCTTCATCGCAAACGACGACCGATTCACTCGACGACTCCCGCCTCCTGTCGCCCTCTACACCCCTCTTCTATTCGACATCCCGTCCCTCCCTTTATCTACACCCGCGATCGAAGCCGGGCGGTGCATCTTCACGGCATTGCGCATTGCTGCCACCGAAGCGCAACTTGACGGCCCCCCGTGACGGCCGCAAACGTCAACAACAGCCACGACAGCGACGACGACCCCAACAGAACCCAGGCAACAGCATCGGCCAGAGATCCATCGACCCTCTTCCCCGTTCCTGCCCTTTTGTGGGCGGTTGCCTTTGTCGAACGAAGCCGATCGCTCTTGCCATGCGCGGTAGGCCACCTCGGTCGCTCCTGCCATGGCTGACCACAGCATGCTGCTGAGTGCGCAGCAGCAACAGCAGGACCAGCAGCAGCAAAATGGGTTTCAAATTGGCATCGACCCCAGCGTCCTGCTGCTGGATCCCAACCCACCTTCATCACGGCTTCCTGCGCCCGAGCCTCTTGCCATCTCTGTCTCGTCCGCCTCGTCAGCGTCGGCCGCCTCCAACAACCAGAACTCTGCACAGCAGGAGCCGCCGACAGTGCCGCCTCCCCCAGAGTCGCAAAAGTTCATGCGTCCATTTACGTTTTCCGAAGCCCTCCCATACTCGCCTTTCTCGTCAATATCGCCTCTCGAGACAAGTTCGTTTCTCTCCTTTGTCTTTTTCCCGCCTCCTCTCTGCAGACCTCGCTCTGTTGCTTGTTCTGTGAAAGTCCCGTCCTAACACCGCTGCCACCTCCATCTAGGAATCATCCCCATACCGGCTCTTGCTTCCAGGGCCTCCTCGAACCAGCTAGCTCAGCTTGTCTCCCAGGACGAGTTCACCTCGCTGAACAGAAACGCAGCAGGCGCCTCGAGCCCGCCGACGGATCGCGGCCTGGATGATGTTCACCAACTTCTAGCCAACAACAGGATTCCGCAGTAGTATGTCGCGTTTTGTGCTCTCTCTCGGCCGCAGTTCTATTGTTTGTGTGTGCGCTAACCCCATTGGCAGCAATTTCAAAGCTCTGCCGCTGATGGCGTCAAACAAGCCAAAGCCAGAATCGCCTGCGCCCGCTCCGAGCTCGACCATTTCTGCGAACCTCCAGCCCGTCTCGAAGATGGTTCTCGGCAAGGCCAATATCCCATTCCGCTACCCAAGCCCCGAGTCGCCTGGCGATCCCAAGCAGAATGGCACGGCTCGGCCGGGCTCCAGCCAAAAGACAACGCCGACCAGGAAGACTGAAACGACGCCAAAGGCCAAGACCAGTGCTGTACCGAGCAGTAACACGGATGTGAATGCGCAGGCCCACTCCGGCAATCTCACTAGGATTGAGATCAGTATCCCGTCACTCCCCCCCTCTTACGCAGCTCAGGCCATTGTCCTAAAATCCGAGAGCTCTGCCAGCACCTCCCCCAAGACAAATGGCCATGAGTACCCAGCGCCCCCACAGTCCGATTCTACCGTCAAGGAGGAGGAGAAGCCCCAGACAACTGCCATGCCGCCTCCAAAGGTTGAACCTGCGTCCTCGGACAAGGCGATGCTGACTATCGAGTTGGCACCTGCACCTGCCTTCAACCCCCAAGAGTACCACGTTGTGGCAGACGTACCGGATGATAGCGTCCAGGACATGTTTGGCAGTTTGGACCAGCGGCAACGGGCTGAAACAGCCTTCCATGATTTGTTCCGTCTGTTCCAGGATGTCTTTGAGGCTGAGCTCAACGTGTCTAAGCAACCTGGCTCTGTCCCTCTGATCACCATGTCGACGGATGACGAACCGACTCTGACTGATGCCGCCCTGAGAAAGACCCAATCGGCAATTCACAAGACTATCACCCTGGGCTGCTTCGCTGACGTCCCCGTTGATGATCTGCTCCATATGCAGCGCCTCTGTGACGGTGCTCTCCGCCATGCGGCCGCCATGGACCTGAAGCTCGGCAATGAGGCCACGGAGTCCGAGGTTGACGAATGGGTCGCACAACTGCGTTTAGCCGATGCCGGCATGAAAGCAGCACGGCTGTCTCTGAAAATCATGTCTGGTGGACGTGAAGACAAGCAACTGTACTCTGAGAATGTCATTCAGTCTTCGGTTGATTTGTTCAAAAAGGTCATGGATACTGTCATTGTACCCATCGCCGAACTTCGCAGCTCTGGCCCACTTGAGAGACGCTTCAAACACCTGGCGTCCTACAAAAAAGTCATTTCCCCTGTGTTTATGGCTGCGCAGCGACTTTTCCAAGGCATGACCACGCTTGTCTCAGCCATCGACCTTTCCGAGGTTGTCGTGAACTCGCTTGAATATTGCGCATCCAACCTGATTTTTGTTGAAAATGCACATACAGAGCGCGACTCCGTCCTAGGCGTCCAAGCTTTCGATGGCCTTCGTCTGGCTGCAATGGACATGCTGTCGCAAGTGTTTGTGAAGAAACCAGCACAGCGCCGTGGTATCTTTGATGACATTTTGACCTCCCTGGAGAAGCTACCTATTGGCAAGCAGAGTGCGAGACAATTCAAGTTGGCCGATGGCAAGAGCATCCAGCCTGTCTCGGCTCTCATCATGCGTCTTATTCAGGCTAGCGCTGGCCGTGTGGCCGACAAGACAAAGTCAGCACCAGGAGCCCTGGACGCGGCTATGGACGACGACGAAGAAGGGCATGAAGATGCCGAGGCGAACCAAACATCGACTGCAGCGGTAGCCACAATCACATCGGCAGAGGAGGGCGCTTATGAACATGAACTTTCTGTTGCTGAGTTGACCGATGTGGCTACCACTCTCAACAGCACAGCATACTTCCACGCCAAGTACGTCATCAAGTTCATTGTCCAGCGAGCACAGACCTCGTCCAAGTCTGCCGACACTCCCTATCGCAATCTTTTGGACCTTTTCGTCGAAGACTTCACGGCCTGTTTGGAGATCCCTGACTGGCCTTCTGCTGAGCTCCTCTTACGCCTGCTTATGATGGCCATGTTCAAGCTTACCGAAAATGAGAAGATCCCAGCCCCGGTCAAGAACATGGCTCTCGAAGAGCTTGGTGTTATCGGTGCTTCCCTTGCCCGGCTCCGTTCTGTCGTGAACAAGTCCGCAAACTCACCAGATGCCGCAGGACCAGACGAGCTTGATCGTCTCCTGTCGAAGTTATCAACAGATGCCCTCGGTGAATCCCCGTCACCTGAAGACTTTTTGGCGTGGGCGGGGCCATGTCGCTCAACACTTGAATACCTGGAGGACAGGAGTTCACAAGATCCTCATCTTAGAGGAGCCATCTCATTTATGGCAGCGGACTGGGCTGGCCGTGTCTGCCGTTTGTACACAGCTCAGGCGGAAGCTGCAGCAACAGCTGCCGCTGCCAAGGCAGAAGCTGGTGACGATGAAGAAGGCGACCACAGTCGCGCCAACCGGCAACTCGAACGCAGGAATAGAGATCTTGGTCGACTAGCTTACCGTCTTCGTGTTATGATTGACGATGGCCGAGGACTGTCCGGAAATCGTGCTTTCAAGACTGTGTCTGCGGCTCAGGCGAAACTGTCCTACGCCATTGTCACTCTGCGATCTCCTCTGGGTGGTTCTTTCAACGACATCATCAACATCCTTGCAATGGGCATGGGCAGTGATCAGGCCACAGTGCGAAGCAAGAGTTTGAAAAGTATCACTGAAGTCCTGGAAACAGATCCCTCCATATTTGACCAGCGTGCTTCTATTGTCGGCCGTCTGATTATGGAATGCTGTGCCGATTCGTCGGTCCAGGTTCGAGATTCGGCGCTTGGCCTGGTTAGCCGGGCCATAACGCTGCGGCCACACTTGGAGGACACGATGATCAAGACAATCATCGATAGATTCTTGGATTCCGGTGTTGGAGTACGGAAACGAGCGATCAAGATTGCTCGGGACGTGTACTTGCGTAACCCGTCCAGGGAGACTCGGAGTGACATTGCCAACGGCCTACTCCACCGTATCCAAGATCCCGACGAGGGCGTGCGAGAGCTGTCTCGGCAAACGATCGAAGAAATCTGGGTGACTCCCTATGCCGAGACCGCTGCCGCTGCAGCCGAGGGCACGGCGACTACGGCAGGCAATTCTTCTCTTGCAGAGCATGTTACGTTGATTCTGCAAACGGTCAAGACAGGCACGGTCACGCCCATTCTTGACAAGGTCTTCCAAACCATATTGGCACCAGGCGCAAAGTCCGCAGCAACCAATTTTGAAGTTTGCAAGCGAATTGTGGCTGTCTTGTTTGATCTCGTCGACAATCCTGACACCGACGACCCGTCAGTACCATCTGGAAGAGAGGCCTTGCAGCTCATGATGATTTTTGCCAAGGCCGACCCGAGACTTTTCACTTTTGAGCAGATCAGGCTGTTGAAGCCACATGTGGCCAGTGTCAAGGACGTCCAGACTGCTGAAGACATGGCAGTGGCAAGGGCGGTTGTTGTCATCTACCGGCGTGTCCTTCCACAACTGTCTAGTGTGATGCGACCTTTCCTGGAAGAAGTCCGGAGCAGCCTCCTGCCAAGTGTTGTCAACGTCAGCAGAACGCTCTTGGATGATGTTATGGGATGTATCTGGGTAGTCAGCGTCTTGCTGAAGGACTACAACGGCCTTGTGCGCATTGTATTGTCGGCTTTGCGAGGCGTACAGAACCAAGAACGGCTGAGCGAACAGGATCCACTATTCGACAAGAAAGCGAAACGATTCCTCCGTTACGCTTTGATTGTTGGCATGGCTGGAAAGCACTGCGACTTGGATAGCCAGCTTCGTGCATTTGAGGCTCAGTTCCCCAAGTACCAAGCCACATCGGTGTCGAAGCTAATGGTGGATATCCTCTGCCCTTTTGCCATCTCCCCCTGGCCATTAGCCATCAGGCGAATTGCCCTGGATGCGATCGGCTTAATTTGCCAGTCATGGCCGCGCAACTTCGTCCTCAAGAATGTCTATACTGCATTCCACGCCGCGTTCAACCAGCGGGACCCTAGCTTGGAGGTCAAGATTATGCAGTCCCTGAAGGAGTTCCTGAACCAAGAGGAGGTGCGATCTGAGACAGGCTCTGACACCACGAAGATGGCCAAGGCAGCAGCACGCAATGACACAGCAAAGAATGGGAATGACAATAGCAGCGCATCAAAGAAAAGACAGCTAACTGTCATGGGAGGCACCAACCACGACGATGTGGCCAGTGCAACAACCCAGCGGTTTCTTGGCGACATTACAAGAATTGCACTTGGGTCCGTTAGCGAAGAAGCCTACCTCGCCGCCGAGATTCTGGGCAGCATCAGCCGCCAGGGCTTGGTGCACCCAAAGGAGACGGGTGTCACAATGATCACCCTGGAAACTTCGACAATGCCCAAGATGGCTGAACTGGCATACCGAGAACACAAAGCGCTGCACAACAAGTACGAAAGTGTGCTGGAGCGTGAGTACATCAAGGCCATCCAGACAGCCTTTCAATACCAGCGCGACGTTGTGGGCGACACCAGGGGTGCAACAACCGATCCCTTCACATCCAAGCTGCACCACCTGATGGATGCCGTCAAGGACAGCAAGTCCAAGAACCGGCACCGCCTTCTTGATAAGATGTGTGGCCAGGTTGACTTTGAACCCGCCAAGTTGGATGTTTCCAAAGAGATGCCCCATCAACTTGAGTTTGCGCGGTTCATCATTGAGAACTTGGCCTTTTTCGAATATGTCACAGTAGGCGAGCTTCAAGGGGCCGTCTCGGCCATGGAAAAAATTGTGCATACAACCGGCGTGACGATCTCAAACGCAATCGATGCAGAGATTTTTGTCCCGTCTGGAGAGCAGGCGACTGCTCCTCCTCCCCCCACAATCATCCAAAATGAGAATGGGGAGCCAATAACTGTGGCGGCAGGTCCTGCCCTACGCCCTGGAGTTGACCCGCGGCGGCTTCGACAGCTTGCCACTGGCTGCATGATTCTCCTGTGCATGTGGGAAGCACGAACCTACCTATGTCGCCAATTCGGACTGAAACGGGACCACAACAAGGCCAAGGGGGCAGGGCGGGACTTGACCCGAACCCCGAGCAAGGTTCCGGGCATTACTGGTGACAAATTCTGGGATGAGATTAGTGCAACAATGAAAGGTCTCGATTCACAAGAGCTCATGGCAGCACGGTGCAAGAGCTTGGTGGAGCTTTTGACTGTCGACTCGGAGTTCAAACTGGAAGACAATGACATGAACGACGAGGACCCAACCACGCCAAGTGAGGGCGAGGAAGACGGCGGTAACGAGCGTGGCCGAAAGCGGAAGGCTGGCGGTAACACTCCCGGAGGAAGAAAGAAGCGGCAACGGTCGAGCTCACAAAAGCGCAAGAGGGGTCGCCCACGGAAGAGTGCCGGGCCCGAGGAAGATGCCGAGGGCGAATTCGATGCATTCTAATGAAGAGGTGCAAGATGCCATGCATGCATGGCTGAAGGATGGCTTCATTTATTGTGCCGGCCATATATTACACCTAGAGAGTGACCCGAAGGGGGGTCTATATCTGTACAGTTCAGTTACACACACGCATCTGAGATTCACACGAACAACCAAGACGGAATATGGGATGGGTTTATTCACAAGGACAAAGGTTTCCGTTGGCGTTTACGAGGTTCGGGCTATGGACTTTTTGTGGAAAACAGGGCTTCTTTTTTTAAAAAATAAAATAAAATAATAAATAAATCCAATGAGTTGTTTTTAACCCTCGGTTCTCTACCAGAAGCCCAAATGCAGGTATGAAATTTGATAGGGAGAAATTCGCAGTGAGGTTTGACACGAAAACAAAACTAAAAGCCAACGGATCACCAGGCCACAAACGGTGGTTCACCTCATAACGCACCACCCCCAGCAAACTCTCTCAAAAACGCCGCTGAAAATGCCCACGCTGTATCTATACACACTCTTTACCATGACACCCAGCCAAAAAATATATATACTAAAAAATATAAGAAAAGGAGAAAAGAGAAGCCAAAAAGGAGGAAAGAAAGAGGATCCTTCTGGTTAACCTGGTCCCAGATCCGACCACCCATCTACCCATTCCGAGAGTAAAGAAAAAGCCGTCCAATCAAAGTATCCCGACATCAATAAACCAGAAAACATAAATAAAATCCTGTTGGTACATTCGTAATCGTTTGTTTGTTCGTCCGCCCATTTGGTTTAACGCAGCTGTTGTTATTATGCCACCGTGATGCTGGATGTGCTCAGGTGGTTTTCGGCCTTGGGTGTATCGTCGCGCTCAATAGCTTTGCCGTTGTGGCGATTGTGAACTGTGTCCTCGGGACGTGGCGTCTTCGGCTCGCCATCAAATTCGTCCGCCGATGAAACTGTCGGCTCGGTAGCCTGCGGTGTGGATGGCAACTCAGCGCCGTGCACATGCTCGTGGCCAACCTCAATCTTCTTCTCGGCTGGCGTGGCATCGGGAGCCGATTCATAGGCTGCCGATGACGCGACAGATACCGGTCTGTCAAACCTGGTAATCTCGAGTGGTGTGGCGACAGCGAAAGCTGCGGGTTCGTCAATGGTTGGGGAGGCATCCTCCACGGCAATCTTGATCGAAGACTCGGCGTAGTAGCCAGGCTCCGGTGACACCATTCTGGTGGTCGTTGCAGGCTCGGTCTGGGCGCTCTGGAATGAGTTGCGCAAGGGGCTGTTGATCATGGAGAGATCGCCAAAATCACTCCTGGCGCGAGAAGTTCTAGCAGGGCTGCGCAGGGGAAGTGGCGGCGGGACACGCTTGGGAATGTTGACCAGCGCTCCCTTAGCCTGGATAACTTGTGCCACTGGCATAGCACGCACAGGCTGGGTTGTGGTGGTTGCAACTTCGAACACAACTGGTTCCTCATCTTCGTCGTCCATATCGACGAACTCATCACCGCTGTCATCCGAGAGATCGTCGTCGTCAATGGTTCCATTCTCGCCGACCCCATCAGTCTCCTCGTCCTCGTCATCTGCGTCCTCATTACGCTCATCTTCGACGTAGTTTGACTGTTCGGCAACATCAGAGTGGTCAACAACCCGCGCGTCGATTGCAGGCTCAGCAGGAGCTGGCTCTTCTAAAGCTGGAACCGAAACAGTTGGTTTCACGACAACTGGCTCTTCAAACGGTGCCTCAACAACTGTAGGCTCGGCGACGGGGGCTTCGGCAACAGGAGCTTCGGCAACAGGAGCTTCGGCAACAGGAGCTTCGGCAACAGGAGCTTCGGCAACAGGAGCTTCGGCAACAGGAGCTTCAGCAACAGGAGCTTCAGCAACAGGAGCTTCGGCAACAGGAGCTTCGGAAACAGGAGCTTCGGCAACCGGTGCCTCAACATCCGGCACTGTAATAACCGGCACATCAACAACCGAGATACCACGGTCAACAATGACAGACTTGGGGCGAGGAGTCCTGTTGGACGTGGCAGTGGTAAGGATGTCAGCCGAAGCAACCTGGGTCGAGCTGTCCGATACGGCGCCGTCGGCAGCTGCAACACGAATGGTCTCAGCTGGCGTTGTCTCGGCAGGCAGACACAGTTCAGGGACGGAAGCTGGCTGGATTGCTGGTTGGATTTGGCCGGCAGCAGCAGCCTGTGCTTCCTTCCCATCGTCGGAATGCGTTGGGCTGAGAGATGTGTCGGGAGTCTCAGCCACATCGGTTTGCGTGTAGGCATCAGTCATAGAGGTGCCCTGTGTGCGGGTGGACAGGTAGCTTGCACGGTTGCTCTTCTCCAAGGCAGCGTCAACGCTCTGGCGGTGGGTGTGCTGCCCGAAGACTGGGCTGGTTGGGCTTGGGTGGGCGTAATCGAACTGCGAGCTGGTAGGCCGATGTTTTGAGCCGGCCTCCCGGATTTCCATGCCTGCCATTTCAAGGGCAATGATGCCAAAGGGGTCAGGATCCGTGACATCAGGCATACCAAAGGTGGCAGATTGGGGCGAAACTGGCGACAGAAGAACTGGTGTCTCAGCAATATCGGCATCGCCTGGAGCAGGTTGAAGGGACAGGCGTTCCATTGTGGCAACATCAAAATCGATGCGTCCCTCGGCGGCCTTGATTGCCTCGTAGAGTGGGAGGATTTCGGGGATGGATTTGCTAATGTGTCCGGCCAAGATGTCGAGAATGTCGATCCGTTGAGCGCCAGTGCTGCCGTCGTCAGAGTAGAACCGTTCGTTCTCGTTGGAGCGCTCAGTGACAAGCGAGCCGGAGAGCTGTGCCGGGCTGTGGTGGCCACGGGCCTTAAGGTACGTTAATACAGTGTTGTTCAGTTCGCTGTTCCAACGGATGTCGTTCTTGGACTGGCCAAGAGGCACCAGAGGGCCGACTGTCAAGGGAACATCGGCGCCAAGAGTCAGGCGTGGGTGTGTGAACATTTCGAGAGCGGCAACACTGTTGATGACGAGAACACAGTCATAGATATCCACGCCCACAACAAAGGCCACGGCGGAGGTGTGAAGAAGGATGCCAGAAGGCGGGGACCAAGTGCCGTCAGCCTTGCGCGCAATTAGAATGCCCGAGCCACCAGAGCCAGACATCCACAGGCCAGAGCGCATGCAGGAGAAGATGGCCAAACCAACAGCATCTTGGATGACACTCGGAGGGATCTTCTTTTTCCTTGGTGTGACCGATATTGTGGGAGACGCCGGCGTAGCGTCTGAGGATTTCCGGGAGAAGCGAGACGCAGATAGGCTGGTGATGCTGGCTCTACTTGTTGGGCTGGCGGGCGATGGTTCTGTTTCTTCGTCGAGGAAGCCGTCGGCTAGAGAGATTTAGTAAGTGCGGCAAAAACATAGAGGCGGAGGGCTAGGGAAAAGAGTGGAAGACCACATACTGCAAAAGGACTTCAGGATGCGAGCAGCCTTCTCGCATTCGCGATCAAGGTTGGTAGGCCAGTAGGCTTCTCGGCCCATGGGCGCAGCAGCTGATGCCAAACTTGCGGGAGCAGCGGGCGCTGCGGATAAGACGGAGAGGTTCTTGCTTGAGCCACCGCCGCTGAAACGGTCGGCCCAGCTGAAGACTCTTGTGCTTGGGCGGCCATTTTTGTTTGTCGCAGCGCTGCCGTTGCTGCTGGTGCTGTTTCGGTTGGTGTTGGCCGTTGCTGGCGGCGAGCTGTCGTTGGCGGCCTGCTGCTGCTTCGACTTGTCCCAGATTGGGAGCAGAGCCGAAACACGCTGCATGGCGGATGGGTGAGGGCGGCGGCGCAGGAGACTTGGGGTTGATCTCGAGCGTGGCTCACAGGAGTGCGAAGAGAGAGGTCTCGGTGGTGCCTCTCGCCGCGCTGGGCGGGTGCGGAGCAGTGGTGCTCTGGCGTGGTCGGCTCACAGGCCCGCAGGTGGTGTGTTTCGTTTGCGTCAGTTGCGGCAGATGCGGCAGTTGCGTCGTCAAGCGTCGTATTGCTTCTGGACAGTCAGGCAGTGGCCGTCGGCTGGCGAGGGAGGCGCGCGGAGAGGCAATGGGCGGCGGTGCAGGAGGAAGAGAGGAGAGAGATGACAAAGATGACGAGAAATGGCGAGAAACGGGCGAGGAAATATGTCAGGCCAGCAGCAACAAGCCGTCGGCGGGCGGGCTGCATATGTGGAGATATGTCAGGATGATGCTGGCGGGCGTGCAGGCCGCGTGGGAAGAGCGGGCAGGTCAATGGCGCATCAGCGGTGGAGACGCAAAAGAAACAATGGCAAGAGCAGAAAGACCAAAAAGAAGCGGCTCAGAACAACAACGAAAACAAACAAGGCGGGCAGTCGTTTTTTGTCTCTCCCTGTCTCCCTTTCTCCTGCGAGCGAGCGCTTTGCGGGCAGGACTTTGGCGGCAGGAATTGCAGGCAGGAATTGCAACAGGATGGCAGCGATTCGAGTCTCCTCTTTTCTGGACCCGTATTGGGCCTTTAGGCACGTCCTGGGGCTGTTGGCGTATGGCTTGTCTCTGGCTGGCGTATGGGCTGGCTTTGGCTTCTCGCTTGGTCGATTCGAGGCCCGCTCGGCCCTGTGTCCTCAGTCAGGGTGCAGCCAAGGTGCAGCCAGGGAGGAGAAAGGCGAGCCAGACAGGCCCACTTGGCGGCTTCCTGATGGATGGTTGGAACTGCAGATGGTTGGATGCGGCCGCTGCAGGAGCTGCGCAAAAAGAAAACAAAAGGCAATTAAAGACAGGAGGAAAGAAGCACCGTCCAAAAACGGACAGCATCCAGAGAGCGTCCCCAAAAACGCTGAAAGAAACAAGCAACCAAAAAAGGGGGGGAAGAGGAAGAACGACGCCCCAGAAACGAGGAGGAAAGAAAGAAAGAAAGCGGGCAGGAAGCCCCGGAGGCGAGACAGGACAACGTTTCTAGAAAGAGACCTGAAAATTTTGATTACGGAGATTTGAGCGCCAGCACGCGCGAGCAGATGGGCTGAGGTAGGCAGGGAACGAAGAATGGAAGGCGCGATGGTGGTGCAATAGTGGTGGCATGTGGGACGGAGACAGTGAGCCAGACAGTGGGCACAATAAGAGGAAAGAGCGACCCTGGGGCCAGCAGCTGCCGTGCAGCGCTGCCAGGATACTTATCAGGTCAGAGGCAGCGCAGGATGCACCAGGTCGTGCCTGCCCTGCTAAAGCGTGCTGGCTCCACTTTCCAGCAGCCGGGGAGGAAGGAGCAAAGGCCAGCCAAAAGTGCAGAAAGAGAGAGGACTGGCGGCGCATCCAGCGAGCGGGGTGGCCAACCAGATATCGCACACGGGGCAGACGGAGGGATGAGACGGGGTTACAGTGCGTCTGTTCGCGCACGCTCTTGCCAACTCCGTCGGCCAAGTATTTGGAGGGGTGGAGCAGGGCGGTCCAGAAGCGGGAAGGCGACGACGACGCCGAGGGGATTCGCCAGCTAGGCACTTGGGGGCAGGCGAGGAGGAACAGCAAAGAAGCAGCGAGCGGGAGGGAAAAAGGAAGGAACGAAAGGATGACGGAGCATCGTCGCGGGCTTGGGATTTTGGGGTCCTTTTGGGGCCGACGAGATCCTATCTGGATTGTATTCTGGATGTTGTAAGACACGACGAGCGCTCGCGGGATTCCTGCAGTGTCTTGCCGCGAGTAAGTGCCAGTTTGAGTGCCAGTGAGCAGCACAAAGCAGGATGCATATGCACATAGGAGTAGAAATGCTCACAAAGCACCCTGCCAGCATGTCTTACTCTGCAAAAGTACGAGGTGACCCTGCAGATATCACAGGTCACTTGCCACAGAAGCGAAAGCGGCCGTGGAGGGTGGTATTACTGTCTCGTGGCTCCGTAC
The DNA here is from genome assembly GCA_002778245.1 of Raffaelea albimanens. Classification (NCBI taxonomy): domain Eukaryota; kingdom Fungi; phylum Ascomycota; class Sordariomycetes; order Ophiostomatales; family Ophiostomataceae; genus Raffaelea; species Raffaelea albimanens. The sequence continues at coordinate 2,832,827 of PCDJ01000001.1, forward strand.
TTGGAAGCCAAATGCCATGATATGACTACCGCAGGGCCGAGAGATACGAAGTCGCAAAAAAGGTTCGTGGGATTTCCCTGATTACGCGTGGCTCATCTGTACCTGCCGCTTGATTAGTTGCCCTGATTTCCTGTCGCATTGCCTTTGATGAGCCGAGCGCACAGGGTGGCCAGCCAATCTACGAGACGCAATCGATCAGCGGCACGGCTGCCGTCGAAATTAGGGGCCAGCCCTGGCGGAGACTATGGGGATGGATTCTTTTTAATATGGAGAATGCCATGTTTTGGGGTGTTTTTTCCTGTTGTTCTTTTGGCGAACAGCCACAGGAATGGAGAGCACATGGAGGGAGCCTGGAGATTGGGGCGCAGGCGCAGTATGGAAATACTGTTAAAAATAACACGGAGGGCAGAAAGGCAGTTGGAAACGGCCCCGGAATGCCTCTGGAGAGCAGGCGACCGCCGCCAAAAGCAAATCCAGGAACCAACGCTCGCCAGGTCCGCGTGCCAGACGACTGGCCGGCCGTGCCAGGCACATGAACACTGCAGGTCGCTAGAGCCAGCCGATGGCGGACCAAGACAGCTTGGCGCACTTTCTGCTTGCGGCCAGCTTGTACTCCGTATGCCGTCCGTTTCGGGCGTGTCGCAACATCGTGACACCACGTTTGCTCCTGCATTTCGCTCTGCCTTCTCCGAGTGTCGTCGCGTTTGCTGCATAGCATCTCTCTATGTGCTACAAACCCGTAGAAGCCGCACAGCAAATCACAATAGTACGGTGCGTGCCGACAACGACCACCCCCGACGGCACTTCTCCTGCATCCGGGTTATTGTTCTTTTCCAACGGCCTGCAGGTCGTCACGGTTGGCCCGTCACAGTTGGCTTCAGTTGGCCGCAGACTGACCAGGTAGGCCTGTGAGTGACGGGCGAGTCGGGTGCGCAAAGACTAGGGAAAGTGACGAGGTTTCCCTGGCCCCTGGCAATGATGTGCGCACCAGGCCCTTGCTCTCGACGCAATTTAATACGCGATGAGCCAAGTTCGGGTCCTAGAAGATCACCCCCTTGTTGTTCAATTCAGGGTTTTTGCTTTTTGCTTTTCCTCCATCTTGCGCTGCATCTCACTACCAAGAGCCAGCAAGATCCACCGCCCATCATACATCACATATCTACGAATAGAACAGAAAAGGCTCCGCAGGCAAGCGACGATCACTCGCCAGTCGATCGACATGGTCCAGGCAGCAAAAAAAAAAAAAAAGAAAACTTTAGATGCGCCCGTCTCCCGTAGTCGAGCGATGTGGCAAAGAGGCAAAATGCCAATTTGCGTGGGCGCAGCCAGTGAGAGCGCAGCCCACTTTGAAGTTGACAAGTTGTGTAATCAATGGTTCAAGGATGGGTTGTCTCGAAGTTCTGAACTAGACTTTGAAGCAAGCAATTCCACTCGTACGCTCTATTTTACTTCTAACCATCGCCGGTTGCTCATCAAAAGTAGCACCGAAACTGGCGGCTCTTAGCTTGTTCCATCCTGGATTCCTACTAGTCGGCACTGCCGAGCGGACAAGCTACAGGCTCAGGGGACCGCTGCAGGAACCAACTGGAACCATTCGACTAAAATTCTCGGATCCTTTCCCCTGGCCAGAGTTCGGATGAACTGTCTAGAAGCAAGGGGATAAGGGCCGAGTTGCCAGGGTGCATTTGACAGGTTCTGCAAGAGACGCGGGTATGGAGTGCATGCCATAGGACACACGGCATATTACTCCATGGACAGAGGTGCAACAAGAGAGCCGGCATGCTACAGAGATGCAGGGTAACGAAAAAGAAATAAATCTGAATGAAAAACTGAAAAACAAATAAAAGGGGGCCTGAACACCACAGGCGAGGTAAAAGTCTGGAGATATCACAGGATGCATCGATAGGGTCAATAAATGTTTCTTTTCGAAACGCCAGTTTTCTTTTTTCCCCTGCTATTGAGCGCAATACTCTATTCATTTGTAATGCTTTCTTTGCCTCGTAAGGGGCCTCCTGGCCCTCACCAACCACAACTCCCAAAGTATGGAAATTTCCGTTGCAGCCAAACCGTTCACCACCAGACTGCAACCAAAAAGGCGTTATCTACTCCTTTTTCCCGCATGCATCTGTCTAAAAAACCACACACGACACCACTCTATCCTCATACTCTGCTAGCATCGTCGCCGGCGGGAATGTTTCGATTTTGTGAACAACACCCCGGCCTCGTACCTCGTACGCCGAACACTGGGCCCACACTCGCCTCTTGGCGCTGCGTCTTGTCATTTGGCAGGCACACCGTGCAGAAGGGGGGGCCGCAATTCAGGCTCCCCCTCTTTACACCGGTGCCGAACAAAACAAACTTGCGATCGGATGCGAATCCGCTTTGGTGCAGGACCAGAAAAAAAGACCAAAACAAAAAAGGAAGAAAGTCAAAAAGTCAACATTCATTCCCCCCCTCCCCAGACCTGCGAAGGAGCCGAACACAGTTTTGTTTGGACTACTCGTTAGTTGTCATGAAAAAGAAGAAAGAAGCAAAACAAAATAAACGAACAAAAAATCCAAACGTAAAAACCCCCCAGACAGCGGACAAAAAAAAAATAAAAGGACCATTGGCAAACGGATAAAAGTGAGACAAAATGATACAGCAAACAGAGACAACTAGTAGCAAAAGACACGCAAAAGAACCAAGCAAACAAGAGAGAGGAAGGATGTTCGTGGAATTATATAGAAAGACTAATTACAACGAGAATAAGAACCAAGACGGAAAAAAGGAGAAACTTCCTCTAGTGAACATTCCAGCAAAGGAGGAGTCGGTCTTGCTGGAATTCGAATTTCCTAGGACGTGTCTTGTTTTCACTTCATTTTGCGCCGGGATTGGGCAAGGATGCGTGTAAAGTGGTAGAAGAACTAAGATGGCCGAAAATGGAAGGCGGTGAACATTAATTCTGCCAGGCTGTGTGGTTTGAATACCTGAAAATTGAGGCTGGCAAAATGAAGCTTTGGGAACAGTGGTGGGATCTCCAAAAGCTTCACGTGAAGTAAACGACCAACGATTGAACCTCACGACTGCAAAACTAGCGACGAGAAGACAACGTCTTTTTTTTTCTGCCTTTCGCAACGACTCTTCTTTTACCCAACCGGCAGACTACACACACACAACACACAAACCACACACCGCCTATACGCCTCGTTAACGCGACCGTTTTTTTTGTTGTTTTCGCCCTCCCCGGCGCACCCTTTCCAACGGTTCGACGACAACTCGTCCACACTCGGCCACCTCACCTCCCCGGAGCCGACCTTCCTCCCGATACCCCGAGCAAGAGTGCACGACACCTTGCGACACCAACTCCTCCTCCTCCTCCGACCTCACATCTTCACATTCAGCCCGCCATGTCGGACGTCAACATCCAGTACGCCAGGACATATATGAGCAAGCTCGCGATGATTGTTGTATATACAGAGGACAGTCACTGACCATATGTATCTAGAGAACTTCTCCTGAAGCCTCGGAACGAGTGCTTGTAAGTTGTCTCCGTGTGTGGTTTGTCTTTTTTCGAAATTGGAAATGCGGATCTAACCGTTCCTAGGGAGTACGAGATTGCACAGCTGGTATGTTGAGACGACGTCCAAGGGATATAGTTTCCTCCATTGTCGGCTAACGGGAAATACAGGAACAATGGGAGTTCTCCAACGGCCCGCTGTCGATTCTGCAGACGGCCGTGCGGACGCACAACCAGGTGCTGATCAACATCCGGTCGAACCGGAAGCTGCTTGCGCGGGTCAAGGCATTTGACCGGCACTGCAATATGTAAGTCGCCATTGCCATGAGGTCCAGACGAGCACAAACCCCTAGGTAGGAGGGGTCACTGCTAGGTCGGGAACAGTCAGACGAGCTGCTTCGATTCGACTTTCTCCAAAGCCAGACGAGACCGATAGGTCGAGTTGTGACGTACAGATCGATCATGACTGTCTGCCTATTGACACTGCCGTCTCCTATTTACCTTTATTCAACACCCCTTCTTTTCCCACCGCTAACTTTCTAGGATCCTCGAAAACGTCAAGGAAATGTGGACAGAGACGCCCGTGACAAACGGCAAAAAGGGCCGGCCGGTGAACAAGGACCGGTTCATTAGCAAGATGTTCTTGCGGGGAGACAGTGTGATTATGGTTTTGTTGAGTTAAAAAAGATACCAGAGAGGAAAGAAGTCGGAAAGTGTAGGGGATAAAAAAAGGAATCAATTTTTTTTTCGTCGTTGACATTGTTCATGGTTTATGCCTCTTGAAATTTACTACTTTTTATTTGCGAAAAGTTTAGATACGAAAATGCATTGGTGAAAACAGGGTCATGGGCATTCACTCGTGGAAGTTACCAACCTATATCAAACTCATGAAGGTAGCGAGTTCTAATGACTTGACATCAACAAAAAATGTATTGCATCGTAAGCAGCCATCTGCCAGTCACCCCAAAGTCTATCTCAGCTTACATCATTCACACAAGAGACAAGGGACACTCATCGCAGTCTTTCTAACTGGTTTCTCTTTTTTTGTCCATTTACGTCAATACATAAACTACCCTGGTTTGCGCGGAACACCACCCACCCCACCAAAAAAAAAAAAGATTTCTCTCCCAAACTTCAAAATGTTGTCTTTTTTTATATGTGCATATTTTTTTGGCTCTTCACGCTTAGTCTTTCATATCCCATTTGCCCTTTTTTTCTTGTTGTCTATGCCTTCTGTCCAAGAACAGACAGGTCCATGTCCAGGCCCTTGGTCTCGCGAAGCTCGTCGAGACGTGCAATGGCGTCGTCCAGAGACAGAGTAAGCAGATCGCCCTTGGAGTCGCGGACACGGATGCTGACGCTGCGGTCCTTCATTTCCTTGGCACCGAGGACTAAAGAGAGTTAGAATTATAGTTTGAATAAGCACATTCACTCACAGGGACTTACCAAAAATAAAGTTGTACTGCAGAACCTGGCCGTTGCGGATCTTCTTGTTCATGGTGTTGGCACCAAGGTCGCTGTCGACATAGAAGCCCTTGGCCTTGAGCAGCTTGTGCACCTCCTTGACGTACTCCTCGGCATCGGCCATGACTGGAACCACCAGGATCTGGCGCGGGCTCAGCCAGAACGGCCACTTGCCCGCAAAGTGCTCACTCAGAGTGGCAATGAAACGCTCAAAAGAACCAACAATGGCACGGTGCACCATGACGGGCCGCGAGTAGCCGGCCGGCAGGGCCTGGGCGGCCGAGATGGTCTTGGGCTCCTCCTCCTTGCCGTCTTTGTCCTTGGGCGCCTCCTCTTTTGGTGCCTCGACCTGCTTGGGCTTCTCCTCCTTGGCAGCGGCCTCTTCGGCCTTGGCGGCAGTCATGTAGCTCAGGTTGAACTGCTGCGGCAGCTGGAAATCCAGCTGGATGGTGGCGCACTGGTGCCATCTCCGCAGAGCGTCCATGATCTGAATGTCGATCTTGGGGCCGTAGAAAGCACCGTCACCGGGGTTGAGCTCCCACTCGGAGCCGCTCTTCTCGGAGAAGCCGTTGAGTGCGTCGGTCAGAGTAGCCTCGGCCTTGTTCCAGGTCTCGAGCTCTCCGAGGTACTTGTCGGGACGGGTGGACAGCTTGAGCCGGAACTTCATGCCCAGCTTGCCGTAGATAGTCTCCAAGAAGTCGAACAGACCCCAAATCTCAGAGCCTATCTGGTCCTCCTCGCAGAAAATGTGGGTGTCGTCCTGGATGAAACGACGCACACGGGTGAGACCGGACAGGGCACCAGAGGCCTCGTTTCTGTGCAGGATACCGAATTCGGCCATGCGGAGTGGCAGCTCGCGGTATGACCGTTCGCGAGAACCAAAGATGAGACAGTGGCCGGGGCAGTTCATGGGTTTTAATGCTAGGTGGGTGTTAGCCTTCAGAAATTTCAAACACTTATTTTTCAAGGCTCAGTACTCACCCCACTGCTGCTTCTCGACCTCGAGAGTGAACATATCTTCCTGGTAATCTGTTTTGTGTTAGTTATGCTTTCGATTTTCTCGAATATTCAAAGACGTTCAGACGTACGTTCCCAGTGACCAGAGGTGCGCCACAGGTCAGCATTGAACATGTTGGGCGACATGACCTCGACGTAGTCGCGCTTGGCGTACTCGCTAGTGATGAAAGACTTAAGGGCGTTGTAGATGCGCATGCCGTGGGGCAGGAAGAAGGGCGAGCCTGGCGACAGCTTGTGGAAGAAGAACAGTTCCTGGTCCTGGCCGATACGGCGATGGTCCTTCTTGGCAGCCTCCTCGAGGAACTTGAGGTAGTCGGAGAGGAGCTTCTTGTCGGGGAAGGAGATACCGTAGACACGCTGGAGGGAGTCGTTCTTGGCGTCGCCGAGGAAGTAGGAAGCAGAGTGCTGAAAAGTTAGTCTCCTGGCCCATGACTGTCTCTTGCCCCTTCCCCCCCCCCCCCCCCCCCCCCCTAACTATTTACCGGCTCGTATTTTATATTCCATTCCTCCTATCCTCTCTCTTACCTTCAGAACAGCAAATGCCTTGATCTTGCCAGTGTCAATGACGTGGGGTCCCAGACACAGATCAATTAGCGGTCCACACCGGTAGACAGTGGTCGAGGTTCCGTCGGGGATCTTGGAGTTGATCAGGACCTGCTTGTACTTGTTGAACTTGAACATCTCGAGCAGGTTCTCCTTGGACACGACCAGGCGCTCAAACGGCTGCTTCTCCCGCACAATGACGTCCATCTGGCTCTGGATGCGCTTCTGGTCATCGTCGGTGACCGAGGTGTGGCTGTAGGCCTTGCCGGTGGCGTCCTCGGCGGGCATGCCAAAGTCGTAGAAGAAGCCCTCGTCGGTGGGCGGGCCGAAGCACAGGTGGCAGCCAAACTGCTTCTCGGCAGCCTCGCCGAGGATGTGGGCGCTCGAGTGCCAGTAGACGCGCTTGGCCTCCTCGTCCTCAAAGTCGAGCAGCTCGACAGCGGAGCTGGCCTCAAAGGGCCGCAGCAGATCCCAGAGGACGCCATTGACCTTGGAGATGACGGTGCGGTCGGCCAGAGACTTGCTGATGCCGCGGGCAATGTCGTAGGGGCGGGTTTCCCAGGCGGTGCCGTCGATCTTGCGGCCGTCGGGCAGGGTCAGGGTGATGGGAACGCGGGGTTGGGCAGCAGCCGCGGCGTCGGCTTCGGCCTTGAGGCGGTCGTAGAGTTCAATGCGGTGGGGGATGAAGTCGAGCTTGGGCGGGGGGCCGGCGTCGGCGGCGACGGGCACGACAACCTTGCCGCCCTTGGGGGCCTTGGGGGCCTTGGGAGGGGCCATTGAGACGAATGGGAGTAGGGCTGTGTTGCGGGAGGTGGTGCAAATGAAGGTTTGATACTCGAAGTTGGTGAGTCAAGATTTTGCAGGTGGAGTGGGACCTGGCAGAAAGGCGAGCGGGAGTAAGTAAGGCTAGGAGGTGGATACAAAATTTATATCGTGTCCAGGAGAGGTTTGAGTCACCCAGGCACCGGCCAGAAAAAAACAGTCATACAAAAGGCAAAAGGTACGAGAGACAAGAGGTAGGGCCGCCCGTTACCAATTCGGCAGGCACTTCGTATCAGATAACTATTATTACCACGTTTGCCGTGCTGTGTGGTGGTGTGGTGAGCGAGTGTGCGTTGCTCCTGCCTCGCATTTTTTGGTGCGGGGCAATTCAAAGGGGCAGCAACACCACCACCACCACCGCTGGCGGGGCAGGCAAATCAATGCACCACTGGCTGCTGCTGCAATCAGACACCGCCGGCGACAAATCGACGAGAGATAGCGGACGCGCCCTTGGAAACGGGGCTAGTGAGCACGCGGGAAGGGGGGAAAGGCGTTCGACTTGGCCAGGAGGGGCTCGGTGATTGGCCGGCAGCGGGAGCTAAGATACACGAGACACAGCAACAGAGATACAGCGTGACACACCGAAGAAGGAAAAGTACTCCTCTCTCTCAGTCTCAGATTTACACACCGCCTTATTATTCCTGTGAGGTGACTTTGGGCTGGTTGTGAGCAAACACGGATCTCACGTAGGCCGATGGTCAGAGATAACAACATGCGATGGGCGGTGGTCTGGACTTGGTTCTTGTTTATTTGTCGCGCAGAGGATATGTATGACTTAAAAGAAGGAAGGAAAAAGAAAAAGACAAGAAAAGCCTCCGCTTGGAAAGGAAGCACAGAAAAACGAGGGAGAAAGCCAGAAAGAAAGCCAGAAAGTTCAAGATGCCGAAAAGGGCTCCAAGCCACAAGCTAATATACCAATCCCAAAATGCAGGACCAAACCAGCAAAAGGAGATAAAAAAAAGGCATTCTTGTCTCAAAGACCAATGCCGAAGAACAAAGAGATCAAAGCAAGATCGGATGAGGCCTGCGGAACGAGGTCACTCAGAAAGTGTGGAATTCCCCCCCCTGTAATTTTTTTGTTTACGCTGGTGTCACTTTTCCAACCCCACCATCCATAATACGTCATCCTTCATAAGTGTCATTCTTTGCGTACTCATCAAGAGCAGTTGTGCGTGGAAAGCGCGTGTTTTGCGTCAATGCAAGTTGGCATTCGCTTTTGCTGCGCATGTCTTTGCCATGTATGCATGCTGTCGTCATGATGCGCATCGTATTGCCAGTTTGCCATGGTGTAAATATTGCCTATCGTTTGCCATGGTGTTTTGTCGCATTCCATGTCGCGTGTCGCATATCGGATTGTCGTCCAGGCGCGTCTCCTTAGTTCAGAGCCTTGCCCAGAGCACCGCCCAGACCCTCGGCAGCGGCAGAACCACCCGGGGCGTCCTTGAGCTTGTCTATCCTGGTTAGCGAGGAAGAGTAGGAGGGAGAGAACAAGCAAAGCGAGGACCGTAAACAAGAAACGAGGTATCATTCCCAAACAAGGAATGATACGAAGCATGTATTGCCAATGACGAAACGAGTGAAACAAGGAAACAAAACTTACCCTTGAGCAGGTCAGTGCCGGCCTTGACGCCCTCGCCCTCGAGCTTCTTGGCCTCGCCCTTGGCCCGGCGCTCGGCGTACCAGACGCTGGTGGGTAGTTAGCATTGTAGACTTTCTATGTTGGGGGTTTTCCGTTCCTCGTGAGAACATACGTAGCCTTCTCGATGACGGGGTCCAGGAGGCCCTTGGCGTAGGCAAAGTAGCCACCCGCGGCCACGACGGCCAGCAGGGTGAAGACGATGATGAGGATGTTCTGGGTGTTGAGTTCGAAAGCCATTTTGGAGGATTTGTAGTTTGTGGTGTGAAGTTAGTGGTATATTGGTATGGTAGGCTGTTTATGCTGTGAAGTTGCGATCGAATATCAAGAGTACAAGTACGTGGTGAAAGAAGAGAGAAACCGAATGCGGGATATATTCCTCTGCTCGTCTCTTATATAGATCCATGCAAACGTCAGTCTAGTCTACCCTGGCGCCCTCCTCCAAGAACCTTGGGGACAAGCACGCAAATAGGCTGGGCACAATTTCAGTAGCTTGGGGGTGGGCTGGACTGACTGACAGGCTGGGCTGGCTGGGCTGACCGTCCTTGTTCTGTCAGTCAATCAACACCAAACCAAAAAGACCCCAAGCCCCCCCTCCTCCTTCGACCAGACACAAAAAAAAAGAGGATCTGCTTGCATCTACGAGTTACAAGGTGCATACATAGTATTACATACCCACCACCCACACTACATGAGTAGCTAGCTGGAGCTAGATGCCTCACCATGGTAATTGGATGCAGAGAAGTGTGCGTGCGCGGCGGGCGCAAAGGGAAAATGTTCGAGCAGGGGTGTATATAAGAGGCAGCTTGACATGGGGCTGGCTGGCTGGCCGGCCGGTGGTGGTTGTGGTGGTTTTTGCTTGGGTTTTCTTCCCTCATACTGGGGCTGACTGGAGACGGCTGGATCAAAGGCTCGGCTGCGACTGGCTGGACGGGGTGCACTGGCGTTCAGCTACCAAAAACCGGATTTGACCGTGCTGAGCAGAGCTGAAAAAAGCAAAAGCAGGGGCCCTGTCTAGTGGAGAAGGAAAGAAAAAAAAAGAGGACCACAGTGACGCAAACCCACCTTACTCGTAGGAGGGTGGCGCGTGCTCCCAAAAATATCAGATCGATTTTCCCCCTCCAAACGATAATAATCCTCTTTTATTTAAAGCCAGTGCTGCTGCATTAGAGTAGCACCCTCACACACAGACAGGCGAGAGGTGGGTTGGGTTCCTCAGAGCAGCACTCTTGCCTACCTCGCGCATTCCAACTCACTCATACTACATAGTAGCTTGGGTCTACAGCATACTCGCAGTCTTGGCTGTACCACCAGCGTTGGTTTCGAATCCTAGACTTGCTCGGGAATCGGGTACTGTAGAGCATTGGTGGCAGCTATGACGTTTCTGTGGCCTGGTAGTGGTTTGTTTCTATTCCGTGACATTGTCGTAGCAAGATATATATTCTCGTCCTCGTACACGACAATATTTCGAGACGAGCATACCAATCGCGTGTCGACGCCGGCCTAACCCTTCAGCAGATTCCTGCAACCCCTCGATCTCTTCCAAATCCAACAGCCCTTCCCGTTGTTTTTCTTGCCCTGCGTGCTTTCCCAAAGCATGGAAAACGCTTGTCATTAATCGTGACATTTCCCTCCCTTTTCTTGAATTCCTCCTTTCTTTCTTTTCTTTCAAATTCCCCCTTGTGAGTTGCCTCGACAAGAGAAGTACAAAGTAATGTGCAACGGTCTAATAAATGCCATAGCCAAAATGAGCAAATGATGGAATGACGAATGACGAAACGAAGAGGAAAGAAATGATCCTGACGTTAAACGAACGAAAACAAATTGAACGAAAACAGCATGAACAAATGGCAAAATGACGACGAAGCATATGGCCAAACAAATGGTGTAGATTCGATCTTTTCAGGAGATTCGCTCCTCTGAGGAAACATTCTAACAATGAAAAAACTGCGTGGACTGGGTCATAAGTCGTATCGTGAGTTTCGTTGGGAGTTGAGGCAATGTAAGTGTTGGCTCGAGTTGAAAAAATGTGAGTTGCTAAAGGGTATATGCTGCAATTGAAGTACAAAGCTGGTTTTTTTGGTGGCTTCCAATCGTCCAGTCAAATCGATCCGATTATCGGTCATAGATGCGGCCGGGATACTCGTCAATATTCCCGAGAACGTACTGCTCGAACGCCGTCGAGTCGATCGACCGTTCGTACCTAGGACCAGCCCGCTCATCTGAGGCTGGGCTCCAGTCGTCATCCGTCGTGGCTCTGAAGAGATAGCTCTCGAAACGAGACAGGCTGTGGGGGTGGCTTTGGACGTGGTTCGTGATGGCGACATTATTAGCTGTATGGTTTGGATCACTACCTGCTCCGTTGGCAGCGTTTCCAGCCCCATTAGTGTGTGCGTTTCCATTCGCGCCTCCCCCTGGCGAGAGCGACTCGGTCAGGCAGTCAAAGTCGCCCTCCAAATGCATCCGCTGCAAATGTGGCAGGCGTCCGCCACGGAGACTCTGAAAGAGTGACCGGAAGGAGCCGTGTGAGAGGCGGACGCCAGAAAATGTCGAGTCGGACTCGTGCAGCGACCGTCCCCGGCCGCCCAACCGCACGCGCTCCAGAGTATCAGCATGCCGCAGAAGGAACCCGCGAAGATCGTGCTCCTCGCAGGCAACACCCTTCAGACTGAAATCAGTCAAAGCCTTGAAAGTAAACAGGCCGGGGATACTGTAGCTGTTGGTCGTAGCCACTGTCGTGGCGGTAGATGCACTGGCAGCACTGCTGATTGTGCTTGTGCTCCCGGCACCGCTGCTGCTGCTGCTGCCGCCACTGCTCCGGTGTGCATGGTGTTGGTTGTTATGGTGGTGGTACTGTGCGTGGTGGCCATAAGCATGGCCGTAACCAAAACCGTGGCCGTGGCCGTGTCCATAGCCATGGTCATCCACCAGCGGGCTGTCATCCATGCCACCAGCGGCATTCTCGGCCAGCAGCTCGCGGAAGAGCAGCAGGAATTTGTTGCGGGCATTGACATGGTGGTGGAAAGCCAGGGACAGGTTGGTGAGGTTAGGTGCCCGCCGCAGCACGTAGCCCAGGCCATTGACAGCCCTAAACATGGACGTCGGGAAGTGGACATTGGTCCAGTCAAACGTGAGGTTCAGGTGCGTGAGGTGAACAAAAATGTCAGTCGACTGGAACCAGATGCGTCTGTCGGTCGCCACGCGGAAGACCTCTAGCGGGAACCAGTCCACAGAAAAACTGGTCACACGTGGCCGGGCTGGTGCTCCACCACCAGGGGCTTCGTCGCCATAGTCAAGCAACTCCAAATCCGACTGCGATGGTGGCCTGGACCCTGGTACCGATCCTGGCGCCGAGCCTGGGTTGGATCCATGTGGTGGTGGTGGCGGCAGTGGTCCCAGCTTGTCCTGGTGCGGCTCTTCAACAGCCAGATGAAGTGCCTGTATGACCACGTCGAGAGTCGAGCATGCCAGCGAGTGGTCCGTCTTCAAGTTGCTGGGGATGCCCATGACATCCTGGATAATGGGACTGTCATAGGGGCACTGTGTGAATGCAACGCCAACATGCTGCAGATTAGACAGCGGCCGGAGGGCGGCGCCGACCTTGGACGGGCTGTGCTCCCACAAGCCAGGTACCTGGCTGCGGAGGTGCTCGTTCTCCTCGAGAGAACCCCACGCCTGGTCCAGCTCTGCAGTCTGGGGCAGGTTGCGGGTTTGGAAGTGGAGGGAATGGCGTGTCTTTTCGAGGTCGGGCTCGGCGAGGTTGAAGGTCACAGACTCGACGCTGCCGCGCAGACGTTCATGGCCGGCAATGGCGCGGAGCCGGGCCACGTCGTCACGCCATGGCAGGGCTGTGAAGCTGGGTGATATCAGATAGTCGCAACCAACGCTGGCCAGAGAAGGTGAGACGAGACGCAGCTGTCGTACAGACACAGGGTCACAGTACATGAATATTTGCTGCAGGAGCTCAACGGGAAGAGACTCCATGATGCAGGACGGAAGAGGGACGGATATGGGTGGAGGTGGCTGCGGAGGGAGGTAGATATGTAGGGGGGCCGCGAGAGGGCTGACTAGAGAGACGAGGCTGTGGAGAGACCAGGCACTATGGAAGAGGCCCTAGGCAAGCTGGGTGGCAAGCACAGGACTAGTGGAAGGGGGGGTAACGGTTGGGTATGATGGCTCAAAATAGCATAAGATGGTCCAAGATAGTCGAGATAGTGTGGAATAAACCAAGGAGCTCAGGGTAGACCGGGCAGGCGAGACGGCACACGACAACCAAAAGCAGGTCCAGGGGGGGGGGGCTGAAAAAGGCGAGTCCAACATGGAGGTCCGGACGAAGGGTGTGACAAGAAAAGTCTGACAAGGTAATCAGACGGGAGAGAGAGACTGAGAGTCTGACGGAAACCAGACCGACGCTGACAGACAAAGCAGCATGAAGGCCAGACGCAAAACACCCAAGACCGTAGAAAAGCCCAACAGCAAATGTCCACGAGAAGCACAACGCAACAACACGACACCAGTCATGAGAGCGCGCTGGGGGGGAGTGGTGTGAGCCACCGGAGATATAGAGGGAGCGGGTATTATGGGTGGGTGTGGACGAGGGAGTGTGAGTGGACAGACAGGAGAGTCGGTGGGCGAGCGAGTGAGCTGTCTGATATACTTTGTCGACGCCGGCCAGGAAGCACGACAAGACAAGATGCAGGATACATATACGAGGAGATGGATCGAGGGACCGTAGCTTCAAGCTGCAAAGGCAGCAGAGGGTCCCTCTCAGGTACGTGGGATGCTCTACAGGATTTGGAGAAAGGGGAGCTGGGAGGGACGAGGACGGTTGGGAAGGGGAGCGATGCAGGGGAAAGCGGATCAAGGTACAGAAAGACCGGGGAAGACACAAAGGCGGGAAGGGAGGACAAGAAAGAAGGCTAAGAGCGTTGAGAAGGCTAGAAGGGCAGCGAAGCTAGAGATGCACTGCGCAGACAGAAAGGGAAAGGATGGGGAGCGAGACCCAAAGACTGGAAAGAACGGACTGCAGGAAAGCACTGCGACGAGGAGAGAAAAGACGAGACGAGAAAGACGACTGGACGGCAGAAGAAAGAAAGAAAAAACATATAAAAACATATAAAAACGTGTAAAACCCATATAAAAAGAAAAGAAAACTCTAGAAAATTCACAGAAAACACAGAAAACACAGAAAACACAGAAAACACAGAAAACACAGCCCAGACAAATGCAGACTGGGAAATTAGCAGAATGCAATATGCAAGGAAGCCAGAAAAGGGAAATTCGATATGCAGGCGGAAGGGACGAGGGCCTTACCCGAAGAAGTCGGTGAGCATCGACAGGGCAAAGCAGCAGGGCACGCGCAACGATCAACAGAGCACCAGCTCCAAAAGTACCCCTGCCGCGTCAATTCTGTGGCCGGTCAAGTCTGATGGCAGTCTGTCAACTTGACAAGGGCCCCGAAAGCATGGCAAGGCGCCAGCTGTGGGAATGGCGGCCGGTGGAACGGTGTGCTATGGCGGGCGACCTGCAGGGTGTGAGTGGATTTGGATCCGTGACTGTGTTTGTGTGTCGGTGTTTGCGTTTGGGTTTGACTGTGTGCGTGTGTTTGTAGCTGTGTTTTTTCGAAGACCCTTTTGTGCGATTTGCCTCTTTTTTGCTCCGTCTTTTTGCAGTCTTTCAGGGAATTCCCGCCTTTCTCGCCGCCTTTCTGCCGCTCTGCTGCCAATGCGCCTCGGAAGACGCTTCTATTCAAGGCACAGCAACAGCACTAGACGAGGCAGTCCCCTCTCGTTGACCTACTTTCTGGTCCCAGGCTTCGATGCTTCTGTGGCCGTTCTGGTGCATTTCTGGGTCCAAACAAGCGGTGATGGGATGGGGTCAGTTGAGTGGGGGAAGAGAAGGAAGGTTTGAAGGGAGGGCGGGCGTGGCGTGTCATTGGCCCGCAGCGGCCTGTTAGCATTTAGTGCCCCTCCCAGAGAGAAACCCTGGCCGTTTTGTTGGTGACTGCCGGTGACGCCAGAGCTCTTGGGCAGATAGGTGACCTCGGGAAGCCATCGAAATGGCGGAACGGCCGCTGGTTGGTCCTCACACCGAGGCCTGCGCGAGAAGAGACGCAGCTCGAGGCCGGCGACAAAGGGCTTGCCGTTTGAGGCACAGAGAATGAAACGAAGCTGCCCAAAGAGGAGCCGGCATCACCACCCCCCAAGCCGCATGCCTGTCTCTGCGTTTGCCGAGCTGTCTTGTTGGGGGCTGCCTGCGCGGGATGGTGTGTGACGTCTGCAGGTGCTGGCGGCCGGCTTGTTGGTACGAAGCAGGTAAGATACGCAGAGTGCTCCATCATGGCAATCTTGCTGCAAAAAGGCGGACTCACCGCCTAGCAAGAGATGCCCGGTAGCACGGCAATATGTAAGAGGTTGTGTCGTTTGGGGAAGGAACGGCTTGTGCTGCCTTCCTGTCTGGGAAGCATCGACAGCCCGACACAAACGACCGAAAACGACTGCCAGAGAGAGAGACACCGCAGAATCACAGACTCACTGTGTGTCTTGCAACGAAAGAACCAACAGCACAAGGGCAACGCAGCACCATTACACACGCAGTCTGGCCCTCACGCGAGCAGGCGCTTTCCAGCGCAGGTGGAACCACCCAACAAACCACCCAGGCAGCTGTCCATCCGACCAAATTCGCCCCAGCCTCTGCTGCCTGCACGCTGCAACACTGTCGCCATGATCACCGGACATCTGCAGCGGGCAGCCAGCTTAAGAATGACTCGCCTGCCATCAGACATGTTTTTGCTCTGTTGTTGAGCCACGTCGGGTGTGTTGGTGGCCCTTCGTATTGCCTGCGCCCCGGCATCCTGTTGCTCGCCCGTTGAGACCCGAAAATTAGTGACCGGATTATTACCTAATACTTCTGACTGGACTGCCTGCCTGGCTTGGCTGGTCCCCCCATGCTGCCTGAACAGACCGCTGGGATCAGCGCCTGCCATAGCAATCGCTGCGTCGGAGCCTGGCAGCCCCGACTACTTGGGAGATACAGGCACTAGGGCCACCACTGACCCCCGAGGGCGACCCCACTGCTTGTCGCGGCCTTCTGGCTGCGCCACGGTCTCGCGCCGACACGTGCCAAAGTGTCCGGGCAGAGCCTCTCAGGCCGGGGCGATTGATGACTGTGTAAGCTACTAATAAAAACCCGCCAACACTTTTTCGTGCAGCCATCACAAAAGGCTGCCCCCAATCCACCACGGCCCTCCCCATTTGCTGACGCGACGCCGAACTGGCCGACAGCCACGCATCTGAGTTTCTTTATCTGCCTCTTTATCTCAGCCTCTGATTATCTCTGCATCCTTCCGCCCTGCATCGCGCCCTGCAACCCCCCTCCTGCCGGCAAATGCGCGCCACCCCCCTGTCGGCTGTCCAGTGATGAAGCATGAAGCCGTCTGACGACGTCGTCCGAGAACGGCCACTCTGCAACCCAACTGATCCTGACCCGACAGACCCAACCAGCTCCTGAACATTTCCCCCGTGCCCTGCGCGCCGCGCAACACACTTGCCAACCATGGTCTTCACGGGCCTCCTGAACACCGTCAAGCAGCGGAACGGCAACGGCACCGGCACCGGCAATGCCTCCGCCTTCAAGCGGACGTCGCCACCCTCGAGCGTCTTCCTCTCGCGCATGAGCACGCGCATCAGCCTGGTCGACGAGCGCAACGAGCCCGATGCCTCCAGCACCGACCCTGGCGTCGGACCGTCTGCGCGGCCAGTCTCCAGGGGACTGCAGCAAATCAAATGGCCGTCCTCCAAGGCATCTGCCTCTGCGTCTTCTTCCACAGCAGTGCCACCGGCCTCCGGTCCTGCCAAACCGCCCGCCTCGACTTCTACGCCCCCTCCACCACCTCCTCCTGCCCCAGTTCTCCCACCGGAATACATTGCGGATGAGTCCCATCTTGCCCCTCTTCCATCTGCGACGCCCGACCTCCGCGAGCTCAACCACAGCCTCGATGCCCTGGCCGTCGTCTTTCCCGATGTCCAGGTCGACGTCTTCCGCGAGATGCTCACAAGCTTCGACGGCGAGTCGCGTCTGGCCCTCGTGGCGGACGCCCTGCTCAAAAACCGCGTCACCTGGGTGAAGGGTCGCTGGCGCGTGGAGAACGGGAATGCGAACGCGAGCGAGACCAAGAATGGTGACGGGAATGCAGCAGCGGCAGCAGCAGCAGCAGCAGCAGCAGCAGACAACGCGAATGGCGACAGAAACACCCCGACCCTCCAGCCCACAGAACGCTTCCGCAGCGAGGAATACAAGCAGGCGGCACGCGCCCTCGCATGCCACGAGTTCGTGGGCCTCTCGCGGTCGACCATCCACGCCGTCCTCGCCGAGCAGAATTACGCCTACCTCGAGGCCCGCCGTGCTCTCGTGCACATGTCTTCCAAGTCGTGGCGCTTCACCATCTCTTCCTTGTTTCTGCGCCGCAAGCCTGTCTCCTCCTCCGAGGCCGAGAGCCACCCGCTGATTGTCTGGAAACCGGTCAACAAGAGCATTGTTGGCATATCAGCGCCGGGCTCCAGCTCCAGCTCCACCGTCTCATCCTCCATCCCCACTATCAAGGCTACTGGTAGCCCCGAACTAGACAAGGAACTCTACGATGCACTGATTGCTCCTATTCGCACCCGGCAGCGCGCACGCCAGGAAGACGCAGACCGCGCCCTTGCATCGGTGATCAATGCTGCCGAGGCCGAGTCTGCTGGTGCAGTCTATGAGTGTGCATGCTGTTTCGGCACGTATCCGTTTGAGGAGGTGACCACGTGCAGCGGTATGCATTACGTCGACAAGGCTGACAACGACGCCTATGCCGATGATGAAGCCGAGAATGATACGCACATTGTTTGCTTCCGGTGTGTGCAGCACTCGGTCCGCGAAGCCGTCTTTGGCCAGGGCTGGGCCGGCACGATTGACACCGACAAGGGTACTATGAGATGCCCAGCCGTTATGCTCGGCGGAGGCGGCAACAGCGCACGCAAACCCCGAGATGGATGCTCTGGTATCATACCAATCGACCATGTCGGCCGCGCACTGCTGGCCGAGCCACGGGGCGCGGATGTCCTGCAGCACTTGGACCGCCGTCTGGCCGAGCACAGCCTCGTGGCCAGCGGACTTCCCCTGGTGCGGTGCCCGTTCTGTTCATATGCTGAGGTCGATGACATTTATGTGCCCGAGCATGAAGCACCCCGACTGCGCCTACGGGTCGACAGCCTGTACAGCATTGTGTTTCTGTCTGTGCTCTTCGGCGTCACTCCCATCTTGGTACTTCCGCTGCTGCTCGTGCTGGTGTGGGCCGTGCTGCTGCCGAGTCTGCCGGCCTACGTGGTGGACCGGTGGACGTCTTCGTCGTCTTCACTGCTAGCCTTGGCGGCGTCGCGGACATATGTCGGCAGCGAAGTGGCTGCGGCCATGACGCGGTTCCGCCGGCGGCGTCGGGGACACAAGTTTGTGTGCCAAAACAAGCCAAAAGTCAACAATGCCGGCCAGAGAATCGGTGGTGGTGGCGGCGGCTGCGGCCGCGTCTCTTGTCTCTCGTGCGGCAAGGAGTGGGCTGACATCCATGTGTGCCACGAGTCGTCGCTGGTGGCGCTGCGGACGCAGGTGGAGCAGGCCATGAGCATGGCCATTAAGCGCGTGTGTCCCCGGTGCCACACGTCGTTTGTCAAGACGGCCGGCTGCAACAAGCTGGCCTGCCCGTGCGGCTACAAGATGTGCTACGTGTGCCGGCGCGACATTTCCGGCAACGAGGGTCCCGACGCAGGCTACCGCCACTTTTGCGACCATTTCCGGCCCATGGGCGACGGCCGGCCGTGCAACCAGTGCCGCAAGTGCAACCTGTGGGAGACGGAAGACACGGACGCGGTGCTGGCGGCGGCGCGCAAAGAGGCCGAGCGCAAGTGGCGGGAGACGGAGCGGCGCGAGCTCAGCCTGGCCGAGCGGGCGTTCCTCGAGACGGGCGTGGCCGTGCAGCCGACAGCAGCTGCGGCGGCGGCGCGGCGGTTTGTCGGGTCCGTTCTAGGAGGAGGCGGCGTCAACAATAAAGGTGGTGGCAAGGCTGATGGCGAAAACGACGGCGACGGCGACGGCAGTGACGCCTCAAACTACAGCAACCACTTGTCGACGATGCTCGCCCATGTCCGGCTACCTACTCTGGCCGACGTGCTCGACTGGATGCTGGAGAGTCTTCTCATGTGAGAAGTTGTATATTTGTTCCTTTTTTTTTCATTGTTTCTCATTGCGTTTTCTTTTCTTCTTTTTTTTTCGTTTTCTTCTTTCCTTGCATTCTTCTTTGAGCATTTCGGCGTGGGCGCAAACTGGGACACACACTTGGGGTTTTTTGGGGGGGTGAAAAAAATGCATACACGAAAGCTTGTTTTTTTTTTTTTCTTTTTTTTTTCGACACTGGTTACATGCCCGGCCAACTTTTCTTTTTCACTTTCTTTTTTTCACGATGGCTACTCACTTACTTTTTTAACTAACTTACTACCCACTACGGCATTTTAATTCGGTCACTTTCATGTCCTGCGAGGACGACACACGCACAAAACTCTGTACTTTTTTTCTTTTTTTCTTTTCTGTTAATGATAGGCCCATACCCATGCACACACAAAGAATTCTCTCACCTGTCTCTTTCTTATTGTCTTTAACTCTCTCATTCTCTCTTTTATTCTTGACCTACTCACTTATACCTACTACTATACTCGTATATAATGCTATCCAGAGGGAACAAGCTTTTTTTGCTCAAAAAAAGGTCCAAAAAAGAAGAAATACCGATAATTCGCGACTAAAGTACACAAGCAAGTTAAAAACGGAGGCTATTACACACAAAAAAACTACACATCTCTCCTCAAGTATCAAGGCCCTACTATTCTCTCCCGTTCAGTCTCTCTCTCTCCTCCCTTATTTCGTCACAAGCTCTGCGGCGGCACCACCAATGGCCAGCTTGCCCGTCTCCTTGACCTTGGTCTGGAAGATGATCTTGTTGGGGTTCTTGTCGTCCTTCCACATCTCCGTCACCAGGGTCTGGCCAGGGTACACCGACCCGGCAAACCGAACCTTGATGTTCTTGAAAGCACCGTACGTCTCGTACACGGCCTTGCCGGCATAGCCAAAGAAGCACAGGCCGTGCAGAATCGGCTGCTCGAAACCGCCCATGGCCGCAAAGTTGGGGTCAACGTGCAGCGGATTGTAGTCGCCGCTCAGGCGGTACAGAGCTGCCTGCTCCTCGGTCGTCTTCTCCTCGACAACAGAGTCAGGGGCCCGCGACGGGGGCTTGTTGGCAGCAGTGGCGGCGCCGCGGTCGGCCGGCTTGCTCTCGCCGCCAAAGCCGCCGCTGCCGCGCAGGAACACGACCATCTCGTTGTAGAACACGTCCTTGCCAGTGTTGGCATCGACAGTGGTGACGCCGTTGCGCACAATGGCCGACTTGCCCTTGTCGACAACCTCGAGAAGCTTGCCGGTCGAGACCAGCTTGGCCGACGTCGGGATCGGGTACTGGCGCACCTCGAGGTACTGCTCGCCGTGCAGCAGCATCATGGGGTTGAAGTTGGGCACAACGTCGCCGAAGCTGAACGGCAGCTCGACATCGAACGGCGGGATCACACCAAATGTCGGGACGACCTGGAAGTCGTCATCACCCTCGCTGACAAGTGTTAGTTAGTGCTGCACAAGAGAAAAAGCCGGGTGAGTCCAACTTACAAGACGTATTTCAGGTCAGTACGCTTGGCACCGACACCAAGGTTGTACAGCATCACATCACGCTCGGTGTACGAGAACTCGGTCGGCTCGCCCTTGGCTGCCTTGGCCGCTGCAATGTTCTTGAGGTAGTTGGGTTCGTCATCGTCGGATTCATCCTGCAAGTGGTGGAAAAAAAAATGTTAAATTGGATTCTATCTATAGTATACAGAAATTACAACAAACGCAAGGTGTCGTGTGTGTTTCTCCTTCCTCTCTCTCCAGACAAGAAAATGCAATCATACCTTGGCCGAGCCAGACTTCAGAGAGGCCTGGATCCAGGTCAGGGCATCGGCGGCCTTGGTCGGGTGGTCGGCCTTGCCGTTTTCAAAGTCGGCAATATCGCCGATCTTGTCGGCCACGGCCTCCGGGGTCAGCGGCTGGTTCACAGGGAACTGAACGCCATATGACCGCTCGAAGCGGGTACGGCCAGCCCAGCCGCTGCCGATCTCGTATATGCGACCAGTGGGGTCGCGGGGAGCCTTGTCGCTGGACAGAGCCAGGACCAGGGGAGCAATGTAGTCGGGCTTGAAGGCCTGGACCATCTCCTCGGGCAGGATAGTGCGGGTCATGGCGGTACCGGCGTTGGGGGCAATGACGTTGACGTAGATGTTGTCCTTGGCGCCCTCAACAGCCAGGGCGAGGGACAGACCCAGGATGGCGCATTTCTAAAAAGTTAGACGACATATACTATACACACACAAAAAAAAAGAGAAGGGGGGAGAACATACCGCTGCAGAGTAGTTGGCCTGGCCAAAGTTGCCGTAGATGCCGCTGGTGGAGGTGGTGTTGATGACACGGCCGTACTTCTGCTTGATAAAGTAGGGCCAGGCAGCCTTGGTGACCTTGAAGGTACCGCGGGCGTGGACGTTCATGACGGCGTCCCACATCTTGTCGTCCATGTTGGCAAAGGCCTTGTCGCGCAGAATACCGGCGTTGTTGACAACAACGTCGATGCGGCCAAAGGCGTCAATAGCAGCCTTGACGACAGTGTCGCCGTCCTCGGCCGAGGCCTTCACGCCAACCGCCTTGCCGCCCAGGGCCTTGATCTCAGCGACGACATCGTCGGGGTTGACCAGGTCGTTGACGACAATGGAGGCGCCCAGCTTGGCATAGGCCAGAGCGTAGGCACGGCCAATACCGGCACCGCTGCCAGTGATCAGGGCGACGCGGCCGTTGAAGTCAACCTTGGGGCCCTGCTCGTTGGAGCCCAGCTCCTGGGACTCCTCCAGCAGAGTCAGGAAGTCGTTGGGCCCAGTGGGGTACTGGGCCTCGGAAAAGTCGTCCAGGCTGTCCCACTTCTTGATGACGGCGCTCGGGGTGTAGCTGTCGTCGCACTTGAGCAGCTGGCCGCCGGCGCGCTGCCACCGCAGCTTGGACACGTGGCCGCCGCCGGCCTCGAAGACGGCACCGGTCTCGCTGCCGTTGGACGGGTGGGCGAGGTAAGCGACGACGGGCACGACCCAGTCGGGGCTCAGCAGCTTCAGGGCCTCGGCGTCGATCTTGCCGCTGGCGCCGCTGGCAGTTGCGGGCGAGACGGCGTTGACGAGGATGTTGTATTTGAAGCCCTCCTTGGCGAGGGTCTCGGTGAAGCCAATCATGGCGGTCTTGGCGGCCGAGTAGACGGCCAGGTTCTGGACGCCAAAGATGCCGGCGCTGGAGCAGGTGTTGATGACGCGGCCGTACTTCTGCTTGCGGAAGTGCGGGAAGGCGGCGCGGGCGCACTTGTAGCTGCCGCGCACGTTGACGGTGAAGGTGGCATCCCAGTCCTCGTCGGTGGTCTCGGCGAACGGCTTCTCGCGGATCAGGGTGGCGTTGTTGACCAGCACGTCGATGCGGCCAAAGGTCTGGACGGCGGCTTCGATGATGGCGTCGCCGTTGTTGACCGACTCGTAGCTGGCCACGGCGTTGCCGCCGGCGGCCTTGATCTCGCTGACGACAGCATCTGCGACCTAGGGGTGGGCTGGTGTTAGCTGGTCTGCCGCTGGGAGCGAGGCTAGAAAGAGCGGGTCTGGCCAGAGCCGAGGCCCGAGAGCTGGGGGGGAGTTTACCTGTTTTGATGGGCCGCCGGCACCGCTCTCAGGAATACCGACGTCGTTGACCACGACCTTGGCGCCGCGCGAGGCGAAGAACAGAGCGTAGGCCTTGCCGAGGCCGCCGCCAGCTCCGGTGACCACGACGACCTGGTCGTCGAAGCGCAGAGAGCTTGCCATTGTGATGTGTGGAGGGGGGGAGGGCTGCAAAAGGGCGATGCAAAGAGGGATGGAGAGGTGCAACGGCTAGGGAGAATGAGAGACTGGAGGGAGGATGAGAAGGAGAAGGTAAGGAATGGGAAAGAGAGAACAAAAAGGCAGGGAGAGAAAGCCGAGCGCAAAGTCTGGGGATGCCGACCAAATAAAGCCTGGAGAAGCTCGTCCACATGCAAAAACCCCACAGCGCAGCAGCCGGCAAGAACGGTTTCTTAATTGGAGAGCGCCGCCCAAAAGTATGGAGTTAGTTGCTAGGAGAAATAATGGGCTAGGACTAAGCAGGGGCCAAAAGTTGGGGCTGGGGGAATAGCGTCCAGAGAGAGAGCATTTTCTCATCTTTTTCCTGGGCCGAGGCACAGCTGGAAGCGGAACCTGTCGTCTGCCCAGCAAGCGGCGGAGACCCAGCCGACTCGGGAAGGCACACGCTCACGCTGCACGCAAGTGACGACCACATCGCTCTTTCCCCACCCCGTCGGCGGCCAGCAACACAGTGTCTTGCCTCTTACAAAAAAGCGGGCTGTCCGGGGCAGTAGGCCACTTTCGGGCGGGTCCTGCTTCTCCAAGAGCAACAACGTGCCTGCCATTTGCAAACACACCTGGTCTCAGTCGCGGCTTCCGAGGCCCTCGATCGTGATTGCCGAGCGGGGCACCCTACGACAGTGTACCTCGTACCTCTCTGCATTCGGCCTTTTTGTCTTTTGCCTCTGCAATGCGACTCTCCATGTGGCCCTTTGCCACTCTCCGCATAGTGATGATTATGTGGGGTCCAACAATAGCAACAGCTTTCCCCCTTTCTAGCCCCGGTGGACTTGTTCTTGTCGGCTTTCGTGGGTTGTCAACCGGGGAAAGACATGTCCAGCTTTCACATGCCAGCCACGGTGCACATACAGTGTCTGCCGAAAGCACACTGTTAATCACGTCAGAGGCTGTAGTCAGTCAGCTGACTAGTCATGCATTTGATTGATATCGTCAAAAAGGGAAAAATACCAAAAGTCTTCGATTTTCATTTTGTTTTTCATAAAAAAGTCAAAAATCCGACGCATGGCAGAATCGCCCGCGTGGGCATGTTCGCCGGCCGGGCGCTCACTGGACAGAAAATAATAATGCCATTGCGCGCCAGGCCAGTGGTTGTCTCCCCCGAAACTCTCCGCCGCATCTTCGCAACGCCGTGTAGAAATATTATGCCGGGGGGCTTTGCTAGCTTTTGTCTCCGTAACCGGTCGTCTCCAAGAGTGACACAAGTAAACATTGACCGTGGACCTGGACCTGGGAGAAACCGGAAAAGTCGCACGAATTCAACGTCTGGTTTCTTGAAATTGCTCAACATGTCTGCAATCATTGACGACAAATCGCCCATTTGCGTGCCCTTCATCCTCGAGCGGCTCGAGGAGTACCGTAACCGAAAGCAGCCGTCGTCACCAGCACCGCATCGGCCCTTTATCGTCGGCATCAATGGCGTCCAGGGCGTCGGCAAGACCACGCTCGTCAACACGCTCGCGCACACGCTGCAGCACGAAAAGGGCCTCGAGACGCTCGTCGTCAGCATCGACGACTTTTACCTGGCCCACCACGACCAGCGCGCCCTGGCCGCCGCCCACCCGGACAACCGGCTCGTGCAAGTCCGTGGCGAGCCGGGCACGCACGACACACACCTGCTGCAGCAGTTTTTTGACGCAGTGTGCGACGGCAAGCCGGCGCATGTGCCGTCCTACGACAAGGCGGCCTTCCAGGGCCAGGGAGACCGCGTGGCGCCCATGCCGGCCGTGCCTGGGCGGCTGGTCAACGGGCCGGGAGAGAAGCCTCTCGAGGTGGTCATTGTCGAGGGGTGGTGTGTAGCGTTCCGGCCGGTAAAGGACGCCGAGGTTGAGGCAAAGTGGGAGGCAGCAAAGGAAGCATCAGCCGACTCCCAACTTCCTAAACACAAGCTCGAGGACCTGCTCTTTATAAACTCCCAGCTCGCCCACTACGACACCGCCCTGACCGACCGCATCGACGCCATGATCCATCTCGACGCCGAACAGACACCGTACGTCTACGCCTGGCGCCGCGAGCAGGAGGCGGCTCTGCGCCGCGAGCGCGGCACCGGCATGACCGACGAAGAGGTCGACCGGTTTGTGGACGCCTACTACCCGGCCTACGAGCTGTTCTCGGACGGCGTGCGCAAGGGCATCTTCGGCGGCCAGGCCGACAAGAAGGGCCACCAGCTGCGGCTGGTCATTGGCCGCGACCGGCGGGTCAAGGAGAGCATTGTGATATAAGAGAAAAGGTTTGAGATGGGAAAAAAGTAAAATGGCAAATCGTCTAGCGTAACCTCGTAATATAAAAAAGCACATACAAAGAAAGCACTTGTCCTTACCTCCCATAAAAAGAATCTCCAGTCATAAAAGCCATACCAGTCGTAGAAAGCAGAAACGCAAACGCAAAAGCAAAAGCAAAAGTGCCGTCCGCCCACGAAAACCATTCGAGACAAGTAGAATGCACAAAACACAAATAAAAATAAAACACGCATGTCGCAAAACCGTAAAACATAAAAACGCATCCGTCCGCCCAGCCGTCTCTTATTTATCGCAAATCATAATTCGTCGAAAGTATTTGGAGATTTAAAAAAAAAAAAAAAAAACGCTGGTGTGAAAATATAAAAGGGAGAATCCTGCCTGGCTCCTTCGACATCGGTCTGATTCTTCCGAGGGGAAAGAAAAATAGTGTACCATAAAAAGAAAAGAAATGATGCCGCCCGGCCATGCCCGTTGTAACATACAATTACATCCCGTACAGCACACTAATGCTCCTGGTCCATGATCCTTCTAATGCGTGTCCATTTTTTCTTGGGGTTTTATGGCAATCCCTAGAAATCTTCGTGTCTTCGGGGTATTGCTGCACTCACGCTCAGTTCTCCCCCACTCTGCCACGCATCATGCCTTCGCCTTCATGCTTCAGGTCGTCCAGAGTGCGCTCTATGCTCTCCATCTTTACACGCACCAGCTTCTCCCGCTCTGCAATCTCGGCCTCGAAATCGGCAACCCTTTTCCGCTTGGACTGCCGCGCCTGCCGGATCTTGCTGGTCAGCTCTGAAAACTGAGCCAGGAACCAGTCGCCGCACTCGTCCCACTCCTGTACAGACATCTCTGTAAAGAAGTGGTGCTGGCTGTTGGCTTCCTTGGACTTGTAGTGCGCCAGACGGTCCTCGATCGACAGCTTCGAAGGCGTTGTCGCAGCAGCAGCAGTCGCTGCCTGGACGGCAAGCCGAGCTGGATCGTGGTCGAACGGCTCGTTGCGGAGCTCCGAGTAGCTCATAGAGTGCAGCAGGCTGTCGTCGTAGTCAGGACTGTACTGCCGCTTTCGGTTCGCCTTCTTGTCGTGGCGGGTCATGTTGCTGCTGCCGCCTCCGCCGCCTCCAATTCTGGGCAGCGAACTCTCCTGGAGTCGTTTCTGAGACACTTTCTGGGGCAAAGATGGCGGCAATCCCTGAGGCGCCTGCCGTGTCGGAGAGGCACGAACGGTGCGCGGCGTACGCTGGTTCGCTGCTGGTGCCTCTTCGGCGTCGCCTGTGTAGAGCACCTCGGATCGTGCTGGTGTGCGGCCCAGTGGTCGTTCTCGTTCTCCCATATGGTGGTAGAAGGGCGGTGACTGGTCTAGGCCGTGGTTCAGGTCGGCCCCCTTTGTCGTTCCTGTCCCTCTCTCGACTTTCATGGGCGTCCGGTCTGGCGATGCAGGTGCTGCTGCTGCTGCTCCTCCTGCTGTGGCTGCTGCCTCGTCCTGTGTTGCTCCGTGACCTAGGCGGTCTGTAAAGGACGAGCGGTGGGTTGCTACTCGGTTATCCCGTAATGCGTACTTTGAGTGCTTCAGCACGGGGATTTTTCGTGAAGGTGACCCGCCGTACGGTGCCGACTCCACATAAGGATCGTCTCCAGGAGGTGCGGGCGTGTGTGTGTTGGCGGCACCGCCACTGGTTGGTAGTATGCGGAGAATGCCGCGGTCGCCGAGAAGAAGCGGAGCCGTGGGTTCGTCAGCTCCGCCTTGGCCTCTGTCGTTGTCGTTTCGGTCGTAGCTGTGCTGTGGGCGTTTTGAGGGGAAGGGGCTCTCGTAGCGGTTTGGGACTGCTCGTGGAGGCCGGGCTGCTGTAGCGACGCTCTCGGCGAACATGGAGTTAATGCTGGACTCCTCCCAGATCTGCTGCTGCTGTGCCTGGTCCGAGGGAGTCGGGGGCAGGCGGTTATTAGTGCTGTCCGAGTTGGACCTCGAGTGTTGGAGAGATGGGCGTCGCTGAGGCCTTGACTGCGGCTGCTGCTGCTGTCTTGGGGGGGAAATGGTCGGGATGGAGCTGTGCTGGCGGCTCGGGGTGGCAGAGCGCATGGGAATGGGCATCTTGGCAGCCTCCGCGAGCTGCTGGCGTGTGGACAGCGGAGAAGACGCTTGTATTGGCTGTGGGTTGCCGATTTGCGCGACGGTTTTGGGGCTGCCACTGGTCGCTGGGCTGGGGCTGGTGCCCTTGGGCTCGGAGCTTCGCATGTATCGCAGCATCTTGAGCTGGGTGGCAGGCATCATCTCCCTGCGCGGGCAAGAGGAGGTGCAGCAGTGGAAATGGGGCCAACGACAGAGAACTGACTGCCACGCACGCTCTCCATGCGGTCGTGGCCAGCGTGATGCCAGCGTGGGCGTGTAAGCGTGCGAGGATGCGGCCGTGTGAGCGTCACTGTGAACGTGTCGCGATGTAAACGAGTTGCCACCGCGAAGTGAAGCGTGAAACCGAGGACGCGTCGTCTGGTTCGCGTCGCGGACGTCTGCTGCTTTTGAGTGGCCGCCGGGTCTGAGGGAGCGTGGTGCTGCGGTAGTGCTGCTTGGGTGCGCGTCGACCTGCGGCTGGCTGCGTCTGTGTTGGGAGCAAGTAAGGCACGACTGGTCCCGGCTTGTGACCTCTCTAACTCGAAAAAGAACGACAGGAGTGCCCCTGATAAGACTGGCTGTTATTATAGCTGGCGCTGCTCCTGCTGTCGCCCACCGCGCTGTGGCTGCATTGGGCTGCCAGGCGATTCGACGAGGACGGCCAGGTGCGAAAAGGGCCGGAGGTCGAAAGGGGGGGGGGTGGATGGAGGTGGATGACGGCGGATTGGAGGGCGTGTGCAGGCTGGACGCAGACTAGATGCAGGCTGGATGCAGCGTCGACACAGAGTTGTCGCAGAATAGAGTACAGACGGCGGTGGGCAGAGGATTCGACTGAACCAAGGACAGAAAGAAAGGGGGGCGGAAGGAACCCAAAAAGACTGGAGGGTAGCTGCAGACAGCTGCAGAAAGAAGCATCAACGGTTTTTTTCTGACGTGGTGCCAATGGCGTTGGAGGAAAGTACGCGAAGTCAGGTGAACTGCAGGGTCGCTGCTTCCCTGGGTGTGCGCACTACAGGCTGTCTGTGCCCCACGTCCGGCAGTGGCGCCGTTACATCAGAACGGAAGGAGCGACTTTCACGCATTTCAGACAACGCTTTGTTTTCGTCGAAAAGTAAAAAAGAAGGTGAAGCTGCAGATGCACAACCAGATATTTAGTCTGGCCATCCCTGCAATGCGACGTGGATTTTTCCGCTGGAAGGGCGGCCGGCGGCAGTCACGGGGCGGTCCAATGGGTGTCCAGCAGCCCCCGGACGAGAATCGACGGAGGAGAGTGGACGAGCTCCGGGTTGTCTGCCAGCCAAACAGAGACCAAGCAGCCAGGAAGCGCAAAACACAAAGAGAAGCACCGAGGTTGGGCAGGAAGCACAAGACGAGAATATGACAGATCACAGTCTGGTTGCCTGAGGTGTGAAGACTGGGGGATAGCATACTTTGCAGGGGCGAGCTGCCAAGATCGAATGATGGAGTGTTTCAATAAAGAAAGCACCTCACCTGATGAAAGGGAGGTCAGGAAAGTCAATTGCTTCTGAACTAGCTTCTTGCGCGGATAGAGTTGATTGCAAGACTGGATCGTGGCCGTCGTTTGCTGGATGGTGTAAGTGCTGGGAGCCGACAAACGGCATTTTAGTGCGTTTTGCGCACCGATCTGCGGCGGCTTCCGCGCTGTCGGTATGTCCCGCTCTTTCCAATCCGGGCAGAGGCGAAACCGCCGTAAATCTCAGAACAAAACGAATTTCTAGAGTCGTTCTTCTTCTTTGAAGCTTCACAGTCGGGCTGAAATCACCCAACCGCAATACCACGACGCCAATTGTTGAACGCACCTCTCGGCGGCGGCGCGGCAGGTCAACATTGGGACGCAATTGACTTTTTTCGACCCAACGATCCCGCCTGCAACTTGCCTAATTATAGGGCTCGGCCAGTCAATCAGAGGCGACCTGGGGCCACCAGGCGACCGGCATCAACCACCGCTGCGTATCTGCGTATTGGTACTCTTTTTTTTTCGACTTTCCCGTCCTTCCAGCCTAACATGCCTGAGC
Source organism: Raffaelea albimanens (assembly GCA_002778245.1). Lineage (NCBI taxonomy): Eukaryota > Fungi > Ascomycota > Sordariomycetes > Ophiostomatales > Ophiostomataceae > Raffaelea > Raffaelea albimanens. Next base: position 2,862,245 of record PCDJ01000001.1, read on the forward strand.
GCCTCGACCTGGCAGACCTTCGCGTCTGCGTGCTCGCCGAGCCGCTGACGGCCGCAGCGTTCGCCCCGTTTGGCGACGTCATTGAGAACCCGCGGCCGGACGTGCAGCCATCGCAGTTCTCGCAGGCTTTTGGCGACCAGAAGAAGCAGCACCTGTATCCCTACAGCCCCGTGTCGGCCAACCAGGGCTCGGCCATCAAGTACCAGCACGTCTCGCGCCCGGCTGACCGCTATGCGGCCGCCAAGAGCGGCCGCCCCTCGGCTGCCGTGACCAACATGTTTGTCTGTGCCGCGCGGACGCTTGTCGACCAGAAGAGCGACGGCAGCGGCCTGTTTCCCGTCACAGTCCTGGAGCGGCACCCCTACACGACGCAGACGTTTGCGCCGCTGACCAATGGCGCCGGCGAGCGCCGCTACCTGGTGATTGTGGCGCCCACCCGGTCGGACCGGGACAGCCGGCCGCCAGACATTAGCCGGCTGCGGGCGTTTGTGGCCCGGGGCGACCAGGCAGTGACGTACGGCGCGGCCACGTGGCACGCGCCGATGGCAGCGCTGGGTGCCGAGGGCACGAGCCTGGCGTTTGCCGTGTTCCAGTTTGCCAACGGCGTGGGCCCCGAGGACTGCCAGGAGGTGGTCTGGGACAGCGGTGCCGTCAACCACGAGAAGGCGAGTGCAGTGAGCGTGAAGGTGCCGGCGGCGGCAGCGGCAGCAGGAGAAGCGGCACAATGTCCATTTGCGTCAAAGTTGTAGAGGAAAATGTGGTCACTGGTTGTATGGATAATTGTTTGAAAAAAAAAAAGAAAGTTCAGTTTATAGGTATAAAATCAAAACATTAACCAATGGGCTCTTTGCCAAAGTACAAAATTATTCCCTATCCCAATTTCAAAAGCAAAGAGAATATCCAAAAAGACGATACAGCAAGTCCCAACGCCAATTCAAAAGGAAAGAGAATATCCAAAAAGACGAAACAGAAAAGTCCCAACGCCAACACCCCGTTCTATGTGTTCCGCCGAGTAAACCACGCTTTGCCCTCGTGCCACGCTGCATCATGAAAAAGACAATTATGCAAGGAAAACCACCCAAAATCATTAATCGTACAGAGACCGAAACAAAAAAAAGAAGAAAGAGCGAGTGGACACCACGTCTACAGGCCAGAGTCCGTCTTGTGGTAGGGGCTGGTCTTCCAGTACTGCTGCCACGCCTCGCACTGCGGCGCAATGCCGTCCAGCGAGTACGTCGACGCAATCTTTTCGACCTCCTCGAGGAACTGCACGCCCAGGCCCTCGCTAATGTGCCATGCAATGTGGCAGTGCATCAGCCACGCGCCCGGGTTGTTGACCTCGAACGCCAGCGCCAGCCAGCCGGACCCGGGCAGCATCGTGACGTCGCGGCGCACGGGGTTGTCAAAGTTGAGGGTTGCGAGGTTGGCCTGGGCGTTGTCGGAGAAGTTGCCGTTGCTGCCGTGGCCGAGCACGAGAAAGTCGTGGCCGTGCAGGTGGATGGGGTGCGGCAGCTTGCCGGCAATGTTGTCAATGACCCAGTAGGACCACTCGCCGTGCTTCTGGGGCACGGTCACGGCGTTGTCGACGCTGGGGAACGTGGTGTTTTCCGACTGGCCCGGGTGGGCGGCCTTGATCTCGGCAATGGTCTGGAGGATGGGCTTCTCCCAGTTGATGTCCATGGCGCTGGCGTTGACGGTCCAGCGGAACACGCTGCCCGAGGTGGTCAGGACCTTGGTGATGTTGACGTCGAGGTGCTGCGACGTGGTCTCGGCAATAAAGTTGTCCTTGGGCGCCGAGCGGCGGACAATGGGCTGCAGGTCCATGGGCTCGTCCTCGCCGCAGGTCGAGTCGTAGGGGGTGCCCGGGTTGGTCGGGATGCCGTGCTTCTCGTCCGTGGCGCCCTCGTAGGTGAAGATGGCCGCCGGCTGCATGTTCTTGGACTCGCCGCAGAGCTTGGTGGATGACCAGGTGGCATTGAACCAGAAGTGGCCATTGCCGTTGCCGTTGCCGTTGCCGTTGCCGTTGCCGTTGCCGTTGCCGTTGCCGTTGCCGTTACCACCGCCGTTACCCTTTCCATTTCCATTTCCATTGCCGCCGCCGTTACCACCATAGCTACTGCTCTGAGCAGTGCTGTTACCACTCGTGGTGCTGTTGGCCCGGCGGTAGTGGCCACCGCTGCCAGAGAACTGGTCGGCCTCGATGATGACGTCGTAGCGCTGGCCAATGGTCATGAACAGCTTGTCCACCGTGTACGGCTGGACAGGGACAAAGTCGCTCTCAATAATGGTAAACTTGTGGCCCACGAGCGAAAGAGTAAAGGTGTTGTCCACAGCCGTGTTGATCAGCCGGAGCCGGTGCTTCTTGCCCGGGGTCAGCTTGACCCGGCTGTAGGCACCGCCGCCGTGGCCGGTCACGTCGACGTTGGTGCCGTTGAAGAGGATGTTGTCGCTTGGCGGAGGACCATCGCGCTCGGTCTCAAGCATGACCACGTCGGCCTGCTTGTGGTACCAGTCCGTGATGGGGTAGGTGCCGAGATCAATGTCGTAGTCGGCCGAAGCAGGGCCGTTGATCTGGATCGTGCCGACGACACCGTTGCCGTACTGGACCGAGAAGTGCGAGTGGTACCAGGACGTGCCGTACTGGGTAGCGCGGAAGGCATACACGCGGCTGCCGCCAGGAGGGATGGGGCACTCGGTCACGCCGTTGACACCGTCCATGGGCGCAGCATTCTGCATGCGGATGCCGTGCCAGTGCATTGAAGTTCTGGGAGGAGTTAGTGCAAGTGCAAGGCTCGAGCGGATGCTTATCGAGACTCACCCGTTGTCCTTGAGCTGGTTGTTGACCGTGATCTCCAGGTAGTCGCCCCAGTCAGCCTCGATCTTCGGGCCAGGGTATTGGCCGTTGATCAGCAGGGCTGGCCTCACGATGCCGTCGGCACCAGGGAAGTCCGTGGCATTGCTGATGGTGAGCTCGAACTAGAGAGTGTCAGTGGTGGAGGCTGCATAGAAAAATCACGACGACACATACCTTCCGGGTGATGCCCGGCGGGATGGATTTCTCGTAATCTGTGTGGATGTTGAAGCCGTTCTTCCAGTTCTGGAGAGAGCCGCCACGGGAAGCATCACGAGGCTGGCGGCTAGGAAGAGCCAAGGCACTGCTTGCCAGAGACAAGACAGACACCAGGGCGGTTGCCCAGTTGCTACCGAACATGGCGATAGTTGCTAGTAGTGGGAGTGACTGGATATAATATCAAGTAGCGAGAGAAGAGGGTAGGCAGATAGTGAGTAGCAAAGAAGCGACTGTGGGTAAGACGAGTAACGAGAGCCAGATAAGACAGAAAGGAAAAAAAGAAGATGGGAAAGAGGAAAGAGCACAAAGGAAAAGGCTGGTCTGCTGCTTGGAGTGTGGTATAGTGATGATCTATTAACTTCTCCTTCATCTCTGGAGGAGAGGCGGTCGTCTCGACATATATACTTTGCAACGTCATGGCCACCAGGGCCGAGGAGGGCTGGCGAGGTCCTGCCTGGTTTGCCTAGCCTTGGGGCTGGGTGAGCAAGAGCTGCACCGCGCCGGCAGGAGCATCTTGGGTTGGAGGAACGTATGATGTGCCAGTCTGACGCTCGGCGAGTCCAGAGGCTGGCCCAGAGGCAAGTCTGGAGATCTCACCTGAGCAGAGCCATCTCGTTCACCGTCCAACGTCCACCGCCTTGTTCATCCTCTCTACCCTTGCTGATCCTCTGCTTGCCAATATTGTGGCGTTGCATGACAGCTGTGCAGCTGCCCGCCAGACAAAAAACCGATGGTCAATGGAAGTCTGGTCCTGCTGATCCTCACAAGGCAGGGCCTGTCCTGCAGCCTGCGGCGTGTGGAGGTGGCATGTACCCCCATCCGGCATAGCTCACTTCCTCACGACGTACGAAAAAGAGACTGGACGAAAAGAAGGAATGCACAGGGAAAATGTTTTATAAAATAAGAGCTAACTAGGGCTTAGACGTGGGCAGGACGTTGAGGTGGAGCGGTGACTGGACAGGGGTAGCCCACCAGCAAACCAGGAGCCGGGCGGCGATGGCCAGGGGGGAGGTGAGGCTCGACCAGTTAGTCAGGACTACGGCCTTCCCCCGGACCGAAAGCAAAGCCAAGCGCACATAATGCAACGATGCAGCAGCAGAACATGCACAGATGCAGGTTGGTGTGTCCTTGGGGGCTGTACATGAGAAGACAAGACCAGGGTGTGGGTGGCAGCGAGGCAAACAAGAAGCAGGTGAAAATAACCTAAAGCTGGGACATGCGGGCACTAACACGGAATGGAACTAATATTAAGGTTGGGCCTGCTGGACCAGCCCCAATACGGCGGATTCGTGGTGAAACAGAGGCAGGGAGGCTCTTTGGGGGCTAGGATGCTGGCAGGGTAGTTGTTAGTGAAGACGACGAAGGACGGGCCAGGGATGAGGGGGCATGTCGGCAGCTACCGAAAATAAACAAGCAGTGTCGAGAGGCAGGGAGCGAAGGAGAGGGAGAGGAAAGGGAGAGGGGAGACAGATAGGGGACAAGCCGACGACAAGGGAAAAGGGGACAAGCCGACGACAAGGGAAAAGGCGGGAAACGACACATGAACGACGGGCCCAACTGCGTCAGATTAAGGCTCACCCGCAGCAAAAAGGCATGACGGGCGCCATGGCAGAGGCAGAATACGGGTTCGCGCAGAGGCTGCTGTCCCAGAACCGTGTTTCTCTGAGGCCGTGAACCGATGCAGGTAAGCTGAGGATCTGCCGCAGTGAGAAGCCACAGGCAGATGCAAATGGACAAGATAAATCAATAGACAGTAAAACAATAAAAATAAAACAACAAATCAGGACTTCAACAACACGAAAAACGACCAGAACGAGAATGTCATCCCCAGCCGACAGCAACCCGATTGGGCAAGCCACCGCCAATCCTCGGCAGTTGGTCCTTGCTTGGGGAAGCCCGAAATAGCAAGGCGTGCCATTGGCTGCTCGTCGGGATGCTGACATCGCGGTGGGCGATGGCTCAGACGGCAGCTCTCCGCTGCCTGCCGTTCTGCTGCCTCCGCTCAGCCTCTTCCAACCAGGGCCGGCGTACCTGCTCCATCCAGCGTTGCCGTTGGATGTACCCGGCAGGCGAGCCGCACGCTGTTTCACGCCAGGACGCCTGCATGGGTACTTGTGCACAAACGGTGATATTAATAAATACCGCCCTCGCTGGAGCCAGTCGTTTTACACGACATGATGCGCACAACCAGCCAGCCAAGCAACACAGAGCCAGCCTATCCCAAAGCAGGCTGAGCTGCCAATCCTGCCCCCAAACATCTGCACGACGCCCAGCAAAAGTCCCAGAGACCCCCAGAGCCCCAGCCAAAAAGCCCTGATGGATCGTCTAGCCTGACGATCTCTGGCCGCAACTGCAGCCACGCGACCACTCACGGCGTGCCAGACCATCCCAATAGCACACCGACTAATAACTCTACATCCATCGCGGCCTGTCCATCCTTCCTCCCACACTATCTCTTGCTGACTCTGCCCTCGCCCTCAGTGGGCTGGCTGCCATTGGTCTGACAGGCCTTCCCAAGCCTCCACTCCGGGTAGCACCCTGGTCCTGGCCAGCAGATGCACACAAGTCCCACGAATGCTACCATAATGGGACGCAGGATGAAGAGAGAAAGACGGCAAGGCAGCACTCGGCAGGGTTTGTCTGCCTGTGTTCTGTGCATCCCCAGACTTCCTTCTGCACATGGGCAACTGCCAACTGAACACGCCACAAAAAGAAACATCGGATTGCCAGCTGTCGCAGAACAGAACAAGGTTTGGTCCTTTTCTCCGCAAGATGCAAAACCTTGCGCCTGGCTGCGCGCCTCATCCTACAGGTAGATATGCCCAAAAATACACCCACCCAGGGATAGCAAGCAATGGGCCAATGGAGAGGGACATGTTTGTTTTTTTGGCGAAACTGCGAATGCGGCGAAAGAAGCCGACAAGGAAACCAAGGAAACCAAGGAAACCAAGGAAACAATGAAAAGAAAAACAGAAACAAAAATAAAATAAACATGCGAGAATCCTGGAAAGAGGATCTTGACGAAAATCAGTCGCGAAGAAAAGCCAACACATATCGTAGGAATAAAGCCTTGCTCTATATGTTGAATTAAGCAAGATCAAGTAACAGACTCGGACAGAACTGTTAAAAATAAACCAACCATGTTTATTTCGTCTTACAAAGTACTCGTCTGTTGTGGCCTGGTCAATTGTAGCTACAATAGCCCAAAAGGGAAAACCAACCCGGCACGTGACAGAGCCTAATAATCACCACAGCACCTCTTTTGGTTTCAACACGATGATTCAAGTCAGAGTATGTTCCTTCGTGTGAATGACATCTTCAGACGGAGCAATCCCTGACGATGCGGTCGAATTAAGCATACCAGGCGCTAAAAAGACCCGAGACTAGCTGCCTGCTTGTGTCCGGCTCAAGTCCGAACTGTCGAGTCCGGGTGTAAGTCGGTGCAGGCGAGAAGAATATGAGAAGCGAATCCTGACATCCGATATATTCCTCCAGATTCCTCCACATCTGGTCTCAGAAGGAAGATGAATCAAAATAGCCCCAAGCCTCGCAAGGCAAGTGTCTCGCCATTCCTGCTGATCTTTCCGGTGGTGGGTGTCACAACAGCTATCCCGGCCTTCCTTCGTAGCAGACGGCTGCACTGATCTGGATTTCTTTGAGTAGCACTGCATGTTTTGCCTCATTTCAAGGAAGCCAGGCGTCAACAATGACTTCCCATCGAGCCTTTCTGTTTCCTGTTTTGGCACCAGCTCGAGAAAGAGCGGCCGGGAAGAGGACGTCTCCTTCGGCCCTTCCTCTAATGGCAAGAGCAGTCTCATCTCGCCTGCGTCACTTCCAAAAACGGACCGTCTCTCATCCGGGTTCTAAATATTATAAACGTTTATTTTTTTTTCAAAAAAAAAGAATAATAAAAACCGCTAGAGTCAACCTGCCCTTTGTCCCGGTTTTCTCCTCTGCATGCCATCCCTTTAGGGTGCGTTGTCCAAACCAGCCGCCAAGATACTTCGACTGAACTCTCGGGTCACCCTCCTCGTTATTATTTTCACTTTCCAGCCTTCGTATTCACCATGGCGCTGCATCAGAGTTGATTGCCTCTGTCTGTCGTCCACCCGAAGAGGCCGTGATTTCTCTGTGCCGCACCAACCATTCCATGTCTCTCCCAGCACCGTGCCGTCCCCGGTCGACATCATTGACCCAATATCCAGATATTTTTGGCATACCAAGAGACTGAAGCACACTAGATGGCCCAATGTTCCAGGAGAAAGAAGCGCTTTACGCCACACGAAATTGACAGGAGCTACTACCCAGCCTCAGCCAGAAAGATTTACAGGTATTCCCTGATAGCCACACCAACAAGAGCTTGTCAGAAAACCAAAACAAACCAGAGAGAGTTTCTATATTGACTCGGCGAGACTTTCGTCCCATGTCGGCCCATAGCACCCATGTGGTGCGGATACGCGTGGCTGGATAATAGGCAAAATGGACGGCATCTCCGTCCCATCTGCCGTCTCTACACCACCAAGCTGTTTTGAACTCGTCAGATACGCAAATTGGCCACTCCCATACCATCGGGAGGATGGGGGTTGCATTGCCCAGTTGCAGACGAAAATTCCCGGCTGCTATCTGGCATGTCTGCCATAATCCGCAGCTTCTGGCCAACCCCCCCCCCCACCCTTCGTGTTCTCTCTACTGTCGAGGCTGTCCAAGTTGGAATACACCCTCCTTGCCATATCTTCTTTTTCCCTCGCCGCCTATACCAACCACCCGGCTGTTTGATTGCAAAAAAGGCCAAATGGACGGAATTGTTGGACCTACCACAAGTGTTACCGGCAGCACTGAAATAAACTATCGCAACAACACCGTTGGAAGCTGGGATTACCCCTGTTCCTGAACATCCACCCGGGAGAGCTTGGACAGCCCGTTGTCGTGCCTCTTCTTTGCATTTGCTTCCCCATCTGATTCATATTTAGAGGGGGCTGTCCCTTGGCCATCATCCCAAAGATCCGGTCACGTACGCGAGGACAGCCGGGTCGTACATTTGTTTATATTGCCGTCGGGCTTTTTTATAGAGTCGGGCTGGCTCTCGGGTGCATGTCACCGCACAACTTGTCTGATTGCCCGTCCAGATCGAGCCGGCAGGACTGAAAACATCAGCCAGCAAGACGAGCTGCTCGCTTGTGCTTTTGCGTTTGCATTCCCCATCTTCCTGTCCAAGCTTTTCTTTTTACCAGCGACGATCCCACGGCAAGTCGAGTCCCTGGTAAACGCACCATCACAGCCTGAATTCGGCCCAATTTAGGAACCGCTGGCTCCTAATTTGGCTCCTTCTCTTTTTGCCTTTCTGGCTCTGCTACGAGCAAAGCTCACGGCCAGACCCTGTTTACCATTCTGGGGGTAAGTAGGAAATAACTGCCAAAAGGTCCACAGAATCACCCGAGATCAGAAAACTGTCCCAGGCAAGAGGGAATTTGCCAGCGTTCTTCTTGCCTACAGCCCCCTGTGCGGCAGAAGAAGGTCCGGACAACTGAGTTTTGTCGGCATGCAAGGTACATGGCAGCTCTTAGATCCTCGGGCATCGTCAACGCTTGGCCCTCATGCACGTCTTCACTTATCCCGTCCGCTCACTTCCTGTGATGCCACGAGCGGGAAGCTTTCCCTTTTTGCAATATGGACGATTAGACTATTAAACATGGTTTCTTTTCAACCCCATTTCCCGGACATTTTATGGACATGTGTGTGTCTGCCTCTGTCAATAAAAGACCTGGCCCATCCTACATAACGCAGAGCCCTGTGTTATTTCATCCGAGCTTCCCTCGTTTCCCCCTTCTTGATTCCTATTCTTATCTTTGCTTTCTTTTTCTTGTACGTCCCCAGTTCCTGGGTTCTGTTCATGAGGCTGCGTGTGCGTCTGACCATAATATACGCCAGCTGGGCTTGACATTTAAATCCCACTGCTCCCTCGACATCCTCTCCAGACCATACACAAGCCAGCAGCTTGTGCCTCTTGAACCATGGTGTCATACTTCCACACAGCACTGGTCGTTGCGGCCTACCTCCTCTCCCTGTCGACTACCGTATTGGCAGACTGCGCCAGCTACGGCGTGGACTTCTCCAATGGAGGCCAATATGTTATCGATGGGACATCCAACCAATACTTTAGCTTCATCACAGTCTTCCAAGGTGAGTCAATGGCATGCTTCTCTTGCATCTCTTTACAGTTTTCTTACACTACGGTCGTAGGATGTAACCAGGAAACCATCAACCCCGTCCTCGTCGACCCCGACAACAACCAATATGCCTGCTCCTCCATCAGCACGACGCCATCGGGAACACAAGTGACCTCCACTTGGTGAGTACTCTGTGTTTTTCTCGGAAAGGTGCAAAAACTAATCACCCTCTCACAGCGGCATTCCATTCTCTGCCATGCGATCTGGAAAGTGGAAGATTGTCGTCTCGGGTGACCAGATAGCCGTCCAGCGCACTATCACGCTTACCATTGGCGAACCCCAAACATCCACGGTGACTGTAAGTGGTTTCTGGGGAGACATTGAGTCCATGCTGCAATGTAGTTAACTCGACAAGGCTACGCCAACCATTGTTTTGGGCATCACCACTACACCTCGGGCAACGAGTAAGTGTCATGTATTTTTTACTTGCATCCCTGTATACAGAGCCAACTGACTCCCCCAGCCGTCGTCAGCACACTCTCGCAGACACAGACGCTCATCCTGGTCCCCAAGACCGTCACTACCGCCTGCAACGGCCAGACCCAGACCGTCACCAATTTCGTACAAGGCCGCACCCAGACCGTGACGTCCACCGTCACCCGCACATCCACCGACGGCGCAAAGACGAGCCAGTACTACACCACTGTCACCACCAGTGCTTCTTGCCACTATCCGTCAAGTAAGCAGACAATGCTCACTCCGCTTTGCTAGTCTTACTTCTCTCTAACAATATAGACAAGCGCAACGTCGTCCATACAGACATTGTCCATGCCACCACGGTCACTGTTACCGAGACCACTTACACGGTCACCCAGACCCGCGTCTCGACCGCAAACCCGACCACCACTACAGAACTAGGCACGTTTTTTCGAGTCCCTGGGAACGCATCTGGCTTTCTTTCTTTTTTACTGATAAGCACACTAGTCCTCAGAACCGTCACGGCCACGATTACGCCGGCGCCGTCGACGCAGTGCGCCAATGGCGGCCGGGCCGGGTCCACGGTCACGGTTACTCGAGGCGGCGGCACGGGCGTCGTGACGCAGACAGACATTATCTACCAGACGACGCACATGTCGGGCACGGTCCTGGTCGGGCAGACGCAGTACAATACTGTTTCCAACAGCGCGAGCGCGACTGCGTGCTGGCGAGCCGGGGGATGGTACGGGGCCTGAGGCTGATTGATTTGGGATATTTATTCCGTCTGTTTCTTTTTTTTTTCTTTTTTTTTTTTCTTTTTTTTTTTTGTTTCCTTCGTCTTATCTCCAGCCCGGGTTAGATGTGCCTTAATAAGAACGAGTATTTTGTGTAAAGAGGCGGAATGAATAGTCCAGCGCGGATGGGACTAGCTGCTATAATGATACGAATAAGAGAACAGCCATAAAGCCACGAGGAAATTGATGCTGATGCCTTTTGACTAGACATCTTCAGACAATGATAAAATCCACAAAAACGGAAAAGACTGGGGAGTGCATGTGTGGGCGTGCTTTGTGGACAACAAAAAAGAGAGTTTATAAGTAAACCAAAACGCCCTCTGCGGAACAAAAAAAAAAAGAAAAAAAAGAAAAACTACTGGCACGAAATTATCCATCGTGGTATATAAGCAAAAGAATAGTACACAGGAGCAATTACCAAAAAAAAAAAACAAATGCAATAAAAATAAGAGTCGAGAGAGAGAACTTTGCCAGTTTTGTGCGGATTTTATCGTTGAGATTTCTTCTTGTTCAATGTTGAGTATTCTTCACCGTCCCCCTCCTTCACCTCGCCTTTATGCCTCCCCCCCCTTCTTAATTCCTCCCCACACTTGCTCTATGTGTTCGTCCATGGCAGAGGGTAGGTGCTGACCCAGTCGGACACCTCGCTCCGCAGCTGCAGAATCTCCGGCACGCTGTCGCCGTTGCCCAGGTGCTCCAGGAACACCTTGAGCCGCCCAGGGCTCTTCTCGCCCTTCTCCTTGGCCGCCTCCCGCGCCGCCTTGTCCACCCGCACCGCAATCGCCACCGACCGGTCCACAATGTCCGCCACCCGCGCAAAGTCGTGCTCCGTGAAACCGCGTGTCGTCATCGCCGGCGTGCCCATCCGCAGACCGCCAGGCGTCAGCGCCGACCGGTCGCCGGGGACCGTGTTCTTGTTCGCCGCCACGCCCACCAGCTCCAGAATGCGCTCCACGCGGCCGCCGTCAATGCCCTGCGGCTTCAGGTCCGCAAGCACCAGGTGGTTGTCCGTGCCGCCCGACACGATCGAGTAGCCCAGCCCGCCCTTGTCCTTGGGCTCGCCCAGCCGCTTCGCCAGAGCCTGCGCGTTGGCAAGAACCTGCTCCTGGTACGCCCGGAAAGCAGGCGTCTGGGCCTGCTTCAGCGCCACTGCCAGAGCGGCAATCGTGTGGTTGTGCGGGCCGCCCTGGTGGCCGGGGAAGACGGAGGCGTTGATGGGGTTCTCGAGGTTGTACTTCTCCTCCTCCTTGGTCTTGGGGTTCACACGGCGCACGCCCCGGCGGAAGAAGATAATGGCACCGCGGGGACCGCGCAGGGACTTGTGCGAGGTCGTCGTCACGATATCGGCAAAGCCAAAGGGGCCGGGGATAGTCTGGGCGGCGATCATGCCCGACAAGTGGGCAATGTCGGCCAGCAGGTAGGCATTGACCTTGTCGCAGATCTCGCGCATGCGCTTGTAGTCAATGAACCGGCTGTAGGCGCTGGCACCGGCGACAATGATCTTGGGACGGTAGATGCCAGCCAGCTCCTCGAGCTTGTCGTAGTCGATGTAACCGGTCTTCTCGTCGAGGCGGTACGGCAGCGTCTCAAAGTACTTGGAGATGAAGGAGATCTTCTTGGTCGGAGTCTGGTAACCGTGGGACAAGTGGCCGCCGTGCGGGAGGTCGAGGCCCATGAGGCGGTCGTGGGTGTTCATGAGGGCAGAGTAGACGTAGAGGTTGGCGGGGGCGCCGGAGAGAGCTGGAGGGAGTTGCATGTTAGCTTCAAGCCTGAGCCTCCATGGGAGAGTAGTCCATACGTACCCTGCACATTGACGCCCCAATCCTTGTCCGACAGGCCAAAGGTCTCGAGTGCCCGTTGCTGGCAGAGACGCTCAGACTGGTCGATGAACTCATTGCCGCCGTAATACCGTGCGCCCGGGTAGCCTTCCGAGTACTTGTCTGCAATAGCTGGTCAGTCCAAACGTTCCGATATTCCAATGTCGCTCTGTGTTCCTCTGCGGTGCCGTCTTGAAGCTCCTGCCCCGGGGAGGTGCTCACTCTGCATCGGGCTGCCTAGGGCATCGAGGACCGCCTGGGATGTGAAGTTTTCGGAAGGGATGAGGTTGATAAACTGTTTTTGCCGTAGTTTCTCCTGCAATGACGCGTTAGAGGGGCCGGGGAGCACATGCCGGTCAGGCCGGGGGTCGGGCTGGAGCTTGGAACTTACCTTCTCAACAATTTCGTACATCGTCGGATCTGCCTCTTGCAGGTGTGCGCCAAGCAGCTGTGTCGTCTCGAGTTAGTTGCTGCTCGCTAGAGACATCTCGACACGCTGGTCGGGTCGCAGAGTTCGAGAGCGTGCTCACCTTCTGCTGGCCTTCCTGGCTCATGGCCGACACCGATCGGCTCTGGGTCCAGGCGATCTTTGCGGACGTGGACAGCTTCCATGATGGCCGGGTGGCCGTCCGGAGGGCACGTGTGGTGCCGCGAACGACGGGGAGTGACATCGTGACGTGAGGTTGGCGGGGGCCAGCAGCACCGAGTGAACTGTGACGGTGGTGGGGTGAGTACAATGAAGGGCGGCGACGCAGCGGACTAGCCAAGGCGGCTGAACACTGCACAAATAACGAGAAGGGCCAATTCTTCGGCCGGGGTCTGTCTCGGGCTCGCTGGCTGCCTCGGTCGGTGTCTTGCCCAGAATATCTTGCGTCCTGTGCCTGGCGGAGGGTTGCAGAGAAAGGGGAAGGAGAACAGAGGAGGTCCAAAGTATGTGGTGATAGCAGAACAGCCAGAGGTGGTTCGATCTTTTTTATTATCTTCCTATTATTATTTATTATTATTTTACCGTCCGCAGGCCGCTCTCCTATGACCGATCCCCGAGCGAGCGAGAGAGCGGGGGAGACCATCTGCCTGTCCAACGCGCCTGGCGTCGCTGGTCGCTGCTCTTAGTGTTTAGCGGGGAAGCCCTGCTGAAAGCACAACGCCCTTCCAGCGGGTTTTAGGCTGCCTGCCCAGCCAAGCTGCGCCAATGTCGGTGAAGACGGGCACCAACTGCTGTGCCGGCCACTCAAACAACGCCTAAACATAAATGACCTAAACTCTTCAGACGGCCGACTGGGCCAATTAGGCAGTCTTTCTCCTTTGGGGAATAGGCATTTTGGGGGACCTTTTTGGGGCGGGCAGGCTCGGCCTTACGCCGAAGATTCCCCATTCCCTCTTTCTTGCTCTGGAAAAAAGATGGGGCAGACCTTCCAGGTAGGCGTAACACCTATCACGTGCCCGGAACACGGAACCCGACCCGCCATGGTGCAAATATTTTCGGGCAACGTTCCTTGTGGGCTCCTCTTTCTCCTTTCTTCTTTTCTCTCTTTTTTTTCCTCATCAACTAAACCCGGGAGTGATGAGCCCGCTTCGTAACGATTGGTATTCCACTGGATTCACGTCCAGTTGGGAGCATGTTGACATGTCCCGGCACAATATACCACCTTTTTTCAGGGACAATTTGAAGCTATCTGACCCGTCCAAAGCTTAGTTGATCTGCCCATTCCTCTGTGTTTTTCCTCCATCGTACCTTCTTTTTGATCTCCTCTCCCATCCTTTGCCTTGCTCTCTGCGTCCTCTTTTCAATTCCTGTTCGCATTCACAGTCGTGCCATATCATCGACCGTGTTCCTGGTCACGAGGCAAGTGCTTTTTGACACCCATTGGGACGCGAGTCGGTGCGAGCAATGAATCATAATGAGCTCATCCCAAGTGAGTCAGGATTCTCCTGCATCATCACCCAGAATAGAGTACATTCTGAATAGAGTCAATACAAGTAATATTACCGGATTTGTCTTCGTCTCCCCTGCGGATTTGTGTCGAAGGGTCGAGTGAAGTGCTTTACGCCATTTTGCCAAGGAACTGTTACGATCCATTACGTGAATTTTATCATATCAGATCTCGTGCATTGTTTTCACGATGGCAGCCAGGTTTGCTTGGTTGTGTGTGTGCATTAAGCATGTTTTGAATTTCCCCTTTTTATTGCTTTTTTACTTTTTTCGTATTGAATCTTTTTTTTTGCCCCCTGTCTCCTGCCTCCTTATAAATATCCTTCAAATACATGAACAAAAGACAAACAAGATCCTAACGGAACTTCACCGTGGTTATGAAACAAGGGAACAGGGGGTAGGATAATAGACGTGCGCGAGAAATGAGAGACAGAGAGAACCCAACCAATAGACTCCGAATGCAGGGCCGCTTTGTGCACCGTATCCTTTCTTCCAAAAGGCAGAGATTGTTTGAGTGAGGGTGGATGGCGAGAGAGAAAGATGCTTTGAAGGAATCGTTATTCTTGTTGTTGTCGAGACGGGACTTGGAGAACCGCCATGAAAGGACAATGACAACCAGGACAAGATCAATCCCAAAAACAAAAGAACATGGGGAGATAGGAGCCAATTCTTTCGATTTCTCGTTCTCTCTCTCGTGTCTCTCGTCTTTGGATATCCGCTCGTCATAGTTGTTCCGCCCTTGCTGTTGGTCCTCCCATTCCTTCCCCCGGGTTGTTTTTCCGATCGTGTCAACTTCTTTACTCCTCGTCGTCGCCCAGCACAGCAGCGCGCTTGGCTGCGGTTCTCTCCAGCTTCCGCTCGCGAGCGGCCTTGGTCTTGGCACGCTTGGCGTCCATCTCCTCCTTGAGCTGCTTCTCGCGCTGCTTCTCGGCCTTGGCGCGGTGGATCTAAAAAAAAGGTCTCGTTAGAAAACATGCATCCTCACAGAGATGCCGTCAAGGCAGCTTGTAGAGTGATCCAACTTACGTGCTCAACCAGGGCGCGCTTGTGCTTGAAGGTGTTACCCTTGGCCAGGTGGTACAGCTCGTGGTACAGGTGCTTGTCGATCTTGCCCGAAGCACGGTACTTAACTAGTAACCGGCGGAGGACACGCTGGCGGCGCATCCAGAGGACCTGCTGGGGCATACGGGCATCGGCAGTACCCTTCCGCTTACCGAAACCACGGTGCCGGCCAATCCGCCGGGCGAGGTTCAGCTCCCGGGCGCGCGACCGCGAGTGCATCGTGGCCGGCTTGCGGATGATGAGGCCATCGGAGATGAGCTTGCGAACGGTCTGGCGCGAGTTGGCGTTCGAGATCTCGCTGACTTCGTTGGGGTCGAGCCAGATCTTGTTCTCGCCGCAGCCCAGGACGGACGAAGCGAGACGCTTCTGGGTTGTCAAGTTGACCCTGCAGAGGAAAAAAAAAAGGCAAACGGTCAGCACTTCCATTTCAACCTCTGGCACAGCAAGAAGACAGTCCTTGATGTTCTTCCTTGTCGGTGGCGTCGATTCCTCCAGTCCAGCTCTTTCTGATATTGGCTCGGGTCGCCTCCAACTGGTATTCGTCCATCTCGCCCTGTCCGGTGTTGTCCCGATTCCATCATCCGATTCCCATGCCATCGACATCAAATTGACAAAAATATCAATTCCCATATCTTCATCGTTGGAAGCACACTCACATCTTGAATATTGTTCGGCGGAAGCTGGTCGGTGTAGGTGCTGGTCGATGATGTCGGAGGGGAGGTTGAAATGAAAAGGTGGTAACGGCACAAAAAAAAATCGGCCTCAAAAAATTCTGGATAGTCAAGGAGGAGGGGGTTGTGACTAGACTATTAGTGGGTTAACATTTCTTCCAGCGAAGAGATTGTGTGGAAATGTGACACGCTAAGCCTATTTAAGATGTGCGAGAGGGCAACCCTCAAATTTTATCCACGTGACCAGAAAATGGGGTTTGCTCGACTTAGTAATCCAAAAAAAATTGAGCCCAGGGGCCCCACCTAGACATGACTTCCCTGCCACCACGACACCGCGACAACGACTGGGAATTGGCGTACAGGCAAATTGTCATGCTCATTTTTCATGCTTTTCTCTATCCGATTGTTATTTACGACACATGTGCAGCTATCATTCTTTTCCAAAAACGTCTGCTCCAACATCCAACTTGCCCACACTCCAGATCTCCCGTTCATCTTCCACCTCATCGTCGAAGAGGCCGAGACCGCCAGATCCACCTTCCGCATCTCTCCTTTCACGCGCTTGGGATGCTTGTCGTAGGGTAATGCGCTTGAAATAGTCGCCCATTATGCGCTTCTGGTTTGCGGGAAGTTCGGCCGCAGCCGGGCTAGCCATGTACTTGTCGAACACCTTCGTGTCCTCGTTGATGACATCGAAGATTGCCATGAATGCAGCCTCGGCCGACAATTTGACTGGAATGACCAAATCACGAACGGATGCAAACACTGGCGGTGCCAGAAGAGGGACATGAGGTCGGACCATGTCCGGCTTCGCACGAGCGAGCGTGCGGATAAGAACCAGAGACAGGCGACGCGAGTCGGACGGTGCCCCAGGAGGAATGATCTTGGCAAGTGTCTCAAAGATCTCCTTTGTTTCCTCAAAAGATTTGGATTGGGGACTCAGCAGGTACTTTCCTGTGGCAAGAATGAAATTGTCCGCAATGAAGGGCTGGAGTAGACTACTGTTAGCATGATCATATGTCGTAATTAAAAAGAGTGCTGCATCGTAAATGCAGAAAGCACTATGCTTACAATCTTGTGCTTCATGCCTTGGGACAGCAAGCTGGGGAGATCCTCGGCCAGTTGGCTGTCCAGAAGGACTTCGGGGGACTCGACGAGGGCTGCATTGAGAGCCAAAACCGAAGAGTGTGTGGGACTGCTGGACAGGACCCGGTTCTTGAGTAGGGTCTGGGCTGCCTCTGCCGGGACATTCTTGACCAAAGCACCAAGGAGTTTGGCGTTCGTAATCGACATATTGTTGTCGTTCTCGTCGACATCCATGTCGATCAAACCCAGGACGGCAGTGCGAGAGCTCTCTCCCATGTTGGCCCCAGCCTTGCTGATAACTTCGAAAAGGGCAGTCATCATGGCAGTCTTGACACCGGGGTCGGTTGTCTTCGAACCCGTTACCAGTTCCGCAATGAGCGGGTCGATACGGGGCGTGTACTTGATCAAAGTGCCCAAAGCCTTGGCTGCGCGAGTCCGCAAAAGATCGCTGGATGGATCGGCGAGCGACTTGGTGAAAGTACGCTGGAGCTGCGGCAAGAACGGCTTGAGAGCTGTCGGCATCTTCTCCAGGAGGTTGTTCAAAGTCAAGAGAATAGCGCACTTGACATCGGTGGAACGCTCGGTAACGACACGAATGAGAGGGCCAGTAATCTGGGTGACGAATGGCTTGAGAGCCGCCTCGCTCGTGCGGTCCACAATGTCGGAGATGGCAAGGGCAGACGTCGTCCGCTGTTCCGCTGTACCGTTCATGAGACCCTGCAAGAAAATCGGCAGGATGGCGCTGATGCCCTTTGGCAGCTCGAAACCGGCCAAGTTGGAACCAGCCACGCCGACCTGGAGCAGCGTTTGTCTTGTAGAGGCAACCAAGCCCTCCATCTGGTCCTTCTTGAGCTTCTTGGTGAGCTCGCTCAGTGCACCCCATGCAGACTTGACCACATCCTTGTCGAGGTCGTCGAAAGATATGAGCAGAGCCCGGATAAGATCTTGGTTGTACCGCGAGTAATCGACCGTAGCCTGGGAGAAGAACACCGCAAGGTGGCGAGCCGTAGAAGCACGCTTGCGGTGGTCCTCGTGTCTGAGCAGCTGCAGAAGGACATTCATGACCGTGTTAAGGCCATCATAGTCGTCGATCGAGAGGATGACGGTGTCGAAGGAGTTGTCCAAATCGCCACGAAGCTCATCCTCATCACAGTTGATGATATTGTCCATAAGAGAGTTGATGATGTTGGGCAGCCGGCGGTTCATGGCACCCGCAGCAACCTTGGACAAGGAAGCAAGAGCCCTTGCATTGAATGCTGAAATTGGAGGCTTGATGAGTGTGGGGATAAGTGTTGGAAGGATGATGTTCGAACGAGTGTTTTCTGTGAGCAGTGTCAGGAGAGCAGAGAGGGCGTTCGCAGCCTCGTCTTCATTCTGCAACAAGTGCAGCAGGCTTGGCAGGACCTTGTCCACGGCCCGCTTGCCAATGACCTGCTGCAGCGAATCGAAGGCCTCTGCAGCGGTCTCCCGAACCTCCTCGTCCGAGTCGGTAAGTGCAAGCTGGACAATCGAAATCAGCGTAGACTCGTGTTCCTCCAACGACTCGGGTGCTGCAGATGCAATCAGCTCCTTCAGAGCCAAGCAGATACCCTGCTTAGCATCTGAGTCGGTAGAGGTCTTGAGGCCCTCTGCAAGCGTCGGCAAGAGAGTCTGCAGGATATTGTCTCCAGCCTTGCGGATCAATTCGCCAAGAGCATTGCTGGCAATGACCTTGTGCTCCATGTTGGCACTGCCCAGGCGGCGAATAATGAGCTGGGTAAGCGTCGGGACAAGCTCCTTGAGGATTCTCGGGCTGTGCACCAGAGCTTTCCAGACTGCAATAGCAGCCTGCCGAACGGCGCCAGATGTATCGCAGCGACAGACATAGAGCGCAGACAGGATCTTGTCGCGTTTCTCGACGCCAAGAACTTCTTTGAGCGTCGAACCAGCTTCCCGGGTTGTTTCCTCGTCTTGTTCCTCGTCGTCAGCTTCCTGCTTTGTGATGCCGGAGAGGTTAAAGAGCAGGTCTCCGACCAGCTCCACGGAACTAAGACGGATACGCCAGCTGTTGTCGGCAAGACCACGGTCGAGCTCGGGCAAGAGCAGGTCGACCGCACGCGTAGCAAAGTTCTTGACCAGTAGGCGACCAGCACGAAGAGCAGTTTCACGGATGGAATCAACATCATCAGCCAAACCAGCCAGGATAGGAGGAATGATCCTGCCCAGGTAAGCGGAAAAGCTGTTGCCGAAGCAGACAGGCAAGAAAATGAAAAGCGACATGAACCCTTCGCGCACAGAGGGTTTGGAGGATTCGACGTTCTGCAGAATGGTCGGCAGCGTCTCCTCCAGGCGGGCGGTACCCAGACCAGCAAGGACCTCACTGAGTGCCTGTGCTGAACCAAGACGATCGCCAGCACCAGTGTCGGACTTGAGGGTTTGCATGAGACCGGGAATGAGGTCTGGCAGAGCGTCCTCGCCCAATTTCTCGACAAGCGAACCCAGAGCGCGGGAAGCAGTGGCGCGGGTCGTGGGCACTGGATCCACAACCGCAACCTTGAGGCCAGCAACCAAGACAGGCAGATGGGACACGAGGTCTTTCTTTTCTGTGAGATGGGCCAGACTGCCAATGACTTGGGCTGCCTTTCTCTTCGTGTTGGAACGGTCACCAAGGCCACGCTGCAGAATACGGCTGATGAGTGCAAGCGACGGAGCGTCAAGGTAATGCACGAAGTGAACGCCAATGAGGGCATCGAGGGCATCATCGGTGAAACGGGTAGGGTCACTGAGGGCCTTGAGAAGGACGTCGACAAGACTCCGTACTTCAGGGTTGTTGATAACTTCGCCAAACCTCTTCAAGCTCTTGTTTGCAGCCGCCCGCACTTCCTTGTGACTGTCATTTAGGACCGCAGTCAACGGAGGGATGATGTCGGGCAGGCTCTGGGAGAGCTGCTGTGGGTCGAGGTAAGCCATGGCGCCGAGAAGATCGCAAGCGCCCTTCTTGCTTCGCCATTGGTCGTCGTCAAGACCGTCCAAGAGCGTGGGAAGAATCTTCTTGACACCAAACGAGCTCAGTTTTCCGAAGCAAGATTTGGCAGCTGCCAGCGAGGCATCACGGACATTCGGGTTGCTGTCGCCAAATCCAGCTAGTAGCTGAGGCACAATCTGAATGACGTACGGCTCGAAAAGGCGTCCGAGGATGGTAGACAGGAGCTCGTAGGCAAGAAGAGCAGATTCTCTCTGGTTTGCCTCTTTCTTGTTTTCTGCCGCTCCCTTCAAAGTAGTCAAGATGCGGAAGTTTTTGAGAACGCCAATACCGCGACCGAAAACCAGACCAGCCAAGCCATACGCCGCACCTCGCTGCTCTGCGTACTTCTTGGATGTCAACATAGTTTCCAGCATCTGGTCAAAGTATTTGGACGACTTGTCTCCGCAGGTCTGAACCAAAGGCGGGAGACATTCGGCAATGGCATACTGGACTGTTTCAGATGGCGTGCTAAGCGTTGCGAGAAGCCGCTCGATCACAGCGGGAATCTTGGAGTCGCCTGGCTTGAGATGCCGGGCAAGAGCGCCGTACATGATAATAACAGCCTCATTCACGCGGTCTGCAGCCTCGGAATTCTTGTCTGGTGCGCCCAATGTCTTCTCAAATGTCTGCATAAGCTTGGCGACAAGAGGCTTTCCATGCACTTCAATTGTCTTGATAGCGGCGTCCAGCATTTCTTGTCTGACTGTGCCGTTTTTATCTCCAAGAGGCCCGCTTTCAATCAGGAAGTTCAGGTACGGCTCCACCTTGTCCTTTTCTAAGAGAGGTGCAAGTTCCTTGAAAGCTGCAGCGATGCCATGGCGGGCCTCCCAGGGGTCGGAAAGATCCATCTTCTTGGGCATGCCAAACTCGTCAAGCTGCTGGACACGTGGTTTCGCAAGTTCGATGTAGGAGGACTGAAGTTGTTGCAAGACTGCTTCAAAAATCTTGGGCGACTTGAGAACAGTAATGGAGTCGGCCAGGGACCTGGCTGCGGCCCGGCGTAGCTGAGCATCCTTGCTCTCGAGGTAGGGTAGAGTCTGCGTGGGCAGGTCTTCGGACACCTTGAATTCGCTTTCCTCCCAAATTTCATGGCCGACGTCGACATTCTCTTCAATGTCATCGTGACAGGCCAGCCAGATCTCTTCAGACGTGGGGGACTCGCTCATGTCGACTTCCGCGCTAATGGCCTGCAGAACGGTGCTTCTGACGGCTCCCTGGGGAACAATCGTACCACGAGCAAGGATGTCGATCTCCGTCTTGCTGATGTTGGGTGCTATGCAGCGAACCATATCGGAAAAACAGTCTTTGATAATCTTGTAGTGTTGGTTGTAGATCTGCATAGAAGAGATGAGAGTTGACAGCAGGTCTTCGCGTGGAATGGCTTCATCTGCACAGGCATCTGTGTGGTTGGCGAGGAACTCGATGGCCAGAACCAGCTGTGCATCACGGTCATCGGCAGAAGGAGAGAAGCCACCCTTCTTCAGAACAAGCAGGATCAGTGGAAGAATGTAGATGAGCGATACAGTGTCGAAAGGCCGCTGCTCGCCAGCAAACCGGAGGCGGTACAACACTCGGGTGATCAGGTCAGGTAGGGGTTCGTTCTGCAAGTTGTCTGGCAGCGAAGTGATGTCATGAGCACGCAAAGTGGCCACACCAATAAATGGTCTCATAGCACCCAGACGATTGGAAACACGCTCGGAGCAGGTGACAAAGGTCAGGGGAGCTACGTCGCCCGTGATAAGGCAAGCCCCAGCCTCAATCGCATCAAGCAGAGCAGTGATCGCAGAACCCATCCACTGAGTAGCATCGGTAGGGGGGCCCGTGGCCAGGCTGCGGATGACACCAATGCCACGAAGAAGACGAGCCTCCAGTTTGCGGACATTCTCACGAATCTCGGCCTCCTTTTTCAGCTGTGCGTTGACCTTGGCTGTTTCATCGGCAGTGAGCTTCTTTTGTTGGCCCTTCTTCTGCGCCAACTGCGCACGAAGCTCCTCTTCCCACTTCAGGGCCTCGTAATCTTTGCTGCTCTTGCTTGGGAGGTTGTTGGACTTCTTGGCCAAGACATCAATGAACGTTGTACCCTCTGGAGTGCGGAAGATTGCAGCTTCGACCGGGCCAATAGAATGCAGCTCTTCTACGTCCAAGTCGTGGCGAATAAGCTGGACAATACGGGGTGCCATTATCTCGGGTGCAACGAAAACCAACTCGGCGGCTGCCTCGTACGCAGCTGTCTTGATGGAGGTAGACTGGATGTAACAGCGCTGTTAGTGAATGCCAAAGGCGGGCATAATTCATAAACATCATGTATAATCTCACCTTTTGTGTGAGCTGAGTCCGCTCGGAAATTTCTTGCAGCAGCAGCTTTTCGTGGTTCTTGGCCAGAGTTGCTGGGTCCACATCGACACGAAGACAGAGATCGATCCATCTTGCAGTAGGGACCAGGACAGAGCGAGCAAGCACGACAAGGGAACTCATCTGCTCCTCCAACTGGTTCTTTTCAGGCTCCTTTCCGGTTGCCTTCACAAAGTCCTTGGCCCTCCGGTTAATGGAGTTTAGAACAGTGACCAGGTGGTCTTTCTCGGACTTTGCCAATACCGACGCACTTTCCTTGTCGCCAGCATCAAGAGTCTCGAGCCACTGCCACAGTCCGGCTATTATCGTTTCCGATACATGTTGTGGGTTGGTATAGTAAAGGGCTGACAAGCTGCCTGCGGCCTCTTTGCGCACCTGGGGGCTGCTATGAGAAGAGCTGACCACATATATATACGCCTCTGCCCAAGCCAAGTTGGCAGGAGATTCCTCGTCATCTTCGTCCAGGGAGCCGAATGCTGCTGAAAGCGCGCGGTACAGCCACCGGATGTCGTCGTCAGAAGTCAACTTGGTGTAGGTCCTGGGACCAAGCAGGAATGAGGGTTTGGGCTCCACCACAAGGCATTGTTTCTCCATGGAGAACTTCTTGGACAATGTGGTCGCAGTCGATGGAGAGGACTTCTCGGAAAGAAATGGTGCAATGGCACAGACTACCAGACCCGCTGTCACCAATCCGTTCTGGGTGGCTGTCGCTGGGTTTGCCACAACGTCTCCATATACGTCGAGAAGGGGCGGTAGCACCGAGTCAGCAAACTTCACCGCGTTGGATGGCAAAGAATCTGCAGATTTCTGGGACGCGTAGAGAACCTCGCCTGCCGACACAATCCAAATGCGTCGGGAAGGCGGTTTCTTGTCGGAGAGGCCCTTCACAAAAGCGTCAACCACGGCCTTGGGCAAATCAGAAGTTCCCTGAAGCAGAGCTGAAATGCTCTGCACCAGAGTTGATGCCTCTACCACCAAGGCACCCTCGTTTCCTTCTTTTGCGGCTGCCGCTGCAACGCCAGTTGCGACCTTGGTGGCTGCAGCCTCTGATTTAGGAAGCGCCTCCAGGATCCGAGCGTGAATGATTCTGTGGTCTGGCGAGGACAGCTTGCCGGTCTGCAGAGGTGTAAGAGTCTCGTTGACAACCTTCTCTACGACCGCCAAGTCCGTGCATCGTGTAGCCAGCGCGCGGAAAGCGGTCAGGGAGCCGTTCCGGACAGACTCTTTGCTGGACTTGACGTTGGACAGCAGCGGTTTGGACAGGTGCTCGTCGAGCACCTTGGACAAATCGTAGCTTTTCGGCAGAGATTCGACTAGCGGCGTAATAAGATCGTCCAGAACAATCTCTGGTGCTCTCAACATGCCTTTCTTGAGAGCGGGAACAACGATGCTCTCGAATTCCTCGGCGCTCACAAAATCGAAGAAGAAATCGTGCAGCCCGCCAGCCACGTTGCGCAGAAGCGTCACTTTGGATCCAGCGAGCTCTCTTATATAGAAGTCGTAGTACTGCTGCTTCAGCTTCTCAAAAATGGGTTTCGCTTTGGCGTTGCGGGAACACACTCCGGCGATGACGCCAAGGAAGACGGAGTTCCTAGCTGTCGGCTGCGCGCCCTTGGCAGCCAGCAGCTGCACCGAGTCGTTGACGGCCTTTTCACGCGAGCTCTCGAGAGAAACAAGCTTGCGGAAGCCGCGGCGCGCAATGACCAGAGCCGAATGCGCCACGCTGTGTCGTGCGTCAGGCCGGGTGCACTTTTCCAGAGCGCCGGCCTGGCTGACAAGGACGTCCTTGCCAAACTTGTCCCACAGCGGAGTGCCAGCAAGGTGCTGCATAAGGAGGCTGTTCCATTCTACAAGAACAAATGTACCTCCCACAGCAATGTTGGTCTTCACAGACTCGTCTCGGATGGCCGCCACGAGTGGCGCAATAAGGGCGGCTTCCTTCTTCTCGCAGATCGCAGCCAGGCAGCGCTGGACGGCACGTCTCGAGGGGCGGTCTTCGTACGAGGCATGGGTCCAGAACAAGGTGGGCAGGATCTTGGCAATAGTAGCCGGTTCGAGACCTAGAAACGAGCAAACAACGGTCAGCTGGACGGTCTGGCAGAGCTTCCACGCAGGAGGCACGAGGGCACCTACTGCCATGGGTGATCTTGTCTTCAAGGGTGCGCAGCAGGGCGATCCGGGCCGAGGTGGAAGACGTCGAGAGGGCGACTCGGGTCGACAGCGGGTCGAATCCAGCGGTATTGGCGCCGCCATTGACCGTCGACGTGGAATCTGACATTATTCGCGATGTATTTTTTGAGCCGCGGGCATGACTCCCGACAGCTCCAGCTCCGGTGGGTTTTGTGTAGGTCTGCCCGTTCTGGGCCGGCTGCAGTGTCTGCTCGGAAATGCAGCTTCGCGGTACAGAGCGGCGGGGCGTTCGTGGAAAGGAGGCGGCGAGCGTTGGACGTTTTTAGGCCAGTTGGCAGCTCCCTGCGATGTTGACTGACTTTTGCCGCCTTTTTTTTGCATCCCTGCACTAGCCGTCTCACTGTCTAGGGCTCGTTCTCGCACAGTTGCGAGGCGGGGTCTGGCCTCCAAAACAGGAAGGCGGTGGGCTTTTTGTGCCGACTGCTAGCGCGGGGAATCCAATTCTGCGGGTCGTCGCTGCTGTGAAAGGCAGTTGGTTGTAAGTCGTCACCAAAAATGGCTTCCTCCCAGATTCTGCTTTCTCCATAGCAGCCTTGTCCATTTCCGCGTCTGGCTTGGCCTGTCTGTGTGACCAAAGCATTCCTCTTTTGCGCTGGACAAGCAGGCCTGTTTCTCCTTCCGAAAACCCCTTTCGGCAGTCTCTTACTCCCTTTCTCATATTTTCTTTCTTCCGAATTTGGCGCCACTTCCCCCACTCCCCCATATCCAAAGATGGCGGGAAACAAGAAGAAGAAGAAGCCGGCCGCCAACAACGCCCGAGGCTTTGCTACCACGTCCATTGCATCCAAGCCGAGAGTCGAAGCAGAAGCCCCCGACACCAGCCAAACGCAGTCCTCCGCGGCCACCAAGGATGGCCAATCGCCTGCCAAAGGATCAGCCGCGTCTGGCCAAGCTTCGACTCCAGCGAGTGCAGCTGCAAACGACCCGGCCGAGAAGAAACTGAGCCCCGAGGAATTCGAGAAACAGCTTATCGAATCGGAGCTGCAGCTTCTCGTCGAGAAGCATGCTGCGAAAGTGAGGCGAGATGCCCAGCGCCAAATGGGTCGTTTGGAAACCGACCGTCGACTTCTACGCGGGCAGGCAGAGTCTGTCAACTCGAAGAAATGGATACCCCCCGAACTCATGGAGTACATCCTCGACCTGATAAAGTCTGAAAGCCGTTTTTCTGCGTCCAGTGTGGCGTCAGAGACCACCTCAAGTGGCCGCGTACTGCCTGAGGAAGATCTGACCATAAGGCTTTGGACCCTACAGCAAACCTTGGATTTGGCAGGTTTTGATGAAGACAAAGTGAAGTCCGTTTTGAAGTACGTTCTGGATATTTCAACTCAAGTCGGTTCGGGAGGAAAGGATTCGATATGGGGTCTCGAAGAGGCCCTGGACTGGCTGGCCCGGGAGAGCTCGCTCGACGAACTGCCCGACTACAGGAAACGTAACGGCCAAAGTGGCAAGACACAGCAAACAGGTACGTCCCTTCGAATGGCCTTGTCCATTCTGGTTTTATTTGGGGATGGCACTCTAACCCTGGCCCCCAGATACACCATCAGACAGCCCTCTACCATCAGGGGCGACGACCCCAAGAATACTCGAGCCCGAAAGAAAATCGAAAAAAGCATCAAAAGCCAACTCCCGCCAGGCTCGAACAGCTTCCCCAAGGAAGCAGGCGGTTATCACATACGACGGCGATATTGAACCTGAAGAGCTTGTTCCGTTCTACCTAGAAACCAAGTCTCGCCTGTTCGCCATCCAAAGACCCCAAGAAGAGGAAGCAAAGAACAAACAAAACAAAACAAGTCTTCCCCCCAAGGAAAATGACGCCGACATCACAGAAGTAGCCAAGTTATTGGGGAAGCTCGACCGGATACAAAACGATATTCTTTTTGACAAAAAGCTTGCAGAAATGCAGTGGCGGTCGAAGAAGATCATCTTGGAGCGAGAGTTTTCTGCCGCTGCCAAGAAAGCCACCGAGGAAGCGCGTGTGGAGGCTCAAAAAGAAGCCGAAGCCGAACAGTCCTCGAGCGATTCCGAGGAAGATGATGTGGCTGCTCAAGCTGAACGGATGGCGGCCGAAATACTGGCCCAAAACGACAGTGACGACGATGGCCTGGAAGACTTGTTCGCAAGCTTGCCGGTCAGCGAGGTTGATCCAGAGACGGGTAAGACGAACACGGTAGTCAATGGCTCAGATGGCTCTAAGGTCATCATCCGAGACTTTGGCAAGTGGACGGGTGTCGGCCCCACGAGGGTTCTTGACGAAGCCTGTCGGTCTAGGTAAGTCGCAGACCACAATGAGCAGACACCCGGATTCTACAGGTGCGATGAGAACTGACTTTGTATATGCAGAGACTCCTCTGTGAAGGTTTCGTACCATCTCGTCTCGGAAGCCAGCTTTGCGAACCGGCACATGGTGGTCATCGCGTGGGCAAAACCCCAAGAAGTGCCCCAGTTGCCGCCCATTCCGCACATTGAGACCCTGGCACAGCCCAACAGGTTTGTCTTTAAAATGGCAGGTGTGGCGACTCCGGACGCAAAGCAGTCCGAGGCCTTTATTGCCACGACGGCACTGTTCTTTGTGTTTGGTGCCTCGGCAAAAGAAGAGAAGGTAGCCCTGCGTCTTCCTGCAGTGTGGAGAGACCTGTGGACGGAGTATGCCGAGATGAAGAAGAACCAAGCAGATTCGCAGGATCGCGCTGCCATCAAAGAGCTGCGGGACCTTGTTCGCCAGCGCAGAGACCAAGAGCTGGAAGATGGCGTTGTGCTTCAAGGAGCTTTCCGTGGCCGTGGCGCTGGCCGGAATGCGGCAGACAGCGAGAACGGGGGAGCAGATCGGTCTGCGCGAGCCCACGGCGACCCGGAGTACTACCAGCGTATCTGGCAAGCAAAGAGCAGCACGCCTAAATTCCAGGCAATGCTGCAGTCCCGTATGCAGCTGCCCATGTGGGCATTCCGCGAGCAGGTCCTGGAAACCGTGGACAGGGAGCAGGTTGTGATCGTCTGTGGTGAGACCGGCTGTGGTAAAAGTACCCAGGTGCCTTCTTTCCTTCTCGAGCACCAGCTGTCTCAGGGAAAGCCGTGCAAAGTCTACTGTACCGAACCCCGTCGTATCTCGGCCATCTCCCTGGCCAAGCGTGTGAGTGAGGAGCTTGGCGAGGCCAAAAGTGATTTGGGCACACCCCGTTCTCTGGTTGGTTTCTCTATCCGCCTGGAGGCCAGCACTTCCAAAGAGACACGTCTTGTCTATGCCACTACCGGCATCGTCATGCGAATGCTCGAGGGTTCCAATGACTTGCGCGAGATCACCCATCTCGTCCTGGACGAGGTCCACGAGCGGTCGATCGACAGCGACTTCTTGCTGATTGTGCTGAAGCGGCTGATGGCCCGGAGAAAGGACCTCAAGGTCATTCTCATGTCTGCCACGGTCGATGCGAAGCGCTTCTCCCAGTATCTCGGCGACGCGCCGATCCTGAATGTGCCCGGACGGACGTTCCCTGTCCAAGTGCAGTACCTGGAGGATGCCGTAGAGCTGACGGGCTACTCGCCTGACCAGCGCAACCAGGAGAAGATTGTTGACTTGGACGATGATCTTGTGACCGACGAAACGGAGACATCGGCAAAGCCAGAGCTGCTAAAGAGCCTGAAGGGCTACTCAAACCGGACCCGGAATGCGCTCGGGCAGATGGATGAGTACCAAATACCGTTTGATCTCATTGTGCAGCTGATTGCGCGAATTGCCACGGACCCAGCGTACATCGACTACAGCAAGGCTGTCCTTGTGTTCTTGCCCGGCATTGCGGAGATCCGGGCTCTGAACGATCTGCTACTCGGCGACAAGGCGTTTGCTCAGAACTGGCTCGTGTACCCCCTGCATTCGACCATTGCAACAGAAGAGCAAGAAGCCGCCTTCGAAGTGCCGCCCAAGGGGTTCCGCAAGATTGTCCTCGCAACCAATATCGCTGAGACGGGTATCACCATCCCCGATGTCACCTGTGTGGTTGACACAGGCAAGCATCGCGAGATGCGCTTCGACGAGCGCCGCCAGCTTTCAAGACTCATTGACACCTTCATCTCGCGCGCAAATGCGAAGCAGCGTCGTGGCCGTGCTGGCCGTGTCCAGGAGGGCCTTTGCTTCCACATGTTTACCAAGTATCGGCACGACCAAATCCTCAGCGACCAACAGACGCCCGAGATGCTGCGCCTGTCTCTCCAGGACTTGGCAATCCGTGTCAAGATCTGCAAGATTGGAGCGATCGAGGAGACGCTGAGTGAGGCACTTGATCCGCCATCGGCCAAGAACATCCGCCGCGCCATTGATGCACTCGTGGATGTTCGTGCTCTGACAGCGGCCGAGGAGCTGACGCCTCTCGGTAACCAGCTGGCCCGCCTGCCTTTGGATGTCTTTTTGGGCAAGCTCGTGCTCATGGGCACCGTGTTCAAGTGTCTGGATATGGCACTGACTGTGGCCGCGATTCTGTCGTCCAAGCAGCCGTTTGTGGCTCCGTTTGGCCAGCGACAGCAGGCTGACACGGTGCGGTTGGGTTTCCGGCGCGGCGACTCGGACCTGCTGACGGTGTACAATGCGTACGTTGCCTGGAAGAAGGTGTGCCAGTCGGCAGCGAGCGCGACAAGCGGCCAAGAGTTCCAGTTTTGCCGCAAGAACTTTTTGAGCATACCGAACCTGACCAACATTGAGGACCTCAAAGGCCAGCTGCTGGTGTCGCTGGTCGACTCGGGATTTTTGCCGCTTACCGATGAAGAACGCCGCAATCTGAACAAGATCCGGTACGCATCATCGGGCAACCGGGGTCACCGTCGTCGGCAAGTCTTCTTTGAACTGCCGCAGCGTGTGAACATCAACAGCGACCGCGATGTCATTTCCCAGTCGGTCATTGCATGGAGTTTCTACCCCAAGCTGCTTGTGCGCGATGGCGGCGGCAACGGCATGGGTCTGCGAAACATTGGCAACAATCAGACGATCCGGCTGCACCCGTCGAGTGTCAACAAGGGCCACAATGAGCTGCGCTGGCTGTCGTACTACAACATTATGCAGTCCAAGTCGTTGTACAATGCCCACGACACCACTGGCGTCGAGGCCTTCCCAATCGCCCTACTTTGTGGCGACATTCGATGCGATGTAAGAGCACTTCCCCTCCACATTTTACTACCTTTTTAATTTTGTCTCCCTGTACTGACACTGTTAGATGTACTCGGGCGTGATGATCCTCGACGGCAACCGGGCCCGGTTCTCCGTCCCCGATTGGAAGACCATGCTGGTGATCAAGGTCCTGCGCGTGCGTCTGCGAGAACTGCTCTCGCGGTCGTTCAAGGCGCCCGGCAAGCTCCCTGCTGCCCAGCACGAAAAGTGGTTTGATGTCTGGCAGCAGATCTTCTCGCAAGATTTCGGTGGTGACAGCAGCAATGGCGGTGGTGGTGCGGGAAGCAGTGCAACGGCAAAGGCCTAGGAGGCTTCCAGCACTTTGCGAACACGCATGGTCTGCAGCAGGATAAATCAGCACGGCAGAGGCGCAGAAAAATTTACCGAAGACTGCCCATTGCTCACCATGTAAGTTATTGGCAGAGCGGTTCGAGACAGGATTTTTTTGGTCCGATTTGGTGGTATTCAGGGGCGAGCTTCTCTGCTCTCTCGCTCCCTTTTATTTCATGGATAGAACTGCCATATCATCAATCCATAGACTTTATTTTTGCCCTCTATTTGTATTACGGAAACCATCAGAACATGAATGAAAAATCAACTTTTTTTTCTATATTATTTGTCTTGAATATCGGCATGGTTATAGCATGGTATCTTGGATGTCTGGGATATTTCATCCGAAACTCGAAACTGGAATGGAAAGAAACGTGCAGAGTAAAAGGAAGTACAAGAATCCTGATGATGGATCGCGGCCTTGTCCTTGACTTTTACTGATTCTCCGCTTCTGGGGAGGATGAAAAAGACTGAAGAAGGAAGGAAAGAAAAACATTGGACAAAAATCATAACAAGCTACCAAATCGTATATCAACCGTATCAGCCCCGTTAACTTCTTTGCTCCCAATCATACCAGTAAAACTGATCTTATCCCGGTAGCTCAGAGTAGCCGTCCAGTTCACCGGCTGGCACGCCATAGTACGGAGCAAACCGTCGTCCGTCGTACGGAATCTCCGGCGCCTTGCTGGGTCCGCCGTTGTTCGGTGGACCTTCATGCGGGCCGGGGGTCTGGAGCCAACCTGACGAAGGAGACCGTGGCACGTCGTGCATAGCCACTGCATCCGGAGCAAATCGACTATTAACCATACTGCCAGTATGCATGCTGTTGTTCCGGTTGTTATTGCTACTGCTCGCTGTAGCCGCCGCCAGGGGAACCATGCCGAGATTGGCATTGTTGACATTTCCACCAGTTCCATTACCACCATTTCCGTTTCCTCCCATGTTGTTATTGCTCTGCCTATTTCGTAAACTGTCCGCCCGGAAGACGAGTCCAGGCAGGGCGGGATCAAGGTCGTCCAGTGTATCGCGTGGCGGCGGTGACTCTGCTCGCGCAGGTTGGTCTCGCTTCCGCTTCCGCCAGAGCATGAAGCCAACGATAAGTGCAAATATGACAGCCGCACCACCAACGGAAACACCGACTGCAATGGGGACAACTGCTATTGCAGTCGGCTGTTGACTAGTGGCTGGTGGCGGTGGTAAAGACGACGAGGACGAGGACGGCGACGAAGAGGAGGCTCCGACTGCTGGTGGTGGGGTGGCTGATATGGAAGATGTACCCCCAGCAACACCACTTCTTGTAGTAAAAGACGAGCTGGCTGTAGCATTTGTCGATGGAGTTTCAGCGGTATGCCCAGTGGTTGTGGTTTGCTTCCGAGTGCTGGTCGACTTAGTCGATGAAGAGTCCCCAATAGTTGTCACGGGAATGGGTTGTTCTGAAGATTTTAGAATGGCTCTTTTTTTTAAAAAAGACGGGATGAGTAGCTAAGAAGACATACCTTGAAGGGTGATAATGGAGTCGCCAGTCGAGCAGTTGACCTTCTCCAGGCTGTCATCATGACAGAACCATTTGTGGGCGCTCTTATCACACGGAGTCATAGCGACATCTCCTGTACCCCCGCCAGAGGGGGTCAAGCACACTCTGGGACAATTCGATGCTTTTTTGTAGTCTTTGTTTGTGCAGGCAGCCCGGTAGTAAAGCTGATCCCCATTATCCGAGTGGAGATGGTTGTTTTCGCAGACACCGTTTTCGAGACAGGTATCGCCGTCGCGGCAACATAAGCCGTCAACGTCAGTTCCAACGGGGTCAGATGTAGATGGAGTCGAGCACGGTTTGTACTCGTCGTTCTTGCTCCCATCAGGCCAGAAACAGTCTGCACTGGTCAATGAAACCAGGAAGCTGAGAGTGATGATGGCCACAAGCTGTAAGCTGAGGGCTGAAGTGAATCGTTCGAAACTGCGACAATGCCGATGCTTGTGGCCACCACGTTGAAGACGGGTGGGTTCCATAAAGGTAGATCTCATGTCTGCTCATCCGTATAGATGACTGGTAGAGTGAAGCGAAAGTTAGACGTTTTGATGTTGGAGGTAGTTTGGGCTGGCTAGAGTCTGCCTACATCTGAGAGCAATGTGGTCAAAGAAAGAATTTGAAAGTTTTTTTTCGAGATGAGCCGTTTTCACGCATGTGGCTTTCTCAATTACCAGTGAGACCGTTGCTAAGGCTTCCACTGCTTTTGGTTGTTCTGTTGCGGGAGCTCATTTGTTTTCGAGGCGGTACGTGTTGCTTGTTGCAGGCGAAGGATGAGAGGGTATTGATGAAGGAGTTACGCGTCCTTTAACGGTTCTTTTCAAGAAAAAAGAAAAGAACTAAAAACGAAAAGCGCACAGCGGAGTTGCTGGACAAAGGAAAAAAACCAATCAAGGCTACAGATATCCAAAGACGGAAGGAAAGAGGGGGGTGGCTAGGAAACAAACGTGAGTGTTTCCAAGAAGGGAAGGGGCGACCGAGAGAGCTGCCGACGTATGACTCGCTGGTCACCTTCGCTCTTTCCCCTTTCCTGCTCTTATTCTTGCCGTACCAGATGGGTTGTTTCACAGAGCACCATGGAAAGCAGGACAGTCGGTAGCAACAATAGGAAAAACACACGCAAATGACACACAATGCAAGCAGCTCATAATGGCACCATGACGTCCGTGGAGCGTGCACCCGTCCATAGAAAGGAATAGCCAATGTCGAGGAACATGTTTTGCACTTATCCCACACTGCAGATACTGTGAGAGTAGCAAGAGCCTCGTCTAATACTATCCGCCATATTTGGGATCGCTTTTTGCCGGTAATAATGATGTCCTCTCAACATATCGTGACAAGAGCACCACAGTGACAGCGGAATGACAAGCAGCTGCCCGAGACGTCAGAGACTGGACACACCTGGTCTCAGCTTTTGTGCTGTACTCCTCAGAGCAAGGTAGCTGTCCAAGCAGACAGGTCTCCCCCAGGCACCTGGACAACCTTGTGGGTGGCTCATGTCTCGCGCGCCCATTGTTACATGATTATTGTGCTTGTGCACCAAGAAGGGTAATAGGATGGGCAGGCCAGATTAGGAAAAGACGGACCAGGAACGGCGGTGGCACAGTATTGTGCTAAACAAAATGCAATTCTAGAACGAAGAAGGTTTCGTTGGCCATTTTATGATCTGCCTGTGTTTATGCCCGTCCTGGTCTATTAGAATAAAGTTCACTAAAGGAATGTGATCTACCGACAGAGCGAGACGTATATTTGTTATCACGACACCACAGCCAGATGCCAATGTCCATGTACGAATACGACGGCCAGTCGCACACAGAAGCGAGTATCACCTGGCTACGTGTGTTGTGATGATCACATTTCCCAGTCGAATGCGCGCCTCAACAGTGAAAGCCAACAAGAATATGTAAGAATAACGAGTATGTACAATTGCAAACTGCGTCTTATGGAATCGTTAAAAGCCATCTGATATAATCACACAATATAGACGTGAACACGCCTGGCAAATAGCAAATAGGGTACTAGCTAGCATGGAGGTAAAAGAAGATCGAGAGGTAAGCGCAGGAAAAAGAAGTTGGGGGTTTCGGAGACGGAGATGGAAGATGGAAGATGGAAGGGAATCGATTTAAGGGACGGGGATGAATAAGAAATATAAATAGTAATAGAAGATAAAAAAAAGAAAGAAACTTCAACACCGCCCAAACCTCGTCCCTAAAGTGTCCTGCCATCTCCTGGACAATAAGCAGACAACCCGAAACGCAAAAAAAGAAACGCAGACAATAGAAAAAAAAAGACGTAAAACATCAGAACAGGCTTTCTAATAGATACAAAATGACTATCCTTAGGAAAAATCCCCTCACTCCCACCTTCACTGTTTCTTTGTAGCTTTTTTTTCACCAAGAGCAGAAGAACAGACTTGAAAATCTTCCCAGTCCCTGAGCGCCCTCAACCTTTAGTTTTGGCATGCTGAAGTTTTTCCATCTCGAGCACCAGACTTGGAAATGCGAGATTGCCAGAGGAAAGCAGAAAACAAGTGAGCCAACGAACCAGACCCTGCCTCGATGAATCCGATGAGTTTCTGGTGCATTCTCAGTTGGCAAAACTTGACTAGCGTATTGCTTTCTGGGCCTCGGCAATCCTTAGCAGTTCTCTAGAGACAACAGTAGACAGGTAAGATGCAGCCAACCGAACACATAAAACCAAACAAATCAATTCCGTGCAAAGGCAAAAAAAAGGAAAAAAAAGCAGGTAAAAAGTAAGATGTCGATGGAGAGCGATCCAGAAACACGATTGGATAGAGGGTGGGTGCAAAGAGAACCAGGGGAATCCGTGATCCACACTGCCGAAACGCAACAAGAAATAGTGACCGCAAGCCACGAGTCGGCGTAGATTTGATAGTTGTTTTCGGTTGTTTTCGGTTCAACGGCCGAAGTGGTGTGCTCCGTCATAGCGCTGGCCTTGGGTAACAAAGACAGCAAAGGTTTAGAGTGAAGGTGGCTAGCGATGCAGTCCAGCGAATGCGACGAGCAAAAAATAATGAAGAAATGAGCAGAAAATGGAAATAGAAATACGCGACATAAGCCGTGGGAACGCCTCGACAAAAGATGCCCGATTAATAGCTCAAAACCCCCGAAACCGAAAGAAGACGATAAGACAAAAGAGGAAGAGAAAAGGAAGAGAAGGAGCGTGGGCGCGTGCGTGAGAGCGCGTATATGTTCGTTTGTGCGTGTGCTAGCTAGACGAGAAGCCGGAAACCTCGCGGTAACACATCAACACTGGGTATGAATCTCGGCTTGAAAATCGTCCTATTCGGCTCCTATTTCAGCACCCGACTCCATGCCGAACGATGCTGCTGTACCGAAGTCGAACCCGTTGTCGTCGTTACTCTCATGAAGGAACGTGTCGAAGTCGAAGCCGTCCAGCACGTCTGTTGTTGCAAGCGGATCGGCAAATTCCAAGTCGTAGCCCTATTGTAGCAAGCGGTTAGCCTTCATTCTTCCCTTTGTACATGGTCCGATCTTCAATTTAATGGACGAGAAGCATCTTACCATTCCCGGATTGTCGATGCCAAAACCGGCGTTCTGGTTCGGGTCCGCCATGGGAACTTGTGGAACAGCAGCTTGAGCTGGTGGCGCTTGTGCTGCAGGTGGCTGCTGTCCGTTGGGCAAGACCTGGCCTGCTGGAGCAGGTGCACTGGCTTGGTTTTGGCCCTTTGCGTTGAATCCTGCAGGGTTAACCGGCGTGATAGGCGTAGCCGGGGTTGGGGCCTCGGCTTCAGGTGCCGGGTCTGCGGCCGGTGTGGCCGCGGCCGCGTTGTTAGAAGCAGACGATTTCTTCTGCGCGGCAGCCTGCGGTTTCTATTTATCAGTGCCATTCGCAAAGAACGAGGGCGAGGAGTAGGGCGCCGAGGGAATGACGGCGTGTGAAATCGTACCTTTTTGGCAGCCTTGCCTTCCTTCTTCTTGGGGTTGGCCTTCGCGGACTGCTGCGGGGTTGGCGGTGCTGCAGTGATGGTCTGGGGCGAGGCAGTCTGGTTTCTCTGGTTCGCAACGTTGGCGCCGGGCGCGGATGGTGGAGGCATAGACCGCTGTTGCGGTGTTCCCTGCACCTGTGGGCCTTGTGGACCTTGTGGGCCAGCACCAATTTGGTTACCGTTAGGAGCGCCAGGCTGCTGCTGCCACTGGATCGGAGGACCTCCTTGAGCACCACCCACCTGGGGCTGAGGCGGCTGCTGCTGCTGCTGCTGTTGCTGTTGTTGCTGCTGCTGCTGCTGCTGTTGCTGTTGTTGTTGTTGCTGCTGCTGCTGCTGCTGCTGCTGACGGGCTGCTGCAACCATTTGCGGGTTCATCTGACCATTAAACCCAAGGCCGGGGTGTGCCCCTGGAGTACGCATGCCATTAATTTGCTGAGCGGCCATATTGTTCTCCATATTTCCGACGCCCTTATAGAAGTTCGGGGCCATTGACGGATCCATGTGTGCACCCATGAAATTGACAGGGTTGGGCGAGCCGCGAGACTGGGGGTTGTCAGGAATCGGCGACCCCATACCCGCAGTGGCCATTTGCTGGTTGTTCCGCTTCATCTGCTCGGCGGGGTTTGGTGATGCGCCAGGCCGGCCACCCTGGGGGGAAGCCCCTTGGAATTGCTGAGCGGCGTTTGGCGCAACCTGGCCGACGGGACCGCCAGGGCCGCCAGGGCCGCCAGGGCCGCCAGGGCCGCCCGGACCTCCAGGGCCTCCAGGGCCTCCAGGACCTCCAGGAGCACCATCTGCGCGGATGGTCACACCATCCTGCTCTTGACGGGCCATCATAAGACGCTTCTTGTTTTGTTGTTCAAGCAGCATGAGTTGCATCTGGTAGTCTTGAAGAGCGTGGTTACTCCCGCTTCCAGCTTGGCCGGCACCTGGGCCGGCACGCATGCCAGCGGCACCGGCCAGGTCCCCGGCATTGTAATAAGCGTTCAGCGCGGCGCCGTCAGGACCCTGGGCAACCATGGGAGAGCCTTGGCCAGGGGGGCCAGATACATTCGGCATCGCCTTGTTCGGAAGCTGGGCATTGTGGTGTTGTTGCAGGTTCTGTGAATATGCCTGAATCTTAGCTTGGGCTGCCGGGGATTGATTAGGGAAAGCCTGCAACTGCTCAGCGTTCAACGAAGCTGGATTGATGCCGCTAGCGAGGAGCATTTGTTGCAGCTGAGGATTTATAGGTCCAGATCCTACCTGTTGGCCAGGCATGCCCTGAGCAACTGGTCGTCCATTATGCATCATAGCAGCTTGGTTCGGGTTAAAAGGAACATTTTCGAGACGGGGTCTCTTGGATGGTGACGGCGCGTTTTCAGCAGAGCTCGGCGATGAGGGTCGCTGGCGGTCGCCATCCATGCCAGACGGGTCCCGCTGCATCTGTCCTTGCTTATTCTGCATCATGCCCATGCCTTGCGGACTATAAGAAACAAAAAAAACACGCAATGTTAGCAACGCCGTCCTCCACTCCTGGCTTTTTGCCTCTCAACATCGTCTTTGAGTACCGTCGAGTGCGGGCTGTCTCACAACGTTTTCAGTAGCAGAACTTACATGTTTTGGCTGTTGGCCATGGCGGTCCGGGGAAGGTTATTGCCCGGCTTCATAGCAAGCATGGCACCATTTTGCATGTTGCGCATCATTTGGTACTGCTGCTGCTGCTGGGCGAAGTCAGGGCGCATTTGGCGGAGCATGTCCTGCTGCTGGGATTGCCGGAAACGCGACTGAGCCTAAAGAGGTGGGAGCTCTGTTAGCACAAGAGAAAATGCGGGTACAGACCATACACGCTTCGACTTCTTGGTTGCGTGGTAGTGTGGATCGTTGATTAGCCCAAAGAGAAAGGATAGAGAAAATACGCACCTGAATGTGGTTGATGTACTGGCCGACGGCAGCGTGCGAGTTCTTCCCCTTTTGCGAATTGAACATCTCCCAAAACAGGCAGAACCAATCGAAAAGGAAGCAACTGTCCGAAGCCATGACGATTTTCGGTGTGGGAAGGTCACCGGGACGCTTTGAGTCGACGCCATCTTTGTTGTCGGTATCCATCGCGTCGTCGACGCCATTGATAATGTTCCCGTTCTCGTCTCGGCGTGCGTCTTGGAAATTGATGGGGTATTCCTTAATGGCGCGGGCACAGTCATACATCTCGTAGCGGAGGAAGTACTCGTAGATGTATGTGTTGAGAAGCTTGCGGTTTTGGTCGTCGTTCATCGGCAAGTTCTGTGGTTGTGGTGGTGGCTGAGGAGGACGGGCAGCGGCACCGGGTCCGGGGGCTTGTATATTGTTCATCATGCCCATGGGAGCACCGGCCATGGCGCCCATGTTGGCCATGTTGACGTTGTTCATGGCGGTCAAAAATAGAGTGCAGGCAATACAATATGCCGCGCGATAGGTGTGTGGTGTTCTGCTATGGTCTCAGAGCAAATAACAGAGAAGGCCGACGGGAATTGAAGCCGAGAGGATTTGGATCCCGAGCAACAAGCCCAACGGGGAAGCAGGCGCAAAAGGCGATGACAGAAATCAACGCCAGTCGCGACTCTGGATGAGGCACCAAAAGCGCAAAAGTATCGGTCGACGTTTTTCCAAAAATATGTTGTGTTTTGGTGGATCACTGCGAGCGGATGGCGGCCGGCATGAAGAGCGGAAGACGAGCAAGCACACGAAATAAACGCAAACACGACACGCACACAGGAGGAGAGCAAACGGAAAAATCGGTGCTCGGCCCGACGCGGGCGTGTGATTTGGGCAGATGTTAGGTGAGAGAAGGAGGGAGTCGATAGCAGGTGGGCCGACAGCTGGCGGCAGAGGGTAACTGCAAGGGGAAGGGGGGTGTGGTGGTGGGTGTCAAGATGGTTTAATCGATGGACGAGAGCGGTCGCGTTCGGGGGCTGATGGCGTGAGAGCTGGTTGGGCGACGAGCTGACGACGGCGAGAAAAAGGTCGACGAGCACGAAAAAGGGAGAGCGAACGAACAACAAGGGCTGTCATGCAAAGCGTGTGCAGGGCGTGACGGCGAGGCGGTTTGTTCGTGCCAGAAGTTTTTGTCGCAGAGGGAAATCAGACGAAGAAATTAAAGTGCGGTCGACTGACGGCTGGCTTGGCTGGTGGCGACAGGTTTCCTGAATGCGAAGGGGGCCGGGGAGGGTTTACTTCCTCAGGCAGGAACACGGAGGGCGAAATCTCGCAAAGTCTCGTGGACGGACGTCGGCGGAGGAGGAGGAAGCAATGTGGAATGACGGGCGTTGGATGCTGGCTTGCTGGCACTCTGGTCACAGAAGACAGTCACCAAATATTATGGCGGCCAGGCTTGTTCTGCCTCTGGTTGGAATGGGCCGCGCCCACAACTCGGTCTCTAGGCCGATCGGTCGACTGCGAAGGGAATCGCGCAGACGGCAGCGAACTGGACATGAAAAGCGAAATTGCCAATGCGGAGGGCGAGGGTGCAAAAGCGAGGGACGGGCGAGAAGTCGAGAGAGCGAGCCTGCAGACCAAGAAAAAAAGGGGAGGGAGAGAGGGAGGCAAAAAAAAAAAAACACAAAATTAAAATAACAAAAAGGAAAGGTCGAGATGTGGGAGAGGAATTTAGGAGGAAGGAGCGAACGGGGGTTGGGAGAAGGAGAGGCTTTCGGGAGAGGCGTCAGGGTACGCCAGTGGGCAGCACGCCGGAATTTCACTACTGGGCTGCACTGGCTCGCTGCTGGCACTGGCTGCTGTGGTGGGCGACTGGCTGCAACTCTGTGGTTTCTTGGGGGTGGGAAGGAAGGCCGTGGGCGACGAAGAGGGGGGCGGATGGACAGGGTGATTTGCAAAACCTCCCTCCCATGCGCAGTTTGCAGAATGGGGTGGCGGTGAATGCATGCGTAGATTTTGTACCGCTGCCTGAGATTCCAGGCTGCAAGACATCAAATCCGGTTAGGCAGGGAGCTAATATGCATGGATGCCTTAGGCCAATCGGCACGATTGGCCAGCACGTCTCGGCGAAGGCGATAAGGGGGGGCGGGTTTACGGTCGCGCAATATGGGCCAGGGCAATATGAGGAAATGGTCCGTGGTAATTTAATTGTTCAGTGGGCTCCCTGGCAGCCAAAATACGAACCGTGGGAAGTGCGACAGAAGGCCGACGGATTGAAGGTTCAATCGCGAGAAAATGCGCAGTCAGCGACAAGAAACGCGCTGTTCTGGCCGTGGAGCCGTCTTAGAAATACGCGGGAAGCATTGCCACTAGCCACGGGGGAGTGGACGATTCCAGGTGTTATTGGTGGCTGTCTTACAAAGAAAATGGAAGGCGGCCACAGGGCGGCGACCGAGATGCCGACGCAGCCGCGTGGGCGACGACGGCGACGGTCAGTCGAGCAGACAAAGCGGCATGAGACAGCCAGAGACACTGCAGTGGTAGATACGAAGCAGGGAGCGCGGACAGCCAGTGGATCAGCGGCCAACAGCACGAGCTAGACATGCCTCCGCCGCGACAGCTGCGCTGGGCTAACACGGCCGGCGACACAGCACCACGGCCTTTGGCAGCCCCAAAGCACAAAAACACCAAAATGTGCACACACCACTACGGCTGCGCCAGTCCGCGGTGGCTGCGTGGCACCCTGCCAGCAAACCAAACAACCAGCGTCGGGGCCGTGGCCGGCGATATGCTGCTGCGACAGGACGTGACGTGACGTGACGCCGTCTCCAGACGAGACGCGCGAGATGAGGGCCAGGAGACGGAGTGGACGGGGGAAATAAAATAAGGAATCAGGGAGAGATCCACAAGGTCTGTAGCTCTTCGCTTTTTCTGGTCTAGGCTTCCCGAACTTGTGGTTCTTCTGCCGGGTAGAGAGGGGTTAAAGCGCTGCAGTCTGCGCCTGGCTGCTTGGGACCCGGCGCTGTAAGATAAGATGC
Organism: Raffaelea albimanens; assembly: GCA_002778245.1. NCBI lineage: Eukaryota > Fungi > Ascomycota > Sordariomycetes > Ophiostomatales > Ophiostomataceae > Raffaelea > Raffaelea albimanens. Next base: position 2,902,773 of record PCDJ01000001.1, read on the forward strand.
GAGCCCACTGTATTAGGTGGGCGAAAAGAAAGGCAAAAGCAAGGTAGGGAGACCGGCAGCAGTGACAGGCAAGAGAGCCCCAGAACGCCACCAGAAGAAAGAAGCAAGGCAGCAAAGTCAAAGCGAATTGCTGCAACCAAACAGGTCAGTTTGGCACGACAGAAACTTACAACGTCTTCTAACTGCCGGCAGCGCACTGTCTCTCGCCAGATCCAACCGTTGGCCGTGCTGGTCGTGGTGCGGCAGCACAAGCCCATTGACTCGTGCGATTCTAACCCGTCTGAAACGGAAGCTTGGGCGCTTTCCTTTCCTTTTGTCTGCGCTCTTTCCTTCTTTGTTTCTCGTGCCTGTCTCCTGGCGGCCTTTCAGCTCTCCAGCTCTCCTGTGTCTCGGCTCTTCACCCGCTTCTCGCCTCTCGCCTCTCGCCTCTCGCCTCTCACCTCTCACCTCTCGCCTCGCACTCCCTGGTCTGTGCCTGATGCTGCAGTTGGCAGGGTGCTGACATGCAGCTCCCCCCTCCCCCCCCCCCCCCCCCCCCAGTACCTTGCATTAGCCCAACAAACTCCAGTTTGCCTTGTCTTGGGTGCCCTGTCGGCGGTGCCCTGTCAGCGCGTTTCAGGGTCCCTCCTGCTAGGGCCCGACGACTCGTTTTAGTGCTGTCGTCTCCAATTGCCACACCTAGACCACCGGCCGACGCTGGTGTTGTAGCGGGTTGCATTTACCTGTTCAAGCTCCAACGATCTTGGCTGGTGGCCCCCAGACCCATTCTGCGACCCGTTTTCGCAGCTCCATTTTCCAGAGCAGCAGCTACTCAATACCCATTGCAACCCAACTCGACAAAAACCCGCCCCTGTGCAGCCCTGCAAATGACATCTACAGCCTGCGAGTAATCACAAAGAACGAGCCAGGCAGCAAAAAAAAAAAAGTTTGAGAATAAGATACAAAATACAAAACTGCAGAAACCCCCCGTCGTCAGCCCCCATTGCCGTAGATCCTCGCCCCCAAGTTTTTTATTTTTATTTCTGCTTAATTTCCAATTTCCAATGGACGAGGCTGCGATACCATGCGACCCTCTCCGCAAACTGACTAGTTCAGCCTGGCGAGCCTAACCGATATTGCTTGTTCCCGCGCCCCAACTCTATTATTCCGCTTCATCATTTTTTATCAATCTCGATCCGCACTGGATAACCTTATTGCAGCACAGCACGTCAAGAAATGCGCAATGAAGTAGAAAACGCCCGAGCCATTTCACACAGGACAGCAGCACGAGCAGCCCCAGTGTTTTGGTCATCAAATTCCGTCTTGTTTGCTTGTATCATTTTTTTTTTCGTCATTTTTTGTCGTTTTGGAAAGTCTCATATCGAACGCTAATATTTTTTAAGATACGTAAGAAAAAGAGCCGACACCCATCACGAATTCCCATTTCGCCAAGGACAATACTCCTCAAAGTTTCCATGTGCCTCGCAAACACGTTTGCTTCTGTTTGGATCCCGGCATGTGGATAGTTGATGGAGGCAATAGACACGTAACCAAGGATGCAGAGGATGCAGTCCAACAGCCATGTTCGAGTGTTCAACAGCAACATCCCAGCAACTATGCGGACCATCACTTTGGACAAGAGAACAGCACAGCTTTGGAGCCCCAAGTGTATTCTTGATACAGCCGTATTCCTCTTGGCCTCTGATCCATCAAGCCCCTCTCCCCTTCCTTATTCCGCAACGTCTAATCGTCTTCTGGCGGTAGCTCGTCGTCGATGTACCGAATCAGTGATATCCGCATCTCTGTGGTATCGTTTCCGCGCAGCACATCGCTGATGAAATGCGCCTCCACCTGCACCTGCACCATCTCGAGTGCGCCGCGCAGGACGCCGCAAAGAATGTTCGAGTACCAGAGCTCGTCCTGGGCGCGGCCGTCGTCGGGCAGCTCGACAAAGTCGGCGAGTGGGTTTTCGTCGAACACGAGGGAGAATTGCTTGCCGTCGCTCGTCCAGTTTGTGATTGTAGGTGACGTGTTTAAGAAAATTTTGAATCCAACCTTATTTGTTAGCCATGGAAAAGAGTGAGCAGAATAAGGACAAGATAACAAAAGAATGAGATTATAGGAGGAACACACCTTGGCAATCATGTCGGCCGTTTCCCTAAAGTTGTTGCAGCGCTTCATGCTGACCGACTTGGCCAGGTAGTCTTCTATTAAGCGGAGGCCGATGTTGTAGCCCATCTTGTCAAGCTGCTTGTTCACCTCGACGTAGTCATTGTCAAAATCCTTGCACAGCTGTGCCACGATCGTTCCGTAGGTCAACGTGACCAGCTCAGCGTTAACCTTGTCTATCCGGGTCCTGGTTTCGAGGTTCGTGTGGTTAGGTCGAGGAACAGGAGATAGCGGCCAGCACAAAGGGATAGACTCGGATGCGACAGGCTCCGCTTTGTCGGGTAGAGGGCAAACTCACTTCCATATTCTACAACAAAATGTTAGCTTCTTCCACCAGCACAGGAATGGCGCATCACCGCTTCAGAAAGGGGGTCGAAGTGCCGTTAGGCAGCAGGACAGGGACGTACTCTTCACCCACGCGGGCGGCTTTGGCGGCCGACATCCTCCTTCTAAGAGCTGGCAATTACAAAAGCAATAACTTCCAGCTGAAAGTAGTCCGTCGAAAAAAGAAAGGGGGGAGGAGGAAGGGCAGGTCGGGAGCCTCGGTCGCAACGGTGATGTTGATGGTAGTTCGTGCCGTTGGTGGAACAGCCAGGTCTGGAGTGGGTTCTGCCGCCCGATAAGGGGTCCGGACCCACTATTCATGCTGCGATAAGCTTGGACGATGAGGAAGCATGCATGAGGCGGGCATGGAAAATTGGATTTTGCGGAGCTTCAAGCAAAAAAACAACAACAGTAGACCAACGCAGTTCAAACCGGCACGAAGACGAGTCGCGACAATTTGATTCCTCCTTACATCCCCTAGCCGAATTTCTCAATTACTCCTCCGCCTATAACCTACACACCACATAGTCGAAATGTCGGCCGAAAAGAGACGCGCATCCAACACCGAGCCCGGCACGCAGCTGGTGAAGCGGCCGAACTTGGGAGCTGGCGAGGGCAGGTCGGGAGGCTCGAACAGCAATGCGCTTGTCCAGGCGGTATGTTTGAATGCTGTACTCGGGGGCAACTAGAATGCGAAGCTAACAGCCGTTGTCACGAACAGGTCCCAAGAACAAGCGGTCTTCAGGCACCAGTGATGCAACTCACGGGCCACGCAGAAGAGGTGTTCTGCGCAAAATTCGACCCGAGCGGCAACTTGATTGCTTCTGGCTCCATGGATCGATCAATTTGTATGTACTCTTTGCCCAAGGGAGTCCGTTAAAGCTGCGCCGCATATATGGCTAACCACCTGCCCACAGTGCTTTGGCGAACCTACGGAGACTGCGAAAACTACGGCGTCCTGACTGGCCACCGCGGCGCTGTCCTTGACCTGCAATGGTCTCGCGACTCTGACATTGTCTTTTCTGCCTCCGCCGACATGCACCTTGCCAGCTGGGACCTTACCTCGGGTCAGCGCATCCGCCGCTACGTCGGTCACGAAGAGATTGTCAACACCCTTGATATCAGCAAGCGCGGCGAGGAGGTTTTGTACAGTGGTAGTGACGATGGTTCACTTGGCATCTGGGACCCTCGCAGCAAGAATGCGGCCGACTACATCCAGACCGACTTCCCTATCACAGCTGTGGCCATCTCCGAGGCCGGGCATGAGCTGTATGCGGGTGGCATCGACAACGAAATCAAGGTGTGGGACGTTCGGAAAAAGGATGTCGTCTACACCCTGCACGGTCACCAGGACACTATCACCAGTTTGCGCGTTTCCCCCGACAGCCAGTCGCTGCTGTCGTACGCCATGGACAGCACGGCTCGGACGTGGGATATCCGGCCATTCGCGCCTACAGAGCGGCACATCCGGACGTTTGACGGCGCGCAGATGGGCCTGGAGAAGAACCTTGTGCACGCCAGCTGGGACCCGCAGAGCAAGCGTGTCGCAGTGGGCTCCGGCGACGGCTCCGTGATTGTGTGGTCGAGCGACAACGGCAAGCTGCTGTACAAGTTGCCAGGCCACAAGGGTACCGTGAACGCGGCCGAATTCTCGCCATCTGACGAGCCTATCAGTATGTTTGCATTGCTTACTTTGTCACAATAATTCTCTTTGGATACTTTACTAACAATGGCAGTTCTGTCCGCATCCTCTGACCGGACTCTGATGCTTGGCGAGCTCAAATAATCTATCGAAAATGGTTCCAGCAAAATGAAACAAGGCAGCTAGATAACGGTTCTAGACATGCCATGCTCTAATTTCGAAAGACCATGACGAGAACGCGGCCACAAACGTCAGAACAGCCACGCGGCAGGCAGATTTCATACAGCCTTGTGACGAAGGACGAAGAGGCATATATCACGTCACGCGCCCTCGATGAGGGAGGGAGCCTCTCCTGGATGTTTAGAAACTGGAAACGAGATGGCCGCGATATGATCTTTGGAACTGCCAAGGTTGTGCCATTTTTTGGGGGCGTTCCGAGGCAAGCGCAGCCGAATATGCTCGTCATGGAGGGGATGATGCCACCCGGGTATGACGTCCATACGGGTATCGAATGAGGAGAAGGGTGTACGTGAGTGGGCCAAGCAAGAATGGACATCTTTCCAACCAGAGTCAAGGACGGACGTTGAGTGGACCGGCTGGGCAAAGAATTTGTGCTGCTCTCGAGGTCTTGGCCATGGAACGGCCAGTCCTTTGCGGGACGCTTAGAAGACGGGCTGCCCTTGGCTAATATCATGCCCGTGCCGCTGGGATTGTGTGACATGGACTGGGCAAAAATAAGAGTTGGCAAATCTTATGGCAGGGCTCTTCCTCCCATGACAAAAATCAGAGCCGTTTATGCAATTTTCATGACACCCGGTTATGATGTTGGTAGTATATATGAGGCGTTCTCCAATCTACACGGGGATTTCTTATTGAGAAGAGAGACAGACCTGCAAAAAGAAAGCCTCGTGGTCCACAGATCGGCGCCGCATGGCTCGCTTATCTTTCCCAGCAAGAACAAAGAACGCATCTTCAGACAATCTTTTTGCACAGCCATGCATGATGTACCGGGCCAGCAGGTTCCACGCAGAGCAGAACGAATTACCAGCAGTGGTGTATGGTTTTCGGTATTTTCAGCGTTTCGAGCGTTTGTGAATGTCCACAGATACATTGCGGACATGTTGCGTTTACATGGTTGCGACGGGGTCTCCGTCGCCTATCTCATCACGGAGATTTGCAAAGCATCTGTCAGTATTCCGTCGGGTGTTTTTTCTTTTCTTCTTTTTCCAGTCAAGTGGTTTTCTTTTTCCTGTTGTGCCATCCTCCTCCTGTCTGTTCGCGTCTGTTGACGCACCCCGTCGGACATCCCCTGGATTCCAAAGCTTCAAACACAGAAGAAACACTCTCTGTTGTTTTTCTTGTTTACCTGGCTGCCACTGTCCGTGCCAGAAGGTGGAAAAAAGTAGGAGTTTGTTTGCTGTGTGTGAGGCCGGAAAAAGAGCCCACAGAGGGAGGCCACGGGCCCGGCGCAGAACACCAGAGATACTTGGCAAGATCCATTGGCTTACACGGCACCTTGGGCCGCCCCTAGCCCACTTGTCGTCCAACAAGTTTGGCCCCTGGCTAGCAGGACCCCTGTTGTTTTCGGGCTAGCGCGGCTTCAGGATCCGAAACGCTACGCAACGAGGCCTGCCATTCGCTGGCCCCCTGCATGAATACACCGTACATGAAAACCGCACTCTCAACCACATGTTGCCTGCAACCCTCCACCCATTCATCCCCCCCTTTCACCTCACCCTATTCATGCAACAAGGCCTGCCGTGTCACAGATGGGCCCCGTCCCCTGCCTACCAAGCTGGCTCGCTTTTGAGTGACCGTACGTGCTCGCACTACTAGTCGTCTGGCAGAAAGCGGCTCTGGCTGCCCTCCAGCTCCAGATTGGGATCTGCTTCAAGATATGTGAGATGGGTACTATTTGTATGGAGTAGAAACCGTTGGAAGGGCCAAAACGGGGCAGGGGTGTTCATCTGCGGGTCGAAATGGGCACAGGGTGAAGATTTGCGTTTAAAATTGGGGACACAGACCCGGAGTGAGACGGACATGTCTTCTGTGCTCGCTCTTTCACGAAGAGGATGCAAAGTATCGTAATGGCTCCAGCCTTATGGGGGCGTGCCCGGGTCTGGGTGACCATGCAGCGGCCGGTGGCATTCGTAGCTTGACTACTGCAGAGTTCCTGATCCTATCTACTGTAGCCGAGTTGTTCTCCACTAGCACATGTCAGAACGGCCAGAAAGAGGCAGAAAAAGTAAAGATAGCATCACGACTATTGAAGCTTAGGCAAGGGAGGGGGGCCAGTTCTCAATGAGGCCTCGCTCGAGAGCCATCGTACCCTCGTGGTCCATTTTCGTCTCTTTGTTGCAGTCGCTTCACAGGGCCCCCTCCCTCGGCCCATCCTCTTCGTATTGTCCAGTTGGGTTGGTCTGTGTGCGTGTCCGCCGTGCTGTTGGACGGGGCCCATTTGGCTGGGAACACCAACCCTGACCAAGAGATGTTTCTGCTCTGCTACACGGCGCCTACTATGTGCCCTCCAGCCGAGGCGCCTACCACGCCCGATCTGACGTTCTGGGCCCACCCCCTGCTTCCCACAGCCTTGACTGTGGTGTCTGCTGGCTCGTTTGCGCCAGAGTGGGAGGACGTGCACCGGCGTGCGTGTGTGTGATTGCGGTGGCATCCAGCAGTAGGGATAATACGTGGAGGAGCATCGACCCTGCTTCTCACACGCTCTTCTCACACCCTGCCAATATCGTGCGTATCTTGATTTTCTGGTCCTGCTTGCTTGTTTTTTTTTTTATCATCTTTCCTTTCTGTCCCTCCTGTCCTCCGTCGCTCTTCCAAGGCCGGTCCGCGCCCATTCCCCCGAAAGTTGACCTTTCTCTATCACATACCGGTCACACCCCCCTCTGCCGCTTTCGCTTTCTGTTTCTGTTTCTGTTTTTCTTCTTTTTTGCTTTTTGCTTTTTCTTTTTCTTCTGCGTTTGCGTTTGCCTCCGCTCGTGTTTGCCGTCGCTTCTCCTGGCTCTTTCGCTGGCCTCGTGCTTCTGGAGGGCTGTCTGACTTTCTCCTCCTTGCCCCTTGCATTGCACTTGGCCTCTGGCAAGCCATACGTCTGTTTTCGCTGCAATCCATTGGCTCTAGAGCGTCCATATTTGGGTTTGTGCTTCCTTTTGCCCTCCTGCATTGTCCACCCCCAACTTTCCCTTTCCTAGCGTCGCTCCCTGCAGTGGCGGCTTCGGCATTGCCTCTGGTCCACTCGATTTGGAGCGACAGCGTGTGTGGCCAAACCGTAGCGAACCAGCCTCGAGGAAGACTGCTAACGGGTGTACGAAACCGAAAGAAACTCGAGCGACGACACGCAGAAAAAAGCAAGGCCAACGACGGCCACGAAATAGAAAGGGTGTCCCCCGACTTGCAGCCGTCTTCGCCTCGAGGCTGCATGCACCACCACGAACCCCCCCTTTCTCGTTCCGTCGGCGGCCAATAATCCGACCAGGCCAGAGCCTGGCCGAAACCTGGTGTTGACACCAACGCAGAAGGAGCCGCGGGAAGGCCAAAGCCGTGTCGTGCGCAGGTTTGCGTGGAGAAACAACAACACGATTAAAAAGGACGACGGGTCTCGTTCCTTTGGACAAAGTGCAGGTGTCCAGCAAAGACTGCCGCCGTGCTGCCGCCGTAATCATTCTGGACAGTCTCGAACGAGGCAGTGCTCTAGTCCTCACTTTTAAGCGCCCTCGCATCCAGCCGCAAGATAATGGGAACACCCTGAAAACCAACATCGACGACAATTCCGTTTTGTCTGGAGGCTGTTTTACAGCGCCAAAAAGCTTGGAGGCTCCACCCTTTGCCCAGTCTTACAGTTCGCGGCTTCACTTACACACATGCCAAACATGGACATCTTTCGCAACGCCCGCCAGAACTTCCTGCGCCGCCAGGCCGAGGACGAGCAAGCCGACCTCGAGCGCCAGCAGGCGCGGGAAGGCGCCCTGCGGCTCCAGAGCCAAGATCAGCAGCGGCCTGATCCCGAGATGCTCGAGCGGCAGTCTCCTCTGGTGCCGGCAGGCCCATCGCCGGCCGGTTCGGTTCTGCGCCGGTTCGCCGACCTGCCCCGACCGTCGATGCCCTCCTTCTTGAGCCGCCAGTCCGGCCAGACCAACATCACCAACACTACAACTACCAGTAACAATAATAATCACAACCTCCATCCTGCCAGCAGCTACTACACAAGTCACTACAGCAGCAGCCGGTTTAGTGACGGCGGCGACGGTGACGACGAAGAGTCCCGCGTGGGCCTACCCCCAAGCCACATGTACGACTCCGACCGTCAACGCCAGAACCGCTACGACCTCTCCGAGAATGGCGACGACGAGATTGTGTCGCCCAAGACACCCCAGTTTGGCATTGGCATGCCGCCATTACCTTCCACACGTCTGCACCTGCCGAATCTGCAGCGGACGTGGACACAGGGGTCCAATGGACCGCCGTCCCGGCCGGGCACGTCCAGGTCGCAGTTCCACATGTTTGGTGCTCTTGGAAGCGGCAACAACAGGGCTGCAGCCGGCCACAACCAGCATGGCGAGCATCAAGAGCGGGATCGTCTGCCGCTGCTGGCTGACCCAGTGCCTGCCATGCCAGCTACACACATCCATGGCCATTCTGGTGCGCAGCTGGACGATGACGATTTCGTCGTTGTCGTTGAAGACCAGGAGGATGACGCCAACGACAACAGTCGCAGCGGCCGCCGCAGCCGGAGACGGCGCTTCAACGGCACTGACCCGGCCGAGGTGCATCTCGTCGAGATGGCCGAAGACGGTCGCCGGCGCCGGCGCCGGCGCCATAACCAGCAGCAAGAAAACCAGCATTCACGACATGGCCACAGCCACAGCCATAGCCACAGCCATAGCCACAGCCGGAACCACCGCCATCGCCCTCATCGTGACCGCAGCGGCAACTCGAGCAGCAATGTCACCGCAACCAACACCAGCAACAACTCCAATTCCCGGAGTAGCTCCAGCGGCAGCCGTCATGACAGGCGACACCGTCACCGGAGACGCCGTGAAGCCGCTCTTGCCAATGGCGGCGGCGGTGTCCAGCCGGGCGAGAGCTCCCCCATCTCCCCATCGTCCTCCCGCAACAAACCCCATCCCAAGCATTTTCTCGGCTGTCTCCCCTGGGTCCGCGCCTTCCGCACGCGGTCCTACATTATGCGGTCTCTGATTTCGGGCATCGTCTTGGTGATCATGCTGGCCATCTACCTGGGCCTGCTGCTCACTAAGAACATTAGCAACAATGAGTTTTCCATCCTGCTGCTGCTGCTCATCCTCTTCACGGCCATTTTCTTCTGCCACGCACTCATCCGGACGTGCATGCTGGTGACCCGCCCCAAGGCGGTGCGCGACCGCGAGGCGGAAGAAGAGGGCCGCCGCCGCCGCCGCCGCAATGGCGGGCCGTTCGGGATGGCGCCGGATCTGAACCACCCGGGCGGGTATGCCATTCCGCGGCGGCCGATCCGGGTTGTCCTGGCGCGCGACGAAGAGGCCGCCGGGATTGAGAGTGTAGCGACCAAGGTGCAGCCCCCAGCGTACGGTCTCTGGAGGGAGAGTGTTGTAAGTGCCCCCCTGCCATAGGCGACAGCCTTTATGCCCCTAGGCGGCAGCCTTTATACCCACCCTAGCGATCGCCTTGTCTTCCTAGGCGAGCTTTTCTGTCGCATTTTCTTACCCTTCCATACCATTTTTTCAAACACCCACTAACAAACAGCGCGTCGATCCAAACCGCATCTACTGGCAGCGCAACGAAGCCGCCGAGATGCAGACGATTGCCGAGATGCGGGCGGCCGGAAGCGGCGACCCCCATTCGACTCCCCGCCCGCAGACGTCGTCCACGGCCGCTCCCCGCCCGCCGTCGTACGCTTCCGACGACGGTGTCGAGTACGTTGTGGAGGCGCAGCCGCGGTCGATTGCGCCGGCGGCGGCGGCGAGTCCTTCGGGTGGCGGCGGGAACGGGATCGAGATTATGCCGATGCCGATGCCGCTGCACCCAGCCGAAGCGGGCCGTGTCGGCATGCCGGCGGCGTGGTGAGGAGGAGGAGGTTGTGGTCTTGCAGACCACATCCTGCCACTTTGTCGAGTCTGTACAAGTACGCGAGGGTCTGCTTTGATTTAATTAGGATTGAGAGTGTGTGATTTTTTTGTTTTATTTTTTCTGTTTTCTGCTTTTTGTTTTCTATTTTCTACAATCCTTTGAGCATGGAAAGCGTGGCGGGCGTTCTTGGGGGCGAATTCAAAAGGGAAACAATGGGACAAAGCGATATTGTTTTTACAATTGTCAAGTCAAGCTGACAAAGTCGACTATTTATTTTCGAGAATATCAGATATTTATTTATTGCTACAAACAATTGGTTACCCTAAGAATGTGATACTTTGCTTATAAAAACCAGACGGTTTTTCATTGGTTCTCGTCAATTTTTGTTCAAAGGCATTTGATATTTCTCTTTTGATTTTTCTTCTGATTTCTATATTTTTTGTCGGCAACTGGTGGTGCCGCTTCTTGCCTGAAATGATTGTTTTGTTTTTCTTACAAGACGCCGGTGATCGAGAACATACCAAAAGTCATACTGACACAATCTCGATAGCTTTGCAAATCTCGATGTGATGTTCATCAAATGCATTCAATGATAGTTCTAGATTTGACTGGCCTGGGCAGTTTTATTTTATTTTATTTTATTTGCTTCCCCCGTTCTCCCTTGACTTATTTACTCTTCTCTCTTCCGTCTCTCACTTCGTGTACATGTGTTACAAAATTCTGACGAGCTTCCCAATCGGGACTGTCAAGACTCACCCAGAAGGCTGATCTGAATCTGTAGAACGGGGTTTGCCCAACTTGGACCGACTATTATCTGCAAGGCCAGCCTCGGTCGGGCTCTGATGTCTCTGGAGGCTCAGCTCCAGATACCGAGGGCGTAACAGACCTTGTCTATCTGAAGCCAGTGAGGCAGTACACGGCAGCTCCGGCTGTGTATCGATCAAGCTTGTAATACCAAAGGCCTTGCCTTGGGAGATGTCAGGCAGATTCGCATCAACGCATCTAATATCTAGATATTCGCCTTGCCCTGGTAACCAGCTCCAGGTTGGACAAACCTAACCATGCATGCATGCTGTGAATGAGGCAAGCCCGGACGGCATCACAAGGCTATTCCGCAATTCCCTCAAAATGTGCACAATCATGTACTTTTGTCTCACCGGTGAGGAGGAGGAGGCTGTTATCTCGTCTTTTTTTTTATGCTGGCTGGGCTAACAAGGCAGCAGCCCCTCCTTCAGCGACGCAGATGCAGAAGCATAGCCCGCGGCATTCGGGGATGCTACCCTGCATTACAAGAGTATTGCTTCCGTCGATGCCAGCAGAAGCCAGCCAAGCGGAACTATCCTACGGTGGGACGGCACAAGGCAAAAGGCCCAAAGGGCCTAGGCCAGATCCGTAGGCGAAAAAAATAAGAGAAGGTGGCGAATCAGAATTAATAATAGCAAGATAAATTGGTACTTTGGCAACGCAGCGGGATGGCTTCGCTAAAAACTCCTTTGGTAACAGCCGGCAGGTCTCCCCATTGCTGCTTTTTTCGAGGTCTCCGGGGATGTGTTGCCGTGTTTCATTGTCGAGTTGCTCTTGCTGCTTTGGGACATTCGCAGAAGGTCTCGTGGCTTGCAGCTTCCCAGGTTTCCCAGGTTTCCCAGTTCTTTTGCAGGTTTCCCCTCTTCCAGTTGAAAAAGTGGCAAAACGGGGGGAGGGAGAGAGACGCGCGATGCGAACAGCCGAATCGAGATTTGTTGGGAGGAGGCAAGATTTCTTGTTGGCGAGGGATTGACATCATACACGTAGCCCGTCCCGTTAGCAGCATTCACAACCAAAAACCGCCATGACTGTTATCTTGCAGCGATTGCTGGGTGGTTCTGGTGTATTACACGGTTTCGAGGGCGCCAGGTTTCCAGACCGGTGCGCCGCATGGAGTGTCTTGTTGCAGCATCAAGTATCTTTTCGCTCAGATACATGCGCCAGGTATTTTCTGATACACAATACTTGGGAAATCGAAAAAATAGGCGGAAACAGTTAGCGGTTTGCATGGTGGTAGCGCTGGTGGTGGGGATCTGAGGTGATTGGCCGGCAGGTTTTTTTTGGTCCGATGCAGCATCAACGTTCGTGATGATCGTTGGGTGCCCCGGCTGTCAGCGGTGTGCGCAGAGTAGTAAGATACGTAGTGTAGTGTCTTTTTTTTAAGCGACAAAAGGCCCCTCTTCGTATCGTCTCGCCCGGGTCCGCAGCTGCAGGCACACAGCGCCGACCCAGGATAGGAAACGGGGAGAAGGCAACGGAAAAGATGGGGTGCTCAACTCTCCGAGAACAGGCCACGATGCGTCCCTCGGGTCTGGCTATCGTCGGCTGCCAGAGGCATCGAAATGTGCAGCTGCGCAAAGCCTGACCGCTCTGTGAGCGCCCTATCTCACGGCACTCGACCAGAGGAAACTTCCCGATACGCCGGAAGAAAGCCGTTGGAGCATCCCACAAAGCACAGCACGCCCGCCAATTGACGGCAGTGGCATCAGCAAGCACGTTGTTTTTCGTGCCTTCGGCGAGTAGTGCCCCCCAGTTTTTTTGCAATCATTCTGCGTTGTTCTGTGTCTCGCCACGGCGGTGCTTGCCAAAGTCACTCCCCCCCATCGATAGCTGCTGCAGGCCGCTTCCACGCCAAACCCGAGAGAGCTGCATTCCGCTTGCAGCTAACCGGAAAAACCGTTAGCGAATATGCAGACAAAGACCCCCCCGGACGTCAGACACACCCACCCGCTCCACTGGGAGAAGGGAAGAAGTGCGGCGAAGGGGAAGTCCCAGGCACACGTTTTGCCTTTTCTGCGCCGCGCCTGCTGCGTGCCTCCTGAGTGTCTCCTGTGCGCCTGCTGCTTTGGCTCTTCCCGTCTCTGTCTGTCGGCGCCGTTGTAACTCTGTATCTCGCATGCATTCTGAGATAAATTCTATACTTGTCTTACCATTAGCCCGGCCAACACACAGATGTCATTAGAAGCCCTAGCTAGGGGCAAACAAGAGGTCAAGACGCTAGGCAAGGCAGTGCTCGCCGTTTTCACGGTGCTCGTAAGTCCACGTCGATACATCTCCGTCGAATGATGCTGGGGAAGTTTCTTACGTATCTGCCACGCGCTAACAAGTCGCCGCAGTGCGCGCCCTGCGGGAGACTGTGTAGCCTTGACGAGCCGCCAGCGCCTTTGCTTGCATCGCAGTTTCCTTGCAAAGGTACTCAGCAGCGAGAGCCAGCCCGATCCCTCCACAAGATAACAGCACCCTCCTCTTGCGTGACATCCAGGCCAGATAGCGGCGAGGAAGGCGCTCCATGCTTCCTCGGTAGGCACAAGTCACTCTCGGCTAGGATGTTCATCGTTCCTTCCCCATTCGAAGCACACCGTGTTAAATAGTCCCGGCCTGCTGGTACATAGTCTCTACTTTAATGAGCCGTCTCATTCCATACAATAACCTTAATATTGGGCCGACTAAGCAGGTATCTCAGATGTACCTTTTCTTGGAATGCATTGCGCCTACCTAATTTTTTTGCCCTTCGAATTTTTTTTGCGCCAGCGCGCTACAGTCTTTTTACTCTTTTTTTTTTTTTTCCGCCTGCGCTAAAAGTTTCAAGCCATCCTTTCTTTGCCGTTGGTCGCCGCCACAATCGCCTCCCCCAGTGTCATTGCTCCTTCCCTTTCCACATTTTAAATTTTTATATCTTAGTATTTTTTTTTTACTCTTTCCCCTCTTCTTGATCTTTTCTACTCCTTCCTCTTTTTTCTCTCCCTTTCTTTCTCCTTTCTTCAAATATCCACACCACACGTTGTTTTGATCATCACCAAATAAAACACTCTTATCTGGGTTGTTGCCGGTGTTGCTGTCGGAAGAAGTTGTCGCGAAGGCTGAAGTCGAAGTTTTTTGGAAGGAATTTTCTTAAGGTTTGTCAAATATCCCCTTCGGATCTCTCAGGCGCTCGCCTCGAGTGTCTCGATCCCTCTTTGTGTGTGCCTCACATTCCCTTCACCCTATTCCTCTACCCATCTCGTCCCGTCCACCTCACCTGGGCCTGTCTGTTCCGTCTTGACCACCTCGTCGCATTCCGATTTCTCGACCGCACGAAAATTTCCGGGCAAAAGCACCCATGCCGTTATCAACGCCGACGATGTGCGCCTGCTTCTCCTCAGACTGGCTGTGGCCTATTTGCGCTGGCTCTGCGATACCCGCCAGGCTGCCACGGACGATGCGCCGACCCTATGAGCTGAGAAAACTTTTCTCGCCTCATCTCTCGTTATCACGCCCCGCTTGCCAGGATGGGGTCTTCGCTTTCACCACTATCCCAAGTCGCAAAATGATTAAAAAGCCGAGCACGCCTATACGAACACACACATACTCTCCGGAAGCCTTGCCTTTTCTTCAACTTTGTTCCTTTGGTGCCCTCTCTTCTGCCGCAGAATTTACCATCCCTGCACTTGCTTCCATCGGTACCGTTGGCATGGAAAACAAAAGAAAAACTTTTCTTGAGAGCTACATAATCCTACCGGCTATCTTCCTGTGATCCTTCGGCCGCCTGCATTGCTTCTGGCAAAGAAGTGCGCTGGCTCTGGTGCCTTTGCATTGCTCTGGCTTGTACGTCCCGCCAATGTGGATTGTGGGAACATCAAACACTGCCGGGAGCCGGGAGCCAGGAGCCAGGAGCCAGGAACGCCTTTTTCTTTTGTTGCCATTTGGTTCCGATGGAGGAGGACTGCCATGGCCGCCTCCGATCGACCATGTTGTACAAGCCTCATGCATCCTGCAGGTCTGGCCAGGCGAGGCACTGTAGAATACGACAGACCTGGAACAAATCAGTCGCGGCCATATATCCGAGTCCTATTGGCGTCGACGTCTCGCAACACGGTTTCCCAATACTGGATTTGTTTCTCAACTGACGGACTAATTGGACTGTGCGGCCTGTCCTCACAATTTACGCCTGCAAGTCTCGCGACACGGGCAGACTCGGCTTTCACCCATTCACCGTTACTCTCTCGCTACCCTCACCCTACCCCATTCTGCTACACAATGCACAATGCACAATACATAATGCCCAAACCATTGTCAGACATTGGATCAGAGAACGGCGCATGTTCAGACACAGAAGCTAACAGGCGCTTGATACAGAACCCACACAAACAGACAAAATGTCGTCTCTCTCTCGTCGTGCATGCTACAAGTGCGGCAACGTCGGCCACTACGCCGAGGTTTGCTCGTCCGCTGAGCGTCTCTGCTATAACTGTAAGCAAGCAACGCCTTTTTGCTGTTTTTTTTTTTTTGGCCTTTTGGATATCCCGACTGACTCAATTTCTTTCCCTCGCTTAGGCAAGCAGCCCGGCCACGAGTCCAACCAGTGCCCCCTGCCTCGCACCACTGATGCGAAGCAGTGCTACCACTGCCAGGGTCTGGGCCACGTCCAGGCTGACTGCCCTACTCTGCGCCTGACTGGTGGCCCCTCGAGCGGTCGCTGCTACAGCTGCGGCCAGCCCGGCCACTTGGCTGTATGTTACCATCTTTGTTCCATTGACAATTGAAACCCCCACGAAAACCCCAACATTTTTGCTGACATTTTTCCTTAGCGTGCTTGCCCTACCCCCGGCGCCGGTATGGGCCGTGGTGCCCCCGTCCCTCGCGGTGGCTACGGCGGCTACGGCCGTGGCGGCTTTGTCCCCGGCGGCCCCCGCCCTGCTACTTGCTACAAGTGCGGTGGCCCCAACCACTTTGCCCGTGATTGCCAGGCTCAGGCCATGAAGTGCTACGCCTGCGGCAAGCTCGGCCACATCTCCCGCGAGTGCACCGCCCCGAACGGTGGCCCCCTCAACACTGCTGGCAAGACCTGCTACCAGTGCGGCGAGGCTGGCCACATCTCCCGCGACTGCCCGCAGAAGAACACCAACGGTGAAATCGCCGCTGAGATTCCTATGCCTGATGCCAGCACCGTTGCTCCCCAGGCTGCTGCAGTCCCTCCTATTGCTCCGGTTGCTTAGGTGCCACCTGACTTTACTCCTCGCGCTATCGCCTGATCGCTGGTCTGGCACTTGGCGAATATGCGGCAATTTTGGGTTGTTCTACATTGAACACCCGTGTTCTCCTACCGTTTTGTTTTAGGTTTCTTCAAAATCGTCATTTTTCTTTCTGTTTTCTTAAAAACCCGGGACACACCAATGCGATTACCCCCCCCTTCTCTTCGACCACTTGGTTTTTCTGAACCAAAAACTTTATCCTTGTGTTTTTTTCTCTCCTCCGCATTGTACCGGCTCAGTTACCACAATTCTGCGTTTCTTTGGCGTCATCGGTTCTCAATCTTATCTCTTTACAATACTTTTGATTTTCTGGAACACGATGGAAATAAAAAAGAGGGAAGGAAAAGAAAGGGAAGGGACTTGCAGATTCTTGAGGATGTCTTGAAAAAGATCGGAACGTTTCTCTGCAAGACGGATTCTACGTTTCGATTCGAACTGTTCATTTGAGGATGATGGGAACGACGACAGTAATTTCCGTGTTGGTGCTTTTTTCTCTTGGAGCTGGAAAAGCACCCCACGCACCCTTCTTGGAACAAGGAATTTCGGAATATACCCCCGGGAAACGATTTACGACATCATGGGCTACTTATGCGTTGTTGAGGAACTCGGATGTCTCTTCCCTTTTGTTGCCGGCCACCGTTTTCCAGAAACATTTCTCCACCGTTTTGGTGAAGTCGCATATCTCTATGGAGAGGATGCTGCTGATGGGATTTGGGGCCAGGGTTGTCGAGGCCGCCAAATCCCAGAGAGGAGGTGTTGTCGAGGTGTTACACAGTCGCGTTTCATTTTCTCTGTCTGATTGTGGAATATGACTGCTTGTCTATTTTCTGCATAAGGGCAAGAGGGAAAGAAGTGGCGGCCTGTAAGGCAAATGAAACAGTTGATAGCTGGAGGAAATTAGAAGGCAAAAAAAAAGCAGCATGTTGTTCCACTCCATTATATTTTCGCCTTGTTGATATTTGACTGTGTGATTTTCCATCAAATTTATTTCCAGGTATTATGATTCCCCAAAAGAGAAAGAAAACAGTGTAAGCCATTGGCTGGGGGCGACCGACTGATTCAGTAGTCCGGAATCTTCAGCCTCGCATCACGTGACGATTAACGCGAGAATCACAGCCCTGCACGCGAATAATATTGCAAATGAGCGGCAAGGTTGATGTGCAAAAGGCATTTTTTGTAGAAAGCAAGTCAATTTTTAAAAAGAAATCTGAATGAACTAGTCAAGCGATTGTGGTATCATGGATGTAAAGAGAACAAAAAAAAAAGAGGACACAAAAAAGTAAGAGACGTGCACAAGAGGTATCGAACGACATGTCCTCGACGATAAAGCCCTGCCTTCAGCCTTTTTTTTTTCTGTAACAATTGCAAAGTTGTTTCTGGTTCTGCTTTTTTTTTTTTTTTGGTGGGAAAATGTTGATCTCCCCCAGGATTGGAGGAAACCATTTGATGTTTTTTTTTTTTGTTTCTTTTCTGGCTGGATTTTCTTTCTTCATCTGTTCTTTTTTTTAGCTACCCTCCAGAGTGAACTCCAAATAATAGTATAAAAAATCAAGGGCCCGTATATGCAACAGTATATAAGAGACAAAGTGGTAGGTGGGCTTTTTTGCTAATCAAGTAGCAAAAAAAATAAAAAGTGGTTTGTTCAAAAAAAGGTATATATATAAAGAAGCGAAGGCGCGTAAAAAGAAGTCGTTAAAAAAAAGGGCAAAGAAAAGCAAAGCGAGGCTGTTTGCACAAGAAAAGAAGCAAAAATAAATCACACAAAGACTTGGGTGTAGACCTAGTTCTGGTAGACAGCAACGTATGCTGCCTCCAGCATGGCACCGTAGCCACCCTGTGTTGCGCCGTTCGGGTCGCCACTGAATAGCGAGTTAGCATGAGAAATAGGTGTGAAAAAGTTGGAAAAGAGGGACAACATACGGGAAGGCACCGCCAACAGCGACGTTGAGGATGATGTAGAATGGGCTGTGTGCCAGAGTGCTCCAGATGCCGGCATCGCCAAGCTCGCTGCCCGTCAGGGTGAAGTAGACATTGCCATCAAACAGCCACTGGATCTGCTCAGTAGCCCAGTTGTTGGAGGAGCGGTCCCAGACAATAGACCATGTGTGGAACTGGCCGTCGTCGGGAATGTCGACAGCCGAGCCGCGGCCAGTGGTCTCGTCGCACACGCCGCCCTGCGGGCTGCCGCAGTGGACCGTTCCGTAGCCAGTCAGCTGGCCGTTCTTGTTCTCCAGAATGTCGAGCTCGCCGCAGCCGGGCCACTCGGTGCCGTGGCGCATGGCGTCGCCCAGCATCCAGAATGCGGGCCAGATGCCCTGCTTGGAATCGGCCGAGTTGCCGCCCAGACGGATGCTGCCCTCGACGCGGGTGATCTTGCCGGGTGCGGGTGTGACGGTGTCAATGGTCTCGATGCGGCCAGATGTCCAGCCGCCAGCAGCAGAGCTAGACTGCCATGGGACGATCTGGACGGTGCCGCCGCCAGAGATCTGGATGTTGTTGTTGGTGCTTGCGTAGGTCTCCTTCTCGTCGTTGATGCCGAGGTCACCAGTGATGACGTTCCACCGGCTGGTGTCAGGGCTGGATCCGGACTCGCCCCAGAAGTCGTCCTTGAAGGTTACGGTGAAGCCGTCGTAGGATGGGATGGTGGTTGCGGCAACAAAGGCCGGCAGGAGGGCCAGCAGGGCCGAAGCTTTGAGGAACTGCATTTTGAGTTTGGTGATGCGGGCGTGATGTGCAGGAAGTGTTGGAAGTGAGGAGGTTTGTGGGAGACAGGAGAATATATAGATGATGAATATATAAGACTCTTGTGTCTGTTGACCGTTGACTAGCTTCTGGAGCTGTGGTTGTTGGCCAAGTAAAGATATGTGCGGACGTCCGGGTTTGCACTGGGTCTATCGAGCAAGAAACAGGGGTATAAGGATGAACGTAAGGACTGGAAAGCTTGGGTAGAAACTGGCTACCGGCTGAACCTGCAGATTCCAGGGAAAAGAGGTGTGTGGATAACAAAAAGCCCAGTTGGTTGTTGGGAGATATATAAGGAAGGATGTGTAAGGCAAGAGAAGAGAAGCAAAAAAAGGGATGGTTTTGTTTTTCTTTCTGTCTCGACAACAAGAAGGAAGGGCTCAAGAGATAAAAAGGATTGTAAAGGTGTGTAACTGAGAAAGGAATGCGAGGCTTTTTGTACCGGCAAAGGGAAAAAAGAGAAACAAGAAAGGGACGTGAAGACCAGCAACAGGTTTAAGGAAGAACTGTAGGAGATAGAGATCTAGTAAGGAAAACAAACAAGAGGAGGAGAGAAGTCCGGGAAAAAATGCGGGTGGGACGGTAGGAAACATGCTTGATGATATATATACACAGAGAGAACGGCACGGAGGCAGAGCAGAGACTGACGGGGGGGTGGAGGGTAGACCGAAAGGCAGGGGTGGCCAGACAAGAGAGATGGGACGAGATGGGACAGGACGAAAGAGTGGATGGACACGGCCAGTGGCACTAACACACATGGCCGGCCGTGTCCATAGCTGGTGGGAGAGAAGGGGGGGGGGGGGGGGGGGGGTGTGGATGGAAGACAAGAGAGATACCTTGCGTCTGTACTCACACACGCATGGAGTGTGGGTGGACTCCCAAGATCCTGCCGGCGCTGTCCACCTGGCTGGCGTTGCGCTGTGGGTGCCAGTGGCTTAGGGGGGGGGCAGCATGAGTGGTCTGGGCTTGGCTGGGCCATCCATGGACCATGACTCCATGCTGCCCTATCCAGGGGGGTTCAGAAAGAAAGAAACAAACGGGGAACGACAGAACAAACTACTTTGTTTGTGTCTTGGTGAAGGGTCTCCGAAGTCCCGGCCGCCTGTCAGGAAAGGGGCACAAAAGCGAAGGAAGGGGTAAAAACAATGCTACTGGGGCTGGCCGGCGAGTAGGAAGCCGTGGCGGGCATTTCAAGCGGTGCAACGAGCAGTAGGCCAGGAGAAGCATGCAGTGTTAGCTGTGCTAGTTTGCTCTTATGCAGTGCAGTTAGGCGTCCCCGGAGAAGAAGCAAAAACGCTACTATTTTATTTCACATGTACCTGCGTCTGGCAGGAGAGGGGAAAGAGGAAGAATGGACCAGACGGAGCGTCAGAAGGAACAGAAAAGAAGAAAAGAAGCATACTCTGAATTGTGTGCAAAAGCTGGAGGAGCCAGTCTCGAGGCGCTCCGGTTGCCGAAACAGGGGTGGGATTGTCCTTGTGGAGGGCTCTGATTGGGGCGCAAGAGCGCAGGGTAGGCCCGGTCCCAGGTGTAAGTCGACGGAGGGCTAGGGCGATCATTAGGCGGGTTGGTTTCGGCTGCCGAAGACGAGGCCGGTTAGCAAGCGACGATTTTTTGCAAGTGAAGCCATTTATTTGGCTGGTGATATCTTGGCCTTTGGGTTCTTTGACCTGGGCTTCATCGTGCCTGCCGTTCTTGATTTCTTAGTCACCGCCAAATGGCAACACCACGCATGGCAACCCGCGGTGAAAACCAGTTTTGCAAACTGCACATAAATAGACACCCATGCGCATAATTGGCAATTTGGGTGTGCTATAAGCGGACGACGAAGCATACACTGACGGGCGGGACGGTGGAGCGCAAATGGGCGAAGTTGGGCAGCCAGCCATTGTGGGCTGTATTTTCAGTATTATCTTAAATTGGGTGTTCCTGCGTTCTGGCTCAGGGGAGTTACAGTGGGTAGTTCCGCCACCAGCACGGAGGGCTGGCCAATTACAGGGGCGGCCATGGGGAGCAGCCTATTGGAGCAGGGCTACGGGCGACTGCCAAAAAGAGAAGCAGCGACCAAGCGACAAAAAAAAGATGCGAGCAAAAATATGACAAGACTGCCAAAAAAAGACAAAAAGGCCGAGCTGGCGATCCTCGAAACAATGACAGGCACCAGAGAACCAAAATAAAGCAACGGACAGGGGACATCGCAGAAACACAAAAGGGAACATCGCAGAAATCAGATGAACAGGACCGCCCAAGACAGCCCTGGCGGAGCCACACAGCCAGTCAAAGGGTCGAGACGGCCAGGACGCTACGTTTCCCCTGGCTTCTCTCCATTGCGACCCTTTTCCATCACGACGTTTCTCCATTCTGCAGGCCATTCCTCCAGTGCGCTAGAGTCTGTTCCCCATCGCCGCCCCTTCCGTCTCTGTTGGGACCTTCCGGTCTAAGAAGCCTACCGTTGAAGCGCCTCTGCACCCTTTGCACAGGGGCCGCTCTACTCCCCAAAAAGGCATGTGAAACACTTTGAAGTGGACCACACTCCTGGGCCAGCCAGCCAGGGGCGATAGAGGGATGGACTGGAGACTTTCGGGCGGCACTACGACGGCGGCAGACTGTCTAGGCTGGACGGTCGGGGGCCAACCAATGGAAACGACGGGTTCTTGGCAGACAGACGACTCCCTGGAGCGCGCGCAAAGGACAAGACAAGACGACAGGAGACGACAAGAGACAACAATAGACAAGCAAAGTCTCTAGCTGGCAGCGAGTCCTCGGATGGGGCTTGTGGGCGGCACCGTCATGCCAGGCCTGCAGCTGTCAAGTACCGGGCAGAGTGACCGGGTTTGTTGTAGGCGAGATACGAACGAACTGGTAAGGATTTCTCGCGTATCTCAAGACGAAGCACTTCGTGTCCACGCGAGTACTTCGTATCTATTGCAAGCACGATACGATGTTATGCACGGCTGCATCTTCTATTAATTTTTTTGGGGTGCTTTTTGCCCCCTCCTTTATGGAGGCAGGGAACAACGCGGAAACGACGAGAGAAAAGCAGCCTAGAAAGAGGCGAGCAGACTGGACGGGGACTGGAGGCTGGAGGCTACTTTGTATTATGGAGTAACTACGCAGTACATTGTAACTGACAACATCCTTGAACAGAGACACAACCACAACCTCAAGCCTGCCCAGGCCATCCATACCCACAGCCAGGCCGCATCGACTAGTCTATCAAAGACCGCAAGGGAGCCGCTCGTCTTTGCCCATGCTCGCTCGCCCTCGCAGCCCCAACAGCAGGCATTCGGCCTGGATGGGCACTTGTTGGACCCTTTTTTGTGCCAACGCACAGCGAGGGTGGCCACACCAGACCGCATAGACATTTGCAACACGCAGTACACACATAGTAGTAGTACGGCCGACACGAGATCCGCTCTATCGGTGTGCAGCTACCAACAGAGGTATCTTACGAAGTACGGCGTAAGTACGTCTTGCATCTTGCATGTACGAACACGACATTTGCATGCTCGTAGTGGTATGCCGTGCATTTCTTGGTCTGTTTTTCTGGCTGCTTCCTGGTCGATTCCTGGCTGACTCCCGGTTCAGCCCCGAGATAAGAGGCAATCCTGGAGCAAGTCTACCTCGTACCCAACCCAAGGACTCTCCAAGAGCCCAAGGCAGAAAAAACGGTCCCATCCAGCTGCAAGCGTGAGTGGGTAGCGGCAATGTCGGTCTCTGTCCTTAAAATAGGCTCGTGAAAGAAACAAGCGAGAGACACGAGAGAGAATGGGAGCAAAAAGAAGACGCAAAGAAGCAAAGAATCAAAGGGCGAAAAAGATAACCGTGGGAGATCAGTAGTACAAAGTACGACCGCCATGGCGCCATCCACCAAGGATCACCATGGGCCACCATCTGCCACCACCATGCCGGCCTATGCGCGCAAGGACACCGCAAGGGCGACCGCAACAAGGAGGGAACCAGAAAAGTGAACCACAATGGGCGAGCACAAGTCAACGCCCAGGAATGGGCCAGGAATGGACCAAGAATGGACCAAAAAGAGGCCCAAGAAAAAGCCCAAGGGAGACACAAGCGAGCCCACAAGCCAACCACAAGCCAAAAAAAGCCCACAAATGTCTGTGTTTCCCTTGTGTGCGTTGAACGGTGCCCACGAGGAAAAAAAGGATTGCCTGCATGTCTCAAGAAGAGCCTAAACGTAAATCCGAGGACCCGGCCAGGCCAACGTGTATAAAAATGATCAGCGTCGAGAAGCAGAAGATGAGCAGCACTTCACCAACGGACTGGGCAGGGATAAACAAGAAGAGGGGCTGAGCTGCGATGATCACGGCCAGCTGAAGATACGTAGAAAGATACGTAGAAAGATACGTAGATAGCAACGAAGACGGCAACGTAAGTGCTGCGTGCTAAAACTACGAGTTCTTGCCGTCTTGTCGAGAAGTGGACTCCTCGGCAGACTTTGACAAGGAGATGCCTGGGGACTGATCTGATAGAAAGGCTGGCTTTTTTCTTTTTCTTTTTCTTTTTCTTTTTCTTTTTTTTTTTTCAAAGTGATAGTGGTTGATTGCATCGTGCTATTGCCTGGGCCTTTTGCCAGAAAGGGCAAGTCGAAGTGGCCCGGGAGACACTGAGAACGATAGTCGAGCGATGTGTACTATGCAAAATGCGTAGTAAGATACTTTGTACAAAGCAGTTACATTGGCAAGAAGATATCATGCATCTTGCTCGAGTTGCTCGCTTACTTTTCACCTTTCTCGCCGGCTTTCCACTTTCAGCTTGCCCTTATCCCTTTGCCTTTTGTGAACTAACTCATGGCGTTGCTCTCCCGGCCGGCTTTTGTTCCCCTTGCTTTGCGGCCGGGGACTACCTGCTTGCTTTCCGTCTTGCTTTCGGGTTTTTATTTGGTCTCGCTGCGGTGAGTTGTCCCTTCATGGTGTCTTAATTTTTTTTCCGTGGGCAGACCAGCCAGGGCCAATGAGGCTGCCGATGGGCCTCTTCACCAAGGACACTAAAAAAAGGGTGGTGTATGGCCAGTGGTGGACTGGTAGACTTGGTGGATATGCCATTATGCAGGAGCCGAGGGCAGAAAAAGGGACCAAAGGGGGAACACGACCGTAGTCAGGATACAGAGCGAGTACAGCACGACGGTTGTTTTCTTTTTAGTTTGCATCATGGTGCCTGTCGTTGACTCGTTGGTAGTGGTTACTGCCCCATTTGTGATCCTTTTGTCTGCAGCAAAGAAGCAGAAAATAGACCAAAAAAGGATAATAGACCACCACAAAAAAGGAGAAAACTCGAAAAGAAAATAAAAAAAAGGAGACAACACGATGGTGACAAAAGAAGACAAAACAACAACACAACAACACAACGCGATAGTAACACGACAAAAACGATCCGAGTGCATACAAACAGGGAGGCAAAATCAACACGGCCACAACGACAGAACCAGGCAAGTCTGAAAATGGCTCGCTCTATCGATTTTGCAATCCTTCGATGCAACAGACTACAGGCTTACTACCGCTTTTCACTCGCGGATGACTGGACGGGCTGGACACACAAGAAAAAATCAGTCTGAGCTG
The DNA here is from genome assembly GCA_002778245.1 of Raffaelea albimanens. Lineage (NCBI taxonomy): Eukaryota > Fungi > Ascomycota > Sordariomycetes > Ophiostomatales > Ophiostomataceae > Raffaelea > Raffaelea albimanens. The sequence goes on from PCDJ01000001.1 coordinate 2,927,318, forward strand.
AACATGCGCTTCCACCCAATGTCGACATCCCTCCATGTACACAGTAGCATCCCCGTAGCCTCCCATGCTGGCCTTCCTTCGCGGCTGGCCTAGGAACTGGCATGTCGAAAAAGGTGTCCCAAGACATATCTCCCTTTTGCAGTCGCCATTGCCGGCGCCAAAGAGACTCGATAGTCTCTGGTTCTAGACACACTGTAAAGGTTCCCACTTGTCCAGTAGTCTCATTGTTTTTGGCGCCGTTTATCTTTCCAAGTCCCGGGCGCGACGCTCTGGTTGTACATCAAAGTATCTACAAAATGCTCGTACTTCTTAGTCCGAGAACAGTAATCGTATTTTTTCTCGTGGGCGATACGCACTGGCGTGGGGTCTTGTTGGGAGTTGTGCTTTCTTTTTTGGGGGCGTCTTCTTTCGTTTTCTATTTGCCAGCGACTCTGTGCATCTTCTTGTCTCCCTGCGCCAACCTTCCGTCTGCTCCGTAGGGGACGACATGCAAGGGCACAACCGCACAAAAAGGGGGCCAAAGCGAATCAGAGCGCGAGAATGGCCTCTGGCGGCATTAGACTTTTCATCGTCCATTCTTTGTGAACCCCTGATCTACTGTGCACCTCCACATTGTTTCGTTTGTTCCGCCCAGCGGAAGGGGACTTTTTAGCAGTATTCGTAGAGCATCATGAGTCCCCGGCCGAGCCAGAAAGGGCAAAGCCAAAAACGGTTTTTAGTACGGAGGGGGGGTGAGAAAATGGAAATGTTTCGACGGTTTCACATTTTCAGCACCAAGCTGTATTCAACCCTTTCCAGGTCGGCGTCAATTTTCACGGGCCGTTTAGAGAGCGTCAAAAAGAGCGTCAACACGGCGTCACGCTGAGAATCGGGCAAAGCGAAACCGAACGGGCAAGCCCGAGAAGAGCACTGCCAAAAACACAAGCAACTCTAAAGATGAGTCGGCATCACGATGAACATGGCCCCTCACTTTCGTCATGTATTTCCTCGGGAAACATGCCAGGAGTGGGGCTTTGACCACTGTAAAGCAGGCGCCCAAAACGCGAAATAGGCACGAAACAGTTAGAGTGAGGACCCTCTAGGGAAAACCACTTTACGCCAGAACAACGCCCAGACACACCAAAAACTGCACGCACTTTAATCACATGGTCTTCTGTTTAACCTTTTTTTTTTTTCACGTGTGGTTTCGCGAAAAAAAAGGCAACGTGCCGGATAAGAAAAGCCGTAAAAAACAAACGAGAAAATAAACAACCAACCCCCCCCAAAAAGTAAAGAGAGGGGTCTTGGATGCGAGAGGGGGAGTCACGATGGTCGCACTCGATCCTCTTTTCTCTGCGTGTGTTGTCTACCATGTATTTTTTTGGCCTGTGACCATGACAGAGCGGTGACAGACGTGATGGGATCTCGGGGGATGCCCACCCCGGGCAGGAATCCTGCGAGCCCAAAAAAAAATGCTACTATGTAGTGTCTGGTAACTCGTCCATCGTGACAAGTCCCATCCTGACAGACCGGGATGGAAGCTGCTGCTCTGTGCTGGCAACTCTCTCTTTAATCAACTCTTGCAGCAAAGCCCGGGAGAATTAAAGCGAGCCATTCACAGACGGCGAAATGGAGATTTCCACAAAACCAAGAGACCAGAGACCAGGCACCGACTCGTGTGTGACCCTGGATGGGATCCTTCTTTCAGAAAAAGGCCACCAGAAATCCAGGGTCAGGTCCAGGGTCCGGTCCAGGGGAAGACAATCCCAGGTTATTTTTTTTCGCATTTTTTGGTCCCACCAATAGTTACTGGCTGTTAATACTCTCTCTTGCTCTACTGCAAGGGCCCAAGATGGGAAGGAAATGGTGGGATAAGGCAGTGAGTGTGTGTGTGGGAATGGGAATAACACAAACATACTACATGCCAAGTACTCGCGGGCACACACACTCCCGACGAGGCGAAAAAACTCATTCTCATTCCTGCCGGCCCCAAAGCCTGGGTTCCCTTGCCCAACTCGCAGTTCGTCGCGTGGGATTCCCTTTCTGTGAGTTGGGAGGTGCAAAAACAAACACTGGCAAAAAATAAACAGACCGACAAGAGAGACACTGTCTGTACTTTTTAGACTCGTGCCGTCTGCAATGTCAAAACCACATTCTCTCCATTGTCACCGCCGGTCGGGGACCGAACGGCTTCACATGCATACAGCCTTTTTCTGGTCCCATCCCAAAGGCTTAGACTGCCTCATTGTTTTTGTTTTTGTCTGTCATGGTCGTGTGTCTCGTATGTTTCTATTGTTTTCGTCTTTTGTCTCGTGTGAGACTCTCTGTCCCTCCTGCCGGACATATGCTTTGTTTTTTGTTGTTATTGTTTTTCTTTTCTCGGGGAATCTCGTGCACTGAATGAGAGCCATACATAGTAGACACTCGACACATTCTCGGCAGACGAAAAGGACACCCAAAAAGGAAGCAGCCGTTACTTTGTATTGGAGGCCTGCTCAAGTAGTCCATGGTCCTTGTCCATGGACCGGAACCGACACCGGAAAGACCCAGCAGACCTATCAAGCAGGCCTGTCAAAACAGGCGAATACACCGATAGATCCTGCCCACGATAAACGAAATCCTCTCGCGACGAGATACCATGTACATCAGAATATACTCATTGTGCCCAGTTTTTATGTGGCCCCATCGCCATACAGGCACACACAATGATACATTAAAGAGTCTAGAATTGTCGGTGAACCAAAAAAAATGGGAAAAGAACAAGAGAGCACGTTTTGTCTCGGGTACCCTCCTCCGGGGGAATATTCCGGAAGAGGGAAGGGAGGAAGGATAGACAGGCCCAGAGGGCAGCACTTTATCAGAAAAAAGAAGTGGGTAAAGAAAAGATGGATACCCTTTCCTAACGAGTACTATGTATGCACGGAGTATGTTCCGTCTTTGCCAGTATCTTTCTCTCAAGATGATCCCTGAATCGAAAAGACAGTAAAAGGTGTGATCGGCAGAGAAAGGTACTTGGCAACTTTGAGGACCGGGTCCCCAGGGATCATCGACTGACTGCCGAGGTGCTGATCTTTTGCTCGGTACAGAAGGTCCAGAAGACCGTCTCCCATGCAAAGCCGAAACCCAAGCGAGATACAGATTATCAGACAAGACGAAAAACGACAGAACTCGGGATCAACAGACAAATAAACTGCCCCGAACCAGCCACGCCAGATGAGGATTGTTGCTTTGGCTATCGCTCTCCACGATACTCGATACATAGTACACTTCATCTACTTGGTCGGCACTAATCACCAGCTTTTCTCTGGTTTCCTTAGTTTCTGGACACCGGGTCGTTTCGGCTAGGCGAGAACATCCTGGATCTTGTCCAAAACACCACCACCTGTGCAAGGCCAGGGTCTACACCTGCAGAACAAAACGGGCTTTTTCCGGTAGTGCTACATGAGGAACCGCGCCATCCCTACAACCAACAACCAGAAACATTTAAAAAAGCGCTCGGCGTGTTGGGATCACGCAAGAAAGAGGGGACACATGAGGGCAGGGAGACAAGGCTGGGTAGGGATGTATCCGACCGGGAGGACTGAGGAGCAACGCCTCGTCTCTTTTGGGCTGCAATTCCTAATTCGGCTGTGACTTGCTTCTCCACTTGGGTAGTAAGACACCCTCAGAAAAAAAGATCGCTCTGGCCAACTTTCAACTGGCCTTGTGTTTGTTTTGCTGCTTTATTTTGGGGTTCTGTTTCAAGCCACAAGGCAGAGCACACCTCCATCACAGACCAAAAACGGAGGTCACTCTTCCGTGTGGCGAGGTGTAAACAACGTGCCTCCGGTTCATGCAGACGAGAGCGTCGTGGCTTGAGAGCTTTTGTGAATGAATTGACAAAGTTGCACAAAGCTGGGGTCTTTGCAAGTGATCACACTAAGGAAAGGATCTGAGTGTCATGGGTGTCACCAGCCATCGAATTTTTTTCTGCTTTGGCTTCCTAAAGCTGCAGGATGCTCTTCCCAGAAAACACCAGTGTGCGGTACTTCAGGGACAATGCAGGGTTTTGTGCAGGGGCCTCCCTCCCAACACCCTTCTTCGCGTCTCGAGGATTTCCACCAGAGTTTGGTTCTGCCGGGATGCTGATTGCAACTTGGACGTTGGCCCGTGAGTAAGACTATGCACCGAGCACTCCTCAACCAAGCCCAAACGGTTCTTGGACCGTCGTTGCCTGGGCCGTCGATGGGCCATCCCCCGGCAGTTCATCTGTTGCTAACACATACATGCAAAAATACAGAGTAGGAAAATAAAACAATGCATAATGATCGACATAAACTAACGGCAGAGTCGACGCAACAGCAACAACAACCGGTGCATGCACCAAGGGACAGGCTCGGGAAGGGCGGTCGGTTCGCATACCCAAGCCTTCCAGAGACCTTTGTAATCCACAAGACCTGCTTTGTACATAGTAGACACAACAGCAGGGATGAAGGGCCGACATAGGGAAAATGTATCTCATACTGAAGTACGTACTGTTTGGGCCCTTGGCATCAGAAACCATTCGCGAAGCAGCCGTGAATCTTTTGAAAATGGCTTAGCTTTTAGAGGGCTTCTTGCCTTTCCGGCTCTCCTGGTCACCCGGCTGCTTTGCGCAAAACGCTCTTCTTCTGCGATCCCGTGGTTTTGTCATCCTCTTCTGGTCGTTCGGGTCGTGCTTGTCGTGATCATTCCCACTCTGCTTGCCCTCATCCGTCTGACCCAAGCCTTCTTGATTTTTCTGGCCCTTTGACTTCGTCAACTCCTCCAGACGTTTCGTTCTCTTTGCCTTTTCTTGATTCTCTGCAGTCTCATCTTTTCTTTCCTTTTTTCCAACTTGTTCAATTTTCCACAGTCCTCATGGACCTTCAAGTCCTTTGAGTCCTCATGGCCTTTCTGGCTCACAATCCCGGGCATTTCAGGCTTTTGCAGTTCTTTGGCTTCTTTGAATTCTCTGGGCTCTTTGGACCCTTTGGGTTCTTTGTGCTCCTCGTCCTCTTCGTGTTTTTCGAGCTTGTTGAGCTTGTCGAGGTCGATGAAGTCTTCAATTTTCAAAACCACATCACCCAAACTGTCCAAATGGCCAAGGTCCTCGCAGCTCAAGTCGGCTTTGCAATGCTTAGCGGAATGTTCCTGGAACAGGTCCAATACCATTTTGTGAAATTTGTCGCTTTGCTTGTCCACGTCCTCTGTATTTTCTCGAGAGATACGAGCTCTTGTCTTGGTGAACTCTGCCATCTCGGCCCCAAATTCCTCCTCCGCCGAGGTCTTGTATTTCGGAGGTCGCTTCCTCAGTCGAAAATTGTAATGACGCAATGCTTGCGGTTGTGGTAAGCACTGCCGCCGCATATTTTCTGCGCAAGACCAGGCTTTTCCACAACACGTCTGAGTTGGCGGATCAAGGTCCTGCATTTTGGGAGACGTCGTCTCGTCTCTCTCGTTCTGTGCATATAGTGCTGATAAACCTGCGCGTTCATCTGCACAAGTCAGGATAGTATTTGGCTCTTTCCGAGCATCTTTCTCCTAGTTTTGTTTCGTGCCATCGTCATCTATCGCTGCATAAAAGATGTCCGCCGAGGCATCGCTGGGATGGGAGAGTGTGATGACCTCGTCTTCGGCATCAGGGATAGAGTCGTTTGCAACCATGCTGGTTGCCGGCTCGTCTCCTCGGTTTGGCGATACTTTGAAATGTCTGAATTGGTCGAGAAGAGAGACTGTAAGACAAGTATCCGGTAGATATCGATGTGGTAACCATGCGTAAAGCTGCCGTTCTGCGAACTGGGGTTTGCCTCGCTCGTTGTGATAGTCGTCGCATGCTTCTAGGCAGCCAGATGCAGGCATTGTTGTCACAAATGTCTTGTCCTGAAGTAAACAAGTTAGACAATAGGGAAAGAAGCAGCGAGAACAGAGGCAGGCACGAACCTGAAGCTTGGGAAGCTCTTGCTTGCCATGTTCGCCGAATGAAATGCTTTTTTAACAGTAGCTACTTCCAATTAGGAAGACAGGAATGAATGCTGAGTAGGTATAGTGAGAGCCAGCTCCCACAACTCAGTACTCGTCATCGTTCTCCATTGTGACATCTTCTATTCTTCCGCCGCCATCGCCGAGAACCTCGCCCAGCTTGACAAGCGTGGATTCGTAGACCTTGGCAACGTCCATATGCAGTTCCTCTTCGTCCTCATCCAGCTCGCTGTATTGGTGGCTGGCATCCGTAAGGTTTCCGTCTAGTGCCTCTCCTGGCTGTTCCTCCAGCTCTTTCTGCTGCCGGCGGCCTTGTTCTTCTGCTTCCTCGTCTATGGGGTCAGGCGGGCCCCGGCTCATGATTTCCACAACAGCCACGCGAGTGAGCTCAGCTGTGCTTCGACACCGCACCATGTCGGTACGTGTCATTCCGGCACGCAGTCCGTTTTCGAAGCCCGGAAGCGGGTCGTGGGTCTCCATGTCTTCGCCAGACAGCAGACTGGAAAAGCAATGGTCGAGCTTGTGTAGAACTGCCAACGTGGGCCTTGGCGATGGCTGAAAGCCGTCCATCCAGGTCACCAGCTCTCCTGCCACGTTCAAGAGGTAGGGTATTTGCAAGCTTGCTGTGTTTGGTTAGCTATGTAGAAGGAGAGAGAGCAAATGATAAGCCAGAAAAGCTATACAGAACGATACATGGAGAAATGACAAAACAGAAGAGAACAAAAGGAACAACATACGTGTACCAGATAGCCAGATAATATTGAGAAGGTCCTCGACGTCTCGACAGAGCTCGCCCATGGACCGGTAGCCAATCACTTCGTCGTCGGGCTCGGCAATGCCAAACTTCTTGACGAAGCGCCGGCTGATGTGCAGCATCCGCTCCTCGACATAGCGGCGGACTAGGTCCTCCTTGGACGAGCCTGGCCGAAGGGCGTGTTTTCGGGGGTGTGGTAGAGGGTGACCCGGCACGTGGCTCGCTGCTGCAGACGAGGTGTGGCTCGGGGTCGGCGACAGGAGGCCAGTGTCGGGCAGGAACCCGCCTGGCCCCGGATCGGTATGGTTTGGTTGTGTCATTGTCGGATGTGCTTTTGGGCGTGTGTGTGTTTTGCGGTGTTGCGTTTTTGTGGGTTTCGCTGGAGTCTGTGTCGTTTGGTTCGCTAAGGGTTACGCTGGAGCCCAGTCGGCCCTTCACTGGAGAAGGTCGCGCTTTTGTTTCGTGCTGGGTGGTGCCTGCTCGGATGCCCACAGCGGCCAATCCTTCACGTGGCCGTCGCTTGCTTCTGGAATACACCAGCGTCAGGAGATGCGACGGGCGGTGCTGTTTCGCCAAGTCCAGAGCAGCCCAGCCGCGAGAAAAAGGCTGCAGGTCATGGGGAGCCTTGTGGGAAGCCGTCTCGGGAGCTCGTTAGCGGGGTAGCCTGCTGTAACATGCGATGACGTTCTGGGCCGTTAGCAGGGTACCTTGCGTCGCTTACAAAATGTCACACTAGCACAGGTCACGGGCTATATTACCCGCGGCGGACTACACAGACGAGCTTGCGCCACAGCGGCACTTGGACGGGTGATGTGGCGCACGTGCGTCGCCAATTATGGGAATCGAAAAAAAAAAAAATCGAAAATAGCGATTCGAGGCTCTTCGACGAACATCGACAGCCAATTTCGCCCTGCATCACACCCCACCAAAACTCGGCCAGCCAGACAACATCACGCCCGAAAACATGTACCAGCCGAAGCAGATCATCCAGGTCGAGCGGTCCGGCGGCCGCACCGTCGCGCCCAAGGGCGCCATCCGGACGGTCTACGAGTCGCTGACGTCGGCCGAAAACGCCGCCATGGTCAAGAGCATCGCCGCCTTTGCTGTCGGCACCGCCTTCCTGGCCAGCTCCTGGGGCGAGTTCCTGCTGCCTCCGTAAGTTGATACCCGTCCAAGACATCGCGGGCCCGTTACCTCCATTCGCTAATACAACGTGACATCTGCAGCCAATAAATGCCATGCGACGACGACCTCTCTACTCGATTTTAGCGATGACCACAACATGGGTCGACACATCTGTGGAGGAGCAGCGGCTCCCTTGTACATAGTATACTACAATGCACCTGCACGATTCCAGGCTGGGACGAAGGAAGCGGATGACGAAAATATAAACGTGTTGGAGTAAAAGCACCTGTGGGATCCGGCTGTGGGTTTATGGCTGCATGCAACGGACGGCGAAAGCATTGCTTTGTTGGGTCCTAAATGTCAAGTACTATATCTGTTTTTATGCACATGAAATTCCTCTCTGTTCAATGCTGGCCGATTGTGTACGTGATGGCGGCAGTGGCTGTTTGATAGTAGCAAAGAGCATATCTGTGCCTTACGCCTCAACTCTTTCTAACGGCCCCAAAGGCGCACGGCTATCTCCCACTTCCTGGTTCGATAGATTTCAAAGGAAAACAGGCTGACCCTGCCAAAACAGATTTGTATTGGCTACCTTGTTATCGTCAACAAGATTTACCCGTCATTGCTAGCAACTCAACCGGCGACCCGAAGGAGAGTAGAGGCACAGAATCAAAGCAATGATATTTCCCGGAAGAAAGGTTTCTTCCACGGAATTTTACCAGTCCACAGGTAAAAGGCAGCTCGAGTGTTCGAGTGTTTTCGAATTTCTTCTCTGGCAGTTCATGAAATCACCGTTAATTTGGGTATATTGTTGACAAGCCGGCACATTTGTCTGCTATGAAAAGCAACGTTTAACGCATTGGGATGGCCCGAGATTGGATGTTGTCCAAAAGTCGAGTGTAGAAAAGAAAAAAACCTCAAGTGGTTTAAATCATGACAGCTGCAATTGATTCTACAGAACCTAGTATCACGAACAGCATCGTGATGATCAACAGAGGCCGCATACGGACGACAATAGCAATACCTGGTTGCACTGACCTTTCTGCTCTTTGCGTGTAGCACATATTCAGCTTAATCAAAGAACATGGCACTTTTCCGCCATCTTGCCCTGCTCGCAGTTTCGGCTGCTGCAGTGGCTGCGCAGGTCATCGACGATAGCCCACCCCCGGTGCCTCCAAAGCCCATCCTCGGCTGCACGACCAACTCGTTTGCTATTCCCAGCTGGTTTGTCCAGAATTTCACATATCAAAGCTCGGACGATGTCACCACCTTCCATCTGTTGAACCGCGCGAACAACTTCACGGCAGATATGGGATGCGCCAACAGCACGGCTGCCACCAAGAGCAACGACGCGGCCCTGGAAGGTCTCTGGACGCGCTGCTGGGTCCTCGGCAACGATACCGATGATGGCTCGCTTCTTGCGCTGATCAAGGTTAACGACAGCTCGGCCAACATGCTCATCAGTCAAGGCTGGCAATGCAACGACCGGAACTCGAGTCAACCGTGAGTGCAAAGGAGGCAGCACGAAACAAGTCGCAGTGTGAAACTAACCATTCTTCTGTAGGATCAAGTTTGCGGCTACAGTAAACACTTCACTGACCCTCGACAACGGAAAATCCACCAACTCGGATGTCCTCGTCAAAGGCTCGCTGCAAAGCCCCGTGAAACTCACGCCCGCCTATGCCCAGGGACCTATCGGCCACGACAAGCCTGGCTGTGCCAAAGCCGCCAAGGAACCCAAGTGGTCGCTCCAGTCGGTCTATTACCTGAACCAGACCGGTGATGACGGCAAGACATCTATTGCATCGCAGACACTCATGCTCCAGGTGATCAACCACGACATTGGCTACCAGGCCGGGTGTGTCGGCTTCTTGCCGGATGACCTGTCCGCGAAGCCGACACTCTTCGACTGTTCCGGCCAGGGCTACGACTTTATCGGCAAAGACCGCTACCGGATTCAGACACGTGCCATGTTTGAGCCTGCCACGTTCCGGTTTACAGTCCATCAGACATGGTACTGCGACGAAGACGCGTCGAAGCCGTAAGCCCCTTGAGATATTCCCCTAATGTGTTTGTTATTTCCAGCTTCTTAACATGCCAGAATGAGCGTCGAGGCGAGCGGCAGCTTGGTGCTGCCCCTGAACTGCACCAGCGTGCCAATCGCGGCATCAGACAACAGCGCTGCCGCGACCGGCAACAAGACTACCTGCCTGTCCGACGGCGATATTGTCATCAAGGGCGACGGGCCAGGCAAAGAGACGCCGCTCCCGCCATACTCGATCGAGGATCCCCTGCCTACGCCCGACGGCTGTACCGTGTCGTCTATCGTTTCGCCGGCGTGGACCTTTAGCAGCGTCGAGGTTGACGGGCCGTGGAACCGGACGGGCAACCTGTCTGTCCAGACGACGACATCTTCTTTGGCTAGTCCCACGAGTGTCGGCTTCGATGTCCGGTTCACTACGGGGACAAACGAGTTTACGTACCCGATCAGCGTCAACCAAGGCAGCGATGTGGCAGGCAAGCCTGGGTGGCACACATGCACGTTTGGTCCCGGCGAGATTCCTCTGGCGCCGTACAACTGCACCTTTGCGTACGACGCTGCGTCGAGAGAGATTACGCTGGCGGCCGAATGGATCTGTACCGATCTCGACCCAAAGCATCCGTAAGTGGGAGAGAAGGAGGAAAGAAAACGACATATTCCAGAGAGAGGGAGAGAGAGAGAGAGAGAGAGAGAGCACTCACTAACTGACAGAATCCAATTCACCGGCGTGGCCAAGACCAAGGTCACTGAACCGATGAGGTGTTCAGGATACGGCAGCCGGTTCCAGTGCTTGACCGACGACAAGGCAGAGTGGACAGCGCCGATTGCAAACGTCACATGGCAGGCCGCAGACAGTGATATCCTGGCCTGGTAAGAGAAGGGGGATGCCGAGCAGTGAATCGATAGTGGTGGAGGTAGTTGTTATGGACATTTGAATTTTACGAGTACAGATTGAATTATAAAGTGTTTCCGCAATGATCTCACGCAGGAGGAAATGAAAAACAAGGGCTTCCGTTCTTGCCGTAATTTCAGTTGTTTCATGGGTCTGGCCGCGGACGCAGCAGCGTACTTTGTTTTCCCCGGAGGATATTGGATATCTCCGGTCTCTGCCCAGCTCTGTGTAAACCCCGTTGAAATCCCTCTGCAACTCCCAATCTACAGGGGACTACTCAGGGACAAGGGCGGCTGGGGTCGGGTCTAGGTGGTCGGTCCAATGCTGGGATCGGATCATGCGGGTCTTGCGCCCAGGTATGAGATGCAAGACTCATAAATCTTAATGCCTTTGTTTGGTAATAAGCACTATGGTGAAAATAAGCCCAAAAAATCATGACCGCGGTGGCACAGAGCATAGAGTAAATGGGTATCTGAGGAAGCATCGCGAGTGGGCAAATGTAACCTACCAAGGCCAATAACGGACGAGTGGTCTGAGTGGACGACTGGGCGGCCTGGGTGGCCCAAGTGTACTGTCGGAAAGTTTGCCTCGTAAGGACACTGTTACGCAGGTTAAGAGGTTTCTCTGGAAAGGATAGTTGCGTACATAAAAATACAAAACAAGACAAATGCAGCTCGGGACGTTGTTAGAATTTAAGGTTGAACGCCGAAGCAAGAACAAAATATTAAGTGCCGAAGAGAAGAAAAGACACATACCTAGACCCAAGTATCGAGTATTACTCGTCATCGGTCCAGTTCAGGGTAACGCGTCATTACCAAGCCTGGACCTTTTCTTCCTCTTGCTCACCTCTTGCTTTCTCGGTTAGCGACTTGGCTTCAGCAAGAAACGGATCATACAATGTAAAAAGTGGAGACAAACTCACAACGAGGCTCAAAGACACAAAAGGTCTTAGCGCAATTCGCACTCTTTACCGGATTAGGCGAGTGTGAGCGAGATATGTGGTGGGATCCAAAGCCTAATCGAAAAGAAGACATGGGTGCGCAGGCGAAAAAGGGGCAGGGGTTGTGTTTTTTATTGAGTTCACTGCAACCGTATAGCGGCAGCAATGTGCTGGGTTGCGAGCAACAAAAAAAAAGGAATGGATAGAGAGAAATGCTCGGTGGATAAAAGTGAGGTTGAAAATAAAAGGTTTGGAATCTCTGAAAAAAGTATCGCGACTTTGCAGTCAGTCGTGCCTTCCTTGGGTGAAAATCACATGATGCACTGCTCTGACATGCAGGACGCCCAGAACACGCAAATGCAAGCCTAGAACACAAAATTCGGTTCTGGGCTCGCCCCGCAGTGCTCGGCAACGTTATTCTACCCCTGAAAAGTCTCTGCACTTTTGCCGCCACGCTTTTTAAGCTCAGCCCTCTAAACCCCAGAAGGCAACAGTCGCGTCGAATGTGGTATTAGAGCGTGAAAGAACAGGCCTAGAAGAACGGCCGTTTTGCGCCAGAGGCAAAAAGCAATGTCGGCGCATGTTGGGCCGCTGCTTATTCGAATCCCGTCTTATTTCCTCTGCTTTGCTGTTTCCTTTTTGTTCTTTGGCGGCCGTCTCCGCACATCCGTCTCTTGAGCCTCAGAGACTGTCGTGGTCTGCAGGTTGTTTCTTTTTGAAACACAACACACTGCCATGCTGATTCTTTGAAAGTCCCCGGACGAGTATCACGAGATGTCGGCCCAGCCCGCGGGCAGCTCTGGCTGTTCACTTGGCAGAAAGCATTGCCAGCCTTGTTAGTGAGCAAAATACACCCGGTAAACGTTCTCAAAGCAGCGGGTCCCAGGTCCTGACTACTATTACAACCTGGTCAGAGACGTAAGGGAGTGAGCGAGTTGTGAACAGTTGAGGGGGAACCTTTAGCCTGGACAATCTCATTTCCTCAATCCTCTGTTAGCTCTCGCGCGTGACCAATGGCACAGGTTCGCTTGTGCCGCCCATGTTCCTTCGGACGATGGGACGAAACAATCACGGCTGCATGATAACTGGCCCGTTTCTGTGCGCTAGGCCTGTTCCTGGCAGGTTGACCACACTCGGCGGTTCTTCCGGGGACTCAGAGGAGGCACTCCGCGGGAAGAGGGTGTGGCTGCCTGCCTGCGGGTGAGGATCATTTGGTCGACCATGTTGGCCACCACCCAAGTGGGTAAGGGCCATGGTCCCCGTGAGGTCGACAGGAAGGGAGGCCATGGTTCACTATGTTTAGCAAGCCTCCTTTTGGAAAAATGGCCTCTGGGAATGGGGCCTCATACTGTGTATTATTATTATTACTCTGGCTTCCTCTCTTTTTCTTTTTCTTCTTCTTTCCCCCTTCCCTTCTTTCCCTTCCCTTTCTTCATCCTATCAGTTACCCGTCACCAACACCGGCCTGCCTTCCTTTTGTGCCGTGCATTCCTTCGTGGATTGCGTCCTTTCGTTTGATCTATTGATCACATCTGCTTCATTCACTTATACACTCATTTCTGTTTCTGCCTCTATTTTCTATTCTCACGACAGCCCCTGGATTCCAACAGGTTCACCAACGCTCGTTCAGCAGTTGTCAACACACTCATTTTTGAAATAACGCAGCAAACACAACCCCATACCAAGCACCAGACACTGAGAACTTTCAAACATGACCTCTACTTTGAAAAAGGCCCTTGTCCTGGCCGCTGCTTCGGCCACTGCCGCCGTGGCTGCTTCCAGTGCCCAGGTCAACGTCTACTTTGGCCAGCACGGCGACAACGATCTGGGTGATGTGTGCGAGACGGGCGTCGACTACGTCACGCTTGCCTTCATCAACGTCACGCCCGAGAACGGCGGCAGCTCTGGCTATGCTGGCGACAACTTTGCCAACCACTGCTGGGCCGGCTACTACCCGGACTCGGTCCTGCTGAAGGACTGCCCCAAGATCACCGACGGCTTTGCCCGCTGCCGTGCTGCCGGCACCAAGATCCTGCTCTCCGTCGGCGGTGTGTTTGGCAGTGCCTCCAACTACACTCTGTCGAGCGACGCCAACGCCGAGCACTTTGCCGACTTCCTGTGGGGAGCCTTCGGCCCTTACAACCCGGCCAGCACCTTTCCCCGTCCGTTTGACGTTGACGGTGTCCACAACTACGTCGACGGTTTCGACCTCGACATTGAGGAGAAGTTTGAGGACTCTGGACCGTGGAACACCCTCGTGACGTCTCTGCGCTCCAAGTTTGCCGGCGGTGACTACCTGATCACGGCTGCCCCCCAGTGCCCCTTCACCTACTCCGGCTTCCAGATGGGTGACATCCTCAAGAACTCCCGCTTCGACGACATTTTTGTCCAGTTCTACAACAACCCCGTCTGCGACGGTCTCGCTGGCACCGGCTTCAACTACGACGGCTGGGTCAGCTACCTGGCGTCGACCCCCAACGCCGACACTCCCATCTTCATCGGTCTGCCGGGTAGCCCTGCTGCCGCCGGCAGTGGCTACCTGACCGCCTCCCAGGCCGAGGCCCTGCTCACGACTTACAAGTCGCACCCCAACTTTGGCGGTGTCATGGTCTGGGACGAGTACTTTGGTCTCGGTAACGAGGTCGTCGACTCGGCCGGCAAGTCTGTCAACTATGTTGAGCTGGTCCAGGAGGTCGTTGGTGCCACCGGCCCGACTCCTCCGGTTACTTCCACCAGCAGCAGCGTCGTGCCGTCTAGCACCCCGGCTCCGACCTCGTACTCAACGTCATCGGCTTCGAGCACCTCGTCGACCATCTCCAGCTCGTCCAGCTCGTCCACTATCTCGAGCACGTCTTCGGCTATCTCGAGCACTTCGTCGACCATCTCCAGCTCGTCCAGCTCGTCCACTATCTCGAGCACATCTTCGATTATCTCGAGCACCTCGTCGACCATCTCCAGCTCGTCTAGCTCGTCTACCATCTCGAGCACTTCTTCGACCATCTCTAGCTCGTCTTTGACCATTTCTAGCACCTCGTCGACAATCTCTTCCAGCTCGACGATCTCTTCCAGCTCGACGATCTCGTCTAGCTCGTCCAGTGTTATCTCGTCCTCGTCCGTGCCGGTTTCCTCCTCTTCGAGCGTCCTGTCGTCCACCTCCTCGTCGACCATCTCCTCGTACAGCATCCCTCTGTCAACTGGGTTCACCTCCTCAAGCATCATTCCCTCGTCGTCTTCGTCGTCGTCGGTGCCTCTGTCGACTGGCCCCTCGTCCATCCCCAGCTCGTCGGTGCCTCTCTCTACTGCTCCTACGTCGTCGTCTATCCCCTCGTTGTCGGTTCCCATTTCTTCTTCGTCGGTCCCTGTCTCGTCGCCGCCTGTGTCCTCGCCTCCCGTTTCCTCGGCCCCGCCGTCGTCCAGCTTCACGCCTTCTTCGTCGGTCCCTCACTCGTGGAGCAACTCTTCGATCAGCAGCTACGTCCCGTCTTCAGTTCCTAGCTCGTCTGTCCCGGCCTCGTCTGTCCCCAGCTCGTCTGTCCCCAGCTCGTCTGTCCCCAGCTCGTCGGTCCCCAGCTCGTCGGTCCCCAGCTCGTCGGTCCCCAGCTCGTCGGTGCCAAGCTCGTCGGTGCCGAGCTCCTCTGTTCCCAGCTCCTCTTTGACTGCTTCGAGCACTCCTCTGTCAAGCCCCTCGGGTTCTGCGTCTGTCTCCAGCTCCGAGACTACCCCCAGCCCGAGCTGGACCACGAGCACTGTCAAGCAGACCATCACTAGCACCATCACCTCGTGCGCACCGACCGTTACCAACTGCCCCGTCGGCAAGGTAACGACTGTGATTGTCGACCTGTACACGACCGTGTGCCCGGTGACAGAGACCGAGACCAGCAAGACTAAGACCAAGCCGACTGCCCCGACCGTTGGCAAGACCACCCCCCCTGCCAAGCCGGCCGAGACGACTACCCCCAACGGCCCTAACGGCACCCCCAACAGCACTCCCAACGGTCCCAAGGGTACTCCCTCTGGCACCCCTGTCGGCCCATCTGGCACCACGCCCGTTGAGACCCCGGTGGGCACTCCTAGCGGCGTCCCGCCTGCTCCCGAGACCACCGCCCCGACGACTGTGGAGAGCACGACGCACATCCTTAAGACCATCCACAGCACCCAGTACTACACCGTCACCAAGTGTGCTCCTGGCTCGCCCGACTGCCCGGTCCACACCAGCAGCCAGGTCGTCGTCATCCAGGAGACCACTGCCATCGTTGTGCCGGTTACGTCCACTCCCGCCCCGTCGCCGTCGACATCTCTGCCTCCTGCCAAGGCTGTCATCCCGCCGTACGCCCAGAACGCAACCACTGTGACCCTGTCGACCGTGACGAAGCCGACTGTGCGCACCAGCAGCTCGGCCACCAGCCCGGCCAAGGGTACCACTGCCCCTGGCACCGCCCCTGGCACCGTCCCCGGCACCGCTCCCGGCACTGCCTCGTACACTCACACTCCGGTGTCTCCTTCTGCCTCCTCCAAGCCATCCTCTACTCCCGTCGGCACCAAGTCCAGCCCTGTCCCGAGCTCGCCGGTCTTCACGCCGCCATCGACCGTGGTGACGGCTGGTGCTTCCTCGGTGTCGGGCTCCATGGGCCTGGCATTGCTGGCGGTGGCCGGTCTGGCTATGCTGATGTGAGAGGAGATGCACACTGGGCGCCAACACCCCCCTCCGCCATTCCATAACTGTGACCCCTTTATTCCCCCCCCCTTCAGTTTCCTTTGTCCTTCTTTTCCCCTTCATGTATCTAGGGTTATAAAGCATTGCAAGCTTTTCACAATTCGATTCTCTTGGCGCTTATGACGGCGGCCGTAAAACCTGTTTTTGCCAATTGGGCTGTCGATTTCTGTCAATTTCTGCCAGCTGTATGACTTTGTTTTGCCTTGGCATATGTACGATACCATTCAACAAGAAACTCTGAAAATCCAATCATCACGACCAATTGGACGCCGGTGTGTGGCGCGGCCTGACTTGAATAAGCACATTTTTTTTCTCTGGGGTCAAACAGATGCTCTCACTCTTTTTGTTGTGTAATTTCTTGCATATTTTCCCGTCCTCCGTCTCACAATGTATGACTCTTACTCCGGCCCATAGCCAATGGCAAGCGACTAGCTTTCGATCCGGGAGGAAGCGACGATCAGGGCGCGCCATCGGGCCAGATTGGGCAGGTACGGGGTACATTGCTAAGACCGCTGGGGCTTGGAGGGGCAGCGGAGGGGGGGCGTGTGCATAACGTGACCGGGCTGTATCTTGCACTGTAAGAGTACTCGCGGGTCTTGGCCAACCTCGTGCTCTATAAAAGTTTCTCAGCCCGCCTTCTCGTGCTAGACGGCTTTGTCTCCTCTCTCTTCTCTTCGCTTTCTCTACCCACAAACCGTGGTGCCGATCCATATATTTGCACTCCTCCTTCACAGAACCAGCAAACAACACAGAAAACCACAAGAAAAGGAAAAGACAAGAAAAAGAAAACCGTTTCTTCCTTTTCGCCCCCCCCCCCCCCCCCCCCCCCCCCCCCCTTTCACCCTTTCACCCTTTGCTTCGGCCTCTTCCCCCTTGAGAGGCCGACCCTCTCTCTACTCTGCAAGAATGGCAGCCGGAGGATCACCAACAGCGGTTTGTATCCGACTCTTCAGGCAGTTCTGGTTCCCCGTCAACCAGGCTTCCGTGCCCGTCGATTCCACTTAACGAGCGCTCCGCAATAGGACACGGAAGCAGTGACTACCAGCGACAATACTCTAGCACAGCGAACCAGATCTCCTGGGCAGGAGACGGATACCAACCGCAGCCTCCTCCCACCACAGCATCGTCATTTTCTCCTTTTGTTGATTTCCCCCCTGTTTCTGCAGCGTTTTCTGCGTCCACTGTTTCTTCTGATCTCGATCTTTTCGCGGCAGGCACTTCCGCCGACTGGCCGTCTTTGTTTTCTCTCGATCCTTCTGTTTCTTCTACTATCGCGACTTCTATTTCTGTTCCCACTTCTCTGCCGGCCGAGGCGTCCTTGCAAGACAGCAGCGGCATCGACACCAACAGCGCGGCGCCTGGCAGCCAGCTCGACTGGGACTGGAATTCGTTTATTGCCATGCCGGCAGCTGACACGGAGCCCATCACGACAAATACTGCGGATTTTGCTTCATTTGCTGGCTTGCCAGCCTTGGCACCATCATCAGGGCTTGTTCCCGAGGACAACCAGTCTCAGCCTGCGTCTGGATCTGCTCTTACGTCTGCTGCTGCAGCTCAGTCTTCGGCATCTTCGGCATCTGTTTCGCCTTCAATTTCATCGTCTTACAACACCCCGTCGTCCATGGCCGACGCTGGTGTTTCTTCATTGTTTGCATTCTTGGGCCAATCGTCTTCGGCTACGCCTGCTTCTGTACATTCTGGCCCTTCTGGCCCATCTGGCTCTTTCACTCCTGGCGGCGGTCCTACAGCTGCTTCTGCACCTGTCTCCAATGCCGGCAACAAAGACTTCTTCCCTGGTCTGTTGCTATCTGACAGCCGCAGCACGCCAGGAGCACAGCAGAGATCAGCGACAACAACATCATCGTCACGGAAGCACTCGCCATCCTCCAACGAAGATCCCGCTGACCCCGACCTGCTTCTCAAGCGGCAACGCAACAGCCTTGCGGCTCGCAAGTACCGCCAGAAGAAGCTTGACCGGATCAGCGAGCTCGAGGCAGAGGTTGGCCATGTTATGGGCTGAATACAGGGAGAGAATCGGTGTGAATCAACAAGGATAATATTCAGTAAGGGTCAGTGATCAGGGGCTTCTGCTTGACGTTCTGAAATAACAATACAGGTCTGAGTTGCCTTCCTCCGTCTCCATGCCTCCCGTGCTAGCCTCTCTCCTTTTTATATCTAATCGCTCCCTTCCCTCGTTATGTGACATAGTCATGTGATTCTCCTGGCACGTGATGCAGGACATGTGACACCGCATGTGACACTACCTCCCCGGTTTTTAAGACTCGACCCGAGTTTTAGGGTCTCTGGGCTTTTTTAGGTGATTATCGTGAAAAGTGTTAAGGAAGTGTCGCGCACCTTTAAAGAAGTGCTTGTAAGGTTTTTAAGTTTAGTCTTTTGGTTTAAGGAAGCTTTTTTAACGGACCAGGTATTAGACCTTCTTTTTTCGTCGACGGGAGTTTAAAACAGCCTTTACATTATACCCGTTTACGACTGCGTCGTTTTCTTACTAGTTTAAACTAGGCGTTAAGCCGTAGAAGGGTTTTAATAAGGAGACGTGGAAAACGTTATAGACCTTTTAAGATTCGGGTAGGGATAGGCGAACTGCTGTAAGGCTTAAGACTTTTATAATTTTAAAAGGTCTTTTATATTTATGGTCGAGCTTCTTTATAAGGCGGCGTGTTTAAATGTTTTATACGTTTAAAAGGACTAAGTCGCCTTAACAGTAGTCGAGTAAGGGTTGCTGTTTGCGATTCTTGTCTTTAACTATATGTTGTTTAGTGACCTTAAGCTGTTCTGCTGCTTTTTAGTGGACAGCGGTTATCTAGTAGGCGTGGTATTCGGATTTTAGGTCGGATACTTCTTAAAAGACCGGATTTTACGTCCGGGGGTGGAAGCTATAGTTAATATAAAAGGGGGACATCCTTATAGCGGTAGTTATAAAGTTGTTATAAGTAAACTTAGTTGGTATTAACAGCTCGTTTTAGTTGTTTATGTTTTAAGATAAGAAGTTGCGGAGGTAGGCTTTTATAACCTAGTTCACTCTCTCGGTTTAACTGTTAGTTTAAAGATAGAAGGCTGTGCTTATGCGGGATCTTATCTTTAAAAGGCTTAGCACGTTTTATTAAACATAGCTAGTGAACCGGCTGTCTTTGTTTAAAACGATGTTTAAAGGCAAGCCGTAAAGTCTTTAAATATATTAAGCGAACAGCCTTGTTAAATCCTTTGTCTTTTTATAGTCGTCTTTAAAAGGAATAAAGTGGGCTATTTTAATAAAGCGGTCCACCACTACTTAAATTTAAAAGCAACTATTAAAAAGCGAGAGGTCGGTGATAAAGTTTATAAAGATAGATTTTTAAGGGGCTTAAAGTAGCTCTAGTGGGGATAATAGCTTATACTTAAAGTGCCTTCTCGCCTTGTTCTTTTAGCATTATAAGCAGTTTTAAGTCCGATCTCGGTAGTCTTACCGTAAGCCGGGCTACTAAAACGTGTAAGAGATTAATTTTTTAGTTTTTGCTGTCCCGAAGTGTTTAACCACTTTAAACTCGTAATAAGCTTCTTAAATCTCCTGCTTTATAGCGAGGTCGTTTAATATCTTAAGCCGGTTTTTATAAATTAAGAGGCCGTCTTTTTAAGTGTACCCGTTAAGTAGAGGCGTTTTAACTTACACCTCGCGGTAAACTAGGTCCTTCTTAACCGCTATTTTTACTTTTTATAAGAAGTTTTGGTTTTATTTCTTTTATAGTATAAACTTTAACCGGGCCGCTAAGATTAAAAACGAGGGTTTAAAGTTGTTTTTACTTAAGAGCGGGGTTTGCTCGAGCTCCTTACACCCCCCGTCGGAAAGTCGATGCTCCTCTTTTTAGGAGAGGATGTCGGCCTTAAAGTTGTTTACTCTTAACTTATAATAGACTAGGAAGTCGACTCCGCTAATAGCCTCACTCCACCTAGCTTACCTTTTATTAAAGCGCTTAGTGGTGGTGAAGTAAAGCAGGTTTTAGTGGTTTGTGTAAACTTACACTGTGTACTACGCTCCTTTTAAGTACCGTCTTTAAACTTTAAAAGTGTTAACTATTATTAAAAGCTCTTTATCGTAGATGTCGTAGTTTTTTTTAACACCTGTTAGTTTACGGCTATAAAAGGCTACTAGGTGGAGCTTGCTATCGATCATTTATAAAAGGACTCCGCCGACTATAAAATTGCTAGCGTTTATCTCGACTATAAAAGGGAGAGCAGGATTAAAGTAAGCTAAGACTAGTCCGGTGGTAAAGGCCTCTTTTAACGTCGCGAAGGCCACTTTTATATTAACCGTTTATAACTATTATCGTACTTCCTTTTTAGTGGATTTTATAAAAGGGCGGGTAATACGCGAGAAGTTTTTAATAAAACAGCGGTAGTAGTTAGCGAACCCGATAAAAGATTATATCTCTTTTAAGCTTGCCGGTGTCTTTTATAATAATACCGCGTCGACTTTTTCTTACGACATCTCTATTCCGTTAAGTCCGATAACGTAACTTAAAAATTCGAGTTTGTCCGTGTCTTAAACACACTTGTCGGGTGTAATGTAAAGGTGGTTGTCCGTTAGCCTTTAAAGCACTTCTTTTACTAGTTTATCGTGTTCTTTTTAAGTAGTAGCGTATATTAAGATGTCGTTTACGTAAGTAATAACGCTTTAGTTTAAAAAGTCACGGAGTATATAGTTAATTATGTTTTAAAAGGTTATAAAAGCGTTCGTAAAATTAAAAGGTATAATAAGATACTTATACAGCTTATACCTCGTTCGAAAGGCCGTTTTTTATTCGTCTCCTTCTTTAATTCGGATAAAGTTAAACCCGTTTTTTAAGTTTAGTTTAATTAAGTGCTTTACTTCTCGGAGCTTATCTTATAACTTTAAAATAAGTAAAAAGGGGTACTAGTTTAAAATAAACACTCGGTTAAGCCCCTTATAGTCGATCACGATTTAAAGACCTTTACCGTAAGGTTTTAAAACAAAGAGAATAAAGGCTAAGCATTACAACTTAAAGGGCCGGATTTTTCCTACTTTTAACATTTTGTCTAACTATTCTTTAAAAGCCTTTAGCTCTTATTTGTTTAAGGCGTATATTAAACCTTAAAGCGGCTTTTCGTCTTTTTTAAGATCGATAGCGTAGTCGTAAAGGGTGTAGTTTAGCAGGCGCTGCGCTGCTTCGTCGGTTATAATAACTTGCTATTAGCGGAACTTAAACGGGATAGCTTTTAAGACTTTAGGCAAGACTTTTAAAATAGCGCTAATAGTGATAGCCTCGAGGTGGTAGAGGACGCTTGTGTTATACTCTATTTCCGTGGTATCCACCTTTGTTTGTTTATATTACGTGCGGCAGCGTAGATGTTAAAAGTCGATGTTTGTTAAGTTGCCCGTTTACATGCCTGTAAAGGGGTGTTTAGCTATCCACTAATAAGGAAGAATAGCATCGACTTTAAGATTTAAAGGGGCCACTTTAAAGGGTAAAGCGTTAAAGTGTTTTTTATAAAAGAACTTTATCTTACTAGTGTACTCTTATCTTAAGTTTAGTTAAGCTTACTTAAAGGCATCTTTTATCTTAGCTTAATGCTTATAGCGGTGGACTTTAGCTTATAGTCTCTTAGCTATTACTAGGGAAAGAAGTGTTACAAAAGCACCGTTATCGAGAAGGGTGCGGCCGAGCGCTATAACGGCTCCGTTACGATAAGTTATCGCCATTATAAGGCGCGAGCTAAAGCGTGGTTTTAGCGCCGATTAAGGGGCAGGGTTGCTTATCACCTTCCGCTATACTGCTGTTATAACAGAGGTCTTTAAAAACTCGAGTCGTTGTTTAACAGCTCTTTTACGAATCTTAAAATAAATTAGTAGCTTATTCTTTAAGCCGAGGTTTAAGTCTTCTTTAAAGGTGGCTTAAACAGGCCGTCCGGGATAGTCGCGGTGTCTTCCCTTACTCTTTTAACCCTTACAACTTAACGGGGGGCTAGGGGTAGTTTTACACTGTCGATATCTTTTTAAGTAAAACAGAACATTACGTTATAGTTATCTTTACCACACCTTTTATACGCGAGCTTCCTTTTCCGGTAGTCCGCGACGTATAAGGTGTCTGTGCCGGCTATCGCCTCCTTTTTAGTGTTTTAAACTTTCTTTTTCTTAAAGGGCTTTTAAGCAGCTAGCTTTAATGCAGCGGCTGTCCTTTAGTTACCACCTTGTTTTTAAAGAGCTTTAAGCGGTGCTTTTCCTAGCTTGTCCGCTTTTTTAAACTCCGTAAAAGCGGACTCGTCTTTTTTCGTGCTTAAGCTCTTTTACATTTCTTTATAAATTCGTTTTACTTTTTAAACGGTAATAAGGAAGTCGGCATTATTACTAAAGATGCCTCTCGTCTTGCTATAAACTATACGAATAATGTCGTTTAACACAGCGCTTCTTATAACCCTTTTAAAGGCAACTCCGGCTAAACCTACTAAACCGTTTAAGTCTTATAGCTAAGTGATATAGTGTATAATATCACTATAGTACTTTAGTTTAGTTATTTCTCGATAGTTGTTTTCTTCCTTAGCTAAGTCTTAAAAGCGGTTTTTTAAAGCCGCCCGATAAGCTGTCTACGAGTCCTTATACCTTATGCCCTTTATACGCCGGCTGCGGGCATTATGCTATTTTAAGGCATTATCCTTTATAAAAGACCTTACCTAAGTAATCTTATCCTCGCTGCTGCGGAAGGTCTCCCGGTTCACTCGTATATACGACCTTATACTTTCCTACTATAAGCGGAAGGCGTTTATATCCTTGCCGTTATAAGTGCTTAACTAGCGTAGCCGGAGCTTTTTAAGACGGCGGGCATTTATAGCGAGTAAAAACCTTTACTACATGTTATTCTTATTAATAAGGAGGGGGGCTACGGGAAGGTGCTCGAAGTTATCACCTTTTAAAGAGTTTAAAAGGGGGGGTTTACGCGGAGGTCCGCGTAAAAGACCACGCCCACCACCGTTTTTAACGAACTTGTAGCGTCCTCCGTTTAAATCATTTAAAGAATTAGATTTATTAAAGTCGTCGGGGTAACTTAAAGGCTAAGAGGCGGACTGTTAACGCATCGCTCCTCGTATCTCACGTCTAGCCTGTTAGTGGCGTTGTTAGTTCACTTAGCTAGTAAGGAGCTAGCCGTTAAACAGGTCTCGGGATGCACGAAAAAAGCGGATTAGTAAAACAAGTCCCGAAGGATTTTATTAAAAGGGCAGGCTAAACCGCGCACCCCTACTTTAAGCGGCTAACGGCTTAACCGATTAGGTGACGCTTTTATAAGAGGAGGGGCTAGCGGGTGTAAGGGTGTTATAACGAGACCGCATCTAGCTAACGACTAAAGCCACGTTAAGCGCGCCTCCTTTAAGGTTTTCAGCGGCGAGCTGCTGCTACACTTACAGCACTTCACGCACTATTTACTTTATCTCTTAAAGCTAAGCTCGGTCTTTATAAACTAACCCGTGCAGCTGTTACACGTTATTTCGCAGCTGCTTAGTCTTTTCGCGATTAGTCGCTTAAAGCTAGCGAGAGGCCTTTAGTTCGGCGTTTATTTAATAAAAGCGCTAGTTAAAGTACTTTATAACCTCGTCTTAGGACTTTTAATACTCCGAGTGGTGGGCTATAAACTCGTACATTTATTAAGCAAGTCTTTAGTTTTAAGCATCGACGGTGCGAGCTAAAAAGACAAGCATGTCTTTTACCTTGTCTTTTATAGCCTTGCCGGCCGAGATAAAAGCGTTGTTAAGCTAAGACTAAAAGAGGGTGTAGTCGCTCCGAAGGTGTTTAATTTCCTCTTTAGTAAAATTGTTATTCTTTGCTTAAAGGAGCTTAAAGGCCTAGTAGAGGTTGTTAAACAAGTCGTAAACTTATTAAGCTACGAGAGAGTCGGGGACTGTGATCGCGTCTCGGTTATCTTTAACTTTCGTAAAAAGGCTGTAGATAACAACAGCGTTAATAGGTTCTTCTTTTATAGCAGATATTATAAAAAGGTAAGTAAATACGTTAAGTTTAGTGGGCGTTCTTAAAGTTAACGGTGTTAGCGTAAAGGAAATAAACATAAGCTAGTGATAGTGTTATTACTAAATATAGTGTTATAAGCTAAATACAAGGAGAGAATCGGTGTGAATTAATAAGGATAATATTTAATAAGGGTC
This sequence comes from Raffaelea albimanens, assembly GCA_002778245.1. Classification (NCBI taxonomy): domain Eukaryota; kingdom Fungi; phylum Ascomycota; class Sordariomycetes; order Ophiostomatales; family Ophiostomataceae; genus Raffaelea; species Raffaelea albimanens. Next base: position 2,951,908 of record PCDJ01000001.1, read on the forward strand.
AGTGATTAGGGGCTTCTGCTTAACGTTCTAAAATAACAATACAGGTCTGAGTTGCCTTCCTCCGTCTCCATGCCTCCCGTGCTAGCCTCTCTCCTTTTTATATCCAATCGCTCCCTTCCCTCGTCATGTGACATAGTCATGTGATTCTCCTGGCACGTGATGCAGGACATGTGACACCGCATGTGACAGGCCAGTTGCAGGAAGAGCGCGATTCACTCCGGATCAAGCTCGCAAGGCAGGAAGCCGAGACAGCGGCACTACGAGAAATGTTAATGAGGGATGGCGGTGGTGACGGCAATGGCGGCAATGGGAATGGTGGTGGTCGTGTCGGAGGAAAGCGGAAGAAGAGAACATAAGATAGGACATCATCATGATATGGTAATGGAATGAGCACGTGTATCGTTTGTATTATTATATAGTCTACTCTAAGCGGTGGTTGTGGCTGTCCTAGAAACCTTTGAATCAATTCCCCCCAAAAGTTAGCGACACTAATCATTCTCTTGTGTGTGTGAATGTAGCAAAAGGAGGATGATTGTTTGACTGTCAGACGATGTCGGCTCTTAGGTGACATATAGTCGGTTTTTGTTTTCATGTTGTATTGCAAGATGCTTGCAACGTTTGTTCTTCAACATAGGGAACGTTGGTTTTCTTCACGCAGTCGTGTGTGCTTGTGCTTGTGTGAGGGCAGAGGGAGAGAGTGTATTCTTACCTTGGTGGTCTTGATATGTCAAGAAGATCGTCTAGATGCTATCGAGACATCCATGGTGATACTTGCCGATGCAGAACCAACACCTCAAAATGAGGGAGACAGCCCACGATGCTACGAAAACAAGGAAGAAGATCTGGAGAGAGTCAAATTTTTCTGAGACGACTGCTCCCATACGGAAGAATTTATATGTTTTCCATCCACCCTCCCACCTCTAAGCCCTCGCACTCTACACACACGCGCACGCACACAAATAGCAAGCAATGGCAGACAAACGGCAGACAATGTACCCGTATGCATCGCTTCTGAGCTCATATTCATGCCCGACGTCTTGTCTTCACGCCCCCTCCCCCTGGTCTGTATAGGGTATGATGGCCGGTTTCTGGAATAGACAGGATATGATTCATAGCCCGTCATACGAGGTAGGGGGGCTGCTCCGGGACCCATCCGGCGACGGCAACTACATATTCCTGGCCTGGCCTGGTTTCGGGCTCGGGACAGAATTGCCTTTCATCCTTGGGATATCCAAAGCGAATACGATCACAACACTATGGACGCTCCTTGATTCTTTGATTTCTTGTGCCTTTGTTTGCTTGATTTTCTGTTGGTATTTTCTATATTTTTTTTCAATTGCCGTGTTCATTCTTCCCCATTCTCTTTTCTCTACAATCGGTCTTGTCTACAATTTAAATCGGCCCGCTGTAACTCGAAAACACCGAATTCTCCCAGCCTCGAGCGAGCACAAACTTCTTCCAGATCGGCCAGAACGGCCAGAACGGCCAGAACGGCCAGAACGGCCAGAACGGCCACTGTCGCCCTAACAATCTAATCTGCCCAGTACGCGCTTCCTATCTACCCGTCTGGGGTTATGCTTACCAAACCAGGCGGGCATTCTCCTCTTTTCCTCTTTCTTTGCCAAGAGAGCGGAGCCCAAATGATGGGCGGTTGATGCAAACTGACTCAAAATGAATCATCGACTAGACACACGCCCCTGCCCCATTTCGGGATTAGCGCGTTGGCAACAGGCTTGTACTTTGTACTTTTGCTCGACAGTTGTGGCTTGACAGTTGTGGCATGTAAGTGTGCTGCAGGGTGCTCGCTGACATTTTGCCCATGACGAGAATTGGGGAAAAGGAAAGAAAAAGAAGGGAAAAAAGATGACCTGAAAGTAATAAACACCGATAAGCGATAAGATCTAATTGGGTCTCTGTCACTCTGCCTCCTTCCACAAATCGTGTTTCATCACGGCCAAAGTGGAAACAGGAGGACTGGTAAATGTTTCAGGCTGCGATGAACTTTTGACAGCTCTCCCGAAAGAACGGAGAAGCATGGAAACGTAGACACGGCATGAATTTATGAATTATCGTGAGAATCAGAATCGACAATAAAGGAGGCGCCAAAACCACAGTGTAGACAAAGTCAGCACCACCACAATGTCCATACCAGACCTCAATGACCGGGCCGTCTTTCCTCCTTTCATGGGGCTTCCCCAGCAAGGAGGAGGAGACGACGACGAGACAACAGAAAACGACAGCCGCCACTACCTCATTGCCCAGATCAAGGACAACATGACCATTACAAAGCCCACCCTGGTCCTCACCGACCGCGACGGCCACCCGTTTGCCATTGTCTTTGAAGGCTACGGCCGCGACGAGCTGGACCTGGCCAAGATGGGACTCAAAAAGGGGGCCACCGTTGTGGTCAAGGGCGCCGCGCGAGTGACGTCTGCCGGGCCCCAGGCTAGCCCGGAATCTGTCATGGGGGTCACCATGGGGGCCACCATGGGTCCTGGAGCCACAGGAGCCGCAGGAGCCGAGGCGGCTTCGAGACGCCCGATTGTCCGCATCTGTCGAGGCGAGACTGAGCGCGTGCGGGCCGTGCCGGCGAGCCTGGACAAGGTTGTGGCGGTGGCTGCGCGGCTGCGTGCTGGGCACGAGGAGCGACACTGTGATGCATGTGGCAAAGGAGCCGCAGAAGAAGACGGCGGCGCTACTGCGGTCAAGCTGCTGAAATGCACAGGCTGTGGGCAAGCATGGTACTGCAACCGGGTGAGTCATAATTGTTGGGCATTATTTTGACGTCATTAACGGCACGAGCAGTTGCCAATTCGTCTACTGCTAGACGTTGATATCTCTTTCTTTCTTTCGTTCCTTTTTTCTTTCTTTCTTCTCTCTTTTAGTCTTTTATTTTACCATATGATTCTTTTGTTTACCTTTATTCTAACTTTTACCCAGGCTTGCCAAACAAAAGGCTGGGCTGACGGACACAAAGGAGAGTGCAAAGCATTACGAGGCGTATGTGCAATCTGGGGCTGACAGAGAACGCTGAATAGCTGAGGGTGACGATTTATGCAGAGTATCGAATCCGCAAGCGGAGATCATTTTCCGTGGACTCGGGCTTGGAGGGGAATTAATTGCACATTCAATTTTTAGCAGGCTCCGGGAAGCCGACAAGAAGAGAGAGACAGAAAGACGACAGAACCAGAGAAAAGAAAGAAAAGAAAGGTCACGAAAATGCACACAAAAAAAGACAAAATCCCAACAACAAAAGACCCTGCCGAGACATGCCAACATCGTGACCTCAACTGTGCCTCAGCCTTTCCCCGCGGGATCTACAATTTGCCAATCTGTCCTGTCCACACATCTGCCTTCTAATTGCCTTCCCTTGACCCGGAGTGCATATGCAGTTGCTTTTCTTTTCGTCTTGGGTGTTGCACCGTTTCGACCAAACACAGGGCTTCCATGACAAATTTAAACATTTCTGCGCCCGCGGGGAAGACGGTTGGGACGGTTGGGGACTGGAAGAAGCAGAAGCCAAGCGCCCGTTTCGTGGCATCGGTCTCCAAGACGTCAATGGTCCTCTCAACCCCAAAGCTGAGCTACCCCTCACCTTTCTTTTTAAACCGGGGAACTGTTGACACCATACAGGCAAGCGTTACCCGGGCATCTCCACCAAGGGAAAGCGAAACCCCTTGTCAGCCCCCTTCCTCACTTGGAAATCACGTCAAGGAGAAGCCAAGGTGTGATAAGAAGCAAACAGGCCCTCTACCCCCCATGCGGTCCGAGACCCCCCTCCCCTGTTGTCGTCCCTCGTGTTTTTGTGCCGAGTTTCCTTTATAAATGGGTGGTCCTCGGCCTAGGAAAGGTTGTCCTCCTCCAAGTCCTTGAAGTTGTGGTTCTCAAATCGTGTAGCTAGCCGGACCACAACTTGCCCTTGAAAGTTCTCGAGGACGCCCTCTCTCTTGTTATCTCTTGTCCCCGTGTTGCCATCAATACCTTCGCAATGGGCGTCGACCCTGATAAACCAATCCGCCTCAAGGAGGCCCCCGAGTTCGTCCCTGTCGACCCCAAGAACAGGAGCAAAGGAGGACCCAAGTTTGGCCACTACTCCAAGCTCGATCCTGATTTCGCTGCCGCAAAGGATGCTGCTGATGCTGCTGTCGCCGGTCTCTATTCATGCGACGACTGGGATACTTTCCGCGGCTACTGGAAGGCGCCGCCCATCCTGCCGCCGGACTGCCCGCAGCCGGGCGCCGATGCCGACGTGACCGAGTCGTACCAAAAGATCCCCATGCGTGACGGAGCACTCATCGAGATCAAGATCATGCGGTCTGCTTACAACAGAGATAGGACCGGCAACATCTGCGTGCTGCGCATGCACGGCGGCGGCTGGGCCGTTGGCTGGCACGGCACCGAGGCCGTCGAGAACCTCCATGCGGCATCCAACCGGCATGTCGTGCTAGTGAGCATTGACTACCGCCTGTAGGTGCACGTGTTCTGGATACGACGAATGGACTGATCGGTACTCACAACATAGTGCCCCCCAGCACCGATACCCGATTCCGCTTAACGACTGCATCGACACGCTCAAATGGGCCAAGGCCAATGCGGCTTCTCTGGCCATCAACCCCGAAAAGATTATCCTCATGGGAGGCAGTGCTGGGTCGAATCTGGTGAGCCCCCCAAGCATTCCAAGACGAACGGCGCATCTAACATCTCCTAGGCCCTCTGCACCGCTCTCAAGGCCCAAGCGGAAGGCATTACTGGCATCATCGGCATGGTCCTCGACTGGCCTGTTGGTGCCCACCCCAACTTTTACCCGCAGCTGCGCAGAGAAGGCTACGAGCTCGAGAGCTATGCGCAGAATTACGACGCAACGGTCGTCAGCGCGGTCAAGATGGAGTTCTTCTGGGAGGCATACCTGCCGGTTGTCAAGCCGGACAAGTACCACTCGCCCCTCCTAGCCGAGACTTTTGAAGGTCTCCCACCTGTTTGTAAGTCGACTGAACTTTGCCTGGCCAGACGAATTGCCCCCTCTAACCCAGCCAGTGGTCCAGGTTGGCGGTTATGACCCCCTACGGGACGAGGCTCTGGCACTGGCTGAAAAGCTGAAAAGGGACGGCGTCCCCACTGAGCTGCACGTATACCAGGGCATGCCGCACTGCTTCCCCATGGTGGTGCCGGACAGCGCGCAGTCCAAGCAGTTCCAGCTGCGACAGAACGCCTTTGTGGAGAGAATCATCAAGAGGGCAAGATGATGCAAGAAAGTAATGGCAAGGGTAAATAATGAAACCAAATCCAGTTGACAGAAATGAGATCGAATTTCCATTGCCTTTAGAAAATACCCTTCTCCAAAAAGTCGAGAGGAGGATGGCTCCATTAAATTGAGTTTGGCGTAGAAAAAATAAAAACGGCCGACCCATTATGGCGGGGGGCTTTGTAAGTGGCTGGAAGTCCGTGCGTCCACCGTTGCCCCCCGCAACAGTGGTCAACAGATTACGGTCGATTGCTAACCAGAGGCGAAATCCCAGCTCTCCCGTAATAATTGAAATGTGTTAATGCAACACTCCCTCATATTCTACCAATCGCCATCACGGTCCTGTCGTTTTCCGTCTCCATCTTTAAGGCCCTGTGCCAAAGATCGAGACTGTCCTATCGCAATGGCTCCGCAGACTCTTGAAGCGCGCTTTGAGCGCCTGAACGTCGAGGATCCTGGCAAGGAGAACTCGCCCATCGCCAAGGTGAGATATACGGCAAGAATGAAAGGCCTCGTCTTCTCAGACATTTTGCTAACAGTCCCCCCAGCAGGTCAGAGTCCCGACAAACTCCAAGATGGCGGCGCTTCAGCACAAGACCGGCCCGCCCAAGCCGAGTCTCGTCAAGGGCAGCATGTCGCATAGCCAGTTGCCCTCGCCTCCGTCGCCGACTCGCAAGCCTCTTCCCCTGGGCAACAAGGCCTTTGCACAAGCATCAGCAACACCACTTTCTCCGCAGAGGAAAGAGGTCGGCGGCGTCAAGATGGTCCACGCCGAGCACAAGCAGGTGGCTGCCGTCAGAGCGTCAGAAGTGCCAGAGGAGAGAGAATCTGCGTCTGCCAAGGCGCTGGCAGCTGCGCAGTCAATGTCCCTCCACAGCAGCAAGTTGTGGCACCTGGGCATGTTTGAGATCGGCCGGCCGCTCGGAAAGGGCCAGTTTGGCCGTGTCTACCTGGCCCGCGAGCGCACCAGCGGCTTCATCTGCGCCCTCAAAGTGATGCACAAGGCCGAGATCCAGCAGGCCGGCTATGAAAAGCAGGTCCGCCGGGAAATCGACATCCAGAGCAACCTCTGCCACCCAAACGTGCTGAAGCTGTACAGCCACTTCCACGACGCCAAGCGCATTTTTTTAGTCATTGAGTTTGCCGGCCAGGGCGAGCTCTACAAGCATCTCCGCAAGCAGCGGCGGTTCCCCGAGTACAAGGCGGCCGTCTACATTGCCCAGATGGCTGCGGCCCTGCGGCACATCCACCGCAAGCACGTCATCCACCGCGACATCAAACCCGAAAACATCCTCGTCGGCTTACACGGCGAGCTGAAGCTGTCCGACTTTGGCTGGAGCGTGCACGCACCGGAAAAGCACAACCGGCGCGAGACGCTCTGCGGAACACTCGACTACCTGCCGCCAGAAATGGTGCAGCGGAGCAGCGACGACCGGTCGTACGACGAGCGCGTGGACATCTGGTCGCTGGGCGTACTCCTGTACGAGTTCCTCGTGGGCGAGGCTCCATTCGAGGACACGCGGGCCATGACGGCGCGGCGAATCGAGCGGGCAGATATGACGATCCCGGCATTCGTCAGTGCCGAGGCCAAGGACCTGATTCAAAGAGTAAGACAGCATTCCCACAGTACACCAACTTGTTGCAAAGACTAACAAAGCAGTTACTTGTCGTGGACCCAAGGAAACGACTGCCGCTCGAGGATATCGAGAAACATCCCTGGGTGCTCAAGTACTGCGTGAAGGGTGGCAAGCCAAAGCGATGAAAGCAGAGCGATGGCAAAGGGAACACAAACAAAGAAACAAAAAAAGACACGCGCGTGCCATCTTGTCTCCGTGCCGAGGTGCTCGGAGGTTCGAGGTCTACTCTGTAATATCCCTGGGTGGATATACCAGGACAAGGTACCTCGGCATGAGATGTAGATCCATCCCCCGGATTATTTCGGAGGCCAGACCGGGGAAAGACGTGGCTTGCCGAGCAACAAAAGAACATGGCAAGGACACGAGGCACAGACTCAATAAGCTTGAATCTGTCCCGGGTGTTATCAGATAACGCACACATCAGACTGATCTGTTCTGGTCACCTACCCCTGCCACCCAAGCCGGGTCGATGGAATTAAGACGGCCAGGTCAATGGAAGAAGAGTCTCGAAGAGAAGAAGGAATCCGGAGAGAAGGATGGAAGGGGGGACTTTCCCCAGAAAGTGCCAAGCCGGGCAGTTATCAGATCAAAAGAATCTACACACACACACAAAGACCATAATGAGACACGCGATCATGCTGGGGGGACCAAAACAAAGAATTGAGTCATGTATGGGTTTGAACGCCGATTAGATTTGGTGATGGGCAGCTTCCGAGTTGTTCTCGAAAGCCGAACGGCTACCGTCCAGACGCTAAACTGCAAGCGGCAGCAAGGTTCCTGTGGCAGAGCTGTGCTTGTTGGAAGGCAGGTGCTCCACTTTACAAGAGGGTCCAAGCTTTTGCCGTTCGGCATCTGCCAGGGTCGGCGACTGTGCATTTCGCAGAGCTCTCAACGCCCCAAAGAGAAAGCGGTGAGTTTTGTTGAGATGGCCAGCGCAGCATAGGGGGAGAGTCTGCGTGTTAAATAGTGACAGATAAGAGCAGACGGTGATGAGAAGCAGCTTGACAGCATTACACCGCTGATTTTGCAAAAGGCCTGAACCAATTTTTCGATGCATCAGAAGGTCAGGACAGCTCGTAACTACGACTGCAGGAAGGAGCGAACGGCGCAAAGTAGACAAAACCAAAACGGCAACCATGCGGCAACAAAACAGCTCACTGCATCCGGATGCCCCCCCTGGACTCCCGTACCTTGTAGTTTTTCGGTTTTTGGAGAGCGGCAGAGCCCAGAGACAGAGCACCTGAGAAACGTGCTTTCCACCACTCCATTCCTTGTTCTCGTGACGTCCAGTGGCGTGCCGGTGGCCGCTAATTGGCCCTGCCAACATTGCCCACCCCCCCAGTCTCTCCCCCCAGCCATTGTTCGGTCCCCGTTTCTCCTGATCAGAGCTCCCAGCCCAGAAAGAGTCCGTAAGTGTCTCTGCCCCCAAATCTTAGTGCTTCCTTTCGTCCCCCCTTCGTCCCCACCATTACGCAAACCACAGAGTGTGACTCTTTTGACTCGTTTCTTGTTGCTCTCGTCTGTTTGTCTTAACCGAACAAAAAACGGACTTCCGGGAACCCTCGTGTGCTCTTTTTTCTTTACTTTAGTTCGCAAGATCCCCAACTTTCCTCGTTCAATTCCAATCCCTGTTGTCGTCAGTCCATTTCTGCGAGTTCTGAACTCCATTTTCTGTCTGTTATCAGCAAAAGCTATCAAAGTCCCTCAACAAGCAAGCTCTCTCTCCCAGTCAGCTTACCTTCTTTATCCCACCTTCATTTCTTCTCTCTCTTCTCTTTCCTTCCATCTTTCGTCCTCATCTCCATCCTCGTCCTCCACAATGACTAGAGTCACGGCACCCATCGGCCATCTCACGCGGTTCGTGGCTACCAGCCCGACCGTCGCCCGCCCGGCGTTCATTCGGAATGTATCACAAATGGCCGCGGCCACCGCCGTGCGGTCAGAACTAGAAGTGAGTGATCTGATGTTGATGCTCCCATCGTGGCTGTCAATGTCCGTCTTGTGACCATCACGCTAACCGCCTAGACACCATTCACATCTGCTCGCCGCCCACAATCAAAACCGTCGTCGTCCTCCGCCTTGTCATCATCAACAGAAACCCGCTCCTTCCACATCACCGCCCAGAGACCCGCTCGCGGCGACAACAGCACCATTGACTTCTTTGTCCTCCCAGACTACGTCGAGCAGAGCCACGTCGAGCCCGACCGGCCCCTCCGCGTGCCCATCCTGCCGGACAACTACAGCCCCGACCGCACACAGTTCAATAACAAGGAAAAGTTTGACGCGCCCGCGGCCCCGCCGCCTGAGATCCTCGTCGTGGCGGCCAACCCGGAGAACGTGACGCCCGCGTCGGCTCTGGCCGAGGTGGAGCACGTGGCCGTGGACGGCGTGGAGCTCAAGTTTGCACACGGCGAGGCCCTGGACAGGCTGACGAGCAAAAAGGACGGCGATCAGACGATGCTGAAAGACCTGTGGAAGGGGCTTGTGGATGATGTGTTTGGTGCCGACAAGAAGAAGTCGGCGGCTTAGGGAGAGGAAGCATGGCAGACAGACTAGGGTCCGGCAGAAGAGAAGAAGCATCGCTTGCTAGAAGCTGCGAGATGACCATATGCAAGGCATTGCAAACAGGATGTACAGAACCAATTCATACATTTATGACGGGGCCGGAAGCTTTTGCTTATTTTTATTACTTTCTCAAGAGTTCTACGAACAATCAGCCCATGATGGGGCATCACCAAACTTGGACTTCCGAGTTGTATTGTTTTAATGGAATGAGCAACAGGGGCGGTTCGAAACAACTTTTCCAGCATATCGTACTTACGAACGGGATTTACGGACGATGCTGTCTGTTCCTCACTCAGCAAGCCGAACTTGGGAAATGCCGTCATAGGAGCAGGTTATCAGGAACGCGTACAGTGCAGCGCCGAGTGCTGGCACGTAGTCGGTCGGCCTAGAACTTGGCCAAAATAAAGAGTCCACTTTTTGCTCACTATCTCTTGTTTTCTATTTCTATTGCATCAGAAACCAAAACACATACAGTGCCATCTGTGACAAGAGATCGACAGCAGCGGCGGACTGGTCTAGCCAACGCTATCGTCTTGCCCAACCATGGGTTTCTGCCAACTTTTCGGTGTCGGCAGTTGAGCTGTGTTCTATGGAGATGAACTGAGAAACTGATGTTTTTTTAGCCCCGTATTATCTTACTTTTTTGTATCTTGTTCTTCGTATTTACGCCCTGGTCTCGTCTATTTCTGATTACAGACATGCCGCAACGTTCCTTTTTTTATCAGGGGGGGTATTTGAACACAAGGAATCCACTTGGTTAAAGGGGCCGAAGACAGGGCCTCAACTCGCCAGCACACTGCAGAACCACTGGTGCTAAACTGACTCCAAACCCGCCGGGTAGTAGCGGCTCGGTCTTTTGGTTTTTTTCCTTTGTCAACTGTGAGTAGTCTGTGACACGGAGAAATAGAACACACAAAAAATTGAACGCCATCCCCCGCCCTTTTACTTAGCCCGGGTGACGCGGGAAAGGGAGGGACAGAAGAAGAAGAAAAAAGCTGTACAAGAATGGACACCGATACAACTGTGCAGCAAGCCAGTCGTCATCGTATGTGACAGTTCCAGGGCCACCATGTAAGGGAGGGTGTTGCTATATTGGCAGGCCAGATATTAGATCTCACTGGCAGTCTGCTCGTACTCGCAGAACCCAGGGCAAGGAGGCAACACATGTTATATACATACACGTGCGTGTCACTTATCTTGCAACACTACTTTCACTCTTCCAGAAAACGGATAGCTGCGTGGGGAGGGCGGCGGTTTTCCCAATTCCGTTTTTTTACAGATCCGTTTTTTACGTGTTTGGATCTCGCGGCCCGTGTTCCACCAGGGGGGCCTCTGAGTTTTTTGAGTGCTTTGTTCTCCTCTTTTTAATATTTTCCGGCTCCTCTTGCTTCTGACCTCTTGCTTTCTTTCTTTTTATGTTGGGTTATTCGCATCTGCGGCTTCTGCCATCAAATGTTTTGGCATTCATCGACAGCATATCGCGATATCGGTTGAAAACGACGGATGGAACGACATTCGAGGTTCAGCTGAACTCTTCCAGACAACCACCTGCTCGAAACCGGCCGGTTCTAGACCCTTCAGCCTCGGGGCTCCAAACGACGGACACAAAGACTCCAACAGTCCTACAATATCCTCGACCTTTGAGAAACCCGACGAACGAACCATACCGAAACACAGGCGAGCATTAAAAAGGACACAAGAAGGGCAAGGGAAGACGTGACAATCGCTGGACCCGACAGAAAGGAACCACAGGGAAAGGAGATGCACAAACGCTAAACGAAAGGATTCTTTGTTCTTTGTGTGTGTGTGTGTGTGCCTGTGGTTTCTGTGCCTGCCTCTTGTGCTCAGTGCCTGTTGTGCCTACAGCGAGCCGGACAGAGAAACCCCTCTAAAAAAATCGGATAGGGGCAGGAGGGGTTTGTGACACCACCAAGAAGAGCCCGGGCCAGCCAATACCGGACACGCGCGCTCTCGCTTGTGGCCACAGCCATGCAGAGAACCACAGCTGGAGGCGCCAGCGGCGCTGCAGCTGCTGCAGGCAGTTCCACGCCGACAGGGGTAGGAAACGCGGCTCCATTTTTCTCGTCGTTGTACAACGGCGGCAGCGCAAACACGGCGACGACAGCGACGACGAACTCGACCTCGACCTCGAACGTTTCGACCACCTCGCGATCACGACCGGGCACAAGCGCCGGCGAGCTTCATTCCCAGCGCAAACTCAGCAACAGCAACGACCCGCTCCCGCCTCTGCCGCCGCCACCCTCGACAGACACTCTTCTGCAGCAGCCGTTTGCTCTGCAGCAGCCCCCCCTGCCGCGACACTCGTCAAACGCCCTCACCAAGGACCGCCGGCCGTCCCTGAGCAAGAAGACGTCGTTTTCGCGCCGTCGCGCATCGTCGTCTGGGGGACTTGGCAACTTGTTTCAGCAGCAGCAGCAGCCGCAACAGCCGCCGCCACCCCCGCCTCAAAACCACCAGAGCAGCGGCAGCTTCAGCATAAACGGAAACTTTGACTTTGGCGTGGGCGCCTCGGGAGCACCTCTGGCACGAGCCAACACCAGCAGCACGACCGTCTACTCGCCCACGGACGGCTCGACCACGCCGAGCCTGTTTCACCAGCAGATCGCACAGCTCCAGCAGCAGCAGCAGCTCCAGCAGCAGCACCTGGCCACAATGATGGGCACCGTCATGATGAATGGGAGTCTGGCTATGAACAGCAGCCTGGCCAACATGGCCGGCACCAACCTGGCGCCCTCGGCGATCCTGTCCAACACGGGCGTCAGCCAGCAGCAGTCCGAGTCGAGCATGATGCACCAGCACATCCAGGACATGGCCAACAAGCGGATATCCACGTTGGACTATCTACGAAAGGCGTAAGCCCTCCCCCCTCCCCCTTGAAGATGCTTTCCTGGCACGGTTCACTGCTAACACCTCTTCCTCGCCCCCTAGCCACGACGGTCGCGTTTACTGGTTCAACACGCTTCGCTACGACAAGAACGACCTCTCCCGCATGCCCTACTTTGAGCCCCGCCGCCTCGCCCGCCGCGCCACCAACTACCTCCTGCTCGGCCTCTCCCTGCCCGCTGTCATCGACCTCAACTCAAGCACGCCGCTCGAGCTCCTGCGAAGCCTCAACGCCCTCCTGGCCGAGTTTGACACGTACCAGCAGCTGCACTCCGAATCCGGGTCCGGGAGCGCCGCCAGCTCGCTGTCCCGCGCTGCCCGTCTCCCGCACATGTTCCGGCGCGCCACCCCCGGCGGCAAGACCCGGAGGACAAGCAGCAGTGCCGCCTCTGGAGGCGGCATGGGCGGCGGTGGAGAGTTTGCCGAGAGCGGCAATGGAGGCATGGACGCCAACACGCTCAGCACGATTGGCGGCAGCACTTTGACGTTGGTCAACAGCGAGGGTCAAGGAGGAGGAGGAGGTGGTGGTGGTGGCGGTGGCGGAGGAGGTGCCAACGGATTCAGCACGGCCCAGCAGCAGCCTGGCGCTGTGGCAGTGGCTGCTGCGTCGGCGGCCGCGACGGCTTCGGCGACGGCCTTTTCCACGCTCTACGACAGCAGTGCCGATCTGCTGCCCGGCGAGGAGTACGCGCTGCTGCTGACGCCCAGCCTGCCGTTCGACCCGGACTTTTTCGAGACGTTTGCGACGCTCTGCGACGTCCTGATCGACTGCTACACGCGCATCCTGAGCCTGATCCCGACGCCACGCGAGTGCTCGACGCCCGTTGCGGAGCAATTCACAAAGGCGGACGCGCGGGTGCGGAAACTGCTGGTGCAGGGGGCCGTCAAGGAGTTTGAGGACCACAGCCGGAGCGGCGTCAAGGCGGAAGTGGCCAGTGTGGGCAAGATAGTACTAGGCGGGTTGATGTAGGGGAGAGAAGTGTTGTTGTCAGATATTGGTTTATTGGAGTTCATGGGAGTATGGCCGAGTGAAAAGACCACAGCGTTGGGACATCTAATGGTTTCTTATTTATGGGCATGGTATAATATTGGGAGACGAAATGGTACGATATCCAAGATTCACATATATGTTCACTTTGAATCAAAAAGGTACAGAGTGCTGCAAGATATATCGATGTAAACTCATTGGGGTATAATGCTATTAACTGTGCCTGCCACTTGACAAAGGCTGTGCTTTGAAAGTTCGTTCAGAAACCATAACGCAAAACGTTTAGTCGTCATGAAGGAGTTTTACTCCAATCAGTGCTTGACTCTATGTTTATATCATCATTAGAACTTTGCACAAAACAAAAATGCAAAAAAAGCAAATCAGACGCGGACGATCCCTCAGATGTAGCCCACTGAGAACATGGCCTTTCGACCGGTGATGTTCGCCATGGAGACCAAGAGAAGAGTCGTTGGAGACAGGATAAAGAAAGATGCTAGTCTCAAAAGAGACAATGCTCCTCTCGGAGTGTTCAGAAGTCTCCTGTCTTCCTTGTCGTCCAGGCTGACAACCACCTTATTCCCAACCTCTTTCGAGAAAAAAAAAGGATTTTGGTGTTGTGAAGCTCCCTCGCTCCAAGAATAAGCCCCATCGAGTAACTCGACCAGTAGCATTTCTGCCTCCGGCGAGCAATCGCATTCCTATTCCTATTCGGACGAAGTAACTCTCCCAGGCCCGAGAAGTCAGTTGCCAACTTCCCTCTCCCCTCACCTGCCTCTCCTCTGATCCTCACTCCCCTCCTCATCCGCCTTCCTCGTTCCCCACCCTCCTCATTCCCCTCCCCGTCAGACGGATCACTCGATCTCCTCCCTCTACCCAGTCTGCCATCAACCTCTCCCCTAATCTGCCATCAACCTCTCCCCTAAACGAACTCACTCCCTCAACTCCCACCAACTCTCCTGTCCTGCCTCTCCCCAGTCTTTCCGTTTTGTAAAGCCGACTATTCCCAACCCTGCTCAAACCACAGCCAAGACAGCTCGTATCAACTACAGGCCGTCCGGGATAATAACGCTCTCAAGCCTACTCACTGCCCTCCCCCATCCCCTTCGTCGCCCCCCTCACCAGTCCCATCCGCCTGCAGCCCAACTAACCAAGAAAGCCTTCCGACAAAACAGAAGCTAAACAACAAAACAGAGTGTATTATTCTCGGCACTCCCATCCCAGCACGCCAGCCCCCTTTACTCAACGCCTCATCCACAAAGACAGACCAGACAGCGGACTCATATCTTCGTCCATAGGTGGTGCCTGACCAGCCAAGCAGATTGAAAGCAACGAGCAAAAAGAGAAAAGCAAAGCCGAGTAAAGAAGCACCGAAACAACCAACCCGGACGTTTTGTTGCCGCCAGAACCTGTAATGCCATCCAGATCACTGTAGCCAGCCGAGAAACAAACATAAGAAACAAGCAAAGAGTTTGAAAAAAAAGGAAGAAGAAAACAGTTTTTGGACAAGAGAACTCCCCCATGGACCCAGAGAAGAACTTGCCATCAAAGCCAGGCAAAAGAAGAGAAAAAGAACGCAAGCAGAACAATGAAAGAATGAGTTTGGTGTAAGAAGACAAGAAAAAGGTAAGAAGGCAGTTGAAAAGGTGCAAACGCGAGAACGCAAAGAGAAAAGAAACAAAACTGGGGGAAACAGAGTTCGCTGGAGACCGATCTCCTCGCAAGACGGTTTGGATCAAGAAAAGGGCAAAACGTGAGAGAAGAACAGCCAAAGAGAGATAACAAAGACTCGAAAAAGAAGCAAAAGGCAAAAGAAAAAGGAATCAACAGTGCTGATATCCCATAGTGGGTGGAGATGAGCCGCAGATGTCGTTACGGCGGCGCGTTTCCGCAGCGTATCCTTCCTTTCCCAGAGGGAAAAGAAAATACTGTCCGGGGACTTTCTCCCAAAGCTATTTTGATGACGAGACGAACACCGCTCCAAAAAGAGCGATGCCCATCTCCGTTTGGTGCTTCGAAGGCGATTTGGTCGGGCGAGGGAGCTTGAAGAAAAAGAAGGAGAGGAGAGGAGAAGTCAGAATTTTGTGAGGTCCATTTTAAAAAATATTTATTAGACAGTAAAAAAAATAAAGTGGGGTCCTGTTCTGCCACGGGCGGTGTGGTGCACCTTTGGTCAACTTATGTAATCAAACAAGCGCTTTGGCAGGCAGAGAGCCAGGCACCAAAGACTGCCTGAAATTCGCCTTGTAGGCAACCATAGGCAGCAAGACACGAAAAAATCGGAATGGTGCGATTGGCGGATATCAAAGAACATTCGAGTTCAAGGGTGTTATTTAAATAAGAATCATGGAAGAAACGAAGTGCGATTTGCATGATTGAAGCAGCTCTCGAGGGACAGTGGTAGGCTTAAGCTACAGTGGCTGGAGTGCAACCATACAGGGGGCTCGAAGCTTCGGGGTCGTGTCGACGCGCTAAATTTTTTAAAAATAAAAAAAAAAAAAGACGAGACAGCCATCTTTGAACGACACAGCTGCTAGCTTCGACCTCGCCATCCGTCCTTCGCCCAACCCCTCCGCCTCCTCCCCTCTCACGACACCGAGACGCTACGCGTTTGCGGTCACTTCGCTTTCTCCTACTGCTGGCGACACACGAGCGTGTTTTTTCTTATTTTTTGCATTGCATTGCTCTCCTAGCAGCATCTCGAAGACTAGGGGCATCCCCCGAATGAGAGGAGGCAAGCCCGACTTTTGAGCTCTCCCTCTCCCTCTCCCTTCCCGACCTCACCTACCCCCCTTCGCCCAAGATGTCAGGCATCTTTGGATCTGCCGCCACAACGGCCTCATCCACGAGCAACTCGCTCGGCGACCTCAACAAGGACAAGGCCATTGCCGAGACGCCAGAAGACGGCATCTCGGAAATCTCGTTCAACCCAGGTCGCGATGACGCCAAGGACTTCATGGCAGTGTCCAGTTGGGACAAGAAAGTGCGCGTGTACGAGGTCAACACCCAAACCTACCAGGCCGAGGGCCGCGCCATGTACGCCCACAACGCGCCCGTTCTCAGCGTCAACTTTGCCAAGGACGGCAAGCGCGTCGTCTCTGCCGGCGCCGACAACCAGGCCCGGCTCTGCGATCTGGTGACGGGCAAGGACGAGGTCGTGGCACAGCATGACCAGCCGATCCGCAAAGTCAAGTTTTTCGACGTGGACGGCGGCAACCAGATGATCGTGACGGGCTCATGGGACAAGACAATCAAGTACTGGGACCTGCGGCAACAGCAGCCGGTGGCGACCGTGCAGTGCCAGGAGCGTGTGTACACAATGGACGTGCGGGACAACCTGCTCGTTGTCGGCACGGCTGATCGCTATATCAACGTTATCAACCTCAAAGAGCCAACAAAGCTCTACAAGACGTTGCAGAGTCCCCTTAAGTGGCAGACGCGGGTTATCAGCTGTTTCAACGATGCCGCTGGGTTCGCCATTGGTGGAATAGAAGGCCGTTGTGCCATTCAATATGTCGAAGACAAGGATGCCAGGTAAGTTACCCTTGTTTCTGTTTGACTGCGTTTTCTGACTGCCACTAACACTATCAGCTCAAACTTCTCTTTCCGCTGCCACCGAGATGCGCCGCAGAACAACGTTACCAACGTTCACGCTGTCAACGACATCTCCTTCCACCCGATCCACGGCACATGCTCGACGGCCGGTTCCGACGGCACATTCCACTTCTGGGACCTGACAGCCAAGCACCGGCTCAAGGGTTACCCCAACGTCGGCGGCAGCATCTCAGCTGCGCAGTTCAACCGCAACGGCGCAGTCTTTGTCTACGCCGTGTCCTACGACTGGTCCAAGGGCTACCAGGGCAACAACCAGCAGATGCCAAACAAGCTGATGATCCACCCTATCGTCGACGACGAGTGCAAGCCACGGCCATCTGTGAAGAAGCGGTAAACGACGGGCAACGGAATCATGGAGTAGCAGCGAAGGAAGAAAGAGGGGACCGCGGCCGCCGTCATTGTCTGCACGAAGAAACAAGCACAGCAACCCGAATAGCTTCTCGCCGAGAACTCAACCAACTTGGAAGAACATGTATTGTCCTCCTCAAGCAAGATGGATCAGTATATGAAGAGCATTCGCGGTCTCTGTCCAGAAAGACGGCAGAACGGCGGACGACCATCGGACGGGAAGCAAGCGACGAACGAGAACGAAAAGAGCAGTGAGGCTCGGTATGATTGGATTTCTGGGGGGGAATGGACTGTCATAGTAATTGGGTTTTCTTTAATTGTTTCTCGTTTTATTATTATCGTGTACCGGTAGTTTTTGCCTTTTCTGTTATGCTTGTATGTAGTCACAAAATACCAAAAGTCGTTCGACATTGAGAACAGCCGGGGACAATGTGGCCCTAAATCCCAATCAGATCTGCCGTGCCGAAACGACTTGGTGCCGTTGGTTCAGGAACAGGAGCAGGACGAGCTTCTTGGCAGGTGCAAAACAGCGGATACTGTGTTTTTGCAAAGTAATCTTGTCAGCCAAATTAAAAACCCAAAGCTCCCCACTGGGGCCCATCTAATGAGGGGCAGGAAAGGCGCCCCGTGGGAACGGCCTGAACAGCTCCTGCCAAAGCTCCGCGCCGGGAAACACAAGGCAAAATGATGTCAGCCAATTCGGAGGAACAAAGGAAGTCCCGATGTTTTCCCCTCCTTCCTCCAGCCGAAGCAATGAAAGCCAAAAGAAAGTCGCTGCCTGCATGGGACGGGCGACAAAGCATGTGTCGGACGCCGCGTGACAGCTGCTCTTTTTCCCACATGTTCGGAGCTATCAGTAATGGGCTTGTTGGTCGTCTATTATCCTAAAAGCCTAGGATAGAGGGGTGTGGCAACCACGGCGCCAATGGGGTCTGTACCTCTTAGGAAAGAAGCTGTTCGTCCACCACCCCCCCGTATTGTGCCAAAGTATATCCCAACAACAAACAGAAGCCCAGTCACTTGCCTACTACAACCAGCGACGATCGCATGCCGTATTGCTTCTACGGGACCCCATAAAGTTTTTCTATTGCTGTACAAGATCTCTTGTCTGCTGAAATATCATCATGGCCCCGACCGACCCCGAGTTCCCCCCGGGCGACGCCGCACCCGAACTCCTTGACGGCCGGCTCTGGGTTGACGGCTGCTTCGATTTCTTCCACCATGGTATGCTCCCCACGTCTAGTCCTTGACTCTCAAGTATCTTGCCCCCATGTATCTAACACAGTCACCAGGCCATGCCGGCGCTATTGTCCAGGCGCGCCAGCTGGGCGACGAGCTCTACGTCGGCGTCCACTCCGACGAGGCCATCCTCGAGAACAAGGGTCCTACTGTCATGGACTTGAAGGAGAGGTATCTTTTTCTTTTCGCTTCTATTTTGGTCTCGCTTCGCTCGCTGCTTGCGTACTGACTTTCAGACTCTCCGCTGTCGATGCCTGCCGCTGGGTCACTCGCTCTGTCGCAAACGCCCCCTACGTGACTCAGCTCGACTGGATCACTCACTACGGCTGCCGCTACGTTGTCCACGGCGACGACATCACGTCCGACGGCTCGGGTGAAGACTGCTACCGGTTCGTCAAGGCTGCTGGGCGCTTCAAGGTTGTTAAGCGCACGCCCAGCATCTCGACTACCGACCTGGTTGGCCGCATGCTCCTGTGCACAAAGACTCACTTTATCCGCTCCCTCTCGGCCGTTCTCGCTGGCGAAGAGGGGCCAGGGACCGCCGACGAGCGCAAAGCATCCAGTGCCGCCATGAACGAGCGCATCCGGCTGTACGCCACCGACGAGACAGCCAAGAACCCGGGCGCAGACGTGTGGTTCTGGAAGGGACCAGGAAAGACCGAGCCGACGGCGGCGTCTCCATGCCACCAGCTCGTCGCCGGCCGCGGACCCCAGATCGGCCAGCGTGTCGTCTACGTCGACGGCGGATTCGACCTCTTCTCGAGCGGTCACATTGCATTCCTCCAGCGTGTCTACGCCGCCGAGGAAGAGCGCGCTCGCGCCGAAGGCTGGTATGCCCCCGAGGCGGTGGCTGAGCGCAAGGGCAAGAAGGCCGGCGACTACCCGCCAGTCTTTGTCGTTGCCGGCGTGCACGACGATGAGGTCATCAATGCCTGGAAGGGCGTCAACTATCCGATCATGAACATCTACGAGCGCGGCCTGTGTGTTCTCCAATGTCGCGTACGTTACTTTTGTGTTCTCCCTCCGACCGTTTGTCTCTTCATGGTTTCACCATGTGTCATCTTGTTCGTTCTCGTTGCTAACCTTCCAGTACATCAACGCCGTCGTCTTTGGCGCTCCGTTTGCTCCCACCCGCGAATACCTTTCCTCCCTGCCGTGGGGCGTTCCCGATGCCGTTTACCACGGCCCGACCTCCTTCATGCCGCTCACCTACGATCCGTACACCGACCCCAAGGCTATGGGCATCTACAAGGAGATTGGCGCGCACGAGTTTGCCGACGTCAACGCGGGCACCATTGTGGCACGTATCCTCGCCAGCCGTGACAGGTACGAGGAGCGCCAGCGGGCCAAGGGTGCCAAGGCGAATGTCGAAGAGGCACACAAGCTGCGCGAGGAGATGGAGGAAGAGCAGCGGAAGAAGGAAGCAGCTGCGGCGGCGGCAGCAGGGAAATAGATGGACGAGAAAGGAGGAAGTACCAGGAGACAAGCATGACATGTCAGGAACAGGAATACAGAATAAAAAACAGAGACAGGTCTGGAGTCTTGGAGTTTCCAATTTTTGTATCTAGGGAAAGCGTTGTCTTTCTTTCTTTTTTTTTTTTTGTGCTGTGAGACTTTTGACGAGATAGGAACGAACCTATGGAGGAAGAGGATCTTCAACAGATCCGGAGCTTGATACCAGCGAAGAGAGAGAAAACCGACAAAATGAATCAAAATATCATGAAAATGTGCACCCTGGGAAGTAGGGGATTGGCTCACTGGCCACCGAGATAAGAAGGTGCAGGAAGGAACATCACGAGTGCGAACTTACTTTTCGTTTGACGTCACTGCTTGGCCGCACATTGCCGTCGAAAACATTTGAGATAGCCTCTATTTCGGCCGTGTCTTCTGACCAAATTCACTGTCACACGAAAACTCCTTTCTTTTGTCAGATCCTGCTGCTGGTTCGCTCCTTCTGCTTCTGGACATGTACAAGACTCCGCGAAAAAATAAAATAAAATAAAAACACACCAAACTACAAAATTCGTAGAAAATCGCACCTATTTCAACAACAAATAATTCGGCATTTTTATTAGAGAACATATTCTGAAAATCACGTATATGTTAAATAAATGAGAAATAACCCTTTCTGTCTCTTAATTTCTTTTTTTAACATTTTTATTTGTAATCCTTTTTAAAAGTTAAAAATATAATAATTTTTTTATTTTTCGTTATAGGGGACTTAAAGGGCATAAAATGTTAAATTCTTTGTAAAAAGTAACATCCCTCAACTTCACCAGTATAAGGTTCAGCGAATAAAAGCTAAAACCTTAAATCTAAGAGACAAAAGGCTTTATTTATCATTTATTTAACATATAGGTGATTTTCAGAATAGGTTCTCTAATAAAAATGCCGAATTATTTGTTGTTGAAATAGGTGCGATTATGGTTTTTTTTTGGTGTGAAAACCGAAACTACTCGACACTCGGGAGGGCGCGTCCAAAATGACGTTTTGAGAAAATAAAACGCCAATAAAAGCCGCGTGCCTGTAGGGCGTGTTGGCGGAGGGAGGGCGTACTTTGAACGCTTTTCAAGATAGGGCGCGAGCCGGCATTTTCGTTTATTCGCGGCTACTGGCGGGGCTAGGCGTGATAACGCCGAAAAAAATAAAAAGCCGGCCCCGCTAAGAAAGCCGACAGAACATTGGATATTCTTGCAAATGTATCGTATCTCGCATGCAATCGAGACGCACACCTGCACTGCATGCTTATAAGATACCATTTCCAGTGGCCTTCATTGGTTGTCCAGCAGCCCCTGTGCGTCGTTCGACATGAAGATGTGATGTTATGAATACGTCTAGGAATGCCACCGTATTACTCACAGTACCCTCAGGTTGGGGTCGATCCTGGGACCGCACATCGGCCGGTCGAGATCAGAGGTGTGCCACGTTCGCAGAACAAACGGACTTTACTTCTCGGCTCCAGTAGGGCGTGCTTCTTTTGTGCCTGTATTGGCTGCTGATCCCAGCCCCCCTTCCGGGCTTGGCCTAGTGGGCAGAGGCAACGAGGACCACTCGGAGTCCCGGCGCAACCTGCCGCATGAAAGATAGCACATCGAATATACGGAATGCTATCGCCTTGCCATAGATAGTCCTCGTACTGGCTCATGGCCCCGTCCGTTGCGCCGTCCTTCCATGAACACGACACCAGAAACAAGCCAGGCATACCAAGTCAAACTATGTTGACTCGTGCAGCTCAAACCGGTCCAAACTCGCCAGAACTCCATTTATTGTTTTTGCTTCCCTATCAACTCCTAGCTCACTGATATGCTATCTCTCTGCCACATACATGCAACTTGCATGTAACTTGCAGACGCTTGGAGGGCGCCCTTTTGTTGACACAAGATATCGCTTCCCGGATCCTGTACATGCGATTGGCCAATTCGTCCGCGTCGTTTCCGAGTTCCCAGAGCATTTTTGGGGTTGGGGTTGATGTTGCAAGCGCATACTATGTCGCCGTTTTCTTCGGGGAGGCTGGCCAAGCCTCTCTCCAGTTTTTTTCCTGCGCGCCGCTGACTTTTTTTACGCCTGTACAAGCCCCAAGTATTTCGTACCACAGTCGTAGTTTCCTCATGCGTCTTATTGCGCCAGAGGCAAACGGCAAAGAAAGAAGAAAAATCTGTTCTTGCCGCCTTTGGTATTTCTTTTCCGGCCTAGCCCCTGCGCATTCAAAGATCCCGTCACTCTGCAGCTCTTTCCCCCGTAGCCCCACCGCGCTGGTCGAGCAGTCATCTGTGCTACACGCCCTCTGCCGCTCCCCTCCGTTTCTCGGTCCCTGACTATTTTTGACCTTTTTTTTTTCTGGCAGAGCTTCTGAGTCACAAAGGCTTATAAGAAGGACACTCCCCCAGACACACCCCCCGTTTCTTCTCCCACTTCTGCGTACTCTGTTTTCGCTTCTGTGACCCAATTGACCCAATTGACCCAATTGACTGCTGTAGACTTGCCCAGCAACGTTTTAGTTCTTGGCCAATTACCTCTTCTTCGTTCTCCCTTCTTCCCTCTCTCACGATGTCCAAGTCGACAGACCTGCCTGTCAACGGCCAGGGCGCTAATGGCTCCGAGCCGGTGCTCCAGAAGCTCGACGCTTCCAAGCTCACCTACACTCTGACCGACTCCCCCCGTCCCGTGCCCGAGAGCATCGAGGATGCCTGCGCCGGCGCCGAGACCATCTGCAGCGACCACATGGTGTTCGTTAAGTGGACTGCCGCCACTGGTTGGGGCGTCCCCGAGCTGAAGCCGTACGGCCCCCTCTCCCTCATGCCCACTGCCTCCGTCCTGCACTACGCCACCGAGTGCTTCGAGGGTCTCAAGGCCTACCGCGGCGACGACGGCAAGCTGCGCCTGTTCCGCCCCGACTGCAACGCCCGCCGTCTGCTCATGTCTGCCACCCGCATCTCCCTCCCCGCGTTCGACCCCGAGGAGCTCGAGAAGCTCATCATCGCTCTGCTGTCCGTCGACGGCGCCCGCTGGCTGCCCCGCGACTGGGCCCCGGGCTCCTACCTGTACATCCGCCCCACCATGATCGGCTCCCAGCCCCAGCTCGGCGTCCAGGCCCCCAAGGAGGCCATGCTGTACATCCTGGCAACCTACCTGCCCAAGCTCGACACCCCGAAGGGCGGCCTGCGTCTGGCCACGAACCCGGCCGAGACTGTGCGCGCCTGGGTGGGCGGCTTCGGCTACGCCAAGGTCGGCGCCAACTATGGCCCCAGTCTGCTCGTTACCAACGAGGCCCGCGCCCGCGGCTTCCACCAGCTCCTCTGGCTGTACGGCGAGCAGAACTACTGCACTGAGGTTGGCGCCAGCAACTTTTTCGTCGTGTGGCAGCCCAAGGACAAGAACGCTCTCCCGCAGATCGTCACTGCGCCCCTCGACGACCGCCTGATCCTGGACGGTGTGACCCGCCGCAGCATCATCCAGCTGGCCAAGGAGCGCCTTGCCGGTAAGGCCGAGGTGGTCGAGCGCAAGTACACCATTGACGAGGTCAACGAGGCATCCAAGGAGGGCCGTCTGCTAGAGGCCTTTGCCGCTGGCACAGCAGTAAGTTTTTTTTGTTGTCCTGTCTCCCTTTTTTCCCGCCATGCTTTTAGTCTTTGTCTTTCAGCCCATTCTAACTTGTTAGTACTTTGTCACTCCCGTGTCGCAAATCAACTACCGCGACGAGAACATCGACATCCCCATGAAGACTCCCCTGGGTGGCGAGTTCACGACGACCATCAAGGGCTGGATCAGCGACATCCAGTTCGGCAAGGTCGAACACCCCTGGGGTGTGATCGTGGGCGAGAAGCAGGACAAGGCCAGAAAGGCGTAAATGGTCGACGGCCACAAACAGTTTTGGCACTGTCTTGATACTGTCCTGGGGCAAGGGCAGAAGAGGAAGAAAAAACAGCATGGGAAAGAAACCCTTGTCCGTATTTGCATTTTTGATTGCTTGGAGTTTGGCACGATTTCTGGCGTTTGGTCATGTCTAAAAAGCCCATTAGATAGAAATGAATGAACTTGATTGAGAAAAATGAGAACAACAGAAAACAACAGATGGACGTGTTTCTCCGAAATGTTACACCAGTCTTAACCCATACGATTATCATTATCTTGCTTCCTCTCCTTCCTACATCATTGGCTCGTCCTACACATCCCGATTCCCCAATTCAGTCATACTTTGACTGCTTCGACAGCATGCTCTGTGCAAGCTTGCACTCCTCGGCGAGAATGAGTTTGCGGAATGACTTGAAAAAATTTGTTAATTTTTGTGTACCCCTGGTAAGAAAGGGCTGGAAGGGATATAATGCGCTGCATACCTTTTCGTTCTCCTTCATGTCCCGCATCGCTTCTGCAGCGGCTGCGTCAAGCTCCTTCTCGGCCTCCTTTATGATTTTATCGAAGCTGCTGCCGGATGTGCCACTTGTCTTTGATCCGTGGCCACGCCCGTCTTGCTCGTTATGAAGGCCATCGCCTCCAAAAATGCTCTGCAGCGCAACCGAAACTTCTTTTTGTGCCTGATCCCACTCCTGCCAGAGCTGCTCCAGACTGATCTCCAATGTGGAACCTGCTGCTCGAATAGTGGAGATGCGGTCGACTACCCGTTCCTCGCGCTCGACAGTCCCGGCGCCTTGCTTCCCTCCTCCACCTCCTTCCATTTCATCCTTGTCGCTGCCGCCACCTGCGGTCCGCGTCTGTATTTTGACGGTCCACTCTGCTGGTGGCTTGCTATACATTGCTTGTTTGCTGGCCACCTTGGCAAGGAGGTGCTGCTCGTCTTGGTCCATATTTGCAAGCTGCTTCTCGAGGGTTTCCTCGACTTCCGACAGGCGGCTCATTGCCTGTTCGTACAGGTCTTTGGCACGGTGGCAGTAGCTTTCTGCACAGGGTCAGCATTAGAGGGAAAGCAGTACCAAGAAGAAGTACTGATGATCCCACCTTGTAGCTCTTTCACTGGCTGGTTGGTCTCCGGGCTACGTGTCCGTGTCGTCGGCGTGACCAAGCCCTCGCTCGGGGACATTGTCTCTGCTTTCTTCCCATTTTCATCTCCATAGTCCTGCTTTCGAATCGCATCGAAGAACGCAGCTGTCGGGTCCAGTGTGCGTTGTGTCTGCTGCTGTTGGTCTGGTCTTTTCACCGTCGGTGGTGGCGTCAGTTCCAAATCAAGCCCTAAATTTTCCCGTCCCTTTGCCGCCTCCTTTTGTCCAGCTCCCTCAGACAGGACTGTCATAAGTCGCTTTTCGAACACCTCCGACCAGTCGGTAGCCATGTTGGTATGGGTGGATGATTTGAATGTTTACTATCGGTATATTTCGCTGGTGTTTGATGATCCGATAGATTGATGATCCGATGGAGAATTAGATTTACGATTCAATTTCGCAGAAAAAAAAGAGAGAGAGAGAGCGGGATACAAACAAAATAAAGAATTCATCCAACTTTTCCTGGTGCTGTTTCTACTTTCGGGTAAAACCACCCAAAGGGAAGGAGCGATGCAGCCTCGCAATCCATAGTAACAGGTGTTTGGTGATTTGAGCAGGGAAGTCGCAACTGGGCATTCAGTTATGGGCAATTTAGGAAAGACCCTTGAACGCACACTTTTTACTTCACTTAATTTTTTTTAACAAAAAAGGTCAAAGACATCTCGAGACCTGAATTAAATGTGACGTCTCCTTTCCCACTGTATTTTGTCAATTTCTGATGATTCTATAATCGACAGCATCGACCACTTAGATGCTGATCCACAAAGACCATCTAGCAAAGCCACACACTCTTTCATACGTTATGCGTCCCATCTAACTCCAGCACAATCACATTTTGTTTCCATATTCGGCCAAATACTTTACGCATATGCTCGAAATTGGCCGCAGCACCGTGTGCCAGGGTCCTCGACTCAAAGCCGGCGCTTGAAATCGCCCGAGTCGGACCTGTCTGGTCTCTTTTGTGTGTTAATCCCTTTCCCACAGAACCCGTGCCCACAAGACACAAGAACCCTCCAACGAGTTTCTTCACCTTTGCTGCTTTTACCTTTTTCTTTCTCCCTTTTAAGTCACGGAGAACTCCCTGGTTAACAAGCTAAGACCCATTTCCAGCCCTTGATACACAAGTCGTGCTGTGTTTACAGGGACAATCTGTCTTGTGACACGAACTAGGCGTCTAGACATATCTGTGCCCAGAAGCCTGGAAGCCTTCCCGGGCATCTCGGCTTGTTTTTTTTTTCGGCAAGCCTCCCTCCAATTGCTATTCTAAGAGAGATTGTTTCTAGACATTGTCGGGCTCGAAGCAAAATTATTCTCCCTCGAAAGCCTTTTTAAGTTGGTGGCCGCCGTTTTTTTTTTTTTTTTTTTTTTTTTTCAACGCTGTTTCATTCTCTCTTTTGTTTCCTCCAAATTTCACGTCCATCGATCTCCTTATCCAGCTTCGCGGCCCTTACATTGACTGAAAGTGCATCTTGTGGGAACCTACCGGAACAACAGCATCACCTCGTCAGCTCGCCAAGACACTTCACCTCGTTCACCATGAAGTTCTCTCTGACTTTGCTTTCTCTCTCTGCAATGCTGCAGGCCGGTTCTGTGCTTGCAGAGAGAGTCCTTGTCGAGTCCTTGCCGGGCGTGCCTGAAGGCTGGACCAGAGTTCGCGATGCGGACCCCGACCAGATGATGGAGTTTCGCATTGCCTTGACCCAGCCGAGAGAGGAAATGTTCGTTGAGGCCCTCTACAACGTGTCGACTCCGGGCCACCCAGACTACGGAAAGCATCTGTCCAAGCGGCAATTAGACTTTTTGACGACGGCCGAGCCTGACACGACTGAGGAGGTCGTTGAATGGCTTGCTCGCGCTGGTGTCGATCCCGAAATGATAGACTCCGAGGCGAATGCCTGGGTGAGGTTCCGCACCTCCGCAAGACAGGCCAACAAGATGCTTGGAACACGCATGTCTGTGTTCAAGAAGGAGAAGGAGGAGCTTACCCGGTCCTTGGCATACTATGTACCGCACGGCATCCGGCCTCGCATCCGGTTGATTGCACCCATCACTCGGTTTGGCTCCTTTGAAGCCATGAAGAGCAGTGTGCGCCTAGCATCGACAATTATGCAAGAGACTACAGCCGACCATACCGACCGCCCAACTTCATACATTCCCAAGGACCGGCTCGACCTTAACGCCTGCAACATCACGATGACGCCCGAGTGCCTGCGTGCCCTGTACAAAATTGGCTCATGCAAGGCTGATGCGGCACCGGACTCCAGATTTGGTATTGCCGGCTATCTTGAGGTGCGTATTATTTCGCTGTCTTAATGTCCCCAAAACATGGATTTTATTACTAACCGGTACCTTCCACACACACAGGAATATGCAAAGTACGACATGCTTGGTAACTTCACCAAGATGTATGCTCCATACGCGGAATCGTCAAACTTTTCTGTTGTCGAGATCAAAGGCGGCAAGAACGACCAGGAGGACATCACTAAAGACTCCTCTGAGGCCAACCTGGACATGCAATATGCCGTCGCTCTTTCGTACGATATGCCTGTTACATACTACAGCACGGGTGGCCGTGGCCCTCTGGTTCCGGACCTTGAGTAAGTCTGGCCTGGCCCTCCTTATTTCAGAGATACGAAACAACAAATAGCCAGGATGCTAACGAGTTGACAGCCAACCAAATTCGAAAATTATCTCGAATGAGCCGTATCTCGATTTCTTGGAGTACATGCTCAGCCTTGATGATTCCGAGCTGCCTCACACTCTGACGACGTCGTATGGTGAAAGTGAGCAGTCGGTTCCTATGGAGTATAACAAGAAGGTCTGCCAGATGTTTGGTCAGCTTGGAGCTCGCGGTGTGTCGGTTATCTTTGCATCTGGAGAGTAAGTTAACTCCGTTTGATATGACACCTCTTTGGACAACAGGCATGTTCTGACCTCTGTTTACAGTTCGGGACCGGGCACGTCCTGCCTGACAAACGACGGAACTAACCGGACTCGTTTTATGCCAACATTTCCTGGGTGAGTTTGAACAGAGTGGCGAATTATGTTGCGTCACTACTCCATTGTTTTTGCAGACTGGGAAGCTGACCGTGTGAAACATTTCAGTGCCTGTCCGTTTGTCACTTCTGTTGGCGCCACGCGCTATGTCAGCCCGGAGCGCGCTGCAACCTTTTCGTCTGGCGGCTTCTCGGATATCTATGGCCGGCCAGACTACCAGGAAGCTGCCGTGAAGCAGTACTTGGAGACTCTCGGGGACAAATTTGAGGGTCTGTACAACCGTGAGGGACGAGGCTTCCCGGACGTCGCCGCTCAGGGCAAGAACTTCCACATTTTCGACCAGGGCGTGAACCTGCTCGTTGACGGAACGAGTGCCTCTGCGCCAGTCTTTGCTTCGATCATTGCGGTTATCAACAATGCTCGTCTTAAGGCTGGTCAGCGTCCTCTTGGTTTCCTGAACCCTTGGCTCTACGGCCAGGCTGCCGGAGGCTTTACAGAGTAAGTCCCCCCACAGTTGTTTTCACTTGCCTGCTTTACGATCCCATTCCTGACTTGATAGTATTGTTGATGGCGGCTCTCGTGGCTGCAAGGGACGGCTGTTTAAGGGCGTCCGCACCACCAACGTCACGGTTCCGTATGCCTCGTGGAATGCCACGGAGGGCTGGGACCCAGTTACGGGTCTGGGCACGCCTCTCTTTGACAAGCTGATTGAAATCAGCACCCCAGGCGCGAGAATCCGCAGAATCTCGCGCAAGAACAGCCGTTCCTGATCTAATGGATGGTCATAAACAGTGTGTCATTTTTTATTTTTTATTTTTTCGTTATCATTCCAGTGTTTTTTTGTTGTTCGATCCATGATCTGGGCCGGGCGCATTTACTTTGCCTCTGTATCTATCATATGCATTATTTGTTTCTGCCAGGAGTTTGGCTTTTAGTTTGCCTCTGACATTGTGGTCCTAGCCACCAAAGTGTGCTTCTGTTTGCATATCGGGGCTTTGAGGACGAATTTGAATTCAAAAGTTATTGCACTCTGAACAAGATGGACAACGGAAAGGCGGCCGGCAACGTGACCGGTGTGCGTGTGTAACCCGAGTCTCCGTTCACTGTCGCCTCAGGATGAACAGCGTGACTTGTAATGTCCTTTTATATAAAACCTGAATCCGGCCCAGAAGCATCCGGTTTTGGTTACTCTCTCCTGCAATAACGCCGGTCTTCTGAAAAGCATCAACCTCCAGCTCCAAGACTGACCCAGCCAAGTCGTGGCTCCCTGACAAGAGTCTTCCATCTCTTCGATCCTTATTGTCGGATTCATTTGGCTTTCTTGTCGAGCTTTTTCAAAAGACAACTTTGTCGGGCTATTTGATTTCGCCTCTCGCAAGTTCATCGTCAACTGGCCAAATAAATAAAAAAAAAACAGCTGTCGAGATGGCACCGCACAGCCATTTCTGGCCGCCTGATGGTCACAATGACCACGACTTGCCTTCTCATCAACATACCACGAATGGTATCGACACCCGTGCTGAGAACGGGAAAGTCTGGCCCCAGTATGGTGCTCTCGAAGAGATCAGCTCGAATATGCCTGACATTTCGGCTCTTCTGCAGCGTCACCGGCAGGCTGAGAATCTCAGCCGCCGTGACACGGCTGCGAACAGCGATGCCGTTCAGCCTTGGCTCGATAATGTGCACCTGAACAACACTCAAACGACTGTCCCGACCCTGTCTCTGCTTCAGCCTTTGGCAAGCCAGACCACCGCACAGCGCCCGCAATCCATGTGGCCGCCCCGATCTAATCAGATCACCAACGGGCCGCGGTCGATTGCTCAGACCTCGCAGCAGCCCCATGACCAGGAAGCTGTTCGGCCTGGCCTGAACGTTCATCAGACAGCCATGCGACCGAACAATGTCTGGCAAGCTGACGCTGGAGCACTTGTCGACACGGTAAACCGCCTTGGCTCTCTCACTGTGCCCGAGCTGGACGTGCTTTCGTCGATCGTGGCAAATCCACCTGGATGGGCACCGCCGGGTCGAGCGTGGCCTCAGACGAGCAACGAGAACGAAAATCTAATTTCCTCTCAGCACCAGCAGCACCAGCAGCGAGATAATTCCCGTCTCTTGCATCCCCAGCCCCAGCAGCAGCAGGTGGCACCGATGAGTTGGACTGCTCAGATCGGCCGAGGGTCTCACCAGATGCCGACAACGGCTGCGGATGGCAGCACCTCCTTGACGAGGGATCTTCATCGACTTTCTCTTGAGCAGAATCTCACAGCTTGCTCTGACAGGGAGCTTCCTCTGCTTGAAGTTGCTCCTCCGCGGCACGCTGCTCCTGCTCCACGGACTGCCGTTGCCCCTGCAGTGCCCGCGGTCCCTCGAGTGACTGCTGGAGCCTCTTCGGCCTCGACCCTGTCATCCACACCCCCCGACCTTGCTGTCGTCCCTTCCACGCCTGCTGGCCATGGTGCATCCTCCTCTTCGGACCCTTCTTCTGACATCACCACGTCGTCGTCTTCTTCCCCGCCCCTCCACAACCCGGGCCCGGGACCTTCTGCTCCTGGCTTTCATCCGCCTGACACAGGCTACGAGTACGAGCTCAACCATGACGTCAACCTCGACGAGCTCCAGCGCCAAAAGACGTGGGCCCGCAACCAGCTTCGCGCCTGCAGCGAGAATGAGCGCTACCACCACACCCAGACCACCGGCTGCATCGTGGCCATCAACGGCAAGATCATCGGGCCGTACAGCGCCGACAGCCTGCACTGCTACGGCTCGAATGCCGACGCCAGCGGCCTGCGAGTGACCATGACCATGTACAAGAGTGCAGACGGAGGCGACGGCAGCAGTGGCAACAACGGTACTGCGACTGGGGGAGGAGAGCAGTCGCCCAACACGCTTCCAGATGCAGAGCTCAGGCTCCGTTTCCAAATCATTGTCCCGACCGCCAGAGGCAACAGCCAGGCCGTCCACAACAATAGCAGCGACAACAATAGGCCTGCATCCTACTCGACTGCGCATAGACACAACTCGTCGGCATCGTCGTCTGCCCAGTACACAGCCTCTTCGCCGTCTGCTCACCAGCACACGTCGTCGTCGTCATCGTCTGGCTACTCGGCACAGTCTCGCAACGGCGTCAACATCAACAGGAACGGAACCGCCAGGAACAACCTTGTCCCTGCCCCCCGCTACCCTCTGGCCGCCGCCGCCACTCCCATGGCCAACCGCAAGAGCCACCGGTTCACCTTTGCCGTGGCGTCGATCCCGTTCCGCAGCGGTGTGCCCGGCCGTCCTGGGTACCGCCCCCTGCCTGCTCAGGACGCCTTTGACCGCATCCGGGCCTGGGGCGGGCGTGCCGACCACGGCGTCTTTGGCAATGCGTGGCTGATCCACATGCCGATTGAGCAAGGCTACATTCGGGTAGAGAGTCAGGACGGGATGGGTCGTCCTGGACCTGGAGGGCCTGGAGGAGGTGGAGGCCATCCCCGCCAACCCTGGGGATCCATGGACGCGACCCGACAAGTGCTCGACGCCCTGAATTCTCTGTCCGACCACGAAGGCACGCTGTCCATCCTGCTGTCCAACAATGCGAGGCAGAAGCGCTTTGCTCGCCAGTGCCCGGACCTTGTGGCCATGTGGCTGATGGCCCAGGAGAATCTCTAAACGAGACGACGAGAAACAGCATGTGAATGAACTGGAGGGAGAACATTGACAAGACAGAGGAGAGAACGAAAAAAAATTTGAACCCCCCCCCCCCCAAAAAAAGGAATCCGGACAGCGGAGAGCGAGAGAGAGAACGAGAATGGGAATGGAAATGTGGAAATGACATGCTGTTTGTGAATTTACCAATGATGGATATATTACGACCCGGGCAGGCCTTTTGATGAAACTACTGTCTCCATTTGTAGCAGTATTGATACCCAACCCCTTTAGGAGAGGGATGTTTTGAGAAGACCAGGGGAAGAGGAACGGAAATTATACGAAAGGGGTCATGCAAAGATAAGCCAGGAGCAAAAAGCTGTACGAAGCAGAACCATGCATATCTCACAAAGGAAATAACTTTGATATTTGAAAAAAGTACAAAAACAAATAAAGCTTGGTGAAGAAAAACATGCAACTGAAAGCACGAGTGAATAAACACTTGTTCAAAGTGTCATGTTAGCACTTTTGGTATCAAGAATAAAAAAAAGGCCAAACCGAACAAACGAGACAAGCAGAACAAAACCCAGGAATCAGCCCTTTCATCATTCCCTCTCACGCCTTTGCTTCTTCCTTGGCCTTTTCGCCTGCCCCCGAAAGCCCCATCACCTCCTTCAGCTCGTCCATCTCGGCATGGTCTCGCGTGTTTTGCATCCGGTGGCACCACACAACTTTTGAGCTCCCCGACGAGGACGTCTCAAACAGAAACTCGCCGCCGTTCTGCTGCTGGTTCCCGCCCTTGCTCCACAGGCCCGACGGGATCTCGCGCAGGCCTTGCCCAATCGACCGCACAATCGACGACAGCATCGACGCGCCCTTCATGTACTGCGGCTTGCTGCCCAGCGCCAGCGTGCTCACCAGGCCGAGCTCTTCGTACAGCTTCCGCGACGGGTCGGCATAGATGGGGTACGCGCACTCTGACGCCGCGGCGTACATGCCAATCAGGCCGGGGTCGCCGCAGCCAATGACCACGATGGACGGTGCCGACGGAGCGGCCTCTAGGGTGGCTGGCGGGATCTCTTTTGATACCAGGCGAAGGTATTCTTGGCAGTTCTGTAATGTCAGTACAGACCAGGTCCTTGCCTCGCTTCGCTCGCATGCCCGCTCGACAGAAGCTCGGCCTCAACTTACTCCACAGAAAAAGTGGCGGACAAACAAGACCATCACCCGGCCCGGCTTCTCGTACAGACTCTTGAACGGGACCGACGTGCCCGTGTGGTCCTGCACCGGCACGTCCCCGATCCGCTCGAGAGTCTCTGCCGGCGGGATGGCGTATGGCGCTGCGGGGGTGTTCTTTGTCGGCTTGGCTTCAGCCGGTGACGTCTCTTTTGGTGCTGCAGCCGCTGGAGCAGCAGCACCTGGAGTGTCCGATGAGACGGCCATGGCGGCTTGGCTTACGGCGAGAACAATGTGAGAACAAAGTCAAGAGGGCAAAGTCAGACTAGTCAAATCGAAAAAAAAAAGTTGAGGAGAGGACAGGAAAAAGTCTTGGCTTTGTGTGACTGTGGATGGCAGAAGGTCCAAAAAAAAAAAAAAGAATTGGGATGAACCTGGAGAAAGTCAAGCCGTGGTGCCCCTCACCCATTCACAAGCTGGGATCCAAACCGGTGGTGGATCAGCGCCGTTCGCGCCTTCCTCTCCTGGTTTCATCCGTGTCAGAGCCTTTTCCCACTCCGGTCGTGCATGCCGCAGTCAATCTTGCATGTCTTTTCACGTGCCCGATTTGTCCATTCAGTTTCTGCCAAGCTTACAAAATGAGTGTATTTGTCTTCTTTGAGGAATCTCTTGAAGAATATTGTTTGCAATGTAAATACAGGTGCCAAAAGAGTGTAAGGGACTTCCTTTCAAC
This sequence comes from Raffaelea albimanens, assembly GCA_002778245.1. Taxonomy (NCBI): domain Eukaryota; kingdom Fungi; phylum Ascomycota; class Sordariomycetes; order Ophiostomatales; family Ophiostomataceae; genus Raffaelea; species Raffaelea albimanens. Next base: position 2,985,470 of record PCDJ01000001.1, read on the forward strand.
AATAGATGAAAAAACCCAATCGAGGGCAAGAATGTCTGTCCATCGATAGATGATAAAGCGCAGTAAAAATCATGGTTGAGCCACGATCCTCTGGCGGGATGAAGAGACCCGCCTCACACAGAGAATACGCAAAAGGCCCTACCAATCGCATGCGAAGAATAATAAACAATTTCAGCTTCCTCCCCCAGCTCGGTCCTTTCCCTCTTTCCCTTTTCCCCTTCGTCGTTCCCTCGTCTTCCATCGGTCGGACCGATGTTTTGTTCCCTCAGCCAGTGCCGACAAAGGAAGTCGTCGCGCTTTGCTGGGCCAAAAACCGTTGGCCAGCAGGCCTGTCCGACCTGATATTGGCCATACATGCCAATCCCAGTCCTGCAGTCTAGGATGGGGGTTCTCTCTTTTCCACAGAGTTGAAAACTCTCAGGAGGACGAGCAGGCGTCCCGGGGGTTCGGTGCCTGTCCTTCTGGAACCAAAAGGTTGTTGTTTTGTCGAATAGGCTCCAGAGCAGTTCTTTTCTTTTCCTTTTTGCTCTGCCGGGGTCTGCTGCAGAAGGCTCTCTTCTCCTCGAGTGAGAGATTGGACTCTGGAAAGACGTCCCTCCCGAATGAGGGCTGGCACATCATTTCCTCCCTTCTCTAAGTGGCGGATTGGCCAGTTAAATTCGATAACCAGAGCCACTAGGAAACAAAAAAACAAGCACAATCGGTTGTGCTTGTTTGATTTCCTGCCAGTGCGGTTGCTCAAACTCCATTGGCCTTGTTTTCCTAATGATGGTGTTTTCCCCTTCCCTTTCTCTCCTTTCCTTGTCGCACTCGGAGACATTCGTTCCAAAATAAAAAAGCAAATTAGGTGGTTGTCGTCGACCATTTAGGGGGGACTAGCAGAGAGACAAAAGCCACTCTGCCGTTTTAAAAATGATATCCCCCCTTCGATCCCCCTCAGTCGTACCCGGCACCGCCGATCTGGCTGGCAAAGCCCGTGCTAATGCTCTGCTGGTCGTCGTCGTACCGCCGGTAGCCGTTGCCTGCGGCCATGCGACCGCTGCTTTCCACGTATTGCTTGAGCCGGTCGCTTTGGCTGTAGGAGGCCATGCGTCCGTTCACAGTCTCTTGCAGACCAGGAACGCCACCGTTGCCGACACCGCCAGTGACGCTACCGCCAGAGTTCAGACGTGCACCGCCCTGGCCCACGCCCTTGCCGCCAATAACACTAGAACCGGCAGTCACATCGGTGTACTCCGAGTTGGCAACGCTTTCCCCAGCAATGCTCTCAGCAATGCCACCGCGGTTGCGGCCCTTGCCACCCGACCGGCCCATGGTGGAGCTAGCACCGGGCAGACCAGGCCACTGGTCAGGGCTGAAGCTCGAGAACATGGCCGGGTACGCGGCACTAGCAGCGCCAATACCGCCCAGGGCTGAGCTGTGAATCGAGGACACATCGTCTGGAATGTATGATACAAGCGAGCCAGCATCAAAGTCGCGCATCATGCCGCCATTGGGGCCATGGCCTCCGTGGCTGCCAAAACGGCCACTGCCGACGCCATTCTCATTGCCTGCACCTCCGGCGCCGTAGTGGCTGGGTCCGGAGCGGGGTTGACGGTAGCTCTGCTTGGGACGGCTGAATTGATGCAGAGAAGGCTGAAGGTTGGACAAGGGGCCCTCGACAAGACACTTGTGGTCCTTGAAGTGCACCAGCAAGTGATACCAGAGCTCGTGCTTGGCTAGAACCTTGGGGTTGCCGATGATAACAACACCGTACTTGGCACGAGTCAAAGCGACATTGAGACGGCGGGGGTCAGACAAGAAACCGATGCCTTGGTTCTCGTTGGACCGCACACAGGACAGCACAATGTAGTCCTTCTCACGGCCCTGGAATGCATCGACGGATGCAACCTCGACTTCCTTGTAGCTCTCCTTCTTGAACGTGCCAGTGTTCTGCATTGTCGTGACAATGTAGCTGCGCTGGCCCTCGTACGGGGTGATAACACCGATATCGGCAGGCTTGACGCCCGCCTTGAAAAAGCGGGTGACGACTTTCTCGACATTGGACGCCTCGGTCCGGTTGAGATACGACGTTCCTGACGCCGAAATCTCCTCGTTGCCCAGGTTGGACCAGAACATCATGGGGGTGTCCCCCACCGGCCAGGGGAAGTCGACGTCCTTACGAAGGCGCTCCTGGATGGTGACACCGTTCTGGAGAGAACCCTCGTAAAACATGTTGGACGGGAACTCGGCAAGGTGCGGGTGCATACGGTACTGCACGTTCAGCCGGATGGGCGAGAAGCCAAGCTTGACCAGACGCTCAAACAGAGACTGGTTCAGGCCGGCCTTGGCCGCCTTCTTGTTCATGATGACGGGACCCAGCTGCTTGTGGTCACCTACGAGCACGACCTGCTTGCAGCCCAGGACCAGCGGGATCATACACTCAGGCTCGGCTGACTGGGTCGACTCGTCAATCAGCACATTGCGGAACTTCATCTTGGCGAGGCGCGGATCGCCGGCACCAACACATGTGCAGCACACGACATCAGCATTACTGAGAATCTCGCGTTCTGCCGCCTTGGTCAGCTGCTTGAACTTTTTCTCGTCCTGGCTCGACAGCTCGCCCACTTCACTCTTCAGCTGCTGCAGCCGTGTCAGCTCGACGTTGGTATCGTTCATGCGGACCTGCTCGTGCAGCGCCAGGAAGCTGACAGACGACTCAACATCCTCGCGCGACTTGGCCGTCAGGCGCACCACCTTGAGGCCAGTGCGGTGCACGCGCTCACACAGTTGGTCCACGGCCACATTGGATGGCGCGCAGACCAGCACAGGGCTGTTGTTCAGTTTGGCCAGGTGATAGATAATCGTCGCCGATGTGACCGTTTTGCCTGTGCCAGGAGGGCCTTGGATGAGACTCAGGGGAGTCGACAACACGGCCTTGATGGCACTGATCTGGCTGCCGTTCAGCTCGGGGAGTGCGGGAGCCGTGAACTTCTTAGGCATCGACATCTTCATGGGAGCCACAGCCACTTCGTGGCCCAGGAGCTTGTGAAAGATGTAGCCAGAAACACTCATCTCGTCTACAGCAAACGTCTTCATGGCCACCTGCATGCGGTCGTATGAGGTTGCCTTCCAGACGTAGTCGGCCGAGAAGTTGTGCGTGCATTCGGTAGGGACAGACTTGTCGTTGCCCGTCTTGCGAAGCTCCAGCGTGACCTCGTCGGACTGGTTGTTCGGAATCTTGATGACGTAGCCCACACCCTCCCAAGCCGGACGCAGCTCGCCCTTATACTTTAGTCGCATCTCGTCGCCCACGGCGAGCTTGACGTCGCCGGATTCGATCTTGGGGAGGATGAAACTGGCCAGGTGCTTGTTGTTCAAGCCGTAGTCCCAGCGGATCACAAGGTTGTCTTCGGACTGAGCTTCCTTCAGTTTCTTGTCGTAGTCTGACTCCATCTTCACCAGCGGGCCAAAGATGTTCTGGTAGTGGTACGGGTCGTCGTATTTCAGGAGCACAGGCTGCGGGTCGTCGTCGACACTGGCGGCCCGCTCGAGGTCTTGGACGGTGGCATTGGCGTTTTCCTTCCACAGCTCCTCGAGACGGGCGATCATCGGCGGAGTCAGGTGGCGGGCGCGCAGCTGCTCGGCATCGGTAGGGGTGGTTACCAGCCAGGACAGGAATGAGCGGTCCTCGATCAGGGGCTGCCAGCGCGAGATGTCCCAGCTCATGTCCTTGGACGAGGTGCTGGCAGCACAAGGCTGGCGGCAGAGAAGCACGACGACCGTGTCAGACTTGGCGGGAATGAAGCCGAGAAGGAAGACATTCTTTGTTCCACAGTTGTAGCATTCGAGGACGGTGTCGCCGAGGGACGACTGGGGGTGCAGCTGGACCTCCTTGTGGCGGGCGCGGACGAGATGGTTGACAATGTGCGACGACGTAGCGTTACCCCGGGCGCTGCAGAACCACTTGTTGCAGGCCAGGCACTTGACGACCGAGCCGGGAGAGTGGATGCCGCAGTATCTGTAGAGAGGCGGGTTAGCCACGTATTCTCATCATTTTGGCCGTGGTTCGCAAACTTGGCCGTGCGCTCCTCCCACGACACCCTCCTTGGGCACTGGGCTCCGAGCTTGCTGCCAATGTGCCATGCTCCCACAAGAGCTAGAACATTCCCATATTCCCCCAACTGCCCGCGCAATTCTCCCCAAAGCTTTCTCCTTGAAAAACTTACGCGCAGGCGTGGGCAGGAAGCTCTTTCTCTTCCTCCTCCGGCTCCAGCTTCAGGTTCTGCACGCCGTCGACAGGCACGCTGGTCAGGCTCTCGATGTCATCCTCGTCGTAGACTTCGGTGCCGTTGTCGTCGTCGTCGTGGCGGCGGCGGGTGGCACCGCTAAGGCCGGCCCGGCCACCGAGCTTGCGGTAGAGGTTGTCGTCGGGGTCGATGGTCGAGAGGTCGTCGTTGTCGCCAGCCTTGATGGCGGCCGCCGAATCGGAAATCAGGTGGTTTCCCACATGAGTGAATGCACCCTCCATGGCTTGGAGGCGTAGCAGGGGCGGATCGGAGCTGCTGAAGAAGCAGGCGCGCAGGGGGAGATGGGGAGGCCCTGTCTCTCTCTCACCAGGCAAAATCTGATTTGCTCTGCTTCTTCGGCCGGTTGCAGCTTGTAGGGCGTGTCAGGGGGGTGGGAAACTGCTTGCCAGCCGCCAGTTGAGACCTGACATGCGGCACAGTTCAGTAGTTCCAAGGCAGGATGCAAAGGAGGGACAAATGGGTGACGGGCGCAAACGCTCGGGGCAAATCGCAGACGTTGGAGTTTGCCGTCAACGCCCTTGGAAAAGTTTCTTATATCGGCTCTCTGTGGCTTTGTGCGGGGCGGCGATTGGTACATTTTTTACCTCCTAGCTAGCCAGTTACACGTGACCGCCGTGTGTTCTCTTATCGATAACACACAAATATTCTTATCGCTATCATGCAACTTTTTTTTTAGGTTCGTTTTTCCTCAATCCTTGTTCGTGCACAGCAAACAACCGAACATTGCCTTCTCAATCTTTACGAAACAATTGTTCATTACACACCCTTCAAGATGATGGTGAGTCTACGCCAACTCGAGTGAGATGTTTCCAGCTTGCAAGCTGTTTTACTGACTGTTTTTCTCTACAGCGCAAAACCGTCCGCCAGCGGAGAGACTATCTCTACCGCAAGGCGATGATGCTGAAGGAGGCCGCAATTACCGAGAAACGAATCAAGCTGCGACATGCCCAGGCCCAAGGAAAGGCTGCGGACCCGACCGTTACCAAGGATGCACAGCTGGTCAAGGACTTCAAGTACGACGAAGCGCGGGAAGACGTCGACATGGAAACTCAGGCGGACCTCGACGACGAATACGCACAACTGAGCGGCCTCGTGGAGCCACGGGTACTGGTAACCACATCACGGTCGGCGTCGTCCCGACTGACGACATTCAGCAAGGAAATCCGTCTTCTGCTGCCGACATCCATCCGTCTGAACCGCGGTAACATGATTCTGGACAACTGCGTGCAATCGGCAAAGTCGGCCGGCTTGACCGACGTCGTGCTTCTTTCTGGTCACCGTGGCGACCCAACAGGACTTGTGTATGTGCACAGAGCCGACTGTGAACAAGTTGGGGAATATGAGTTCACTGTACTGACTGGTTTTTTAGGATTTCCCACATGCCTCACGGACCAACCGTCTCCTTCTCGCTCCACAACGTCCTCATGCGCAACGACATTCCGGGTAGCTTGCGTGGCAGTGTGTCAGAGGCGTACCCTCATCTCATCTTCGAGGGCTTCACATCGACTCTGGGCAAGCGCATCTGCAAGGTGCTTAAGCACCTTTTCCCGCCCCGCGACCCCATCACCAGCAAGACGAGACTGTCAAACCGGGTGGTGGTGTTCAAGAACGTGGAGGATGTGATTGAGATGCGCCACTACGTGTACGTCAAGACAGGATTCGACTCTGTGGAGTTGTCTGAAGTGGGACCGCGCATGTCCATGAAGCCATTCGAGGTCCGCAGCGGCACACTCGAGAACAAGGACGGCCATGTCGAGTGGCACCTGAACCAGTTCACCCGGACGGGCCGGAAGAAGGACTACCTGTGAGGACTCGATTGCTCGGTGCCTGGCAACAAAACATACGAGACGACAGCAAAGATAAAAGGAACGAGAGGCAAGCCGCGAAGATTGGTTGATCAATTGCCGAGCCGCGGCGGTGTTACTGGCTGGTGGGCAGGCAGAACCCATACCGCGACCAGGCGATGAGATCCCAACCAAAAAGCTATCAAGGAATTTAGCTCAGGTCGATCTCTCACGGCTAGACAAGCTTCCGTCTTTTGTCTTTGTTTTTTAGCTTTCCAGATCCGATCCCTCGGGACTAGACGCGGCCGGCCATTGGATGCAGTTTAGGCAGACATCTTCAACTTGCGGCTTAATACGATGGCATGACATCATACCGTCTGCGAGACAATACCGCCCTGGTGACAGAAGGGGAAGGAAAGGCTGAGTGGAGTGGATAAGATATATACGGAGTACATGTATACGGAGTACGAGTAGAACTAGAAAATACTACCGCATTTCCTGTTTCGCAGTTTGCGGCGCTGAATCCAACACAGGCAGCAGCATTCCCAGCTTTTTAGCGACCGACATTTGGATAGCCATGCCCACTCAGGGCTCCCGATTTCGTTGGGACGGGGACGACATGTGATTTTACATTCTGGGCGTGCGGCGAGATACTTTTGTTCTCTGCCTGCTCGCCCCACGACGGCGGCCAGAGAGGCAAGGCTGGACTGAGGCAGTGGCCATTTTGTGTCCAGCCTGCCCAGCCTGTGGAGCCATGGCGCTTTCTAGGCCCGCAGCCAGCGGCCAGTAGACAGTGTTCGGACTTCAGCCTCATCGGTGACGCGGAGAACTAGTGGCCGAGCAGGCGACGGCCTCTTTTTTGCTTAGCCTGATTTGGCACGCTGCTGCAGCAGAGTGCCAGGCAAGTCCGACCGCTGGTACGAGGTACTTGTATCTCACGGCTGGGAGTGAGCTTCTACATAGTACACCGTAGGACTCTGCTGTGGCGGGCTCTCCTGGGGTCCCTCGTACTCGTAGTCTGATGTGGACGGCCGCCAAGGCGAATCCTCCACTTCTCCTTTCAGCTAAGGAAATGAGCGGCCGCAACCCTCGCGGTTTCTCGAAAAAGCCCAGTTTCCCGCGCAAACGCACCGCGATGCTCGCTGGCGGTTACGGAAGCTCGCTCACAAGATTTTTTACAGACACCATGTTTCGTTCCATCCGACTCGCCGGCCGCGACCATCCGCGCAGAGAACGTCGATGGTCAGCAGGCCGGGCCGCTTAGTGGCTAGCGCACACCTTCCTATTCCGCGTAAGCCGAGCTTATTTGCCCTTTTTTCCTTTTTTACTTCGGTTTTATTTCTGCTGCCTTACCTCAGCCACAGAAGTGGACACTGCGACGGGATACCTCGTTCCTGGCAGTGGTGCAGCGCCCCCTGCAAGTACCGCTCCTGCAGCGACAAGCACGCTGCGCCCAGTCCGTCGGAGAATCGTCGAAGCCTCCGGCCAGCACCCAGCGAGCTGCCAACTGCGCTGGGACAGGCAGGGGTGTGCGGCGAGCCCCCGCCTCGCACTCTGACGCCCAAAATAGCGCTCCCACGTCATTGCGAGCAGCCTCTCGCTCACTGTGTGGCTTCTGCTCGCTTCTGCACGAGTCTCACAGCGCGCCACGCCCGTAGCTACCTCGCCTTTTTACAGTGCCCTGGCGGCGGTGGCCGTTAGCACGTTAGCGATTAGTACGCGCGACCTCTCGTATGCTTGTTGGGTTGGGGGTGCCAGTTTTCCCCGTCCCCCGTCCGTCCCTTCCAAATTTCCCTTTAATCTTAATAAAAAATCTGACCAGCCCGCACCCCCAAGTCGCTCCTTCCCTCTCCCTAATTGTTTTTATTAGTATTATTTGCTGCTTTGTGTTTCTGCAGACGGGAACGACAAGCTTGAGCGTCCCATTGTCCCGCATTGCTCTTTTCCTTCCTCCATCACCAACCGAACGGCCCTTCTCTCTGGAGCTTTTGTGTTTTTTACAGTTCTGTGTTGCGTCGCGCCATTCCCGCTGTTCCGATTTGCTGCCGCCGTTTTTCTCGACACCCTTTGCTGTCCGCTCTCGACACGCCAGGGCAATTTCGAGCGCGCAAAAACCGCCGTTGGAGCTTAACCGCCATTTGCCAGCCAGTTTCGCCTGCGCAAAACGGGACTGCCCAGATCCGATCCCACGACCAACGCCCTCCTGGGATCGCGCCGTTACCAGGAACCCAATTTCACCCCGTCCATCGCGTGGCCGCCCTCCCGGACGCCCTCCCGGATCCCCTCCTCCTGTCGCGATCATAGACAGTCAGAAGGCGCTTCCCGTTTTTCGCCCAACCTCCTTTCATCATGTCCTACAACAACTACCAGACCCAGGGGAACCCCTACGAGCAACAACCGCAGGGCGCCAACCCCTACCAGGAGTACCAAGGCAACCCCTACCAACAGGCAGGCAATGGCTACGAGCAGGTAAGACCAAACGTGTTTCTTGGACGAGCGGATGGAAAAGGAGGTCAAGAAGCTCGACACGCGACCCGACCTCAAGTCACGAAAGCTAACGTTTATTGTCTTCCTATTCACAGCCCGAGCAGCATGAGATGCAGTCATACGGCCAGCAGTCCGGCGCCGCCGCCAGCACCGGCCCTCCCATGTCGCAGGCGCAGTTCCTGTCACAGGTCACATCAGTGCGCGGCGAGATCCGGTCGCTGACCACGAGCGTCCAGGCCATCGAGGGTCTGCACCAGCGTGCCCTGACCGGAAACGACCCGAATGCATCCGCCCAGCTCGAGCAGCACGTTGCCCAGACCCAGCTGAAGAACACTCAGATCCGCAACGCGCTGCGCCTGCTGCAGCGCGATGCCGAGCGCACCTCGGACGCCACCTTTGCCCTGAAGAAGCGCCAATACGAGACTCTTAACAGCGATTTCAAGAAGGAGCTGCAGGGTTACCTTAGCGAGGAGCAGAAATACCGCGAGCGCTACCGCGAGCAGATTGCCCGCCAGTACCGCATCGTCAACCCGGAGGCTTCCGACGCCGAGGTCCGCGAGGCTGCCGACCAGGACTGGGGCAGCGAGGGCATCTTCCAGACTGCAGTAAGTGATGACCTCCAGAGGCGCACCCACGTGCGCCTTACCGACCCAGATGACGCGAACAGCGAAGAAGAAGAAAACAGCTCTTGCTAACAATCCCAGCTCCGCACCAACCGCTCCGGTCAGGCCTCTGCCGTTCTCGGTGCCGTGCGCGCCCGCCACAACGAGCTGCAAAAGATCGAGCAGTCCATTGTCGAGCTCAACGGCATGTTCAACGACCTCGACACGCTCGTTGTGCAGCAGGACCCCATTGTCGAGAACGTCGAGCAGCAGACGACGACCGTTGTCACCGACCTCGAGGGTGCCAACAAGCAAGTACAGAAAGCTACCGACCACGCCAAGCGCCGGCGCAAGCTCAAGTGGTGGTGTGCTCTGGTCGTGTTCCTCATCATCCTGGCCATTGCCCTGGGTGTCGGTCTGGGTGTGGCCCTGACCAAGAACAACTAAACGAAAAAGCCAAAGTCCCTTCTGTGTTATCTCGCCATACCAACCCGTCCGCTATGCATCTGCAAAACCCATTGCAGCATTCTTCATCTACCACCCAACCGCATTCGCTTTTTTATACTACCCTCTCGTTTTTTGTTTCTTTTTGTTATACTTTTGCCTTGCGTATTGTGTGTGTGTGCGTGTGTTACCACACATTCAAGTAAAACAAAACAAAAAGGGACTTCCCAGTGTGTACCACTTTTTTTTTCTTTTGTTCTAGTCATCATTCATCTGTAACGTCCCCCATAGTTTTCTTTTTTCTCCTCTTGTCCCGCCAGCTCGCCTTTTAACTTTTTTCAATCTGTTGTTTTTGGTTGTGTGTTTGAACCTTTTTGGGGGGGTTTGTTTTATGTCGTACTTGGGGGGCTGGCGGGACTACTCTTAATTACGGTCGATAATTCGTTTCTCCATCTCTCATTATGCTTTTTTTTTTTTTGTGTTCCATCGAGAAATTTGATTGCCATTGCTTCTTTCTTTTGGTGCCCGTTTTTTTTCTAACGTTTCAGCTGCTATTTTGTTTAAACCAAGATCCCACAGCCACAGTCCCCGTTTCAGGTTTTCTTTTGTTTCTCGTAGTTGTGTTTCAAAAAAGAGCTTGTTTTATAGGGAAGAAGACGAGAAATGGTTGGATGGAGACGTTGATTGTAAACACACTTGTTCTCGTTTTGTATCGAAGTGCGTCGTTTCTGATAGCCAGCTCTTGCCTCTTTTTTCATATCTGTAAATAAAAAACATCAAAAATACAGAGAACTAGAATGAATGTTTTAAGGTCAAGCTGTGTCCACACCGAAGCACTTCTCGCACCTTTTATAATAATAGCAACTTTTTTATTCGTCTTTTTTGCTACATACTTTTTAGAGTGTTTCTTTTTTTGTGTTGATCTTGTCCGTCATGCTCATTAGTAAAAACGAAAAAGAGAGGCATTATTTTTTCATGTCCTTGGTCAGCAACATAAAAAAAAAAAAAAAAAACAAGACGAAACCCAGTAAAGACTCCCAAGGAACGTCAAGCAAACCAGCGCAAGTAAACAAAACGACGACGACGATAACAAATAGCAACGTCACCAACAATAAAAAACAGCAACAACCATCATGGTAATAGAAAAAACACAAGCCAAATTATAACAATAAGAGCCCTTTGCCTGTATATACAGTGTGGAGAGTGGTCATGTAGTCTCTTGTCTTTAATCCTCATAAAGCATGCCGCAAAGAATGAGCGGATAAAGGAAAAAAAAAGAGAGAGAGAAAAAGAAACAACAACACACAAAAAGAAAAAAAAAACGACAGTATGTAAAAAGAAAGCGTATGCTCCGGTGTCCACCGACGAAGAGAGAAGGGGAAGAGGAGACAGAAGAAAGGTGACACAGAAACCCACAAAGACACACAAAAAGAGACTGGGCTATGCCTCTCTCATCGTCCCCTTCCCGCTAGACACATAATGAAAGACGTTCTTTTGAGGAAAAAACCAGTACACACACAAAACACATACACATTTCCCCTACCGGTTCCTCTCTTTGCTATTCATAAACGCATATCTTTTGGGTTTTTGGATTTGTGTTGTCGTCGTTGTTGATGTTAATGTTGTTGATGACGTTGATGATGATGTTGTTCTCCTTTCCTGCCTGTCCTGTTCGATTTCTTTCATTCTCCCTTTTTTGTCCCAAATTGTATACGAAGTCCAATTTCATGTTCGTTTCCCCTTCCGTGTGCCCTTCTTTTTTCCAACCTTGCGTGTAGAAGTTCCACTCCCTTCTGCAGCCTTGATCGCCGTCTGCCAGAACTTTAGGCCATCACGCCACGAAAAGCTGTTGAACAGATTCCATGGAAATGGACTGTGTGCGTAGTGGGACATCCACCCGTATATCAAAGCTTCGTGGAAAACCATTTGTTGGTCCTATCCAAACAGGAGAGTTGTACACTAGGTCACGCCCTACCGCAAAACGGAGCCCATGCCTTGCAGCTTGGCAGCGAGAGCAGGGTACTTCTCCTGGACGTGGATCTGCGTCCGCGTTGCCTCCGCATAGGAAAGAGCGTTGACGAGCTCGCCTTCGGTCCGAGCAAGGTCTGCTGCCCTCTCAAAGTATTCCAGAGCCTCGGTCACCTTGCCCTGCTGCAGAAGCAATTGGGCCATTGTCGCAACCGCAATGTCGCATTCCGGGTCAACTGCAGAGAGGGTTAGCATCAAACCGAAACCAGTAACCGGCTACAATGTGGTAGTAGTTTAGAGTAAGGGGAGCAACTCACTGATCAGTGCCTTGGAGCAAAGCTTCTCGGCCTCGGTAAAGTTCTGGTCCATCTGGAAAAGAGCCAGAGACTTGTTGATCAACGGGAGCACGTTCATGTTCATAGGCTTAGTCTCCTTCTCCATCTCAATTGCCTTGTCGAACTTCTCAATGGCATCCTTGAACAGGCCCTGGTCCAAAAGGAGCTCGCCGTGATAGTTATACACGTCTGGTGTAGTGCTGAAGTTCTTCTCGCAACGGCGGAATGTGGCCATCGAAGAAGCAATCGAGCCCAGCTTGTACTGAGTCACACCCAGCTGGATATGCGAGAAAATGAAGTCACGATCCAAATCGATAGACTTCTGATAGTCCTTGGATGCGTCGTTGAACTCCGATTTGATGAAATGCAGCTGGGCGCGGTGGTAGTAGATGTCAGGGTCGGCGCTGTTTTGCTTCAACGCCTTCTCGAAGTCTTCTTCGGCGGTGACAGGGGAGCCTGCTGGGATTGAAAGAAAACAAGTTAGTCATCCCAGAATAATGGAGAGAGTCTGTTAGGAGGCTGCCAAAATTGGGGCATCGTACCAAGCTCGAGATTCATGCTGGCGCGCTTGATGTAGCTCTGGGTCATGGAGGGGTCCAGCTCGATACTCTTGGTCAGGGCGGCGAGAGCCTCCTCGTGCTTGCCAAGCAAACACAAGAATGTACCGCGCAGGTTGTAAGCAAGGGCCTCGTACTCTCCAAGATCACCGAGCTCCAGAGCCTTGGCAAAAGCAGCATTGGCCTTGTCGTAGCCCTCGGCTGTCTTCTTGTCCAACTGCTGCAGACCCAGGCGCAGCTGCCCCAAGCCAGACTCTTCAGGCAGGTCAACAGAGTCGGCCAGACCCTCCGGCCGCGGCTTCTCGCGGAAGCTCTGCAGGTAATTTCCAACGAATGTAGGGCTGGGCAACTTGGTCGAGCGTGTCTTCATGATCTCCTTGGCCTTGGTCTCGGCGAACTTCTTTAGCAAGCGCTCGACTGCCTGAGCACTGGCTTCGTTCTTGAATCCGTCGATGATGCAGCTGGCCGTGTAGTCGAGCAGGGACTCGCGGTACTTGTTCAGACGGTCATAGGCGTTAGCTCTGCGGTTCAGTGCCTTGATGTACTCGGGGTCAATGCTGATGGCGGCCGTGGTGTCGTCGACAACCTTCTGCCACTCGCCCTGGGCACTGTAGCAAGCAGCACGGTTGGAGTAGTAGACGGGGTCCTTCTTGCAGAGAATGGCTTTTGAGTAGAGGTCGATGGCCTTATCCAGGCTCTTCGCGCCGTATGCTTTGTTGCCAGCTTCCTTAAGCTTCAGAGCGAGCTTCTTGCGCTCCTCTGTGTCCATAGCCTGGACGCTGGCCTCGGTGACCTCGGCCAGCTCGTCCTCTGTGGCCACGGAGGCCGGGGTAGGCTTCTTCGCATCGGCGGCGGCTTTCTTCTCGGCCTCTTCTGCGGCCTTGCGTTCGGCCCCCTTCCGTCTCCGCCGCTCTTTCTTGCTGAGCTTTGGTGCCGTGTCCGAGGATGGCTGTAGTTCCTGAGACAAGTTCGGGTTAGCAACGTGGACTGACACAGGCCGCAGACGGCCTGGCTGTCAAGCCGTCTCGGAATAAAGGAACAAGGAGGCTTCTGTGCAAAATAAGGGGGGGGGACTCACTCGGCTGCCCTTCATGTAGTACACTACACCCGCGCCGGTCACGACAACGGCAACACCAGCGATCGTGTAGACCACGGCCTTGTTGTCGGACGCCCACTTTGTTAGCCTATCCCACAGCGAGGAGTCGTCTGAAATGCGAACGGCGGTGGTGGTGGTCGGCAATGGGGCCACCCGGGGAATGGGAGGCATCGGCGGCGGCGGCGGCATGATGGCGGGCGTTCAATGGCAGTGGGGGGGTTATGGAGGGGGAAAAGTAGAGCAGCGAGAGCTCGACCGGGCGAGGCAAAAGAAATAATCGGGCGTGCGGGCTGTCAATGCGGCGTAAGGCTGCTGGCGTGGTGGACAGTCCCGGGCAACGGCTGGAAATGCTGAAAACAACGTTTTTGGGGCAGTTGAGCAGTTGCTTTCGGTCTCGCGCGGATTTTGGCTAGCGATGATGTAGGTGTGCATCCGCACAGTGAAAAGCTTGCTGTGGGAAGGAGCTACACAAAAAAGTAAAAAAATTATTACAGGTTCCCCCTCACTGAAGGCTGGGGCCAAGGTCCCAGAGGGTGGCGCGACTTATCCCGGCTCCTCGTTCTTGCCTCAGGCCGCAATCGCCTGATTCGTCAGCTGAAAGGTCAGCGGAAAGAGTGGTCCTGTGCGAGTTCGGGTATTGCATGCAACCTATGATGTAAGTCAGAGCCGAACTGGCGCTGAGTACTGCCCAAAAGCTGTCGACTGACCTGCCGTCCATTGTGTAGAACTCAGTCTGCAAAGCCTCTGTTTGAGACTGACCACGCTTCTTCCAGCTCGTGACAATGGCGCAAGAGGGCATTTTCGATCTTTTCAGCTCGCTGCGGTACGATCCTGCGCTGCAGGAGGTGCCCAGCAACGAGGGCTTTGCCTATGCCGGCTGGAACTTCAAGCACAAGTCGCCCTTCTATATGCTCGACTTCCACCGCGACCGGCTGGTGCGTGCTGCTACGTACTGGGGCTGGCGCGATGCCGTGTCCGTTGTCGAGGGCGAGGCCGGCCTGAGGAACCTCGAGCAGACGCTATACTATGCCGTGGAAGAGCAGCAGGGCAGCGAGCCTCTGCGCTGCCGGGTGCGGCTCGGCATGAGCGGCACTCTTCGCTGTGACGTGACACCCGCCATACAGACTCCGCTTATCGGCCTCTTGCCGCCACAATTCCCCCCTCCGGGGTTCATGCAGTCCACGGGTGATGCCGACGACGACAAGCTGAAGACACCGTTGCTGCAATCCCTCCGCGCAGAGCTGAGCCAGAACCCGTACGAGGTAGTCGTGGACACGGACGGCACGGCATCCTCTGCTTACACACACTACAAGACGACAGAGCGACAGCTGTATATAGACGCCCAGCTCCGGGCCGGAATCTCGGCCCAGCAACGGAAGGAGGTTCTGCTCATCAACGCCAGGACCGGAATGGTCATGGACGGCAGCCTCACGACTGTGTATCTGTGGCGGAACGGCCGCTGGGTGACGCCGCCGGTGCCTCCCAAGTTCGAGCACCACAACGGCAGCGGCGGTCTTGATGGCACTACTCGCAGATGGGCTATTGAGAAGTGAGTTTTGAAGCTTCTTTGTTCGTTCATTCCCGACGTGTGACTGACTTGTCCAGGGGACTGGCTGTGCAGGACGAAATAAAGGCGGATTCGCTGGTCGACGGTGAAGAGTGCTGGTTGAGTAACGGCGTGCGTGGTTTTGTCTACGGCAAGATCAAACTGCCTGCTGCCAAATAATTTGCTGAGGAGGAAGCCAGAGCGGATGTCGGACAAGTGTTAATACTAGGAGACCACAGCGGTGCTTCCACGGATATGGCCGACTGCGGGTGCTCTAAAACGGAACTTGAGCCGACGGCGGCTGGCGATCGCCCACTGGACTCAGGCGGCATAGAGGCCAGGCCAAGCTAGCGGCTTTGGTTACGGCCAGCCATCCCACCGACCAGAGGGTGGTGCGCGAATGGCCCTTTGGCATCTCGACTGATATTACGGATATTATGACTTGTGATGTATCCTATAGATTGTACACATTAGCATTACTTGTTTGACCATGTCTTATTTTAGACGGATGGACCCAAAACCGGCTCAGAGCTGGCAGGCTCCCTGCAGCTTGCCAGGTTTTTTGCTAGACGAAACATGAAACACGAAATAGAATGCAATACACGTAAAATCGCACGGCAAACTGTGCTATGCAAATCCAAAGCCAACACGGCAGAATGGAGGGGCGTCTCGACTCGCTCACAACTGGCTGTCCAAAAGCCAGAACCAGCCAGGGAGATCCACACCATTTCGGCGAAGCATGCTGTGTGGAAGGAGCCTCTTATCGGCCGCTCACAGCGGTGGTTACAGGCCAAGGTGGACAAATGCAAGGCACGATCGCCAAGCGATTTCCGGGGAATGACTAGAGCGTCCAGTGCCTGTACTTCGCACTTGGCTTTTGACCAGCCGTTCCTTCCGCAAGTCTTGTCCCGCCCCGCCAAGGCGGCAGCCACCATCTGGGTCGCTCAGGACAGCTTCCAGGCCTGCGAAACACAATGACGACACACCCGACTATTTCAAGAAAGCAGCGACCAGTCAAACCAGTCACAGGCCGGCCGTACCTGCCCACAACAGCTGTGACCCCTCGCCCCCCTGGCGTCGCCATTTGCCTCATCTCCGCCAACCGCAGTCTAGGAAAGCCCGGCCCGTCACCAGTCTCCGGCCGCCTCCTGTCTCTGCTTCCTACACTTCATGCAGCACCTGGCAGAGGGGGGATGCCCGAATGTGCGCAGGCGTACGTAAGTGCTGCATCTGCTTGGACGCAACGATCACGTCTCTCCATTTGGTTGGCTGGCAGCGGCATAGCTCTCTCGCCTAGTGGCCACTGTGTATAATTATCGACTAATAGGTGCTTGAACATCCATGCGGCCCCATGGCTTGACCTCTAGCTGCGCGAGGCATCGCACCTTCCGTATCGGGACAGATCAACTCCTGCAGCTCTTCCGATCAGCTGGCAAGTGCCGCGCGCATGTGTTTCACTTTCACTCCCGCCATTTCATCTCCATTTCGCCAGACTGGTTCGGCGACAGTGACGTATTACATCCTCGCCAGATAGGGGAGTCGTGACCGCCGCGCCTTCCTTGTCTTTCTTAACTCCCTCCTTCCCAGTAGCAGCCAATACGTATGCCCATTTATAGACCAAACGGCTGCCTCCGACAAGCAGCCTGCCTGCCCCTCCTCTTCTTCCTTTTCACCCTCACCTCTCTTTTCATATTCTCGCCATCACACCTTGAGCTCCATTCCCTATCATTCACCAGCTGTTTTCCGCAATTCCAGTCTGTCCCCAAACACCCTATCCAAGACACCAAAGCACCCGACCGCCACTCGCAGCCCATGCCTGCAGCCATGGAGGCCATCTTCCAGATCCAGCAGAAGCTGAGGCTCGACCTGGGCCTCCAGAAGGTCCGCGTCATCCGCAACGCCAACTACAAGGCTCATGGCACCAAGTCCTACGTCTATCTTCTGAACCGCTTCGGCTTTGAGCCCACCAAGCCTGGCCCGTACCGTCACGTTAACAGGTTGCACCAGCGTGGCCTCGCCGGTAAGGTCGGCGAGTTCAAGGCGGCCATAGGCGGCCGTGCCCACGTCCAGCGCGCTCTTGTCCGCCAGACCATTGCTGGCGACGAGACCAAGACCGGCGAAGTGACCGCCGAGGACCAGCAGAATGACGCCTTGTACCTTTGCGAGGTCGAGATTGGCACGCCGGCCCAGAAGTTCATGCTCGACTTCGACACCGGCTCGTCCGATCTCTGGGTCTTCTCGACGGAGCTGTCGTCCAGCCTGCAGAAGAACCACTCTGTCTTTGACCCGTCCAAGTCGACAACTTACAAGGCATCCACCAACCAGGCCTGGAAGATCAGCTACGGCGATGGAAGCTCGGCCTCGGGCGATGTCGGTACTGACGTCGTGACGATCGGCGGTCTGGCTATCAAGAACCAGTCGATTGAGCTTGCCAAGACGCTCGCGGACCAGTTCGCCCAGGGAACTGGCGATGGCCTGCTTGGCCTGGCCTTCCCCTCCATCAACACGATCACTTCCAACTCCAAGGCCGATCCCCAGCCCACCCCGGTTGCCAACATGATCACGCAGGGTGAGATCCCGGCTAATGCTCAGCTGTTCACCTCCTGCTTCTACAGCGAGCGTGATGCTGGCAAGGAGTCGTTCTACACCTTTGGCTACATCGACCAAGACCTGGTCAAGGCCTCTGGTAAGGACATTGTGTGGACCGACATCGACAACAGCCAGGGCTTCTGGATGTTCCCGTCCACCTCGGCCACCATCAACGGCCAGACGATCACGCAGTCTAGCAACACTGCCATTGCCGACACTGGCACCACGCTTGCTCTGGTTTCTGACGAGGTCTGCGAGGCTCTGTACAAGGCCATCCCTGGCGCTAAGTACGACAGCACCCAGCAGGGTTACCTCATCCCGACAAGCACCACAGTCGACCAGCTTCCGGACTTCCAGATCGCCGTGGGTGACAACTTGTTCACTATCCAGAAGGAGGACTTGATCTTCGCCGAGGCCGATAGCAGCCACTGGTATGGAGGCGTCCAGTCTCGTGGCCAGAACCCATTTGACATTCTTGGCGACGTGTTCTTGAAGTCTATCTATGCTGTAAGCTCGGTATTTCCATTTGCGGGAGGATAAGTAAGCACTTTATCACTGACCAATAAATGCAGATCTGGGACCAGGGCAACACCCGTTTCGGCGCTGTGCCCAAGATTGAGAGCACCCAGAACTTGGACCCTGGCAAATCCTCCAACTAGGGGTCGGGAGCATCAACTTGCACCACGCTGGGTCGTGCTCTGGAATACTTCAAGTCATGATTTATTTTGCACATGAGCCGAAGAGATGACGAAGAAGTGGAAGCAGCATGCCAATTGATGGTTTTATTTCCCTGTTTGAGAGGTTCTTTTTCCCTCCTGTGCGTTGGCACTCACCTATGAACGACCCGCTAGCTCCCATAGTTAGTACCTTTATGATCCTATGAATAACAACGATGAATAAATGTTTAAAATGGAGTGACCATGGACGCAAGTGAGCGCAAGTAAGCACAGGTGAGCGCAGACGATCACAAGTAGATGTAGGGGCCAAGCTTTGTGTTGGTAGGGCGGTGTACTGACTGCTGGTAGATCC
Organism: Raffaelea albimanens; assembly: GCA_002778245.1. Taxonomy (NCBI): domain Eukaryota; kingdom Fungi; phylum Ascomycota; class Sordariomycetes; order Ophiostomatales; family Ophiostomataceae; genus Raffaelea; species Raffaelea albimanens. The sequence continues at coordinate 3,004,196 of PCDJ01000001.1, forward strand.
GAAGGCGTGCTGAATCAAAAAGTGACTAAACTGCTGCCTAGGTGGTGACGTACTCCTGCGGACATTAACCTTACCCTCTTCTGGTGGTGGTGTTGGGACAAAACAAGGGACAAAATAAAGTGCTGCCTGCGAGGTTTGAGTATTGACGGGGCTGTTCGCATCACATGAAACGGTTTCTCGAACAAACTGAATCGCGCCTAGCAGGATCTTAGTGCCTTGCAGGCGGGATTTGCGCCTGGACCAAGCCTTGTTAGATGCGGTTTGCGGTTAGAGCCAAGGGGTAAGGGATAAAATAAAGTGCTGCCTAGCTTAGTGGCCTGCAAATGCTGGCCATGCCCCTGTTCTACCGATGTTTTCCCTTTCGTTCTGCCGACGCTTTTCCGGCTGGGGGCTGCACGGATTAGCCATGTGTCTTACTTGCAGGAGCAGACTACCACTCTGCAGAGACGACAAGATGGCAGCACGGATGGTGGAATCCGGCCAGAGTGCCGGGCCAGAGCATCGTGGACGGACAGGGACAATAAGGGCAGGCAAAAGCAGGCAAAAAACAGACAAAAAACAGACAAAATTGGCAACTGGCTTGGTGATGTTTTTCGGGCTCTTCTGTCACAGAAGACGAGATCTCATGTAATTGCAAACATGCTGTTTGCATGCCCCCCTACGAGGCTCGGACATAGCTCACAACGTGCTCAGCTGCGGCACGGATGGCCTAGGCGGAGGGTTTTCCTCCCGCTTACACTGTAATTTCCCTTTCGAGCCAGTTTCAAAAAAAAAAAAAAAAAAGAAGAAGAAGGGCCCCAAAAACTGGTGCTACCTGCATGCGGAAGGGTCCAACCTGTACGTAACCTGATGGGACTACGTGCCAACTCGTCTAAGCCCTTTCTCAAGTCTGAGCCTCTCGTGTGAGTACTCGTCAAATATGGCTATATGCACCCGGAGATGAAAGTCGAATGAATACTTAAGAGTATGTGAGTCCGGCATTTTTCCCTTTTCTGACTTGTTCCCCAGATCATTCATCATTCATCATTCATCATTCATCATTCATCAATCATCAATCATTAATCATTAGCCATTATACTACCCATCAACCATCACCGACTCGACCTTCCTCTTCACTTCTTCTTTACAAACCATACCACCTATATCCACACTACACATCACAGTCATATAAACAATGGCCGAAAACAGATTCCGCGACGTCATCCTGCGAGCACTGCAGTTGCTCTTTGCCATTGTTGTTATGGGAACAGATGGCTACGGTATGTGTTTCGGACAAACATGCTGTGTCTCGTCGATTGTAAAGGTTGCTAACTCTTCTTTCTCTTCTAGCCATCAATGCTTTCCAGGGCCACGCCGAACATGTCAACGACCCCGTCTTCCCCGGCGGCGAAGCCGACCTCTACTACGGCGTCCCGGCTGCTTGGGGGTTCCTCATGTTCTGCGCCGCCTGGACTTTTGTCGCCGTCATCCTGGACCTCGCCTTCCGGTCCACCATGACCTACAGCAAGCTGTTCGCCTGGGTGCACATTGCCACCGAGGGCATCGCCATTGTCACATGGCTCGCTGGCTTCATCGCCGTCGCCGTCAACGTCACGACGACGAGTGCGTGCAAGTCGGGCAAGCACAGCTCGTGCTCTGCGCTCAAGGCGGCCGCTGCCTTTGGCGCCTTTGAGTTTCTGCTGTTTGGCATTACGGGCGCCCTCAAGTCTGTGTTTATCCTGACCAGCAGCTTGGATGCGCCCAACAACTCGTCGGGTTCCGGAGACTCGCGCAAGGGCTCCTCGAGCAGACACAACCGAAGCAGCGGGTCTACCTAGAGAGAGACAAAGGAAGGAAAAGGATTCGACAAAAACCAAGGATCACTTTTGGTTGTAATGTCACGAAACCAGCCTACATTATCAACAACAAACTACAACATTACACATGGAGGAGATGATGTCGGAACCACCAGTATACTTGAGGGTTGGGTGTTGGACCCAGTGTACTTGGCCGGCACTACAAATAATCGTCAGTCTGGAATATCAGATCCAGCTCGACGATGGCAGAGGAAAGGAACCAGCGACTTGCCCGGGAGGAGTTTTCTTTTGTTTAAAATATGGTCTTTTTTTTTTTTTTTTTTTTTTTTTTTTTGTTGCTCTGGCATGGTGTCAAAATCGTCATTTACGGGACTAGCGACTTGTTTACTTTATAGTGTTTCTTTTTCTTTTTTCTTTTTTTTTTGGTCAAGACGGCAAATTGTACATATCTTGAGAGTCTTTTTTTTTTTTGTAAAAAGAAATCCAATACAGGTTAAAAGAAAAATCCCAAACACTGATCGAGAATCGGAATTATAGACGCATCCGGCTCTATGGAGTAACGGTGTTTGATTTGAGTATATTTGGTTTTTACACATATCGTGGGCATTTAGTGTCAGGTTTGGGGTAGGTTACATCATATGGCATTTCTCGAAAGAATCGATGCCCGGTAATTGGAGATCCTGCTAACTAAGCAAGCACAGGGGGTGGTCAACAGATCGTCAATGTCTGGAAAAGAAGACCTAGCTTGTGCAATGGGCAATGGATCTCGCCTTTCTGTTGCCAGCCTATCCCTGACTGTGTGTCAGCTTCCGGGATCGTTCCAGGATGCCATTCGCCAATAGCTGAGCGACTCCCATGGAAGCTCACCACCAAGTGCTCGGGTGAGGGAATGCAGGCAGGACTCGGTTGCTACCGAGACATCGCAAGATATAAGCTGTGCAATGATTATGGGCTCGCAGCGTTGTCAACCGGGGCGTGCGACTCCGTCCTGCCCAAAAATGATACAGGATTGACGTGGAACTGCCGTCCTTGACCTCAATGGCGGCATTTGGACGATCCTTGGGAGGATTGCATTATTGTTGGGTCGTCGATGCAGCTTCGGTAATCCTCACCCTCTCCAGAACCCCGAGTGCTCTCTAGTTTTGCCACGAACCCTCTGCGTTGTGCGAGGGAATGAGCTGCCAGTCATCCGCTGCCGCATGTATGCCGCCAGCGAGCGCTTTTTGACATTCTGGGGTCCCGGGCTTGCATCGGCCGCCCGCTCGTACGTCCGTCTTCGGCCAATGGATCAGGAAACAAAAGTCAGGTTGATGCTTCAACTGCGCCCGTCTTAGATAACGACGTCTCGCAGATACAAAGTGCCCCCCGCGCCCCAGTCTGCCGCAGTCTCCCGCAGTCTTTCGCCGTCGCTCTCTGCAAGCTGGACAATGGTATTGCTCCATAATTCGTGGGCTGGCGAACGAGGGAGGGGCGGATGATCCTTGGCGAATACGGCAGAAGGGAAAGCCGACAGTTGTTAGCTCTTGCAGCAGTAGGAAAGGGTCGGAAGCCATTGGACAGGCTCGCTTCCCCAGTGCGCTAGCGGATCAACAGAAAAGAAGGAAAGCCAAAAAACGACAGAAAAAGGAACAACCCACGGCCCAGGTGCAGCTTGGATGGGCAGGCCAGGCCGACGCTGCGGGTATCCCAACGAATTAAACGAGGTGGAGGAGGGGTGCGCGGACGCATTGCATTGCTGTCTTGGGTGCCTTACAGCGGCGGTGGTGCGTTTGAAGAATGTTTGCTTTTCCCGAATTGCATCGTTTTTTGGGGGAGTGCAAAGCAGAAATCAGTCGATGAGGCGATGCGTTGATTGGGAGGCATCTCGCGTGGCTTCCTGTCCTGTCGATTTCACTTTGCGGCCGCTCTTCGTGTTCTGGACGTTGGCCAGCCGTTCCTTCCCTTGTGGGTTTCCGCCGTGCTAGCTACCTGGTAGCCCGGGGTGTGTGTCTAGGCCATCAGGGAGTCCAGGGCGTAAGGGCGTCCAGGGAAGCTTGGGCAACGGCTCGTGCTCTCTGGCTGTCTTTCCCCTCAGCGACCCAGAAAAAAAACAGAGCCATACCTCAATCTTCTAGTTTCCATTTTTTTTTTGTCCTGCTCACTTCTCTCCTTCTTCCTCCTCTCCCCTTAATACCTTTTCCTCGTTCCCGCCCATTTCGGTCTCTTCGCACCGCATCTTTCTTCTTTCTTTCTTCGTTTGCAGCAATTCGACGCTGCTCGTGTTGTTTCCTCGAAGCCCGTTGCGTTCCCTGCATTGCCGTCATCGTATCATTTAATTCGTGCCCGCCTTTTTTTGCCTGCCATTGCATTTGCCCGTTGTCTTGCTATCTGCTTTCCAGTTATTTTGCACCGCAGGGCGGTTTAGCTTTCTTCGTCCTTTCCCAGCATCCCACGACCCGACGCCCACCCCCCGGAACCGGCAGACAACACCAGCGACAGCGAGCGGACAAGCACATCGCCTGGAGACAGGACCCGACGTCTTCTCCGAACGCCCGTCCCCCTTTCTTTGCCGCCCCCCCCTGCCCGTTCTGTTCTTTTTGTATCTCTTGCGGTTTTCTGTGCCTTTTGCTGGTTCTTTTGTGTTGCTTGCTGCTTGCGTCCCGGTTTCTGCTGCTGCTGCCGCTTTCTTGTGCTCTTCCTGCGCTCTTCTGTTGTAATACTACTCTCGGCAAAAAAGAAAACGCCTGCTTTCTTCTTCCACCCGTCGTTTTCGTCATCGTATCGCCCTGACGAATCGCCATCATCTGCATCCGGCCGTCCCAACCAGTCGATTCAGTCTCCCGAACCAACCGCATGATTCGATCAAGCCACCGATACGTCCGACGCCCACGCTCTTCGTCCGTCGACTCTTCCTCCTCCCCATCCGTCTTCTTTCTTTTCTCCGTCGATCCGTCCGATCTAGTCAACGTCCCCGGCCCCATCGACCAGAGAAGCGCCACACACGCTTTCTCCCGCTTCTCCTCCCCCTCCCGTCCTTCTCCGCATCTTCCGTCGTCCGATCCGACGCGAACCGCACGCTATTGCCTGCATTATGGCTGCTGCTGCTGCTGCCCAGTCCACCCACAACAACACATCCAAGAACAATGGACCACGGCGCAGAAAGCTCATCGGCCAACGCCGGCGTGTAGAAGACGACGAAGGCGGCGAGGATGAGGGCGGCCACGGCGCTGTTGACCTGGTCGATGATGACTCCCTGACCGAGGGCTCCGCTGCCAGCGATGACAATGACCCGGCCGGTGATAGTGACACGAGCAACATTGACGAGGCCTCGCCCACATCACCCGTTGCCCACAAAGGCCCGGCTAGACACGGACAAGGAGATGGACATGGAAACGGAGCGATCAAGCCGACCGCCAAGCAGACAAAGCAGACGTCCGAAAATGCAAAGGAGACCACCGACGTCACGGAGGCCGAGGCCAAGCTGGGCGAACTGTCAATTTCAGACGACAAGGCCGCCCCTTCCGAACAGAAAGAGACAGACCCGAGCACAGCCGAAAAACATGACGAAACTACCGCATCTGTCTCCTCGCAGCAGCCACAGCCGTCGGCTTCTGCCCCAGTAGTCAGATCATCACAGCCTGCCGTTGTTTCGTCAGCCTCTGCCCAGGCACCGCGACGGGAAACAGCCTACGAGAGACAGCGTAGAGAGCACGATCTCTACAAGCAGAAACGAGACGAGGATCCTTCGTTCGTGCCCAACCGCGGTGCCTTTTTCATGCATGACCACCGGGGTGCAGGCCCGTCTGCCAACGGGTTCCGTCCATTTGGCCGACCCGGAAGAGGCCGTGGTGGACGGGGTGGTGGCTTCACTGGCGGCCCGTTCGCCCCCATCAAGTAAGTTTGCAGCCATATTCTCGGCATGCACATCTTTTGTCTATCCATCCTGTGGAGACGGGGGTTTTCACGCAATACCCGTTATTCCCTTGGCTAACCACACCTTATCACAGCCATCAAATGCACAACCCAGCCGACCCGACAGTCAGCGGCCCGTGGGCACACGATATGCACGAGGTGGTCGCCGGCCCTGGCTCCGGCCGGATGCCTGTCCCCCGTCGCAGCAACTTCGATGCCAGCAGCCAACATGGCGGGAGCCAAGCCGCCGTTGCCACGACCACCATTCCGACCTGCCCGCCGAGCACCGTCCCGATTAACCGTTCCATGTCGGTAGAGAAGCCCCTGGGCACGGTCACCGTCCGCGTGTTCTTCCCTCCGATGAAGAACCCAGTCCTGTTTGAAAAGTTCACAATGGTTCAATACACCAAACTGCCAGACCACCGGCCGCCCCTTCGGCGAGACAAGGCTGTCATCATCGACTTGCCAGGCCATCCAAAGCGCCAGATCTTCCCCGCCATTGACCGGTCCTTTATCTTCATCCCTCGTGCTCTGCGTCCCAACCAGCAGCGCCTCCGGGGCAATCGAACGCGGTCGATCATGGGTTCCATTTCGGGCTTTTCACGGCGGACAAGCATGTTCGGTGGCAGCTATTACAACGGCAGCATGTACTCACCCAGTGTTGCTCTTAGCCGTCGGTCGTCAATCGTCGGTGCAGACATGGCGGGCCGTGATTTCATCATCTCTCCCACTGGGTCTGCCATATCTCGCCCGCCAATGGCTCCCGAAAATGTCCCCAGGCCTGTCGTGCGGTTACCGCCTGCTGCTCTCCCACCGAACCCAGCAGGAGCACCCATGGCACCGCTTCATCCTGGAATGCCTGGGCATGTTATCACTGGTATGCCTGGACCGCAGGCATTTGGCCAGCAGCCGCCAGCACCCCCGAACGCACAGCCAGCTCAACGCCCTCCTCAGACTCTCTCATATCCTCAACCTCCGCAAGCACAAGGCTCTCCTTCAGTCAACATTGTCCCCCCCCAGGAGAACCAGTCCCTGCCTCCTAAGCCTCCGATTCCACAGAACAGGCCGAGCAACACACTGCCAATGCACCAGCCTCGGCCGCAGAAGGCCGTCTCAGTCAAAACCATCGAGCCCCAGGTCGGGGGTGCGTACGGGCCACCACCCCACCAGCAACCGTACTCGATGCCATTCCATCAGCAAGTTCCGATGCAAATGCCCAGCGGCTACCCTCCGGGAGGCGAGGGTCACTCACGCCACCCCTCGTACCCGTCACACACCACCGGCACACCACTGTCCCAAATTCCCGAACGGGCAATTCACGCACCGCCGTTCCAGCCAAATCACCCGCAGCAAACAACACCATTCTCACAACCGAATTCATCAACGCCTTCTGGACCAGGCGGCTTCTACGGAGCCCCCAATGCATACCCAATGATGCAAGCTCCTCCTCCCCCACAGCAAGGGTTCTATTACCCGACCCCACCCACGTACCCAACCACAATGGCCACAACGGGAGCCGCTCCTTCGTTTGTCCCTAGTGGCACGCCGCAAGGACCGGGTTCTGCATATGTCCAACCAAGCCAAGGCGAGACTGTCGGCACACCAGGCGGTGGACGCCAGACAGTTCCTGGACACAACCTTGTTGCGCAGGAGGTCAACGGCATGGTGTACTATTATGATCCATCGCAGGTGGCAGGTGTTCCCAGCTACCCATCGTTTACACCGGCGCCTCCGCCGGCCCAGGGTGGCTACATGCCTGGCATGGTGACGCCGAATCCAGCAGAAGGATTCTACTATGCACCTCAGCCTGGTGTAGTCTACTACCCACAGTAGAGCCAGTAGTACCACGATGTCCTTTGGGGTTTTGTGGCCCCTGTCTCTTGACACTTTTTTTTCGCACCTTGATCCTCCCGGCCTGTTTCTACGGGTTTTCCGTGTTTCCTTTTTCTTTTTCATATTTCTGGCCCACTTCTGCAGCACACTGTTGAAGGACAGTTGCTATTTCTTGAAAGCTCGTTGATATGTTAGTATTTTTGTTATATTTAGTCTCAAGGCAGATGTAATCACAAATACTTTTTTCATATCTCCCCGGGCTCCCGCTCTTTTCACTTTTCTTCTAGCCACTTGCTTTTGTCTCTCTCCCTCTCTTTTATCCCCTATCTTTTATTCTCTTTTGTTCTTCATTCTATTGTTTCCTCTCTTTTTTTTTTTACAATACCATTCGGCGATACTTTGTTTTTAATTTCCTTTTTTTTTTTACCCTTCTCGTTTATCTATTATCATCAACATTACTTACCATAGCCGTGTAAAACGGCTCCGACATTCCTTTGTATTCTTTTTGTGCAAAAAAAAAGGTATCACTCATTCTGTGCCTATCTGTATTTATTCCACTCGACGGTTCCTATTGTCTTCGGGAGTGGCTATTATGGTTCGGGAACGGGGGATCCAAGGAAAAGGGGGAGGCAGTAGGGGAGTTTGGACTGGGCGTCATTTGCTCGCCAAAAAAAAAATCCAAAGCCATAACTTTCATATCTCATTACCTTTCTAGTGTTCGTGGCAGGTGCATGGCAGCTTATGGATGTGTGGTTAGTGTACGAGCTCCATTTTAGCAGCTCGTTTCTGGAGTGTGTATCATTCCTCGTAACTTTGACCACAGAGCGGGTTCCGGGCGATTGTGTGCCAATTGACGAGATGTTTTCTTTTTATCCCCTTGCAAGTGTCCAATTCAAGTAGCAGCGCCAATCGATAGAAAGAACAAACTGTTCTTTTCGTATAAGAAGTTCTGTTGTGAGTCACTAACTATGCTGAGGCTGTGTCGGATGGGGCAGTAGCGGCCACGTTTCACGATGAATGTGTTGATGATGATAAACATCTGCTAGGGTCGGAAATGAAACACGTTCAGAATGGACCAAAATTGGGCCTTTTGAAGTTGTTTCTGTGACTGCGTTGTGGTGTATTATGTGTTCTCTGGTGCTTCGCCTCGATGGCTCATTTCCAATGGGTGAACGCAGCCGTGCAGTGTGATTTTAGCGTACCAACCCCACCCGGCTCTGGAACAGGAAATAGGCAATTGCTTATTAGCAGCTGCCATTCTTTGTCCTTCCCACGGCCAGCTTGGGTATATAAAACAGCCGAACGAGCTTTGCTCTCTCCAGCCAAAGCTTTGACTTCCTGAGGGACCACACCAGAAGAAGAAGGAGCAATGGAAGACGACGGCACCAGCACACCATTTCGACCGCCAGCCTTTGTCGCCGCCATGGCAGCCACCAACGCTGGCACAGGCACTTCCTCGTCCTCTGCAGCAGCAGCATTATCACTGCCATCGTCGTCCTTTGCACCCATGACCGAATCACCAACAGGTGCCAGCACGCCGCTTCCTCCTCTGCCAGTGCCAAGCGGCATCTGCGTGTTCTCAGGAGGCACGGCAGCCAATTCACTGGTAGACGCTTTCCAGGAGGTCGTGACCGACCTGTCCAGCAATTCGACGGAACGACAGAATGGGGGCAGTAATTCAAGACCCAAGAGCAAGAAGCCTTGTCCTCTGACATACATCATTCCGATTTCGGACAATGGAGGCAGCTCTTCGGAGCTTATTCGTTTCTTTGGTGGACCCAGTATGTTCAGACCCCATCTCTGTTGATGCCTCAATAGATAGACTTTTTTTTTTTACTAACTTGACTACAGGTGTTGGCGATATTAGAAGTATGTTAAGATTTGGTAATCAAAGTAAAAAACGAACCACGTGGTACTGACTTGCACAAACAGGTCGCCTTGTCCGTCTTATCCCTACCAGCGAGGAGGAGGATAGTGACGACGACGACGATTCCCAGGAACCTCGCGGTCAGCACACGACAAACGAGCGCGCCGCTCTCCGTGCTCTCTTCGAGCACCGCCTCTGCTCATCTGATCCGCACCAGGCCCGGGCTGAATGGCTCGATATTGTTGAAGCCCGCCATCTCCTGTGGACCTTTATACCCAGCCCGACCCGGGAGCTGATCCGCGCCGTCCTCAACACTCTCAACCTCGAGATTGTCAAGCGCGCTAGACCCACCTCGGTCTTCAACTTTGCCGCTGCCAGCGTCGGCAACCTGTTTCTCACTGGCGCCCGTCTCTTCTCTGGATCCTTCGAGGCAGCCATTTACCTACTGTCGTTGCTGTGTGGCATTCCTGAACACGTTGTGGTCTTGCCGGCTATCAACTCCAACTTTACCCACCACATCTCAGCCGGACTCGCAGACGGAACAACCATTGCCGGGCAGGTTAACATCAGCCACCCGTCAGCACCAACTTCGCTGCCGGACGGCGGACGGGGTGGCGGAGATCGTGAGGTTCCCGTACCCTGGCCGGATGTTCAAGCAGCAGACCCTGTAGAGGCAGCTGAGTCTTCTCAGTCTACTCGTACGTCGTCACGCCAGAGAGCTGCCACTGCTGTCGACTTTGAAGATGCCACGCTACCCGGGTCACTCCCAGCACTGCGCCGGCCGCAGATTGCATTCAGCAAAGACGACGAGGAAGACCTGCCGGCCCGCATTTCGCGGGTGTGGTATATTAACCCGTACGGACACGAGATCCGGCCACCGGCCAACTCGAAAGTGGTGGCTTCTCTTCAGCAGGCACGGGCAATCATCTACAGCATCGGCAGTCTGTACACGAGCATTATTCCCAGTTTGGTCCTGCGAGGAGTGGGAGGGGCCATCAGCGAGGACGTGGACCGCAGTGATGGAAAACAGCTGGGGGACAGCCAGCAAAAGAAGAGGTGTGGTCGCCCCAAGATTCTCATTCTGAACAGCAAGCTGGACCGCGAGACTGGCCCGAGCCGGGACCCGATGACGGCTGTAGACTTTGTGCGGGCGATCACGGCGGCGTGTAAGCAGAGCCAGTCGGACACGGGGGCAGTCGAGGACGGCGAGTGCGCCCGGTACGTGACGCACGTTGTATACTTGGAGGCTGTCAGCACCCCGCGGAGCAGCGGTAGCAGTCTTTCTGGCAGTGAGAGCAGCAGCACCAACTCACCCAAGGTGGACGTGGCGGAGCTGGGCCGGCTGGGGATCCGGTGTGTGCCCGTGGCGAGCCAGCGGCCGCGGTCAAACGGCCGAGGACGCCATCCGGCAGCGGCAGCGGCAGCGGCAGCGGCGGCCACTCGGAAAGCAATGGAGAGGTATGATGGAAAGGCACTTACACGAGCATTGGAGGGAATCGTTGACGGGACGCTGGGGTGAGGATGTGTAGAGGCTACTGTTATTTGATTTGAAGCTCTCTGAACTGCTGTATGTACGTGGTATGCCGGTTTTTACATTTTCTGTAGCAGCAAATGCAATGCGTATTGGTTCGAGATCTGTGCAACGGTTTGTGACTGCAGGCCGAGACCGGAACATCTTGTGCTGTTCAACATTGAATCATGAAATGCGGTAAACGACAGGACTTGCAGTGCGCGTCTTCTCGCGCACTTGTAGATGCGAGCCACGCAGGGGTTTCGTCATGTTCCTATTTCAAGTATTTTAATCTGAGATATCTCTTAACAAACTTGGCAATAGATATCCATGGTCTTGCTTTTCCAACCACTGTTTGGGTCAGAACCCGAATAATCCTTCTTTTTATGTTGACAAGACAAAAAGTGGTGTTCAATGTGTTTACGTATGGTGTGTACGCTTTTCCCTCTCTGCACATGTGCATACACAACACATATGCATGTCTCTATTTTCTTGTCTGTCCTCTTCCTAACAGTGACGCGTTATTTTTCACTTCTTGGGTCCGTGTCTGTTTATTTTGTTTGTGTTGTATTACCGGTTTTCAATGCAATGCGTTCGGCCCCGGTCGGATAATGGCAATGGGGGCCGGAAGGGAATCGACGTTCGCGGCCAAAGTCAAACATGTTCACGGCAAGCCAACCAAAGAGATTTATGCTTAAGCTGGGGACAAGTTTTTTTGTGAGAATGCAAGTCAGTCAGTCCTACGGCACAGCAGCACGATGCGTACAAAGTGTACGCACACAAGGACGGCTGCTGCTGCTTGTCTCAGTTCTACATATCATCTTCTGTCGCTTGTGCATGTAGCCGCCTTCTTTTAAGACCCCCCTCCCCCACCTGCGCAATTCATCTGGGATCTGGCCTCCTCATGGAAGGATTCACACACTTGATTGAGAGCATTTTACACCTCAGCCGCTGCATAATACAAGGCGTCGCCTGTCGGCTGGTTGCCTGTCTTGGCTTTTTTTTTTTTTTTTTTTTTTCTTGCTCTTCGCCTGCGAACAAAACGCCAGACGTGCAAAGATGTATCCAGAAACAGGCAGAACTATAATGATGATAGGGGCGGGGGGTGACAAATGAAGTGATACTATGTGCAAAGTACATCTACCAATGTCGACGAGAAGTTGTCAGACAGCAACAAAGAAGACGTGGCCCAGGATGCAGTGGCCAATTATTGCGGCCAAACAAACAGGCTAACAAGCCTGGGCTGGTCCTGGGTCTGTCTGGCCTGTTCCTTGTCCTCTCCCCACACAGAGCCTGGTCGTATCGTCAGAGGAAGGAAAGTGCAGAATGGTGTTGGCCGTGGTGAGTTTGGGGGCTTTGGGAGTTTTGTATGAGTTTTAAAAATGGAAATATACGAAAACGACCTCCCACAGTGTCCCAATGCGTGTTCACGGTGCCCTTGTTCGTTTTCGTGGTTGCCTACACGAGAGAGACTGGAGATGCTCCTCCAGCAATGGCAGGCTTCCCCTTATTGTTGGTAGACCGGAAGGCACGCATGCATGGTCGTATTATGGCCTGGCGCGGACCATGGCGGCGCAGGCAGACCATCCTGTGTTTCTTGAAACTTTTTGCAAAAAGGATGTGTTTCGTCCAAGCAATAAATTGACCGCGCTGGGCAAGGCGAAATCGTCAATAATGGCTGCGCCTATTGATGCCGTTTGTCTCTGCTTCTGGTACACCGCTCCACTCTCAAAGGCGAGGCAAATACATGGCACCAGTCGCAAGCTGGAGAGTCGAGTCAGGTTCACAAATTTGTCCCACCCATCTTGGCAGGGTCATGTGGTCGGGCCTGGGACGGCTGGCGGTGGCACCGACTCGGGACTGAACAGGGCGGCCTTGGAGGTCCTGTTTTGGCGAGGGACAGGGCCCTTTGGTTGGCTGGCAGGATCTGCAGGCGAGAGCTCATCACAGGACAGAGGGAGGCCGGCCAGGGCTAGGAGCGCTCGCTGTGCTGCTTTACAAGTACTACGACAAGAGTACGTACCTCCCCATTACTGCGCTGCAAATGTCTTGTGCCAGTCACCCATTTTCCACAGCTCTTGCCTCTTTCGACAGCCTTCTTTGCCCCAGTCAAGTCATGGAATTATGGGGCTCCGCTCTTTGGCATTGGGGAAAGCGCAGTCGGCAGTAATTCGCCAAGCGGGAGGAAAATGACGACACCACTAGGAGGAGGCGCACATAATAAGGCACACTGCTTTGCTTTGTCCAAAGCTTGGAAAGTAGCAAGGAGACTTGCAAGTAGACTTTCACAGCAGACCTCAGGTGGGGACGTCTGGAGATCCGCCCAGGCAGGAGGTTGTGACGACAGACAGTGGACCGTAGAGTTGCATACCCGTTCCTCACAGCAGACAAAGCCCGTGGCGGCGTTGGACAAAGACGGACAGGAGCGACCACTGTTCGCTCGCCTCTTTTCCGCGGCAAGGGTTGCTCTGGCAGTTTCGCTCGCCAGCTTTGTGCTTCTGGTGCGGGCACGCTGTTCTGCCAGATACAGTGCCCGGTGGGCCGCAGCTAGCGCTGCAGCTTAGCAGAGCTTCCAAGGCATAGCTCGCAATTGATTGCGTCTCACGTTGCATCTGGTAGGATGTCCGGATACTCGAAGCATTGGGATTGGGAGATACTGTGTAGCAGCTAGTTGGATACAGCTCTGTAGCGGCATAATTAATGCCGAACAAAGCATAATTGGAAGGTCCTGTATTATGGACCGGCCCCACTGGACAGACACTGGACTAACAGAGCCGGATGCGGTGTAATTCTGCGTAGCGCACTGCGTGTTAGTTAGTCCCGAGCTCCTTGCCACTGGCTCTATTGCAGCCGTATGGATTCGCTGCGTCTGGCGGTGTCGATCCGCTGCCGAGCTCTGCTGCGAAGCTTCCGTGTCTGCCTGCTGCGTCCTCCAATCCGCCCCGTTGGATCCCGACCGATTTGGCTGGTCGCTACTCTTGGCCGCCATTCCTGGCTGCTTGAGCCTCAAAGGTACAGGAGCCTTGACAAGTGGCGAGGCCAGCCCGCGGTGAGCCGCCTGTGCCTGGGGGCTTGCGTCAAGGTGAGTGAAGCGCCTTGAGGTGTGCAAGCTGCTCGGAAGCGTCAAGCGTCAAGCGCCTTTACCGGCCTCTCCTTGGGACGCTGCTGGGTTCTCTTATTCTCGCTGCGTGCTCCTATCACCCCGCCGCTCCTTCCAAGCTTGTCATACCCGCCGTTGTCTTACTGAGGAGAGCAGGTCAAACGCCTGCGCAAGTGGGGCCAACGCCATTCGCTCCTGCCTTGTGGTGCTCTCAGGTCTCCCTTCTCCACTTACCGCCCCTCGCTGACCAACCACACGACCGGTTTCGCCCCCCTCCCCCAAGCAGCTTATCCTGCCTGGCTCGCCTGGCTGGCCCTCTCCCTGGCCTCTCTCTGCTCTGTCACTCTTGCTCTCTCGCTCTCTCTCTTCTCCTCCTTTGCCTCGCCTGCCCAGCTTTCCCGCGTCTGTGCCGGTTACAAAAAGAAACAAATACCTCCTAGCATCCCCCTACCCGCCCGCCGCTTCTTTCTTCCTCTACACCGTCTGCGTTTCCCCTTCCAATCTGTGTTTGCATCGTTTGCATCATTTGCACCTGGTATCAGCTGCTGCTATTGCTCTTCTTGCTGCCGCTTGCCCGTTTGCGTATCCTGTCGCCTGCTCGTTTGCTCCTTCCTCGCACGCTAGGTCACTCGACCTGCGCTATTCGAATCCGGCTAGGCCTGGCCAGTGCGTCCGACGCAGCCATCCGCCGCCCCTACGTAAGCAAAAAAGCGCCCTGTGCATGCTATCTCTCTGACTGTTGGTCTCTGCCTGGCTGCTCTTCCTCTATCTCCGATTCCCCCCATCCCTCTTTATCTCGCCGGTCGCCTTCCTCTCCACCGCCTGAAACGCTCCCTTCCCTTTCCTCTTTCCTTCCCTTTCTCTCTCCCGTTCACCACCGCCTCCCTCGTCGCACTGCATCGCCATCGTCGACGCAATCAGTGTGCTGTCTCTTTTGCCGGGCGAACCCCCTCGTCTGCACCACCCTCCCACTCGTGTCTTGTGCGTTCTTTTGTCACCTGCAAGTGAGCCCGCCATCTCCGGCACCCGCTGTGTCTGCCTGCTCTTTCCTAATGCGGCCGAGCGGCGATAGGCGGAACTCGCTCTTATTAAACACATGCCATAGCACGGAATAGCTACTGACTTCTCACAGCATTCTCTCATACCTCACAGCATCTCCCGAACCACACACTTAACAGTCCACCATGGCGTCACCCGCAACGCCCGTGACCGGCGACTCCCTGATCACCCTCAAGATCAACTACAAGGGCGTCACCAAGAAGTACAAGCTGCCCCTGCGTGAGTTGGTCGCCAACTCGCTCGAGCCAAAGGTAAGTTCTGACGCCGGACTTCGTCTCCCCGAGTCTCCTAGCCGTCGGCCCGCTGACTCTTTTCTCTAGCTCCGTGGCTTCCTCGCCATCCCTCCCACGGCCGACTGCCACTTCGAGCGGTATTCGGACTCGGCTGCCTCGTACGTCGTCCTCGACCGCACCAACCAGCCGGTCTACAAGCAGCTCTACCGCGCTGCCAAGGCCAAGCAGAAGCTCAAGCTCCGTGTTGTCGAGCACACAGCCCCGAAGCCCGTCACCTCCACCACCGTCGAGGATGTCCCCGAGACCGCCGAGGCCCCGAAGCCCGCCAAGCCCACCACTACACCCGTGATTGTCTCTTCCAACATGGCCTCGGCTGCCGCTGCCGAGGACGAGCGCTCCCAGATGCCGGCCATCCCGGGCTGCTTCCCTTCGGCTTCGCCACCTGTGCCCGAGGCTGTCTGGGACTTTGACGTGGATGCCCACCTGCACGAGACCCTCAAGAACATGGCCCGTAACCACGAGCTGCTCGAGATGAACATTGCCCGCCTGGGTGCATCAGTTGCCGAGATGGGCCGCAAGGCTGAGAGCCCGTCGAGCTCCACCCCTTCGCCTGCTGAGAAGGCCGAGAATGTCAAGAAGACCGAGAAGAAGGCCGAGGAGTCCAAGGAGAAGGCTGTCGAGAAGGCTGCTGAGAAGCCGAGCGCCCCACAGCCCATCCCTGTCATCAAGTCCACCCGCCGCCCGCAGCAGCCCAGCACCTGGTCCACCCTTCTGGATGGTGCCCGGCCCAAGTCTGCCGACGAGGTGTCTCGCGTGTCCGCCCCGTGCCCTTCGCCCATGCTCCCTGCCTTCTCCGTCTGCTGTAACTCGTGCGAGCGCACCGTGCCAGAAACTCACTACCACTGCTCTACCTGCGAGGAGGGCGATTTCGACCTGTGCCAGGACTGCGTCGACCTGGGCATCACTTGCTACAACGCCGAGCACTGGCTGATCAAGCGCTACGTCAAGGATGGCACCATTGTCAACAGCACCACCGAGCGCGTCCCGCCCAAGCCCAAGACCGCTGCTAAGCCCGCTCCTCCCAAGGAGGAGGTCAATGCCCCCAAGCTTCCTGCCCAGAAGTCTCTCAAGCTTCCTGTGCGCCCTGCCGTTCCCAACTCCACCTCGGCTGCCCCTGCCAGCACCACCAAGAGCAGCCCCCTGGCCCAGCTTGCTGCCAAGCCCAGCCTGGTCGACCTTTTCAACCCTCCCGTCCAGTTCCAGATCCGCACTTGCAACAACTGCATCCGCGAGTTGCCCGAGGCCGAGTTCCTGCACTGCACCACTTGCTACGACTTTGACCTTTGCAAGGAGTGCTTCACCCAGAACGACCACGGCCACCACCCCAAACATGCCTTCGTGCCTGCTGTTGAGGGTGCCCAGTTTGGCCCCAACGTCAAGCGGCGTCTTGCTGCCGGCCGTGGCCAGCGCCACAACGCCGTCTGTGATGGCTGCGAGAAGTTCATTACTGGTGTCCGTCACAAGTGCATGAACTGCCCCGACTGGGACTACTGCTCTGACTGCGTGCTGAACGCTGATTTCATCCACCCTAACCACCGGTTTGTGCCTCTGTACGAGCCTCTGTCTGAGGTCAACATGGCTGCCAGCAGCCGCCCTGTCCACTACGGCATCTACTGTGATGGCCCGCACTGCAACGTTGCCGGCCGTACGGACCGTGTCATCATTGGCGATCGCTACAAGTGCGCAGTCTGCCACAACACTGACTTCTGTGCCAACTGCGAGGCCAGCCCGGCCAACACCCACAACAAGACGCATCCTCTGATCAAGCTCAAGACTGCCGTTCGCCACGTCTCTGTCACCACTACGGGCGAACACGACAGCGGCCGTCGCATGCCTGTCATGGGTGACCGCCGTCCCCAGCCGGTGGCCCTCACAAACCGCGAGATCCAGGTGAACGAGGTCCAGACCGTCGTTGATGTCAAGCCCACGGCCGCTGCTGCTGCCAAGGTTGAGGAGGCTTCCGCCGACGCCAAGGAGATCGAACAGGAGACTGAGGAGGAGACCGAAGAGGAGTCCAAGGAACTGCCTGCTTACGAGCCGGCCGCAGCTGACCTGGAGGCCACGTTTGCTCGTGAGACGGTTTCTGATGGCACAGTTATGGCACCCAACCAGGTGTTCGAGCAGACCTGGGTTCTCCGTAACACTGGCTCTGTTGCCTGGCCTGCTGGCTGCTGTGTTCGCTTCGTGAGTGGCGACTACATGGGCCATGTCAACCCGAACCACCCGGCCGGAATCAAGGAGCTGGTGTCTGCTTCTGAGTCGACTATCTGCTACGAGAAGCTTGCCCCTGGTGCCGAGTTCCCCTTCACCGTGCTGCTCCGTACTCCTGCACGCCTTGGCAAGACCATCTCCTACTGGCGCCTTGTTTCCAAGGGAGGCATCAAGTTCGGTGACCGCCTGTGGTGCGATGTGAACGTCCAGCCCAAGGAGGAGGAGCCCAAGAAGGAGGAGGCCAAGGAGGAGACTGAGAAGGCTGAGCAGCCGAAGGAGACTGAGGAGGCTAAGGAGGAGGTTGCTGAGATCACCGCTAAGTCCCTGGAGAAGAGCGATATGATCTTCCCCAAGCTCGAAAAGGAGTCTCCGTCTGCCAGCATTCACGAGTCGGCCGTGCACGACGAGCCTACCGCCGAGGTTGAGCACCCCGTCGAGCACGATGACTTTGATGACTGGGCTGACGACTCGGATGACGGATTCCTGACTGATGAGGAGTACGACATTCTCGATGCCTCGGATGAGGAGTACCTTGAGGAGCAGGCCAAGACGCAGAAGAAATAGGCGCGCCGAATTTTCTAAACGAAAATGGGTTGGCCCGGCGTAGAACCGGCGTCCTTCAGCCACCGGCTTCGGCATTTGTAACTTGACTTTTGTTTCAGTTTCTCGTTTTTGCTTTCACTTATTTTGACATGTGTAAGGAGGATACAAATGATTTTCTTGGGTTTCTATTTGGTCGTTATTCTTGCTTGGGTTTGTCGCATTCGTCTTTTTATAACCATTTCCTACCACACTTATTAAGGGCTACCTACCTCATACTCTCTCGCTCTACTTACCGCCGTCTCATTGCCCTATTGTGGTATTCAGATTGATATTTTACCATCTACCTAACTCTTTACTCTCCTTTTCTCATCCGAAAACCGGGCCATTGCTTTTGATAACACGGCTCGCTGTATGTTAGTCTAGGGATTTCAAGAATTGATTTGATGCACTGAACTATGCTTCTCTATATCTGACAAAAAACAACCTGACATGCCGTAACAAACTTTGAATAGTATTAAAAACAAATATATCCTCCGAGATATTTCCCACTCCCTTGCTCTTTACTCGAACACAGTCTTCTTGCCCAGAGATGCGGTGACAGCACCTGTCCTTTGAGCAACACTGAGATCCTGCAAGTTGTACGGCTTGTCGGATGCCTCAGTCCGTGCCACCACTGGCCCCTCGTCCTTGACAAACTTTTCTTGCCGCGGCCTCCTGTCTCCGCGCTGTTGTCTGTCTTTGTTATTGCTGTTGCTGTTGTTGCTGTTGTTGTTGTTGTTGTTGTTGTGTCTGTGACCGTTGCTGCTGCCCTCCTCATCCTTTGGCCGCGCCTTGCCAAAGCGCTTCTTGTACCGGATCTTGTCGTCCTCGGCAAACTGGATCTTGAGTGGCCGGCCCTTGAGCTGGTTCACCCACCACTTGCGCATCTTGGTCTTGGGCGGCTGCTTCTGCTTCTCTTCCTCGTCTACTGTCTCCCCGTTGGCCTCGGCCAGGAAATCTTCTTCCGTGTCGACAGTCTCCTTGATCCGCACGAATCCCTTGACGGCAGCGGCTGCAGCAATGGCGGCCATTTCAGAGTAGGACCCCTTGGCTTCGACATCGGCGTTCTCGTAGGTCCGCTGCTGCTCCTCTTCGTCATCGTCGTTTGCGGCGCTCTTTCCAAACTGAACCCAGCCGTAGCCGCGGCACTTTTCTGTATTGTCCGGGAAGGTGGCCACCTTGGCCCAGGCGACGGAGCCGCACGGGGCAAAGTGCCGTCTCAGGTCTGCCTCGGTCGTGTCAAAGCCCAAGTTTCCGACAAAGATCTTGGTCGAGTTGGCCAGCTCGGGAGTAGCACTGCCAGCATCGTCGCCTTTTGTTGTTGTTGTTGTTGTTGAGGTGTTGGCCCCCTCTGCACCGGGCTGCGCCGGCTTCGGCCGGCCTTCAAACGACTTGCTGTCCTTGATCAGCACCCGCCGGCCCTCGAGCTCCGTCTCGGACAGCGCCACAGCCGCGACCTGGGCCTCGTACGTGGCAAAGTCTACATAGGCAAAGCCCTTGTTCCACGACTTGTTCTTGTCGGCGCCGTTGCCGCGCTTCGTCGGCAGGTTCACTCGTGTAATGTCGGCCTCGGTGATGGATCCGCCGGAGCTGTCGACGAACCACTGGAAGAGCTGGGTCCGAGTGATTGTGAATGCCAGGTTACCGATCCAGATGCCATACTGTGTCGCCTTTTCGCCGTCCTTTGCGTCCTTGTTGGCTTCCTTGCTCTTCTTCTTTTTGCCACTGCCGCCTTCATCGTCGGACTGCGGCTTGGGCGGCAGTGGCTTGCCCTTTTTGAGGGCACGCTTTGCGCGTTTCGACGGCGGTTCGGGGAGGGAGAGGTCGCCTTCGAGTTCTTCAGGAACGGTCGCCGAGTCAGCGGCCGAGCGGGACTTTCTCTTCTTTGTGGACGAAGTTTCGGTGTCGGAAGGAGGCGAGGCGGAGCGGTCGTCCTTTTCTTTGGCCTCCTGGCGGGCCTTTGAGGACTTTGTTTCTTCTTTTGTAGCCATTGTGTAGAGGTCAGTGATGTCGCAAAAGAGGTGTGTGGTGATACAAAGCAGGCAGTTGTCGACCTGTTGTGTGTTCGTCTCGTCAACGGGGATGGCCAACTGTGACTTTTTTTTTTTTAAGTCGTCACCCTTTTTTCGCTCTTTTTTTTTTTTTTCCTCTGCCAGCGATAACTTTTTTTCTGCCAGTGGGGCGATAACGATAAGCTTCCCGTCTGCTTGGCCCAAATAGCGTTCATAAACTACGCTAAAAATACACTTTTTGCTTGCCCAACTTTGTAACACCGCCGAGTCGCGAGGCGGCAGAGCCTTTTCTTTTCCGCCCAGGTTACCACAGTTGCAATTAGCTTTTCAACCAGGCGCCAATGGTTTATGGAGTGTGTTACAACACAGGCTGCCAATGCCTTCTCGGGAGACGGCAAGGCTCGCAGGTCATCAGCGATCTGCTGAACACTTAGCTAAAGGTTGGCAAGTACCTTTTCGTCGATGAAGGCCTATCGTACCCATAAGGACTGGCACTTATGGCCAGTTGCCATGTATACGGAATGATGCCACCACAGTGGTGAATTCGAAGCAGTCCAACAGAAATACTATCTGCCGCTTCAGCCAATACCGTTCTCACTTCACTCCCTGGAGAGAAAGGTCGTGGTGTCATGAGACTGTTGGGGCACTGCCAGTACAGTGGACTCGCCATGAAGCCTGTTTTTTTTTTTGCAGACCGATCGGCAACGCTCGTCAGGCCAAAAATGATCCAGCTACCAACCAATACAGCTTTGTAAGCCGTGCCACTCCCCCCGAGATAAGATGCATACTACGGCAGCTTGTTCCCTATTGCTACAAGCAGCTATTTGCCCGGTTTGCTTAGGCGATCATTCCCCATGGGATTTTTGCGGGAGGAAGCAGCCGGCCTGTCCGTGTTCAGACGGAGGAAGGCAGATGGGTGTACGATACGAAAACAATCCCTGGCCCCGAGCTTCACGAGGCCCGAGGATGGAGGATTCAAGCTGCGGTGGTGGAGAGGAAGAGGATTTCTGGGGCTCCTCGAGCTGCCTGAACAAGAGACGAAAGAAAACCGCCGACGGCCGGCCAATCATCCCCGAGTCCGTCGAGAAGGAGCTGCTGCTGGCATCCTGCGTAGCACCTGGGCAGAATGCGGATGTGGTCGCTTCATTGGCCCAGTGGAACGGGAGGAGGGATGATCCGCTTTGGGGTTTGCAGTGGATGCTGGGTAGCCCTTGGAATTCTAAAAGGGACTTCCTAGATCTGCCCCACCGCCGCTAGGCCAATCACTACGGCCTGCCCGCGGATTGTCTCCAACGAACCGCTGGCTGCGAGTGGCTGCAAGTGGCAGCGACCAACCACTGGCCCCAGCACAAAGCGCCCACCCTGCAATGCACCCTGACTCTAATAATACAGCGCCATTCGCAGGTGACCAACTGGCACCGGGTGGGCCTCCACCGGATTCCGCTTTTTCTGCTTTTTCCTTGTCGGTTTCCCTTTTCTGATTCCCTATTTTCTTCGCCCCTCCGGAGGAAAAAGCAAACAGAGACACACACCTGCACACCACAAAATACTACCCAACCCACCACCTGTGCTGCGTGCCAACCACAACCGTTCGTGGCGGTCGCCTCTGCCTTGCACCTCCTCTTTTTTCGCCGGGTCCTTTTATTTCCCTTGCTGTTTCCTCGTGCGCTTTTCCCTGCACCCTCCTCTTTTTTTCGCACTTTGCAAACCGACCGTTTTTTTCCCTCATCCCTATTTTCGTCACCAACAGCCGTCATCGCCCTCGACAGTCCTCTGCCTCTTCTTCTTTTCCACGCAGCCGTGAATTTTCGCACGCCCTCGCCCTGATCCTGCTCTTTCCAGCACCCTCCCGCATCATCGATACCGGCCCCCCTTCGGCGAATCGTTCACGCCGACTCGGCTACCCTCTCCGGCGTGAAGGCAACCACAACAGACCAAGCGCCCCGGCTCGACCCCGACGGTTGTTCAGCGTTTGCTCAGCCAACACAGCGACTCGGCCTCGACGACAAACACACGAAGCCGGCAGAGATCGAAAGACGAACGCTCTCTGCCTGGCTTTGTCCTTTGTCCCGGCCTGCATTCACCACTGCGTGGCCGTCCCAACCTGACTTGCCTTTTTCTCTCCTGTTGCCTCGGAAGATGAACGTCCTGCTGTCACCGCAACCTCCGTTATTCCCACACCAGCACGAATCCCCTCGCCAGTCTCCCTCCCGGTCCAGTAAGCTCACCTCTTTCCAATAACTTGTTGTCTCTCCTGCCCAGGGCGAGCGCCTGTTGCTGCCACGGTTTGCTTCGTTATCTAACCTGCTCTCTTCCCAACTCCACAGTGTCCCCATTCCCAAACATGGCCGCCTCTCGAAAACGGAAAGCCGACGACGAAGGTGACGAGATGGCCGTCTCGCCTATGAGCTCGCCCGCTATCTCTTCCCGCCAGCTCGCTCGCCCGGCAAAAAAGGCACGCGCGGCCGAAGTCAGCGGCCGTCCGCTACCACTACCTCGTCTGCTCGAGGCGCTCGATGCCTCGCAGCTCCGTGCTGTTCTCCAGGCTATCTGCGATCAACAGCCTGACATAGCAGACCAGGTCTCTCAACATGCTCCTCGCCCGACTGCCTCATCTACCCTCGACCTCCTGAACGAGTACCTGCATCGCCTCCAGAACGCCATGCCATACGGCCACTCCAGCGCCGACTACAACTATTACCGTGTTAAGCAGCCTCTTATCGCTCTTGTCGATGCCATCTCCGAATATACCCGCCAGTTTCTTCCACCCGTCGAAGGCCAGTCGAGTGCCTCGCTGCAGTTCCTCGACGGCGCCACCAAGATCATCCACCAGTTGCCCAACTGGGACAGCCCAACCTACCGCCAGCACAAAGAAGGTGCTTACGATGAGATCTCGCGTGCGTGGGCACTCGTTATCCAGGAAGCTTCAAAGCGTGGCGGGGGGTTTTCTCTTCTCTCTGAGCAGTGGGATCAAGTCCTGGCCAAGCACAACCAACAGTCTGGTGGCCGGCTTGAGACTGCTCTGAACTCGCTAGCAGCGAACGTCGGTTGGATGGGCTCTAGCAGAGAAGCGTCCGGACAGCAGCAGTCAGGCAACAGCAACAACATCGATCCGAACTCGATCCGCCATCAGCTCATGAACGGTACATTTGGCTCGCCAGTGCGTGTTGGTCCATGGTAGCAACAGTCGCCCCCTGCTTTTCATGACCTCATCATCCCGGCCGGGCGCAGAGAATATACCCGGACAGCAAACTTTTAACGACCCGTCACGATTCTGGCTTCTTTCCTCCGTGTTTCTTACAGGTGTTCTTTATTTATGTTTCGTTTTCAACTGCTCCCTTACCCCACGAGCGGCATAGGCATGGACTCGGATTTCATGTGAAGGCGGCGTTTTTTTTTTCTTGTCTGCGATTGCCCTTGCCCATTTGCTTTGCCGTTTTTTTGTATCTGGCATTTTTGTTTTGTGAACTGTTCACCTCTTCACATTTACGGCCTCACCTTCCCCTTGCATAGCTAATGTTTTTTAAACCTTCTTTTTGTTACCCACTTTCATGTTCACCCACCCATTGCAAAGTATATCTGCGCTGGACACCGGGCTGTGTCCTGTGAAATGTGAAATGGTGTATTTAGACCAGGGTTGTGGTTTATTGCTCTTTGTTATCCCGTCGTTTGATCATTCTACGATTTTCGCTGTGTACTTCCTGGGTTGTCTGTCTCTATACTTCCTCACTGGTACGGCATGGTATTCAGTTGGATTGGGTTCATACGGAGAGACCTGACTTTGGGGTTCGGTCCGTGAAGCGCCTTACACCGTTCTGCGAAAGGATATTCGTGGACTGAACATTTGGGAATTCGGGTTCTATCACTTTGTTTTGCGTTGTTTCTTCCGGGTATTTATTTGATATTGCGAGTGGCTCTCTGTTCTTTGCGTTGTTTGTATGGAGAATCGTTTAAAGGCAGTCGTGACAAGGAAACAATATTTCATTTCGCAGCTTGATAGTGGTAGAAGTTAGAAGGTCAACCAAACAAAACCGATCGTTTTTGTCGGTTTACTCGTCATGAACTACCAATCCCCCCCCCCCCCCCCCCCCATTGAATGTCGCCCCTGATCTGCAAATCCTTCCTCTCGAAATACGTCCGTGATCGACGCATCCGGGGGGTTCTGTCTGGCCCTGTCAAGCTTTCAGGCTATTTTGGTACAGAGGGCGGAAATGCATACTCAAAAGTACCGTCTCCTACACGCACAAGGCCGAAAATAAAAACCCGTTTTCCCAAGCACGGCAGGATCCGAAGCCCACCGATCTCTGACAGTCGCTACGTCATTGTTTGTTTCGAAAGGCAGACTCTGGTGTTGCCAGCTTCGTACGGACACTATAAAGTTAGAATTAGGCTTTATCTTGCAGGGGCTCGACACATCTTTTGGTGGCCCAGCGGGGCTGATAGCGGTTGGACAGGCAACGAACAGGCAGCCGTCGCGCTTGAGGGATGAGCACGTGACCACGGGTCAGCCTGTGGCGCCCGCCAGGCAAGTCGCGTCTTTCGCGTGAATAACACAGCAGAAGCCACGCACGATCCGTGTTCAACCTATTCGACACTTTTCAGTCCACAAGCCCGAATTTCGACACCACACAGGGCTGCACGAATTAAGTTGAACCCCCCCTCCATACACCCCATTTGGCCTTTACTGGGGAAGGGCTCGCACATTTGAGATTTGCATTGCCGCCATCTCAGGGCGTGCTTGCTGTAAACGGCGCGAACACGACGCCTGGCCAGAGCTCCCAGCCGAACGAGGGGTCTCTCACGAACTGCACACCCACACATCTAGACGGACGCCCAAGCATATTGATCTTTATCTGGGTCGGGGATATACCAGCCACTCTTACTAACCGGACACGATGCCTGCGTGAGTTCCCCCCAATCACGGCGATGCTGCCAACAGGACCCATTCCAAGCTAACCTTCTCGTGCAGCCCCGGCGACCAACACAAGGCCGTGGTGGTCAACCCCTTCCAGGAGCCGACGAAACACATGTCCGAATACACAGCCCAAGAGATTGCCACGCTGCAGAGCCGCCTTGAGAAGCAGCTTGGCCCCGAATACCTGTCTGCCCGCGCCGGTCCGTCTGGCCAAAAGGTCCATTACATTGCTGCCGAGAAGATCATATCGCTGGCCAACGAGATCTTTGGCTTCAATGGCTGGTCGTCGTCTATCCAAAACATCCAGGTCGACTTTGTCGACGAGCACCCGCAGACTTTCAAGATCTCTATCGGCCTTTCTGTGATTGTCCGCGTCACCCTCCGCGACGGCACCTACCACGAAGACATTGGCTACGGCCACATTGAGAACTGCAAGGGCAAGGCCGCTGCTTTTGAAAAGGCCAAGAAGGAGGGCACCACCGATGGACTCAAACGTGCTCTGCGCAGCTTTGGCAATGTTCTCGGCAACTGCATTTACGACAAGGCCTATGTCGACAAGGTGTCCAAGATGAAGGTTGTCCCCAATGCCAAGAAGTTCGATGCCCAGTACCTGCACCGGCACGCCGACTACGCCGTCAAGACCGAGCCAGTGCCAGCCCCTGCACCAAAGCCCACTGTTGTACCGGCCCCAAAAAGTGAGCCGTCAGATTCATCTGGTACGCGGAAGCCCATCAGCCCGTTACGCCGCCTTGCGTTTATGCATACTAACCATTTTCTCTTACTTGGTGTAGCGTTCAGTATAGACCCCTTCGATGAGGACCTGTTGGGTGATTTTGACGAAGCCGACTTTTGTGTGTCAGACGAGGGACACCCTGACGAGGTAGCTATCCCAGCTCTACCTCCCCCGACTGCACAAAACCAAGGATCAAGAAATACCAGTCCCGTCCGCCAGTTCCCCCAACACAATAACAATATCATTGCCAACAACAACAACAACAACAACAACAACCACAATGGCTCTGGCCCAGGACCAGCTTCGGCGGCATCTCGACCGCTCGGGAACGGCCCTCCGCCTCGGCCCACTCCCCAAACGCCGGTGAACGGACGCCCGAACAACAACTACAATGGCCCTGGACCCCGCCCCTACCAGCCAGGAAACAACAACTACAACAACCAGCCGAACCGGCCAAACTTACCCCACCAAGGAGGTCAAGGGTCCAATGGACCACAGCGATCCAACTTTTCCAATGGCAATAACAATGCAAACGGCAATGGCAATGGCCCGAAGCCGGGCGGCCACAGTGCTGGTGCTAGTGATATGGAAGGAACGCCTTGGCTATCAGCTCGTGCCATTGCCAAAGCAGGTGATAATGATGCTCTGACTGCCGTTGGCCCATCTGTGCAGCCCAACCACCTGTTCAACCCCAAGGCTGAAAGCCCGTCGATCCGCAAAACTCCTGGGTTTGACCACAACACGTCAAAACCCATTCCACGTCTGAACCGCCCGGCCGGTTCTAACCCAACGGCTGCGGCCGCGACTGCACATGCTTCGGCTGCAGCAAACCATGCGACCGGCGGCCCACCCGGTGCCATTACCGGCGCTGGCCAGCCTGCTCGTACTATGAGTCCGATGCCAGAACCTGCACGGCGCATTGGTGCTCCGCCGACAACAGCGAGTCCCTTGGCCAACCGTGGCCAGTTCCGACCGCCACCGATGAAGCGCGGTCCACCTACAGATAGCCATGCAGGTCACCGTCCACCTCTAGCAGATGTGTCAAGCAGTGTGTCGGCGAACGGCGGCACGGTGGTGGCTGCTGCCGGGAATGGACCGGCAGGTGCCGATGTCAAGAGGCAGAAGCTTACTTGAAGAAGAACGGCCAAATCTCGTTATCGTCGGCGTCCAAGCACGGTCGAGTTTGTTTGCGGTCTATTTCACACGGCCATGTCTAGTGTGGGGTCTATCTCTTTGTGGACTTTTGTGTTTTCTCTTTCGGGCGTGTTTCACGGCATATTAATATCATGGACAAGGGCGTTTTGGGGGGTCAGGGTGAAATTTGCGTTAATGAGGGTCACTGCCAGCTTAATGGTAAATGGGAATCCGGGAAAATGTCAGACTTGAATGTTGAACCAAAGCTGTCTGTGCAACAACAGGCCAGTTATAGATCGATTATAAACGGTGCATTGGTTCCAGGCCCATCTCACCCCTGTCGGATTGGGGCTGTGTCTTATACGAGGCTGTAGGGCCAGAGCCGAGCAACTGCTGTGCTGAGAAGGTGCTGGCCAGCAAACGGAGAGGGAGCGGGAGCATGAATGGGTTTCAGCCAGTGTTCGATGGTGCTTTAATGACTACAGCAGCTCTTACGACAACGTGCTTCTTCTCAGTTGGCCATGCCTTCGGCCACAGAAAGCAGTGCCCAGTTTTCTTCGTTTGAATTGGCGACCCTCTGATTGGTTCCCCAGATATTTCCCCAGCCGTTGTAGAGTCCGATGGCCGGCGAGCGGGACTCGCGTGCTCGCCTGGCCATTGGCCAATTTTGCACTATACAATTGCGACGAAGTAATTTTTTTTTACAGTACCCTTCCCCGCCAAATTTTTGTCCTGCAGGGGACGTCCACACATTAAGAGTCACAACCGATATCCTCCACGACCGACTACCTCTCAGCCACCCACGGCCACCCGCGCTTTTCCACGCCCAATTTTTCGAGACATTGAGCGTGAGTGCGCGAGAGCCTTGACCATGGGACCAATTGTGCTTGCTGGCCGCTCGGGGGCCCTGGCGCGGGTATGTGTTTGGCTTAGAGGGGAAGGAAGAATAGAGAAAAAAAGAGAAAAAAAGAGAAAAAAAGAGAAAAAAAAGAGAAAAAGAGAAACAAGAAAGGGAAGAAAAGAAGATGTGCTAACAACGCCAGCTGCGACAACCTGCCCGCTCCCTGCCGGCCGCCACCCGACGTCTCTTCTCGACCGTCGACGACGCACCAGCCCTGACGCCCGTCTACGAGCGGCTCTACAACAAATATGCCACAGTCCGCCGCGTTCTCGGCTCGGACCGCCGGCTGACGCTCGCAGAGAAGATCCTCTACAGCCACCTCGACGACCCAGAAGCCAACCTGCTGACCGACACGGACAATGGCCGCAACATCCGGGGCCAGGCCAACCTGCTGCTCAAGCCGGACCGGGTCAACATGCAGGATGCCTCGGCCCAGATGGCCCTGCTGCAGTTCATGGCCTGCAACCTGCCCCAGACGGCCATCCCCGCCAGCATCCACTGCGACCACTTGATTGTGGGCGAGAAGGGCGCCGACGATGACCTGCAGGCCGGCATTGGCACCAACGGTGAGGTCTTTGATTTCCTCGAGTCGGCTGCCCGCAAGTTCGGCATCGACTTTTGGCCACCCGGCGCCGGCATTATCCACCAGACTGTGCTCGAAAACTACGCCCTCCCCGGCCTCATGATGCTCGGCACTGACAGCCACACACCCAATGCCGGTGGTCTGTGTACCATTGCCATTGGTGTGGGCGGCGCCGATGCCGTCGAGGCCCTTGTGGGTGCTCCCTGGGAGCTCAAGGCTCCCAAGATCCTCGGTGTTCGGCTGACCGGCAAGCTGAGCGGCTGGGTTTCGCCCAAGGACGTCATCCTGAACCTGGCTGGCCAGCTGACCGTCCGTGGCGGCACTGGCTACATTATCGAGTACGGCGGCCCTGGTGTTGACACCCTGAGCTGCACAGGCATGGCCACCATGTGCAACATGGGTGCCGAGGTCGGCGCTACCACATCTGTCTTCCCCTACACTGCTGCCTCGGCACGGTACCTGGCATCCACCCGGCGTGGCCAGGCAGCCCGGGATGCCGACCGCCTGCAACAGTTCCGCGGCGTGAACAGCGGCAACCTCAGCGACGAAGACGCCGTGTTCCGGTTTGCGGCCGACGAGGGCGCCGAGTACGACCAAGTTATCGAGATCAACCTGTCGGAACTGGAGCCGCACATCAACGGTCCCTTCACACCGGATCTGTCCATTCCCCTGTCTGAATTCCGCAACACCGTCAAGCAGGAGCAGTGGCCCGAGAAGCTGTCGGCTGGCCTGATTGGCAGCTGCACCAACAGCTCTTACGAGGACATGACTCGTGTCGAGAGCCTGCTCAAGGCTGCCGCAGACGCCGGCCTGCAGCCTGCGTCTGACTTTTACGTCACCCCCGGCAGCGAGCAGATTCGCGCAACTCTGGAGCGTGACGGCACACTCGAAACCATCTCTGGCGCTGGCGGCGTGGTGCTGTCAAACGCCTGCGGCCCTTGCATTGGCCAGTGGAAGCGCCGTGACGGCGTCGAGAAGGGAACCGCCAACGCCATCTTCACCTCCTACAACCGCAACTTCCGTGGCCGCAACGACGGCAACCTACAGACGATGAACTTTCTGGCATCGCCCGAGATCGTCACTGCCCTGGCTTTTGCCGGCGCCACCACATTCAACCCCCTGACCGACGCCATCCCGACAGCCGACGGCGGCGAGTTCCGGTTCCCGCCACCCCAGGGTCTCGAAGGCCCGCCGAAGCCGTTTGACGAGGGCCGGGCAGCTTTTGCCGCGCTCAAGCAGGCGCCCAGCGCGGATGTCGACGTGGCCATTGCACCGACATCAGAGCGCCTGGCGATCCTGGATCCGTTTGAGCCGTTCCCGGACAGCGACCTCGAGGATCTGCGGGTGCTGGTCAAGGTGGCGGGCAAGTGCACGACGGACACGATCTCGGCCGCAGGCCCGTGGCTCAAGTACAAGGGCCACCTGCCCAACATTAGCGCCAACACGCTCAACACGGCCGTCAACGCGGCGACGGGCGAGGTCAATGCGGCGTACGACCTGGACGGCAGCAAGTCGACGATCCCGGAGCTGGCCCTCAAGTGGCGGGCCCTGAACCGGCCCTGGCTGGTGGTGGCCGAGCACAACTACGGCGAGGGCAGTGCGCGCGAGCACGCGGCGCTGCAGCCGCGGTACCTGGGCGCGCGCATAGTGGTGACCAAGTCGTTTGCGCGGATCCACGAGACGAACCTCAAGAAGCAGGGCGTGGTGCCGCTGACGTTTGCCGACGAGGCAGACTATGACCGGATTGAGGCGGGCGACATTGTGGCGACCGAGGGTCTGCACGCGATGCTGCACGCGGCGGGCGAGGGCGAGGTGCGGCTGCGGGTGACCAAGGCCAAGGGTGGCGAGGAGTTTGTGATCCCTGTGAAGCACACGGTGAGCAAGGACCAGGCCGGCTTCATCCTGGCGGGCAGTGCACTAAACATGCTGTCGAAGCGGTAAGAAGGGGTGAAAGACTACGGAGGTGTGGGGGGGCATTAAAAGGAGAGTTCATCGAAAAATTTCAAAAATCCACACACAGCATTTCACGTTTTTTGTTTTTTTTCAAAGAAATCATAGGTCGTTTTTTACGGGATTGGAAATTTAAATAGGGAGCATTTCTGGTTTTTCTCTTGTTTTCTTTCTTTTTGTTTTTGGTCATTCAGTTACAAGAATTTCATATCACGGAGCAGACACGACAAAAAAAAGGGGGGATATGGCGGGAGGAGTCAAAAAGTGATCTAATTAGAGAAACTTCAAAACATTAAAAATTATAAAACATTGTTATTACCAAAATATTGAGGGTATTGTTGTTTTTGTCATTTGAGAACAAGAAAGGGGGGACGGCTGGCCAATCTGAAAATAGGCCATCACTTGAGCGCGAGGGCAGCCAATGCTCATCCTTTTTCATACAAAGTTTAGACGTCTAAATTGCCAACTTAAAAGTCCATGTTGTTGTTTGTACCTTGTTTGTATTACCTCGTAGTTGTGCAACAAGATCTTCCAGTCAACATTTCTTGATGCCCCCTGTCCTGCTTGTGTCATCCCAAGTCTGCCATTACACTTTAAACGATAAACCATGCCAATGCAAACTATAGACACATTCGAATACAAGGGCAAAACCTGTTCTTCCATAGTAGGCTAGGTGTGTCTTACAGCGTAAGCTTTGCCTTTGCCGGGACTTGCCTGTCTCTCCTTGCTTCGCATGTCTCCATTCCACCTAGCTGGCACTTTTGTTTCACTTTGGCCCTTGGTTATAAAAGCTTTGTGTGCAGTTATCTTTTCAAATAGATAAAAAGATATGATAGAGGTAGAAGTGTAAAAAAAGGGGGTATATAAAAACAGTAAAAAAAAAAACATAAGACAGTTCAACCACACAACAGAGGAAGTAGTGGAAGAAAAAGAAATCTAGACAATACAAAACCACACATTGGTTTAAAAATGCACCATACCCTTTTTTTTGTCCTATCTCTGAGAACCATGCCACATATAGTCCATTTTTCCGTCCTTTTCTCTCAGGATGGCCTCGACTTCCGGAACTCGTCGTCTTGTCGGTCCAAGAGAGACAGCATGCCCATCCAGTCGCCGTTGCTCTGGACCTCGGGCGGATAATCTTCTTTTTCGGTCGGGGTGCCGTTGGGGCTCGAGGCCAAGGCTGCTCCTCCTCCCCCGGGAGTGGTAGGTCTATTGTTGACGTGGTGGTGGGTGCCGTTGGTTATGCCGTTGGTCATTGGTGTGCCATTGCTCGTAGCGCCATTGCTTCTTCTCCCAGCCGGTCCTGGACTGCTCGTTCCTCGTTTCGGGGTACTTGCGCCGCCGTTGCCGTTCGTCTCAGTAGTTGAACTGCCGTTGGTGATGTTGCTGCTGCTGCTGCTGTTCACGTCTTTCCTACGCCGCTCGGCCATCCGCTCGGCCACCTTTCCAAAGTTAGCTTTGCGGCCTCCACGGGCTTTGATCTCTTTCTGCTTGGCGATATGCCACTCTCTTGACCACGAGCGTGGCCAATGTTTGCGAGGGTCGTGCAGAAGGACGTAGAGATAAGAAGACGAAGGTGGCGATGCTGGCGGCAAGGAAAGAGAATGACGACGCATTGTCGAAGGTAGGAAGCCACCTCCTCCACCTCCTCTGGCCGAAATTTCATTGTCAGCCGATGCAGCAGCCAAAATTTCCGCGCTCTCTGCCAAAGTCGGTACCGTGACACCTGGCGGTGGCGGTGCGGCACCTTCCTGTGTGTAGATTTGGGTGTCCATGGAGAATGCGGGTGCTGGCCGAAAGAAGGAGGACGCGTCTCCTGGTTCCGCGCCAACGTCGACAGGACTGCCGCCAAGGACAAGAGGGGCCAGCCGTTCATAGTCGCGTATTCGGCTCTGGTCGGTGCCGTACAGGAGAGACGAGAGGTGAAGAGCACTGGATGCCGTGGCCGGAACGGGAGAGGAAGATGACGACAGTCGTATACTGGTGCTCGTGCCTCTACTTGGCCCCTCTTCCTGTCTTCTCTCGCGTTCGACTTGCTGCCTGGACTCGTCTGGTAATCTTGTTTCGGCTGCAGATGCTCTTGCTGCTGCTGCTGCTGCTTCCTCAGTGCTTGCTCTTATGCGTTTGCTGCGGTCTGCAAGCCACCAGTCCTTGACGCCCGGATTCAGAGTCGGAGTGCTTCCTGTATCCTGGCGAGTGACAGGATCTCCGCTCCCTCTGCGATGTTCGTGGCTTGTAACACCATTGGCAGCCTTCGCTGGTTGGCTGTTGCTGCTGCTGTCCCCGTTAACAAGCAGCCTCGTGGCACCATTACTGATGCTAGATGTGGGCGCCAGATGTCCACCCTCCACACTGCTTCCCTCAATGCCAGATGCGTTTCGAGGTCGCAATGAAAAGGTGTTCAGCTGCCCGCTTTCCTGAAAATCGGCTCTGGATCTTTTTCTAGACAGAGAAATGTCATAAACCGCAGTCCTGGGACTTGCAGATGGTGTCTGAGCACTTGCTGCTCCACCTACGGGATCTCGATATTGCTGGGGGCGTGTTGGTGATCCTGAAGATATAATTGCTGGCCCTGGTGCCGGTGGAGGCGGTGCACCGGCTGTTGCTGATGAGATAGACGGGATGCGCCCGCTAGGTGCCGTCTTTCTGCGCAGGAAGGGTGATTTGCTACGGGGTCCGCCCGGTGTACTCGATGCAGTCGGATTCGCCGCTGCCGAGGTGTCTTTGTTGCCTGCACTGCTGCCGTTGGTGGCGCCGGTGCCGTTTATAAAGGTGGTCTTGTCATTGGTCCTGTCGTTGTCGTGAATTCCATTGGCATTGCTGTTGACAGTACCGTTGATGTTGCTGCTGGTGGCATATCTGCTCGATGCATCGTCCTGTGGCTTGCTTTGCGCGCCCCTGTCGTGTTGGGCCGGTGCAAACGGGGCATTTTGTTTTCTCGGCCTGAAGCCGAACAGTGCCAGATGGCGAGCACAGAGTGCGGCGCCGTCAGAGGTCGTCGCGGTGCACTTGCTAAAGGTGCAAAATGATGCTGGATGAGTCCCATGGTCAGGCCGAGGCTGGTAGCCTCGGTTCGGGGCCATGGCGTGGGAAAGGCTGGTCCTGCAGAGCGCCGGCACGAGGCTGCGACGTCTATAATGGGGGGTGGTTTGGGCGGCTGTCAGCCCCTGGGCATTGGAGGTCGCAAAGCACTTCCTTGACAGCCACTGGCGATAGAGTTAGCCTATAAAGGGCGCAGACGGCAAGAAGTGCGATTTTGGCGGCAAAGCGGTATGGAGAAAGAAAGGCGAGGTGTTGGAGAAGCGAAAGGGGGGAGGTCGGAGGGGGGCAGCGAGGGGAAGGGGAGGCAGACGAGGAAGAAAAGGCAAGAGAGGAAAGAGAGAAGAAAAGCGATGGAAGCAGCGAAGGCAGCGAAAAGCACCAAAGGCACGGCGCGGGCGAGGGAGACAGGCACGATTGGGTGCGGGAAGCCGTCTCAGGTCTTTTCAGTTTCTTATAGTTGGTCACCATCCAAGCAGGCTCAGCGGCTTCGCACAAACTGGCAGTCGCCCACAGCAGAAACCCACCATCCCTTGCAGGTGATTGGCGGACAGTGCCGGGGGTGTGGACGCAGACTATGTTGCGGACAGCACAGTTGCGCTGCCAGACCCACCGGCGCTGCCCACGCCAATGCTGGTGCTGTCCGCCACGGCCTTTGGCCCCGACGCCATGTTGGGGGTCGCCGCGAGCGGAACGCTGGCGGCGGCTGGCAGCTGGGGCTCCGAAAGGTGGCGGCCGCGGCTCTGGGGCCGCTGGGTTTTTGAGCAACCCTCCCGCGTCCGCGCTGGCTATAGCCTGCAGCCGGGCGGATTATGTCCCGAAGGGGCAGGGAGGGCAGCCTGGACGACCAGACAGGACTCGAGGGCCTGCGGTTGATAGGCCAGGGTGCAAGGGAGTGGCAGACAGCTGTCGGGCAGGGACGCCGTGCGCGAAACCAGGGGGGCCAGGCAAGTCTGACCTTTTACCAATGATCATCATAGACGGGCTTGGGGAGGGAAAACACAAAGCCAGAGGGCGTTGTGGTGTGCTGTTGCGCGGGTGGCTTGGAGGGTGGGAGCAGATAGGGAAATAGACGCGCAAGGCAAAAGGGGGGCTATGGACGCATTACCTCAGCATCCCGGCAGGGGAAGCGCCGACGACGGCAACGGCAGCAGGCCCGGCAAGGAAGAGGTCGAGGGGGCCGCAGTGCCGCTGGGGCAGAGACATGGACAGACGGCGGCAAGGGCGTCTTCGGAGGCGAGCTGCAACGAGGCAGGCGGATGACGACAAATAGTCGGGCTGACAGACACCGACTGCGGGCTGCTGTGGGACAGCGGCCTGTGGCGCAACAGGCTCGCTCTCAGCGGGCCGGAGAGCCGGAACTATACACCAGCGTGGTCGCGGTCACCGGTGGCGACGACGGGCAGACATGGGCGCGGAGGGCCGCAGGGCAGGGAACACGGGCAGGGCGAGTGGCGGGAAGCGGTGCAGCGCAGGCGAGCAGGGCGCAGAGGCAGGAAACAGAGAGGCCGTTGATAGTCCAGCGGGAAAAAAAAATACAGAAAAATACAGAAACTACAGAAACACAAAAATAACCCAGAAAATAACCCGAAAATGGCACCTGCTAAAAGGGAAGGAAACCCGGCCAACTGGCGCGCCAGTGACAGCAAAAAGTCGCCCGTCCCCTCTGCTATCCACCCAGAACCCACTCTGGCGCCCAGGGCCTGCCGCAGCCTTCTCCGAGCTGCGACGGCCGGCGCCGGATCAACAATGCCCCGCGAAATGCGCCGCCCGTTCCACAGGCTGTGGCGGCGTGTGTACAAGTACTTTGTACCATGCAGCAGTGCCCACCTAATTAACACGTCGCGCCAAAACGCATGAGGGGCTGCTGCCACGGATCGTGAACTGCCCACACACGCCTCCTGTCTATAGCTCCGAGTTGGCCGGACAGTGCGCCAACACCCACCACCACCCGTCCTGCGACTCCCAGCCTGCCCCCGACGCGTCCTCCTGCAAGCTGTGCCTCTCCCCGAACCGCCTCTCCATGGACTTCCTCAAGTCCGCCGTCGCGTCGGCCATCGCCAAAGGCCCCCCCTTCCCCTATTCGTTTGGCGATCGCGTCGACCTCGACCCGTCCATCTGGACGCTCTACAATGGCACCCGCCGCGTACGTCGCCTCTGTTGCTCCTCGACCACACCTGCTGTCCTCTTCTAACTCACCCCCCCTCTCCTCAGGAAGACGGCTCCAACTGCAGCATCCTCGCCTTCGACGTCACCGCCAACAGGTCCCGTCTGCCCCTCGCCCGCAATGCGCTGAAGAAGCTCCGGACCCTGCGACACCCGGGCGTCATCAAGGTGCTGGACACCGTTGAGGTACGTCCCTGCCGGCTCCTTTCCGCACGACAAGACACACGCCCCGCTCATATCTGACCACGACCTTGCAGACCGAATCGTACATCTACATTGCCACCGAACGCCTGGTCCCATTACGATGGCACCTTAAGAGGAGGAGTCTCAGCCCCGAGACCCTGAAATGGGGCCTCTACAATGTTGCGGTATGCCAGCCAGCCGCGCCCGTCTTACTTTGAATTCCTGCTGACATGCCACAGCGCACCATCAAGTTCATCAACGGCGACGCCTCGGCCATCCACGGCAACCTCAAGGTGGCCTCCATCTTCACCTCAGAGAGCGGCGAATGGAAGCTGGGAGGCTTCGAGGTGTTGAGCAACGTCAAGGACGACGAGGCGGTCATATATGTACGTGGGACGTCGTCCGGGTGCTTTTCATGCACCTGCGGCTAGGGAGCCACTCGCTAACCCCCCTCAGAACCTTGGCAGCCTTGTGCCCGACTCCGGCCGATACACCCCCCCTGAACTGGTCCGCTCCGGATGGGACGCCATCAAGCGCAGCAACCACACCGCCGTCGATTCGTTCGACTTTGGCATTCTCATCTTCGAGGCCTTCAACAATGGCGACTACGTCGGCGTCGACCAGGCCGGTCAGACCAAGGGCATACCGCCCACCATGCAGGCGCACTACAAGCGGCTCGTCAACGCCAACCCCAAGGCCCGGATAAGCGTCGCAAACTTCCTCGACATCGGCCAGCGCAGCGGCGGTTTTTTCGACTCGCCGCTGATCAAGCTGACTGATGGCATTGAGAATCTGGGCGTCAAGTCCGAGACCGAGCGCGAGCAGTTCCTTGAGTACGCCTGTCGCCTTTCATTCGTCTGTTTTCCAAACTCACAGCCTCGTCGACTAACACCCTGCCAGTGACCTCAACGATCTGACCGACGACTTCCCCGAGGATTTCTTCAAGATGAAGGTTCTGCCCGAGCTGCTAAAGGCCGTTGAGTTTGGCGGCGGCGGTCCCAAGGCGTTTGCCATTGTCATGAAGATCGGCACGAAGCTGTCCAGCGACGACTTTGACACCAAAGTGACGCCTGTGGTGGTGCGCCTGTTTGGCAACCCTGACCGGGCCATTCGCGTTTGTCTGCTCGACAGTTTGCCACTCATGATCGAAAGGATACCACAGAAGATTGTCAACGACAAGATCTTCCCCCAAGTTGTATGTTC
Organism: Raffaelea albimanens; assembly: GCA_002778245.1. Taxonomy (NCBI): domain Eukaryota; kingdom Fungi; phylum Ascomycota; class Sordariomycetes; order Ophiostomatales; family Ophiostomataceae; genus Raffaelea; species Raffaelea albimanens. The sequence continues at coordinate 3,041,160 of PCDJ01000001.1, forward strand.
TATGTGCCCTCTCTCTTCAAGCCTTGCAAAACACGAAAACTCACATTCTATCTACTAGGTGAGCGGCTTCACAGACCTCGCTCCTGTCGTGCGCGAGCAGACACTAAAGTCCGTCTTGACATTCGCCACCAAGCTGTCGGACCGGACTATAAACGGCGAGCTGCTCCGTCATCTGGCAAAGACTGCCAACGACGAGCAGCCCGGTATCCGGACAAACACCACCATTGTCCTGGGCAAGCTGGCCAAGAGCCTGGGCACGTCGTCTCGGTCAAAGGTCTTGATTGCCGCGTTTACCCGGTCACTGCGGGACCCATTCGTCCATGCCCGCAATGCTTCTCTCATGGCCCTGGCAGCCACGTCAGAGTTCTTCGTCCCAGAGGACTGCGCCTGCCGCATCATGCCCGCCATCTGCCCTCTGCTCATTGACAAGGAGAAGCTGGTCCGCGACCAGGCCACCAAGACGCTGGATGTGTTCATGCACAAGATCCGCAAGGCTGCTACGAGCATGCCCGACAGCGTCCTGCCACCGCCAAGTGCTACTGGTTCCGAGGCTGGTGCTCGGATGAGCACGCCGCAGCCGGCTGGTGGCGATGCCGCTGCCGCTGCCACCGCATGGGCCGGCTGGGCCATTTCCTCGTTCACCAACAAGCTGTCCACTGCAGCTGGCGAGATGGAGCCATCGCCGTCAGCAGCAGCCGCTCCAGGTGGCGCGAACGGAAAGTCACCGAGGCCTTCTCTCTCAACGAGTGGCAGTGGCGGCCTCTCGCCCCATCGGACCACAACCACCACCACCACCACTGCTTCTGCTCTGCACCGCCAGGCGCTAAAGTCGCCACCGGAATCTGCACCACTATCACGCACCTCGTCCTCGTCCAATGTGGCGCCCGACTCGTACTTTGGCGGGGGAGCCGACGACGGCGATGCGGGCGATGCCTGGGGCGATATGGACGACGCCTTTGGGGAAGACGGCGATGCGTGGGATGCGGCAGACGATACCAACGGCAACGACGACCCATTTTCTGCACCGACACCGACGACGGCGGCATCGCGCACGAACACGACGACTGCTGCTTCGAGTAGGAACGTCAGCAACGGCAGTGCCCAGCCGTTTGGCGACGATTCAGAGCCCGACTTTGCTGGCTGGCTGGCAGCGCAGGCCAATAAGAAGTCCGGCGCGAAGCCGCTGCCAAAGGGACTGTCCAAGGCCGGCGGCGGCGGCGGCGGCGCTGCAGCAGCTGGCAACGGCACTAAGAAGGCCGCTACAACAACGACACACAAACCAGCGGCAGCCAAAGCTGCGCCGGCCAAGAAGATTGACCTCAAGCCCAAGGAGACCGAGGACACCGACGCCTGGGACGACGGGTGGTGAACAAATCCACCGACACACAACAAAACACACACATACAGCCTAGAATGCATTGATTCGTCTTGTCTCGTTTTCTTTTTCCATTTTCTAATTATGGCATGGCATGGCCAAATGGGCGGCATCGGCAGCGGCGTTTCTCCAATTCTTTGATTGCTTTCCCCCCCTTTCTATATGTACCCATTTTTGTATACCAGAAAGAAGAGAAGAAAAAAAGCGTATACACACATAGTAACTTTTTTTTTTTGGTGTTCATTCTTCTTCTCAGGAAAGAGACCACCCCTTCAAAGTTTGGATAGTTCATCAGACAGGAATAATAATCTCATGAAATACAGTCAAAATGTCCCCGTGGCCATGTTGTCTCTTTGGACAAATTCATCTTTTTGGCTTCGCCAATGCATCATCCCCACAAGTGCCCCCTGTAAATGCAGTGGGAGAGCATGTTCTGTGCGGGCCTGTTCTCTCCTGGACAGCGCCCACGCTTCTGTGGCGAGAGAAATAAATTCGGCCCATAAAAGTGTTTCTGCAAAAATAACACTCTTTGCTTCTCTGCCCCACCCACTCGTGGCTCAGTGTATCTCTTGGACACACTTCAACTTCACCGCGGCGCCTTCAGGGTGGGAAGGACAGACGGGGGGGCACTGCATCCGTGGGGACGAGAGAGAGTGGCCGACATGAGATGGGTTGAAACAACAGAAAAATAAAAAGGGAGAGGGGAAGAGACGGCTCTGATCACTCCCTCAGTACATCTCCCTATCTTTGATCAGAGTAGTCGTTCAGAGCCACGCACACTGCTCCCCGGTGGTGTCCATTGTACTGGCGGATAACCTGCTGGCTATGGAGCTCCCATAGCCGGGCGTAGTGATCCGACGAGGCGGTCACCAGGTAGGCCGAGTCGGCGCTGAACGCGCAGTCCCAGACCCAGCGCTGGTGCTGGCTAAGCGTCGCATTGAGCACCAGCGGCTTCGCGTTCTCCTCGGGGCCCATGGGCGTGGTGTCCACCTCCCAGATCTTGGCCGTGTGGTCGGCGCTGCACGTGGCCAGGCGCTTGCCGTCGGGCGACAGCAGGATGCGCGTGATGAACTCCTTGTGGGCGTTGAACTGCGTAATGGGGACGGGCTCGGAGCGCTCGTAGCTGGGCTGCATCTGCCAGATAAAGACGTTGCCGTTGTTGTTGGCGGCGCACAGCAGGTAGCCCTCGACGCCCATGGTGACGCAGGCGACGGGCACGTCCTCCTCGGGGATGAGCTGGTGGGTGCAGTTGTTCTCGGACAGGTCCCAGACGCGGATGCTGCCGCCGCGGTCGCACGAGACAATCTCGCCCTGGTTTGGGTGGATGACGACGTCGTTGACGGGGCAGCCGTGGTTGTAGGAGCGCTGGATCATGGCGGTGCGCGTGTCCCAGATCTTGACGGTGCCGTCCTCGGAGCTGGTGACCATCCACTTGCCCTCGCAGTGGAAGGCGACGCCGGTGATGTTGTTGGTGTGGCCCTCGAAGACGAGCAGCGGGTTGGGGTTGGTGGACTTGATGTCGAAGAGCTTGACGGTGTGGTGGCCGGCGGCGGCGAGGAAGCGCTTGTCGGGGGAGATGCAGAGGCGGTTGACCTGCGAGTCCGGGTGCTGGATCGTCCGCGAGCAGATGCCCGAGAGGGCTTCCCAGAAGCTGCAAGGGAAAGAAAGGTTAGCTTGGTGGGGGGAGAGCTGTCTGTGGTGCCAGTCAAGCGTACCGAATGGTGTGGTCATAGCCGGCTGCGTGGGATTGGTCTGCGTCAGCTGTCTGTCTGTCTGTCTGTCTGTCTGTCTGTCTGTCTGTCTGTCTGTCTGTCTGTCTGTCTGTCCGTCTCCCTAAGCAAGTCACTCACCGGTGCACAGAATGACGGACATTGTGTCGGCCGGTATGGGAACACGGGCTCCCTTTATAGCAGCTGCGCGGGACAGTTAGGAAAAGAAGGGGGCTGTTTCCCCGAGTGCGTGGGCAGCCTCGGAAACGGTAATGTTTGAGACGAAAAAGGCGGGATGATACAACTCGAGCCCCCCCAAAAACGCGGTCCCCATGATGTCTTTGTCTCTGAGCTTTCCCCGTGACTTGGCGCACTGACCACCTCTTGGGTAACGACAGGTCTCCACCCCAAAGCCGAGCTCTTACAAGGGCACGGCACTCGTATTGACTCGGAAGGTGCCAGCGCAATTTTCGTCGACGAGAATTGTGTTGCCAAAAATAAGAGAAGCTGAGCCGCAGCCCTGTTCGTGCATGGTGTTTTATTAGTCAATAGTCTGCATGTCGGCAGTGCTGCAAGACCGACGAGGGCACCCACTGTGGTGTCTTATAAAGAATGGATCAGTCTAGGAGAGGAGAATGAGAAGCGTGTATAAAAATATAATGACGACCAAAAGAACAGCTGTCTGATCAAAAAGTTACCCTGAAGCCCGAAAATGAGAAGAATAGTGTCTGCCTGTGTCCTGGATATGCATGCGAATTAAACTATGTGACCAGCGTGTGAACGTGTTGTGCGTGTGTGCCTGTAAAAGACCCCCTTTCCCCCTTTCCCCCCGTCATGAGTGGTCGTATGAAATAGTCGTGCAAGTTTTTTTGTGGTTTTGTGGATTTCCTTTTGCAGTGTCTTGTCATTTTGTGTTGCGTGTACCTGATCCCAAGATGATGATTGCTTCCCAAACTCTATAGTGGACTCTCTATCTCTGGACTCTCTCTCTTTTCTTGCCATTACCGTCTCCGATGGCCTCGGTCGCCATGGCCGGGCGACTTGTGTCGCTCGTCGGTGAAGCCAGCCTTGCGGCGTGATGGTGTTGCCGGCGACGAGCTGGCAGACGACTTGGACGAGGGGGGAGAAGACAGGGACGATGACCGGCCACTCCGACCGGCCCCACTGCCGCTGCTGTTGCTGCTGCTACTGTTGCTCCGGCTGCTGCGGTTGCTTGTGGCGTTGCGGTGGCCGCTGGAGTTGGCGGCCACAGAAGCAGCAGCCGCGGAAGCAGCAGCCGCGGAAGTGCTGCTGCTGCTGCTGCCACTGGTGCGACCAGCCTCGGCGCTGAGACCACCGCGGGCTCCCGATGGCCGTGACCGCCGGTGACGGCTCGGTGCAGGAGGAATGGCAGCTGTGGCCGTTGCAGGAGCCGCTGCTGCGGTAGCACCAGAAGCGTCCCAAGACAGATGCGGCAGCTGCGAGGAGAGGACGATGCCGCTCAGATCAGAAATCGAGCCTGCCGCATCGTCTTCGGAAAATTCATTGCCGTGGCCGCACGAAGCCTCAAGATAGGCCTGTCCGTTGCAGTAGGTGCATGCAGGACAACTAAATAAGAGATAAAATAAGCAACACTGCGCCTGGCAATGGCAATGGAATAAATGACAAGCGTTTGCAAGGAAGGAAGGGGGGGAGGTGTAATGTGTAATTGTCTGATTGTTTTTTGTGACAAGTCAGATTGTTGGGGGCCAGAAGGGGGAGGGGAGAGGGGTGGGAAGTCTGAGAAGGCAGAGGCAAAAGCAAAAAAAAAAAAAGCCACTCACGCAGTGTAGCTGCCACAGCAATGTGGGCATGCCTCAATGACCTGGAAGCAGCCGCAGCGCTTCACGGGCCAGCAATCAAGTTCGTCCGCATAGTCTTGGGTGGTGGCCATGGTTGCTGGTTGGACGGTCAGAATAGATTGCCGGCAGGTGGTAGAAATTTAATGCAAACAAAAAGTGACAGAATGAAAAAAAAAGGGCAGAAGGGGTAGGGGGGAGAGAAGAAAGCGGACAGGGTGGGTGTATATATAAGTATGCGCAGGGGCAGGAGCAACAATAAGACAAGGAAGCGAGACAGCCAGAGCGAGATGTTCTCAGAGCAGAACCGAGGGGACAATGCCTCCCTCGAGAGAGACTTGCTTGGATTGAAAGGGTGGGGAGCAAAGTTGCTGCCTGTTGGTTTCTCTGTGAAATGCTGCAGCTCTGCTTGTTTTTTTTTTGTTTTTTTTTTTCGTTTTTTCTCTTATTCTCTCCTTTCCTCCTTGTTTAGGGTAAGCCGCTGTGCTTGTGAGAGGGACCAAGGTTGTTCCTTGATCGATGCTGCTCTGGCTTGGGCTTGCTGCAATGGTCGGCGATCTTGAGGCGGTGGCCAGAGAAGACGTATCTTGCAGCTCTTGTGTCCAGGTACGGACGAGTATCAGGCAGGGAAGCAGAGAGGAAGAAGGCGTTTGTCCAGCTGTCCTTTGTCTACACCTATTTTGTGCTCTGGCAGCAATGCATAAAAGTCCAGAGGCAGGCTCTCTGGCTCTATTTAAGCTGAGCCAAAAGGCACCAACCAGGAAAACTTGCAACGGCCATGCTTAAAAGGCGGTTGGAGTGGCTGCGGTTATTTTGTTGCTTTCTTTTTCCTGGTTCGCTTCTTTTTGCTCTGCCCTCGTTTAGCGCTGCATCTCATGGGTTTCATTATCGAATAGGAAAGAGACAAGGCATGCCAGAAACTAGACGAGCATCAGCCTGCGTGCCCAGCTCGGGGAGGGTGTGGGTTGCGTTGGCTAACAGCACTAGCTGTGGGATCAATGGGCTGTTGGTTCCCTGGTCCCAGAAGGAGCAATTGTGTGCAGGCAAAGATGCCAGAGGTGCCTCGCGTGTTGCAACCGGTCGTTCACCATGGCTGCCCCCCTTTTTTCTCCCGTCTCCGTATCGTCGGAAATGCCTTCAGTGTCTATTCTCGTCGCCGGTGCAGGCTACATGAGGGTGCATTCGTACTTTTGTATATTTCATTCTAGATTTTCCATTTTCCTTTTTTCAGCAGGTACACCCACACTCCATGGACATGGGGGGGGGAACAGACGATGACGAGGGGATGACGAGGGTGAGAGGAGCACAAGCCGAGTCCATCTTACACGTACCAAACTCGCGGGGTCCTATGACAGCGCATTGCATGTCTACGGTTTATGCAAACTGCAACTCACACCCCGGCTAGGTGCAAAATAGGAAAAGGAAGCGCCGAAAGTGAGGCGGACAGAGGGGGGAGGGGGTGACTCGATACAAGACAAGGATCCAGAGCCCATCCAGCAGGTTTTGGCTTGATGTTGGGGTTACGGCGAAGCAGCAGGCGTGTTACTCTTCTCGTATGCAGCAGTAGGCTTGGGGTAAGATAAAAAAAGGCAGGCAGGCAGGCCGAGAGGGCTACACAAAAGGCAATAGTTTGGTGGCACAAACACCACGGCCTCATCCGAGTCCGGATAGAGTTGGCAGGCGTGCACTTGCTTCCGCTGTGCTGTGCTCTACATAGCATAAAGCAGGCGTGGGAAAATAGAAAAGCAGAAAACAGGACAGCACAAACCCAAAGCCCAGGGGGTGTGTCGAGAACAACACGAGTCGAAAATAGACCTTGTGTCCCAAGGAGCAATGATGCGAGCCGTTTGCTTCCCGCGGACAGGCAAGGACGAGTTGTCACGGGCAAAATAAAGTAAACGAGATTACCGATATACGCCTCAGATAATGCACTCAAAATGAAGAGCAGCTGGGATTTGGTCCCGTGTTTGGTCCGACTGGCTGCTTTGTAAGCCCAGGTGAGGTATCGGATCGACGAAGCAGCTTTGGTTTGTCTCACGAGGGACGTGGCCAGGAGAGTGAAGAGGATTGCACATGAGTAGCAGAACAATGGGTGATGTCTTTCAAGGTTTCTGAATTAAAGTATCATATGAGTTGATATCTGAATTGAGTATCTAAAGCTTAAGGAATTCCCAGACTTGAGTATCTAAAGCTTCAAGGAATTCCCAGACTCCGCTCACATCCGGAGACGCCAGAACAGACGTCAACCAAGCTCCCACGACTCGCTCACCAAAACCCATGATCCGCACTCGCATAAAACCCACTCGCGGCCCCTCTCACACGACCTCGCCCAGAATAAGGCGTCCGATTCTGCATGCACCCGTCTGGCGTGGCTTGCATGACCAAAAACGGGCCATTTCGACAGGCGAGGAGACGAAAAATGGCCGAATACGCAAAGCAGCAAGGAAGACAAAAGTCCTGTGCATAGTTGCAGTATTGCCAATTCAAAATGACACTCTGCGGCCGTCGCCTGCAAGAAAAAAAAGAAAGCAACAGCTGTTGAGGGTGTGTCCTGTCCTCGTGGGTTTGTGATGGTGTCCTCGTCTTGATTGTGTGTGTCTGGCTGTGTGGTCGACTGTGTGGCCTGGCTGCGTCGCCTGGCTGCGTCGCCTGGCTGCGTTCCACGTACTATGTGCGTCTTGTGTAATGCCCTTCACCTCCCTGGCCTCCCTGCCCAATGGACGCAAGTTCCGAAGACGGGTAGCCGCATGGCATCACAGCAAACCAAAGCAGGGCACGTCCAAGACAAGCCAGACCGCACAGCAGTGTCCGCACACACAATCATCCAAAAGAACAGCCCACAGGCCCTCCCCCTCTGTCTCCTGGCAGAGCTGCCGTCGCACAAGAAACGCGCTCTCACACACATGGGCAGCACACACACACAATCACATCACTCTCCCCTCCATCCTGCGTTGTTCGTCCTCGTAACATGTACAGTGCTGCAGAGCTGGGGAGGATGGAGATGGAGAATATGATCACAAAAAAAGGAGCAGCAGTAGGAGAAGGAGGAAGCAAAAAAAGGAAAACTCGGTGTGACCAGTCTTGCGTTTCATGTATCATGTAGCTGGCACTGCTCGCTCTTTAGAAGAAACACCCGTTTGTTCTCACGAGACCTATCCTTCCTGTCACCCATCCCTCCTCCGTTCTCCTCCCGTACCTCGGATGCATAGTCCGATATTGTAAAGTGCAGACAAGGCGAGAGCAAAAAAAAATGGTCGGGTTAAAAATAAAAATAACAAAACCCATTATGCAATATAACGAGAAAAGAAAAAAGATCCTTGCATATCCGTGAACCATTGAAGGCCCCTTTTTATTATTCCGTTCATTTCCTGGCAGCACCGCAGCTTCCATTCAGCTCGTTTTTTTTTTTTTTTTCCTCGTATTGACATATTTTGTTGCTATTCTTGGGCCTTCTCTTTAGCAAGGACAGCCGAGGAGTTGCCAGATCTTTTGCGTTATTTCAGATTGCCCAGTTTCCACGCTGATCATCGGAGAAAAACACACAAACACACATACTCATGCACAGCCAAGCAAGCAGAAACAAAGGTTTGTGAAACCTGATAAGATTTGAAATTGGCCAATGCACCTACGGACAACTGCCATGGTAAGATGTGGTAAAATAAAGGGGGGTAAGAGAAGGAAGAAAGAAATGTGCGTGATAAAAGGGTTCCAACGCCGACTCGAATAAATACCAAGAACCGTCCGGATAGTAAACTGAAACAGAGACTAAAGAAAAAGAGAGAAGGCAAACATAACAAAACCTGGTACGCAACTCGTAAAAACACCATCCAGTTCCATAGACCGGCCATATCCCACGCTTTCTCGGTCATATCCTATTGTCCTTCTGGAACCAGTGAAAACGACAACGTTAAAACCAATACATAAAAACCTGGACCCCGAAGCCAATCCTTAGCAGAGAAATTAAAAAAAAAAATAACGAAATGAAGAAAAAACGGATCCTGAGAGAAGAAAAGACAAGAGCACGTCTTGCCACATCTTGATCCGTCAAGGGACAGATACGAGACAGTACGTCTAGAAAGAAGGTGCTGTGTAAATGAGAGATCCAAGGACAACAGCACCACCAAGAGCAGCGATGCCCATCTTCTCTGCAACAGCCCACAGGTAACTCTTAGGCTTCCTGTTGGCCAGAATAGAGGCGGCCGTGGCCTGGCGCTTCGAACCAAGCGAGCTGGACGACTCGAGGATGTACTCATTGACGTCATCGTATAAATCCTCCGCTTTCCGCTTCCTAGTGGCCTTGTCGGCCTTCTTTGCCTGCTGCTTCTTGAACTTGTGGAAAGTAGCCGCACTCTCCATGACCACGTTCTCTTCATAGTCGTCCGTGTTTCCGGAAGAGAGCGCTTCTTTTGGTGCCGAGTTCAGGAAAATCTTGCCTGATTCGAGCAGGGCCGACTTTTGGGACGGCCGTCGACAGTCCAATCCAGTCCCAGCCATTGCCCGGACACAGGGCGAGACCTTCTCGGACTCGTTAAAAGTCGGAAGGCTGCAAGTGCCCTGCCAACTGTTGCTCTCATGGAGGATAGTCTCTTCCATGGCAGCAGCTACTGCAGTGACGTTATTTGCGGTATCGCTGGGCTGCTCATGGGCAGGTAGGGGCTCCGATGGGTTGAGAATTGATGAAATGTTCAGCCTATTTGTGACCACAGGCACCACTTCGGGGACCACAGCTGGCTCCTCTGCGTGCCGCGGTGTCTCCTCGAACCCCATGGTCATATCTGCTTGATCTGCCTGGTCTCCAATGTCTGCACCGGTGTTGTCGAGATCATCTGCTTCTGGGTTAGTTTTGAATCAGATAAGAGACTACTTCCATGTTTTCCACAGTTAGAATAAGAGAGCGACGTACCATTGTCCTTGGAGGAAGTTGAGAAGTTTTGGGGAGTAAGATATCCGTCGACAATAGCATCATATCGGGCAATCTGGTTCATCAGGTAGTCACCCATATCTTGCGAATTGGTTGGGTTCTCCACGTGCTCAGGGGCAGTGCTCTCGTGGTCCTCGGCACCTTCTTTGTCTTCATCTTCGTCGACTTCATCGTCACCAATGTCCTGCTCTCCGTCGTCGAAGTAGTCACCATCGCTGTCCACCGACAGCAGGTCTGGCTCCGGAAGCGCAGAAATAACCTGGAGGTCGTCGTCATCGCTGGAAGGTTCATCCTCGTCATCGGCTCCACTGTCGTCGCTGATCTCCTCGTCATAGTCTGCGAGATAGATGGAGCCACGGCGGCCGAGGTCCTCGTCTTCGGTGCTGGCTGCAGGGTGGTCGTACAGTGACGGAGAAAACTCGGCACTTTCTCCATCGCTGTCGGAGATGCCAATGACTGCCGCTACGTCGTCCGAGTCACGGGCAAACGACTCGTCCGTGTTTGAGTGGTTGTGGTCGTCCGAACACTCACACTCGCTGGCGGCATCGGAGATCTCGTCGGCGTACTCGGGAGCCTGGTAGGATCTTGTTTCTTCCATGTGAGGCCTATTTGCTAGGTTAGCCAATGTAGGGTAGTCTGAATGCTGCAAGCAAGCGACGCACTTCTTGGCTTCGACGGCGGAGAATTCAATCCTGACGCCGACGGGACTAAAGACCTCGAGACCACGGGCCACATGGGTGCCGAAGCGGACAATATCTCCAGACTTGAGGGTGCAGCTATCGTCTTTGGCAAGTTGTGAGTTGTTGATGGACGTCCCATGGAGGGAGCCGGTGTCCGTGACCAACAGAGTCTGGGAGGAAATAAATGCATGTTAGCCTCGGTGGATGATATGGCCAGGCAGGCTAGATAGATGACAGCAGGATCAGCTTACCCCCTCGGCCAGATTGGCCTCAAACTCCGCGTGCCGTCTGGACATGACCGGGACGTCGAAGTAGGCATTGTTCGGTGCCGGCATCAGGCCCTTGCTGACGGTCTTCGATGACCGGCCCACAGTCACTTTTGGCTCGCTGTCGTTCAGGTGGATAGTCCGGACAGCCAAAGCCACATCGTCTTGGCAGTCGATCCGGTTCAGCGTGAGAGTGACTGTGAGGTGTTAGCTATTGCTCGACACCAGGCCCGGGAGTGGAGACAGAATCAGAGGAAACATACTCGACTCGTAGGCTTGATGCCCCGCTTGGCCGTCCTTTGTCGTCGACATTCTGGCCTGTCCAGGAGAACTGGGCGAGAAAGTGCTCCAACAGGCTGGTCGTAGACGAGTGATGACGGCGATGCCTGGAGTTGCTGCAAGCGGATCGGGCGGGTGACGTCGATAAGACGCGATCGGGGACGGACGACGGGTTTCGTGGTGTTGACGGCTTGGGATACCTCTCAGTCACAGAAAAAGAGAAAGACAAGTGCGAGGAAGAAGGACGGCAGCCTTGAGCAGTGAGAAGAGATGCAGGAGAATCGAGGGCAGGAAGGGCAAGGGAGAACGGGAGTGGTTGCAGGATAGAAGTGGGGCAGGCAGGCAGGCAGGCAGGCAGGCAGCAGGCCTTATCAGGCTTATCGAGCGCTGTCGGAGGTGGGCGGGGTACAGGTTCGGCTGGACCAAGGCGAGCAAACGGGCGGACTTGAGGGGCTGTGAGCACTGTCTTGCCAGCAAAGAGAAAGGAGCAGGTGCAAGTGGGCAGGAAACGGCAGAAAAGGCGGCAGAACGCCCCCAAGAAAGTGAGCAGAGGCTCGGGGCGATGGTGGACGAGGACGGCCGGTTGCAGAAGGCCGCAGGCGGTCGCAGGATGGTCGTCGAGTAGACTCGCTGGCAAACTGGCTTGGCTTGGCCACTGTGCAGAGTGGTGTGCGAGACAAGTTGCCAGTGCGTGCGGCCAGGGGTGAGGGGCAGAGCCCAAAACCCCTCCTTCGTGCCAGGCCGACGTCCCGTGACCGCCGTCTGTGCCGCCTGTGCAAGATTTCTCGCACTTCGCAGTGTTACAGACTGCCGTTTCTCACGCCTTTGTCGACTCGCTTTCACGCCGCGTCCATCTCCCTCGCTACGGCCAGAACACTTTCACAAACGCCTGCACCAGCCCGTCCAGTGCGCGCACGGCGGCGTGGGTCCGCTACTGCACACTAAGTGCGGTCACGATACAGTCCTACCCGTTACCGTTTCTCCACAGCTTATCCCTGTCGCTGTGCACCTTTAGCTGGCCTACGTCGCTGCTGGCCTAGCGTTGATAAGCCGGCACGTCGCCTGACATCATTGCCCGTCCAGTCCCAGTGCCGTGACTGCTGGCGGATGGCACCACCAGGCCTGCCCACTCTGTCTGCGCACCGCCAGCACATGGGGGTTGCCGGCGACAGCCACAGGAAGCTGCCCGGAAAATCGCCTGTTTTCTGGCCAGCACCGTGGATGCAAGCAAGTATTACCCCGTAAGACCAGCGAGATATCTCGTAGCATTCAGCCTGCTCCCCCCTAAGTTGCACTGTTCACTCTCTCTGCCAGCGGCCAGATCCATGCCGTATTAGCCGGGGCCCTCTGCTGAAACTGGCTGTCCAACACGGATCCTTCGCTGCCCCTTCATTTTGGCTGCGCAACACCACGCTGGCAGACAAGAAATCTTGCATTGTCGCTGCCGGAAAGATCACTGCCGTTGTCTTCTTGCTGTGGCTCTGTCTATGGGACGCTCGCAACATAAGCAGACAATCATGTGACGGGCCCCAGATTTTAGCCCTGTCGCCTGTTCTGGGGGTACCCACCCACTAATAAGGGAACCACACGAGTAATGCCGGAGCTGGACAGCCCGTCAAAATGTCGCCTCTCATTGGCGCCTGCCGTCTCCAAGAGAGGAGGTGCTCGCACTTGAAAGTCTGGATCAGCATGGGACACACACGTCGCTCCTGCCCTCCCCGGAACGTGACTTTGCAGGCACAGCTACAAAATACAAAGATCCCTTGCTCGGACGTTTCTTAAAACGAATTTTTGCCTTCCCCCCAGATCAGGAACTTCAACGACGCAAAAAGCAACAACCCTCCCTTATATTAACCTCCGCAACGACCTTTGTCTGCACACCCACGTCTGGCCCAGCTGCCCATCTTGATCTTGTTTCCTCCCATGGATTTTATGCCGCTCACCGCTCCAACTTCTGCCAGTCGTGTCTACACAAAACCCAATATCTACTTGCAACGAGATTCGTCACCCATATCAAGAACAAAACGAGCCTGAGCAGCAGCAGCCAAGTGCTTCCACATCGACGTCAAAGAGCCCGTCTTTGGTTGTCTTTGTTGCCGACCCCATCTTATACAATACACAGCAAGCGCCAACGGGGCATACACTCTGCACTTGCTTGAATTCCGCCACAATGCGTGACATTCGGAAGAAGGTCCTCATCGAGAGCGGCAAGAAGATGTCGCGCAAGGCACGCGCACAGGCCGACTCCGACTTTGCTTCCGCCTCGCACTCCCCAGCGTCATCGCCTGACCACTCGAGTCGATCGTCGCGCAAGAACACGCCGGGCCAGTCCCGCAACGGCTCGCGACAGGCTTCGCGCCAAGCCTCCCGCCTCAACTCTCGTCCAGGTAGCCGCTATGCTTCCGAGGACGAAGACGACGACGACATTGCTAGTATCGACAGCCGCTTGGCCCAGCTTGCCGCTTCTCACACGTTGACCGAGTCCGACGCAGACACTCTGGACTACGACTCTGACGAAGACTCTGACGGCGATGATTTCAACGAGCGTGAGGACGAGCATGCAGTCCAACGCTGGAATGATATGCTGCAAGACTGTCTTACGGCATGGGACGACCGCAAGCGCTCCAACAAGGTTGGCCGCGTGAAGACCCTTACCACGTATCTCAACCTGGTACAAGGCCGCTACGGTGGCGATGACATCGAGCCGTACCTGACCGAGATCGTTGAGGCCTTGTTGAAGAGCGTCCGCAGCACTGCCGACAAGGAGCAGAAGCTTGCTCTACAGGCTCTGGCCGTTACGACGCTCTCGTGCCCAGAGGTGGAAACCGACACCATATTGGAAGCTACCCTTGAGCCCGTCAAGAAGGTTTGCACCGATCCAAGCACCAATGAGGAATGCAAAGCGGCGGCGATTCGAGCACTGGGCGTCATTGTGCTGCATGGTGGTGGAACGGATGCGTCTGCCAGTGAACTGGTCGAGTTCCTTATGGAGATTATTGAGACAGACGGCCGGTTCGTGGATGCTCTGGACAGTGCCACAGTGGTCACGGCGGCCCTTCAAATGTGGTGCTTTGTTATCCCACAGACACTCTCTGAGTTGTATGAACAAAGCACCAGTGACAATGAGGAGGAGGATGCCGAAGACAACAATTCCAGCAGCATCAGAAACACAAACTTCAACGCGAAGTCCAATCCTGAGCACGTGGAAACTGCCAATGGAGATGATGGTGACGACGACGACAATGGCGGCAAAGAAAAAGACGATGACGATGTCAGCGATGATGCTGACGAGGGCAGCTCCAAGGGCCCAGGTGGCAGTGGTGCAGGTGCCGTTATCAGGCAGAGCCATGCGGCTCTCACTGCTTTTGCGGACCAGCTGGAGAGTACAGACAGTAATGTGCAGACAGCCGCTGCAACAGCAATTGCGTTATTGTTCGAGGTTTCCCGTCTGCACGAGATGGCGACGGACAAACCGCTGAACTTGCCACTCGACGAGGAAGAAATGGAGCAGCGGATGAGACAGCTGGCACGCAGCTCTAGCAAGTATGTCTCACGAGACAACCGCCGGGTGGCGCGTAAGGTGTTTACCAATGTTGCTACATCTCTAGAACTCGGTGTCGGTCCGGACTACGCCACGTCAGGACGACCTGAAGAGAACCCTCACACGGGCGGCGGCCGAGGCTTCGCAGAAATCACGGCGTTTGGCTATCGTTCACACCTCCGAGTGCAAAATATGTCCATGGTCATCGATACTTGGGCACTTAAGGTGCGGGCAGACATGCTTCGGACATTGCTTGGAAGCGGCATATCGAAGCATCTCATGTCCAATCCGCTGGTTCATGGGTTACTCAGTGCGTCCAAAATGAAGGAGCATGATTCCTTGGACAGGGGCCGGAAGTGAACGCCATACAGGACAATGATATATGGCAAGAACCCCAGGTCAAGTGAGAGCGGATTTCCATTGCTTGCTTTATGTTTGTTTTGAACGTGGAAGGGCGATTACTTCACGTTACCGGGACAGTGCTGAGGTTTCGAAAAGTCGGTGCAAACAGAGACACATTTTATTTTAAGACATAGTACAACAGAATAAGAAATAAATGAGACAGCGGCTTTTGAATTTGCATTTTGCACACAGAAAAGGGTGGTATTCTGCATCTTAAAGTACTCGCACCTTCCAGATAGTATGCACTTTTAGAAACCGCGCTGACGGTAAAAGCAAGGGTACGTACATTCCTGGGCCAAAGCAAGGAATGCGGGAAACGGATAGCTATCCCTAGAGGTTGGTTGTTAAACGGTACGTTCCGTATCATCTAAATTTACGAACTCTTCTTCTCTGGAATGGAAGGAAACGGGTATTCTGGGCCCATAGCAATAATAAGAGCATATATTACCATGTAACGGGGACACGGACGACGTTCTTTTCAGCCACCTTGTTTTAAGTTTGCCCAAGCCGGCAAACAAAGCAAGAGTAGAAACGAGTTTACGAATAGACAACCAACGGCACGTACCAAGCAAGGACAAACAAAGCTCTGGCAGTGGATACGCGGAACTTGCGGGTTAGTCTGGGCGGGCTAAAGGTAAAATGAAGACAAGAAAAAGAAGCGCACAAAAGCGAGCGAACAAAAATAACATAGAAAAGAGACCAACAGCAGCAAGTAGAAATACATTGCACCTTGCAATGCATTTACGAGTATGATTCGCACGATTAAAGACACGGTAGATAGCGCAGAAAACAGGAATGCAGATTTTCGGTGAACGATGAAACCCAACTTGACAAACGGTGAACGCCAGATGCATGGTGAGATTCAAAATGGATAAATATCTTAGGACTCGTCTGCACCAGTGGTGTGGGAAACAGGGTGGCTGGGAGGCTTGGGGACTCGGTATCACACAACCAACAGCTGAGGAGAACGAGACAAGATACTACGAGGTAAGCCAGGAGAAAGCAAGGTATTCGCAGGAGAGCTTGTTTTGCTGCTAGCCCCTAAAATAGGGTACTTGCTTGTCACAAGGGGCAACAGCCGCGGGCTGGGTACCTTTGCTAGTAACTTTCAGTGGGCTGGTTTCGCTGTGACGAGCGAGAAGCTGCAGGCCGCGCTAAACCAAGTTCGACCTAGCTGGAGCCTTAGCGGGGAACAAGGACGGACACCCAAAAAAGCTCCAGCAATGAGGCAAGTGCAACCAGAAAACGAGACAATCGACCACGACGGGCACAGCCAGAGACGGAAGCCGCACTAACAGCAGTGCCTTCAGCTGCTGGCTGCCTCTCCAGGCGTGTAGCCGGGTAAGACTCCCTGGCCTCGAATGTCAACAAACGGAACGTCGGTGCAGCCAGGGCCCCACCGTTAGCAATACGAGTGCTTGGTGCGTTACAGGGACTTGCTCCCTGGCGGTCTCCCTTGCCGTCTCCCAGCAAAACGGGCCACGGGCCGTTGTGTTTTTAGAGCACAAAGTTTCTTGAATCTTGCGGAAGCCCCAATATTTCCCTATTTGTTTCGATGCTTTGGACCGCATTCCAGCCCAAAACAGGCTCTGATCGTAGCGCAGTTTCGCATCGCAGCGCAGCATTCCAGCCACTTTTCTGCATCGTCTTCCAGCCATCGCGGCCGCGAACTGCTCTGGACGACGCTGCATCTCCTGAACCCTACTTTGCATGCAGTCTGCGTTGAGTTTGTCGTTCAGTTCTTCACAAACCTGATCCTTCATTGCGTCAGCAGCAGCACCACTCCCCTTCGCTCCTTCCTCCCACATGCACGCCCCTGCCTCTTGCTCCTTCCCTTGCAGCAAAGTCCCCTCCTGCTTCTGGGCTCCCATTGGCCCGTCTGCAGCAGCAACGCCAACGCATCAGAAGGCAAAAAGATACATGCACCTAGTATTTTGCCTGAGGCCGCAGAAAAGAAGGATAGAAAAAAGAAAAAAAAAAGAAAAAAAGGCAGCAGAAAGAGGAAAGAGCGATGCCTTGCCTGCATCCTTCCTGTCCGGCGGTGCTTGCTTTTTGCTCGTCTTTTCTCTCCTTCGGCCTCTCCTGTTTTCCTTTCTCCTTACATAGTTTCGTGCCACTGCTCGCCTGTCGCCTCGCAGTCCACTAGCACGCCCCGAAACACTGCCCGCAGGCAGCCCACTGCCTGGCTGACCACTGGCTCGACCCATTTCCCGCTTTCGTCCATAGAGGCCGCCCCATCGCCAAATCAACAAAAGACTTTGTAGCCAGAGCAAATGAGCGATACCCACACAATTTCGCGCACGCCCCCGATTCTGACGATCCGCCTCGACCAGGCAACGGCACTACCCACTGACAGCAGCTCCTGCTACACTGTTCGTTTGTCTGCCCTGCTTCCTGTCCCTGTCGTTGACTTTCTGTCTCGTGCATCACACACTCGTACACACACCCGCATACACGCACCACACACACACACACACACACATCGTGGGGGCCCGCCATCTGACAGGTGCCTTCGTTCCTGTTCCTCTCTGCGTCAACACGTTTTTGCACTGTACGACGCCGTGTGCTCTCGGCCCTTTCGATTCTCAGTCTCTCCTTGTCTTGCCCTCATCTCATTGTCGCATTGCGCATTCCCCTCCTTCACAGGCAACCGCTCTCTCGGTCCGTCTTCCTCGACCTCCCCCCTGTCCTCTCGACCGACTGCTCTGCGTCCTCCTTCTCTGCTGACACCTTGGCCGGCCAGATAATCGCCTCCTAATACCTCACGATCGAGCCTGCCACCATTCGCCTCATGTCTCGTTAAGACAGCCCAGCCTTTTCCTTTTCTTTCCTTAATTCGCCCTCGTTCCCTCTCCCCGGCAGCTGCGGCCTCGATACGGGTTTGTTGGCCCATCGCCACAGCTACACGCAAGGGAACAAACAGCAGGAAAACGAGGCGTGCGCTTGCCGGATCCTGGCAGCCAATACCACACTGCCGCCGCCGCCTCCCTTTTCGCCCCTGTTCTGTGTGTCCTCTTGAGAGTTCGAGCCCGTCGCAGCTGCAGCCTGCCAGTTGTGCTCCTCCGTTCTGTCCTCGCCACGAGACGAGCCTGCCACAGCTGCAAGCAGCACGATGGGTGTTGACCTGAAGAAGAAAAAGGCCATCCCCCTTCCCGCTCCGACCGAGACCACCGAATCCACCACCACCACCACTACCACCAGCAGCACTGCGACCGACGCGGCGACCGATGTGTCCCGACCCAACGACGAAAAGTCCTCATACTCCCTCCCCGAGGACGGCACACCCGTGACCATCAAGACCCGCGGCCACAGCGCCAATCGCTCACAGACCTCCCTCCTCATTGAGTACTTTGAGGGCGGGAAAGGCACCGGCTCTGAAAGCCCAGTGGGCCGAAAGCCAAGCGTCCGTGTGCGCCTAAAGCCATCCGGCAGCGGCCGCAAGAACGACCGCATCATGATCTCAAAACCAAAGTCGACCTCCTCGTCGCACGGCCGCAAGACGTCGGCATCATACCGGTCTTCCAGCGGCCGTCACCACCACAAATCATCATCCTCAGCTGCCGCCGACAGAGCTACAGCCACCCGCGAGATCGACCTCTCCACGGGCGACGTGACCCATGGAGAAGGCGGCGAGGATGACAAGAGCATCAGCTCCTATGCATCGGCCACGGAGGAGTCTAATGTTTCAAGAAACCCAATAGTTGTCGAAATTGACCGAAGCGGCAGTGCCGGCAGCACCGGTATTGCCCCAGCCCCCCAGCGCAGTCGGGTGCGGCGACCAACCAGCCCATTGATCCCAACAGCCGCAACCAGCAGCCGGGGATCTGCCTCCTACGGACCTGGCACACAGTCCGAAATATCAGCCATACCAGCCGACAGCTTCCTCGACGGATCAAAATCCACCGGACGCAGCGAGAGCCCGGCGCGCCACTTTGCCGCGGCTGCTGCTGCCACCGCTGCTGCCGCAGCCGGGGCTGCCGCCGTGGAGCGGAATCGCGTACCCAGCGGCAGCAAGTCGCGCGGGATCATTGAGGAAAAGGAACGAGCTGTGTTCAAGTCGTCTTCGTCCAAGGACAAGGACCGGGGTTCGCGAGACCGAACTCGTGAGCGCGAGCGCGATCGTGATATTCGCGAGGGCAGCAGCAGTGTCAAGTCCAAGCGCCGATCCAGCGGCAGCCGGAATAGCAGCACCCATGGTATCGACAGAGACGACATCAGCTCGCCAACACATCGCCGCTCGAGCCGCCACCGCCCAAACGAGCCTGCGATATCTGGGCCCGATTCCAGCATTGTGTCTTCGGCCTTGTCCCCCAGCCATCGCTCCTATGACCAGTACTCGGTCCGCTCTGGCGCATCCAAGACGTCGTCCATCAACAACCCGAAGCTCCTCGAAACCGTCGAGGATGCAATTCGTCGGCTCATCCTGCCAGAGCTGAATGCCCTCAAGCGAGAGCACAGCCGCAAGGATCGCCGCGGATCCACAACATCCACAGCTACGGGTACATCCCTGTCACGGGATGATTATGCTGCTAGTGACCGCCGGAAATCAGGAACCAGCGATCGTGTACCCTCCTCGACGGGTGTATATTCCACAACAACAAAATCGCGGGAAATCCGTGACCGTGAAGGCAGGCATGACTTGGAAGGCAGCTTGTCTCCTGCTGGCGACTATGTTTATGAGTCTGGCGAGGACCAGCCCGCTGGCGTGGCAACAACGTCTCGGTCTCTTGGCGAGACTCCGACACGGAGCTCGGACAAACTGAAGACGACTGCAACCGCCGGCGCAGCTGGTATTGCCCTTGGTGGCCTGGCAGCCGCTGCCATGGCCGGTCGTAACGACCACAATGAGCGCAATGAGTCGCCGTTAAGCGCAAGAGAGCAGCGTCGCCGCCGTAGGGAAGGTGCTCGCGATCTGCTCGAGGGTCGTGTATCCAGCACGACAACGACAACCACACAGAACCCGCCCGACGTGTACGTCTCTGGGGCGCATGATGACGGTTCCACAGCACGTTCCTTCGAAGAGGATTCCGTCGTGGAGCGCGGCTTCCATCCCGAATCGGAGCCTTCCGACCTTCCATCTGACCTGAGCCCTGTGCACACATTTTCGGAGCACCAGCCACAACTCCACCAGGAGCAGCAGCAACGACGACTTGAGCCAGAGCCGAGCTACCTGCAACCGCCCATGCCTCTGATGAGCGAAATCAACTCGGATGTGACCAGAAGTTCAATTCTGTCAGCAGAGACCGACCGGCCTCGCTCAGCAAGCGAGGAGCTTCAAGCCACTCCCATTCACGAAGTTCCTCGAAGCATTCCATCAATCGGCTCAGGTCTGGGCTCTGCCAGCACGCCAACACCAACAACAACGCCTGCTGCCACACTGCAGGCTCTGGGAGCCCAGCATGCCAATATTTCCCATGGCGACCTTCGCGCCCTCCCACGCAAGGGTCTGTCTGCGGAATACCCCGAGGACGAGGATAGCTATGACGGCGAGGAGCTTGAGCATGAAGGAGACTACATCCAGCAAAGAGGACTCGACCCACAGCAGCAGCAACAGCAGCAATTCTCTGACCAGTATGGCCACGATGGTGTCGACGACGACTACGACGACGATTATGAGGATGAGATGGCCCAGTATGGTGCTCAGACATATGATGCCTATGGTCACCAGATCGTTCCAGCACCGCTAAAATATGTCCCATACCAGCCAGAGCACCGTGGTCTCAGTCCCATTCCTAGTGTGTCCGGCTACACCGAAGGCGGTGCAAGCGAACACCAAGGCTACCGCGATTCCATCCTGACTACGACAACTGGAGGCTCGTCGCCTGGCAAGTCACCCCGTCTCGAACGTAAGACGGCTGCTGCGTCGCCCAGCTCGATTCCCAGCAACATCATGGGCCGCGAGTTCGACCAAGATGGCAGCAGTGTTCACAGCTCCGATATGGCATACCGCGCTTCGACACACCTGACGGACGCCGACTTCCGTGCCGTCAATGGTGCTGCGGCAAATCCCAACTTTGTGCATACACCGATTGGAGTCGAGTCAGCCGTGGCATCATTGGTCGACAGCTCGGTCGCTGATGGCTCGGGCCTCACAGCCGACTCCAGTGTTGGAGGCTACGGACAACAGCAACAAAACAGCCGTTCTGTTGGCCAGATGGGTCCCTTGGAAGAGGAGCTGTCCCACGGGCAGATCACTCCAACGAGGACTCCAACAAGGCACTACTCTGCCGAACCCCAGCAGCGTGGCCTCACCAGCGATGATGTCTTCAGCGAAGGACACAGCAGCAGAGAGGTGGGCAACCGTGACATGTCTGGTGGCTCGCCGACTACCACCCGGACTAACCCCTCCGAGTTCGCTGGCGAGTATGAAATCGACCAGTACGGCCGCAAGGTCCGTCGCAGCTCGCCGACCGCGTCGGAGGCCGCTGCTATTACAGCTGGTGCCGTCGGCCTGGCCATCCAAGCCGCCCGTGACCGGAACCAGCAGCCTGGCCAGACGAAGACTCTGGAGACACGGGAAATCTCAGGCGCCCCCCCTGCCACCGAGGAGTGGGTGCCTGCTGGTGTCCAGCGCAATAAGTCGTTCAAAGAACGCACGCTTGACGGCCGCCAGCCTGCCAACACACCCACGCACAGCATCGACCGCCTCGACGAGTATGGTAGCCCGGCCCTGGGAGCTAGTGGACTCCCCGATCTTTCCAACCCCATGCCCGAAATTGGATTTGGATACCAAGACGACGACCTCGAAACAAACCCCTCTGTGGTGCACAACCGGGATGTTGGCTTCGATAAGGACGACTGGCGGTCAGCTGACCGCACTCCGACACAAGAGCACCCTAAGAACGCTTCACATGGCTTTGGCCCTGTTACTGGTGCGGCCGCCGGTGCAGCTGCAGCCGCAGCATTCGCATCGTCGCAGCACAGCCGCCAACCCAGCCAGGAGCGCGAAGAAGAATGGCAGCGGTCATCTGACGAACGCAAGCGCGACACCCTCATCACGAACCCTTACGAAGGAACCAGCCCGGTCGTGAACGAGAGCCTCATCAAGAACGCTCTGCCGGGTGCTCCCCCTGGTGCGCCGGTTGGTGCGGCTGCTGCTTACGGCGCTGCTGCCGAGTACACCTCACGGAGCCCGATGGGCAACCGATACGACGAGGGATACATTTCCCAGGGCCCCGGCAAGTCTCCGGACATGACGGGTGCCGCCAAGGGCAAGGGCATTGACTTTGTCGAGCCGCTCCCGACTGGGTATGGTGGTCAGGAAGACCCATTCTACAACAACTCCCAGGCACGCCACTTCAGCGGCCTCTCACAGGGCATGCCCACTCCGCTGTACGACGCGGCTACCGGTGCCGGCATTGACCGCATTGAGAATAAGGACATCATTGCCCTCATGCAACATGTGCGTATTTTTTTCCTTTTTTGGCCCTTCGCCATTTTTCCCCCCTTCTGTACTTTGTGCATGCTAATCCATACTAACCTTGTACAGCTTATGGTCCGCGATGCCCAGAGAAGTGCCCGCGACACAGAGATCCTCGTCACGCTTGTACGCTCGGCTGCCGAAATGCGCACGTCGTTCGAGAACGTACGGTCGATGCTTGCTACGCATGAAAAGAGCATGTCCAACGACTTCTCAAAGAAACTGGCGGACAGCGAGGATGCCATCATTACCGAGGTTCTGGAAGGAACCGAGAAGTCCATCCGCACTCTTGGTGGACCACGACCACTCCCGGGCAGCGGCTCTCGCTCGCTGGCCGCCGGTGGATCCCAGGCCGACATGGACGACTACCCAGCCAAGCGCCAGAACATTTTCCGCCGTGCACTGAAATCGCTCAACGCCAAAGGCAACACAGACCTGGGCCGGATCGAAGACATGCTTAACCAGCTGCTAATCCAGGTCGACATGCTCAAGGCACAGTCGGCTGGTGGTCCCGGCGATCGTGCCCTGAGCGCCAGCGGAAGCACAAGCGGCGGCCATGGCCCATCTCCCTATGAGGGTTTGATTGAGGGCCACCTTTCATCGTTTGACCAGGATCGCGGTTACGAACCAGAAGGTCGGGCCGGTACATCCACGGCCAGCCATGGCAGCCAATCTGGATTCCTGTCTGTCAACTCGCGTGGCGGTCCGTCGACATCTGCAAAGCTCAGCGATTATGACCGGAAATTCACCGGCAACCGCATCAGCACGGTTGTCGAGGCCAATGAGGACGACCTTCAGTATACACACCAGGGCGGTGGCGGCGGCATTAGCATGACGTCGCCGAGGGCAACGTCGTCTGGCAACCTGCAGTATGATAACAGCGCCTCAGTTCCTCGCATGACCTCGGCTATCCTGTCTACGACGCCCGACCCGCATACCCAGCTCATCCAGGAGCAGCAGCAGCAGCAGCAGCAGCAGCAGCAACGGCAGCTGTCTGACCCGCAGCTTCTGAGCCCCGTCCAGTCGATCCATCAGCAGGCAATCAACAGTGCCGAGAACACGCCGAAAACTGACAAGGGCAAGAGACACAAGTCTGGTGGCTCGAACAGCTGGCTGCCCAAAATCTCCAGGTGGTCTGAGACCACGACTTCAAGCGTCGGACGCGTGTTCCGAAGCAGCCGTGACTCTAAGCGGGACGAGTTGGGCTACCACAGCGGACCTCCGTCCCGTTCTGGGTCGGATCTGGGTGATGATTACGGATACGAACCAGAAGGCGGCGACAAGCTGCACTCGGGTTTCTCGGAGACTGATCTCCACCGCAGTGAGTATTATGGCTCTCCCCAGCATGACGCCGTTCATGGCGGCTTCCACGTGGGACAAGGAAGCGCTGAGGCGGTGGATCGTCCGAATCCCAGCACTTACATGACGCCGGAAGATCCCAAGTACCACGCGCACCGCGACTCGCTGAACCTGCAGCACCCGCAGCCACGCTCGGGGCAGCCGTTCAAGGCGACGCTTGAGTCGCGTGCGGCCGACTTCGACTCGCCCACGAGCCCGCGGTCGGCCGACTGGGCTGGATCGGCAACGTCTCTGCACCGACTGCCTGGCCAAAATACCAACCGGTACAGCGACCAGTCTGGCGTGACAAACTCGTCGGCCGCGGCAGCCAATGCCGCTGCCCGGGAAGCTCAGCGCCAGTACTGGGCCGCTTCGCCAGCAAGTGGCAAGCAGTCGCCGCAGGTTGCTCCTCCCCGTCCCCCCAAGGAGCCGCTCCTCGAAGGTGACCAGCTCGCAGACGTAGCACAGGACTCCCGTTCGGTGCATACGCCTTCGCGATCCCGCCTGACCAAGCCGGCACCCAAGTCGAGCCCTCTGCCGTTCCACAGCGTGGAGAGCGGCTATGGCACAGCCACGAATGTGCCGACGAGCTACACGGGTAGCCCGCGCCTGGAGAACCGCAACCTGAGCGGTGCCCTGGCTGTGCCGAACCGGCGGCCTAGTGGGCCCCGGGCCATGACGCCGAAGAGCGAGAAGAGCGTCCGTAGCTTCACAGAGGAAGATGCCGTGAGCCCGGCTACGGATGCGCGGAGACGGAAGAGAGGTAAGCAAACGTGACAAGAGTGATGTAGTCACAAAACGTTGAACATCCTGCTAACAACTTTGGTACAGATACTTTTGGCACCATTGCCTCGCAAGAGAGCGATGCCTACTGAGAGATACATTCTTGACCTTGTTTTGATATGATGTCATTTGATGTTGAAAGTTTCATGTTCTTTGTTTTTATTCGTTTTAATCTGGCTTTTTTTTTTTACGATTCCTACGCTTGCCCAAGGGGACTTGCTGGATAGGCCCTCTTGGAAAAGTGGAGGGAATGAAATGGGGAGGAAGGAAAGGTGCATTGGGTAATTGAGAGTGTGTTGCTTTTTGCCTTTTCACTTATCTCATTAGACTTTTATTTTTCTCGGCCCTGTCTATTTTAAATGCTCGACGCATCTCATTGATGGGCGATCCTGGGGGTTTCAAGTGAGACAGAAAAAAATGGGACGACAAAAAGGGGAAGCAAAGACGAGACGATAAAGGGGGACAAAATGAAGAGAGAGAGAGAGAGAAACAAAAGGCAAAGGGAAAACTGGGGAAACGAAAAGGAAGAAAGACGAAGAAACGACTGTTTTTTGTGGCCTCCTACCTACCCATCACGCACCCGTCCTCTTCGACATTTGACGACTTTACGACTTTCTCGTTTTCATTTTATATTTCGGATGACCAAAAAGCCACACACCCTGAATAGCGCTCTGAAAGTCTTTTATGTTTTGCTCGTTTCGAATTAATTTCTTGTCTCGATTTTTCTTTTATTTGTTTGTTTTTGCATTTTCTTTACAGGAATAATATGGCTAGATATGCAAATTATCACACACGTCGCCTTGTTTTGTTCAAGAGAGGATCCAGATCCGTTCCCGCTTAGCTACTTTAATCTCAGCCCTTCATGAATTTTCACGAAAACGTGGCAACCCCATTGCGTGTGATAGAATAGTCTTGTTTCTACCAAGCATTAGCTTTATCTTTAAAACAACAGGCTTCCCAATCAACAAAGACTACCGTGCAACGAGACAACGAAACACTCGGACTCCACTGATACACAACTAACTGTGCTTTGCCCAAAAAGGAGCACGGGCGTAATTTACAATTTTTATTCTTACTTCTGATTTTGTATACATGTTTGTCTGTCCTCTCTTTCGGCCACGGCCAATAATTGCGCCAAGTGCTGAGGCCTGAACCGTCTTATTTTCCCTCGTCAGCAGCAATTTCTTGAAACGCAGTAAGCCTAGAAGGAATGATCACCAGGTCACGCATAACGGCTCGCATAATGAACCAGTGCACCTAATATGCCACGTACAAAGGCCGTCTTACCAGTGGTCAGCGTCAGTCGTGCCTGGATACATATGGTCCACGGACGGCCCAGATAACAGGTCCCCATGCCACGTATCTGCTGGTGCTACTGCCTAGGCCAGGACCCTCTCACAGCCTTGCTTACATTGAGAGTGAGAGAGGTACAGGAAATGCCCCTCTGCCCCTCCCCTTCTTTGTGACTGCCAAATTACATCTTTTCTCTTGAAACAATCGGCGATAGTAAGTCCGCTCAGTGCATCCCCATTTTAAAAGGGCAGCTTGCGCCAAAACGCAAGATATTGCAAGCAGCACCCCCCATTCAAATCCAATACAGAGCCTGCTTTCGCAAAAATGGCTGCCTCTCGACATGTTTCAGCTGCCGACGAGACCCAGCTGGCCAAGATGATGGCAGAGTTTGCCGAGATGCATTGTGGTTTTGGGCCAGAGGGCACCCACGACGAGCTTCCCAGTAAGTTTACTGACATATCGCGTCTGCATTTCCCAGCGTGCTTTGGCAGTTTCAACGAAAAGAGGCTCATGCGTCGCGTAAACAGAACTGGTATCGGAATCGGATTCAGCCTCACCCATCTCCTTCCGGGAACGACTGCAGACCCTCCTGACGCCATGCGTCCAGGACCACATTGCTCCTCGGCCACAACGGGTCTTGGTGTACGACAGTAAGGCTTACCGCCGTTGGCTCCTGAGCGCTCGCGACCCTCATGTCAAGCAAGACGACGATATCCAAAGCCGTCTTCTGTGCATGTACGGTCCTCCCGGAAGCGGCAAGTCTGTCATGGCAAAGATGGTTGCAGAATGTCTTGAACAGCAAGGGTGGATCGCATGCTTCTTCTCCTTTTGCGCCATGGACGAGAGTAAGCGCACAATGATCCATCTTCTGTCGACGATTCTATTCCAGTTGCTCCAACAGTTGGAAGACCGGGGGATGGGAGTAGCATCCGAACAATCACCCTGGAAGGAGGCATACGAGGCATTGCAGGGCAGCGACGGTGGACACGGCGTGACTATTGGAAAGCAAGGCCTCGCCCGTGCTCTCAACATGGCGCTCTCTCTGAGGGGCACGGAGGAACCCTCTCCGGTCTATATAATCATCGACGGGATCAACGAGGCGGATGCTCCATGGACCAGCACAGATGGCAGTGCCTATCACGACACCATCACAGACTTGCTGGGAGGGCACCCCTGCTTGGCTGTGATGCTCAGCGGCCGCCAGTCCTTGTTGCCGGATGTGCAACACGAGGTGGAGATGACCATATCAAGCCTCAAGAATAGCTTCGCAGACCTTGTAGAAAAAGAGATCGACGACAGCTCTGCCTTGGCCAGTCAGACTCCAGAGGTCCGGCAAAAAATCTGGAAGGCTATTTTATCCCACGTCGAGACGGTACCAGCTTCAGCCACCTTTCTCTGGGTGTCCTTGGTTTTCAAACAGCTGAACCAACTGGATCCCTCCTCTCCGTTATTTCACCGCCAGCTGAATGAAGCTCTGGAATCTCTTCCCCAGGACCTGGATGCTGCATACAGCAATCTCTTTTCTGGCTTGACACGTCGTCTGGGAGGACAGCCCGGGCAGCCTTCAGAAGCCATGCGCAGAGCACACGACCTACTGTCGATCATTATCCATGCCGTCCGCCCATTGACCGTGGATGAGCTTTGCCATGCCTATGCAGCACGCATATATTCTTCGTCGTCCGAGTCTGTGCGCGCCGATCCGGGGAGTGACAATGATGCGCCTTCTCTCACAACACTTCAGAATCTCTTGGTTGCAAAGAAGGATATTGTCGACGTCTGCGGTGACTTTGTCACGATCGGTATCAATGGCTGCGTCTATCTCACGCATATCAGTGTCGCTGAGTTTCTCACAAGGCCACGGAAGCAGTGGCCAGACGCTGACGACCAAATTCTCTTCTATTGGGAGGATGCAGAACACGGGCAAGACGCTATGGCATCCACATGCCTGGCATATCTGAATATGGTGGATTTCGGATATCCTCTTAGTGACGAGGAAAATGCTCACGCTGCCTTGGTGGCTCGGCATCCATTTTTTCCGTATGCCGCAACTGGCTTTGCGCAGCATGCTTCGAACTCGCGAGGGAGACTCATATCTCCCTCGGCAGTCTCCTCGTCCTTCACAGCGGGCCTGGCTCCACGTATTCGCGGCTTTGTTGCTTCACAGAAAGCCTGTGGCTGGCTGGAATTCATCGTGCGGAAGTTGGTTGCGGATATAGACCAGCCGGAAGTCATTGCTGTGTCAGACAGCCTCCAGGATATCGTCGACAAAGCCCACAACCGACAACCCGGTGTTATTCTAGAGAGGATACGCAAGGAAGACCATCGACGCGGAGAAGTTTTTGGCCAAAGCTCGCCCAGAAGTGTGTCGTGGAAGTTCATTCTATTTTGGGCTGAAATCATATTGGACGATAAATCCGATCCTTTGCAAGACAACATGGACGGTCCTGCAGCTTGTGATTATCGGGTCCAAGATTCATTGTTGGCAGATGAAACTGCCCGCATAGGAGCAGAGCTTTCAAAGACAAGAGGGCAGAGGAAGCTGCAAACTATGATGGAGCCCTCCGAGCTGCCTTCGCGACCCGGCCGAATTGCTGAGAAGACTACCTTGGACATTGCCGTCACCGAAGATGGCACTGGTGCACAGGGCATGTCTTCGGTTTCTCAGCACCGCATGATCCGGAGCCTTGGGCCTGTGGCAGCGAGCCTGGCCTCCAACCGTGCCGTCAAAGCTATGGCATCTTCCGCACGCGCATTGCAGGGCCTTGCTGGAAACACGAGGGCGCTCTTCCAATTTTCGCCGGATGCTCTGATCCAGAATCGGAGTGCAATTTTCCTGCGTACTCTCGTAGCCATGGCACGGCCCCTGCCGGTGATGGCAAGCTTGTCCATGGGTATGACATACCACGCGGCGACCCGGTTCGAAGAAGCCCTGGTGTTCTACCAAGTGGCATTGGAAAAGCAGGTGGGACAGGTCGGAATTGTCCACGCTTTCGCCCTGTACTCGGCAAGTCTCTGCATGGACTGGGACGATATAGAGATCAAGGAAAGGAGCATGCAGAAGGCTGCTGCGATGCTAGAGAAGCTCCCCAAGACGCCGCAGCACTCTCTGCTGCACTGGTTTGTCACAGTGCGCAGAGTGCATATCTTTGGCGATTTGGTGTCTCGCCGAGTGGAGGCCTACACCGTTCTGAAGGAGCTGGAGAAAGAGGTAGCCGCGTACCTGGGAGAAGCACTGCCAGGCTCAAAGGCGTCGCCGTCCTTGGGGTCATTGCGGCTCTCGCCGTTCAAGCGCTACCTCTTCCAGAGCAGCATTTGGCGTGGCCAGATGAGTATGCTATGGAACGACATTGCAGAAGCCTACGCACTTGGCTCCTACCAAGAGGACGCGGAGAGGCTGTATCGGCATAGCATTGAGTACTGCAAGCAGTCGAAGCCGCCGCGAGGCGCAGTGGCGCGGTCGCTGGCCACGGCCGAGAAGAAGCTGAGGCGTATAAAGACCTGCCACTGCATGGAATGTTTCGTGAATGGTGCGGGTTTCTGCGAGCGAGCGGAAACTGAGGAGTGATGGGATTTTGCAACTTGTTCAGATCATGCGTGGGCTGTTGCATGGAAATGTTTGGGTTCC
Organism: Raffaelea albimanens; assembly: GCA_002778245.1. Lineage (NCBI taxonomy): Eukaryota > Fungi > Ascomycota > Sordariomycetes > Ophiostomatales > Ophiostomataceae > Raffaelea > Raffaelea albimanens. Next base: position 3,070,609 of record PCDJ01000001.1, read on the forward strand.
TGGTTTCTGGTGTTTTTTGAGGCCTCAATTTAGTGTTTTAAGATTTTGTCTACTCCTTTTTTTTCCTGGTCTCTAGACATAGTCTAGCAATTTCCGTATCAAGAAAGAGCTACTCTGAGGATCGTGCCTTCCTTGTTTATTTTCTAGGAGAACAATATTACAAATAGAACTCAATGGAAAATGAGTCAGGAAAGAAATGAGAGCAAAAAGGAAAAAAGTGTCACGAGGCAACACTTTTGCAAAGGCAAAACATGGCTTGCCATACGGCCGGCGGCTGCCGCCTACGAGTAAGTGCCAAAAGCTCTGGAGGTGTAAGACGGTGTGCACCTATGCCGCTGCGAGCCGCCAAGAGCTTATTCCACTCGTACAGCTGAGAGCTCCATGCCAGAGTTGCAACCCGTGACTGGGAGGAGAAAGTTCTTACAGAGTTTAAAAAGTGAAAAATTGAAAAGTTTTTTTCCCCAAAAATTGCCCATGGCTTGGGTCATTTGGCCAGAAATTTCCATAGCGGAGTTGCGTGTCCACATGGTCGGCATTAGCTGGGAAAATCTTTTTTTGGGCGTCTCCATTTGCCATTTTGCGGGGAAGCCCTGCAGGCTAGAGAGCACGGGAAAGGTTCTGGACAGCACCGGCCAGGGGGGTGTTCTTTTCGTGCGTGGAATTTTTTATTTTTATTTTTACACGGTATCCATTCATGACTACACGTCTGTCTTTGAAAGAACGGAGAAGAACGAGGAGTATTCACAAGGTGGTCACTTGGCCAACATCACGAGGTGCGGCTTGGCTGGAATATTGGATATTTGCAATTGCATTTGATCAAGAGGGGTAGCAAGACGAAAAAAGGAGTGAGGAGAGAGCGTGCATGGGCCAGGAATGGAAGGCGCTGGACTGGTTCTGTCGCGCAAGGTTCGGCTAGAATGGAATCATCGTGAAGTTTGCAGGAGGTAAAAGTACAGTGCAAGTCCAGCTGACTAAGTTGTTGGCAGTTGCTGGGCTGTTTACTTGTACATACTCGTAGTACTCCGTACTTTGTAGTACCAAAACCACTACTACGGTGTACTCTACATACTCCGTAGTACAGCAAAAGAGAGCTCTTTCGTCATTCACCTTGCCGTCTGCGTAATCATGATATTTGACACATCCCAAACACAGCTTCCTCGGCCGCCAAATCTCGATCACGTCTGGCTTGTCTCACATGGGTGCAGATGGAACAATCGATGGCCCTGGATGGAAGGAAGAAATTGCTCAGCGCGAACCAGGAATGACAAGACTGGCAGGGCATTGGCAAACTGGAGGAAGTGGAAACGGCGGAATGGCGAAATAGCCAAAGCGAAACGCAAAGAAGGAAGGCGTTACGCATCGTGACTTCCCAAAATTCTTTCTGCAGCAACGGCATTGACGAATACAGCAGCAAAGAGGGGTGACCCGCAATCCATTACCAAAATATTAGGTACGAGAAACCCACCAGCGGCCACAGGACAGCTCCAAACACCACAGCCGGCCACGACGGCGGGCCTCGTGATGCACTAGCCCCGGTCGATTTGGTAACAGTATGCTAATGAGTACTCTGTACCCAGGTACTTGCGGTGGAGTCTGCTCACCGTGTAGGGGCGAATGGCCGTGGGTGAGCAGGCCGCGTGATGGCCCAGTATTCGGGGGCTGGCTGTTCAGTACAGCGATGTTTTGCCCCTGTGGCTGCCTTTCCAGCGGCCTCTCCAGCTGGCCAGCCCCGCTGTACCCGTGACCTCCAAGGCCAGGCGTGGCCCTGAAAATTTTTATTCTGTTTTATTTTTGAATTAAATTAATTCTACTTCTCCTCAGTACCACTGGGCGTTGCTCAGCCTTTTGCCGCCGCTTTGCGCAAGCCCGCCAGGGACACACGCAGTTTTGGCCTACGATGTTGCCATTGGGGAAAGCAATAACGGCAGCTCCCAGACGCCGGGGGGCGTGTGTGAAAACAGCCACGGTCACACACACCATTTTGTCACTTTCTCAGCCATTTTGTATGGGCGTGGACCTGCCCTGGTTGGGCATGGGGTTAGGTCAGAGGGGGGGGGTGTATAATTTACCCAAACTTTACTCAAGACTTACACCACCGGTTGCGTGTGTGTGACTCTTTTTTTTTTCGTCGTGTTGGACATGGACAAAGTTCTCCTGGTCTTCCGCGGTCCAGCTATAATAACCTGGCTGGTCCAGTCTTGTTGATTGTCGTCAATCTTTTGATATTCAGAATCAAAGCAGTCCATCACCAAGAGCTTTCCACGAGCCTCACTTACAGCCTCACTCACAAGAGCACCATCCACTGAGCACCGCCTGCATCACATACTCTCTTACAACACCGCCTAATCAATACCTCCCTCTCACATCCAAAATGCCGTTCACCGTCACCGAACCACACCCAACCGTCCGCGCCCACGCCTATACGCACTCTGGCCGCGGCGGCGCTGGCAACACCTTCCGTGCCCCCGTCACGACCCCGGCCACCGGCGTGCCCACCCTGGCCAAGATCCCCTCCGCCAGCTCTGCATCCACCGCCCACACCTCTACCCGCTTCTACGCCGGCCGCGGCGGTGCTGGCAATGCCCACCCCGTCTCTGAGCGCCGCGAGCTGTCTCTCGACGACGAGTACGCCCACGCCGCCGCCGTCGCCAAGAAGGCCACTGCCGGCCACGTCGGCCGCGGTGGTGCCGGCAACGTCTTCTTCTCCGGCTTCAAGTCGTCGTCTCCGGCAAAGTCGTTCTCCTCCAACCGCAAAGCCAGCGATGCCAGCTCGGCATCCAGCGACAGCGTCAACTCCACCGAGAGCCGCAAGAGCGGTTTCTGGGGACGGATGCACCGCTGAGAGTGACTGATCAAGCTTGATCTGCTCTTTTTTCTGCATCTAACGACTTGACACTCTACGCGACACGAACCGGAAAGGAAAAGTTTTTTTTTTTGATTTTTATTTGAAAGGGTTTCTGGGGATTTTAATATTTCTTTTCTACTTTACATGGCGAACTCGGAAACAAAAAAGTTCCTCGTTGTATCACCCCCTGGCTGGCATGACTCCAGGGAAGGAGGGCAAAAAACACAATAGCATCTGAGCGGACCGGCGTTTTACATTTTTGTTGTCTTTTGTTTTTTATTTTTATTTGCTCACAGCATTCTCACTACGAGACGGAAAAGTTTGGGATGCCGTTTTTACCACAAAACAAATGATACCCACCACTACTTTCCGTAGCACTTTACCATAATAATACTACCACCACAAGAAGCCTGGCAAAAAATAGCCATGGTATTCACAACACACAATCATTGTCTTACTCATGCAAACACGTGAAATGGCTTTACTGATTTATTGTTACTTGATTCATTACATCACAAGTACTTGGCAACACTTATGCAATATTCTCAGTCATCAACTGGCACCAGACATGTCTAAAGTTCTTTGTGGCATTTAGCTATGTGATATAACAAAATAAAATAGGCTGGGTTGGCCCCCATTTTAGATAAACCAAAAGGGTATCATGTGTGTGTTATTGTTCGTTTTTGTGTGTTGTTGATGGGATGGTATGTTGTTGTGATGCACGCTCCATGCTGCTCAAATATATTCTCTCCAAGAAGTAATAATTCCCGTCTTCCAAACGTCTCCTGCTTGGAGACACCTCTTCGTGAGCCACCTTCGACCCTCACCCGCGGCCTCCATTCCAGTCTCGGTCGAACCTTTGACCGTTCGGAGACACGATTCCCTTCCTCCCACTCTTAAGAAAGTCGTAGCAACCCAAAACCCCCCAGAATTGCGACCCATTACCGCTCTCTCACTTCCATCGTCGTAGATCAGGTAAACTTGGTGTGGATAATGTCGGGATTCTCGTGCCAGTCGTCGATGCCCACCCACATCTAGATAGTTAGTACACAGTCAGCAAAACACCGAGAATACCGACGACCAAACATTTCTAGTCTTTTCTTACCTTTCGGAATGTGCTCAGTCCGGCCAGAATACTGCCTCCAATCCATGTCGTGTACTTTCGTTCTGGCGGCGCAAAGATCTTGATCCGCATATCCTTGACCGCAATCTTGCGGACCTCGTACAGCAACCGGTCGCCAAAGCCCTTGGTCAGCGTCGTGCCGCCCGACAGAACAATGTTAGAGTACAGTGACTTCCGCAGGTCCAGGTCTGTCCGCACAATCGCGTCCACCACCATCTGGTGCACGCCGGGGTATTCGAGGCCGATGATTTCTGGGTCGAACAGGATCTCTGGTGCGCGGAACCGTTCGGGGCCGACCTGGGAGAGTTAGAGAATAATACGTTTTAGAAATATTAGGGAAATGCCAAGATACCGGGGCGGCGGCGGCATACCTTTAGCTTGTTACCGTCTGGCAGGACGAATTCTGCCAGCTTCTTGGGATCCGTCTTGGCCGTCATAAAGTCCTTTTCCTCTTTCCGCGGGTCAATCGCAATATAGCTCGTCGCCTCCTTGATGTGCCGCACCACCTCCTTCTCGGCGCTCGTGTGGAAGACGTAGCCGCTCTTGCGCAGCAGCGTCTGCAGGTACTCTGTCACGTCCCGCCCGGCCACGTCGATCCGCTGGATCGAGTTGGTAATCGCGAACCCCTCGTACACCGGCACCGCATGGCTCACGCCGTCGCCCGCGTCCAGCACAATGCCCGTCGTCCGCCCGCTCGCGTACAGCGACAGCACCGCCTGTATCGACGTGTACAGCGCAGGCACGTTGAACGTCTCAAACAGGATCTGGGCCGCCGTGTCGCGGTTGCTGCGCGGGTTCAGCGGCGGCTCTGTCAGCAGCACGGGGTGCTCCTCGCTCAGCACTTTCAGCCCTTCCTGGTAGATGTAGTCCCAGATCTTCTCCATGTCGTCCCAGTCGGTCACAATGCCGTGCTCCAGCGGGTAGTTGATCTTGAGCAGGCCGCGCAGGTCCGTCGATGCCTTGGGGCCGACGAACCAGTCGCCCTCGAGCGCGCCGGCGAGCACGCGCAAGTGCTTCGGCCGGCCGACAAACGACGGGAAGAAGCACTTGGGCAGGTCCTCGCCGGCAAAGCCTGCCCGGATCGTGCCGGACCCATTGTCAATGACAATGGGGTTGTTGTGTAGGCTCTCCGCCATGGCTGCGAGAGGTGTGTGTGTGTGGTTTCGCGGGGGGTGGTGGTGGTAGGAAGGTGTGGATGAAATATCGGCTCCTGCTATAACAGCGGCATACGGGGGACGTACGTCGGCACACACAAGACAAGATTATGGTAAACGGTACGCGAGCCCGTGGTGGTGGTCGTCGGCCGTATCCTCCTAGCTGCTCCGACAATCGGTAACGTTCGCAAGGGATCTCAGGGGGGGGAACCTCGTCGTGGTCGTCGTCAAAAGCGTGTCCTGCCTGCTAGCCTCAACGGCCACAGGGCATGTTCTCCGTATGGGGCGGCAGATAGGGAAATGTGGGAAATTCGTGCAAAGTTGAGCAAGACTTAGGGTAGTGTCGCCGGGTGTCACCAAAGTGATGTTTCGCCGTTGAATTGCCGTTTTCCCAGCAAGAAAAGGAGAGCTTCACCGTCCGTTTTTTCTGTTGCAGTCAAGACACGGACGCGCCTAAGGGTGGACGTGCCTGTTTCTAGTCCACATCTGGCCTAGCGTGTCTTGCGGGAAGTTTGGTGCACGGACCTGTCAACACATTGTGGCGCAGACTGTGGCTTGCCTCTCACACGATGCATCAGGCCATGAGTTGGTGATCGCTCAGAAAAGCCTGAAGCTCTGGCCTCTAAAACTGCAGTGTGCCCTACAGTGCCGTGCTGAAAGCACACAATGCCTGCATGTACTTTGTACCACTTAGTCAGCAACCAGGTGGTCCGATCGGTTTCCAGCCCTTCATCTGGGCAGTCTAGAGCCATGGCCTATTATATCGTGGTCTAGATGCCTCTTTGGCGATGCCGGTGCTATTTTTGTTTTCGGCATTGTTCGTGCAATACTTTAAACCGGAGATTTTGTCCCTGGCGGGTGAAGCCGTTTTGAGGGGGGGAGACTGGGTAAGGTCAGCTTCGTGGCCACGGCCCGTGATGTTCAGGGATGATGCCAGGCGGCCCAAATAAGACGGCACATCGACAGATCCGCCAGATTGGCCGCAGATTCTTAATTTGGGAATTTCTGTTCCCTGGGAAGGATTTGCCGCGCTGTCTGCCATCACTTTTGCTGATGATTTGAGGTTTCACAACAGATACGATATTATCGACGTCTGGATGATTTCACGATGCAGAGCGATGGTAATGATTTGATCGTTTTCAATTATGTCCCCCAGAGGGAGACTGGAAATATGTACTAAGAAATAAGAATCTAAAGCCACGGCTATAAAGGATTTGCCCTTGGTACAAAACCTGCCGCAAAAACGCCTCGATCCAATTTATACTGGTAAGAGTATCATCCTGTGTCCAAACGACGAAAAACAACAAGAAACGCCAAAATATGTTCCCAGTGCTGAAGAAATATCAAAAAGAAGGTTTCGCTCGAATTGTTGGTTTTGTTTTCGAGTCAAATGCTTAGTGCATGTGGCCGTCGAAGGCCTGGGCAGCCAGGTACGGCCAGCCCAGGATGAAGCCAAAGGTTGGGACGTAGCTGTGAGAGAGGAAGAGTCAGCAACAAGACCATAACATGCTGACCAAGTATACTCAAAAGCACCGGTGATAACTTACATAGCAAGGCTCTTGCCGGTGCGCTTCAGCAGCTTGCCGTAGTCTGGAGACTGGGCCTCGGAGGTGACAGGCAACCGCTGGAAGGCATGGGGCTCAAAGGAGCGAGCAAAGCTGCGCATCGACCGCATGACGGAGAATTGGCGCTGGCCAGCGGCGCGGAATGCGGCAGAGCGCATGGCAGCACGAGCAATGACGGGAGACATTGTGAAGGTTGTGTGTGTGTGAGGCGGGAGACCTTGTGTGATGGTAGAAGAGATATGTTGTGGAATATCAGAGAGGCACTGAGAAGTGATTGGCCAGGTGAAGATGAGATCTAGTGATTGGTGATGCAGTACGACAAGAACAGGAACAGGAGATGGGAGGACAAGAGCCTCTTTATAACGACACGGGCTCCGGCTGGGAGGGGGTAAGGGGTGTGGGTGGCTGCCTTGATCTGAGAACTGAGGAGAAACCGCTTGGCTCCGAGACAGCTTAGTTGCTGCTGTCACTCATACCTCAGGACACGCTTTGTCCAGGTCCTTTGTGCTAGCCTTGCTGACCGTTTGTCCAGATCCCTCAGAGTGGCTCGATCTCACGCCTAAGAGCCGGGTCCGGCTTTTGCTCGTCGCCTAGGGGGCATCAAAAGGAGAATGGTGTTGGCTACGGCACAGACGGCCAAGGGGCTCTACGATTGGGCAGCAGGCGCACGACGGGTCTGGGTACGTCATGGGGATCCCGGCGCAGGCAATCCAAAGCGCAGACACCAGACGGAAACACGATAACGCACGAAAACAGCGAGGAAGCTGGGCCTGGCGACCACAGGGCCGGGCTGGGGGCATCATGCCATTTCGCAGGGGAAACGTGAGATATGAGGGCGAAAAGAGGGGGGCCACGAGAAGGGCCAAAAAATTATGCGCGCCAACGGGCCAAAAGCGCTGGAAGGTGACAGAAAGTATGGGCGCAAGGAGCCGGAAGGGGGAAATGACAGGCGCAGCGCCAGGGCGAAGGGCCCAGGGCATCGGTGCCGTGCGCAGACATCGAACGGCTGCCATTTCCGGCCCCCGATGGGCGGTGGCCATTACGCTTTTCAGCGGGTGCTGGTCGTCGGGTGGGATGATCTGGGGTGGCTTTGGGAGCGCTGTGGTTCCACCTTCCGCCCCAGATGGCATGATCCACGGCCAGGTGGTCGGCTTTTTTTTTAATTTGCTTGCTTTTTTATGCTATTTTTGCGCCTATAATCATCACCAGCCAGCGGGTGCGGCCGGCCAGTCCAGTTGGTTGGAATGATAAGTCGCCCCTCCTAATTTGCCCGCTGCCATTGGCCGGGGGCTCACCAAGCGTCTCCACAGCAGAATCTACTCGTATTGGCCTAGACTGCTCAGCGACTGGCCGTTGACTGACACGGACGGGCCAGTTCACGTGTGGGAAGGAGCGACTGAGCAGAAACAAGAAATGTCGGCTTGGCTGTGACGGATTTGCGTTTACCCCATTTCCTCCTATTTGGATGCTCATCTTCGATCATGCACAATGACTTCATCACCGGTCAGTTGCTCTACAAGCGTAGGGGCACAGCAACGTCAAATGCCCGACTGGTGGCAACCTCTGCCTGGCGAAATGGTTGCGAGTACGACAATGCAACGAGCTTCCTGAACTTTCTGCTGTTTGCGAGGTTGTCGTCCAAATCCGAGGCTGCATTGGAGCTGACGGCGACGAGGTCCGACTGACCGGCGCTGAGAAAGGGTTACGCCAGGCAGAGAAGATGGCTGGCACTTGGCGGCGCTGGCCAGGCTGAGCAAGGCTTCCCGCTGATTCGCTCCTGCGGACTGTCAAATTCGAGCTCAGCTAAGGTAAGCCATCATCAACGTGAATTTTTTCGACCAACCTCTCCGGCAACGACTTGCTCGGCATCGACGCCGAACGAACGACAATGCGGCTGTTGCACTCGACGACGCTCGCTATGCGGGAGTTCCCCAACAAGGAACACCCCCAGGTCCCCGAGTATGCCATTCTCTCCCACACATGGGGCGACGATGAGGTCACACTGCAAGAGTTCCGGAGCATTATGAGCGGCCTCAACACATGGAGGTTCTGGGAAGAAGACAAAACGCAAACGCCAGGGTTTCGAAAGATTGTGGGTTGTTGCAAGCAAGCTGCGTCGGACAGGATTGACTACGTCTGGGTGGACACCTGCTGCATCGACAAGACGAACTTGGCCGAACTGACAGAGAGCATCAACTCGATGTACCGCTGGTACTGGGACTCCAAAGTATGCTACGTGTACTTGGCCGATGTGCCCCACGGAGACCCTGCCCGTGCGGACTCCGCGTTCAGGAAAAGTCGCTGGTTCACGCGCGGCTGGAGATAGGCATGAAGCAGTCTGCAATCGACACGGTCGTGTCCGAGATCACGGGCATAGACGTCGACGTCATGCAGATTCGGTCGCAGCAATCAATGGCAGTTGCCCAGATCATGTCCTGGGCGGCACGCAGAGAAACCACGCGGGTTGAAGACCAAGCGTACTCTCTCCTTGGTTTGTTCGGCGTCAACATGCCTCTCATCTATGGCGAAGGCGAGCGGGCTTTCACGCGGCTGCAGCAAGAGATTATCAAGGTGTCGAACGACGAGTCCATTTTCGCATGGGTTGGAGACGGCACGCCCAGTGGCTTGCTGGCTACGTCTCCGAAGCAATTCCTAATCCCGGGACAGGAAGTGCGCATTGCGCCATTGACCGAACCGCCCAGCAGCTTGTCCCTGACGAACCGAGGCATCCGCATACCGGTGGACCTGAGCCGCACCCCACTCGAGGATGTGTTTATCGCCCGCTTGAAATGCGTCAAGACGATGGTGACGGCGGAGGAGACCGCGGACGTCTACTGCGGTATCTTCCTCAAACAGATCCGGTCTTCAGACCATGACTACGTCCGCGTTCACACACATGAACTTGCCCACTGGCCGCGGAGTCTACGCGGGTCCATCATCGAGAAACGAACCGGGGTCAAGGAAATTTACGTGGCCGAGCCGATCCCATCTCCCTATCTCGAGTCCATGCCGTCCATAGTCTGGAACACGCGCAAGTACATGCTGATAAAATGTCCGCCCGGGAGGCCACGCATCGAGGCCTCGCACCTCACCAGCTGTCAGTGGGAAATCAACAATGGCTATCCTCTCGGCGTCACGCTTTCGCTGGGCATGTACGCAGTCGTCCTCCTCTTCAAGAACTCAGCTGGGGATCGTTTCTCGGTGTTCTTTGGTGCATGGAACGGACTGATTGGCGTGGACATCAGCGCGGACATCTCCACCGACAGCATGCAAGAAATTGCAGATGATTATCTGTTCGGTACCAAGACTGAGTTTTTCTTCAGAAACGACAGGATACGCCGTCTTGACCTACCAGGAGGGGAATCTGCCCGCGTGGAGATAAAAATCGTGGGAGCAGCGTTGGTCATGAGCGTTGCCATCGAGACGAGTGGAGGAGACTACAAGTTTGTGGGGGCTGCACCGGCCATCTACCCGGGATGGTGGGAGCGGATCCGGCCATTTTGAACTCTCTAACCAGAAACGGCCGACGAAGCGATTAATTTCTATTGATACATTGCAGCTCTATGAATCTATGCCTTTGCCTGTGCGCTGTCTGGTTTCTTGCCCAGTTCGAGGAAATTATAACATTCTGCAACATGTTAGCATGGATCGAGATATGAAGGGGGCGGTCGAGGATGTGGTGGACTCACGCTTGAAGCCAAGATCCTGCGCGAAAAAGGTCTTGGTTGTGTCTGCGCCAGACTTCACACCCTCGTCGCCGTTCTTGTATGCGACTGCATCTGTGCCCATAGCAATGGCAATCATGGGCGGCACCGGCTGCAGCTTGTTGAAGACCGGCGTGGTGCCATACAGCTCCTGCTTCATGCGCTGGTGGATGTTGAAAGCCGCATGGTAGCCCTTGTACATGGCGCCGCCGCAGCGCTTGATCCCGGACCAGGACACGACGTCGCCGGCTCCCAGGGCCCAGTCAGCGTTGGGCAAGTGCTCGGAGAAGAAGAGCGTGGGCTGGATCTTGATGAGGCCCTCCTCGCCCTTCTCCTGGGAAAGTGCCTCCTTGGGCAGGAACGAAGTCGACGGCACACTCTTGGAAATGGCCATGATGACGACGTTGGCCTTCATGGTGTGTCCGTTGGTGAAGGTGACCTCTTCCGTGTCGTCGTCGATCTTGCGCGTGTCCTTGAGCCGGTGCTCCATCAGCACTTCGATGCCCTGCTCCTTCATGATCTCGAGCGCCTTCTCGGCCACGCACGGGTCGAGCTTCTCGGACGACAGCAGCTGTGCGCGCGAGTGGGCAAGTGTGACCTTGGTCTGGGGTTGTGCCATTTTCAGTTCGCAGGCCATTTCAATACCGACGGCGCCTTGTTTAGTTAGTCCTTCTTTCTTTTTTGTCACAGGCCGGAACAATGGGGGTTGTGCGTACCTCCGCCTACCACCAGCACGCCATCCTTGGCATTCGACACCTTCTCGACATGCGGTGCAACTTCAGCCAGGTAGTCCTTCTTGTCGAGCGACTGCGGCACGACTGGGAACACACGACGCAGGCCGGTTGCGACAATGACAAAGTCGTAGTCCAGGGTGATGTCGCCAGCGCCGTGTGCTTTCTGGACGGTAGCCTTCTTGGCGGCCAGGTCGACATTGCTGACGCTGCCCTGGATCATGTGGATGTTGGGGGCTTCGGCAATGGCAGGAATATCTTTGTATTCGGCCCAGCAGGTCTTGGCGTATTCATTGGAGGCAAAGACAAGGGGGCAGCCGATGAGGTGGACTGGATGGATGGGGAGTCAGCCAATGATGGGGGGGGGGGGGGGAAAGAATTCTCTTACGGTATCCGTCCCGCTCGTCGACAATAGTGACGTCAACATGGATGGGGTCGGCAGTGTCGTTGGACGCTCCCTCGTACTTGGCACCGCCCCGGGACGGCTTGCCGCTGCACAAGTCTGTCAGGTTGACGGCAGTAGACAGGCCGGCATAGGCACCTCCGAGGATGAGGACCTTGAACGGCGAGGACGGGTCATTGGCTCGGAAAGAGGAGCCCATGTTGGATGTGGAAGGGGTGGTAGGAGAAAGAGAGACAGATGAGGCTGAGAAGGATCTAATCTGATGAGATTGATAAGATTGATAGTGAAGAGAGGAAGAAAAGACGGAGGGCTGTAAAGGCGGGAAGGAAGAGGAATTTGTAGCAACGGCAGCGGCAGATTTAGATGAATTGAATCTACGGCAAGCAAAAGGGGTGTCTGCGACTGGACCAGGTTGACTGAGAACAATACGGCGGCGCGCGAAGTGGAGAAGTGCCGGCAGACAGGCGGCGTGCCGGCTTTAATAGCATGCGACGAGGATGTGGTGCTGCTGCCTTGCATGCGCTAACTCGGATGTTGCTGCTGCCGGTGGCTCTGATGGCCGCAGAAGCTATCCTCGCGGCAATGCTGACGGGCTCCACCGCCGGGGCCATGATAGCCAACGGTGCCTGTTTGGGGATAAGGCGTCACCAGGCAGGAGTAGCAGTAGTAGGAGTGCTCCGTAGCAGTCGAGGATCACAGAACCGGATCCAGGGCACGGGTAAACGTTGGGGCTGCTCACACACTATTAGTACGTGCAGGCTGTTGAGGGCAGACGGCCACGGAGAACAGCGCTTGGCTGCCGATACCGGCTGGTGCCGAGCGACGGACAAGTACGACGAGGGAAGGAGCGATCGAGACGGACGATGGAGCCATTGACTAATACTTTTGTGCAGTTCTACTTGCGTAGCTATTCTGTGCCGGTTATGCTTTGCACGTTGCAGTAATACTTCCAAGAGTTGGCAGCGGGTCTCCTGCAGGCCCTGCGATGCACCGACGTCCGTGTAAGCAAGTCCGTGCAAGTACGAACTGGCAGTTTATTTCCCTTACAGCCTAGCTCCGCTTTGGTCGGAGGTACGGCCTAAAACGACAAAGACCCCGCATAGCTAGAACCTAGAAAGATGAACACGTTTTTTCAATCCTTTCAGGCTGACTGGGCAACTGGACATCCGTGGACCTGGATCGAATTGCACCCAAGTGCTTACATCTGCCCTGGCCTTGATCTGATTAAAAAATTTCAAGACTGCCCACCCCAAAACGATAGCTTAATTTTTTTCCCGGATCTGATAGCTTAAATCTGGGGGGTAGGGGGGGTACGACATTTCCAGGTCCCCCTCTCCCCCCCTGTTGGAGAGAGCCAAGAACGACAAGACTTTAAGGCCCAAAGACGGCAGGTCAAACGACTGGAAAAGACCTGCATATCCCATTTGCACAAGCGTCCAAAACACAGTCTTCGTACTCGTAAACAGATAAAATGCTGTTTCTGTTTGATAATGCCATGGCCAGTGGCCAAGACGTCATTCCCACAGTGGCGAATGAGAGCTGCAAAGACAGACTTGTTTCGTTGGAAGAAACAGGCTGGAATTAATTGAGATGGAGTATTTCAACAAGTCTACAAAGTAGACGGCAACCTTCCGCATCTGATAACGAAACTGGAAAAAAGAAAATACACGAAAATACGAGAACCAGTTAAACATGAAACGTTGAGTCTGGAAAAACACATTTGAAAAGAATTGAAAAACTGAAAGTCATGACCCATCTGATATCCACCGTCCGATGATAGCATACGGAAAGAAAATGAAACAGAAAAAGAATAGCCGAAAGACTAGAGGTGAAGAAAAGCAAGACCACATTGTAATGAAAAAAAAAAAAGAAAAAGAAAGAAAACAATACCACCCCGCCAACATATTTCCTTCCCACGTGGGTATCATTTCGCTCTTGATTCAAATAGGCTCCTGCTTAATGTCATTCGCCGTCAACTGTTCCGGGCGATACTGCTCCAGCATGGACATTGGGATCTTGTCCTCGTCTTCCTCTCTCTTGATGACCGTCTTGTCTCGAGCGCCGCCCTTGTCCTTGCTCAGCTCGTACTTGTGCCATGCCATCAGCCCGGCATAGTCGTCCGGCCGCATGACCTTGTCGCGCAGATAGTCCGTCACCACTGCGTGCTTGAGCTCGTCCTTGTAGATGCGGGCAATGTACCGCAGGAGCGACTCCTCGCCGTGGTGGAGGCTAGGCTCAGAGTAGAGAAGGGAAATGTGGAACCGGCTGACGCTGAGGATGCAGGCTTCGAAACGGCTTGAAATGCTGGCAAAGGGGGAAACGGGGATTCGAGCCGGGGCCGGAGGCTGGGCCTTTGCCCAAGCATCATCCCAAGTCTCGGCCAACGCCTGAGTCGGGGCCTGAGTCGGGGCCTGAGTCCGGGCCTGAGTCCGGGCCTGAGTCCGGTCCAGCTCAGGGCCCTCTTGGAGGACATGCGAGCCGTTGGCAGTATCGCCATTATGCACAATGGCGGCGCCGACGTCATCCTCCTGCTTGACGGTGACGTTGACGTTGATAGCGTCCTCTTGCTTGGCAGAGACGTTGATGTTGGTATCATCCTCCTGCTTGATGGTGACATTGGCGTTGATATCACTCTCCTGCTTGACGATGGCATTGGTGTTGTCCTCCTGCTTGATGGGGACGTTGACATCATTCTCCTGTTTGATAGTGACGTTGACGTTGACCTCTTGGACCGCTTCCTTTTTCACTTGTCTTCTCTGCTGTCGCTTTTGTTGTTCCACCTGTCTCTTCTTCTGCTCGCTCTGCTTCTTGTGCAGCTCCATCTGCTTCTTCTTTTGCTCATTTTGCCTCTGCTTTTGTAAAAGATGACGCCTCTCCTAGAAGCCAATAATCCTAATTGTACGAAGAGGACGGGCGCGCAGGGGCAGCTGCGTTCGCGGCTGCATTTGCCTCTGCTGCTGCTTGATTTCCGACAGAAGAGAATGGTCCGTCGCGGGACCGGGGGTGATACCGGGCCTGTTCCAAGGTCTCCAGTTCCCGTAATTCATGATGCTGGGAGAGAGCACCAGAGGTGGAGGGGGCTTCATGTGCAGTCTTTTCTTGTTTGGCGCTGCTGGGGCCAGATGGAGATTGGCTTCCTCGGCCGAGCGCTTTTTGATGTTTCTGGGAGTCGAGCGACGACCCGGGAAGCGATCAGCAAACTCGGCCGCCTCTTGCTTAATCGAAACGTAATCCATGCTGGGGACGAGAGCTGCTTTGTGCTTTTCTGGTTGATGAACAGATGAAGAAACAAAGTGACAAAGTAGTGGGTGTTTGGGATGCGACGAAAAATCAGAAAAAATGCTTGAAAAGAAAGTGTCAGTAAGGAAACCTTCCAGGGAGTGAGATGGATGATCACGAAGAAGCGATTTAACTTCTTTTCACAAAAAGACACACGTACAGCTCGTTTTCAATCGATATCGTGGTGAAATTTAATGGAAGATGGTTTGATATTTTTGCAGCTTGGAGGTGATCCTGGAGAAAAAAAAAAGAAAAAAAGGAGAAAAAAATTGCTGGCTTAAAGATGTTCAAATTCACAAAAGTTTTTGTGCTGGAAGACCAAGAAGATTGAGGCTATGCTATGAAATCAGGAGGCTGGGGGTTGGGAGGTGAGGGCTCGACAAAAGGCGGACAACAGGACTTACAGGCCTTCAATGTGTAACAGTCGGCCTCTTCATACTCCGTCATATACACGTGCCATG
Organism: Raffaelea albimanens; assembly: GCA_002778245.1. Classification (NCBI taxonomy): domain Eukaryota; kingdom Fungi; phylum Ascomycota; class Sordariomycetes; order Ophiostomatales; family Ophiostomataceae; genus Raffaelea; species Raffaelea albimanens. The sequence continues at coordinate 3,085,874 of PCDJ01000001.1, forward strand.
GGTCATTGTGGGGACTTGGTCTCTCCTTGAAGTGCTTTGCAGGCGCTCCTGCCCAATTTGTTATGCTGGACGTCGAGGGACTCAGTTTTGGATGTTGCCAAACCTGGAGAGTGACTGCGTAGCCGCTCCCGTGACGGAGCCTGCCACCAGCCCCAAAGAAAACACTGCGCTCTTTAATTCATGTAAATTGGCTTTCTTTTCGTGAATCATACAATGGCCTGGCTGGACTGTGCAGCAATGCTCGTGGACATCTCCGCTGTCCTAAGGTCATAATCCAGTGGTGAACAACCACCTCCTCCTGGTCTCAATGAACAGCTTCTCATTCAAACCCTTGCAGCATTCATTTCGCTTCGCTCTGGTACTTGGCAACAATTGCCCACATGTGCTCCTCGGTGCCTGCTGGGAAGGTCTTTGAGTAGTTCTGCTTGCCTGGCCGGTTTGGGTCCAGAGGGTCGCCGAACTCGGCTGGACAGTGTCAGGTCTCGGCTCTCGGATAATTGGCGGCAAGGAAGCCGACCGCCGTGGTCTCCCAGGCCATGAAAGAAAAGCTCACCTGCGTTAAAGCCTTGGTCGCGCAGTTTGGCCTTGTACGACTCGCATTCTTCGAGATGCTTGGGCGTGTTCCAGGTTGGCAGGCCTGCCTTTCCGACCTCGCCAGTCGTGTTGCTTGCCGGCTCGTCAGCGTAGTCCATTTCCGTGTCCATGGTAGCGTCTGGATGTGTGAATGAGACGTTCCCCTGGTAAAGCTTTCGGTCTGCTTGGTCTGCCTGGCTGGCTGGCTTGTCTTCTACAATGGCGACCAGACCTTAAACTCTGCGCAAATACGTCAGTAAGAATAGCCCAGACGAGGTCGACAAGAGACAAGCCCCGAAATAAACTCACACTTGAATTTCACTGTTGTGCGGTGGTGGACGTGCTTTGCATGCAGAATAGAGCAGTGAGGGAGAATGAAGTATGTTACCCGCTGGCGTGCCTGCCTAGTACGGAGTCAAGAAGATATGTGAGGCTGCCGAAGGTGGAGAGCGGGACACTTTCCCCAGTATTAGTAACAGCCAATCAGGCGCAGCGCCGTCATCCAGTGCGATGTCCCTTGTGTTTTAGTAAAAAATATTTACTAGCTACGGAGCACAAAGAAACGTCCCAATTACCACTGACCGCAAGAAGGCGCCCCCATCACGACAACCCTCCCCCTACGCCTGCCGCCGGAAGCCAATCCGAACTGCGAGCCCAATTTTGAATATTCCCCCGGTGAAACGAAAGCATCCACTACTCAGGGCCCGCCTCCACGATGGCCCGCAAACCTGTTCCCGATGCCTGGGACGACGACTGGGAGGCCCAGGCCGACAAGGCTGCCGCCGAGGCCAGCAAGAAGAAGGAATGCGAGGTGGACTACGACGACGGCCTCACACCAGCACAGAGGTTAGCCAAGCACGAAGAAGAGAACAGAAAACTGTGGAAGTCGGCGTAAGTTGCCCCAATCGTCGATGCGTACGTCCTGGGTATACTGACAGAACCCAGCGACGAGCCAGAACAAGACTTCCACCTCTTAGCTGCCGCCAGCAGCAACCCTTCGAGCAACACCGCCGCCCTCCCGCCGAGCGTCGCCCCAGGATTCCGGCCAGCAATGAAGGTCCTCAGCCGTAAGCCGGCGCCGACAATGATCAAGCGCCGCGACCCGGTTACCGGCCTGGAACAGCTGACGCTGCGCGACGATGCCGCAGAGGCAGCCGCAGAGGCAGCCGCCGAGGCGGCGCGCAAGCAGGAGACGCCAGAGCAGATCCGGCAGCGGCAGCAGCGCGAGCTGGAGGAGAAGCAGCGCAAATACGAGGAGGCGCGGGCCAAGATTTTCGGCGAGCCGATTCCGCCAAAGAACAGCCAGAACCAGAACCACAACCAAGGCCAGCTAAACAGCAGAACACACACACCACCGTCCACGGGGGCAGGAGGATACCGGCAAGGGTCGCCGGCGCATTCGGCAGGCTCCAACACACCATCACACAGCGGGCGAGGACGGGGCCGAGGCAGGGGAGGAGGAGGAGGAGGAGGAGGAGGGTACCGGGGCGACAGCCACAGAGGAGACCACAACAGAGACTTCAACCGGGATTACAACAGAGACAACACCTACAGTCGGAGACAGCCGCCACAGAACTCTGGCTACTACGCCAACTACAACAACAGCCCAGGCTACCTGGGCGGCAACAGCAACGGCGGCGCTCCTCTGAACCCTGCAGCAGCATCAGCGGCAGCAACACCATCATCATCAGCATCAGCATCAACAGCACCACCACCAACACAGCCCACACGAGAACTCTACGACCCCAATTACACACCAAAACCAAACAGCGGCAGCAGCAACTCTCCTTTTGGCCACCGCAGTAGGAATAGCTACAGCAATGGCGGCGGCGGCAGTGGCAGCGACGTGTCTTCCTTGCCGAGCAGGTCGGGCACACCGCGCGAGGACGAGTTTGTGATCCGGGCGCCGCGAGGGCCGGACGGGAGCGGCCGGGGCGGGTTTGGCTTTTCGAGAAGAGGCGGTTAGGAACGGCAACTGGTGGCGATGACGATGGCTGATGAGCGACGACGATAGATGAAAAGTGATTTGAAAATATAATTGCTGGGAGACAATAGTGAATTGAAAAGATCATTACTGGGAGGCAAGCTTGCAGCAATACTGGCATGTACAAATGGCGACTGCATATCACTTTGGAAACAAGAAAAGTATGTTTTTGTGAGGCAAAGCCTGGGGTCACTCTTCATGCCAGCATTCTCAAAAGTATCACACCCAAGTGAAAGAATGATGATTCTCGTCCATATCAAAAATCTACATAACCCAGAAGACCAGAAGAAGGAAAACGCCTCCAATGTGCTTGTGATCAATCCAACGCCCCGAAAAAAAAAGAACCCGTCAACCATGCGTCTACTCTTTTTTGGTATTATCTATACATGCTTGGTGTCCTCGCTCCGCTCGTGTCGTCTCCGTCTTCCGTCCTTCGCTTACCAGCCTCCACCGATCTTGCCGGCCAGCTGCACCACCCGCTCCGTCGTCATCTCTCCTGCGCCTGCCGCGCCATTGGCACCACCGGCGCCGCTCTTGCCAATGTCGCTCACTACTTCCCGGTAGCTCGTGTACGCCAGCCGCTGCAGGTTGAATCCCGTCGATTCTGCCCAGTGCGCGAGTGTTGCCCGCACATAGGACGGGCTGATACCGTCGACTAGGTCAGACGAAGACGACTCTTCGCCGTCCACGTCCATGCGGTCGATATCGTCGTCGTCGTCGTCGTCGTCGTCGTCGTTATGGTCTCCGCCCCTCTCTGACGACTCGTCGGACGAATAGTATGCCTCGTCTATCTGGGCCAGCCACTGCTTCTGCTCCTGCGGGCCCATCTTGACGGCGACACCCTCTGGCTGTTGCTGCCGCTCCAGAACTAGTGGGTCGTCCACTTTGACTTGCCCGCCGCCATTGGTACACCCGCCAGGGCACGCCATGACCTCGACATAGGCAAAGTCAAGTCCGGCGCCGGCACCGCCTGCGGCACCTGCCCGGGCACTCATGGCTTTACCGCCGCCAGCCTTGCCGCCCATTTTGCCGACTGGCCGTCTAGCACCGCCGCCTGCACCGACAGCCCGTCCTCCTGGAAGCCGCGATGGCCGTGCAGGCTTCAGTCGGCGGACGAGGTTCTGGATATTGCGGAAGCCGTAGTATCGCGCGGCCTTGAAGAGGACTGTCGCATCTGACCCCGACCCGTCCTTTGGTGGCACTGTCACGGCATACTCGACAACATCGACATTGCGCCCGCGCGTAGTCTGGAGAGTCGAGCCCGGGTTCTGGGCAATGACGGACTGCAAGACAAAATGGAGGTTGCCGCCCGAAGTGCCGGCTGCGGGTGTCGGCGCAGCGCGCCGGTAGTGCCGTGCAGGAAACAAGAACTTGTCGAGAACGGGGTCGGGGAACGGCAGTCGTGTGTTGCCGCTGCCGGAACTACTGTCCCACAGGGGCGTCTTTGGTAGGCTAAAGAAATCAATGCCGCGCGAGGCGCAGAGCATAAGGATCTCCTTGCTGGTGATGACGCAGTCGACGTCGCGAACCTTTTTTGCGTCGCTGCCGCAGCCTCCGCTGTGGCTCTCGTGTTTGTCGTGCTTTTCGTGTGCGTCCTTCTTTTCCCTCTGCGCATCGTCCTTGTCGTGGTTGTGCTTGCCGCATGTGCCGTCGCAAGACTTCTTCTCCTTGGGCTCGGTCCATGCCGAGTCTGTCAGCTCTTCGCGGCTCGCCTCCAGCTTCTTGTCGAAACATGGCATCACGGCCACATGCCAGATCCGGTCGGGCGAGATGCCCAGTGTCCGGCTCAACGTCGTCTTCAGGAGCGTCCCCGTCAGCGCCTGGGGGGACTTGACGCGCGACAGGTGCGACAGCAGGTGAGGGTGTGTCTTTTCGGCATAGCACACCCACCCGGGGCAGGAGGAAGTGAGGAGGGGCGATGGCTGGGCGGCAGGTTTCGCCTGGATGTCCAGCCCGTCTTGCGTTCCTGCTGCCGGCTGGCCGCGCTTGATCACCTCGTCAGCTCCCAGCACCAGCGTTGCTTCCCGCGCCGCATTGGTGTCGACCACATATGTAAAGCCGTTGTTAAACCGGCCGCCAGCGCGCAGACCGGTCGGGCCTGCCAGCAGGTGGTCCAGCATGTGGCCGGCCTGGCGCTCGGTCACGCCGGGGCCGCATGCTGCCGCCAGGTTGGCGCGTGTCTGGGGCGCAACGCTGGCGACGTAGAGAAGGGGAGAGGGAGAGGAGTCGGCGGGGGTGTTGGCGGCTGCTGAAAAGTCGGTGGCAGCTATGTCGGCAGAAGAGTCGGCAGGTGTCTCTGCCTCGACGACGGAAAACTGGCTGCTGTGGTCGCTGCGCACCCCAAGACCTGGCGCAATGTCCAGGGTCCGCAGCACTTCCGCATGGCTCTGCAGACTCACCAGCACGGCCTCGGCGGACGTGACGCAGCCAGAGCATGCGAGACAGTCTGTCAGCGAGATCTGGGCAGGCCCGGCATTGGCAGACCCGGACCCCGGCGCGCCCTCCCGGATCACCTCGAACTCGCTGCCATCGGTGGTCGACGGCGGCGTCGGCGGCAGCGTCTCGACGGGTTTGATGCAGGCCACGCCGGGGGTGATGAAGTCGTTGAGGTCGTCGACCGAGAGAATGGCGCTCATTGTGAGGGCGGGGGTGTAGAGTTGTGGGCGTTGTGGGTGGGTTGTGAGCTGTAGGTTGCCTCGTCGAGCGCTTGCAATGGTAAGGCGTCGTCCGTCCAGGCGATATCAAGTTTTGTTTGAATGAGGAAGGCGCGTTGGAGCAGGAGCCACTCCCGGTTCCCGGATTCCCAGTCTGTCAAGTCTCACGCCAATGGTCGGGTGTGCAGCATGCATCGCCAATCAGAGCAGGTGCAAAGCAGGGTATAGGAGTGTATGGAATTTGCAACCCTCGCTGGCGGATTATCACTGCTTTGAAATCGTAATTGTGGATGGCTCGAATGGCTTTTTTCCCTTTCCCAGAGGGGCTGCGAAATCGGCCAATCCCTGCGGTGGCGATAATGCGCTAGCAGCCACCCTTTGACTCACTGTGCCAAATTGTCTGCGCCGTGACTGGCCCGTCAGCCTGCCTGTATTACTGCCTCCCCGCGGGCGATGGAAGGCTGGCTGGCCAGTGGCCTGACGCCCATCCGCACCCGTCCAATGAGAGACGCAGCATTTCGACGCCGCCACAAGAGGCATTGGATATACGCAAATCTGGCTGTGCCTTCCACGCCATATGGTATACATTTTCTATCGTGAATTATACATGCCGTTTCTTTCGCCGTTTCTGGCCGCCCCAGAATAAACGTCCTGGTTTCTAACACCCATTTGGCATCTCCCGACAGTGGCAGCCCGCTGAATAATGCAATAAATAGTAGTGTCCGCCTGGTCGGGCTTGGACAGCACAACTCCCGATCGCCGTGGGAAAAGAAAGAGATTCGACAAACAGTCCAAAAAGCAAAGTAAACGCCCCGCCACAAAATGATACATTTGAGTGAATAGTACATGGAATAGAACAAAAAAAAGAAAAGAAATACGGCTCGGCAGTTGTGATTTCCGAGGCTGAACATCAAAATGAATTGGCTCCAAGAAAGAGTGCCATCCCGGCCGAGTGACCACCCGCAAATATGGCCGTATCTCAGTCGTGACGGAACGTGCACTTGTCGCCCTTGGCACACTTGCCACTGGCCCAAAACACGCACGCCTTGGTCCCGATCAGCGCCCGGTTTATGCCGCGCAGGTGCTGCGGCGTCGACGAATCGTCGCGGTCTCTGTCGCGATCACGGTCCCTGTCCCGGTCGTACTTCCGGTCACGGTCTCGCTTGTGTCGGCCGTACTGGCCGCCGCCATTTCCATTGTTACGATGCGAAGAATCTTGATAGTGGTCCTGTCGGTTGCTGCTGCTGCTGTTGTTGTTGCTTCCGCCGCTACCGGTGCTGTTCTGGTTTGGTGCCCCGCCGATGTTGCTTCCCGGTGCCAACTGATCAGGCTGTTGTTGCTGTTGGCTGGCTGCCCACTGCGCCATCGCCAGCATGTAGGCCTGGTTCTGGTCTGGGGCCGATCCGTTTGCAAACCGACTCGCAGACGCTTGCTGGGAACCACCGCTGCCGCTGCTACCAGCCAGTGAAGCCAGCAGGGCCTGCATCTGAGCATCGCTTTGGGACACCACAGGCTGCTGGGCCGGCTGCGCAGCTGCAGGAGGAACGCCTCCAAGTGTCGCCAGCAACGCTTGCAGCTGGGCGTTAGCGTCACCCGAGGCAGCAGCAGTCCCATTTGGCTGTCCTGCCTGTGGTGGTGCTTGTTGTAACTGTTGCTGCTGTTGCTGCTGATTGACCTGGGCATAATAAGCCGCCCATGCTGCAGCGTTGTCTTGTGATGACTGGCTGTTGTTGCCGGTATTGGCTGTGCCGCCTGCGCGTTGCTTCTCCTTGTTGTACCCCGTCCACCACTCTTTAACCCGCTCCGCATCTGTGATGTACTCGGGCGGCTCGGTAGGAGGGAATGGCTTGTCTTTCAGAAGCTGCACTATGGCTTCCAAAGAAACAACGGCCTGCTGCACTGCTGGGTCAGCATAATCATGCAGCCGCTGCATCGGCGGAGATGGCGTTGTGCTCCAGTTTTTGACCAAATCCGAGGTCAGGTACCGAACAACTTCAGCAGCTCGCGGTCCATTAAACGAGCAAATAGAGCCTGGGAGAGGGGCTGTTGGAGCAGGCTTGTCACCAGTTGCAGATGCTTCGCCATGCTGCTGCTTCTTGCGTGCTTGCATTCGCTGGATCGCATTCCACGCTGCCCAGTTTGCACCAACAGTTTTGTCTTCGGTCCAGCGACTCTGCATTTCTTGGAGCTTAGGATCGCTTGCCTGCGGCAGCGGGATAATCGTCGTATCATCAGTCAATGACGGCTCATACTGGCTGCTGGTGTGAGCAGGGGACTTCGGCGTTGGTGGAATGTCTGTAGGGTCCGTGTAGATCGCCATGAGTACTGTATTCTCCCGCTCGGCCATGGATTTCTGCTCATCTGTGTCGACCTTCATGTTGCCACCACGCGTAGCAAATGCCTTGTCTCTCTTCTCTGCAGGGATAACTGAGAAGTCCACAAGCGATGGCTCGAACCACGGCCGGTAAGGCAGCTCATCTTCGTCATCGCCTCCAGCAGCGTCTTTGTTGTCTTCGTCATCTTCGTCGTCGTCAAGGCTGACGCCCTTCTTAAGGCTGAGCTTAAGCGCCAAACCTTCAGAGCGATCATCACCCGCGTCACGGAGTAGGTAGTTAGCCCTGCCCTCATCTTCATCCTTGTCTTTGGTGAAGATGCGGACTTCCGTGAGCTCGTCGCCAGTCTTCCATGACACCCTGAGCTTTCTCCGGCTTTCCTTGCGCAGCCGTTTTGCGCGCTCTTCCGGCGTTTCATCCACCATCGTACTGTCGCTGGAGTCTGGAGTGGGGGCAGCCGGAGGCCCAGCCTTGGGTTTCGAAATCTCATCCAGCAGCATACCTAGTTTTGACTGGCTGGCGAGGGAGGAAGAAGACTCGGGTGTTTTGGTCGCCGCAGCCTTCCTGAGCTTGGCAGCCACAGTTGAAGCCGACGAAGAAGCATCCGTGGCCTTGGAAGCTGAGTCTGATGCATCTTTCTTGCCAGATACACTAGATGACGTGGCAGCAGTGCTTGCAGCGGAAGTCTTCCCAGACGACTCTCCATTTGCATGGTGGCCTTTGTTTGCATCGCCCTTGGTGGAACCTGACAATGATGAGTCGGTCTTGCCAGATTCCGATTTCGTGACAGCTGGCTTCGTGATGGTCCGAGCCTTGCCGGGCAGAAGAGCTGTACCAGCCCAAGGTTTTGCCGATGACAATGTAGAGCCAGTAGAAGACGGCGTTGTGCCAGACGCTGACGAGGATGCCCCAGGTCTCGCCGAAGTCGGTTTGGAAACCGGATGGGGTCCACCTGACGTCGAGTTTGCAGCGATCTTCTTTGTCGAGCGGGAAGAATCAGAGTCTTCATCTCGTGGCCGTTTGGACGACATCGAGTCCGATGGAACGCGGGTCATTGGTTTGGATCCTCTGTTGGCAATGTCCCCAGTGGCCGAAGATGATCTCTCAGACTTGGAATGGATGGTTTTGGACACAATCTCGCCAACAAGGCCTTTGACCTCGTCATCGCCTTTGGTCATGAAGCGTTTCTGGATTTTGTCGAACTTGAGCTTCTGGTTGAGCATTTCGTCGGTAACCGTCGTGAACTGCGACATGAATCGAAGAAGTGTCTTAGGAAGTTTTCCGTTGAAGTCGGAAGCGTTCACACAATCTCGCAAGGCAGAGACGAGATTGGCTACAAGTGGCCCGTTGCCGCCCAGATTCTCCAGGACCTGCTCATGACCCTTTTCATCTGCTGCATCGACAGCCCTGTAGAGTAGTTCCTGTTTAAAGGAGAGCTGCTTCTTAAACTGGTCAACCTGGTCTCTGGCACCACCCTCTTCAGCCTTTTTCAGCTTCTCTTTGGTCTCTTTGATCCCGTCATAGATGCCCTTGATAAAGTCACCAAAGTTCTTCACAGCTCGCTTGATCGTTGACGGTCCATTGTCCTCCACATGGACATGGCCAATGGCATCCCAAGCAGCAGCATCGGCAGGATCATCTGGACGCGTAGCACTTCGAACCTGTATTCACAAATGGTTAGCCTCGAAACTTGGAATATGTTGTCAGTGAACTGTTGGCACTCACTTCCTCCTCTTCCTCCTCTTCGCTATCTGGGGAATCAATCGCAATGGCTTGAGAAGAAGTTTTTGCAGTTTTCTTAATCTGGTCACCCAAGGACGCGAACTTGTACACCTTCGGCGGGAGGACTGGAAAAAAAATGTCTGTTAGCATAAAAACTTGGAACGTGGCGGGAAAGGCAGGCACAAACTTTTCCCTAAACTCTTCAGCTTGCTGCGCAGTTCAATTATCAGGGCCTCCTTTTTCTCTGGAGGCTGAGAGCTGACAAGGCGATCATACTCCGCAATAATTTCACAGGGCAAGTTGGTCTTGCGCCCTGGGAAATGCTTCTTGCCCAGTTCTTTCTGCGGGTCAGGCTGGATTGCGGGCTCTGCTGTGCTCGACGGGGGTTCAATCTCCACAACGTTGCCCAGGACCAAAAACGAGGCACCTGGGAACAGCTTCTGTCTCTCCAATGTATCTGCAGCATTGACAAGTTGCGAAATTGGCTTCGGCTTCGAATCAACAGCGGCCACTTTTTTGAAGATGGCCTTCGGCGGTTTGATCCGAGGAGCTGAAGTATTTGTCTGGGGCGCAAGAGATGCTGGTGTTGGATGCGGTGTGGGAGATGTCGAGGCCGACGTCGGCATTGGGGAGGTGGCAGGATGTGGTGCGAAAGTAGGATTGGGCTGGCTGCCCAGTAGAGCTGCCGATGGCTGTGATGACATCTGCTGTGTGGGATGGCCAGTCTTAGGTTGCTGCTGCTGCTGCTGCTGCTGCTGCATCTGGAGCAACTGCATTTGCCGCATCTGCTGCATCTGTTGCAACTGTTGCATCTGCTGAGGTGATGGGGATGGCTGAACAGGGCGCTGTCCTGGTTGTGGTACCTGTTGCTGCGATGACGGTGAAGGCACCTGCTGGATCTGCTGTGGTTGTGCAGATGGCTGCGGAGGCTGTTGTTGTGCCTGCTGCTGTGGCTGTAGGTGGAATTGCTGCTGTAGCATTTGCATCTGTTGCTGCTGCCGGTGCTGCGCAGCATACTGGTGCTGCTGATCGACCGGGGAACCGGCGGGAAATGACGATGTCTGGTTTTGTGGTATCCATCCATTTTGCGGTGTCTGCTGTTGCTGAGGTATATTCTGCCGCTGGCCTTGAGGTTGATTTTGCTGCAACGGCTGGGGTGAGAACACTTGCTGTTGCATAGGCTGTCCGGACTGTACAGATTGTCCTAGCTGCCCTTGTTGGGTCTGCTGAATAGCCTGCATGGCCTGGGCTGCTTGCTTTGCCTTTGTCACCTTCGGTATCTTCGGCTTGGTAACTTTGGCGACCTTTGCGCCGCCATTTACCTGAGCAGGCGGAGAGACTAGTTGCGAAGGAGGTGGCTGAACCGGTGCAGGCTGAGATCCGGCAACATCCTGTTGTTGGGAAAATCCCTGCTGTTGCTGCTGCCGCAATTGCTGGGCCTGCTGCTGCTGCAGTTGCAGTTGAGACGGCTGATCCTGCATCACCGGTGGAATATGTTGTTGTGGCTGGCTCTGGTTCTGTTGCAGGATATGCTGAGCTGGTGACATGGGTTGGCCAGGCGCCGAATTCCCCTGTCCTTGCCAATTTTGGGGTTGGTTGTGGAATGTCACATTCGGTAGGGAGTCTGGTGTTGCTGTGGCCTGTCTTGGAGCTGGGGAGGCTATACTCCTGGCAGGAGATGCCCCGGTGTAAGTGACCCCGACCATATCTCCAGAGTTTTGCATCATCATATGTTGCTGCGGCTGTCTTTGTTGCAATTGCTGTCGTTGTTGTTGCTGCTGCTGTTGCTGCTGCTGCTGTTGCGGGGGCCACTGCTGGTCATGTCCCATCTGGTTGGGTAAAAACTGCATGTTTGCCATTGCATCATTTGATGTAGGATACGCTTGGTTTCCAAAAGTCATGTCACCGGCTGACCCTGGTGTTTGGCTGCCAAAACTCTGATGCGGTATGCCGAACCCGCTTGCGTTCACTTGCGGGTTGGCAAAGCCTGGTTGTGGCGAATGGCTCGCCTGTGGAGGAACCTGAAACTGAGACCAACCCTGATGCCCATCCAACCCAAACTGAGCATTTTGGTGTGCAGGATCAAGTCCATGGCCTAGTCCTTGGACATTGTTCAGGCCTTCAGTAGTTGGCCAGACATCCAGCTGTTGCGGGTGGATGGCGCTCATGTCTATGAAGCCATTCATGCCATCTGTGGACTGCGGGATGCCATATCCAGAACCATCCTCATAATTCAGAGGCCATCCGGGGCTGCCGGCACCCTGCTGGGCCATGGTTGGATTCTGGTCTTAATGGTGAGTCGTGGTGATAATGCTTCGAGGTCACGTGAAACACAAGACAGAGGATTTTGTGCCCAAATCCAGTAAGGGCCGAATCTGCGAGGAAAAGTCTGTGGAGAAGGAAGGCGTTAGCGGCTTGAGCTTTCAAGGTTTTAGTGTCTTGCAGTGCAGTAATGGCGGCAGGAGAGGTGTAAAATGCTAAACGCCCACTGGGGCAAAAAAGTCAGGGAACAGCAGCAAGAGGAGACAGAAACGCGGCAGCAGTGGCAGGAGCAGCATGGTTGAACAACAATGGGGAGCAGCGAGCAGTAATGGAAGATTGTGCCTTCTCCCCCAAAAATTCCTCAAGCATCAGGCAAGCTTTCTTTCGAGTCGAGACAAGTCTTTCAGGGCGCTTTGGCGGTTGCATGGGTTGGTTGCTGGATAGCCCCCTTTGCAGGGCCCAAGCTGGCACCAACAGGGCTAAGGACACGCCAAAAAAAAAAACGGCCGCACGGTCTTTTGTCCACTGGAGCACAGTGACACAGCTGGGAAGAGCCTGTGCACAGCACTCCATGGCGTCAGCGCCCAAGCCATGCGGGGTGCACCAAAGATGGCTGGCCCAGTCACAAGCCACCAACTGAACGTCCTGTGCGGGCGCTTCTGCAAGTCGCAAGTCCCAGCATACGCGTCTTTCCGGATTGGGGCGCACCCACACAGACAGCCCAGCAGGCCCTGTGCCTGTGTGATGGCGCGGTAAGCCTGTCGTTGCTGGACCTGGGCTTTTCTGCGAAGTCTTGGACGAGTTGTGTTCGGCAAAGTTGCGGCATCCAAGTTGCTGCCAGCTGTGTCTGTTGTCTGCCTGCGCTGTCTGCCTGCACAACTATGAGGCGAAGTGTGGGTTTCTTGAAGCCTCATCCCCCCCCCATTCTGTCACAAGCTGGACGACTGCTCGATTCCGCATTGAGGCCAGAACTGTGCCATTATGTCACAGATCTGCCGCCAACCCGGAGCACACAGCTGGCAGGCTGCTGAGCTCAGAAGGCTGTGACGCTGAAAAGAAGGGAGATTCCAATCATGTTATCGCCAACCATCCTCATTGCTCGTATTAAGTGCTTGTTAAAAATCATGCAGATTGCTCCTTGTCTGGGCGAGTTTGCTGGCGCTGTTGTTGGTGCTGCTTGCTGCTGCTGCTGCTGTCGTGCTGTTGCATCGCTCATGTTTCCACAGCTATCTTCTTGGCAGGTCCAAGAAGAAGCTTTTCACCTGTTTGGAGGTAAATTCAATGCCTTCTCTTCTGTGCCATGTTTTCTGCTTCTGCTTCTGCTTTGGGTTCTCTTCTGTGCCATGCCCACGGATTTCCCTTGCGGGTAGAGCAAAAGCATTTTCCGAGGCCGGGCCAGGTTAGACAAGAGGACTCGTCTAGCGCAGTTCGACAAACCACGTCTTCGGACGTCCTCTGCTCAACGAAGGCCTTTTTCTTCATTCTCTTGACAATTATTGCTTTTTTTTGGCTTGCCTGTCATTCTGGGGGCTGAGTTCTCTTGGGTGTCATGCCTCTTCCCATTTGGTCCTGTTCCTCTGGTCCTAATGCTTCTCTGGCCGTACCACTGGCGCGCAATTGTTATAGATGCGGCCCGTTGCAGGCAAGTAGAATATACAGAAGACAAAGAAGAACGGCAGAGTTATGGTTGCAGGGGGAAAAACGCAAATGGTACGATTCAAGGAATGGTGGCAGTGCTAGTGGATGGAGCTGCGATGCTCGTGGCAATGCAGGTGCTATGCGGAGAGGTAGGGACGGAGGCGTATGCGGGAAAAAAAAAAGAGAAAAGCAAGAAAACACCGAGGAGAGGAAAGGGTGCGTGTGCGAGTAGCGAAGCAGGGAAGTGGTGGGTGAGACGGGATGGGAAGAGGTTGCATACCTTTTGCTTCCGAAAAGCTGTGTCTGCCTTTCGTGTTTTGGCGGCGGACGCTGGCGGGCCTTTGTCCTGTCTGGACGCGAACGACCCTCGACTCGACGCCCTTTCTTCTTCCCCTGCCGTTCGTCTGTCTTTCCGCGTCTCCCTTGTCCCGTCGCTACATATGCCGCGAAGTATCCCTTCACGGACTTTACCACCCCTTCTTACTTTTAGAAAAGGAGGAGCGTGGCGTTACAGCATAGTTGGGCGATGGCGAGAAGGAGGAAAGGTGATGGAAGAAGGACCTGCAGCAGGAGAGTCGTGTGGGAGAAGATAGAGTGAAGGACAGGGGAGAGAGCAAAAATTAAAATGGGGAGGCAAGACGGGGAGCGTATTGATTGGCGCCGGAGAAGCCAGCCAAGCTGAGACGAGGGATGAGGGCCGTCGTAATTGGCCTGTACCGTGTTTTAGCAATAAAACAGGTTGCTGGTCGGGCAGCAGGTTTGGGGGGTTTGGGGTTTTGGGGGTGCTTGCCAGGCACGCGAAAACGGCGAACAGGCTCTGAAAACCGAAAAAGGAGCACGAACAAGAAGAAAGAAGGAACGAGGGACGCCGGGTTGCTCCTTCTATCTTCGGACTCCTTACTGTGATCCCCTTCCCAATTTCCGGTCAGGAGGGCGCGTCTGATGCGGGTGGAGGCGTAAGAACGAGCGCAGAGAGGTAAGGCAAGCTTGGGAATGAAAGTAAGCAGAAAAGAGTGTGAAAAAAAGGAAAGAGCGACGAGGCAGTACGAGAGAAATTAGCTACGACTTCTCTCACTGCGTCATTTATCTTTCATCAATCCTTAATCTTCTGTCGGCTTGGTCGATGGCCAGCGCATGCGTGCACGCGTCTGGATGTGATGATTGATGGGTTGAAGGGTGATGTTGTCGGAGGAGAAAGGTAGGGAGAGATGAAGAGAAGGTGCCAAAGCCTAAAGAAAACGGAGATCGGGCTGTGGGAGGGCTTGGACTGAGCCGCCCCATATTACATGCTAAGACCACCGTAGCCGTCTTGTACTGGCTGGCCTTTGCTGACTACACCGTTGACCCCACCAGAACGCTGCCAATGATTACAGTAGATTGCGCTGTAAAATAAGAGCTCTTGGGACATTTATCCTGGCATCGGATACTACGCAGTAGTACACATAACACATTTCATCATTGCACAGTACAACCATGTGTATTCAACAGTCCAGAACACACCATACAGCATCGCATCGCATTCCCAGTTACGCATTTCGCACTTTACATTTCACGCGTGGTCTCATAAGATGGCTGTCATAGATAAACAAAACAAAACCAAGGAGCCCTCTAGGTTCTCTTTCTTGAATTGCGGGTATTATGGTAAAAAATGGCATGAAAGAAGATGATAGTGGAAAACAAGAACGGCCAGGTGAAAAAAAAAAAATGGCAAGAGCAAACTGGCTTGGCAACCAAGAAAGGACAAAGAAAATGCACAAGACATGGAAATCAACAGCAGTAATACCGACCATCCGGGTTTACACGCCACGGAACATGCGCACAATCAAGAACCAACACGCGCCGATAAACTTAAATGCGGACAAGGCAGCCACGCTGTAGAGAATCGCAGCCATGTAAATAGTTGCACGCTTTGTATCTTCGGCGTCCGTGTCTGTGTCGGTTGTTTTGTTTGACGTGAGCTTCTCGAGTCCGGCTGTGCTCAGTACGAGAGCGGCCAAAGCAAAGTTGGTGATTATCCAAACCACCACGACCACTGTTCGCACACCACGGTAGTAGTCTTGCTGTTTTTCATCCAATTGCGCCGGTGTCGGTTCCGTCTTCACCTTGACCGGCTTCTGTGCAAATACTTTCAGCTCCCGCTCGTATTGTGCATTCAGGTCGCCCTCGTCCGGCAAGTCTGTCTTTCCCTGGCCGTCCTTGGTGCTGACAGACGGTAGCTTTTCAGCCTTGTCGTCGCCCTTGGTACCCCAAGAGATATCGTGAGTGTTACAGAAGGCATACACGTTCAAAATGTTGGTGAACGTAGGGGTGAGCAGCATGTACTGGACCAGTGACGTGAACATGTGCCATGGGTCGAACATTAGAAGTGACGCAACAAGCCATATTCCGTACGTCGACATGACCGACAAAATCAAAGTGACAAAGACACTGTTTGTGAACAGCATAGACACGGTGAAGCCATCGGCGATGTCCTGTTGAACAGCCCTAACCGAGATGAAAACAGCCGCGAACATCAGATACCTGGAATCGCCATGTCAGTAAAGCCAAACAGAAAAGGAACTCGAAGGGGGGTATTCTCGAACAACGTTTTGTCGAGGGAGGTTGCGGAACATACACAAATATGATGGCCCAGAATATAGCCATGGCCAGGTAGTAGGGACCCGAACCAGCTGGTCGGTTGCCCAGAGATAACGTGAAGCAGATGATGAGCGAGACGCCATAAAGCCACTCGAAGACGACACCCAAGATCTTACCCGCCGTGCCAAGCAGATCGTCGGCAGCGAGACTTGATGTGAGAATTTTGAAGACCAAGAAGAAATTTCCAATGGCGAACCAGGCAAAGATCATGTTGATAGTGTTGAAAGTAAACTCGACGAAGAACATGAGCTTGCGGAAGATCGAGTGGTCGGAGCGGAAGAATTCGTAAAAGTGGGCAATGGCGTAAATGGCGGCAAAGAAGGAACCGTTCAGCCAACGGCGGCGTTGCAGGACCAATTCAGAAATCCCATCGGGCACATCAGTCTCGCCCGTAGCAGACTTGACATACTGCAGAATCCAATGACAGTTGCGCTTAGTGACAAGTTCGAAACACAGAATACGATCTTCGGCTAGGTACATGTTGGCAGTGAAAATACCCGCACTAGCACCGTGGAGCGTTTCGCCAGCAAAGTATTTCTCGAGAGGGCCCTGTCCGTTTTTATCGTTCTGCAGAGCAATGTACCGGTAGGCGGAGAAGGCACCAGGCAGCACAGAGATAAATCCGAAGGCGGACTCAAGTGGCTTGTCGAGGATGTTGCTCATCTTGTACTCGAAATTCTGGGCAGCCACAAGCGGATTGAGGAGGTGCTTTCCACCAGGGCCCAGCATAGCCTTGATTTCACCGCAGGCACCACCGCACATGGGCTGAAGATCAAAGGCTTTCCACAAGTGGTAGATGGAGTTTCCACCGGGACGTGTGCCGGCGTCGATCAAGACACAGATGTTGGGGTCCAGCACGCGCCCAAAAGCTTGGAAGAACCAACGGTGAGAGTTGATCTTCTTCTGGTTCTTTTCCTTGAGACAAAAGAGCATCTGGACCGGCTGCTGCTTTGGCACCAGCTGTACAACGTTGTTCTTGATTTTCAGGCCAATCTGAGTCGTGTATTCGTAAATATGTGCAGTGACGTCCTTGCCGTTCACTTGTTGCTTGGCAATGCCCTCTTGATAGGCGCCCATACCGGCAAGCAGAGCTCTGGTGCGCGGGTTGATCTTAGCACGACCGTCGCTGACAACGCAGACAACAATCTTCTTCCATGCGTCCTTGCCCCAGGTCTTACTCTCGTTTCGCTTGCACATATATTCGACATTCTTCAAGACGCCGACCATGGTGCGCGCAAACAGGATCTCGTCTTCATTGTACATGGTGACAACAATGAAGAGCTCGGTATGCCGCGGCTTGCTGAATAGCTTCTGGCGAAGGGTGAAATTCTCTTCGTAGAAATTGGAGGGGTCGCATGTTGCAGCAGTGTATCGCATGTGGGTGAATTCGTCGCGCTCGCCATGGGGAACTTGATTTAGGAGGGTTGGAGGAACAGGACAATCGAGGACCAAATTGCCGCGGTACAGGAGAACCTGCTTGACGGTTTTCCAGCGCTTAATGCCGCCACCGACAGGCTGTTGCGCCTGCTGCTGCATTTGCTGCTCGTCTTGCATTTGTTGGTCGGCAGGGTGCATCGGCTCGTCTTGATAGCCCGAGTGGCCGCCGTATGATTCTTGACGGTTTAGCAACGGCCTGCCATCAGTGTCATAGCCTCCCTGGTCATAGCCGCCCTGGCCATCGTGCTGCATAGGCTCGTATGGCTGGTTGTAGTACGCATCGTGATGCTGCTCGGGGTTGATTCCGTAGTCCCCGCCGTGTGGTTGGGGGTCGTATATTGTGGAACCTAGGTTGTCGACAGAGTGCTTTACCACAATTAGTGACCATTCCAGCAAGGCAAGTGCGTCTGGCGCGGTACAAGCTTTCGGGAAAAACTTACGGCCATCTGCATTTGCAGAGAATCGGCTGGACTGTAGCGGTCCATCGGGACGCCATGGACGTCGAGGTGGGACTGGCCGCCGACTGGCGACAGGCTTTGCGGGTGGTCTTCGAGCTGGTACCCGTGCTGGATCTGGCCGCCGACTGGCGACCGGCTTTGCGGATGGTCGTCGAGCTGGTATCCATGCTGGAGAGGGTTGCCCGGCGAAGGTGTCCGATGGGCCCTCGGGTCCATCTGTGGCTCGTAGTAGCCGTTATCTGGAGCGAGTGAGGAATGCATAAGTATGAAGCTCTAGCTGGCGGGCTTGCGTGCTGGAGGGCAGGTAACACAGAAAACGAGCGAAGGGGGAAAGGGCGTGGATGTGACAAAAAGAACAGCGGGAGGCAACAAAGACATGCGACCAGCGCAAGATCGATGGGAGGGAGTTCTGCCTGCTCTTTACCCGACGCCAAGGCAATGCGTCGCAGCGCTGGCTTTGTGTCCTTTCAAGGTGTGTGCAAACACAGGGCGCAAACACAAAACAAAGCACAAAAGCCGCTGGGCAAGGGCAAGCTCTGAGAGAAGAGGCTAGGATGAGGCAAGCGAGAGAACGGGGGGAAAGTGGAAGCAGACGCGACAAGATGCGATGTCGTCTGCTGTGGTGGGTGGTAGAAGTACGGGCAATGCTGGGAGGGATACTGAGTACATACCAGGTATTCGATTGTATGCCATGACTGCAGTCGGACCGGGGTGTGTCTGGGATTGGATATGGAAAAGGGGGCAAACTCAACAACGAATAGATGCGCTGGGGAATTTGTCGAAGACGTTGCGGTCGAAGCAGAAAGCAGGTGTGCAGTGGTTGTGGAGAAGGGAGGAAGAGGGAAGATTGCGATCTGGTGCTGTCCACGGAGTAACCACAACAAAGAGTGCCGGCGGGACGCTGCAGATGGCACACGCAAAACCAACCAACGGTGGGAATGGTGTTTCGAGTTGGGGGAGCCCTTGGGCGACAGCTGTTGGATGTATCTTGGCGCAAAGGCTTTTTTCTTCTGCTGGCCTGGATGTCTTTCAACCCCTATTCGGCTGCTTGTGCGAGCCGTGTGACTGAAGTGCTGGACGGCTTTGCTATGGCTGCTGCCGATCGGGTCCTGTTTGTCGGTCTGTTCGCAGGTCGGCGTCTCGAGGCCAGGCTTGGTGGACGGCAAGAGGACGACAGTGAAGGAGAAGAAAAGGGGGCAAGAAACAAGACAGCGGTTACGCTCTGGTGCGGGTAGCTCTCCTCGTCTGGGCAAAATTAGGTAGGAGCAGCAGCGATCATTTGCGGCCAGGGTTCGAGGGCACCGTTTCACGCTTATGAGGGTCGTTGCAGATGACGGAAGGCCACTGGACGGACGGCTGACAGGGGTTCGTGGTGCTGCAGGGGCCGTCGGCGGCAGATGGCGGGGGGAGCGAGGATGTCGTCGGCGAGATGGAGCAAAAAGACGAGTCGAAAAGACGGCGCCAACGATCGAGAAACGAGATGAGAAGGGGGGACGACTGGGACAAAAGAGGGAAAGAATTTGTGAAGAGGCAGCCTCGTCGAGGAAGGAGCAGCCGGGGAGCAGCAAAAAAAGGCAATTTTGCGTCGTGTTTTCCGGGCAGGCGCGACGGAGCAGCTGTTGCCCCGGCTTCAAAGCCGACGCCAGGCAGCTCTTGTAACTAGTGCGCAACGCTATTGTGGAAGACCGAACCGTTGCAACCATGAGTGGGAAGGAACGCTCCACGGGTGGAGCCCAGGCAGAAGGAAAAACGCCCTGGCCACAAAAAAATGTTCGTGTTTCAGGTCCAGGGGGCTGGCAGGCGCAGCCAAACAAGCACCTGGTCCAGGTCAGCCGTGACGTCGCCTGTATGGAGCAGCAGACTAGTAGAGACCTGCAAATGCGCTTCCTGAGATCGGATATACGAAGTGTGGTCGAAAGCTAGCTAGGAAGCAATTTGGTAAACCCGAAATACGAGCACTTGCCAGCGCAGCCCCAACCCTTCCAAGGTTGTGTGTACTGTAGTAAAGTTTAGGGAAGTTTATTGTGGATTGGGTTGTCGATCGGCTTCGCGACAAGATTGGGAGCGGCGTCGTCACTGTCCCGCGCTTGCCACGCCACGTGAGGTAGCCAAGGCGAGCAATGCCTCTCGTGGCAACCCGAAATAACAAAGGAGCTTTGTTTCTGACAGACCCTGGCAGAGCCGGGTCCTGGCAGCGAGCGCGCGTGACGAATGCAGCTTGGCGTCAATTCAGGTAGGGCAGACTGTGCTTATGTCATTGCGGCTTTGAAGCGTCCTCTTGGGAGGGTAAGGGCAGTCCGCCAGTCGACTGGATATTAATAGCACGGATCGACAAGCGACAGCACGATCCAGGGCGTGGCAGGCCTAGCGTCCCTCGCGGTGCCTTTGGTGCTGCCTGGCTTGTCCAGAGTGCGTCTTCCGCTGCCTTTTTAAGTCGCCGAGTCGTTGCAAAGGCGTGTTTCTCCCCGTGTTCTCCTAGTGCTTTCGTTGGGATAGCCATAGCTCAAGCGCAATTTGCAGGCAAGGCCAGCCTAAGAAAGGCGGCTTTCGTATACCCACCAGCAGGAACGATTACGCGTATAAGCGTATTCCTCCACTATTTCCTCACTGGAAAGATGCTTCCTCTTACTGTGTCTGTCCACGGCAATCAGCTCAAATACTCCGTAGCACAGCCATAACGGGCCGCTTCTGCTGCTGCTCGAGGGCCGTGCTGCGTCATGCGGCAGGCCTTGCTTCCGGCCGCTCAACCATGCTGCTGGTCCAGCCTGGATGGGGTCCATCGATCTGCGGACGGTTCTGGCCAGTCTCTGGAAAGCGATAATATATGGATGCATTTCTGTTATAGCCTTGCCTCTCCAGGCCGGGCTGGGCACTCGACACAGTGACGTCTCAGTTGTGCCACTCTGTTGCCAGACACGGCATAAAACTGTGTATACGAGTACATGGGCGCAGTCGTCGTCTCAAATCTAGGTGGGTAAACTGTGTATCTCCCACAGTTGCCGTCGTTGTCCAGGACGTCCCTCGAATTTGCACGTGCGCAGAGCCTCCAGTCCTTGAGTGACATCGTGGTCCATTATTGGAAGGCACGCCACAAGCGGCTGGTAAACAGCACAAGCAACAGCAGTTGTCTGCTTGGCCGCCTTAAATAGCCCTGCATTCATGTAAGCCCGACCAAGCACATCCGGCTGCAAATTTACGGCTGAGTGTCCAGCCTTGCTTGCAGCCGAGTCCCTCCCACATTGACATGGCACTTCTGGCTTTCAGCTGGCACACAGCCTGCCCTACCAGCTGCGAGCCTGGATTGCTCTGTGCCCCGCACTATACTAGATAAAGTCTACAAGTATTGCAGCTACTAGCTCCGCGATCGGTGGGCGTAGTGGGCGGTGGCAGAGAAAAAAAAAAGGCCCAGAAAAATTAGCCACTCAGAAAACTTTCGAGTCATACATGCCAGTCAAATCCACGGCGTAGAGCTGCCGGCCGCGTAGGGAAGAAAATACTTTTTCGAATTAGACTCCGACTGTGACAGTACGACATCCACAGTCAGCGGCTGCTCCCAATTGACCTTTGCTCGCAAGCCTCAGCCTTACCATACGGACTCAATCCCTACAGCGATCACTTAAACAGTCGAATCCAACGCACCACCTCCCCCCACAACCCTCGTGGACGACCCCCGGACATATCTCCTAATTGTCGCCCCGGACGGTCGAGCACGTCATATCCCGGCACCGTAAACACAGCACCATGGCGTCTGAGAAGTTTGTTATCCGCACGCCAGCCTCGTCGGCCAACATCGGCCCCGGCTTCGACGTCATTGGCCTTGCCCTGTCGCTCTACCTGGAGCTGACTGTCACCATTGACCGGTCCAAGACCACGTCGACATACCCTCTAAACTGCCGCATCACATACGAAGGCGAGGGCGAAGGCGATGGCAAATCAGTGCCCCTCGACCCGGATGCCAACCTGATCACCCGCGTGGCGTTGTACGTCCTGCGCTGCCACAACCAGCGCAGCTTCCCTGTCGAGACACACGTTCACGTCAAAAACCCCATTCCTCTGGGACGTGGCCTGGGATCATCGGGTGCGGCTGTTGTGGCCGGAGTGATGCTTGGCAAGGAAGTCGGAAAGCTGGATCTGGACCCCGGCCGGCTATTCGACTATTGTCTGATGATTGGTAAGTTGGGGGTTGTTTGCTGAGTTTGGCTTTGAACTTGACTTGTTTGGAGTTGTGCATTTCTGTCAAGTTGTGTCTCCTTTTAATCCAGGTGCTGACCTTTTAGAACGTCATCCCGACAACGTTGGTGCTGCACTGTTTGGCGGCTTCGTTGGAACCTACCTGAACCCTCTCAAACCAGAAGACGTTGCCCGCAAGGAAATTCCTCTCAGCGAGGTGCTGCCAGCTCCGGCCGGTGGCATCGACACGGGTAGCCAGCCGCCTGACCCGCCACATGGCATTGGCCATCACATCAAGTTCCCATGGTCATCAGCCATCAAGGCCGTTGCTATCATTCCCGACTTTGAAGTTGCCACGGCTAAGGCACGCGAGGTTCTGCCGTCTGAGTACCCCCGAGCAGATGTGGTACGTAAAAGACGAACCGTCCTGTCAATGACCGATTAGCAAGGACTCTAGGAAGAGGAATTGCCATTATGCTAACTTTTCGATAGACTTTTAACCTCCAGCGGATAGCTCTGCTACCCGTGGCACTTGGCCAGTCGCCGCCTGATCCCGACCTGATCTACCTGGCCATGCAGGACAAGCTGCACCAGCCGTACCGCCAGACTCTGATCCCCGGCCTGACCGAGATCGTCGAGTCAATGACACCAGCCACTCAGCCGGGCCTTCTGGGCGTGTGCCTGTCGGGTGCAGGTCCCACCATCCTGGCGCTGGCGACGGACCACTTTGACGAAATCGCCAAAGAGATCATCGGCCGTTTCACCAAGCAGGGCATCAAGTGCAACTGGCGTCTGCTGGAGCCTGCTGAAGGCACACAGGTGATCCGAGAAGGCAAGCCATAAAATGAAGCGGTTCCAAAAAGGAGTAGAGCTGTAGGAACATATAAACTGGGCGGTATCTGATACCCGAAGAGGAAATTCATTAAAAAAATGTGAAAAGGAGTTGAATACACATCAACATGGCTGAAATATGTTGAAGGTGAAGAAAGCACACAAAAAAAAAAACATCATGACCCAAAACGAAAACAACACGTGAAGTTCCGGTGTCTAGGCAAGCACGCAAGACGCACCACACCAATCAACGTATGTCACGATGAGAACAGGGACCAAAAAGGCTAGCTACCTGTGCAGCCGCCATGGCTCATCTCGGATACTTTTCTCGAGTTGGCTGGCAACCATTCTATCATCTCAACGTTTACTGCACGCATGGTAACAGCATCCACCAGTGCGGCATGTTTAAGAGCCTGCGGCTGTCTCATTTGGTCAGACACTTTCCCGAGACATCAACACATCACAGCCGGCAAATGGTTGGCTGTCTTATACAGCTTGGCCAAATTGAGAAATATTCTCTGCTTTGTGCTGCCCGCTGACCCGGTGAGCCTTTTAGTTTCACTTTAACTTGTCCTACCCAGACTACACAAGAAGCTGGCTTGCGTGTGTTACCATTGCTTTCCTTTCCATCCATGGACTTTCCTTGAGATATACCGTCTCATAACTCTTGGCCGTAACATCCTCCGGGGTTTTTTATCCCGGCTTAAATGGATCACTTGAGTAGTTCGATGTAGGCCTGCATTTTGCAGATACTCAAGTATCTCGATTTTTCTTTGTGATTTTTGCTAGAACCTCGATTTTTCTCGGTCAGCCTCAATACCCAACCCATGCAAGCCCCTCCAAGGCTCTTGGTGGTATGCCACAGCACGGCATAGCCGAAAATAGATAACTGTGGTTGTAGAGGCCCAAAAAGCAACCAGCCAAGTCCGGATGGAGGGAACAGGTATCCCAAGGAGGGGCAGCGGGAGAGTGCATGTGTCATACTTATTTATATAATCTACGAGGTACAAGATACAAAATACAAAGATTTGGACGCACAAAGTTGATAGCCAGCTACGAAGCAAGGCCGCGAATGCAGCGCAGGAATGCATCATGTGCAAGACACTTTGCAGTCTGTGTGAGATAGTACGCAGCTGGACAAAACTGCCAGAAGAGGCAATCAATGGCCTATCAGCCTGTCAAAAAAAAAAAAAAAAAAAAAAAAAAAAAAAAAAGTAGAAGGCCTCTTTCATCTTTCGCCCTGTTCCTGTTTTGTGCGCTTTTATCTGTTGGTTCCGTTCGCCGTCCCGAGCCAGATACAGACGATGCAAGGAGGAAGGCATGGACCCGGGCATCCTTGATCGGGCAGGGAAGCCTTATTCCTTATTTTCTTGCATCTTGGCTATTTTTATCTTTGGGGGGTTTCATGACCTTGCCTGCCACCTCATAACTGGCAGCTTTGTTGATTGCACGGCAGTCGCAGCTGCTGTTTGTCGATGTGCGGGCCAGAAAGAGAAGCAACGAATCGAGGCATAGTGCCTGCCGAATCATCCCCGGGAGCCTAGACCATCCTCGCAGCAATGCAGAATGCCGTTCGCGGAGAGAGGCAGAGGTTCGCGTAGGGAAGCCGAGACTTCTACCCACAGACAGCACATAGACACACAGACACACCGCCGACGGCTGCAACCCACGCATCGCATATATGCTACGTCACAAAGCGAGGAAAAGGCCCAATGGATCAGAGGCGGGCAGATATGTGTGAAAATGCCGCTTCTCTCCTTCGGGCGGTTCGTATTGAAAGACCGAGACGGGTTATTTTCGTAGCTATCGGTATTTTAAACCTTTGACCAAATGAGCTCAGAGGGTTTCTTAATCTTCTTCTATTTTGTCTTCCATCGCTGCCGGCATGGTGGCCATCCGTGTTCTTTTTCTTTTCTTTTTTTCTTTTTTCTTTTGCTCGTTTTCCCATTCTGCTGCTTGCCAGCTGCACAGTTAGAGCTCGCCTCTGGCGTTGCACTAAAGCAACGCTAAGGTATGGCTTGCCGGCAAACGAGGACGGGAAAGAGCACACCCTTGTAGCAGGGCATGCGGGCCTGTCGCCAGAAAAGAACATGCAGCGGCCAGGAACCGCAACAGTTCTCCCAAAAGGAGACAAAGGGACAAAACGCATCCGTACAATTGTTGTTGTCTCATTATCTCCTTCCATCGCGCCTTCCCTCACCTCCCCCCCTCTTGCCTGTTCTTTGTCCGCTTTGTTCTTTGAAGGGAAGGAACAATGGCGAGAAGGCCTAGGAACAAGAGTCAAGGCGGCTGCTTTGACGGGCTGGAGCTCCACAGTTTCGGCGCTCCGCAAGGGAGAGAGGGCCAGCCAACACAAGGAAAGAGCGAATAAGACGGGGAATTTCACGTCTGCCATTTTTTGCCGCTGCTGGCAGTCCCGAGACAGGCTGACTGTGAGGCATCTCACATTCTGTAAGGATGCCTCGTACTCGTAGCTTATGCCGTCTTCGTCAGAGATCTTTCTCGAAGGGATGGCAAGACACGCCATGACATCCGGGGCTCCGCTCGTTCTCCGCAGCGTCCGCAGCGTCATGAGGTGCTGAAGACAGCAGGAGCTAACAGCAACTGAGACAACGGACAGTCGGCAAGAGCCAACAGCCAGAAGACAGTGCCAGATCGAGGCAAGAGCAGGCAGAGCAGCAAGCAGAGCTACTAGCTACTCCTGCCATGTAATAACTCGAGCTCACATGTGGTCCCTCTCGTATCTCACACACAGACGTAATAGCCCCGCCAACAGCCATTCCCTCTACTTTGTACGAGTCAGCTACGAAGTACGAGTACAGAGACATATTACATAGTATCTTCTCTTCATCCCTGCAGCTGGGAATGTGGTCACAGAGCCATATCTGATCTGCTGTCTCCCTCAATTTCCTTTTTCTATTCCTCATCTGCAGTTTTTAACTCTTTTCCTTTATCATACTGCACCGCAGACTCGTCGACGTACTCACTACATCAACCATCGCCATCCCCCCCACCTCGTTTGTCATCGTCTCGTCGATTTTTACGCATTGTGCTTCCGATCTGGCGCCTGGTCCCGGGATCTCCTGGATTTGACTGCTGCCGAGTGCCTGGTTCCAGAACCTTTGCGTCACGACAGTGTTGACAGCCGAGAAACAAGCGGGGCCAGCCACTTGTCAAATTGGAGTTGACAGACAACCTGAACTGACAAGACAACCTGGCAGATTGAAGGAGACCCCTCCACACAAGATAATACCAGACGAACGCCCGGCGAGCTCCTCTCTCTTGATCGCTATGAGCAGCAACGGAGAGACGGCCCATGCCACGGGCGGTCCTGACAACTTTGACCTATTGAGGCGGGCCACGCAGGCCATGATGTCCAGGTACGCGGCATTGACTGATTTCCTTTTTTTTTTGATCTCCATATCGTTTTCTCTTTTGACTGCACCCGGGGGGTCGCCTTGCCATTCCTTGCCTCTGCCGTCTTCCGTATTCGTTCCTCTATTCACTCTTCCTTGTTGCCGTTCCGCTCCTCCTGCAATTCGTCCTGCCCCTCTATCTGCCCTTCTGCCACTTTCAGTCTCTTTTGCAGCACCACCTGATCGCTTCCATATGCACCCATGCCGTTCTACGGCAGTCAACTGCCCACCTGGAGTTACAAGTGCAGACGCCGATGGGTCAGCAAACTTTCCTGAACTTTCCAGAATTATATTGCGTCGCGAAGCGTCCATTTAGCCACCCGCGTTCCACAAAACACCATGCACCAGTCATTTCCTGTTGCCTGCGATGAATCTCACTATCTTGCCCTTCCTTATACACACTACTCCATTTGCTGGCGTCCGAAGATGTGGCAAAAACAAACGGGGCTTTGAGTCGACGGCAAACCACAGCAGCAGCTTGCTTTGCAAATGGTTGATCGGGGTGTGGATCCTGCTTGGCTCTGTCTATCTACCCTGTCCAAAAATGTGACACCACGGAGGACGACCAACTGCAGCTCACCAGGCACTGGTGTGGCCAGCCAGAAGCCTGCCAACCAGGAAATGGCCGTCAGGAATCGACAGTTTGGAAGGTCAGAAAATTGGCGGCCAGGAATTGGTTGATACACCCTCCGCCCACACCACATCGCAGTGCGATCATCTTGGCCTACTTGCCATGGTGTTTTCTGCTTAGCTGCGCGGCCTTCGGTCTCCGAATCGGATGTTGTCGTCGCCATTTTGTGCAAATCAGATTGGCAGGCGACCAGCAAGCTGCAGACCAGCCAGCCCAGCGAGTCATCCGAACCCAGTTTGGTCGCAGCGAGGCCGGCCATGACCTGTTACATCCTTCTCCCCCCCCCCTGTCTGATATCGGGCAAAAGAGAGGAAAAGAGAGCCAGCCCAGCCAGAAAGAAAGAAGAGTCCCCAGCACATTCACCATATTCCCATTCCCATTCCCATCCCCTTTTGTTTTCCCTGTTCTACCAGCCCAGCCTTGCAGATCCCTGGCACATGCCGGAGACCGCGTCGAACCGTCCAGACAAGCGACTGGACCGCAGCATCTGCTCGGGGTGGCGCCTGTAAGCTGCGAGTACGTGCGGTTCGTTCTCGGTTGGCGGGCATGGGTGGTGTGAAAATAGTGGGGTGGGGAGGCGCGCGCCATGCGAGTGTAAGAGGGAGAGCCCCAGGCCAGAGACAGGCAAAAATGTCCGTCCGGCTTATCAAATCGAGCAGCCTGACTCGCTGGCGGACTGGTACGCTGACTGAGCGAAGCGTTATTACCGGACAGCGGGTTTAGGAGGGGCAAATTTCCTAGTGGCCTTGGGGAATGGCGCTGGCGCTGGCGAAAGCCGCCGGTCGCCTGTGGCGGGCGTCCTACCCTTTGCATCTCGCATGGCAGCACGCCAACAGCAGGGGGGCCAGGATTTGCCCCCCTTCCCCTCCGCCAGCCGCCTGCTGCCAACCAGTCTCCAGTTCCCGCCAGGACGCCCCCACACAGGACCGCCAACCGCCAACCATATGACGGGCATCATGGACTGGCCGGGCTATGTGGCCGCCAGAGCTGGCTTGCTGCAGCTAAGGGACACAGACAGGCTGAAAGAAGCTGGCGAGCGTGTGTGCGCGCGGGAGAGCGACCAGCAGCGGCAAGGAGCAAAGGAAGCAGCAGCGGCTGGTCTGCACAGGCCAAGGGGAAAGGTACAGCCAAGGCAAGCGCACGAGGAATTAAGGAAGTCGCAACCCAGCGGCACCCGGCTGGGTTCTGACTGGTCTGCGACTGGTCTTGCTCGTTCGCTTTTTGCTCTGTTCCATTCTGCTTCTCGCTTCTTCTGCTCGTCCCCTCGCTTGCTTCCGTCCCTTTATCGTCTCGCGTCATAGGCACGACTCTGCACCACAGCCGGACTGCAGCTCTGCAAAGCCACCGTTCTGCAGCTAGTCTCGCCAGCCCAGGCCAGCCAAACCCAGCTAAAGGCAAAGCGCGCGCCGGACCCGCTGTGCTCCAATTTCTGGGAATAGCAAAGGGCCACCAACGAGCTGCACTTTGCAGCAGAAACCCACGCTGCGCTCCAAGCTGCACCCAAGCTGCACTCCAAAGCAACCCGCAAGCGCAGGAAGCAGAAGAGCCAGCAGCTGCGCCCACGATGGCCAAGGCCTGTTAGCAGGCTGCCTGCGAATGAAAGCCCGAAAATAGCACAGGAAAGCCAGGAAAGCCAGGAAAGGCCAGAAAAAGCCCCAGAAAACACATTTTCCAGAAGCGTCGGCGAGCCCAGCCAGCCCGCTTAGAAAAAAAACTTTGTTTCCTCCACTCTGGCCTAGTCGTCATAATTTTTCCCTGCCCGTTTTTGCCCCTCCTCGCCTCCATCACTCCTTCCCTGCCGAGCTATTTTCCTCCAGCTGCTGCTGTATTCACTGCAGCTTTCCTCCTTCCCTTTTTTTCTGCCCTCTAATTTTTCTCGGGGTTTTATTGTTTCTCTGTTTTTCTCTATCAGCTTTTTGCTGGTTCCCCATCCTCGCCTGACCTCTTGTCGGACCACTGCTTGCTGCGTATCTCTGGGCCTCTGCCGGGGCTGTCTCTCACGCTCTGCCTCGTGCTGCCCTCACCCTGCACGCTTCTCCAACCTGCCTTGCTCTATGGGGCCGCAGCTGTTTTGACTCACGGCTCCCCCCCTCTCCTCTCCTCTCCACCCATCCGCTCTCTCCACCACCTGCTCCCCCTCAGCCCTCCCAGTCTCGCCCATCATCCTCCCGTCTGCGTCTCCCCTCGTCGCTATGCCTGCCTCTAATGCAATTGACGAGCGCAGCAGGTCTGCCGCGGCCGACGATGACGGCACGGACCAGATCGGCTCCGACACCCCACGCTCCGGCGTGGCTACGCCGCAACCGGACCTCCACGACAAACGCCTCCCGGGGATCATGAGCTACTTTAACCAGGTTCGTCCCGCCTCTTTTAAACGCCTGCTCTCAGGCAACTTCACATTGCCCTCCACTGGCGCCTCTTCCACCACAAACACTCCAAGCACCGCAAGCACCGCAAGCACTGCCCGGTCTTCCACGTCCGCTGCCACCACCACCGCTGCTGCCCTCACTGCCACTCCTCCGCCCGAACTCGAGCACGAGCTCGCTTCTTCTTCCAAGCCCAGCCCGGGCCAATTGTCCGATACGTCCAGCCCAACATCCGACCCGACCTCCGGAACATCGATCACGGAGCTCTCTCGGCCTACCTCGACTTTGGTCGCACCGCCTCCAATATCAGATAACAGCCGCCAGTCTGCGGCATGCGCACAATCGGCTTGGGCTGAAGGCCATTCACCCGAGGACGACGAGGACACTCCGCCGCTGCTGCCACACGAAAGGCTGGACCTTCCACGCCCGAAGCAGGCACAGCACGAGCAACCCCGGCAGCATTCACAATCACCGCAAGCAATGCAGCCACCATTGCGACTGCCATCCTTATCGACACCACCATCTGAACACGCGCCGTCACGGGAGGAAAGCTCTGGCAATGGACCCTCATCCGCGCTGCACCCATATCCAACGCCACCCGCGTCGGTACGGGGTGTAAGTGGTGGAGGGGTGCCGGCCATGGGCCGGGTACCCGATGGCGACGGGGAGACCGGCCGGAAGGATGGCGCCAGCGGTGGCAGCGGCAACAGCACCCCAAATCCCCCATGGGAAGCAAAGTGGACCTTTGGCCACAAGAAGAGCATCTCAGATGTCCCAGATACCCGGGCATACCACCAGGAGACTACCCTACCGACGCCACTGGAGGGCGTCGTCACGCCCTCTAGCGTGCTGGCCAGGCATTTCTCCGTGCCCACTATACCCCCCATCCCATCTGCTCCTTCTGTTTCCTCGGTCCCTTCTGCTCCCACCTCTGCTTCAGCGTCTGCTTCAGCGTCTGCTTCAGGTTCTACTTCTGCTTCAAGCGTTCCATCTCCCACGCAGGCCAACAAGGCCCCCCAACACACAACTAATAACACAACTGTCCCTCCGAATACTTCCTCCTCTACCACAACCCCCTCCCTACCCCGTTCTCAAGCATTTGCTGCACACCATAATAAATCTGCTCCTTCACACACTGGGTCTGCTTCTGTTGGGAAACTAAAGAAGCTAACTGCTATGGCACGTGAAAAGAGCGGCCAATCCACCCCCACGCGAGCCATGTCGACCGCTCAGTCGAACCAGATGGACACCGCCGGATCCACTCCTTCCGGTACCTTGACGCCCCAGGAACCTGGAAACGGGGAAGACGAGACGGCCAGCCGCACAAACGCATCGACCCCCACCCCTGCCGGAGCCCAGGCCCCCGCCCCCAAGGGCAAGCTCAGTATCAAAATCGCCGAGGCACGTGGCCTCAGAAGGTGCCGGGATCCATATGTCGTGGCCGTCTTTCAGCGAAGCGAGCTGATATCAGGCGGTCCACGTCCGGCCGAAGAGGATGAGCATGCTGCGATCAATGCTGCGATGGGTGGCGTCCCTATCCAGCGGCAAGGTAGCGAAAGCGGGCGGACTCCCATGGCCATCCCAATGCGAAGCCGGCAAAGTAGCAACACGAGTGTGACCGACTACAACACCTTCCGGAGCCGGTCAATTCGCCAGTCTCTGACAAACCCAAAGTGGGATGCTGAAGCAATATTGTATGTCCCCTTTTGGAGAGCTCCGGGGTATTCTTGAGACGATGTCAGTCTGCTAACCATTGACTCTCAGTGACGTTGTCGACTCAAACATGCTTGTTGACGTATCGATATACGACCATACTGCGACTGGGGACGAGTTCCTTGGCCACGTGGACTTTCAAGCAAATTCGTCTGTTCAAGAGGGGCCCGTTCGCGGCTGGTTCCCGCTCCGGGGACACGCCGACACCATAGCCGAGAACGCACCGACCGGCGAGATCTATGTGGAGGCACTTTACCAACGAACCGAGAAGAAGCATTACGGCCCGGACGATTTCGAGATCCTGCGTCTCATCGGAAAGGGAACATTTGGCCAGGTCTACCAAGTGCGCAAGAAGGATACCAAGCGCATTTATGCCATGAAAGTGCTGTCCAAGAAGAAGATTGTTCAAAAGAAGGAGGTCGCCCACACTGTGGGCGAACGGAACATTCTGGTGCGCACCGCAACTTCCGACTCGCCCTTCATTGTCGGCCTCAAGTTCTCCTTCCAGACACCGTCCGACCTATATCTAGTGACGGATTATATGTCTGGCGGCGAGTTGTTCTGGCACTTGCAGAAGGAGGGTCGTTTTGAGGAGGGCCGCGCCAAATTCTATATTGCCGAGCTCATTCTGGCCATTGAACATCTCCACAACAACGACATTGTCTACCGCGATCTGAAGCCGGAAAACATTCTTCTCGATGCCAATGGACACATTGCGCTCTGTGATTTTGGTCTTTCCAAAGCCAACCTGACCAAGAACGACACCACTAACACCTTTTGTGGCACTACGGAGTACTTGGCTCCAGAAGTGCTACTAGACGAGGCCGGTTATACCAAGATGGTCGATTTCTGGTCGCTTGGTGTGTTGGTTTTTGAGATGTGCTGTGGTTGGAGCCCATTTTATGCAGAAGACACACAGCAGATGTACAAAAACATTGCTTTTGGAAAGGTTCGGTTTCCGAAGGATACTCTATCTGCTGAGGGCCGCAGTTTCGTCAAGGGTCTGTTGAACCGGAATCCAAAGCATCGCTTGGGGGCCACTAAGGATGCTGCCGAACTCATGGAACACCCATTTTTCACCGACATTGACTGGAACGCCCTGTCAAGGAAGCTCATCACTCCTCCCTTCAAGCCAAAGCTAAAGTCGGATACCGATGTGTCATATTTTGATCCCGCCTTCACCGACGCCATGGACAAGAGCGGTTCTTTGAATGAACGCGCAGCTGCCCTGGCACGAGGTATAGCTACCTCCACTCCCCTCTCTCCATCGATGCAAGCCAATTTCCAAGGCTTCACCTTTGTCGACGAGAGCGCACTGGACGATCACATGCGTAGCCGCGGCTATGGCGGCGACGAGGACGACGATATGATTGACGCCCACTACGGCCGGAAAGATGACACAGACTGGGACGATATGAACGACGTTGATCCGCGACGCTTGAGCCGTATGAGTGGTATTGTGCGCACGACGACCAACGACGAGCACATGATTGGCAATTCTCAGTTCGACATGTAGGTGGCGGTGTAGAAAGCAAAGCTTACCTCACCCACTACTCTTCGTTTCTGGCTTGTGTCCTGCCTTTCTTGTCTTACCATTCTATCAATTCCACCAATCCACCAAAAAAAAAGAGAATACACATACTTGAACATTACGACGTATCACGCGACACATTTTTATGGCATTGCTGCATTTGAAAGGGGAGGGCGACTGGGGGATGGCGGGCTTCTATATCTTGCGGATTGCATTTTTGTCGGGCAGATGAACAAACCAGAAAAAAAATCAATAAGCCCCGGTTGGAAGGCATGGCGTTCTTTCTTTTACCATCCCCTCACCCCTTTAACGGCTCTATACTTTGTTCTCTACTACTACATGTGCTCGGGAGTTTGGGAAGGGAGCACTGGCCGAGACGTGTATTTTTTTTCGCGTTGTTTGTTTCTCTCTCGTTTCCTCGTCTCTTATTGTTTCTCGCCAGTGTTCTCTGATCCTTCCTTCGGCCGTTTTTCCCTCCTATTATCCTTCTACATTCCCTCGCTCTTAGTACTCCTGTATCCGGTCAGGCATACTTTTTTACCATTTTGCTCTGGATAGGCATTATGGGGCTTATTTCCACAGGGCGGCCACTCCCCGAACTTGTTTTTACATCCCTCACATCTCATGTACTTGCGTGATCAAGCAACATAGGAAGAACAAAAACCAAGGGAAAGGTGTATTTGGGGGAATCCTCTTTCCTCATCTTTTCCGTGTATGTTTGGACAGCTAGCGACTTATGTTTGTCGTTGCAGCTGAAATGTCAAAAAGGCAAAAACAGAACTGCACAGATTCATGCACACACTCAGTCCAGTCATTGCCTCTACTTGAACCTTGTCTGAAGAAATGGTGCTAGTCTCCAGTGACGAGGCTCAAAAATGCAAATAGTTAAATACCCCTTTTATACCAAATGAAACCTTTCTGTCTAATTGACTGTGTATTGCTATATGCTATTTTGTTAGCATAGAGTTGCCAACTGGGTCAGTTGTGTTGTCAACTATTAAAAAGTATCAAGAAGGCAAGCTCGTTGAAATGTGCCTCGGTTGTCCAAACCGAGCTCGAGCACATACATACCTGAATGCTGCCGCTGCTCACGAAAGCAATGCCAAAACGGGAATGGACAAGGAATATGTGTATGGCAGGAACAACTGCACACTACTCGAGAACCCCATCGAGATTCAGAACCACTCAAACTTGTTGCTACAAGCTGTTGCTGACAGAGGTGCAGAAATCAATGACGTCTTTGCTGGTGGCAACAACAAAAGGTCTAGCGGGTTTTTTATGCTTCTCCATGTGTAGCCTGGGCGGTGTCTCTAGCAACTTCGTAACATCCCTCTCACCTTCCTGTCGCGAGACTTACTTCTGGACCGACCCCGAATTGTAAGGTATCCTCGGGATTCCTGTTCAATCTTGTCATAGATGGGGAGTGGGATGTAAGGATACGGACATCAGAGAGGGCTTTTCACTTTTGAGAGAGAGAGGTGTTTCAAGAAATATAAAAGAGTATATTTTGTACACGTAGTTTTAGGGGGTGGTTGTTGTTGTTGTCGTTGTCGTTTGGTTTTTTGTAAAGGAAAAAAGGGACGCAAAAAAGAGAAGAAAAAAAGCTTGCGAACAACAGCACACAAAAAAACAGCTCTTGTCGTGTTCCTCCCTACCAGTCCCTTTTTTCCTTCCAAGAGTTTTGGCACTTCAGCTCATGCAATGCAATACTACATGCACAGCATCCGTTTCCCAACTCTTTTTGTTTTTGATCCTCCTCCTTTCCTTCCGTTTTGGCCATCCGCCCGCCAGATGGCCCTCCAATTAAAGAAAACTAAAAGCCCGGCCCCGTCCAACGTCTTCCATCGCACACACACAAGGAGTCATGTCGCGTCATAAGTCCAGGGTGCCGTCGTCCCGTCCCCGTCGTTGTTTGGTTGTGTCTCTTTTCCCGTTTTCCGATTCGGTTCTTTTTGCCCCGCTTCCCCGTTCCCAGCGTGTCCGGGTCAATCGGTTTTTTTTCCCGTCGTCGAAAAATCCGGTCCGTTTTATTTTTTTATTGGCGTCGGTCCCGTCGTTTAGTGGTGAGCAGTCTCCTCCTCCTCCTCCTCAACGAGCCAGTCCTCGGCGGGGGCGGCAGAGGCCTCGCCAGCCTCCTGGCCCTCGACCTCGACGGCCATCGACTCGTACTCCTGCAGGCTGCTGGCCAGGTCGGCCTCCTCGGGGGAAGCGGGGGTGGCGGGCAGCGAGAAGGTGGCGACCTGGCCCTGGGCATCGTCGGCCTTGACGGCGGGGACCTTGTAGGCCTTGAGCTCCTTAAGGTACAGCTCCTGAACGAAGTCGGCTAGAAGACAAAGAATGGGTTAGTTATCATGGACAAATGCGGTAGCCGAGGAAGAGGTTGGGGGTAAGGGAGATGCGGTCAGACGAGGTCGGTGATGGATGTAGAAGAAGATAAGGGCTGGATTCTCCCGTCGAGAGTCCATCGGATCGATCGATTCCATCGGCAAGGTCGTGCTCAGCTCAATCGAGGATCCCGATGGACCGTGTCCGGAAAACCCTCATCTCCGGCCACATCGCATCACGACCCCATTCCGAAAACCCGCGTTCCGCGATCCGGTCCAAACTCGATTCCAACCAATTCTTCTCGATGCCCAATCCGTCGGGGAAAACAAGAGGGGAGGGGGTATTTACTCACCCCGTCGCGAAACAGTCGGCACGATAAACGTCCGCACGGGGACAGCGGCCATCCGGGT
The DNA here is from genome assembly GCA_002778245.1 of Raffaelea albimanens. Classification (NCBI taxonomy): domain Eukaryota; kingdom Fungi; phylum Ascomycota; class Sordariomycetes; order Ophiostomatales; family Ophiostomataceae; genus Raffaelea; species Raffaelea albimanens. Next base: position 3,120,965 of record PCDJ01000001.1, read on the forward strand.
GATCTGGGTCGAGCGCGTCACGGTAGCGAAAGCCCGGCGGGCGGTCTGGCGGGAGAGAGTCAGCGACATGGTGGAAACGAGAGCAAATTGAATGGCAGCAATGAAGAGAAGAAAACCAAAAAAAAAAAAAAAAGAATTGATCGCGAAACAATGTCGACGTCGATGTGTTCTGGCGGTCGAGCTGTTTGGACAAAAAACCTCCGAGCGTCCGAAGGTCGGCAAAAAAAACACTCCTCTGCCCAGCAGAGGAGCAGAGCTTCAATTGGAGGCAGGGGAGTGGAGCCCGTAGCAAGGAAAGCGCCGGAAGAGGAAGATTAAGGTGAGGGACAAAGAGAAGCGCGAATGGATACGTACCGCGGAGCGTGCGATGGAGAACATCGTGTCGGTTGTGCGAAAAAAAAGGAATTGAGGGGAGAGAGGGATTTCCGGAGAGTTCGATACGGAAGGCGACCGATCGATGCGAGAAGAGATGCGGGTGGTGGTGAGGGTGAGAGAGGAGAGGGAGAGGGAGAAAAAGGTGGCGGGATTTGAGGAGACTGGTAAAGTCGGGTGAAAAAAAACGACAATCCGAAAAAAAAAATAGGAAAAATACACTGGTTTTAGGGAAAAGCAGGGAGAGCGAGCCAGCGCGAGGGAAAAACGGGGGTGGGTGCGTCCCACACTACAGAGCTAAACTTTTTCCCTCAATTGATGGAGAGCTGCACAGCTGCCAGCGGGTAGCACTGGCGCGGCTGGTCCGGCTATAACAAAACGTGATTGGTCACGTGCAGGGGCTATCAACAGCAAACGTCCGCAGCCTCACCGCTGGACCGAGGACGACGAGAAATTATAGCCAATGGCTATTTTTCATGATTAAACCGGTTCACCGTTTCTGTAATGCGGTCAACTGCAGCTGGCAAGATTTTCACGTCTGCAATTCGGAATTGTTTTGTTGTGAGTGGTCGGTGAGCTGTTGCAACCCCCTCCGTGTAAGTGTGCCATTTGAGGAAATCTAGGCTTCCAAGCTGTGTTGAAGCTGATGCCTGATGGCCAGTGTGTATCTGTCTTTTCAAACCCAGTACAAAGAAAAATCAAACAAAGATAATGAAAGCCCAACGTGCCCAAAAGAAGCCCAATCCAATCTGTTCACCGCCAACACAGCCCAATCCCCCCAAGCACGTTTCCATAAAATACCCTCCCAAATGCAACAGTTTACATACACCCCATGCAGAACAATGAAAAAGAAGGTATAAAATCCAACAAAAGATAAGAAAAAAAGAAGGCGTGTCGTGTCATTGAGCTCTATTGTCAATCGTCGTTTTGTGCAGTTCCAACGTTGGACCGTTGCTTTTTATTGTTTCCCCTTACCGCCAGGCAGCACCCAAACATTTCCCAGCTCTATTTGCTCTGCTGCATCTGCGGCAACGAATGTGATGTCCCAGACGATGACGAGGTGTAGCCGTGGCTGCGACTGCGGGACGAGCTCCTGTGCCGCTCCTCTTGATGTTGCTGGGGAGGCGGCGGGTAGGCATAGGCGCCCGGGTCGGCTGCGCTTCTGCTGTGGCTGCGCCTGGCACCACCACTACCGCGGCGGGCACTCTTGCTGCTCTTGTGCTGGTACTGCTGCTGCTGCTGGTTCTTCCGCCGGGGGCCCAGGAAGAACTCCCCGACGCCGTTGGAGACCATATAGGCAAAGTACAGCACGCCCGCCACCACCGAGTAGGCAATAATGTACGACTGCTTCTCGGCCGACAGCTGCAGGCCCAGCCCGCCATTGACAATGCCCAGCACCATGAGGACCCGCCCGAACCAGATGTGGAAGTGGCTCACAAAGCCGCGCGCCTGGTGCCGCACAAAGTGCCGGTGGTGCAGCAGGCCCAGGCCGGGCTGGATGCCCATGAGTGCGACCACGACGGTGCCGAGCGCGGTGTGCGTGAGCGCCCGGCTGGTGCCGGGGCCCGTGGGGAACAGCATGTGCCGCTGCTGCGCGGCCACCACGCCGAGGGCAAAGCCGGCCCACATGAGCAGGTACGAGACGCCCTGCCACGCGCCGTGCAGGGCCCATTTGCCCATCAGCGGCATCAGCGCCGCGCCGAGCGGGTACAGAATGGCCATGACGATGGCCATGACGACGGCGTGGGCCACGAGAATGGTATGGCTGGGCCGACCGTCGGAGATGCTGGCGGCGCCGCCAGACGAGCCAGAGTTGCCGCCGCTGCCAGAGCCGCTGTTTCCATTGCCAGAGCCGCTTCCGCTCTCGCCACTGCCATCGCCCGTAAACGGATTGCTGTCGCTCGCCAGCGTCGCCTGCGTCAGGTCCACCGTGTACTGGTCCGTGTCGTCGTGCAGCGCGATGCTGGCCGCCTGGTTCGTCGTCGCCAGCGAGCTGCCCGAGCGCCAGGCCGCGATCCAGTTGGTCGACGTGCTCGTCAGCGACAGCCGGCCGCTGCTGCCCCACGACTCGCAGTTGCTGCACATGACATTGGCCGTCATGGTGTCGCCCGAGACGCCGCTGCCGTCGAGGAGCGTCAGCCGGGCTGCGGCGGAGCTGGTGGTGGGCATGACGTGGCCGGTGCCGAGGCGGGGCGAGATGGTGACGTTGGAGCCGGAGCCGTCCTGGTACATGACAAACATGTTTGAGCCGGCCATCCGGGAGCCGGTGCCGAAAGCGACCCACTGGTAGGACGTGGGAGCTTTGATCTGAAAGTAAATGCTGCCGGACCCGGAGCTGGCGGACGACTCGGGGACGCCGACGGTGAAGCACACATTGTCGGCGCCGGACGGACAGTGGCTGACGGTAGCGGCCGAGGCGCCCATGGCGAGGCCTGTAAGAAGAAGAGGTGTTAGCTGTTTGAAGATGCCTTGATACTTTAGATACTCTCATCAGATACGTACTCATGGCTGCGGCCAGGACCGCAGAGGGTTGTGATAATGGCAGCATGGTCTGGATTTTGTGTGGAAGTGTTGTTAAGAGAGAGAGAGAGAGAGGTTGAAAAACGGAGGAGATATCCAAAATCAAACACAGAGTGGCAACCAAGGGACGAGCAATAAAATAACAAAGACAAAAGATAACGAACGCCAAGAGGCCCGAGGGGGGGGGGAGAGAGAAACAAATATGTCTCTGCTTGTGTCTACTCTTCTTCTTTCCCTTTTTGTTTCAGGCTGTAAAAAAACCAAGAGATGATACACGTCAGACTGTCTGTCCAAGTTTATAGACGCATGCAAGCTCCTTCCATGCAGTGTACTCGTACGCGTCGTTGTCGTCTTTATGAATTGCCGCGGGTTTCTGGGTGTTCCTCCCGGGCTGGATGTATCTTATATCTGTGTGTGATGTAAGTGGTGCCGGAGAACCGTAAGGGGGGGGGGGGGGGGTGTGCGCCGAAAGGGGGCGGAGTAGGATTAGAAGGGGAAGGGGGGCAGTGGTCGTGGCTAACGAACCAAGATGTCGATCAGAAATGAAGAGCAGGAAAAAGTGTCCGGTGTAAGTCGGGGACGTGCTGGTGGAATAACACCTAGTTGAGGAAGTAACCGAAGAGACGGGGGGGTTACCAATCTGGCACAAATGGTTGGCTGCCAAGGGTTGAAGGGAATGCGAAAAGAGGAAGACGAAAAGGACCAAGTGGCAGAGAGACATCTACGAGAACCAATACCTTGTGAACCATTGGGGGGGGGGGGACTGGCACATGAATAGTGAAAACGATGAAAGAGGCTCAAGACAAGGACGACTCGGGGCATCTGCATGTCCACTAGACACACGTCTTACAATGTCACAGAAAGACAGGCTGGCCTTCCAGCATGGCAGAAAGAACACAATCGACAGCACGGGGAGAGCTATGGCCTGTGTGAAGCAAGTACCACAGGCGCACAAAGGGTGCAACCCCCGAGAGTCCGACTTGGAGAATCCTGTGCTACTCGTAAGGCTAGCGACCCCGACAAGGAGATACCGGACTTGGTATGGGGGCACGTCGAGACAAGGGCCGAGAGAGAAACTACTACTAACGGCCAGGCAGAGAAGGCGCAAAAGTATATTTTTCCCAGCCCATGGCCCAGACAGGATCAGATCCCCGCCAATCTCTCTTGGCCTTATTCAGACTCATGCAAGGCCACGCGTCGTTCACCCATCGTACTCGCAGAGAGCAAGGGGGTGGGAGACGGAAAGGTTGGACAAACAAAGAGTCCCCCAAGAGAACGAGTGTCCTTTCCGAAAAGAGACGGATAGCGAAGAGGCAGCCAAGACAGAAAAGATCGATACGCCCAACACGGCTCATGAATTGGGCCACCGGGGAGATTGGTTGGCCCTTGTGGAGAGGGTCAGACTGTGAGATGTGTCGACGGCCGCAAGGACGAAACCAGGGGTGGCTGGACGGGGGGGGGAGACGAGAGGAATTAACAGAAAAGGAGCAAATAGCACGACAGGTAAAAATAAGCTGGGCGATAACCGGGAGAAACAATGCGACCTCGTGTGTGGCGCATAGCAGGTCTGTCGAGGCTACAAGTACAGCCTCGGGGAGAATGTTGCCAGCCATGGGAAGAGACTTGACTAAACCAAGTCACTGCAGAGAGAGACAAGCAGCGGCTTCTGGTGACGACAGAGCTTGTGATAGTTGGCTGGGCATGTTGGTACGAGGAGGAGAGATGACAAAAGAGGCTGGTCGAATACACGCGGTCTCCCTTCCCCAGCCAAGAAAAGAACCGCCCAGGGAGAGGGGGCACCCCAGCCGACCGTTGTTGAAACAGAGAAGGGAGCTGTCTTGTCTTGTCCGGGGCAGAAAACCCACCCGCCAAGCACGAATCAGTTTCCGCATCGGGGGCGTGCGAGAGAAAAAAGAGGAAAAGCGAGAGCAAGCGAGAGGGTCCAACGAGAACAAGAGCATTTGCAAAACAGCACGACAGACGTGTGGCAGGGAGGCTGTGTTTCTTTGTCAGGGCTGACATTTGCCGTGCATGGTGTGCAAGTTGTGATTGTGTCTTGTGTGATGCTGGGAGGATGTTTTTGTCGTTTTGTCTTTTCGTCTTCTTTTTTTCTTTTTTCTTTTTTCTTTTTCTTCTTTCTTTTTTTTTTCTATTTGTTTCTTTCTTCTTTTTCACTCCATTTCATTTGTCCCAATCTCTGTTCCTGCCCTTATCAGAACTCATCATAGTAGAGTGATCGTCGAAAGGGAGAGCGTGAGATTCCGTCAGACTTCGACGTAGCCTCACGGACAATGACAAAAAAACAGTGTCCTTTGTACTGTTTCAGATGTCTGTGCCCGGAGACGGGACGACGAGTGCAAAGGCAACCTCCCACTTGTACAATGTAAGACGCATACGCCGTAAGCCTGCTATTTCCGTGTTTCTTGTCCGTCGTTCCTTCCCCGTTCGACACCGCGGGTGAAGTCGAAGCCGGGGCTGGACAGACTCGCCAGAACCTGAGTTATCTGGCGCCTGTGAGTGGCTGGCCAGGTCCGCCCTGCAGCGCGCGGAAGGAGCAGCCAAGGCTGGGCAACAAGTGCACAGCCGAGAGCCCAGCACGCCCTGCAGAGCCTGGAACCAGACCGCCACACGACAGGGGGCCGCGTAACGGGCTCCATCAAGCTGCAGCTGCACCGCTGGGCAACAGCTACGCACCTTGCAAAAGGGTTTAGACATAATTTAAACATTTTACTCTTAATAATACACGCGTCGGTATTTCTCCATTCAGGATGATGAGCAAAAGCTAAATGCGACCCAAGTAAGACACCGGGCTGGCCAATAGTCGCGAGTCAATAGTTAATGGAAGTGTCCGACCCTGGATCCAATCCACCACGACGTTCCTCAAACTATCACGGTGCTTTGGGTGGTGTCTCCAGCAGACCTCGTGTGGCATCGCCATATGGAAGCCGTCTTCCACCAAGGACTATGCATCGGATGCCATGCATTCCGTGGACGTGGCTCACAAGATGCACAAAAGTGCTGCCACAAGTGCGAGGATGGACCTTGCCGGGACACGTCCAACGAGGCAGTCTACGAGTACTCGTTCGTATACCAAGTAGGCCGCATATGAAATAAACATGTGCTTATTAGTCAAAAAGCCCCAGGGCAGGACGGGCTAGCCGCTCGTCATTGCACCCAGAGCGGCGGATCATCAGGAGAGAACCCGGGGGCGGCTCCGTCTAGAGTAGAGATCCGTCTCAGATTCGCAGAGGCACATGCGCAAGAATCTGCTATAAATTGACACGGCGCAACTGTCAGTCCGCGTTTTTGTTGGGGGAGGGGGCCAAACGCTGTTCCTTTGTACCCCAAATCAACGTCTAATTTCTGTATCTTCTTCGTCTAGCTCTTCTGTTGCCTCTAGGGTTGCTCTTTCGGAGTCCCGGGATGAAACCAGTTGACAATGCAAGGGGAAATGATGCACCAGTACGAGTATGTAGTATGCAAAATGAAGACTGTAGGAAACTGGAAAAAGGACCCCAGGAAAAAAAGGAAAAGCAAGTAGAAATGAAATAGGAATGGCTAATGAATCTCGACAATAGACAACGGATTAATAAACATCAGGGTCGCAGTAAAGAAAAAAATAAAAGAGGAAAAACACTTCGAAACCAGAAAAGCCTGAACCAAACGCACGCATTGCCAAATCAGGTAAGTTTTTCGTATGCCACAGACCATCACCACTAACCGTCTCCCCCCCTGCGCCTCACCCCCCCCCCCCCCCCCCCCCAAGCAAGCGTGTATAAAAAGTGCGCTCGTTTATATACAGCAGGCAGTGCACGTGTTGCGTCACTCCCCTGTCCAATGTACTCGGATCTCTCTCGAAATACATCCCAGTGCCCTCGCAAGTTACAGCATCGGGAAGTTGCTGTCGTTTAGAACGCTCGTGCTCGCCACAAAGCTGAAGCCGCCAAAGGGGTCGTCCTTGAAGCTGCCCGCCGCGTCGGTGCCGCGTCGGCCTCTCACTGCCACAGGGCTCCGGGCAGCAGTCCTGCTGCCACGCCGGCCTGGCCCAGTGCCGCCGCCTGCGCTCGCCATGGCCATGGGCGACAGGACGGGGCTCAGGGCCAGCTCGGTGAACTCGGGCGCAAAGTTCTCGGCCAGCTCCGGGTCCGTAATGACCGGCTGGATCGGCGGCTCCAGCTGGCGCGCGGCCAACTTCTTCCAGTCGATGCGGCGGAAGAACCGGTGCGCCTTCATGGTGGCCAGGTCCTTGGGCATGTGCGCTCCCAGCCGCTTGCGCGGTTCCTTGCGCAGGAGCCGAGACAGCAGGTCTTTGGCATCCGGGCTGAGAAAGTACGGCAGCACAAGCTTCTGGCGCACAATATTGTCCTGGATCTTAGCATTGTTGCGGCCGCGGAACGGCGGGTTGCCCGTCAGCAGATCATAGCCGAGCGCGCCAAACGACCACCAGTCCACGGCGCGACCGTACTTTTGGCCCTGCACCACCTCGGGCGCCATGTACTCCACGGTCCCGAGTATAGAGTGGCAGCAGCTGCTGTCGTCCTTGTCGTCGTCGTCCTCGCCGGGCAGCGCCACTTTTGACAGGCCAAAGTCGGTCAGGAGCAAGTGGCCCTCGGCGTCAAGCAGGCAGTTCTCGGGCTTCAGGTCCCGGTACACGACGCCGAGCGTATCGTGCAGATGCGACAGGGCGAGGACCATCTCGGCCATGTAGAAGGCAGCGGTGGGTTCGCTGAACATGCGCTCCGTGCTCAGGTGGGTGAAGAGCTCGCCGCCCTGGCCGTACTCGAGAATGAGGTACAGCTTTTCGCGATCCTGGAAGGCGTAGTACAGCTTGACCACAAACGGGTGGCGGTTGACCGACTCGAGGATCTGCCGCTCCGTCTTGGTCTGCTCGACCAGCTTCTTGTGCACAACCAGCGAGGCCTTCTTGAACTGCTTCTGCGCATACAGGCGGCCAGTCGAGTTCTGCTTCACCAGAAGCACCGTGCCGTACGAGCCCTTGCCCAGGCACCGCAGCGGCTCAAAGTCGTCAGAGGTCATCTTCTTGCGCGGCGGGTCGTTGGTGCTGGCATCGGCGGTGCTGGCGATCGCATCATCGGCCGTCGTCGTTCCCGGTGCACTGGTCGACAAGTCCTCGGCGTGTTCAACGGTACCGTCTTGACCGAGAGCCTTCTTCTCGCCCTCTTCAGCCTCGGCCACATTGTTGCTGTTGCTGTTGTCTGTAGGCTCCGCAGCGGTCTTGTCCAGGTCCATGTCTCCACAGACCAGGCCGTCCTCGATCGTCCAGCGCACATTCTCGCGCACGACGCTGTCGCTGACAAAGTCGTTCTCGAGGTTGATCACGTAGCTCGTGGTGATGTCTCGGTCGCGGCTGGTCGGGTCTGCCTCGTCGGCACTGGTGTTGCTGGAGACTTCGTGGCTGTTGCTGCGGCTGCTACCCGTGTTGACGCGGCTGGCCGAGGACGAGGACGAGCACTTGTGGAGGTGGCCCGCCTTGGTGGCCTCCTGGTTGAGCGCAAGCGGCTGCGGCTTGGGCTTGGGCCGGGACGCAACGCTGGTCGGCACCGGCGAGTTTGCCCGCGACGACGCAGCGGAGGTGTCCAGACTAAGGGGTTCCAGCTGCATGCGGAGCTTGGCGATGCCGCTCATGGCCGGCGACCCGCCTGCGGGCCGCAGCACAGGGCTGCAGTTTGCGCTGACCACGTCGTCCAGGATCGGCAGGCGCTTCTTGCGGTTGCGCCGCGCCGAGACGCTGCCACCGCTCCCGGCGACACTCCCGCCCACGCCATAGTCGCTGTCTTCGTCGCCCGAGGTCACGGGCGTGCCGTGGAAGCCACGGACCGTGGTGATCGCCGGCGGCGGTGCGTCCATCGTGCTGGGGACGCGGGAGAGCGGGAGAGCGGGTGGTCGGGGTGGTCGAGGTTCGAATTAGGGAGCAACGGACACGTCTCTCCGCTGTGGGCTGGCTCCTCTGAGAGCTCGGCCGCGGGCAGGACTGTCCTTCAAGAGCACGTCGGCAGCGCTCCTCCTCGCACTAGTAGGCCGTCAGGGCCGCGCAGCGAGTGGCTTAAGGAACGTCGCCCCGTCGTCGCTTGGCGTCGCAGCGTGCCTCGGAAAGAAAGTTTTGCAGGAGTCGCTGGGCACTGGTCGGCTGACGCATCTGGCACCGGAAGAGAGACGAGTTATCGAGACTGGAGCCTTGAATATGCATTGGCAAGGGTAAGAATAGAGGGGGAACGGGGGGCGTTGCTGCTGCGGTTCGTTGCGGTTGTGTGGTTTCTGTAGAACAGAAAGAAGCAAAGGGGGAGGGAATCGGGAGAGAAAGGAAGTCAAGTGAGCACAGGCCGCAGGCCGTCACTAATAGTAGGGCAGGTGGCTGTCAAAAAAATTAATTGCAAAATTAAAAAACTAACAAAATTGGAAAACTTTAAAATCCGCACTGTCCCACAGGCAAGGCGGAGAACAACACGTGGTCCCACTTTATGAAAATTCGTCGCGAATCACTGCAGCCAGCGCGGCCACACGCCCAGAGGGGGCCGAGGGACCGCTTTAGGCCGTCGTCGATCTGGACCAATCTCGATTTCGACTCCCCCAGCAGCCTGGATTACGTCAGGCCGCTCCCAGGGTCTTATGCGCCTGCAAATCTGGAAAATCACGGCTAACAGCGGCCATATCCGCTGGAACTAACTGCGAAACCTGCTGTGGACGTTTTTGACAACTGTTACCGTTTTAAAACTGCCAACCCAACGCATTTCGGCTTGTAAAATTCAGATGCAGACTAGTTGGCTGAGTTTTCAAATAGTCAAAGAAAATGGCCAGTTTGGCTCGCCTAAGCGGCGTATCTCGGATCTACGTAGCCAGACTGCCCGGCGTTTCACATATCCACAACCGGGCGGACGGGACACTACGGATGAACCGCCAGAGATAAGGATGGCCGTGGCGCTGTTCTTCGCTTCTCTGCCATGTTCGCCAGGCTATCACCAGAATATCTTCATTCATAACTGGTTGCGGGTATCGTAGATTATCTTGCTTTTGGCGGCACCACCTCTTGCTCCCATATCCTATCAATGCAAAAGCCCCCCCCCAAAAGTCTATTAGTACAACCTAGCTTCGTCGTCTCGTCCCCATAGCTTGACTGTCTTGTCGTGGCCACCGCTGACGATCCACTTGCCGTCCCGGCTGACGTCCACGCTCGACACCGGGCCCGTGTGTCCGTTCAGCGTCTGCACCAGTGCCCAGTCGTCTGCCGAGTGGATGTGGATCTTCTGGTCAAAGCCGCTCGACAGAATGAATGTGCCCGACTTCTTGGGCTGCTGGACACCGGTCTCGGGGTCGATGCCAGGTGCCGTGCCCATCAGCGGGTCATCCAGGCCCTTGAACCACCGGACATCCGACACAGTGCTCGTGTGAGCACCGATGCCGCCCGTTCGTGTCACCTTGCGGACGTCCCAACACTTGACCCAGCCGTCAGCCGACGCCGTCAACAGTCGGTGTCCATCTGCGCTCCAGTCCAGCCCGTAGATCGGCTTGATGTGGCCGTCCAAGGGCCCGTCCAGAATCATGACTGTGCGGCCCGACCGCAAATCCCAAATTCGGCCAATGCTGTCCAGGCCCGCACTCGCAATCAGCGATCCGTCCGTGTTGAAGCTGACCGCGTACACTCCCCGCGAGTGGCCCTCCTGCCGCAACACCTCGGCGCTGTGTTTTGTCTCTTCTGTTCCTTCTCCGCTGCCATTGGCCGTCTTGCCCTCCTCGCCGGCCCGCTGCACATCCCACAGTCGCCATGTCTTGTCTTCAGAGGCCGACGCCACAAACCGCCCCGAAGGGTGAAACTCGACACGACATACCCGCGCTGTGTGCGCCGACAGTGTCGCTACTGGTGTGTCCTGGTTCAGCGACCACAAGTGCACATTCCCCTCGGCGCCGCCCGAAGCCAGGTTGACTGCGTCCGGCGACACGCCTGATTCCGGCAGTGTCGAGCCTGGGAACCACGACAGCCCGCTGATCTTGCTTGTGTGCCCCCGCAGCCCCCGAACCGGCTCCAGATCGGGCGTCCGGTACAGGCCCAGCGAGCCGCCAAAGTTGCCAGCGGCCACCAGCTCGCCGTTTGGCGACATCCGCGTCATGCTGATGTTGCGGTCGCCAATGGGCCGACTGGCCTGCAGCTCAAACTCCTTTAGGTGTGCCTTGATGCCGTCGCGGAACTTGACGTGTGTCCGCAGCGGGATCTGAGACTCGGCGCGCTGCAGGGCGACCTGCTGCTTTGTGCGTGGTAGGCTGTACTCGGCCATGGCCAAGCGGGCCTGCAGCAGGTCGGGCCCGCCGTGTGTGTAAAACTCTTGCTGCTCGTCCTCGTCGTCTTTGTCGTCGTCGTCGGAGCTGCCAAAGGCATCCTCCATGTCGACATCCTCGCCGCCGTCGCGGACACCTGCCGCAATGCCTGCAAGAAGGTCTCGCAGCCGGTTCTTGCGGTCGAGTGCCTTTTCGGCGAAGAGCGTGACGGGCTCGCCGATTTCGCGCAGCTTCTCGCGAACCTTGGAGTCTTCCTTGGGGACGGCGATGGTGGCGGCGATCTTTTTGCGGGCGAGCTGGGCGAGGAGTTCAGAGGCCTTCTCGGGAGCCATGCCCGAGGCTGTTGTGGGGATTTCGTAGTCATGTTCGAGGGCTGTGAGGGAGATGAGTTAGCGAAGTGTGAAGCAGACTGTAGAGCAGACTGTAGAGACTGTAACTACTTACGGACGCTGGCCAAGTCAATACGGCGATCCTGTGACAAGGAGAAATGTTAGCAACAGAACGTGCCATCCAGGTATGGATCCAAGCTGCAGTTACCTCTTCTTCGGCATCCTCCACGTATGCCATGCGCGAGGGGTGGATCATGGTGCCTGGTCGTTTGCGAGAGCTGTCGAGGCAGCTCTCGAGACAGTGTGGGAGTTTGGCAGCTCGAGACGGCGGGTTGCGGGCGTGGTGTGCGTCGAAAAGCAGCGATCCGGTGTTTGCCGCGTCCTGTTTCTCTGTCTATGACCTTTGGGTCTGTCGTCGGGACGGTGGTGCGGCAATGCTGGCCAGACTGTAGGGTGGCTGCCCCGTGGATTCAAGGCAGAAAAGTCGACTTTTTGACGAGGCGCGTTGAAAAGCGGCGTCACGTGCAGGACGGGCTGTAAGTCGCTATAATACTCAGTGTTAGAGCCCCGGCACAGCACGCTGTCCAACTCCTTCCGTTTCCGACGTTCCCCACACTGCCATCCAGGGCAGGACCACAGCAGAGCACCCACCAAAGCCAACCACCAAATAGGAACGCCCACATTAATCCGCTGCAACGGCGTGTCCCAGTGCTCCGTCGCCCTCCGCCGTGTCAACCGCGCGGGTCGCACCACACAAAACCCAGTTTCGTCCTTTATCTCCCGCGCGGTCGCTCACACTCACTCCCAGGTCATTCTGCTCTGATCCGAGCTAACCAGCTGTCCTGCGTCGGAAGCCACGAGCCGCCTTCAGATGGACGCCGCGGAAATTCAGTGACGCCTGGCTGTAGCTGTCTCTAGTTGTCTCTGGTTGTCTCTGGTTGACGTTGCCTCGCTGTCTCGCTGTCTCTGGCTGACCTGGTCCCTGGCCGCCAGACATCCGAGAGAACCGGGCGTGAAATCCAAACTCAAAAGGAAACTGGCGAGCCACCCGGCCACGCAAGGCTGAAGCCGCCGGACAACTCCCACAAGGCTGCCGCGACGCGGTTGATGTTGCCAAGAGCCTGCCAGCCATGAATCTCGACCTGGAAAAGCTCCTCGTCTTTGTAAGCCGTTTCCTGTCAGCCTTTGTTTAGCCGGCAGCCCGTGGTCCCCCCTTACAACCCTTACAACCAACTGACAGACCCCCTCTAGTATGGCGCCTACCACCACAACCACATCAATGTGGCCATCCACATGTGTTGTGTGCCTCCGATTCTCTTTACCTACTTGTGGATGGTTAGTTTTTGAAACTGTTGATTTCAAGAATCCAGTTCTAACCTGCAGGCATGCAACTCTCCCACTCTCATCCCGCTCCCGGACTGGCTCTCTGTTCCCTACCTGCCCCTGAACCTGGGCACCCTGGGCGCGCTCCTGTACGGCAGCCTCTACGTCCTGATGGAGCCGGTGGCCGGCACTGCGCTCGGCATTCTCTGCGTGGCCGGCACGGCGGTGGGCAACTATGCGCTGACGCACTTTAACGCCAGCGACGTCAACACGTATGCCATTGCCATCAACGCGGTCTGCTGGATATTCCAGTTTATCGGGCACGGCAAGTTTGAGGGCCGCGCGCCGGCCTTGCTGGACAACCTGTTCCAGGCCCTCTTTCTGGCGCCGCTGTTTGTGTGGCTCGAGTTCCTGTTCAAGTTTGGCTACCGCCAGGAGCTGCAGGGCCGCATCGACAAGGAGGTGCAAAAGGAGGTTGCCAAGTTCCGGACATCCAAGGCCAGCGGCCAGACCAACGGCAAGAACGGAAAGGCTGCTTGAATTGTGGCGGTTGAATCGTGGCGGTGAATCGTGGCCACGGTCAGTCACAGTCAGACCGCAGCAGTCACACGGCCGAGTGCAACTACTACGCCTGTCCACTTGCCACGGCAAAAGAAACGTCTCACAAATTCCAGGAAATTTCAGAGATCTCAAATACACATCATCCAAGATGATTCTGTCAAAAACCGACATGTTTTACGAAATGTACCAAGAAGCCATTGTTTTAGCATGAGAGAGTAAACAGATATAATAAACCAAACGTGATTTTTTCTTTGATTTTATTACCTTTTTAAATACCTTTACCTTGCCTTACCTTGTTTTCGTTGTTGGTTTGTTGTGTTTCCTCTACGATCCACAGTTAAAAACTTACCTTTTACCCTGTTTACTTTACTTACCGTCAGTCTCCAGACCACCGCTCGATCCGCCGCGCATCCGCACACGCAAAATCCATGCTCTGCCGCGGCGTCAGGGCACTCCGGATGCGCGTCTGGATGTGCGCCAGAGTGCTGCCCTGGCTGCTCGTGTCCACCTTGAGACCGGCATCTGAAGCTCTGCTCCTGGCCTTGGAGTTTCTGGACCGTGGCGGCGGCGACGGCGACTGGGCGTACTTTGGCTGCGGCGGCCGCGGGGCCCGCCGTAAAGGGACAAATGATGGAAGTATGAATGCATGTCTCGAGGGCTTGCTGCCGCCTCGCATGCCCGAGGGAGCCGGGGGGGCATCTGGATGGCCGCTTCTCATGCTCAGCGGAGGAGGAGCGGCACTGAGATGGCTCCTGGGGTCTAGAGGAGCGGCAGCTCTGGGACGGCTCCTGACGTTCAACGGAGCAGGAATGGCAGAACTCCTGGTCATCAGCGTGGGCGGTCTCGCCGGACGCGCCGGCCCTTTGTCGGGCCTGTACCCTTGGGGATACGGAGACAGTGGGCGCGTCTTGGGGATCTGGTAGCTCCTGCTGGCCGAAGGGGGCACGCTGGGCGGAAACCTGCGAGGATCGGCAGGCTCTTTGCCTTTTCCCTTGGAGGACATCCTGGGGGGAATCATCTCGTGGATCGATGGGTGCACAGAAACATGCTTTCTGATACCAGACACCTCTGGGGGGACAACCGTGATCGGTTTGCCTTTGGCCGGGAAGACATGGGCGCCCAAGGTTTTGCCCTTGGACGAGCCCCGGGGAGGAACCTCATAGGGCATCCTTTGCGCCGCCGCCGCCGCCGACGACGACGACGACGACGCAGCAGCCGATGGTTTAAGGGTGCTGCTGCCCTTGCTCTTGCTGCTGCTGCCGCTGCTGCCGCCCCCGACGTACGTCATGCTCTCGATGAACCCAGCCGGCAGAGGCTCGGCTGGTGCCGGACGCGGAGGCGCTTTCGGCATAGACTTGGGCGGCACCGGGATCGGGTTGGCTGGCGAGCGCGTCTTCTGCCTCCTCTCGTGGCTGCGGCTGTCCTCGGGAGGGCCGCCGTCTCTGGTCCAATGCCGCGGCGATGGAAGGTGGTCTGGCGCAGGCACGGCCATGGTGGCCTTTGGGAAGACGGCCGAGTCGTAATACTCGTTGCGGCGTCTGCGGTGTCTGGGGCGGTTAGAGTGAGAGTGCGTGGACGACGAGTGGTCTCTGTGCTGTCTACGCGTGCGATCGCTCTCTGCCTGGTTAGCACGGTTGTGCTTTCGCTTGCAGTCCATGCAGGGCGCGTCGACGTAGAAGCGCTCTGACCGGACGTCGTCGCACTCCTGGCTGTGCCCAGGGGAGTGGCCAAAGATGGCCGAGAGCCAGCCACGGCTGCGCTGAGGAGCACGCGCACGGTGGCATTGGCGGGTAGGGGTTCTGCGTTTGTGGCCGCAGATAAAGTAAGTGACGTCTCTCTGGCACATTGTGTGAAAGATGTTGAGTGTTGGGGTGATGGGCTTGTTGTTCCTGGTTAATGAGGAAGGCTTTTTTGTGTGCAGGAAATATCTTTAGTATGGTAAAAAAGGGTCGCAATATTAGCAAAGGAATAGACACACTTTCGAGGGTATCTTTGTTTTATATGCAATTCTGCAGTGAGTATTTTCAAGAGTTCTTGTCCAGATCGTTCGCCAACAAAGGCCTTTGTTTGAATTTGGAGTGCTTGTTTTCATCACAACTCAGGCTAGTTGCCGCATTCTTTGTTCTCCCCGACAGAACAGTTCCACTGTTCTTTGTCGTTAGGAGACTTGTTCAGAGGCCATTTGTGTGTTAAGGTCAAGAATTCAAAACCCAATTCAAGGCTGACTTCCTGAACTCTCGCAGGTTTTGTTGACCAGCCTCAAAGTCCAGGGCACAAGTACTGAACAGATAAACTCACCATGGTTGTTTCCAGCAGGATAAATATCGACGACCTCCAAGGTCCTTGTGAGTCAAATCCAGCCTCATCGACACGCAGTCTCCAGTCACATCCACAGAGTGACTAGTAATCATCTTCTTCACAGATCACTTTGTGAATTCTCCGTCACCTCACCCCCATACTCTCTCTGCTGTCCAGTGTTGCCAAGTGGCATACTCGGGCAGATTCTCTGCTGGCTGCAGCAAGTGCTAGTCCAAGTCCCCCAGCCAGAATGACTCGTTATCACTCCTACGAGAGGCCCAGCCCGTCTGGGGGCCGAACTGACAATGAGCAGCAGGAACGGGAGCGCCGACGCCGGCACCATCGGAACCACCGGGTCGTTGGCTTCTCTCCCTCTTGCCAGCCAACTAACAACAACAGCAGCAGCCGCCACAGCCCCGAACCCAGCAGCAGAGCCGTCGACCGCGACCGCAGCGACACTCTCGCGTGCCTCGAAGGCGTCATCCCGGCTCCTCGCGCGAGCAGCAAGCCGCCGCCCAGCGAGGTCCTGCCGCAGCACTTCCGCCGCAACGGCTACTGGGACCTGCACAGCCGACTGGACCCGGAGAACGAGTCGCGGTTCGCCTACCGCGAGCGCAACCTGACGGCCGGCGAGAAGCTGGTGGCCAGGCCCTGGGAGGTCTCGGACGCCAAAAACAATGGCACGCTCGAGGTCTACCACGGGGTCTGGGCCCAGCGGCTGGCCGAGCAGCGGCGACAGGTGCGGCGCGACGTGGAGCAGCAGAGGGCCGCCGGCAACGAGGCTGCCGTCGAGGACATGCTCGACCGGGCGGTGGCTGCAGTCGAGCAGAGCCGTAGTTGAAGTGAGTAGGAAGGGGAAGAAACGTGACTACTGATATCATAATAATCCAACAAGATCGCTGTACCTGTTGATACGGAGAGTCAAAAATATGAATAAATAATCCTCATTCAGCTTGATCGCTTGATTTGTGCATTGCATGGTTCCACGTTGAAAAATATTTATTTGTGAATATGAATAGACCTATTGTCCAAGAATAAATAGGCTGTATGTGTGTTTGAAACAGGACTGGAAACGTGTATGTAAACACAGTTTGGGTCTTTTTTGGCCTTGTGCAGAGATCTACCGCCAGTCTGTTTATTCCAAAAGGAACAGGGCACTTAGGCCTTGAGGCCGCCCAGGAGACCGCCCAGGCTGGTGACGGTGCTGACAATGGCCTTGAGGATCTCGCCGAGCTCGGCCACGGGGCCAGTCTCGGCGATCTGGCGGCTGGTCAGGCTGGGCAGCTGGCCGGTCAGGGCCGACGAGCCGACAATGGCGTTGACCACGGCGGTCACGGCGCTGATGACCGAGCCGACCAGCTGGAAGACCGTGCTGAGCACGTCCAGCTTGAGGTCGAGGATGTCTTTGAGGAGGTCCAGCTTGCCCTTGACGAGGTCGTCAACGACCGTGGTGAGCGTGCCGTTGAGCGACGTGAGGTTGGAGTTGAGCGTGGGGATGGCCGACGTGACGTCGCCGGCCGACTCGGCAGCCTCGAAGCCGGACTCTGGGCAAGGTTAGAGAGAAGACACAAATGGAAACAGTCAGATGAGCCAGATATACAACGTACTAATGCCGGTGACCTTGTCGAGCACGGCCTGGACATCCTCGGTCAGCTTGCCGAGGATGTCGAGGGATCTGGGCGAGACGGCATCGGCGTTCTGGGCAGCCGGGAGGGCCAGGGTGCCAGTGAGGAGGGTGGCGAAGCCGAAGAAGGTAGAGAACTTCATTTTGATGGAAGGGGGGTGGTTTACACGGAAAGTGTTTGAAAGATGTGAAAGTTGGAGTGAAGGCTGGAAAGAGAAGTCGAGTGTTGGATCTGGGTCTGGATGCTGATGGACAACTTTCAAACCCCCAAGGACGGGCAGATGGCCTCGCCTTTATACTTGACGAGAGTCGTCGAGAGGACAGACCGAGAGACCCAAGGCCGGTTTCCCGGATCTGCTCTTCCCATCCTGAACACGCAAATGACGGAATATCTCATCAAACACCCTGCTGCTCGAGGCCTCGATGATCCATTCCAGTAACAGCAAGCCCACGATGATCGTCCACAAACAGCCCCTGTGGGTGCGTTACCTACGCCCCCCCCCCATTCGTGCACATGCTTCGTGGTAGTCTAAGACAGGACGAGCGAGTCCTCACCGACTTCACCTCCTGCCAACAATAAGCAACCTTTTTTTCGTCCTTTAGGTAGTGGAGATGCCCACTTTAGACTTTTGATCGACGTCCATTTCCTGCTGGGGAATGTCGATATCGAGATGGGACAAAGAAAGGACTTGCCAGGGAAAAACACATGCAAGAGTTGCCAGCAGAGCCTGCCGAGTACTGGGTTGCCGACAGCACCTGCAGAGCACTTTCCCGCCTGCAGGAACTCGTATTGGCGTGTTCCCTCCTTTCCCGTGTGCCCTTATCTTTGATGAAGACAAGAAAATACCAAGAAATCCAAGTGTGCACAGAGTACTATGTAGCTGCAGAAAATAGCAGTCGAGCAGCTTTTAGCCCGATAGAGTAACTCGAGCTACACATCTCCAACAGATTCAGCGGCAGCAAGTCCCGTACCTCTCCGTGGGGCTAGAGAGCCAAACTCTCCACGTTGACAGGTTGAAAGTAGAAAAACCAGGGGGGATAAATGTCGACAAAGTAAAAGGTAAAAAAACACAGACAACGCGAGAGCGAGACATACCCATGCCGTAGGAGTCCATCAGATCCCCCCAGATGGAGCTAGGCAAGCAATGCATGGTTCATCCCATGTACTGCATAGTAGCAGCAGACATGCACTGGCCATGAGGCAAAAAAAAGATCGTCACTCTGGCCGGTCGGCTTTGAGAGAAGCACGCAAAACAAAACTCGAGGTAGTGTTCGCTCGTTTCAAGGGTGACCTTGGCCTTTTCTGCACCTCTTTGGTTTCTATTTGCATCTCTTTGTGCTTTGTTTCGCTAGACTGTTTGTCCAGACTGCTGCAAGCTGAACATTGGTATCATACCAAGAGATATCCAAAATGACTAGCGAAGATCCTGGAGATCACTTCTTGGGACTTTGATATGGGATTTCTTAAAACCAGATGCAGCCATATTCGTCTCGTAAGCCAAATGTTGCCATCTCGTACGCGAATTGGAAAAGATAGCACATGGTAGTCTGAACGTAGAGACACATTGGTGATACAATGGCCTAATGATCACGGCATTTTTGCCACATCCGTCCTGCCAAAGGCTTCCGATTCCGGGTCCGGAGACGATCTCTCCAAACCAACCAGCGGCCATTTGTGCCTGCATAGCGCCTTGTATGCAGCATCTTACGTAGGCAGCCCCCCCTTGTTCAGCCAGCTCAGGTGAGACAGTGTCTGAGACGATGCCTCTGGACAATGCAAATGGGATGGGCCAGCGCCGTCTCTCCACACGCGGAGGCTGTAGTTGCCACGACAGGACCCTTCCAAAGACGTTTTTCCTCCTCTTGGTCTCACCACAGAACGAGCAAGCTTTTTAGTTTATTCAACAGAGTTCTAAACATGCGTTCGACCTTGTATTGAAAATAACTCAACGACTGGTGTGCCTTTTTCGACCTCTAGTTTCTGGTTCTGATGTTCTTTAGCGACTGCTGGCCGTCCCCGGACGAACTATGGGGGAGCGGCAGTGTGGATGGCGGCTCGACAGTCTTGTTCGTCCTCTAGCCGGACCAGCGAACACCAACATGCAACGAGATACTTGACCTGTGGCGGCAACAACGGTTGGATTCCCAGCGGTTCTCGTTCCCTTTCAATCACCACCCAGGACACAATAGCAACAGGACGGATGCCGATTCTAAACTCAAAATTAACAATAAAAATGGCGTGCCAGCCTGACTGGCATGTTGCGCTCTCGTTGGTCCATTGGGGCCGTGCGGGTGACAGGGTTGTCTCACTGTGGCTTTCGGCACTCAAGTTCCACTAGCCTTGTCTCACAACCGCCCTGGCTCCATCTCTCTGCACTACTCCCTCCGGCCAGTGTGCCGTCTAGCCACACAGCACGACATTGGGCAAAACGAAGCGATGACGGGTAAGGCTGGCTCGCGAAGAGCGTGACGACAGGGAGGGCCATGGCGCAATCTGTGCGGAAGACCCTCCAGCTATGACAAATGGAATCACGCAGGTCAAAGAATGGCAACTAGCACGAAAGCAGCCGGGGGGGGAAGATGGCACCGGTGACCAAGTCGCGCAGTAATGAGCGGCCGCTGATCCCAGCCGAACAAGGCCATCTGTAAGACATTCTTCGGAATGGAAGTGGGCACTTGCAAAATAAGAGACGAGGACTCAGTCAAAGGGAGAAGAACAGACACGTTGAGCGATATTGTGTATAGACTGCCTGTCCATTGACCTCGGAAATTCGTCTTTCGGCAGCCTAACGGAGCACATCTTGCTTTAGGCCTCCCTGGCATCGAGAGGTCAAAGAAGTCCGAGACAATCGGCGCGATGACGCGGAGCGATGGGCGGCACCGATCTCCCAACAACAGGGCAGCCGACGCTTTGCTTCCTGTTGCTGACTATTGTCGGGTCCAAGGCCGTCGTTTGTTCTCGGCCTCATCTGCCTCCAAAACCAGCCCGCAAAGACCCCCCCTCCAGCACAGACTGTTGGCTCCGCTCGAACCAGCATCTGGCAGTAGACGTCGGATCCCGGCTATGATGCCGGGGTTGAATCCTTGCATCGTCTGTACATGGTAAACTAATGCCTCGAGACGCGAAGCCCCCTCTCCGATGACGGGCCATTCGATTTGTTTTTCTGGAACACTCCTGAGAGCACTTACACCCAGGATCGCCCTGCGAATATTCCCCATTGGCGTTCCTGCGACAGCGCTCTCTGGTTCATGCAAAAAAAAAAAGAATGCCAGGGAGAGGATCGACAGGAGGCAGCGGCCGTGCCGACGAGGTGTGGTGTGATTGCCCGCATCGACGGGAAACACCCAGGACTGGGGGGGCTGTAAAAGAGACGAGATGACTGGGTGGTCGGGGCTGGTGTTGCTTTGAAAGCAGCTCGCCGTCTGCTCAGTCGTCCAGTTCGCGGCCAAAATCAATCAGGCGCAGCCGCCTTGCATCTCGGGGGTGAAACTGGGCAACCTTGGACCGCACCAGAAAGCGGGCAGCTGCAGACTCTCGGGGGATCGCCACATATGCCGACGAGCTGTCGTCCGCCGCGGCCAGAGTGTTGAGAAGCTGTTCGGTAAGTTCCTGCATCTCTGCCCCTGCCGCTGTTGCTTCGTCCCATTCCTCGCCGTCGCCGTCGTCCGCGTCGTCGTCGTCTTCACTGCCGCCGTGGTCCTGGCGTGGTCGTCGTCCCCAAATGTCGTCAATACGCCGCTGTCTCTTGTCAGACTTGGACTTGGAAGCTGTCCCCGAGCCTGATTCTGTCGTCTGGCCCTTCCCCTTGCCGTCTGTTGCCCGTCTCTTGGGCTTCCCCTGCGAACTGAACCCAGCCGCCAGATCGTCCGTCTGCACATCCACCATGCCGCCCACCACAGGCCCGCCCAGCTCTTCGGCGGCCAGCATCGGCCCCAGTCTATCGTTGATGAATTCCCGCAGAGCCTTGAGCAGGGTCGACGTGTCCTTGTCGTAGTCTCGTTTCTTGGACTGCAGGCCGTCCAGCTTCTCCTTCATCTGCTGGCTGGCGGTCATGTCTCTACGCGTCTCCAGGCCGCTGCGCAGTGCTGAAACGCGCGCCTCCAATGCCCTCTGCAGCGCTTTCTGGTCCTCCAGCTGGGCCTTCTCCAGAGCCAGCTGCTTTCTGGCCTTGGCCAATGACGGCTCGTGCGAAGCCAAGTACGTCTGCGACTCTGACACGACTTGGTGGGTCTTGCGCAGGGCGACCAGGGCAGGCAGAACGGAGTCTGGAAAAGGCAAGAATGGGTCTGCCCGAGCGGCATCCTCATATGCCAGCTTCATGATCTCCAGAGATGCCGCCGGGGAGGCAGGCCCAGGGGCTGTGGAACGGCGAAGCTGTGCGAGCGTGTTAGACAGACGGCCCTGGTGTTCAACCGGAAACAGCAAAAAGAAAGGGACAAGCACAAAAACAAAGGAGACAAGCAAAAAAGAAACAAGAACCAAGGGCGAGCCCGAGGACGGCAAGCATATGAAAGATGTACATGGTCACGTACCCTGGCCAATTCATCGTCGTTCTCCTGGACCATCCGCTGCAGTTCCCGAATGGACCGGTTGACATAGCCCGCATGCAAGTCGTCCTGCGTGATTGACCGTGGCTGTTCTTGCTCCATCGCTGCTTGCTGTGGCTGTCCAGGCAGGGAGAAGGCTGGATGGCACGAAGCAAAAGGTAAAGTAAAGTGCGCTTCACCCAGACGCGATGCGCAGGGCCCGGCTGGGGAAGCAGGCTCCGATACACGCCAAGAGGGAGTGTCGATAACAAGAGGGGCCACAGAAGTCGGAAGGGGTGTTTTATTCCTTCTTCTGCCCGTCTCTGGAGATGAATGCAGATCGAGGCGTCTCTTGCTTTTTGCCGGCTGCCAGAGATTGCCTTGTCTTGACAGCAAGGATACGCGTCGCCACCGTGAGGCGTCAAGCCCAGCGACACACAGGATGTCTTCGCCGCTGAGACAAGCAACTGTGAGTGTCCGAATCGGGCGTCACACACTGGCTGAAGCTGTCGTATTCCGAACCTGTGCACCCAGCATTGTGCGCAGGAGTCGTCTCGTGAAAACGAGGCAGCGAAACGCGAGGGCCAGAAAGGGTACCTTCCCGGAGAGCACGCGCTGTTAGGGCTTTGCACGCAGGTTGGCTGTGTCTCCTAACGCGTTGAGCCGCGCACGTCCGTACTCCGTGCCGTTAATTTCCAGGGATGCTGGCACCCGTTTGCACACTGTGGCCAGGGCGGGGGCCAAGGGGAAGCTCGAGCGCTCATTGGCCCATGCACCCGCCCGCCCCCAAGACTAGGAAGGTGCGAACGGACACTTTGCCAGCAAAAGTACGAGGATCGGCCACAGTTGCCCACAGGCGCCCACAGTTTCAGCAAAGCCCTCTCGTTTTCGCAGCCCCTTTGCTCCCCCATCATCCCTTCGCATCGCCCAAACCCATTTCGAGACAACTCGTGCGCGTTTCCTGCCCCTTTTGCCATCGTCCTCGTCCACAGTGCAATCGCTCCCTTGCATAACCCGTCTCCTGCCTCGATTTCGATCAGCAGCTGCCCTTGTTTGAGCCGTCGGCCGTCTCCCTGGCTCTTTCCCTCTGTCTCTTGCGCTCGCTCGCTCTTTCCTTCCCGCCCTCCCTCTGCTTCCTTCCTTTTTTTTTGCTTTCTGCCTTCCCCATCCCGAACACCATTCTGTCACAAGGAGGTCCTCTCTCTTGTTTCTCTTCGTTTCTCGTGCCCCTTACCCTACCTGCCCCTGACCCGCGCTCTCTGGCCGTCTGCGCTCTGCTGCCGCCTAATATCAGGTCCACCCGTCCGCCCGTCCTCGCTCGCCGGTCGCAGAAGTAGGTCCTCGACAACACACATCACAGCCGGCTCTGCGAGCGACTCACCTTTGCGTCTCTCGTCCCGACCGCAAGAACCGCGCGCCAGTCAGCCAGGCCTGACTGCCCAGTAGAAGGACCCCAGAGGTTTGAGAAACGAGGTCCTCGTGCTTCTCCCACCACCATCTTCTCTCCTTCGAGCATCCTCATCGTCGTCTTTTCGTCTTCACTCCCTCGCATCTCTTGTCTTGTTCCTCTCTCTTCTCGTGCCTCCTCGCCTCTGCGCCTCGCTCTCCGTCATCTGTGCCTCCTCTTCCCGGCATCTCCTCCCGGCATTTCCTCCCGATTTCCGCCACTTCGCTCTCCACTGCCACCTTCAGTCCTCTCCAGTCCACCTCTCCTGGTCTCGGTGCTCGCTGAGATTGAAAGAGAAGGAAAGAAAAACAAGCTTCTTGTTGTCTTCGGTCACTTCACAAGTCGTCCTTTGCCAACCAAAGCAACCCACGATCCTCCTGCTCGTCTGCAAGAAAGAAGAGAGAAATACACCAACACCAGCCTTAACCATCTCCTCCTCCTCTCGACCCTCCGACATTGATTCGCATCACCTCTCCGGCTTTCCCAGTACTACCCAACCAAGCAGAATCCCCAGCCGGCCCCGACTCTGCCACTACACCTGCCCGTTTTCATTGAGAAAACCCTCCAAGGTGTAGCTAGGCAACGATAATACCAATTTAACTTGCAACTTTGAAAAGAACTTGTTTCGAGGAAAAGTCGAGATCTACGATCTTCTCCTGCTCTTGAAGCAAATTGTACGTGACTAAACAGCACTCTAATCTCCCACACCCGGATCCCCAACGACCACACCCACAAAGAACCAAAATGTCGGCTTCTCCCCAGCACACCTCGACCAAGCGGCCTCTCGAGGAGGTCTCGTCGCCATCGAGAACCGGCGACCAGCCCGAGGCGAAGCGCCCCGCGCTCGACAAGGTCGTCCGCAACGAGGGCGAAATCAAGGAGAGCAACGGCCTCCCGGCCATCCCCCCCGTGCCCATCACCAGCGATGCCAACGGCGCGTCCAAGACCAACGGCGACAAGAAGGAAGCAAAGGACGAGTCTTCGTCCGCATCCAACAACGCAGAGACCAAGTCCATCACCAGCAACGCCACCACCAACACGGTCCAACCCTCGGGCAGCGCAGCCAATGCCCACGACGAAACCGCCTGGATCCACATCCGCGCCGTCATCTCAAGCCCCGAGGCTGCCACGATCATTGGCAAGGGCGGCGAGAATGTGTCCAAGATTCGGCAGATGTCGAATGCCAAGTGTACCGTCAGCGACTACCAGAAGGGAGCTGTTGAGCGGATTCTCACCGTGAGCGGTGTCGTCGACGCTGTTGCCAAGGTATGTGCTTTATGTACTCTTTACATGTGGTTGTGGTTTCTTGTTTCTTGTTTTTTTTTTTTTTTCGCACGCTAACAAACGTCTCAGGCCTTTGGTCTCATCATCCGCACGCTCAACAACGAGCCTCTGGGCGAGCCATCAAACGCACACTCCAAGACATACCCCCTGCGTCTCCTCATCCCGCACATCCTGATCGGATCTATCATTGGAAAGGGAGGTTCGCGGATCAAGGAAATCCAGGAAGCCTCTGGTGCCCGTCTTAACGCATCAGACTCGTGCCTGCCCCTGTCATCTGAGCGCTCGCTCGTTGTCATGGGTGTGGCCGATGCCGTTCACATTGCAACGTACTATGTGGGCAGCACGCTCCTGGAGCAGCTGAATGAGCGCTTCGGTGGCCCTGCTGCCTCTGCCTATGCATCGCGCGGAGGCGGCCCCGTTGGCGTTGTTCCCGGCGGCATGCAGGTGGTGCCATACCTTCCTCAGCCGGCCGGTGGCAGCTACGGCCGCAGCGAGAACTACAACCGGCGGCAGGACACCCGGGCGCCGCATGTGCCACCCCAGGCATACGGCACACCGTACGGCGCCCCGACAGCCCACGGTCCTGGGCCTGCAGTCCCTATGTACGGAGCCCAGGGAGCTGGTGCATACGGAGCGCAGATGCCGCAGCACCACGCCGCAGCTCACCACGGTCCTCAGCAGCACGCCCCCCACGGCCAACCCATGCACGCTGGTCCGGGCGGTCACCCCGCTATTGGCGGCTCTCCGTTGACTCAGCAAATCTTTATCCCTAACGACATGGTTGGCGCCATCATCGGCAAGGGCGGCACCAAGATCAACGAGATTCGCCAGATATCGGGCAGTGTGATTAAGATCAACGAGCCCCAGGATAACAGCAACGAACGCCTGGTGACAATCACTGGCACCGAGGAGTGCAACCGGATGGCACTCTACATGCTCTACTCGCGCCTCGGTGAGTTTAAGAACCAACAGAAAGAATAAATAGCCAGCGGCGGTAACTAACCAACATTTCCAACTGGATCAGAGAGCGAAAAGCACCGGGCATAAATAGTAGGTTGCTTATCTTGCTGCAAAAGCAGTTTAGGTTGCCAAAATTTCATATTTTCCAGAGAAATTGATCTGCCAAGTGCAGCAGTAGTTCTGGCGGAACCGCTGGCGCTAGAGTAGCCAGTTCTTATGTCTTGCTGGGTCGTGGATGCTCTCTCCTTTGTTGTCTTTCGTTTCACTTTTTTCTTTATCTATCAATAACTCGGCGTTTTGCACACATGAAAAAAAAATTGCTGTTCGATAATTCCTTTTCATCCATTCCTTTCCGCAACTCGCAGATGCATGATGCTTCCCTTTGTTGTTTTCGCCTGTGAGGTATGGAGTTTTATGATTTACGGGAGGATGGCCGGGTTGATGTCTCTTTTGCCCTGTTTCACATTTGAGTTGTTCCAGATTGGGGAAAGAAGGAATCCATAACATTTCTCATCACTTTGCCTCGCATGCCCTTTGGTGTTTGTTTTCTCCTTTTTTATCGTGATGGAATGATACGCCCTGCACTTGCACGCACGCACACACACACAGCTCTCACAGCATGTATTGATGGTCTTGATGACTCTTTACGTCTTCGGCGCCAACGCGGTGTGGTGTAGATGTGCCACGCCATGCCCATAAGCAAACACACACACACTTGCACCACCACCACACATGACGCCACAACGTCAATACAACAAAGTATCTTACCAGACCCTGATGACATATATATTAGGTCTTGCCATTTGGATTGCACTCTACATAGTTTCTTGGCGTGCTCCCAACAAGCCCTTTTTTTCATGGCTCATATAGTAAAGAGCCACCGAGGACATGAAACGTGTACCAGTACTACACGTTGGGAACAAGGTTTTGTTTTCTCGTTTTACCCCGAAAAGGCTTACAAGGCTAAGCTTTTCTTTTTCGCCCAGCGTTTATTTATTTGTTTTTAATTCTTGTTTGGTTTTGTCTTTGATCGTACGATAGACAGACGGCGGGCAAGGCCCAATATATCAAAGATTAGTCGGGCTCGTTTCCATACTGCTGCTGTGTCTTCTGCCGTGGAACAAGAGATAAAAGAGGTCGAACGATCCTGTGGGCAGAGTTGACCCAGAGCAGGCAGAAGAGAAGATGAGCGCACAAGCAAGATATAAAGCAAACTGCTCATTTGAGAGTTTCCTAGTCTGATTTCATATATGCGTTGTGTGTCTGTGTGTGCAAGTCTGTGTGCATCTGCATCTGCCTGTGTTCCCACCACCCCCCTTTCTTTCCACATTGCGGCCCATCCCGGGTATTTCATTTGAGGGCCCCAAAAGGTGCAAGGCGCCTTTCGCCTTTTCCTGTGCCCCTCCCAGGAGAGAGATTGATTCTTGTGTACCCCAGGTTTCTGTGTGTTTCTGTGTCTACCCAGGTGTCGTGCCACCCCTCTCTCTCCATTTCACATTTCTCTTTGTTGTGATTCATTTCTGGACCCGTCCCCCCCTTTTTTTGGTTTCTCGAACCACAACTGATCTGACGATTCTGTGTGTTTTCTCGTTCGTTTTCTTGTGTTGTACAACCTAGACAGAAAGACAGGTACATCCATTTTTTTGCTGTGTTTTTTTTTTTTTTTTTTTTTTTTTTTTTTTTTTTTTTGCTGTAGGTGCTTTGTTATTCCAGTTTCTTTACTGGCCGTTCGTCTTCGGGGCAGGAGCGCCATAGACGTAGCTGGTTCGTGTTAGTATGCGAGAGCGAGATAACAGGAGATAAAGCAATAAAGTCACAACATACTTGTGCCACATGCGGCCAAACATGCCGGGAGTGCGGCGCTGGTCATGGATGCTGTCCCGCAGGGCCTGCTTGGCAGGGTCGGTGGACCGCTTGAGCTCCATCAAGGAGGCAAACTGGACTCGGGATTCCTGGTCATGTTAGACAACGGTGGAGATTAGAGGCTCTGGTGGTGCTTATGCTCACTCTGCGTGATGACCAGTAGGAGATTGGAGACTCGGTCGGGGGAGAACCCGAGATGGAGCTGACGCTGTTGGAGCGCCCAGTGGTGGAGATGGAGCTGATGCTATCAGAGCGGCCGGGAGGGCCAGAGATGGCGGAGGAGACGCTGCCCGAGCGAGCAGCCATGGCGGGCTGGACGGGGGGAGCAGGGGTGGTGCTGGGGACAGCGGCAGCAGCAGACGACTGGGTGGACGACATGGTTGGAGTGGTTGGGGTAGTTGGTGATGTGCTGGTGTGAAAGTTGGCAAGGTTGTGATATCAAAGACTTGAGAGTGTGATGGACACAAGATGGACGAGGCAAGATATTGAAAATAAAACAGAAGAGGGGAGATGGTCAGACTGGGTTGATGGAACTTTGGAGAAACTGGATGAATTCGAACTGGATGAAGAGAGATGGACGCAGAATCCAGGCTGGCAGAGGAGAGGAGAGGGTGGCTATTTGTACTGTGATCAACACGCTGCCTTCTCGAAGGAGGAACACCGTTCTCCAAAAAGAAGAGGGGAGGGTGGCAAGAGAGAGCGAGAGAGTGAGAACGGAGGAGAGAAGGCAGATAGAGCGACAACACCAACGGCAGCCACATTCGACAGAGACTCATCCCTTCCCAACGATTCGTGTCTGCGTCCCCATTGGGCCTCGCATCGCCAGCGCCTAGGAAGCAGGCCAAAAAAGGTGCAATGTCTCAGAGGACGGCTCAGAAGTGGCCCGACTGGCGTGACTTGTCGTCGTGTTTCTGGCAGGACAGAGCTTATCAAACCCGGTGTAGCCAGGGGTGCGGATGGGGCAGCCGGCCGCAGAGGGGCAGGCACGGAAACAGACACAGAACATAGCACGATCGCTCTTTCCTGCAGCGCGCTGGCGCCGGGGCTTGTGCGACACGGCGGTGCCCCTGTGTCCGCTGTGCCCGCCAGTGCTGGCCAGTGCTGGCCTGCCGTCGCCTGCCCCTTTGCAAAAGTCAGATCATGGACACCGTAGCATGATCTCACAAAGCAGCCGTTCTGCGATCATCTAGGCCGATTTTCATTCGATGGCCGAGGCGTCTACGGAGGTCCGCCGCAGGAACGGTCCTTCATCAGGAACGGGCATGATTCAGTAACAGAGGGTCCAGGGAGAGGGCGACGGCGCAGGCCAGCCAGGTCAAAGAGACCGGGGAGACTAGCAGACGACAGAGGTACAATACTTTCTGGCACCTCGATAGCTCCTTCCTTCTTGCATGCACGAGCTTGCCCTCGCTTTTTTTAGGTGTTACCCCGCAAAAAAAAAGGCCAAGCGGCATGCTGTATCCGGTACACATGATGTGCCGTAGAGTAGCACTGGAGCAGCATTCAGTCAGCCCGGCATGGCAGGAGCGTGTGTGATCTGTGTGGGTGGGTGGGTATCGAGGTCTGGCTGTCGTGCGCCCGCGGCACGCCTGGACCAACCAACAGCCACAGGTTTGTCAACGCCGGCTCTCTTACACAGCAACCAACGGGCGTGCGAGGCACGGAAGAGCAACCCTTGTGTGCTTTGCAGCGACTTTTGCGAATGCTACGTCGAGGCAAAACCCAGCGAGTAACAGCAACCTTGCCACTGTCTGCCTGCCGCCGCCCCTCTCCCGGGACCAGTAGCGGCATAAGAAATCCAGTCTTTTGACTCTTTTGACTTTCTTTTGGTCCTTTGACCTCTTTTCTCTCGACCTCTCGAGTGGCCGGTCGCCGTTTCGTCCGTGGCGGTCGGACGAAGGCTGTCCGACCGTGACAAAGAAAGCGAGGTTCTGGTTTGCTGGCGTGTGCATGCCGCTGCGTCGAACACGCGGTTTCAACGGTTTGTGCAAGGGTGAATCGTATGTCGATCGACTTTGCAGGGCAAGACACGACAAAAGTCCTACCCGTACTTTGCAAGACACTCTGCAAGACTAATTGGGTCTATCAGGAACGGCGGCCAGACAAAGGGGGCGAATAACAGCGAATAATGCTGAGAGAACCTGAACGAATAACAATAAAGAGTTATCAACGAATGAATAACAACAAGTGGTTCCCAAGGCAAGACGTGAATAATACCACAAAAAGACTGGACCGCAGAATAACAGCGAATAATGATGAGCAATCCTTCGCCGCGATGTGAGTGGCAGGCGGCAGCGCTGCCGTCGAAACGCCATTATTAATCCCACCTTCGTCGACGAGAGCAGACGGGCTGCACTCGACTGGAAACACCCAACAGGCCACCCTATACAGAACAGTCTCATGATGGGATGACGTCTTGCAGCAGATCCATAAAGCGGGACCGCTGGGAGGTCTCTAAGCGCTAGGAGTGGCCAAAGTGGCCAGGCTGGCCAAGGGATGGCAGCGAGGCGGGAAGAAAGAAGCGGGCTGCAAGAGAGAATAGGGGAGAAGGCTGTCCACGGCTGCTTTCGACGCGTGCAGTGTTTCCAGAACGGGCGATTTCTGAGAGAGCCGGAATGGCAGTTGGCCGATCATGAACCATAGCAGAACCATGGATGGAAAGGGACCCTACAGGAGAGCCACAGAAAAAGAAGCACAGACAACCAGAGAAACAGAGAAGCAGCCAGAGAAGCGTGCGTCCAGAGCCAGAGAACCACAGAAAGAACCCACCACACAGACACAGCCCGTGTATCTGAAACTGCCAGAGACATTTTTATTTCTCCGACCGAGATCGCGCCATGTCGAGATATGAAGAGAGGAAACAGAAAAGACCAAAAGATACAGATAAAAGAAAAAGAAAAAGAAAAGAGTGCCAGACTGACAGGGGCTAAACCGGTCAAGGGAAGGATTGCAGCGCAGCAAGGGGGGAACAGTTCCGTCTGTGGCTGGCCTTCCATTGGCCAATGCAACCGCTGGGAATGACGAGGTCGAGAGACTGTGAGAGTTGGAGAGGCGATGGAGGCACTTGGAGGCAGGTCAGTTGGAGGCAGCTACTCCACTTTTTGGCCTGCCCCAATTCCACTCTACGCGTCTTTCAGCGACGCGTCTTCAACCCCCGCGTGTGGACCTGCTGTCCTCTTTCGGGCTCCTTCTTCGCACTTACTCTCTCCCACCAAAACACCAAAAGTCTGCTGCATATCGCACATGTACAGGAGACTCTGCCCACGCTCGTTTACATTCGCTCATTTACGCCCTGCAAACAGACCACCTTGCCGCTTATTCTCGAGAATGACCACGGACGCTCCTGTCGCTCCCTCGTCGCCAATCGTCCCCGTCGTCACATCGCCGCCCACGTCGCCGCCCGCCAAACGTGTCAAGATGGGTGAAACCGAGGTGCCTGCTGGTGCTGCCACTGGTGCTGCTGCCACTTCTGCTGCTCCTCCCCCCCCTTCCCTCCAGATCAAGAAACTCTCAAACGACGCTACCCTTCCCACCCGCGGCTCCGCCTTTGCCGCCGGCTACGACATCTACGCCGCCCGGCCTACCACCATCCCCGCCCGCGGGAAGGCCCTCGTCGATACCGACATCGCCATGGCCGTGCCCCTCGGCACCTACGGCCGCATCGCGCCCCGCTCCGGCCTCGCCGCCAAGCACTACATTGACACCGGCGCGGGCGTCATTGACGCCGACTACCGCGGCCAGGTGAAGGTGCTGCTGTTCAACCACGGCGAGAGCGACTTTGCGGTGGCGGCGGGTGACCGGGTAGCGCAGCTGATCCTGGAGCGGATTGTGACGCCGGACGTGGTGGAAGTGGCGGAGCTGGCGGAGAGCGACCGCGGCGCGGGCGGGTTTGGCAGCACTGGCGGGTTTGGAGGCAAGGCATAAGAAGAAATGGACAATCTATCAGACAAAATACACGGGAGGATGTACCCACGGATGACGGAAACGATGCTACGTAGGGAATTGCGGGCTCTGGAACAGGACAGGATAGGGTCGGACCAGGACAGGGACACACGGCCATGACAGGGTCATGACGGACAGGACAGTGCCATTTATCAAGACAAAAATCGTGTCATTTTGTGTCAGGTTTCGGCAGGGTATCAAATACAAAAGAAACAAAAACGGACGGAAAAAAAAAATACTCGTACAACATATTGCTACGACGTGGCAGGCTGCCATGCACTTCATCGACGCAAGGGAAGGATCTGCCCCCCGAGAAGTGGACAGTTCAAGGGCGTTTAGCGACCTGGCCAAAGCGGGTTGTGGTCTCATACGAAGCTGTCACCACTGAGGAAATCATTCGATATTCAAGTTTGACCTGTTATTTGCATGTGTGTGTGTTGCTGTGATATATGTTCTATTTTTGATGCAGCGGCAAGCAGAGCTGCAAGTAAAATGCCACGCACACACTCCTGACTCAGTAAAGAGTATGCATCAGCAAGTAGTATCAGCAAGTAGTATCAGCACTATGTTACAAGGTACTGGTTTCTTTTTTTCTTTTTGTTGTCCAACGCCAAAGTTGTATCCTCGTATGCAATGATCTCTATCCTCCCCCTTTTTTCTCTCTCTCCTCTTACTTCCCCCCCCCCCCCCCCCCTACATCTTCACTGCTCTAAACTCAATCTCGGGGGACTTGAGCGAGCCGACATTGCGTGCAAGCCGCAGCTCTGCCGCCCTCGACTTGAGCAGGTGCATAGCCTTGATCCGGTCCTCGTGGTTGAGCACCCCGTTCCGGTCCAGCGTCTCGTTGGCCTTTTCCATCTCAATGTTCATAGCGCTACACGTCTTGGTCAGGATCTCGTGCATGCTCGCCAGCACCTTCTCTGCCGCCCGCGCCAGCGGCAGGTCCACGGCCGCCACACTGTCGTCGTCGGCACTGCCGCCGGTCCACGAGTGCCGCTGCAGCAGACCTGGAGTCTTGGACACGGCCTCGCGCATCCGGACCATCATGAGCGCGCCAAACATGTCGCCCGTGCCGCTAAAGTAGCAGTCGATCGACGGGAAGACAATCTTGAATGCCCGTGCCTTGCCGGTGGACGTCATCGTCGAGCCGACCACAGACAGCGAAGACACCGGGTGGTCTGGGTGGTCCAGCGACACCGAGGTGATGACAATGTGTGGGACCTTGTAGCGTTCGTGCATGACCTGGACTGCCTGTTGCAGAGAGTCCATAGTCTCAATCTTGACATCAGACAGCAGTCTGGCCAGGTATTAGCGGACATTCCATGATTGCTACCCCCCTTGATAAGACACTTACTCGGCTTCGAATTGGTTGGGCAGAATCAGATCGGCGTGGTGCAGAATCTTCTTGTACTCGGGCACCACCTCGGGCGCAACGTAGATCCGGCCATTGTCGCCCATGACGGGGTCCAGCACCCAGAAGAAGCTTCCTGGCTCCGAGGCGTGCTTCTTGCGCAGCTCCTCTGCAATGCGGCCGACGACCTCCACGGCTGCAGGCCCTGGCACGTACCCGGACAGCATCATGTCAAAGTTGTCCAGGTAGGACTGCTTCAGGCCCTGGTACAGCTCCCATATCTCGTCGGCCGTTGCGCGCGTGCCCTTGAACTGCTTGTAACCAGTGTGGTTGCCTTTTAACAAAGAGCAGAGAACTTGTGTTAGTTTATGCCAAAAAAGGAGAGTCAACAAAGACGACTGACTGAATTGGACCGTGTTGAGTGCGGCTACGTCGCATCCAAGAGTCTGCATGGCAAACACGGCAATCTTGTTGCCGACATTGCTAAACCAGCAGCACAAACACAAGTGGTTAGTTATCACTGGTCTTTTTGTTTCGCGTTGCAAGGTCGTCCTCTCCCTCTCCTTCACGGGCAAGCGCCGGTGACTCAGACACTCCCCTCGAGGGCTGCAGCTTACCCAGACACAACCTGGACAACAATGTTAGTATCATTGTATGCATGCACACAAAGCAACGGGGTCAAAGCCGGGCTGTTCATACATGGCTGGCTATGGCCAGGACCCGTGTGTCATCGACAGGGAGGTCTGCCGCCATGGTGGCCTTCTAGGGATTTGATAAAACAACAACAACAAAGACTGACTTGCGCCAAGTTGCGCCGAGAACAGCAGACAGAGATCCGGGTGCTGGGCTCCGTGGAACAGGGCTGCGAGAACAAACGGTCCGGGGGAGGAGCGGACAAGCCTTTTCAACCTTTCGGTGCCTGAGCCTGCGAAAAGACCGACAAGTCGGGCCAAGGTCCGGGCCTCGAAGGATTTTCGGGAGCAGCCGGATCGGAGGAGGATCGGAGGCGACGTCAGTGGCGGTTGGAGTTTGGGGGGGGGGGGGGGGGGGGGGGGCGTGCCGGTCAGCCGGCGAGGGTTGGGCGAGTCTTGGGGGGGGGAGGAATTGAAGGAGTGTCAGTGTTGCTATGCTGGAGGCAGAAATTATGACGCAGTGGCACACAGAGGGCGCAGGGGAAAGTGCCAGAACACACCGGAACGGAACAGGGTGCCGGCTGCGAAAGGGTCCGGCGACAAGACAGAAAAACGTGGGAGTCACACGACGGGACGGCTCTGATCGATAGCTTGAGGAGTATTACAGAGAAAATGGGTTCTTGCGGTTCTTGCTGATCGTATCTATCAACGCAGCAGGTGGAAAAAAGAGGATCTCCTGGGGCTAGCATGGCCGTCTAGCTCCAGCCTGTTATCTACTAATATTACCAACTGAGAAGCGAGTCATAGGGAAAGAAGGCCGCGACCACAAACTGCATGCTTGCTGCACCAGCCAGAAGCCCATTGTTGGCTCCCCTGCCCGCGCCAATCCCTTGCGCACCTGCCCGCGCATGCAGGTCATACATGGCAGCACTGTTTCCAACCCGGGAAGGTCCAAGCCGGGGCCGGAGAGAATGGCTCTTTCCTGTTGCTGTTTTCTGCCCCTCGCTGGGTTGGGGTTTTTTTTTTTTTTTTTTGGACAACCTACCCCGCGCTCCAGCCAATTGGCTCGCCGGGGATGACAAGAGTCCCGCTGCGCAAAAGGCAACTAAATGCTGGCAGCAGCTCGTTCTTGCTGGGAAATCAGAGACATCAAAGACACAAATCAGTCAGCACCGACGCAATACGAACACGCACCATTTAAGAACAAAAAACACACGCTGACTCAATTACACAGCCTCTGCATAATACATCTCCTACACGCGTACTATCTAGATGCTTTTGTGACCTCGCTACAAACGAACACGTCCTCCCATATCCGTAACCCATGAGCTCGTAGTCCTCGTAGTCCCTTTCCGTTGCCCAGTGAAATTGAAATCGACACGTTCTTTAATCCTCATCGCCGATCTGGGTTGTTAGTGGGAGGAAAGAATACAGAATAACGCGAGAGAGAGACAGAGAGAGAGAGAGAGACTCACCTTTGGCGCAAGGTAGAACCGCAGGTAGCTGCTGCCGGACAGAATGTACTCGACCAGCAGCGGCACCTCGTTGGACAGGCAGATCTTGACCTGGCTCGAAAGGCTCGCCGCCTTGCAAAAGTTGACCAGGTACTTGAGCGAGAACGTCAACGACACCTGGTCACTAAGCTCAATGTCAATGTTCTCCGACGGCTTCTCCACATTGGTGTGGCTGCGCAGCGTCACCGAGCCGCTGCCAATGTCGCCGTTGCTCGTAAACTTGACCCCGTCCTTGCTGGCCTCGATCGTCACCGACTCCGACATGGCCATCAGGTCCGTGCTGATTCGCCGGAACTCGGCCGCCGGCATCGTGATCGTGGCCGCGTACTCCGTCTCGGGGATGCCCAGGTGCTCCTGGTCAATGTCCATCAGCTTGAGGTCGTACTCGCTGATCCGGTCGTTCTCGGAGCTCTCAAACACCAGGTTCAGCGAGTCCGGCGCGTCGTCCGCCTTGAGCGTCAGGATGTCTTCGTTCTGCGCCGCCCGCAGCACCTTGGTCAGCGACGTCAGGTTGACGCCGAGCGCCACGTTGCGGTCGCAGCGGTACGGCGAGAAGCCCTCGGCCTTGAGCAGCATCGACACCAGCGCGACGTGGCTGTTGTCCATCGCCTGCAGCGCAATGCCCGAGTCGTTGCAGTCAAAGTTGCAGTCCTGCACCAGGTCCTTGATGGCGTCCACAACCTGGAGGGGGAGAGAGAAAGAAGTCAGTACATTCATGGGGTGTCCTGTGCCGGCCCAGGCGTCTTGCAAGTCCATCTCATTGTACGCACCTTCTTCAGGATGGACGCCTGCTCCAATCTTGCTTCCAACATGGTGGCGGTGTGTGAGATAGAAAAAAAAAGGGAATAGAAACGGGCAAAGGAGGCACAGAGTGGCACAAAGCAGGAATTGAGAGGCGAGAGGCCGTGAAAAGCGTAAAAGTTGATGGTGACAGGAAAAGAGTAGTTTGCAATCAGAGAGAGAAAGTGGTTTCAAAGTAAGAAATGGTCCCTCCCAATCGACATGTAGAGACACACGAGACACGCTTCCCAATTTTCGCGTTGCCCACACCAAAGGAGGGAAAGACGCGTCGCACCTAGGCGGGTTTAATTGAACCCACCAACGCGGGGCACACGCTCTCGACCTGCTCCTGCCCCACGTGAGTTGGATCGCCTCCCAGGGAGAGAGAAAGCCACTCACAGGCTTTCAGCTGGGCCAGGGTTCCGCCACCGGCCCCTGCTCTTTGTTTGCCTTCACCCCCTGCTGCTCGCTTCGATTGGCTGGTGCATAATTCACCATGCAAATGAGGCTCGCCGCAAACCAGCTTAACTACATCTGCCCTCTCCCAGGAAACCCGATGAGCGTCCTCAATTAAAAATGAATATTTCTGTAAGATATACAAGAGAGTACATGCAAAAACAACCAAATACACTGCAGTGCACACAAGGTATTCAACATGAATAGCCAAAAAGAAGCCAATGGGGCTGTAATACACAAAGAAAGGGGGGAGATCAACGAGTAATAAAAAACGGGTTCTCCCGAGGCACCCCCCCAGCTTTGCACAGACAACCATCGCTCTCTTCATCCTCTCTATGAAAATTCCTGTAACATGCCTGCGGTTTGAAAACGCCATTGCAAGAAAGAGCCACGAATACACGTCGACAATCCAACCATGATATCATGCTGCCAACCAAAAAATACATCTTTTATCCTTCCCCGTAGTCCTGCCAGGCGCCATGCAAAACTCTGTGAATAGAGACAAAAACATATACAAAAACAAAAGGCATAAAGCGAAGAAATAGACAAGAAATCATCGTTGCTGTCGTTGTAAAAAAAGTTGCAAAAAATAAGTAAAGGGGAAAAGTAGAGAGGAGAAGAGAAGAGTAAACGAATGAACGGGTGAGTGGGCATTAAAAAGGCATAAACATTATTTTCAAGTAAAAATGGGTTGCGGCTCTGGTACAGCGGTAGGTGATGAAGGTTTTGCGGCTTCGGGGAGTGGGGCATTGTTCTCGGTTCGGACGGACTTGGGCCGGAGGTTGATGACCATCTCGAGCTCCCGGAGCATGCCCCGGCTGGCGTCGGCGCGTTCGCGCATCTCAGCACGCTTCTCCCTCTCTTCCTTCATCTTGGCAATGCGCTCCTCACGCGAAAGAGCGCTCTTTGCGCGGACAGCAGCTGGCAGCGCGACGGCTTCGAAAACGACCTCTTCTTCTGGCTCTCCAATGCTGGCCGGCGGTGTCATGCCGTTTAGCGCCTGCAGAGCGTCCGCGACATTGCCGCCGTGCTTGCCGCTGCCGCTGCTGTTGCTGAGAGTGTCTTCGCCCACAGTAGTCAGTCCGCTCAGGGAGATGGTGGGCGACAGCATGGTGGCATTGCTGAGGGAAGACAGCCGCTTCTCGTTGCGGTCGATACCCGACGCAAGCGCTGACTTGCCCTCTTCCCAAGCCTGGGTCAGCACCGCGAGATCCTGGCCGATCGACTCGTATTGTGCCATCAGATTGGGGCCTAGCTGCGTGATGTCGTCGGCTTCATTAAGCGTCCGGTCGGATTCTTCGCGCAGCAGCGCCAGTTTTGCCTGTAAACCGCGGATGCCCGTCGAAAGCGAGTTGAGCTTGCCCAGCTGTGACCGCCACCGCTCCCGGCCCGGCGACAGCGGGACCTTGGGGGTGGACAAGCGCGGAAACGTCTCGGCCTCGCTGAGAATATCCTTGAGCCGCTTGTAGCAAGTCTCAGTTGTCTCGTTAAGCCCGCGAAGGGCCTCGACAGCCATGCTCCAGCGCACAGAGTCCGACTCATCGCCATTGTTGGCCTCGAGTGCCAGCAGTGCACACAGGAACATTTTGCGAATGGTGTGGAAGCGCGCGCCGACCACAGTCAGCGTGCGGATCGAGTTCAAGTCGTCAAACTCGGACTCGCTGAAACCCTGGAGCGCATCGGAAACATCAAAGTCGCTGATATCGTAGACGTGGTAGTACATCTCGAGATCGACCTGTCCAGCAAAGCCTTGCATGAGCTTGGCCGCCTCGGTGTATTTCGGTAGCGCTTCGGCGAAGAATGCACGGATGGCCGTACGCAAACGCATGCAGCGTCTTGTTTGGCTCTTGTCGTCCATGCGGCTAATGGGTGGCAGAGGCGCGCTTCTGGAATGCAGAATGCCAATCGTTAGTACACACAAATTCCAGTCGCCGTAGATTTCTTGCTCGGGGAAATTCCCACGCCACCAGATGTCGCATGGCATTCCACGAGAGCAGATCCGGTCAGTAGGGAGCCACTCACAATCTATATCCACGCGAGACAAGCTCCACCTCTTTGATGAACGCGATCCCCGCGCTGGCGGCGCTGTCCAAGTCCTGCGACCGCGTCACGAAAGTGCGCACTTCGGCAAGGACAGAGAGCCGCGTATGGCGCAACCGTTGCTGCTTGTCGTAGGTATGGGCGACCACAGCGGCGACAGCCACAAAGACCAGAATCGACAGAGCTTGTGATACTGTTGGGACGGGGGTTCTGCCTCCGAAGGCCCAAGTGACGGCCCAAATCAAGACGAAAGTGCCCGTCACTGCGATGGCAAGACCTGCCGTGGCTGGCAGCTTTGCGGCGGGCGTGCCCGGAGGCTGTTGTTGCTGTCCTGCGCCATCGTTCCCTGATGGAGCAGACTGGTGCTGACCCAGAACAGAGGGGCCAAGAAGATTAGAAGCGATAATGGTATAACGGAACTGCTCGATAAATTGGTTGTTGTCGGCCCGGTCGACAGTGGAGGCGACAGCTTTCTGCAAGACGAAGCAGGTTAGAGGGCAATCCCATGCCATAGATGGAAGGCAAGCTCAGGAAAACAAGTAGACTCACGGAGTAGCTGTTATTAATGGAGGCGGAAAGGGATCTTGGGCGTGGTGTAGTGTCGATGCGGATCGGACTGGGAGGCTTGTTGCGGAAGCGTTTCCTCACCATCGGGCGGCCCACGGGGGCAAAGGAAGGAGATGGCGGGCTCGGGGGTGGTGTTGCGATGCCATTCTGCTGTTCGTG
Source organism: Raffaelea albimanens (assembly GCA_002778245.1). Classification (NCBI taxonomy): domain Eukaryota; kingdom Fungi; phylum Ascomycota; class Sordariomycetes; order Ophiostomatales; family Ophiostomataceae; genus Raffaelea; species Raffaelea albimanens. The sequence continues at coordinate 3,159,803 of PCDJ01000001.1, forward strand.
GCTCGACTTGCGGTGGTGTAGTCGTTGCTGGGAAGGCGTCACTGGTGTGGCGGTGGCGTCGGCACCGCTGGTTGCGGCAGCCGTTGCGCTGGAGGAGGTGGTGGAAGATGGCGTAGGTGCGGTTGCAGATACCCAGTCGGTTGGTTCGTCCTGTCCCTCGTCTATGACCACAGACAAACGGTTAGGCCTTGCGAGTCGTCGTGGCATAGTTCGGTGCTTGGCGGAGTAGAGAGGCGGGTATCTGGGGGAGAAGGAGGACGAAGCGGAGGAGGAGGAGGAGAAGGAGGACGAAGCGGAGGAGGAGGAGGAGAAGGAGGAGGCAGATGCGGAGGAAGGCATCGTGGGGGCAGGCGAGGAGGCACACGGAGATGAGGATGAAGAAGAAAAAGAAGAAGGAGAAGAAAAGAGAAAGGAAGAGATACCTCTCAGATACTCTGCGAGCGGGCTCTGGTCAAACACCACAGTCTCCATGGAAGTTGTGGTGATGGAGCACATCCATCGAGGGGATACAGGCGACGCAGGTGTTGGGGGGTGGCAGAGGAGAGCGAGCGGGCGAAGGCGTCGACGAGGCGGACGATCGTGTATATAAAACAAGCAGGAGCTGACTGAGGAGCTGACTGAGGCGCCCTGCAAGAGACAGACTGTGTACAGGAGGCCGGCGAACACAAGCGCACACAAGCGAGACAACAAAGAAACCGAGAAACAGGGTTGCAGGATGTCTACGGTGTAGAGGAACAGAAGCGAAACAAGAAAAAGAAAGCACCAGGAGACTGGCCGAGAGCGGGCCAGGGACCGGGGTTGCTGGGGGGGAGGACTAGCACGACTGGGATGCGGCAGCCATGTGACGTATCGCACTGGCCAGAGCCCCGATCTGAGAGCAGGCGATCTCAGAGCTGCAGGCGGACAGGGGCACGAGTACGGGCGAGATACACGGTCTGACACGGTATCCTGTGTCACTCCCGCGTGTACACGTAGTAGTGCCTTCGCAAGAGTATGGCGGCGTCTGTGGGTGGGTGGGTAGTTAAGCTGCCGATCGCTCGGGTGCTCGACTTTTGTTGACTCCGCTTTCGTTTCTTCTTTCTGTGTTCTTCGAGCTTCTTTATCCCTGTTCTGCGGCCTGGTTGGGGGGGCTGATGTTCGGGGCGTCCGCAGGCGGAGAGCGGCCAAGAGCAGAGATCGCGACTTTGTCCAGAAGCTGCTGGCTGGAAACTGCTGGCAAAACTGCTGGCAAAACTGCTGGTTGGAAACTGCTCGCTGCAAACTGCTGGCTACAACCTGCGATCTGCCGGTGGATGGCTGATATTCGCCTCTCGGAGAGAAAACAGGACGACGCGGCAAAGGATGCAGCGTGCGAGTCCGGCGTAGCAGAACGGCAGTAGGATAATTCAGTGACACGGTGTTTTGTTGGTTCTTATTTACTTTTTGCTGTTTTGGCAGGAAGTCCGTCTTTAGTCAATATTTAGTTTGATGAGGGCGCCCAAGTCGAATTAAATAAAAGAGCAAAAAAAAGGAACAATGATGGCTGCCCCGTTTGCGGACAGGGATGCGCGTCCTTACTGGGTAGGTGCGATGGACAATGCCCAGGATGCAACCCCGTCATTTGCGATTGGGGCAGGGCAGGAGCCACCCACCATGGCTTTGGCAGCTGAAAGCCAAAGGACACACAAGATGACCAGGGGCCGCCGGCCCCAACGGAGAATGCAGCCTGCGCGAGAGGTAGCCAGAGTCACGCTAGTCCCAAAGCGTGGCAGTGCCCAACGATGGGGCCTTTACACGCCGTGTCCAATCAGAAGCTGCACTCTGCTGGCCTTGGAGAAGGAACAAGCTAAACGCAATCTGCCACACGTTGGGAGCCGGAAGGCCAGCGAGCTAATCACCGCCAGCTCAACCTCAAACGCTTTTCGCCCTGGGATTGTTGCCCCCCAGCCAAACACATCCGCGACAGAACAGCCTAACGGAAACGGAGCGTCGACGAGCGGGACAGCAAGACACATCAAGCAAACGGCTTCGGACAGCATTTCTCCTTTTTCTTTTCCCGACTCTCCCGACACGCCCACGCCACCATGTCTCTCGAACGCGACCTGCAGATTGGACCCATCGTCCAGGAGTCTGTCATGCACAACACACGGGTAGGCCTATATATACATATACATATATACACATGCGCATGGCTCTAACCTCTCTGCCCAGGTCCTCACAAACTTCCAGACCCTGACCGCCTCCCTCCTTGGCGTCGGCGCCGGCATCCTCGGCCTCGAGTCCTACAGCGGCTTCCTGTTCTACGTCGTCTTCTCCCTGGTCATCACCGCCCTCTTCTTCGGCCTGCGTGTCGTCACGGGCTCGCTCGAGCTGCGCAAGGCTGGCAAGAAGGTCGACCTGCTCGACACCAGCCCGTTCTTCCGCAGCCCCTTTGAGTTCTGGACCGGCGGCATGATCAATGGTCTTGCCGGCTACATCTTGACCTGGACGCTGTTCTACGGCGTGGTGCGGGCATAGCACCCTGCCATTGTCCGTTTCTCTTTAATTTCTGCTCTTCGTTCTTTTGCAAAAAAATACAAAATAAGCATGCCACGGCGTTTTGGGTATTGGGGCTCGCACGATACTGGGGACTGCAGCTGGTTGGGGGAAGACATCCATCTATCTTTGATAGCTAGTTCAAGAATCCAAAACAATAAAATCAGTATATATAAGCACGACCTATAAAATCACAATGCGCATCGTCACAGCGCCACACCCAGGAGTACACCAGGAGTTGTGAGCCGTTCGTGTTCGTTCGCATAGCCTCAATCCACAATCTCAACAACCTTGCCAACAAACCCGTCCAGCAAGAACTGCGCCCTGCTGGCACCCTCGAGAATCACAATCTGCGACCCTAGCTCGATCCATTCACGCCCAAATAAGAGCTCCAGCCGGACGTTGTATCCCTTTGCTGGCAGCGTCTTGCTCTTGTTGTCGTCGGCAGCCTCGTGAAGAGCGAACATGTCGTCCTCCACACGGCCATCTTCTGTTTTGTCCTCGTCGGAAGCACCCCCGATAAACTCTTCGCCAATCGACGCACTCCAGATCTTGGCTATTCTTGCCTGCGCGCGAATGCTGGCCGCATAAAAGGTGACGATGGTGCCAACCCCCAGAGACTCAATGTTCACGTCGCCAAAGAAGGCTGTCAACCCGCTTGCCGCTTGCAGCTGAAGCCCGCTGTCCTTCATGTGGTTGCTTGGGATGGCAATGACCATGCCCCTGCGAGGCTTTAGCGCTTGTGGAGGCGGTGCTTCGAAAAAGGTGTCTTCCTTCTTGTCGCCGTTGCCCACCGCCGATGACTCAGAAGAAGGGTCGATGACCAGGCCCACGGTGCCGACCTGGTCGGCCTCGAGCGTCTGCACCGGCATCCTGAGGTTGCGGATGCTCACAATGCGTGCAGCGTGCCACTCTCCCTTCACTACCGATGCAGAGATGGCGTTCCTAGCGACAATTCGTGATAATTCGGAAGCTGACGGGTGCGATGATGCGTAGCTCTGGTGGCTTGGTGACCCTGTTCTCTCGTCGTCTAGGCTGAAGCCAGACGCATCCTCCTCCGAAGGAAATGGTCCAGCGACGACACGGTCGCCAACAGACAGTCTGCCAAAGCGGAGGTATCCTGAAACCACATGGCCGGGGTCAGCCAGCTGTCCTGGGGCCACCGACGCATATGAAGCTGGCCGGCTGAATTTGTCCTCAATATGGAAGAGGGCTTCTGGCTGCTCTGGGTTGAGTGCCATTCCAACATAATCCCGGGAAGTAGGGGTCGGGGGCAAGGGGAGCGCATTGAGAAGAGCGTGCACCAGCCCAATGCCGTCCCCGCTGACTGTACTAGCCAAAATGACAGGTACCGTGGCTCGGAAATCACCAGTCTCATGCACGCGGGACAGGGATCGCTGGATTGCCTCCTTGTCCACGGCTTCTACCTCACGTGCGAACTCGGGCGACTTTCTCTTGGACTGCAAAAGCTGGGGAACCCTGCCTGCATTCTTGACGGCCGTCCATATGGGCACCAGTGTCCGCTTCAGTGATTCCTTGGTCAAAAGATCTGATTTTGTGATGATAATGGCCAGAGGGAGGTCGATTTTCAGGCACAGGTCGAGGTGTGCTTTTGCCAGGGCCACGCTCGCGGCAGTAGACCCAGTATCAGAGAGCGGCGGCGTTCTTGTTGTTGGGTCAGTCTGCGCGACAGCACCGGCCTGGTCACTGTTAGATTCAAGGCAAAGAACTGTCCAATGAGGCGCCCATCCCACAAGCCCGCGAAGTGTTGTCCGCCGATACCGAGGGTGTCCAGCAGAGTCGGAAATAAAAACGAGACGCCCATCCTTGGTGTAGTCGTGAATGCCAACCCATGACTCGATGTTTGGGTTCGCATAATTGACAATAACATCTCCGTTATAGCCAATAAGCTCTTGAGTCACCGTGCTTGTCAGCCCTGACGCCATTTCGTGCAGGTGCTTCAGCGAATTCAGACGGCCCTTTCCGTGGCCATCATCAAAGGCTCCCGTAGACAACGTGCCCAGCAAAGTGGACTTCCCGGAGCCCGTAGGACCGGTCAACGTGACTCGAAGTTGATTCTTTGTTGCTGATCCAAGGGTGGTCGGAGAATCAGAGCCATCCGGCTGTCCCGCCCCAGCTTGCGACTCGGGCGCTGCAGAAGGGCCAGGTTCTGTCTCTGTCGAGTCCATCCGAGGCTTGACAAACACTTCGGCAACCCAAAGGTTATCTCTCCGTGCAACTACCCCTGACTCGGTACCCACGGCGCCTCCGTTTCCGTTGGCAGCGGCCTGCTCGGTCCATTCACACTCCCCGACCACTACCAAGCGCAGGACCTCTGAGATGCAACCCAGGTTGGCGGCCATCCATCGTAGAGTAGCAATACTTTGGTCTAGCTCGTCTTTCGTGATACCGACGAGTGTGCCATCGTCAGCTACCCCTATTTCATACAATGCACCGCGGGACTCCTCGAGGCCCGGAGCCAATTTGCCAAGGGTGACTGGGTTGGAAACAATGGCATCGTCGTCTGGCAGGCGGGGAACAATAATGTCCTGGTGGGCAACCGAAGCATGGTAAGGGGAGGACTGGCGCAGTCTCCACAGCAGCTGTGTAGTGAGATGCTGGCAGCGGTCCTGGCGGGTCTGGCTTGCCGTGGTAGATGCAACGACGCGAGTCTTCTGCAAATACTTGGGATCCGCAAAGACTCCCGTCTTGGGCGACCCGGCATGGACAGACTTATAAGATCGCCGTGGACGGAGCAGCAGATGCAGCTTGTATTCAACCGGGCCCTCTTGCGGCTCTGGCGGGAGTTTGGCCATGCCATATTCTGAGAGCAGGCTGTGTGTGACAGGGCCATTGCTCGAATGCGCTTGCAACACTTCCTCCGGCTTCCCTACGTCAGCTGGCCGGAGCCACGGCGACGACACCCGAGGCGGGTTAGGGTCGAATGTGAACACGGACATCTAGGACACCTCGCTTTGTCCGGCAGCCCTTTGTCGGTCCCCTTCTTCGTCTTTGTCCGCGGGAAGAAGCTACTTGGGATTTAAATGGCTCTTGACCCGCGTACAGAAATGGCGTGTAATAATATTCGATGCCGTAAAGAGAAGGAAACCAAAAATCGAGATGTTTGAGGTATTTGCGGCAGCATTTTGGCTTTGGGGGTATCAGTTGCGACGAGACGCTGTCGAGAGGCAGATCTCCGACAAGAAGTTCAGTTGTACGGGCACAGTAAACGGACAGCAAGCATCTAGTTGTGAGTGTGCATGGTGAGGCCGAAGCTGTAGTTATTATGTTGATGTGGACCAGAAAAAGGAGTCAGAAGCGCAACACGAGCCGCTCACAGTCATTCGCACATAAGGCGGTGTTACTGGACTCATACGGCAGGAGCCAGCCACGGAGTGCCTTCCCCACAGATTAGCTCGGCCAGCCACCGTGTTCTGGGCCGTCAAGTGGGCCAGCCAGCAGCCGATGGCCGTGGCAGGCACTGTGCACCATCTACGAGTCACGCTCAGCCAACACGACGGTTTTCCATGTACAGAGTAGTGACAAAGGAAACAGGCAGAGGAGGGAACACTTGCGATCCGCCAGTCTTTGTCCTGGCAGAAAATTGCGACCGAGGAAGCCGTTGGGCAAACTAGGCAGCTCAATCAGCTCAATAGGCAGCTCAATAGGCCGGCCAGGGCAGAGGAGACCCCTCACTAACTCCTACTGTGCAGCCGCGGCCTCCTGCTAACGTGGCGTGGGGCTGAGCTGCAAGGCGACACCGCCTATTAATATCCTTATTCTGCCAGCCGCACTCTGCCCATCCGAAACCAATCCCCTGTGGCGAAACGCACGTCAGACACCGCATTCTCCTCCTCTATCTCGGCGCCCCTGATTTCTCAACCTATATTATTTCCAGCAGCTGCTCATCAACATCGGACACATCGACTCGAGCTGACCAGCATTCCCTACCTTCGACATCCCAGAAAGCACCGCGATATACTTCACACCCCCCCTCAATCCGCAACGATGGCTCGGTTCGGATTCTCCAAGGACGACGACGACAGCGAGAAGAAGGCCAGCCTCTTCAGCCGCAAGAAGGACAAGGCCCAAGAGACCAATCCGTACGCACAGCAGGGTGGCCAGAACGACCCCTACAGCGCCATTCCTGCCACCCCTCTCCAGAGAAAGCAGGCCGAACTCGGCTTGCCTGCCGGTCCCCGGGCTGGCAAGGCTGGCCTCCCTAGTTCGGCTGCGCCTGCCGGCCGGCCACAGCCGCCGTCGCAGCAGCAGCAACATCAGAGCCAACCTCCTCCGGCATACACAAGTCAGTCTACCAACGGCTACAGTGCTGGGGGCTATGGTGCTGCTGGCGGCTACGGAAGCAACAGATACGACGACAACAACTCATACGGTGGGCTTGGCCGGGCTCCGACCTATCGCACCACCGCAGGCAGCGAGGCTGCGGGACCAGCATCCGGCAGCGGTACTCGCCTGAGCGCTCGACGGGGAGGCTACGGTGGATTGGGCGGTGGTGACGAGGACGATTCTGCTGCCCGGCAGGCTCTCTTTGGCAACGCCCCTCAGAAGTTCGAAGAGCGCCAACGCGAGAACGAGACTGCCCTGAAGAACGACCACCAGGGTGGCTACGGCCAGCCGACTGGCGATGCAAGCAATCCACATGGCGGGTATGGCGAGCAGCGCGAGCTGACTGCCGAAGAGCAGGAGGACGAGGATGTGAAGCGGATGAACGAGGAGACCCGGTACCTGCGTAACGAGACGGACCAGAGTCTCGACCGTTCTCTGATGGTGGCTAACCAGGCCATCGAGACCGCACAGGGCACTCTGGCTCGCATGCATCACCAGCGCGAGCGGCTCCTGAATGCCGAGCAGAACCTGGACTCTGCAGCCAACCACAACAAGATTGCCGAGCACCGCACGGCCGAACTTAAGCACTACAACCGGAGCATGTTTGCTGTCAAAGTGAGCAACCCGTTCACATCCAAGCAGCGGGCGGCGGAACACGCACAAGCCGATCTGGACGAGCGCCGGGCGGAGCGTGCTATGAAGGAGGAGACGCGCCAGCGCATGTACCTGAGCGGCCGGGCAGCGGAAGAGGACTTTTCGCAGCTGGACCGCCGGGCCCAGCCCAACCGGCTTGGCCAATCCAAGGGTGGAATGCCCAGTAAGTTTGCCCTTGAGGATGACGACGAGGAGGACGTCGCAAAGGAGCAGGCCATCGACATGAAGATAGGTCTTCTGGGCAATGCCGTCGGCACATTGAACTTGACGGCAAAGTCGATGAGCCGGTTTGCTACCGAGGATCTGGAGCACATTGACAGAATCACGGCCAAGGTAAGTTTCTCTGCCCCCCTAGGGCTATATTGTCTTCGGATTGCTAACAACACTGCAGAGCGATGCTGTGGACGATGGCGTCCGGCTCAACCAGTACAAGCTCAACCAGATTTCGAGGAAGGCGTGAGGAGGCTGAGTTTTGGTTGTTTGAAGGCCCACGAGGCCTATATCATTTGGTACGAGAACGTGCAGCATCAGATTGTTTTTATCGATTACTTTTGGACTGGGTTGTTCTGGGATTTTTTTTACATTGCATTTCTACGTTGAACATCTCGGGGCAGTGCCTTTAACGGCACAGAAGCTTCAAGCCTTAATAGAGTCGGACACAGGGACACATAGGAAGTTTCAATCCCACTCATTTTGAAGCCAAACAACTACACGCATGATGGTGAGAATCTGTAGAACGTTTAAAGTATCAAGTATTTTAATACATTCCGGGGGTAAGAGGGGACGAAGTGCGCTAGAAACGCTGGAATATGGCGTATTCAGGCCTTACAAGCCAGTGTGATTATGTAACAAACCAATCAAGGTTGTCTTATCGATAAGAATTTATTTACCTGCAAGAAAAAAAAGTTGTGATATTCTTTTTCTTTCCCAGCAACCGCAACGGCACACGATGGCTGACATAAACGACAAGCGCTCTAAAAAGAGGAAGCGTGGCGGCGGCCACGGAAGCACCACAAACGACAGGCAAATAAAGGAAGAACAAGACATCAAGGGCGACTCCTCCCTGTTTAAGACTCGCAAGGCTCTGCCGATCTGGCTGAGTCGCGACGAAATCCGCCAGTCACTGGCCGAGAAGAACGTGCTCATCCTGGTCGGCGAGACGGGTTCCGGAAAGAGTACGCAGGTGCCACAATACATCTGCGATGAGCCATGGTGCTCCGGCCTCGTGGCCATCACGCAACCCCGTCGAGTGGCTGCGACAACTCTGGCCTACCGTGTCGCCCGCGAGATGGGCACTCCTCTCCCGGCCGGCAGTGGCCTGCAGAAAGACTTTACCGGCCGTGTGGGCTACTCGGTGCGGTTCGACTACAAGATGCCAAAAGGAACCAAGGTCAAGTTCCTCACCGAGGGTATGCTTTTGCAGGAGATGCTGCGGGACCCGGCACTGAAAAAGTACAGCGCCGTTGTGGTCGACGAGGTGCACGAGCGCAGTCTGGACGTTGACCTAATCCTTGGTTTTCTACGTCAGATTCACCTGGGCGAGGGTCCGGGTGGGGAGAAGCGCAAGGGCAAGCCGCTCAAGATCGTTGTCATGAGCGCCACGGCGGACGTTGAAAAGATCCAAACGTTTTTTACGCCCCCCGGGGCTAAAGCCGAGACAAAAGAGGGCGGGACGGAAGAGACTAATGGAAGCGGAAGGGGTGATGGCAAGGGTGATGGCAAGGACGATGGCAAGGGCGACATCGAAAGGGACAGCGACAGCGACGAGGACGAGACCGAAAAGAACGGCAAAGGCAAGAAGGACAAGAAGGACAAGTCCAAATCATCAACCACGTTGGCCGAAACGCCAGCAACACCTCCAACACCATCACAAATCAGCGTAATAAAGGTCCCGGGCCGGCAGTACCCCGTCGAGATCATCCACACACCGCGGCCCGTTCCTCTCATTCTGGATGCCCTCGTCAAAACGGTGTTCACGGTCCACCTGTACGAGCCACTGCCAGGCGACATTCTTGCTTTCTTGGCCGGCCAAGAAGAGATCGAAGCCGCCCAGCACATGATCGAGGAGGAAGCCAAAGCCACGCTAAAGCCCGACGTGCCGCGCATCGAGGTCTGCCCCCTGTTCGGCCAGCTCTCCATAGACGCCCAGTACCGCGCGTTCCAGCCGGCCAGCCGACCCTTTACCCGCAAGGTGGTGCTGGCCACCAACATTGCCGAGACGTCCGTCACAGTGCCCGGCGTGCGGTACGTGATCGACAACGGCCGGGCAAAGATCAAGCGTTTCATGCCGTCGCTGCAGCTGGAGACACTCCAGTCCCGGGCCATTTCGCAGTCGTCGGCGATCCAGCGGACAGGTCGTGCCGGTCGCGAGGCTCCCGGAAAGTGCTACCGGCTCTACACCAAGAGGACCTTTAGCTCGCAGCTGGACGAGGTGCAGCTGCCCGAGTCGCTGCGCATCGACGTCATGGGCGCCATCTTGACCATGAAGGCGCACAACATTGAGAACCCGTTCCGGTTCCGAATGATGGACATGCCAGACTTTGACTCGATCGAGCGGGCACTCGTCAAGCTGTACCGGCTGGGCGCGCTGTCTGGCGACAGCCGGAAGATCACAGACGAGGGCCGCATCATGTCGGTGCTGCCCGTGACAGCTCCCTTTGGGCGCGTCCTGCTGGAGGCGGCCAACGCCGGCGCGGGGGGCATCAGCACAGACGTGTCTGGCGACCCTGCCGGCGACGACAACAATGGCAGCTGCATCCTCGAGGTCATTGACGTCATTTCGTGCCTGACAGCGGGCGACGACATCTTCTTGCCGCTGCAGTCCGACGGAGAGCGGGCCGAGGTGCAGGACCTGCGCAAGGAGCTGCAGCGGCGCGAGGGCGACCTGCTGACGTACCTGACCACGATGCAGCGGTTCCTGGTGGAGAAGAGCGGCCAGTGGAAGGAGTGGTGCCAGGCGCGGCGCATCAGCCTGCGCAACATGCGGCAGGCGGTCAACATTCGGCGGCAGCTGCGGCGGCTGTGCGTGCAGCACAAGATGCTGACCGAGGCCGAGGTGGAGGAGGCAAACAAGAGGACGGCCAGCGGCAACATTGTGCCGGCGTCGCCGCGCAAGGCAGAGGTCATGATCAAGTGCTTCCTGCGCGGCTTTGTGCAGTCGACGGCGATGCTGTCGCCCGAGTCGACATATGTCACGTCCGTGGGCAAGCACGTCGTGTCGATCCATCCGTCGAGCGTGCTGCACGGGCGCAAGGTGGAGGCCATTATGTACCTGGAGCAGGTCTACACGCAGCGCAACTATGCCCGCAAGGTGAGCGTGATCAAGTCGGACTGGATCCTGGACGAGCTGCGCCGCCAGAACGAGCTGTATCCCCTCCACTGAAGGGGGGGTGGTAAAGAATTGCTGTTTCAATGTTGCATAATCTAGAGAATGGACATGGTATACTCGACGTTGTAGTATAGTTGACGTATAGTTCTGGATAGGACTGCATTATTAGAAAGCGTTTGCAAAAAGGCTGTGAAATAAAGGCTGCTCTGGCATTTCTATAATGTGTATGCATTCGGTCTGTGCTATGCGTATCGAACGGTTTGTACAAGAGGAAAAAATGAAACATGCTGTCGACTATGGTTTTTGCTTGTCGCTGCCGTCGTCATCTTCCGGGTCTGGGTCGGCAATGCCCTCCCGGTGCTTTCTTATTGCTGTCATCAGCTCATAGAGCTGGCCTATTTGCTGGTCTTTTTGAGAGTTAGACGGCTCCACGGAGGAGACATCACAAGGGGGGGGGTGATTGCTCTTACCGTTCATCTTGGCCACCTTGACCGGGTCCAGCTTCTCTCCCACCCAGGCGTCGCCCTCTACCTTTTGAGCGTACAGCTGCCACTCTGTAAGGAAGCCGATCTGGGAGAGGGGTGTTAGTCTCACGCTGGTTGTTCTTCGCCAGGGCTCACCCTGCACTCACCAGATGTGACGCATTGTCGACCTTCCGGTGCGCCCGGAATTCTGACTTGATGTACTCGTCTCCCAGGAGTCGCATCTCGTACGGCAGATGCTTGCGATGGGCCCGCAGCAGCCGGCGGTACAGCGGGATGGGCGGCAGCAGGTTCATCGGCAGAGACTTGAGTGTCTTTGGCGCCACGGCCGAGGCCAGCAGCCGAGGAGAAGGTCTCATTGTGAGGGTGGAGGAGAAGAAGAGAAGAAGAAATAAAGACAAGAAGAAGCAGCAGAGAAATAAACACTCGTAACACCAATATACCTCGACAGCACTCGTTGATCTGTAAATCCAGATTCAAGCGGAACGGCTTTCAACGTCGGGAACTCGTTGGAAAAGGTTCAATTAATGTGGGGCGTCACGAAAGCTTGATGATAGTGCACACACTGTGGTCGGCACTGTTCAGGCATCACTTCGGTTTCCAGTCGGTCAACAGCCAAGATTAGCAGCTGAGAGTTTTCTTTTATTCCAATTCAGATATGCGGTCTACAGTCATGGCTATCTCCAGGGCATTGGCAACCTCTCAAAGCCTTGTACGGCAGTATGGCCCCTCCCTCTCTTATATGTCCCGTCCTCTATTGCTTGGCATGTGACTCTTTTTTTGGTATTCGCGCAACGTTCTTGCTCATAATGTACACGGCGTCTCCATTTACATTTGTTCCTTCCTCTATTCCTTCTTCTCGGCCGGTGTCTCAGCCGACTCGGCCGACGACTCTGACTCGGGCGCAATCAGGACCTTCTTCTCCTCAAACAGCTTCGCCAGCTCGCCGCTCTGGTGCATCGCAATCAGGATGTCGCAGCCGCCCACAAACTCCTTGTCGACGTAGAGCTGGGGAATTGTCGGCCAGTCAGAGTACTCTTTGATGCCTAGAAACGAAAAGGGTCAGCAGCTCCTTTTTTTGGCAAGTCTCTCCTCCGCCAGTCTCCTGGGTTAATTCTCGACTCACCTGCCCGCAGCTCTGGGTCTTCCAGAACATTGAAGGCAGCAAACTTGTCCGGGTCGACGCCCTGCAGACCCAGGATCTGGATACTGGCCCGAGAAAAGCCGCACTGCGGCAGCTCGGGGGTGCCCTTCATAAAGAGGACGACGGGTGCGGACGAGACGGCGCGGTCAATGGCCTCGCGGGTGTGGTCGGAGATGCAGCGGCGGGATGCGGGGGTGAAGGGAGACGCAAAGGCGGACGGGCGCAGGGAGGAAAGGAGCGGCCTTGTTGTGCTGCTGCCGACGACTGCGGCCTGTGTCCTCCGGGGAGCGGCGGCTCTTGTTGCAGAGGAGAAGGGAGCTGTGGAGGTGGCGGCGGCGACGGCGACGCCGGCGGTCGCCGGCCGGTGCGCCGGACGGAGGAGCTGCTAGAAGGAGTCAGCGGGTGGTAAAAGAGACTTGCACGTGTTTCAGCTGGCCACTGCCTACCCTCGAGACCGATCGCGACAGCATGTTGGGCTGTGTTTTTTTGGGAAAATAGCGAGGGGATGTTGACAGGAAGTGAAGAGAGCACGATTTGTCAACTTGGGGAAACAGCTCTGATATTTTTGGGCCCGGTAAGAGAGCGCAGGTCAGAAATCGGACGACGCCATTGGTCGGCGGGCCGAAGGTCGTTTTTTTTTGGCCCGCGGCAGGATGATGTAATAAAGGGCAGAGCAAAGCCCGCCGCCACATGCTAGAGCTTCAGGGCGCAAGAGGAAGGAAACTGTCACCAGCCTGCCAGATACATTTTTAATGTAGCTGCCTACCATCCCAAGCTGAATACCTGCCCTCATCCAGAATGTCCGTGTTTCTTGCCAGACCTCACATGGGCAGTGGTCTACGACAGACCGTTTTATGTCTGTCTCTACAGTCTGCACCCCGAGAGCACACGGGTCCTAAAGAAGGTTGGAGACAGGCTCCAGTTTAGCAAAGGACAGACAGGCCGCACACAGCTGAAAGACGGGTGCCGGACTTTAGCGCCTCGCCATGACGTATAATTTGCAGGCAGCCAGAGCTGAAAAAAGAGAGAAAGGAAAAAGGCACACTAAGTGACGGAGGGGAGACAGACGTATATTTCTGTACGCGGAGAGCCAAGACCGGAAAGTCGTTCCTTCCACGTAGTCTTCTCACCTCGTTTTCTTTGCTCGCCATCGCCAATTCCAAGCCCGTCGCAATGGATGTAAGTGGCTCTACAGATTGTTCTATTCCTGAGCTCCCGTCGCTAACCTGCAGTCCATCACTGTCTACTGCATTTCCACGTTTGCCTGGCTCGCCATCCAGGGCGTGCCCCTCATCATCTGGCCGTCTTTTGTCGCCTCGCTGTTGACAACCGACTACCATGTCGTCGGTACGGCCCCCTTTGGTTGTTATTTTTTTTTTGCTTGCGTTTATTCGAGTCTACTTGTCTCTTTGCTAACACCCAGCAGCCGTCGCCGTCTACTTTGCCCGCGCCCTCGGCATCGCCCAGCTCGGCCTCGGCCTGCTCGTCATTATGATGTCCGGCCTGCTGCCGCTCGGCTCCGCCATTGACGGCCCGTCGTCCGGGTCGCCCTACGCCGTCGCCGGCGTCCTCGTGTCGACGCTCTACCACGGCGCCGCCGCCTTTTACAGCTACGGCTGCTACTACTACCAGGTCCAGCAGGGCCTCGCCGGCTATGCGCTGGGCTGTGCCGGCAGCGGGTTCCTTGCCTGCCTGGGCATGTGGTGCCTCATGTTTGGCACGGGCAGTGGACATATTAGCAAGCGCACCGGCGGCGACAAGCGCACTGCCAACTTTCCCTTTAACAACTCCAAGGCATACCAGAAAAAGAAGCGCTTTTAGATGCGCGAGCAGGGAGACAGCGGAGCGACGTTGGCGAGGGAGAGGGAGAGGGGGAGAGTCGGAAACGGGAACCAATATGACGATGTGGCAAGAGAGAGCTCTGCAGGGCGAAGGGATTTTTTGGAAAGGCATATACACAAATATCTGGGGTGCATTCACATTTAGCGGCGGCAAGGACACGGAGGGCAAATAAAACACTTGTATAGCTGCGTTTTCGCCTTTTCTGAAATTGAAACAAAATTAAAAAAAAAAAAAAAAAAAAAAAAAAACCTGGCTTTTTTTGCTTTACCCCCAAGTTTTGTCACCCCCAAACATGTCGAAAGAAACCAATATAACAAAAAACTTACACAGGGGGTCAACACTCTTTCCCAAGAAAAAAATCTATAGTGGTACAAGCCAAACCCCTGTCTTGGCATCCAAACTCCCCAGCTTCTCTCACAAGGCCTATGGCTTCCAAACCTCAAGCTTTCCCATTGACAGTCACCCCCGTGTGTGAAAATGTCGAGGCGTCTGCAAACGAGTATCCGTCCACCGTAGCATCCGGGTCCACGCCGCCGACGCCGCCGTCGTCATCGTCGTCGTCTGCGCCGTCCACATCGTTGTCGTTGTCATTGTCATTGTCCTCGTCACCGGCCGAGTCATCGTCATCTTCCTTGTCATCCCTGTCATCCCTCTCGTCCTTGCCCGCCGCCGCAGCAGCCTCGGCCTCGGCCGCAGCCTTGATCTTCTCTTCCTCGGCCAGAGTCGCCAGCACGACCTTGCGCCGCTCGTGCCAGTCGGCCTCGCTCTCAATCACCTGGTCTAGCAGCACCTGCCGCTCCAGCCAGGCTTGGTGGTACGTTTCTTCCCACTGGGCGCATTCTTCGCGCAGCCTCTCGCCTTCCTCCTCGGCCCACCGGAGCTGGCACCGGCAGAGGCCATGCAGTTTTTCGAGCGATAGATCCAGCTCGCGTGATGTGAACCCCTGCTCGACCGTAAGCTGGCCGCCGTCCGAGCCCGCGTCGCCGCCGTAGCCGAGGCCGTGGTTGACACCATAGTCAACCGAGTCGTCCTGGCCGGCCGCGTGAGACTGCGGTGTCTTGATGATAATCTTGAGCTTGGACGAGCCGCCCTTTGTGATACCGTTGCTTCCGGCGACTGTTCCATTGCTGTTTCCATTGCTGGCATGCTTGTTGTTCATTGCCTCGACAACACTTCGAGGGGACGGGTCGAAGGATCGCATCAGGTCGATTTCGTGGGAGCTGCGCATGTGCTTGCCGAGGGCGTCTGCACGGGCAAAGGCCAGGTCGCATTCTGTGATATGACGTTAGTTTCTGACGCTTTGTGCGCGCAGCAGGATTTAAAAGTCGCTTAGACAACAGAACACTTGTCGAACTCACCTGGTAGATGGCAGACGTATGGCTTTTCCCTGGTGTGGCCGCGCAGATGAGCCTTGAGAGCATACGCGCTCGCGTGTGATTTGCCCTTGCGCGTGCAGCCGATCCATTCGCATGTATACCGCCGCTGCTTGCCCTCGACGTGCTCCGCGTGCAGATGCTCCACCAGCCGGTCCATCGTCTTGAGATCGCCCGACTTGCAGCCATCCCACGCGCAGTGTGTCACCTGGTGGTCATCGAGCTCGTCTTCGGGGTGGTGGTGTGAGGAGTACGGCACCTCGCCGTCTGTGTCTTCGGAGATGGACGACATGGTCTCGAGGAGGTTGTCGTGGTGCTGCGGCGCGTCAGCATCCACGCTGACCTCGGCTTCTGTCTCCGTCTTGATTGCCGGCGTGAGCCGCTTGTGGTCGGAGTCGATCTCGGCATCGTCGTCGGCGGTCGTGATGGTCGGCGATGGCACTGCCGACCCGTCTGCTGTCTTCAAGCGCTTCGACGGCTTGAGCAGGTCGTCTGCGACGACGCCATCTTCAGAGTCGACATTCATGGATCCCGGAGACATTGACGAGTCTCGTGGTGAGTGGCGTTTGGCCATTGTGATGAGTAAGAAGAAAAAGGAAATGGGAGGGAGAGGTTGCGAGGGAAAAGGAGTGAAGAGGGCGGAAAAGGAGACGGGAGGCGAGGAAAGGGCGACAGGAGGAAAGAGCCTCCCAAAGGTTGCTGCGCCAGGAAAGGAAGGAACAAGTCGCAAAATGTGTGTCACGTTTTTCGTCTTTGCCTATGGATTGCTTTCTGAAATGGACTGCCCCTTTTTTTCTCGGGTTTCGATGATCGTCGAGGGATTGCGTTGGCAGCGCGCCGCTGTACCTTTTTTTCGAGGATCGTGAGAAGCCTTACAGGTCAGTCAGCTTTGGCGTTTTCCGCTGCATTAGCCCGTGACTTGCTTGGCCTGGCGCATCGCGCGCGCAGGCCCCTGCAGCTCTAGTCTCCACGTTGTCTTAGCCGTTAGTCAGCCGTGCCAGCCGGTGCCAGCTGGATAGGCTGGCCAACTGCACCAGGCATAGAGTGCTGGCAGCCTCAGTGCCCCTCCCCCACGTTATGGTTGTGGCCTGCGCTGTTGACAGCCGCCCCTAGCAACCAGAACGCCGCCCAAATTTCACCATTGACAATATTGGGTATTAATTTTTCTTAATTTTCTTTCTGCAAAAACCTCGAGCAAAACACGTCCTTAACACGTTATCTCACACTCGAACTTTCTACAGTCTCTACTCCCCGTACACCTGTTCTTCCCGTGCATAAGCTGCGACGCCCTCCCTTACAATGGCTGCAACAAAGGTCTTCTCCCTTGAAGGGAAGGGGCTGAAGCTCGACACCGCCGACGATCTCGAGCCGCATATCAAGGAGCTCCGGGCTATGGACGATGTTGAGGAGGTGCGGATCCTGGGCAACACTCTGGGCGTGGGTGCATGCAAGCTGCTGGGCGAGGTCCTGGCAACGAAGAAGACACTGCGGAATGCCAACCTGGCCGACATCTTCACCGGCCGGCTGCTGAGCGAGATCCCCGACGCACTCTCGTCACTCCTGACGTCGATCCTGAACCTGCCGAACCTGACCACGATCAACCTGAACGACAACGCCTTTGGCCTCAACACGCAGGCACCTCTCGTCGCGTTCCTGGCTGCACACGTGCCGCTGCAGCACCTGTACCTGAACAACAACGGCCTGGGCCCGCACGCGGGTATCCTCGTGGCCGATGCTCTGAGCGAACTGCACACCAAGAAGGAGGCCGCACGGAAGGCTGGTGACAAGGTGCCTGACCTGGAGACGGTCATTTGCGGCCGCAACCGGCTGGAGAACGGCAGCATGACGGCATGGGCCAAGACATTCAAGTTGCACAACAAGGTCAAGGAGGTCAAGATGGTGCAGAACGGCATCCGCCAGGAGGGCATCAGCCACCTGCTTAGCGAGGGCCTGCACTACGCCACAGATCTGCGCGTCCTCGATCTGCAGGACAACACGTTTACTGCGATGGGCGCAAAGGCCCTGGCGGGCGTCGTGCCGCGTTGGGTGTCGATCGAGGAGCTGGGCATTGGTGACTCACTGTTGAGCGCCAAGGGCGGTGTTCTACTGGCAGGTGCGCTGGCCAAGGGTGAGAACAAGAAGTTGCAGATCCTGCGGCTACAGTACAATGATATCACGGCGCCTGGCCTGAAGGCGCTGGCTGAGGCAGTGGAAAAGTCGCTGCCTGTTCTTCAGAAGCTGGAGGTCAACGGCAACAAGTTCTCCGAGGACGATGAGGCGGTGGTTGCACTGCAGGAGCTGTTCGAGGCGCGCAAGGAGAAGCTGGGTGGCGATGTGGTGGATGAGGATGCATGGGGTCTGGACAGCCTGAGTGATCTGGAAGATGACTCAGATGAGGAGGACGAGGATGAGGATGAGGAAGAGGAGGAAGAGGAGGCAACCACCGAGGAGCGGGCAGAGAAGCTGATCAAGGAGGCCGAGGAGGCCCAGGAAGAGCCTGTGATCCAGGAGAAGGACAAGGACGTGGACGCGCTGGCAAAGAAGCTGGAGAAGGCCGAGATCTGAGGATGCCGATGACGACGTGGCGCGGCATTTGGCGGCTGCCTACGGGTGTGTGCTGTACGGAGTAGCAGTTTTTTGGTTGCTTTTTTTGGTTGTTTGTCCCTGCATTGCGTCGTTGCCTAGCCGCCGTTTTGGCTCTGTTCTTTGGACCTGGATACACTGTAGCTAGATTTCACACCACCACAACACATACTACTATTATCTCACCCACGTTGGCCAGCCTTGTCGACGATACCCCAATTCAACAAAAAAAACATGACTGGAGCTAAAGGAAGTGGAAACAAGACTGGAAACATGGTGCTCCTTGGACAACGACTGCCACGTGCAATGGGTCGAGTTTGGCGGATTAGCGAGTTAACACATGCAAAACAGCCGCCGATGCGGTGAGAGGCGAAAGACAGAGAAGAGGACGGAAGGCAGCAGCGTAGGCTGGGACCTTCGCTGGTGTGGACGGCGACTGACATCACCATATTTGCGCAGAAATTTCCAGCGGGATCTGGTCACCCGCGGGTACAATGAGGCAGCAGCGCGGCTACAGGGTGCACAGGGTGCACAGGACCTGCAGGGCCAGCCATACAGGGCCAGCCTAGTGCCGCATCTGGCCCGTTTTAGGGTGTGGCTTCATTGTCACACCACCACAAAGGGTGCCGGCAGTGGCCTGGGCACTAGCCGAGAGCGTCCGCCCCCAGCGGTTTTCGCAGCCAGCCAGCATCGGAAAATTTTGGTGATACCATGACGAGTGGCTTGTCTGAAAGCACGAGACAGAACAGTGAACGGCGGCCGAGGCCTCGTGACAACTATGGACGACCATAAAAGAAGGTCGTCGCCTCCTGGCTGGGTGGCAATTGCTGTCTTGGAGTTTATTTCACCAGAATAAAATAAGCATCTTATCTTCAATCCCATTACTTTGTTAGTGGAAGTTCAACGCTAAAACATAAAACATCTTGAAAGCTTTATAGCTTCACATCGCATCTTCACATATTTACAGCTTCACAGCTTCATCCTCACATCTTCACATCTTTACATCTTAAGACAATGTCAAATCAAATGGTCTTTGAATCGACCGAATCGGTCATCGAAATCCTCTGGGACATCGCACTGGCCATCTTCGTCGTCCGCCTGGCCTTTGGCTATGTGGCATTAAGCTTGGCCGCCTTTGGCCTGCTCTTCTGGAGCGGGCACAGCTTCCTGATGAGCTGGATTGAGCACCTGCACCTCACCAGCGACGTCGTCACCATCAGCGTCGCCACGTCGGCCATCGTCCTGCCCCTCGTCTGCGCCCGCACCGTCATCGCCCTCAGCGAAGTCCCCCGCGTGACCGTCTTCCGGCTGGCCATTGGCGGTGCGGCTCTCGTCATGGCCGCCTTGATCAGCCTCGTCGGCTGGCTTGTCATGCCGGCCAGCACAGTGGCCGTCCTCCACAACAAGGCGGTGCTCCTGTTCGGCAGCAACTACACGACACACACGGTGGCCGCCATTGGCAGCCTGGCCCTGGCATCCCTGTTCCTGATGCCCCTTCTGTCCATGGTCTGCCTCGAAGACTTGGCCAGCAGCAAGCGCCCGGCCACCGACTGGACCGCCCCCACAGAATACGCCGACGAGAAGCAGGCTCTGCCCTCTGTTGCCGAGGAGAACTCGCCAGCTACCAAGAGCACGCGGAAATCGCACCCGATGATTCCCGCCAACTAAACGAGTTGGGGGCACCACTTCGGAGCGAGAGCAAGACAGAAAGGGGTGGAAACGAAAAAAAAAAAGCATGTCATCAAAATTTTAATGATAATATCGCAATGTATCGGGGCCGGTCGTCGGGCTGCTGCCACACAAATGCAGGAGCAATCAATACCCCTTGGGAGTTGAGGCGTTGGTGTATTTTATTTCCTTTTTTTTTCTGGAAAAGATCTAATAGGAAGACCCCGTTTGGTTAATACTCGTACTATGGCAGTGGTGGGCAAAACAAAGCAAGAAGCAAAAAAAAGCCCACCCAACAGATGGAATGAAACCTTGGCCCTCAGCTGAGACGAAATCTTCGGGCCGCTATGGTCTAGAATTTAGTCAATTATTTTCTTTTGTCATGCTGAATACAAAAATATCTGTCAATATCTGTGTTCGTTGTGTGAGATCGACAAACCGTTGCAAATGCAAACCTTGTGAGAATTTTCTTTTTTTACCACCACGATGTCCAAGTATGGAGTCGAGATGCAGACGCTGCTAAAAAGCCCACAGACCACAGCTTGCAGTGGCTGGGCCGCGCAAAACTCTCCCTGTCCCAGCCACGCCCCCCGAGCCGCTAGCGCTGCGGCTGCCGTCACTAACCCTGCAGGGACGCTCCTTCCCGTTTTGCCCTCCCCTGCTTCTTCCATTTGTTTACGCTGCATAGTGGCTTCCATTTACGGAGTGCGACGTCTCCAAACTTTAATCTATCGACGTTCTTTCCTTTTTTTGCCTCTTTTTTTTTTTTTTTTTGCATCTCAATTCAACCACATAAACCACAGCAACACCTGATCTTCCTGCATCCGTTGCTTCTTTGTTCCATGCATCCGTCACCCGCGCCGCATGAAATGAGAATCTCGCATTAGCTCGGATGGCTAGTGCGAACTGTCGACCGTTGGCGCTGTTGGCCCCCATGATTTCCTCGGCCTCGACTGGAATGACGCCTCTAGCAACGCGCCCAAAGAGGCCAATCAAGGCCAGAATCAAGGCGTCATTACGGAAAAGTGGATGGGGATGGCTCACAGCGTTCGTCCAAGCACTATTGGGAATGTGGCTGGAAAGCGGCTGTTGGCGCGCTGGCAAGGGCTGAGCCGCAGCGGCCATGTGCCCTTCCTTCAACCACTCGCAGCCATGGATTTACAGGATCTTCACGATGCCCGCCGCTGCTGAGCGGGTATCCTCGCTCGAGTCAAGCCTGGCTCGTAAGTCCCTGCTCCCTTTGCCACGCCCCCAACAGGGTCCCCCCACGGGCTGCCTGCTTGCACGGCGAGATTGCCTGCTGCTCTTCCGGGCCACTCGGTGCCAATCATCCGGCCTGGCTTGTTTTGTTTCGTTTCTGCCCGCCTGCCGCCCGTCAATTCCGCGTTATAGTTCCTGGTTTGGGCTATACTGCCCAGTCTTATGCGCTGCCAGAATACAGACGAACAGGCCAATATGGCGAGACTGGGAAACTATTCCGCAACTGGGAAACAAGCTGTGCTCACAAGCACTAGTCCAATATGGCAGCAGAAGGATGCTTGGACGCCTTTGTTAATTGCCGTTTCTAGCTTAATGGGGGAGGCCAGCACAAATATGGGCTCGAGCTTGTCCGTGGCTATTCCTATTCGATCGCCACTAGACGATCGCCACCGGCATTGTCCCGCCTGCACCTCCTGGTCCTCTCCGGGTTTCCGGCTCAAGGTTCTGGGATGTTCAATGCTCTCATCTCCCGCAGCAAGGATGCTTGCTGCTTGCTGCTTGCTGTTCACGGACTCGGCAGGATGCCGCCCGCCAGGCTAAAGTTTCTTTATTGATTTGATTGCAATTCTCGCGACGGCGAACCCCCAAGATCCTTCACCATGGCTGTTTTCGACCGAAACGGCTTCGCCTTCGGCCCCCTCTGATTCTATTATCTGCTCACGTACACATGTCCCTTGTCGTCCGTTGGAGAGTTCTGCCAGTATTTTAAAGCGTCGAGATGCCCCGTTTATCCTCATGTCTGGCGGTGGTAGCTTTACTGCTCGGGCCCCTCTCCTCTTCTCTATTTTCCTCCCTGCCATTTGCATTCCAGCCAACAGACAGCCGGGCCTACTCCCATTCCAACAAGGCCGGACGCTAGCCAGTGCTCCCCAAGGGCTGGAGAAGAGTTCTCGGACTGATCTGCATTCTCACGGCTACTTACTGTTCCTAGCCACAAGCTTACATTTTAACCTTCCTGTTTTTTTTTTCTCTTCAAGTGGGTACCCATAGTTGGGACTTACACGGGAAAGCCTCGCAGCTCTAGCTTGCAGGAGCCGTTTTTCTGGTCATATAAGAGAGCCTCTAGGTCAGACCGTCTGTCTTGTTCTTGTCTAGTCTGTTCCTCATCTTTCATTTCTGTGGCCAGACACCCGTTTAAGCATACATTCTTCATTTTCCCGTCATTCTCTGAGACTGTCTTTATTGTCTTGACTGCCAACACAGCTCATTCCTTCCTTTTCCTAGACGGATTCTTGCATTTGCTCTCCTTTTCGCTTGCACCGTCACAATGAAGATATTCCTTGCCCTCGCCCCTTTCCTTTACGCAACACAGGTGGCAGCCGCCCCTGCTGTTCTGAAGAAGCGTGTCGACGAGGACAGCAACTCGCTGTGCACGGCTGGCCCGGTGGTCACCTCGACAATCTATGAGACTGCAACTGTCTCCGCACGCTCAGAGGCATACAGCGCTCCAGCAGGGACTACCACTCCTGCAGGGAATAGCACCTTTGCTGCAAGCCCATCCTCTTCGGTGCCACCAACCACATCCTACTATGTCCCCCCGAGCAAGTCAGCTACCTCCTCTGCCGTGGCATCCCCCTCGGCCTCGTCCATCTCGGGCGGCAACTCGTCTTCTGGCGGTTCAGTGACTGGCTACTCCAACTCGCTGTACTTTACCAACTGGTAAGTCGACCCAAACAAGGCAAGCATTTCTTGTCGAGCAGCATCTAACACGCATAGGGGCATCTATGGCGCCGACTTCCAGCCGCAGCAGATCCCGGCTGGCAAAGTGACTCGCATCCTTTACTCTTTTGCCGACATTGGCAGCGACGGCACCGTGTAAGTGGTGATGTGGCTGCGTGTGTAACAATAGCCAGATGACTAATCGCGTCTCTTCCCTCCAGTAAATCCTCAGACACCTATGCGGACATTGAAAAGCACTACCCCGAAGACTCGTGGGATAGCTCGGGCAAGAACGCCTACGGCTGTGTCAAGCAGATGTTTGAGCTGAAGAAGCAGAACCGGCACCTCAAGGTGCTGCTGTCCATTGGCGGCTGGACGTACTCGCCCAAGTTTGCGCCGGTGGCAGCCACGGCGGCCGGCCGCGAGAAATTTGCGTCGTCTGCTGTCGCACTCATGGCCGACTGGGGGTTCGACGGCATCGACATTGACTGGGAGTACCCGACGTCCAGTGCAGAGGCTGAGTCGTTTGTCGAACTGCTAAAGGCGTGCCGCGAGGAGCTGGACAGCTATGCGGCCAAGAACGCGCCGGGGTACCATTTCCTGATTACGATTGCCAGCCCGGCGGGCCCCAAGAACTACAACGTCATGGACCTGGCGGGCATGGACCCGTACGTGGACGCATGGAACCTGATGGCGTACGACTACGCCGGGTCCTGGGACAGCACGTCGGGCCACCAGGCCAACATTTACGTGGACCCGGACAACAGCCAGGCGACAAAGTACAGCACGGAGAAGGCGGTCAAGGACTACGTGGCCAAGGGCATCTCTGCGCGCAAGATCATGATGGGCCTGCCGCTGTACGGGCGGTCGTTTGAGGACACGCCGGGGCTGGGCAAGACGTACAACGGCGTGGGCAAGGGCACGATCGAGTCGGGCATCTGGCTGTACAAGGACCTACCGCGGGCCGGCGCCGAGGAGTCCTACGACAGCGTGGCCAAGGCCAGCTACAGCTACGACGCGTCGACGCAGGAGCTCATCAGCTACGACAACATCGACTCGGCCAAGCAGAAGACGAGCTACATGGCCTCCAAGGGCCTGGGCGGGGCGGTGTTCTGGGAGGCCAGCGGCGACCGCAACGACTCCAAGAGCCTGGTGGGAGCGGTTGCGTCTGCCTTTGGGGGACTGGACACGAGCCAGAACCTGCTGAGCTACCCGGCCAGCCAGTACGACAATATCAAGAACGGGCTCTCGAGCTCATGAGAGATGGACGGTATGATTTATCAAAGTGGTGATGACATGGTATGGCATTATATGACTCGAATATGTCAACGCTTCATGGTTTTATGTTTGAAAGTTTCCACGTTTACGGAACTGTTTTTTTTTTTTGTTGTTTTCTGGACGATGCTATATACACGAGGGTCCCCTATATCGGGTTGCCCATTTGTTTTGATTGATTGGTTTTGTTCTTTTGGCTTTTGGACATTGTCCTGGCGTTTTTATCAAACATTTGTACCTGATGACAGTTCAAGACGTCACGAATACAGGGTTGCCATCATTTCTTAATAGGCTTGTCATGAGTTAATAATATATGTGCGTGGAAGACCAGTAATATGAAGGAATGCAATAGTTTTCGTTTTGTTTTTGTTTTTTATTTATAAAAGTGGAAAAAAAAAAAAAGAAACAGTCTGTAAGATGAAGGAGTGAATAACTCTTTTTAAAAGGAAAACCAAAGGCCGTAAAGAGAAGACAAAAAAAAGAAAAAAGGGACAAGAAATCAAAACAACTGTCCACCTATAGAACAAATATTGGTAAAAACATTTTCAGCTCCACAGAGTCGACTGCATCTACAACAGAGCCACGGCAGCCATCACGGCAGCCACGGCCATGGCCACTGCCGACGACCCGCCAGCCATTGTCACCGTCCTCGACCCGGCTCCGTTCGTCGTCACCACCGACACCGACGACGCCGCCGTCGCCGTCGCCGTCGCCGCCACCGCTGATGCCGCCATGGCTCCGCCCGTCATCGTCCGCGTCAGCGTCATGCCGTCAGTGGTCATCACCATAGTCGACACGCCGCCGGCCGCGCCGCTGGCAGCGCCACCAGCGGCCGTCTCGGACGGGAGCGCGGCCAGAGACGTCTCGGTCGACTCGGCGGTGCCGGGCAGTGGCTTGAGGGACTCGCCATCGACGGCCGCAGCAGCACCAGCAGCGGGGGCAGTAGCCTCGGGGGCGGCAGAGGCGGCAGCAGATTCAGCAGCAGGCGCGGTGGCCCCAGCAGCGGCAGAGTCTGTGGCGGCAGCAGATGCAGCAGGCGTAGTGGACCCAGCAGCGGCAGAGTCTGTCGCGGCAGCAGATGCAGCGGCGTCAGTGGCACCAGCAGCGCCCTCAGACGCGGCTGCACCTGCACCGACACCGGCGGCGGCACCCGCAGCAGCACCCGCACCAACAGCAGCACCAGTAGCGGCGGCAGCACCGGCGCTTGTGGCCGAGCCGAGAGGTTGAAGAGCGCCAGTGGCAGCAGCGGTAGCTGATTCGAGAGGAGTGAGAGCAGCTGCACCAGTAGCCGCGGCGCCGGTAGCCTCTGCGCCCGATGCGGCAGCACCAGTTTCACCAGCGGCGGCAGTCTCGCCAGCAGCGGCAGTCTCGCCAGCAGCAGTAG
This sequence comes from Raffaelea albimanens, assembly GCA_002778245.1. Lineage (NCBI taxonomy): Eukaryota > Fungi > Ascomycota > Sordariomycetes > Ophiostomatales > Ophiostomataceae > Raffaelea > Raffaelea albimanens. The sequence goes on from PCDJ01000001.1 coordinate 3,185,316, forward strand.
CGCCGGTAGCCGCAGCGCCAGTAGCCGCCGCGTCAGTGGCAGCCGGAGGAGGGATGACCTGGACGCCCTGACCAGCGCCAGTGGGAGCGGCAGATGCACCGGCAGCGGCGCTCGTGGCAGCCTCGGCGCCAGTGGCAGCAACACCACCAGCGGCAGCACCAGTAGCGGAAGCGGCAGCCTCGGCACCCGTGGCAGCCTCAGCACTGGTGGCAGCCTCGGCACCCGTGGCAGCAGCTGCACCGGTAGCCGCCTCGGCGCCGGTTGCACCAGCAGCTGCAGCACTAGTAGCAGCCCCAGTAGCAGCTCCGGCAGCAGCTGCAGGTGTAGAGGCCGCAGCACTGGCAGCCTCGGCAGCAGTCTCGCCCTGGATCTTGGTGAAGCTCTGGATAGCCCCGGTGGCAGCCGCCGGGGCACCGGTGGCGGCGGCAGCTGTGGTTCCGGCAGCGGCAGCTGTGCTACCCACGGCGGCGGCGGCTCCAGTGTTTGCTCCGGCCGCACCAGACGCTGCAGCTGCAGCTCCTCCCGTTGCGGCGCCGCCCAGAGGCTTGAGCGCGGCAGTATTGGCAGTGTCGATGCCGCCGGACCCGAGAGGCTTGAGGGTGCCTGCATTAGCAGCTGCGCCAGCACCGGCAGCGGCACCAGCGGCTGTTGCAGTTCCAGCTGCTGCTGCTGCTGCAGTAGTGCCGGCAGCTTTGGCGCCGGTGGCCGCGGCGGCGGCTCCCGTGGCGGCGGCAGCCGTGGCCTGGGCAGCAGAAGCAGTGGCAGCCGCAGCAGAAGCGGCCGTTGTGCCCGCACTCGCAGCAGCAGTGGCTCCGGCACCGGCCAGGCCGGGCAGAGGCTTCAGGGCGCCGTCCGTGGCGGCATTGGCCTGGGCGCCTCCGAGCGGCTTGAGTGCTCCGCCGCCGCCGCCGAGATCGACCGACTGGGTCCCGGCTCCGGCCCCGGCAGCAGCAGCAGTGTTTGCGTTGACGTTGGCGTTTTTGTTGCTGTTCTGGTTGGCAGTTGCAGCAGCAGCGGCACCGCCGGCGCCGTTGGCAGCGGCTGTGTCGTTGAGCGACTTGAGGCCCTGCTGGTTGGCGCCGTTTCCGCCATTGTTGTCGTTGTTGGCGGCGGCAGCCGACGTGGCCAGGAGGACCGACACGAGAGCAGCCTTTGAGAAGTGCATTTTGTTTTTCGGTTTTGGGTGTCGAATATAATATGGATTAAGAAAAGGGTCGTAGAAAAGGAACACCGCCGGGGTCGATTCGTAAAAAAAGTATAATAGTAGTTAAAAAAAAGTATACAGTAAAAGGGCAGGATCAACCTTGGAAGAAATCTGCACTGCAGTCTTGGTCTAAAGGGGAGTATAAAGGAATGGAAGTGAAGAAGAGAAGGAAGAAAAAAAAGAAGGGTTTGTCACCGACAAACTCTCAAAAGAAACGAAGGACCCTGAAAAAAAGGACAACAGACCAGTGTTGGAGAGAAAAGAAGGAACGAGAGAAAAGAAGAAAAAAAGAGGAGAAAAGGAAAGAAACAAAAGAGCAGGAGGGGGGGAAGATGGGACTGGATAAGACAATGGAGTGCCGTCGCCCAGACTCACACAACTCAGCCCAAGAAAAAAACTTTTGGAAGGCATTGAAAAAAAAGCATGGGTAACCCGGGTTGACGGACTGCCGCTATGGAGCAGCACGTAAAAGAAACAGCAGAAAATAAGCTATAGCGGGTGTACCTTGTGTGTGCAGATGGGACAATGCCATAGTGGGGGCTGGGAAGGGGGTGTGTGAGGTGAGGCATACGTGGAGACGACAATGATTTGCGACACCAGGAGTCAGAAAACGGCCGTGAGCTGATGTGAACAGAGCGGCGCCGAGGATGGCCAGTGGGAATTGCGTGGCAAGCAATAGAATACATGGCAACTGCAGGATAAATCTATTCTTGGGCTGTTGGTTCCAAAATGAAAAGATTCAAGATGAAGCAAGATAAAAAGAAAAGCAAAAGAAAGAAAGAAAAAAAAAAAAGAAAAAAAAAAAAGACGGGGTGTGGCGTGAAGGAGACCGCCGAGACAGCTGAGGCTTGACGGACGGGATAGCCGGGACAGAATCTCACAGAAATCGATCCAGACCGAAACGAGGCAAAGAGCCCTCCTCACCTACAGAGAATGAAAAAAAAAGCATAAGAAACGACCAGTCTTGGCATAATCTTTGAGCGCAGAGTCTGAGACGAAACAATTATTCTGGGCGCAAGCACTATTATTATCCCGATATTGCTCCTTGCTACTTGACACCACCCGGAGACTCGCGATCTGCAGATACCATTCGTTTTTTTTTTCTGCGCTGTCCTCGACGAGAACGAGAACGCGGGTGAGCCAAGGCAGGAGGATCGTTGACTGGAAAAAAAAGGCGGCATCTTTCCAACATACGAGCTGGTGCTTACATCTTACGCGTCTTGCCGAGAAACTGGTCTCGACAGCAAAAGATGTGTAGAGGATGTGCAGACATTGAAGAGACGGCATGACGAAGAAAGACAGACATTCCAAAATGCCATACACCCTCACCGGCGGGGGGCTCCTCAAATAACCTCTGCAGGAAGCACCAGAAACCTAAAAAAAGGTTAGAGTTAAGGCAGTCCGAGAGCAGAGTTGCATCTCCCCAAGGAGGCCCCCGGCTGGCCCCTGTTCCTGCTATCCGTTTCTTGTCCCCGTGTGGGCCAAAAGAGAAAATACTTTTTCTTTTTTTTCTTTTTTCTTTTTTTTTTCTTTTTTTTTTTTTTGGTTGGCCTCAAACCCAGACCCAGGAGCCAAGAAACGTGAGGCAGCCATGTGTCCCCCCGAGCAGGTAAGCAGTCTCAAAAAAAGAACAATAAAAGCAAGTGGAGAACAGTCTTCTCCTTCGAGGGTTGTGTGATTCTCCGGCGGGACGATGCGCGTTTCAGAAGAAACTCAGTGTCAGAAAGTATGCCCCCTTCTGTTCTTCTTTTCTGCCTAAAGGTCAACCAGACAAAAAAAAGACCAACCACGCCATGGCGCTGGAACGGTCTCGGTCCGGATAATAACAAAAAAGAGTAAAGCCACACTCAGCATGGGACATCCCTCGGCCTGAGAATGGTCTGTTGTTGTGAGGCTGTCGGGAACCCCTGAAAAGTGGAGAACTGCTTACACCGTGGTGCGCTTTCCTGTTTGGGAACAAGGTGAGCTTCGGAGTCATCACGGGCTAAACACGACCACCGCTGAGCTACAAGACAGTAGAGGAATAAATGAAAAATAAAATAAAACAGGCAATCGAGTTACATACTATACAGTTCCGACAAAAAACGCAGGCAAACAGCAACAAGATAAAAAGAAAAAAAGAACAAACCAACCGTGAACAGCGCCAAGAATCTTTCCTTTTTCGTCCTTCTTCGTAGACTTTCTTCCCTTCAAATAAAAAAAAAAGAAAACAACCCGAATGTCTCCCTTTCTGGATTATCACCAACGAAACACGCCTCTGTTGACACCAAGCACAAGTACAAGTCACCCACAGCCTCAGTTCCCTCCGGCGCCGTGGAAGGCGTCTCCAAATGCAGAGTCCTCCATGTCCATGTTCAGGTCCAGGCCGTCGCCGAGACCACCATCGTCAAGGCTTGCCAGAGCCTCGCCTGCCGTGTCCAGATCCTCCAGAGAGCCAAAGTCGTTGTTACTGTCAAGGCCACCCGGTGTCGGCACAGCGCTGGCGACGCCGCCCGTTGCTGCTGATGGCGACTTGGCGGCTTCTGGTGCAGCAGGCGCACCTGCTGGGGCAGGGACATCAAGCGCCGGCTGTGCAGGTGCAGCGGTGGTTGCCGGCACAGCGGAAGCTGCCGGGGCCGTCGTGGATGCCGTCTCCGCGCCAGCTGTCGGCGACGCGCCGCCAGGGGGGACAACAACCCAGTCGTCCGCTCCTGAATCAGCCCCAGACGTGGCCGTGGCTGTCGGCGCAGGCGCACCCGTAGACGTAGACGCGGCAGCAGGATTAGGTGCTGCGGCAGAAGCTTGCGGAGCGGCAACGTCCGCCATGGCAATATCCAAAGGCTCACCTCCAGGCGGGGGAGCAGCAGCATCACCCGGCTTGGCCGCCTCGGTTGTCGCCGGAGCCGCTTCGCTGGCAGACTGTGCCGTGCCCAGGGGCGACGGTACGCTGACCTGGTTGAGGTGCGAAGCGCCAGTCGGCTGAGTCGGCGGCTGTGCATGTGGTGTCGGGAAGTTGGTGCTCGATGCCGGCGAAAACGCCGACTCCATCTGGTCGAGCATGCCGGCGGCCGTTCCGTCCATGTCAATGTCCGCGTCGCCAATCATGATGCCGCTGATCTGCGACCCAGCTGGCGACGGGTGGCGCGACAGAGACGTGCTGCCTGGACCAGCCGGTGCAGCACCGCCAGCTGCTGCCTCAGCAGCACCATCGGTGCCTGCTGCAGGTGTCGTCGAGATCGTAGGCACCTCGACAGCCGGCTCCAGCTCGGGGAGCGGCTCCGGTTCCGGTTCCGGCTCCGGTTCCGGTGTTGGCTCCCGGTATCCGCCGTCCTGGACACGCACGACAGTCTCCGAAGCCACCACCTTGCGGTTGAGCGACGTCTCCACGCGTGCCAGAATCTCGTCCACCGACTTGTGCGGCTTCTGGTGCGCCCAGTGGCCGTCGGTGCCTTCGCTGTTGCTGCCATTGGCGTTGTTGTCCTCGTCCAGCCGGCCCTCGATCCGCCAGATTTCGGTCCCTGTCTCTTCGTCCGTAAAGCGCATGTCGTGCTCAGCCTTCTTGATCACCGAGTTCAGGTGGAAGTTGGCCACAAGCTTTTCGTGTGCTGCCTTCATCTCGGCAATCTCCTTGTGCGTCGCGTCAATCTTCTCCTGTGTGCGTTTCTGGAACTCCTCGGCCAGGCCCGGCTCCAGCTTGCCCGTGTAAGGCTTCTTGGGCGTCCGCTGGAATGCCTCGAATCCCTGGCCCTCAAAGATGCCCTCTGTGATGGGGGCCAGCTCGCCCTTGAGCCCGAGGCCCAGGTCGGCGTAGCCGATTTGGCTGATGCGGTACGGCGACGAAATGACTTCCTCCATCCACTCGTGGTTCAGCTTGTAACGCTCCAGGCTGACATCGCGCGGCGTGATGCTGTCAAACATGTCGCCACGCGATGTGTCCTCCTCGTCCTCGTAGACAGCCGGGTCCATGGGCTGCATCATGTGTGGCGGACCAGCCATGCCGGGCGGGCCAGCCATCATGCCTGGTGGGGGGTGGGCGCTGGCCGCACCGGCCGTGTTGTGCCGTGCCCGTTTAGACGGAGGCTGTGCAGGCAGAGAGCCGGGGCCGTGTGGCGGGTATGCCATCTGCTGCGGGACGTGGTGGCCACCAGCAGCGCCGGGGTACATTGGCGGGCCACGGGCGTCGCGCGGCAGGGGGATGTGCGGCCAGTTGACGCGGTCGGACAACATGAACTCCTTACGCGTGATCTGGCCGGCGCGCTGCAGCTGGTTGCGGTTCTCCATAATGGCGCGCTGGCGGGCGTCGAGGCGGATCTTCTTGACGGGGATCGGCTGCTCGTCGACGGGGCCGTAGTGGACGAGCCAGAGGCTGGGGTCGACTTGGGGGATGTTGGGGTTGGCCGTCTTGGGCGGCATGAGGCGGAACCGTCGTCGGGAGTGCGCCGCGTACTCTTCGCCGGGGCGGTAGCCGATGGGTTGGTGGAACACCTCGAGAATCTGTTTGTTAGATCTTGTTCACACAACTCTGAGGGGATGGATCCCGGCGTACCAGTCCATCGCGGATCTCATGCTGATAGTAGGTCTCGCCGCGCGGCCAGATGTATCCGTCGGTCGAAAACTCGGTCCCTAGCCGCTGCAGCGGCTGCCACGTCAGGATGATCGAGCCGTCTTGCGGCGTGTCGAGAAATGTCCAGAAAAACGGCGCTCCGTCGCGGGCGATGCGAGGCGCATTGAGCAGCCACTCCGTCACTTCGTTGATGCCAAAACGAGGCACAAGCGGGTATCGGTATGCGCTGATGAGGTGGATGTGCGGCAGCTGCAGCGCGATTAAGAGTGGTCAGCACGTCTATGCTGCACAGCCTTGCAACCGTGGATGTCCCTGAAACTCACCAAGTCCGGGTGCACGTTGTGGCTCGGGTCGCCTGCCATCGTGACGGCGAATGCGAAAAAAACAGGGCAGATTAAATACAGCAGTCAAGGGGAGACCGAAAAATGAAGCGAATTATGCAGTCGTCGATGGCGGCGCCGGGGAGAGGGGTTGGGTGCGCAAGGCGTGTTTGATGCGGGTACGCCCTTTTCTGGCCTGTCGCAACGGTCGTGATCCCTTTTTCCCTGTAGACGCGGACAGCAACTTTTTCGACCTGTCGCGTTTTGGGCAAGCTCCAACGGTGGCTGGGGACTGTGGCTGAGTCACGTGCATGGAAAATATAGGTTGTCACGTGTTATTGTGGGCCGGTCTGGACATGAGTGAGCACCTTAACTGGACCCACACAGAAGCGGAAAACCAATCATCACTGATGGTCACCATCCCATTCCTGGAATCTCTCAACCATGCACTCTTCACATTTGTCCCATCGTATATTGATCGCCTCTTCTTTTTTATAATACTATTCTGTTTTAAATCTTTCTGCCACCGTTTCTTTCCAAAACTCCTCCTCTGTCTATCACCGAGAAAAAAGCCAGCGCTGGTGCCTCCTGCCTTTGCAAGCCCGCCCATTTTTTCTTTCTTTACACTTTTTCATTTCCTACTGGTTCTTGTTGGCCGTCTCCTTCGGGGACGTTTCCGACGCCACAGTAAGAGCCGGGTTGTCCAGATACCATGTCGAGTCAAAGGCAGGGTCGAGCTCCTTGGTGGAAAAGCCGTTGCCGAGATAGCGGAACCGGTTGCCGTTGGCCTTGCCATCAGTCTCACCGTCATACACGTACTCGAAATCTTCGCCCCGGAAGTCTTCAAGCATGTGGAAAAAGTGGATGCGGCTTCCAGGGTGCACGGCAGTGACCGGGCCGTCTGGACTTTCATTGCCGCCGCCAACGCCCTTGAACCACGACCGACATGAAGACGACCACGTGGTCCGAGGCATGAATTCACGGATGTGCTCGCTGTAATCATCGACGGCCTCCTTCGAAGGCGCAATGGCCTTGATTCCCTCAGTCTGGCACTTTTTTAAGACGCCGGCGATGTATTTGGCAATGTGCTCGCTGAGGGTAAAGACGCTACCGTGGCCGATGGGTGCATTGGGGCCGAGGAATGTGAAGTAGTTGGGCATGCCCGGCACAGCGCACGACATGTAGGCTTCTGGCGTCTTGTTTCGCCACAGGTCTTGCAGGTTACCAGTGCGACCATTGAGGGGAAAGCGCGGGCAGAAGGAAAGATCGAATCCAGTCGCACAGACAATGACATCAAGCTCGACAATCTTGCCGGACTCCAGCTCCAGACCACCAGGAACTACGCGGCGCACACCTTCTGTGATGAGCTCGACGTTTGGCTTTGTCAAGGCTGGCAGGTAGTCCGGAGCTGGCGTCATTCGGCGACAGCCAAGGGGGTAGTCAGGAATGAGCGCTTTGCATAGGCGCTCATCGCCGCCCAACATAGCTGCCATGTACTTTCGCACATGCTGAATGGAAAAGGCCTGCGCCGGGCTGTCTTTCAGCAGCTGTGGCTGTCAGCAGGGAACATGATGGCAGCGGAAAAAAAAAAAAAAAAAAAAAAAAAAAAAAAAAAAAAAAAACGGAAAGAGGAGGCACTTACAACAGGGAACGTGTTGTTGACTTCCTTCTCAATCGTCTTGACAAAAGATCGGTAGAAGGCGGGGTCGTCTTTGAACCGTTCAATCTGCTCCGCTGAGAAGTTCTCGGCCTTGTCCATCTGGATCTTGCTGAGCACCTCGCCGGCAGGTCCCATGCCAAAGATCTGGACGCGAGGTGGCAGGATCCATGTTGGCGTGCGGACAATGTGAACCAGTTTCTTGACATCGGGCTGAAGGGTGGGCACGATCTGGATACCAGATGCGCCGTTGCCGATGACTGCCACAGCCTTGCCCTTGTAGTCAAGGTCTTTGGGCCACTTGGCGCTGTGCACCAGGTCGCCCTTGAAGTCATGGAGACCTTCAATGTCTGGCCATTTCCAGTTGCTAGAGGAGTCGTGAGCGGTGATGAATGGATAGCGGCTTGTGGCCAGCCAGATACAGCTCAGGCTTCAGTCTTACTTCAGAATGCCAGACGCATCAATGAGAAAGTCGGCGTGGTCGTCCAACGTCTGGCCGGTGCGGAGGTTGGCTACGGTGAGAAGCCATTGGCCCTTTGCCTCGTTCCAGGTGGCACCGACCACCTCATGCTCAGTCTTGATGACGTCCCGCATGCCTTCGTCATCGCAGATGTCGCACAGGTACCCGCCGATCTCGCCGGCCGGGGAAAAGAAGTTGGACCAGTCCTTCTTCGGCCGCCAGGAGAACTGGTAGTTGTGACTGGGGATGTCGCATCGGCAGCCAGGATAGCGGCTCTCGTACCAGGTGCCGCCCACATCGGCATTTTTCTCGTAGATGACATGCTCGTAGTCCTTGAGATGCAGCCGCAGCGTGCGCACCATGTTGATGCCGCTGGCGCCGGCGCCGATGCCGACGATGCGGAGGTGCTTTGTGGAGCCGAGAGGCTGCTCGCGGACCGAGTAGCCGGCCATGGTGCCGGGCTTGTTGGTGGTGACTGTGTTGTTAATGGTGCTATTTGTGCTGCTGCTGCTGCTTCCATTCACAGCGTGGTTGCTTGTTCCGTTGACAAGAGGGCGGGCTTCCAGAGGACGGCTATTTCTATCCAGCTCGCCAGATATGTGGATCACCATGCTCTGGGCCATGGTGCCTCGCTTGCGAGGCGCTAGTGAGGCACGGGTGAGGCGAGGACAGGAAGCGGAAGCGAATGGGTGGAGGTCAGTGACGGGGGGCGGTCGTGCCTTCCCTGGCAAGCAGCAGGAATAATAGTGGGACGTCTCGAACGGGCAAGAACGGGCAACCGGTATAAAATGGGAAAACAAGATATGAGAAGATATTGCGAGGCAGATAGCCTGCAGGTCTGCAGGGCGTGGTTGGAATCGGAAGGAGTGGAAGCTAGTCTGGGTCTTTGCAACGTTATGCTGCAACGTCTGCGAAGGTGGTTGAGTCTGCGGATCGCGCAGTCCAGGCACGACAGACTCGGTCCAGAAAGAGAACAGCTCCAACAGATATCAGGTCAGGCGCGCAGACGAGGTGGACGGGGGAAACTAAGTGGACAAACTACAGAATGCGGCCATGGAGCTGCTGGTTAAGTATCTCGACAAGCCATCTGTGCAGACTAACACGGGGCCAACAGGCAAGCCAACAACAAAGCCACACGGGCCCGTTCTTGCAGACAAACGAATCGTAAGATAGATTCCTTCAGAGCCAAGATCCCCGACCAGGGAACTAAGCTGTTGGCCAGGGGCGGCTGCGAGATGCAAAATCGCCAAAAGTACTGGAGCAGGGTTCACGAGACAAGAGGCGATCTGGAGGGCTCAGGTTGCGCAACGAAAGTGACAGATCTGTTTTGATATGGAGCCATCCAGCAGCAGACACAGCCAGCGAATGGCCGTGGACAGGCGGCTGAACGAGACGGAGGCGCGGCCTAATTAAACAGAGAGCTGCCGCAGAATAAACAGGTAAAACCAAAGTGAACAGGCAGTATTGAAAGTACCATGTACTGACCAGGCGGGCTGGCATGCGGCTGTCCGCTAGTTCGCACGTAGCCACGGCGTCCGGTCCGACACAAGACAGAGACGGGCGCTGATCAACAAGGCCTCCAACGGCCACATTCGTTGGTCGGTTTACGGCGACAGCCCAAGTGCCGGCGGGGGTAGAGAAAGGAACGCCAGGCCCGGGGAGGCTGTTTACGGGGACCAGGCCTGGCAGAGGGGTAAACCAACTTCCGTGCAAACGAAGAAAAGACAGGGCCGTCGAGTTGGGCCGGCAGTGCAGACGCCGGGAGGCGACTTGCATTGTTCCCGAGAGCTGCACGTCGTCACTCGTGGGCCAGCGATGCTGAGGCTGCTAGCTGCCAAAGGGGCCGCATCCTTGGGGGCGGAAAGCGCCTCGCAGGAGAGACACACGAGCCAGCCAAAAGGACTATCCTGCCAGTCTTGGCTGCTGTCTCAGTCGCAGAAGGAACGACAGCAGAGCGAAAGCCCCTGTGGAGGCGAGGACCAGCACCAGAGAGCAGGAAAGAGCATCGTCGTATATCAGCCAACCAGAGGCAGACAGCTCAGACTGCACACGCCAGCAGAAAGGGCCGCTGTGTGCCCGGCAGTCTAGCGCGCTGGCCCAAACCTTCTTTTCGGCCTACGGCAACGCGGCGTTGCATCGTAGCAAGAGGGCCAGCCACTGGCAAGAAAAGGGAAGAACCCCGTTGTGGTGCGAAGGGCCTGGACATAGGAAAGAGACCTGCACCAATGAGCTGAGGCGGTGAATGGTAGGACGCACCTCCTCTTGGGTTAGGTGTGGGCTTCTGGTTGTTAGTGGCGGGAGCACCGCACCGGCGCTGGTGGTGGGGCATGCTCAGAAAAAAAGTTTCACACAGGGAAGGAGCGTTCATGCAGAAGCCAGCAAACCACAATTTACAAAACAGGAAAGAGCAAGTGCCGCAGCAGCACACACAGGAGTATACGAATACGCATCTGGAAAGAAACAAAGGAGTCCAGCGACAGGGCAGCAGAACGAGTGTTTCTCAACCCCCCCCCTGGCAGAGCTTACTCGACATTCAGTGCAGCATCAAGATCCCCATCGCCTGGTCTCACAATCCACCACTTTGACTCGACCTCCCAGACTCTTGGCCTACCACAACCTCCGAGTGCCGAACACGGCCGCACATTGGTCAGAGTCAGCTGCGGCCAAAGACGTGGCCTGCTACCGTGAGCCTGGGGGAGGACGAGATCCACGAGCGATAGCGGCCTGCCCGAGTCTGACACGGCGTCTTCTCTGGATGCTGGCGACGACTGCTTGCGTCCTTTCCTCGTTGAGTTGCCATTGACTGGCCTTTCCTGACGGCCTTTCCAGCGCACCCAACACCAGAAATGTCTTTCTCCTTCTCTTTCTCCGGGGACGACATCGAGGCCGATGACAGCACCCTTGCCACTGCCGATGCAGGCAATGCTGGCACAGCGTCATCCGTGGCACCGCAGCCTGCTGCTGCTGCTGCTTCTGCTTCTGCTTCTGCTGCCTCCAACAGTGCCTTCCCCGTACAGGGAAAGCCGCAGCTTCCCCCACAGCGTCATGATCTGGACGACATGCTCGCTCAACTGCCGTCCAAGATTGCATTTGGCGTGCTGAAAGTGCAGCTGGACGGCCCGCAAGGGAGCAACGGCACTTCATCCTGTGTACGCCTGCCACGACGAGAGCTGTGGGATGTGCGGGTTCAGCTGATGGCCGAGGATGACGGCGAGGGCGATGTCCTCAGGCATGGCAGCACCGGCGAGCTGGCACCAGGCCTCGGCACCCACGACGTCAAGACTGGCATCTATGAGGGCGGCTTCAAGAGCTGGGAGAGCAGTGTCGACATGGTCAAGGTGCTACTCCAGCCACCACAAAGCTCCCCCGGCCACTCGACACCAACCCCGTCGGCAGCTGTAGCTCCAGTGCTCCTGCAGAATGGCCCTGCTCATGTGATTGAGGTATGTATGCAAGCCATGGTGCTTGTTGTCTTTGTGCCCACGAAACACAAAACTCCTTCTTTATATCTTCTTGCCACCCTGTCCTTGCTTCAACGCCTGCTCTTCTGTTTTTTATCAAGTCTGTCTCGTAGGCCATTATACGAGCGCCGAGCACCCAACTGACCGCGCTTCTTTCCACACCTGGCAGCTAGGATGTGGCACAGCCCTTCCTTCGCTGGCCCTGTTCCAGTGGGCTTGCACCAGTGCAACGCCAACAGCTTCCGGGGATACCGCGACCGACGGGAGCCACGACACCAGCGCCAGCAAGAGACATCCACTCTCCATCACTGTTGCCGACTACAATGCGAGCGTGCTCTATCTCGTGACGCTGCCCAACTTTCTTCTTTCCTGGGCTCTCCAATTGCGGAACTCGTCAGCGCTACTGCAGGAAGCCGTGTCGATGGACGATGACGACGATGATGAGGAGGCCGAAGAAGGCCGGCCAGCCGCAGCCAAGACCATTGGAGGCGAGCTCGAGCTGACTACCGAAGTGAAGAATGCCTTTTGTGATTTCCTCAAGAAAGCAGGGATCACGCTCTCGTTTCTTTCAGGCGGGTGGTCACCTGCATTCACCGAACTTCTCTATTCCGGTGGCGGTGAGGGCGGCAAGACTTCGGGTGGCAGCACTCTTGTTCTTGGCGCAGAGACCATCTATTCGCCGTTTGCCCTGGAGTCGTTTAGCGAAACGCTTCTCGCAATCCTGCGCCGCGAACAGGGGCGTGCTCCTGCCACAGCCATTATCGCGGCCAAGAAGCTCTACTTTGGTGTCGGCGGGTCACTTGACGACTTCGTGCTGCGGATGAGGTCTGCTGGTGCAACAGTGAACGAGCTGCGCGAAGAAAAGGCCGGCGTGCGCCGTGGCGTTGTACAATGCTTGCTTAGATAGGGGAGTCCATTGGCCATTGGCATGGTGCCGAGCAAGCCTCCCAGGAAAGCAGGCGCTGCACATGGAAGCCACGCCTGTCCATCTCGGCCGTTCTTTCTTCAAACGAGCGAGAAACAAGCACAGCCGAAGCCGCCAAGGAACCGCTTTTGCCTGAAAGTGGCCGCGTGTACTGGCGAAGTGAACCACCTCGCCACAGCGGAATGAACAGCCAACGAGCAAGCAACAACGGCCGACAGGATTCAACCGAAACCTCGTATTACCACACTCTATCTATTCAGCACAATGTAAGGCTCAGATAGACATGGGCGGCTCGCTGTGGCTTGATGGATGCCGGCAGGCCACATACGTGCGAGTGTACACCCAATTGAATACTCTCAAATGTCTTGTTTAATATGACTACCAGTTACGACATGTCAGATGTCTGTATATTGGAATTGGGAAGCCTATTTATGGAGTACGTTGACCGAGGGAGCCTCCCAAAAAACCAGTGACCTCGATTCACTCAACTTTGCCGTCAGTCTGGATTCTCCATCAACTCAGGTTTTGCAACGGACATGTTCCGCATCGCCCCATAGGGAAGCACCCAAGGGAATGGGTGCTTGCGGCTGCAAGTGCGACGTTGCATATATATTGAATACATGGGAATCCCAGGCGCAGGTGGAAATGCGGAGGAAAGGCGGGGCCAGCCCCCAACTTGAACAATGCGTTTTTTTCCTAGGATGGGGGTGCCGGTGAAAAGTTTCTTGCGGTCACGGTGGCCACGGTGGCCACGATCTGGCCTAGAATACGTCCGGGGTAGTGTGGCGAACGTGGTCAGAAGGTTGTCTATGCGTCGCGGCACACCCCGGTCGCGATCTGGAGGGGAGAAATTGGTGGGCAAAAAAGAAATGTCCCCTCCTCATAAAACTGTCGCACAATGCGCTCACCTGGGCCGCTGAAACTGTGCGAAACAAAGGCCGGCCGTGCTCGATGAGCAGAGTCCCCCTCTTACAGCCTTATTCGAACTGCTGGGGCTCTAGGGCTGTGCCGCAGGAACAATAGAGTGAGAGTGCATGCCATAATATGAGATCTATGACACCCAAAGACAAAGAGCTCCATGCCAACTAAAAGCGTGATCATGCGTTTCAGCAAGGGGTTGTGATGCACGGGATGGGTTAACGGCCTGCTGGCGGGCTGTTGGAGAGATAAGAGATCTCAATGCTGGCTGGGTTTGACTGCCGTTTCCGTTGAAGGAGCGATGGGTCGCATGCAGAGATTTATTCTCTATGGGAGCGGGCGGCATGGGCAAACAGAATTGTGCACTGCATCCCGAATGGTTGTGTGAACGATCCTGAACGCTGTGTTGAGATGCAGAGGGCATCCTCAGAGAGATAAGAAGGATGTAAAGAAGAAGCATATCGGCAATTGGCGTGCTGGAGCGGTCTTGGCATACAAGGCACAACAAGGACTTTGTGTGCAAAATACAGGAATGATGTGCTGTGCGTCTGCGTCAGCGGGTCGGCCGGCCGAGCGTTTAGCGTGGCCCGTCAGGGGCATTGGGACCAAGAGAGGAAAAATCTGGTGGGGAATGCGACGGAAGAAATTTGGCGGGGACAGCAGCAAAAAGGAACAACAAAAAAGTGACAAAAGGAGACTGAGAGCACGGGCTGCGGGCAGCAAAACGAGATTGCGTGTTGTTTTTTGTGTCGCTCTGGAATGGGGACCGCCTGCCAAAATGATTCTCCACCAATGCCAAGCCTTTGGACGAACCGGAACCGTTGGAGAACTGTCTCGGGCTTTTCCCGTCTGCCAAAATATCACTTTCCCTTTCTCGTTCCTTTTCTTCCTCTTTGGTTCTTTTTGGTTAGCATTCTGTAGTCCGGTCGGCTGCGCCCTCATGTACTAGTGCTTTGAGTAGACGACGCGTTCTCGACACTTCCCTCGGCTGGCCTGCGTCGGGTCTAGACGCGGCCTCCTTTGCATTTTTGCCTCTCCTGGACGAGCAAAGCCACACGGAGGCTCTCCTTCCCCATGCGGTTTCACAGGAGGCTTCCTTCCAGAGGAAGCTTCACGGGAGGCGTCAGCTGGGCATGGCTGCACTCAATCGGCAACTGCGACCCAGGCGGCCTCATGACACTGTAAAAGTGAAATTGCGCCGCCAACAGAGGAAGCCGCGACCGACAACAACGCATGTACCCCGTGCGTCGATCCATACCGCAGTCCCTGCGAAAGAGTACCTCATAATATGCAGCGTAATACATGGTGCTTCGTGGGGACCTCGTCATGGCTTCCGCGCCTTCCCTAGGCAGCAGGGGCACCTTGGCGGGCATTCGCGATGGAGAGCTCTCTTTTTTCCATGTGTCTGCCAATCAGAAGTCTGGGGCCAAGCCGTTTTGGCCGCCGTGAGAGAGGAAAAAGTGACCGACGCAACAGCAGAACCCGCCCAAGCAGACTAAGTAATAGCTCTTACTCAAAGTTTGATTAGACCTTCCCCCCCTTCTCCATCGCCGCGCTCGCCTTCTCCGGCACACCCTTTCCTGGCCCTCCTCCATCTGGCTTCGTATCCGAGCGCCCCCTTCGCGCCTCCATACCTCTTTTTGGCTCTTGGACGTGGTGGTATTCTGGGCATTCGGTCTCCTCTGGTAACCCCTGGCGCTGCCCATTTTCTCATATTTCTGGCGCCCTGCCCTCTCTGCCAAGACATTTTCCTCTTTCCCTCTTGTCGCCCTTTTTCTCATCGCTGCCAAAACTGACGCCTTTCCCACCACGATCGTTTCATCATCGCCCTGTTGATATTTTTTCTTCTTCTCTGCCCTCGTTTGCATCTTGCTCTTGTAATATTCCATCCAGGACTCCTGCACCCGTCGTTTGTAAGTCGATCTCCCTTTTGTGGTTCTGCGGTTTCTTCCTCTGCGAAATCCTGCAGTCTGCTGTCGTGCCTGTCTCTCCTCTTCCCTCTGCTTCCGAGACTAGCTCCAGACACGCTGTGGGCACTCACACGCAGAACAACAGAGCCTAGCGGTTTGGCGCGTCTCACGACCGGGACGTGCCAGTCGCCGGCTTCTCTGTTCTCTCCGCCAGATCTGCCCTGCGCCGCCGTTTTTGTCTCTCTTTTGTGTCTCTCTTTTGTGTCTCTCTTTTGTCTCGGTTTCTGTGTCTCCCTGGCTCTCCAGACTTTAGTTGCCCGTTTGTACTAACAAGGCATCCCTTGCAGCGATCCCATATCCCTTCTCGACTCTCATTCACCACTTCTCTACTCGCCTATTAATTCTCTACCACTTCTCTTCTTTGTCGATTTTTAACAGCCATCTTTTCAAACCAACAAAATGAAGTTCTTCGTTGCCTCCGCTCTCGCCGCCCTTGTGGCCGCTGTCAACGCCGTCCCGGCCTTCACCAACAGCAACTTCCAGCTCGTTGCTGGCCAGTCCTTCACCCTGCGCTGGGCCAATGCCACTGGACCGGTCAACATTGTTCTGGCCACTGGCCCGTCGGACAACCTGTCCCGGGTCCAGACCATCGCCTGTAAGTATAGGAGGAATGGCACATGCAGATCTCGCGATACACCGTCTGTGGTGACAGCAACGCTAACAATCTTTTTGCAGCCGGCGAGACTGGTTCCACCTTCACCTGGGACGTTCCCACGACCCTGCAGACCGGCACCTACGCCTTTGAGATCTCCGATGCCACTGGCGTTAACTACAGCCAGTCGTTCGGCCTGACCGGCACTGGCACTAGCAGTGCTTCCGCTTCGGCCACATCGGCCTCGTCTGCTTCCGCCTCGACTTCCGGCTCGGCCACGACTTCGGATGCTTCCTCCTCGGAGTCTGCCTCGTCCACTGCCTCTGCCAGCTCCACTGATTCTGCTTCGTCTTCTGCTTCGTCCGCTTCCAGCACTGGCTCTTCGTCGACTGCTTCATCTTCGGGCGCCTCGTCGTCGGGTGCCTCGTCCACCTCGTCGTCGGGTGCCTCGTCCACCTCGTCTGCTTCGGCCAGCTCGACCTCGTCGGCCAGCAGCTCTGGCTCGTCGTCCTCCAGCTCGGCTACCCGCACTTCCAGCTCCAGCTCCAGCGGCACTGCCAGCGCTAGTAAGTCATATCCTCCTCTCTCAAAAAGAATCAAACTAACATGCACAGCTTCCTCGAGCGCTTCTTCCAGCTCCAGCTCGACCCCGGCAAACACCAACAACAGCCCCAAGGACAAGTCGCCTCTGGCCTTTGTCCTGGTCACTGTTGCCACTCTCATGTACTTCAACTAAGTGCTTGATGTTTGCAGCTTTGCGTTTGCCATTTTTGGATTTATGCGATGCATTTTGACTAGCACTCATTTAGTCGTTGGCGAGCATTGAGATCTCGGGAGGATGTGTCTATTTTATTGTTGCATAGTCTCCTAATTTTTGTAGTTCTCTCTCATTTACTGAACAAAAATTGGTCTCCAAAGCAATATCTTTTTTTTTTTTTTTTAATTTTGGAAAATACCCAAAACTACTTTCTGTGTCATATTTCAACTATATCCCGTCCACTTCCTATGTCTGCTGGCTACTGAAACTATCAATTGCATAACAACTGCCTTACAAACGACTTTTTTTCTCCGTTTGATAACACACCCGTTGCAACGCTTCTTCCTTTGTACTCCGTATGCACGATGGGTGGCACGGCGAGCCAGATGCAAGATGGACGCAAAAAAGAACCCCCCGGTCGGAAGCCGTTGCAGAATGATCGGCCCTGCCAAACGAAGTCTGGGGGTTTTCTCCCGTGTGTTCCTTCTCTAGTCACCCCAGTTTTTTGGTGTTCTGGGGACTTTTTTTTAAAACTGGGTAGCACAAGCCTCTTGGCTCAGCAAAGCCCATTGGCCAACCAAATGGCCTCCTCTCTAACAAAGTTAAAAAAATGTTCAGACGAAAAGAAATAAAGGGAAGAGCCCATAAAAGCCCATAAAAAAAAGGAAGGGAGCCACAGAAGGATTTTCTGGGGATATGTACTCGTATCTTGATAAACGGTTTGTTTTTCTGTTGGCAAAGACCACCCCCAAAGATAAACTCACCGGCTCCACACAGAACGCGTCACCTTCTACACAGTACATTACTGTGCAGAGCCTTGCAAGGTTGCTTGAAGAGGCATCATATTTTGTTCACTGGGGGCGTGTACTCGTATTTTTATGAATTTGAAGCCCAAAGTGTGTTTATATAAACCGTCATCCGTCATATGTGTATATGTATTGCTGCTGCGTCTTCTTCTCTTTGAAGTTCTCTGGTCTCTCCTTCCTCCTGACTATTCTTTTCATTTTCTTGAATCTAATATGCGTAAAAACAATGTGGGAACATGAAACTGGAAACTGAAAAATAGTGAACTTGTAAAAAAAAAAAACGAATTGGTGTAAACAGTGATGTAACATATGCCGGATGCGCCATGACGATGCTGGGGAGGAAAAAGAAAGGGACAAATGAAGCCAAGATGATAAGCCAGAGTTTCCATAAGCCCGGGACGAAACGAGAAAGTGGAACGTGGAAAGGTATTCAAAGATGTGAAGAGCATGTCACACGTAAGAGTAAAAGTCGAAGTCGAGTATCTCCTTTACAGGCGGCTCTTGATCGGGCCGTCTGCCGACTCGGACTGCTCTTCGCCGCTGCCGGGCGACGACGACGACGACGACGCCGCCGCTTCTTCTTCCGACACTACGGCCACCACGACGCAAATGTCGTCCACCTTGCCGCCGTGCCACACCTCGTTGGGGTAGTACCGCTTCACCTCCTTGGCAAACGGGCCGTCGTGCTTCAGGTCCATGCTCGCCCGCTTGGCCGCCGCCGTGATCTGCGTCGCAATCAGGCTCTGCAGCGTAATCGGCGACGGCAGGTCGCCCTCGCCGCCGTTGGTGAGCTTCTTGAGCGACGCCGCATCCGCCGCCCGCACCTCGCCCGTCGTCGCCGTCGTCGTCGCTGCTGTGCCCTCGTGCCGCCGCCACGCACCCGTCGCCGCCATCGCCGTGCTCACCAGCTTCAGGATCTCTTGGTTGAACAGGTTGTCCCACACGCCGTCCGACGCAAACACGAGCACGTCCCCGTGCTGCAGCTGGTGCCGCGTCACCTCGGCGTCGCGCGGCTCGTCGCTCAGCTGCGCGCCGCCAAAGGCTGCCATGCGCGCCAGCAGGTTCGGCGGGATCATGCTCAGCTGGTACGGCGTGTTGAACGCGTGCGTCTGCGGGTCCGAGCAGGCGTGCACGGCGTTGAGGCGCAGCTGGACGAAGCCGCTGTCGCCGAGGTTGGCGCACTCAAAGGTCCCGTCGGGCGACAGCAGCCCGACGACGGCCGTCGAGCCGCCGGCGCGCACCGACGGGTCGTCGCGCACGGCATTGTAGCCGATCTGCATGAGCTGGCGGGACGACAGCTTTTGTCCTCCTTCCTGAGCAGTCGTGCCAGAAGATAGACTGTTGTGGTCGTATGCGGCTGCCGCCATGTTCTCGCAGAGGCCGTGAGAAAAGTCGGCCGGGTCGACGCCCGACTCCATCCAGCCGCCGACGCCGTCGGCCACGCCGAGCGCGACGGCGCCCGTGTCGCCTACGCGGCTGACAAAGAAGGCATCCTGGCCGCTCTCGGGGCGTTTGGAGGCGCCCTTTTTCTGCTGCTGGAGACGGTTGTAAGGGTTGAAGTGGAAGACGTGGGTGGACGGGTCAAAGGGCCGGTCTTTGCCAATGTAGGACGCGGCGACGCTGTAGGTGAAGTAGGATCGGCGGCTGTTGGGAGCAAGAGAAGGGGCGCCTGGGCGCTGGCGCGGGGGGGTAGGGGTCATGCGAGCCGAGGCGGTCGAGGCGGTCGAGAACGGGCGATGGACAGGAGACGAGGAGGTCGAAGACGAGGAGGAGGAGGAAGTAGACAAGTAGGGTGACGCTCTGCAGACCGGTGGCAGTCGCTGTGTCCGTCTGGGGAGACAATAGCGACGAGAACGTGTCACGGAGAGCAATGTGGGCGGATGGCCAATGGCAGAGGATGCGTTTGCTAGCAGTATCAGACGATCAGTGGTCAGTTGTGGGATGGAGGTGGTGGTGGTTGGCGTCGTCGAGATGCATGAAGGGGGGGGGGGGGGGGGGGGGCCGACACTTACAGACAAGTGCAGATGCGGAGAGCACTGTGCGCGCAGCAGTACCTGGGGCCATGTTCACAGACCTGCGGTTGCGCGCGCGATGGTGCGGAGAGGCTGTCGCGAAGGGCAGCTGGCGGTGCGAGGCGTCGTCGGCTTTGCCCCTGGAGGGCGGCCTGGGCGGGAGGGCTGGAGGGCGGCGGGCAGAGTTGCCGAGGCGTGGCTTTGGCGGCGCTTGCAGACGCTGCTACTCTGGAAGAGCGCAAGGGTTGAGGTTGAAAACAGCGGGCAGACAAGCCAAGGCACCTGTTGCTGTTATGTCGCGCGTTGTGTTCGGCTTCCCAACGCACCGGTTGGAGACGGGTGGGCTTGAAAAAAAAATACTAAAAACACCACGTTATGTCGCTTATCGGGCGATAGTAACCCGATCTGCTGCTGCGGGCCCCAGCAATTGGGTTCTGATAACGCCGTTGGCTGGCCCTCGGGCGGACGACGGGTCTGCTGACTGTTCCTGGGGGCTGAGGCGCTGGGGTGCTGGGGCGCTGGGGGTACTTGGTCCTTGTACTTTCCTTCCGTGCCTCTAATTCCGCCCGGGCACAGGCTTCGGCAAAACCAGAATATTACTGACCCCTCACGAAGTTTTGGGCCGGCAAGCAACGTGCGGGCTCACATGCGCACTGTCGGACGCCCGGGCCAGTGACGGAATTGGGACAAATTGGTGCAAATTGGTGTAAGAAGCACGTGATTCAGCGCATGGTCCAGTCAGCGTGCCTCCGAATTGACCCTGTGCAGGGGAGCGACATTGACAATGTGCGCGCCGTGATTGGCCAGGGGCCTGGACGGCCGCCACAGCGCGGAGGCGGACAGTGCTAGCCGAGGTGTCCCGAATTTCAATCGTCACTGCACGGAAACAGCAGAAAAAAGAGAGCACACACTCTGCGCACAGAAACTCCACTGCATTCTTTTCGCTCACCCGCCTGGCCCGCGCCTCTGCTTCCCTGCCCTCTTTTCACGCCGTCTGCTGCTCTGGCACCGCTCTCTCTCTCTTCCTTCCTGCAACCAATGCATCGAGCTCTCCCGGCGCATCCCTCGAACAGCCCTTCCTGCCTGCAGAAGCCGCCCGCAACCCCATAAAAAGCCAATTGCCTCGCAGGATTCCTCGCAGGCCTCACATCTCAGCTCCCAGCTCCCTCGACCACCACATCGCCCACACCGTCCACGCCCGGCCACCCGCTCCCTCGACCACCCCCACGCCGCACAGCCGCACAATGGCCGCTCTCCGCTCCTCCTCATTGCGCCTCATGGCCGCGTCGTCGTCGGCGCGGCCATTGATGGCAGCCGTGCGCCCGGCCGTCCTGGCCGCATCGACCGGCCTGGCCGCACCGGCAGCCGCTGCCCCGTCACAATGCGTGCGTTCCATGGCCTCTGTCAGCGCCGCCCCGAGCGAGCCGGCACCGCGGCTCAAGAACTTCAAGATCTACCGCTGGAGCCCCGACAAGCCCACCGAGAAGCCGCACATGGAGACCTTCACGCTGGACCTGAACAAGACCGGCCCCATGATGCTGGACGCCATCCTCCGCATCAAGAACGAGCAGGACTCCAGTCTGACCTTCCGCCGCTCCTGCCGCGAGGGCATCTGCGGCAGCTGTGCCATGAACATCAACGGCAAGAACACGCTGGCCTGTCTGTGTAAGTATTGACCTCAGTGGGCTACCCGCCCAGGCCTCCCCCCGATCGACCCTCAGCTAACAGGACAGGCCGCATTCCCGACGACAACAAGGAGGTCAAGATCTACCCATTGCCGCACACCTACGTGGTCAAGGACCTCGTGCCCGACTTGACCCACCTGTACAAGCAGTACAAGTCCATCAAGCCATACCTGCAGCGGGACACACCTTCGGTAGATGTAAGTTTGACGGGGTTGCTGAGGAAATTGGAATGGCCGGGCCATCGGCCTGGGCCAGAGCCGGAAACTAAACAGACCAGCTTACTAACGCACTCTCCACAGGGCAAGGAATACCTGCAGAGCAAGGAGGACCGCAAGAAGCTGGACGGCCTGTACGAGTGCATTCTGTGCTTCTGCTGCTCCACGTCGTGCCCGTCCTACTGGTGGAACTCACAAGAGTACCTGGGCCCTGCCATCCTGCTGCAGTCGTACCGCTGGCTGGCCGACTCGCGTGACGAGAGAACGGCCGAGCGCAAGGAGCACTTCCAGAACTCCATGAGCCTGTACCGGTGCCACACGATTCTCAACTGCACACGGACATGTCCCAAGGGCCTGAACCCGGGTCTGGCCGTTGCCGAGATCAAGAAGATGATGTCGTTTTAAATCCGACGTTCCCGAGACGATACGAGCGAGCGAGCGGCCGAGGCCGAGGCTGTGGCCAAGGCCATTACACACACACACTCACACACACCAATACATCGCACACGACGCACACGACGCACACGGCACTCAAGGAAGCACGACAAAGCCCGCCCTGCCTAGGTGTTTGATCGCGACTCAAACCCACCCGTCGTCCGCCCTCCCTCGGGGTCTCTCGGCCCATTTTTCTGGTTACACTTATTCGGGATTTGCACCGCGGAGCAAAGATTGGAACGACTGCATCGGAACGGAAAGCGCCTTTTTCTCTTTTTCTTAAAAATAAAAAACTCCCTCAGCTTGACCCGGGCGCCGTGGGTCAGCTGACTGGACTCTTCCTTTTTTTTCATTGTTCTTTTCTTGTCTTCGTTTTCTGCTTCTCTCGGGAGAAGAAGTCAGCCGCAGCTGGCCTTGGAGTCTGCGCATAATACAGGAAGCGAGGACGGAAAAGGAAGGGGAAAGAAGGGGACCATTACCAAAAACCACCATGTGTCTCTCTTTTGTCTCGAACCGGGCGTTTTATGTGCGGGCTGCTGCGAGACCAAAGACGAGTCTGTTCGGTACGGGCCTTGTTCTCTTTTTTTTTATCTACTCATCTGGCTGCTATGGATTTTATATATATTTGCTGCGACAGGGTAAAGGGAGGAGTTGTGTCAAGTATTACCATGTTTTTTATCTACGCAAAGAAAGTTTCCATGATTTTCTTTTTTTGCACTTTCTTGTTCTTATTTTGTTCGCAGAGCCTCGAGAGGAGGCCCTGCACATATAGCACCCATAACCCTCAAAACAAATAAGCAAATAGTAAACAAGAAACCGGGGTTCGCCCATGACATAATTTGGAGACAGTGTGAGAAGACAAAACAGGAAAGAACGACCTGGAGAAGACATACAAAGACGGCCGTGCCAAGGCCGTGTCAGAAAAGAGGCATTTGAATTGCAGCCGGGCAATTGGATGAAAAGTGGACAAACACACTCAAGAGCCCGCACACACACGCGCATCTGGCCCCAGGAGCCGAGAAAGAGGAACAAGTGATCCGCGCAGGGCCAGTAGCGGTCTCTGCTTTTTGGGGGGGATTTCTAAACACGGGGCTCTGATTCATCCAGGGAGAAGTATCTCTCGTACGCAGTAATGCCGAACCAAACCCCAACGTTTGCCGAGCAGTTTTTTTTTTCTCGGGTTGTTATTTAAACACGTCCAACATTTTTGTTTCTTTTTTTACTAAACGTCGTCTTCGCCTTTGACTCAGTCTGTCACCACTTCCGACACGATGCTGATCGTCCGGTAATCCTGCGTAATCATGGAGGCGCCTGTGATGTTAGAGATGAAGGATGAGGAAGGAAAAAGACAAGGAGGAATTCTCAGAACCAAAAAGCCTCACACTCACCATCGTACCACTTGACGGCAAACGTCGACTCGCCCGTCTGGAACGCCAGCCACTTGCCCCTGCCCTTGGCCGACCCGACATATGACAATGACGGATGGTCGTCGTCGCCGCCGTTGTCGCCGTCTACCAGAGACGCCGACTCCGCCGAGGCCGGCTTTTGCCCAGTCTCGTCACCCCCCCTCAGCGTAAACGACTTCCAGTCCACCGTGCTGCCCTGCGGGAAGCTCGCCTTGGCCGGGTTGGCCACGTCCTTGAGCGACAGCAGGCCCGGGTTGCTGCCGACGAGCACCAGCGCATGGTCCTCGGCGCCGGCCGGGTAGCCGTGGAGCTCCACCGCCTGGGAGCTCGCGCTGTCCACGGTCGTGGTGTAGAACCTGGGCGCGGTGTCCGGGCCGACGTGGCCAAAGACGCCGACCGTGCCGGACTCGGCGTCGATGGACAAGTAGCGGCCGTTGAGGGCAGTAGCGGCAGGGGGGCTAAAGTGTTAGTTTGCATACTCGTCTACTCGTGAAAAAAAAAAAAAAAAAAAAAAAAAAAAAATGACAAGGGATCCAACAACCCACTTACGCCACGACTTTGAGACGGTAGACGGTCTGGCCGTCTCGACCAGCGATGGGCCCTGCAGAGACGGCCGCGACAAGGAGGGCCGCGACGGACCACCAGGAGGAGATGGACTTCATGGCTGTAAACTGTGTGTTTGTTGATGGTTGAGACGGTCGTGGTCGATGGTATATTGCTGTAGAGAATATTGCTTAGAGAAACAAGGAACCCTGGTGAGTACTGCTGTAAAGAAACAAGGAATATGCCAGGATGAGACAACAACTGGAGGTGGGAACGTGGGCTCTCTTAAATGGAGGATCGAGGCATCGACACTTCTCCTTGCGTCTGTACTCTCTGGTTGCAGCGTGCAACTATTGTGTCTCTTTTGTTGAAGAAAAGGAACACCACCACTCTTGTTGTGTTGCAAGAACACGCTGTTGTATGCCACATGTCCTCGGGGATGCACATTCCAAATTGAGGGTCGTTGGCTGTTACGTCTTTTTTTTTCCTGATCTAGTTTGCAAAATCATACCTGCCAAGCTACTCTGTATATCATCTCCTGTTTATTAATTAACGGAAACGGTGCCTGTATATCAAAAAAGTACGTGGACTGCACGGATGCGGCCCTGCCACTGGCGTGTCCTTGGGAAGACGAGCAGCCAGTAGGAAACACAAACGACACGTCCAAGGGAGCTCTCCAAGACCAGACGACCTCGAGAGGCACAAGCAAGGAGTCCTCGCCAGCGCCGCCCTTGGCTCGCCACTTTATGAGTACAAAGGACAGAAGGAGTATGGGACCTGGATAAATGAGAGTGGCCAGAGGCCAGAAAAGGGAGGCAACTGCCCAGAGCAATGCAACTCTGGAAAAGACAGAGAGTTCCTTGTTGAAAATAAAAAACAGAAACCAGCCCAAAGTCCCAGCGTCTGTCGATATATTGCTCGACCCCCCCCCCCCCCCCCCCCCCCCCTTAATAACACAAAAAATATACACACAACATGGTTATTGGTTAATTTGCATTCTGGGGCCAGTGCCGTGTCTCCTTCCCCAAGCCCGGCTCAATTCGACGGGATGAACAGGGAGGGCCTCCACCTCTGGCTCTCTTTCTGTTTTCTTTTCTTTTTTTTGGTGTAAATTGCTATTGTGGCGAATCAGATCACGGATCTTGCTGTTTTCTTCTTCTCTTTTTACCTTTTCTAGCCTGAGTGCTTCCTCTCGGAAACAATTGTGATGGCAGGCCGCAATTTCGATGCAGTGGCGATCTCTTGGGACATGTCTAAATTTAGAATCGTCTCTTTCTTTGCGAGAACCAAGGACCAGGACATGTCGAGAGTCGGGTCCAGAAATAGTTCACGGGCTCTTTTTCGGGATAATGGGAATTAGTATCAGTTGAACTGTATGTTATTTTATGTTATGTTATTTTATTTTATTTTATTTATTTTATTTATTTTATTCTTGTCTGCCTGCTGGACATGCACTGTCAACTGCCAACATGTTCACGCTGCCCTGCTTCCATGAATGCTACTGTTGCGCTCCTCTTCGGCGATGCCTCCCGGCTCTCCGCAGCTCGTCTCGACCCAATGTGACCGTATTCGCGCTTGCCATGCGGCACAGCAGGACAGCTAGAGCATTTCGAGGCACACAGACTGTGGATCTCTGGGGTTGCTTACTTTGTACAGTCAAAAGGTTGAATATAAAGAGTCAAAAAGCTTGAATATAAAGGGTCAAAAAAAGAAACAAGAATATAATCAAACAGAATCAAACTCCTCGAAAAAGGACCGCAATTTAATTACCCAAAAAGCCCAGACAGTAGGAAACCGCTTCCTTCAAAACCAAATTATTTACCAAAATAAACCCTAAACTAAAAATAACATTTGCCCATCACATTGGCGCCCCGTCCATGATCATGCCGTACGGCCGCGGCGTGAACGGCCCGTGGCACGCCTGGTCGTACTTGGCCCGGCCGGGCATCGCCTCCTGCACCCGCAAGAACGTCTCCAGCTCGCACCACCCGTCCACGCGGCTGGCATCACACTCGGGGAAGCTGGCGCCGAGCGGGAGCGTCCGCTGGTTGAGCAGAAAGTGGATGTACCTAGTCTCGTTGTCTCCGGCCGTCGGGGTCTGGGACGACCGGTCGGCGGCCACTGGGTGCGGCGTGCGGATGACCTCAATGTCGAGACGGGCGCCAAACGGAACAATGTGGGCGACGGTAAAGTTGTGCGGCCCCGGGTAGGAGGCGGGCTGCAGCAGCGAGGCAAACTGCTGGAACCCAAACGCGGTCAGGATGGACACAATGTTGGTGTCGTGGGAAAAGTCAAAGTAGAGGCTCTGGTTGAGCGGGAAGGTGTCGGTGTTGTTGTCGAGCGTGGTGTTGAGCTGGGAGCCCGAGTAGCCCAGGGTGTGGTTCTTGAGGCGGGCAATCACCTCTTGCTGGTAGGCGATGCCGACGGCGCGCTATGCAGTTAGCACAGGTAACAGAAGCAATGGCACAATTCAACTCTTCTTTTGACTTTCTTTCAGTTGACATACCCCCGTGGACGACTGGAAGCCGTTGTTGCCGGCAAAGGCCAGGTCGATGGAGTAGCCAAAGGCAAGCCACTCCTCGTACGTAAAGAGGCTGCAGAACCGGCTGAAGCCGTAGGCCGCCGTCTCGTAGGGACACATGGTCTGCGCGGCATACGTGTCTTCAATGGTCCATTCCATGCCGTCGACCAAGGCGGCAAGACGAGCCGTGGCTGGCCCGTTAGCAAATGTCGATTCCAGCGAGCAACAAGAGAACTCACCATTCTGCAGGTAGTTGTGCACCCAGATCTTGTTGGCTTCAGTGCCGGAGTTGTCGTGCTGGGAGTTGGGGCAGTTCAGGTAGCCGGCCAGCGAGTTGTTGAAGTTGGCCTGCTCAATGACCACCTCGACCGTGGCATTGTTTGTCCTGTGGACGGGTTAGAAACCTCGGGACACAGAACACGCCGCAGAGGCGACCAAGGCGCCCTTACCATTCCAGGCCGAAGAAGCCGGCCAAAAAGTTCTCGGCAGACTTGAGCATGCGGTCTTGCGTCTGCAGAGTGGCGAGTTAGCAGACTGTGCAGACGCGGGGGGGATTTTATTATTGACATACCGTTGTCCGAACAATAATCTTGCTGTTGGGATTGTAGAGGTGGTTGTACATGTAGGAGTGGAGGACACCTGGCAGTCATTGTTAGCCTGCTGACGCAGTCCGGCTTCCCAGTCACTTACCAGAGTCAAACAGTTCCTGGCGACCCTTGGGGACGAGAATCTCATAGCCCAGCTTGTACTCCCAGTCCTGGAGAAACTCGAGCTCGCCCGTGGTCTTGAACTTGGCCTTGGCCAGCTTCTCGCCCAGGGCGTGGACATTGACGCCCACGGTCGGGTACCGCGAGCCATGGCGAGAAAGCATCTGGCCCTGGTTAGCGGCGGCCATGGCACAGAAAAACAAAAAAAGACAGACTTGCCTGAACCTGCACGATCTCGGCTCCCGGGGGCAGGGCATACTCTTGCACGCCAAAGCCGGGCGATGGGTTGTACGGCGACAGGTATCTGGAGGTGTTAGTTTGGAGAGAGAATGTTTACAAAACCACCCAAGACTCACCCCATGTGCTGGAAGATGGGCTTGTCCTCGGGCCCCATGCCCTCCACGGCAATGTTGGTCTGCAGCGGCTGGTTGGCAACGTACGTCGCCGACGGGTTGACCGTCACCGTCTGCGCCAGGAACGCCGCGCTGCCCGTGGCCGTGGGGCCGGCAAACACCTGCGGAGACGTCTGGAAGTGCAGCGGGACAGTGGCCGTGGTCGAGCACGCGCAGCTGCCGTCCTTGCCCTTGCCCTTGCCCGAGTCGGGCAGCAGCAGAGACAGCCCGCTGTTGTCGACCACAAACTTGAAGCCGATGCAGACGGCCACGCACGTCAGAAAGGCCACGACAAACGTGCGGAATGTCCGCCGCGACATCCACCGCGGGACGGCCTCTTCGCCCGGCCGGTGGTGGTGGTGGTGGCCGCCGCTGCCCCCGACGGGCGAGAACGGCTGCTCCGACGGCGCCAGAAAGCCGCGCGTCTCGTCGACGGCGCCGGCCTGCTTGGCGGCGTCGTCGTCGTAGTCATCGTCCTCGCTGTGGCGGCGTTTCGTCTCAAACACCTGGTCGTCTCCCTCGGCCGCGGCCACCTGCTGATACCCCCCCTTGGACCGGCTGGCGGGCGCTGCCGCCTGGCCCTGGGACTGCCGCCGGGCCGGCATATCGGTACGCTGGCGAGATAATAGGCACGCGCGCGCACGCACACACCCGAGTTTCTAGTAAAAAGCGGTCGTCTGGCGGTCCTTTGATGGTCCGGGTGCCATGTGTCTGTAGGCCGATGAGGTTCTCGCGATTCACGGACAGCTCGCTTTCCGTGATCCTCTAGGGGGCGGCAGCGTGTCTCGGGCTGCTATTGGCTGATACTAGTCACGTGATTGTCCCGCATTGCTTGCTCTGGATGATGATTTCCAGAAGGCCAATCAGGCTACGGATGGCTGTGTGTGGGCCCACATGGCTTGTTTGCTTGAGCAGGTCTTGTTGCAAGGCTGAGAAAAGAATGAGTCGAATTTGCACAGAAATAAGATCAATACCAAGGTAGTCAGGCTATCTGGTGCAGCGTCACAGCCGTCTCGAGAGCTGTGGCTTGAGATTGCATGGGAGAGTTGGGGGTCGTTGCCACCGGCCCACTGCCTGCCCCGGCCAATAAATCAAGAGTCGCATCAGCGATGCGTCTGGACAGAGGCATCTTGGGAAGCACACACATTAAGAGGCCAGTGCCGTGATCTGAGGTGGTCTGGTTCGGCAAGCCCGAGATAAAAGCACGCAGAAATAAGCAGGGGTGGTGGAATATCCCCCCCTTCGCAGTTGATGGAGTGCAGAGCGTATCTGGCTGGATGCAGTCGCTTGCTTGCTTTTTATTGTCCTTTTATTTCCTTGTTTGGCTCCTGCCTGCCTTATCTATATGCAGTGTTCGGAGATCCAGAGACATGGTGCTCGTGTCTAGTCGTCCTCTCAACGGTGTACCATGGGTTGCCGACATGCTTGAACATCTACTTAGATAGCTTGCGGGCTTTTGTTTGGACGAGTGCAGATGACGGCAAAAGTCCTCTGCATGGGCTGTCGTGGACTCTAACATCCACAGATAGGACTCGAGCCGGCTGCACCGAAAGTTGAGCGACTTCTTTGTGTGTAAGGAGATATGAAAGAGACATTGGTGAAACCACTGGCCCAAAAGGGAAAGAAAATGGGAAAAGGGCAGGGACAGAGGAAGGAGATCGAGACGCACCATCTGCCTCATCAGGGCTCGCTCTGGCCGAACCGTGACTTTAGTTGTTTTCTTTTTCTGCGTCTTCTTTCTGACCTTCTTCAGAGTTTTCGCCACAGAAACGTGCGCTCGGATCCGTCGACTGCCATTCCAGAGCATCTGATTTGTCGCAGAGATAAGAGATACGCCTGGGATTATCACTTTTTTTCTTTGTTGCAGGCCGCGAGAATAAGAAGATGCTTGTGAAGGCCACCGAGTCTCCTGACGTAGGGTATTTCTTCTTCTGCTCTAATGCCCGTGACAGCTGAGGGAATAAAGAACTTCTAGAAGCTCATGCGACACGGCAGAGATAAGCCAAGATATGGGGGCGTCGCAGCTGAAAGAGCCGAGTCCCAGGAAGGGAAATTTGGATGCGAAAGAAGCCGGCGCTTCCACACCAAGGAGGGAAACCCCAGCGCAGTCGCTGGTCGGCCATGGGCCAGCAGCAATTCAAGCTCTCCATTGCCAATATTCATGCAGCCTTACAAAAGCTATCAAGGGGGGTTGAGCGCGGGTGCGGGAGGGCGTGGGAGGCTCGTGGGGAAGGCACGTGAGGCGATTTGGGGGGGCAGGATTGGGTTTGATTCCCCGCGACAGCAATTGGCTGGCTGGCAGGAGCAGGATTACAGAGCACCAGACGAGGCTAGGGGGAATTCGAGGGAATAAGCAAGTGCGGTGCTGTGTTCTTACGGTACTCGTACGAGTAGTACGGCCAACAAAGCCTGTCACTCTGTCATTTCTCCAGGCTCAAACGGCTTTGCTGCGACCTCGGCTACCGAAAAGCGAAAAGCGAAAAGTGAAAAGCGAAAAGCGAAAGCCAAAATGGGCTTACGACAAATCCCGTTCTTCCTGCTGGCCCCTTTTCCCAGTTCCTGGGCGATGGCTTTGCCGAGAACGGGGCGAGCGGGGGCTGAGGCGAAGCTCACGAAAAGCAAATGGGTAACGATTGTAAACCCGATTGACCAATGCCAAACCGGCTCCCAGTAGACTGCGACTGATAAGGGAAAACTGGAGCCTTGGTGTTCTGGCGAGAAGGCAAGGGAAACGTTTAAAGAATGGTCCCCCAAACTGCGCTCATTGGTCGCCTGGAGGAGGACAAGGGACGGCGCAGAGGGGGGTGTCGTTAACCAGCCAAGCCGGACGCATCGAAGCTTGTTTTTAGACAAAAGAACGTGAAAGAGAAACTCGCCAGGGCTGCAGAGGCACTCGCAGGCACGCGCAGGCTCGCCGCAGGCTCGCCGCAGGCCGCAGGGCCTCGACAGGGCCAGGGCATTGGCCAATGGCCGGTCCCAGAGCGCTGGATCCCGCAGACACTTTGCATTTCCGTCGCGCGGAACCTCTCATTTCGCCTGCTGCTGGGGTTTATCGCGTGGCCCGGACTGGCTGGCGGGCTGGCAGTTTGCTAACGGTTTGCCGTGGCGATACATAACTATTAAGTAACAAATATTCCCCTTTGGGCCTTTGGGGCTTTGTCGCCCAGGCAAAGTGGGACCCGAGCGGCCGCCGGGGCCAAGCATTGAGCAGAGCGACAGCGGCGGGCAGCAAGAGGCACAAAAGGCGCGGCTTGGGCGCTGTTGGTCACGTGGAGCCCGCGGCCTCGTCGAAGACGGCTGCTGCAGCCTCAGAACTGCTTGATATCGCGATGCGACACCTTTCGACAGATTAGGAAAGAGCAGAATTAAAGAACCGAAGCTAATGCCTCCCCCAGACGGGTGGGCGGCTCTCCTCTGCGGCCCAGTGGAGATCTGGGGAAGGACGAGAGATAGGGGACGAGCACAGAGATAAAGGCCACAGCACAGCAATCAGGGCGACGAGGATTGGGCAGCGTGCCGGGCTGGGCGTCCAGCGAGGAAGGAGCGACCGACCTCGCTGAATTGGCGGGCTGATAACAGGTCTGGCAGGCGACCTCCACTATTCCCGTCTGTGCCTAGCGCGGCCGACGAGGGCGCCGCAAATACTGCCGTATAGCAGGGCGACTATGAAAGACGCTGCTTTGCCCCCGGATCTTTGTTGCAGCCAGAGAGGAAGAACAAGAAGAAACAAGAAAAGAGGAAGGGAAGAAGGGGACAAGAAAGTAGAAGAAGGTGAATAAAATTAAATAGGAAAATAAAAGAGAAAAGCGGGAAAAGTCGAGCAAAAAGAAAAAATGCAAAAAAAAAAGAAAAAAAGAAAAGCACAAAAGAATCGAAATCAAAACTACTGGCCCGTAAAAGACCGCATCTAATTGGACTCGCAGCGTCTTACTCGACCAGTCCTGTCGTGCGAGTGGTGGGCAGACCAGTGCCGGGCCAGAGATAAGGAACAATCGAATTGCGTACACAACATTGGCACTGTTTCTCCATGTGTGCCGATCCGCCTTGGGCCACAGCAGAGGGCGTGCTGCTTCCTTTTGGGTTCCTTTTCTTCCATGGCTCTTCTGCGCGTGGAGCAATGCGACGAGAATCTGGCATGGTTGTCACGCGTGCGCCCTTTTCCCCTGCGGTTGCCCTCTCCCCCCCCTGGGCATCCCGTGCCTCGAGGCGTTTCAGCGAGACCGCGAGGGTCGTTATGTGAAGGAATTGGATCAGCAACCAGATCTAGCTTTTTCCCTGGGCTGGTCTTTTTGGCCGCTGGCGGCGGTCTAGACTGCTTTGGGGGAGGGCGTGTAAGATACAAGGTACTTGCAGCCAGGGGGGGTGTGGGCAAGATCTGGGATGCTACAGAGGAGAGAAGAGACAAAGGACTTGTTTAAGGGCAGCAACCGCTGGAAAGAGAGCGTTTTTGTGTGTTTTTTCCTCTTTGCTCTGGCTCGTGCCAGCAGCGCGTGCAGGACGCACTGTGACGAGGCCGAACTGGCTCTGCCCGCACATCGCCCTCCCTTGGAGCAGAGCGCCGGGCAGAGGCGCCGGGCCCAGCAAAGCCCAGCAAAGCCCAGCAAAGCCCAGCAGTGTATGTCCAGCACAGCGTGTGCCAGATACACAGACAGCTTGCTGGAAACGCCGCCCGGCGAGCTCGTGCACGGAGCCCGTCTGGAGCACGCTGCCCACGCAGAAACACCCGCACTCCTCCCCCCTGGCAGCATGGGGGGCAGCATATCTCACTTGCTCTCTGGCGGACCCGTTCCTTGGATGAGCTACATAGTATGGCGGCGTCGTTTCGACGCTAGGCCTTGCCGCCGGAGTGGGACGGAGGCGAAAAAGGCCTGCCAGACCTACTTACATTCGGCTGGCTCGTAAGACTCACCTCCCTGGTGGGTTCTGCGCGCTCTCTCCACGTTCTCAACTATCTCAAAATAAAATAAAGTAACAGGAAAGAAGAAAAACCGCCGTGCTATCCTGCGTAGTAGCATCTGTCCATGTGTAATGCGCCCTTGTCCTGACTCTGGCTAGCCTCCCCCGTTCCTCCCCGTCCGCATTCGCTCATCCACCTCCATACATATACGCCGGGGCATCCTCTCTTTATTCCCTTTCTTCTGGCTGTTCCCCATTCCCACTGCCATCCTGCACGCCGAGTGCCTTTTCCTCTGCGAGTGAGACGACACATTCCTCGAGCAGATCGACGCACCAACGGCCCAACAGCAACGCTTCGCTCACTTACTCAGTGAGACTGGGACCGCAACATAACCAAGGCCGGCCTCTGCACTGTCTTTTATCTTGCCGTTACCGCGACATTGGACACGTCCGACCCGAGCGAGTGACACCCATCTCCTGTGTGATCTGTGCCAGCGATACCTCCGCCGTCGACCGACCCACGGCTTCGTTCCCAAGGCCACGACGCCTCCCCCTTCTTCACCAGCCATTCCTCCGTCTCTTTGCAAGCACGCCCGCAGTCATGTCCTATTCGTGGGTCGGCGCGCCGGCCGTCTTTAACGGCACCAATGCCGAGACGGGCGGCGATTCTAGTATGTCAAGTTTTTGTTTCTGATATTTGTCTTTTTTTTTTGTCTTTTTTTTTGTCTTTTTGTCTTTTCCTGTCTTTGTCTTCCGGCTAACCCCCAGGCACCGAAAACCTCAACCAGTGGTACCAGTCCGGCGACCAGGCCTTCATCATCGTGGCCTCGTGCATGGTCCTCATCATGGTCCCCGGCATCGCCTTCCTCTACTCGGGCCTCGCGCGCCGGAAGTCGGCGCTGTCGCTGATCTGGGTGTGCATGATGTCCTTCAGCGTCGTCGTCTTCCAGTGGTACTTTTGGGGCTACTCGCTCGCCTTCAGCAGCACCGCCACCAACGGCTACATCGGCAACCTGCACCACTTTGGGCTCATGCACACCCTGGGCCTGCCGTCGCCCGGCTCGCCGCTGATCCCCGAGCTGCTGTACTCGTTCTACCAGATGCAGTTCTGTGCCGTCACCGCCGCCCTCGTCGTCGGCGCCACCGCCGAGCGCGGCCGCGTCGTGCCCGCCATGGTCTTCACCTTCCTGTGGGCCACCCTCGTCTACTGCCCCGTCGCCTGCTGGGTGTGGAACATCAACGGCTGGGCCTTCAACTACGGCGTCCTCGACTACGCCGGCGGCGGGCCCGTCGAGATCTGCTCCGGCATGTCCGCCCTGGCCTACTCGTGGGTCCTCGGCCGCCGCAACGAGAAGATGATGCTCAACTTCCGCCCCCACAACATCTCCCTCATCACCCTCGGCACCATCCTGCTGTGGTTCGGCTGGCTGGGCTTCAACGGCGGCTCCGCCTTTGGCGCCAACCTGCGCGCCACCATGGCCTGCTGGAACTCGTGCCTGACCGCCATGTTTGCCGCCATGACCTGGTGCCTGCTCGACTTCCGCCTGGCCCGCAAGTGGTCCCTCGTCGGCTGGTGCTCCGGCACCATCTCCGGCCTGGTCTCGGCCACCCCCGCCTCCGGCTTCGTCACCCCCTGGGCCAGCATCGCCCTCGGCGTCGCCACCGGCATCGCCTGCAACTTTGCCACCAAGGTCAAGTTTTTGCTGCGCATCGACGACTCGCTCGACGTGTTTGCCGAGCACGCCGTCGGCGGCATGGTCGGCCTGCTGTTCAACTCCTTCTTCGCCGCCGACTACATCATCGGCCTCGACGGCGTCAACACCGGCGTCATCACCGGCGGCTTCCTCAACCACAACTGGAAGCAGCTGTACATCCAGGTCGCCTACATTGTCGCCTGCACCGCCTACACCTTTGTCGTCTCCGCCATCCTGGCCAAGCTCATCGACCTGGTCCCCGGCCTGCACCTGCGCGCCAGCGAGGAGGCCGAGCTGCTCGGCATGGACGACGACCAGCACGGCGAGTTTGCCTACGACTACGTCGAGGTGCGCCGCGACTACCTGGCCTGGACCCCGGCCGAGGCCCACCCCAAGGAGGACGGCGTCGTCATCGTGCCCCAGCACGGCATCGAGGGCCACCAGCTGCTGATGACCACCAACGGCTCCGTCCCGCGCTCGACCAGCCGCCCGCCCTCGTCCTCGCAGCAGCAGCAGCAGCAGCAGCAGCAGCAGCAGCAGCAGCAGCAGATGCAGGGCCGCCGCCAGCAGTCGCTGCGTCAGTCCGGCTCTTCGTCTCTCGTGGCCGGCGGCCGCGGCAGCGACAACGAGGGCGCCGCCATCCTGACCTCGGCAGACAGCCAAACCAAAGCCGACAGCGGAAACAGCACTCCGCCGTCGGCAGCCCTCAACGAGAAGGAGCTGCTGCGGCAAGCAGAAAAGCAATAAGGCCTTGACGACTGGCTCTTTTTCTTTGTCTCCCTTTCTTTTTCTTTCTTTTTCTTTTTCTTTCTTTTTCTTTCTTCTTTCTTTTTCTTTCTTTCTCTTTTCCTTTTCTTCTTATCTCCCTGCCACTTTAATCAAGGATGGTATAGTTGCATTCTGCAGCGTGCGTTTACTGATGGAGCATTGTCCCTTTTTCCTTTATTGTTTTCATGTCTGTCGTTATTTCTGTCACTTTTCTCCTTTTTTCGCTTATTGGGATTTTGGAGCTCTGGATATGAGGATCATGGCCTTTTTGTTTTACTCTTTTGTTTTCTGTTCTCAAAGTATTCCATGCTGAGCTTTTCTTGTTCGTTTTCTTCCTGTTTTCCATGACTTGTCTCTTTGTTTTTGTCAAAATGGTCCAGAATACCCTTCCGTTGGCATTTCCTTTTCTACCAGTTTATAGTTTCCATGCTTATAGATGCATTTGTCTGTTCACCAAAAGTATGTTCCTTGGATAACCTCGTCTGTCCAGCCCCGTTACTCCGGCAAACACAAATAATAAAACCGAATCTCCTGCATGCTCTCAATACGTGGCAGAGTGCCAATCCGTGCTCGCGCTACCCTCTTGCCTGTGATCGCTGCCTGCCAGACTGATCTTACGCTACTTGCTTGCGGCCACTCCGCAGTGCACTTTAGAAAAAGACAATCTTAAGATCATTCTGGTATCTCCTTATATTTCATAAGCTTGTAATATGGCTAACCGGCAATGCCATGGACGTCGTTCGTTAGACCATATCCAAACGGTATGCAAGATGCAGGTGGACCTGGCCGGAATGATCCAGGTGAGAGCAGTGTGTGGAAAAAATGTGGCAGAGAAAACAAAAACAAAATACAAAAAAAAA
Source organism: Raffaelea albimanens (assembly GCA_002778245.1). Classification (NCBI taxonomy): domain Eukaryota; kingdom Fungi; phylum Ascomycota; class Sordariomycetes; order Ophiostomatales; family Ophiostomataceae; genus Raffaelea; species Raffaelea albimanens. Next base: position 3,221,063 of record PCDJ01000001.1, read on the forward strand.
CAAACAAAAAACCGGCAAAATCAAAACAAACCTCCGTAATTTCATGCAGATTTCGTATCGTTCGTCATGCTTGGCCAGACGCGTCCTCGAGCCAAGCCAGAACTTGCTTCAGGGTTGGCCGCCCATGCGCTGAACCACTGGCAATGCTGCCATTGGTGCCACAGTCCTCGCTGTCTCTTGCACCGCTCTGTACTCGGCGGTTTCGTTCGCGAAGCCAGGCCTCGCCGGTTGCAAGCTGTTCTTCCCAGAACTCCTTTGCTCGTTCTTGAAGATCATCCGAGACCAGCTTGGTATCCCGAGTGTCTTCTTCTTGCTGCTCTTCCATATAAAGCTTGCCTGCCCGTCGCACAAAGTTGGTCTGTCTCTTGGCGCCAACGTCGCCAAAACACCGTCTGATGATGGATTGCACGGCAGGCGGCGTGAGGCGGAAGTCGGGAAACTCGAGCTCTTCGGGCTCCCAGCGATAGGACTGCCACACCGCGCCACGATGCGGCGCACTCATGCCCTCGAAAATGCACCACAGCACACGGCCAAGCATGTAGACCATGGCCGCCTCCTGTTCCTGCCGCGTCAGGCAGCTCCACGGGATGTTATAACCGTCAGCGGGGTTGCTATACTTGGTCTCTTGCTCAAGACGGCCGAGGAAAGACCACGCCGGCGGTGTTGGCGACGACGTCGCTGGAGATGCCGCCGCATGGTCGCTATTGCTGCTGGCACCGCGCGAAGCATGCCCGGCCGCCCAAACCTCCACGAGGGCCTGTTTGTAGTGCTCCGACACATCGGCAGGAATCACGCACTCTGATTCTGGGTCGTCGCAGGCCAGGATGCGGAGGTTCTCGATAAAGTCGACCTCGGGCGCGGAGAAGCCGGACCACACACCGCGCTGCTCAAAGTCGATGACGATTATATCGCCCTGTGGTGGAGGCCCATCGAGCACAATGTTGTCTAGCCGGAGGTCGGGATAGAAGTCGCGCCGCTGGTGCCAAATGTGGCACATGCCCTCGGTGACCTGCTTGGACCAGCGGAACTGGTCGGCGAGAGACAGCTGGCCATGCATACGCAGCATGGGGAGAATGTCGCGCAGGGAGCCGGTCGGATAGAAGGGTATTGTGAAGCCGACGACGCCCCGTTTGCCCCCAAACAGACACGACTTGGTGATGATGTGCAGCGGCTGGCCAATGATGTGCCTGTGGGCTGGGACGTCTTTCAAGAGCGCGCGGAGCTCATGATACATGTATTTTACGCCGCTTGTCAACGACTTGAGGATGAGGGGGCTGGCGTCTGGGTCGATGGCCCCGGTCTCCGCATCAGGGACCTGGACCAGGCAAATGCTGTCGTGCATCTGGCGCACGAGCCGCACGTCATGGACGCTGACCTCGGGAGGTAGCGAGCAGCCGCTCTTGCCGCTCCTGCCGTCACCCCCAAGCCCCCACATTGCAACGAGCTCGTGGTAGGTCAAGAGGTCTGACTCGAGGGGGTAGTTGCGGGACACTGCAATGTGGGACTGCCGGATGTGACAGGTAAGATTCTCAATGACAAGAAACGACCCAAACGGGCCGCGCCTATAGAGGTCCTCGACCACGGGGGGGTGCAGCTGGCCGTCTGGCGCCGTCGTGTGCCATTGCAGGATGCGCAGGATGTGTCGCGATATGCCCAGACGTCGCACGCGCACGCCGTCCTTGGTGTGGAAGGCCCTGTCCAGGTCGAGGACGTGCCGCACGTCTGGCGGGTAGAGCGCGCCCTCGAGAACGAACACGTCAATGCGCATGGGGGGGATGTTGGGCAGAAACAGCGGGATCGCATAGTACTGCGTGCCGAGCCCCGCGCTGCCGTCGATTCGCCACAGGGGCGCCGGCAGCGGCGCGAGGCTGTCGATGCGGTTTTTGGGATTCAGCTGCGACGACTCCCAGCTGCCGTCCAGGTCCAGCGACAGCCGGGCCCCATCGTCCGCGTCCTCGTCCTCGTCGGGCTCGGAGAAGGCGGCTGTAGGGTGGACGATGTCGTGGATGGTGCGGAAGCTGAGGTCCATGGCGGTGGTGGTGAGATGGGGGGTGGGAAGTGGAGAGTGGAAAAACGGATGCTCCCGTGGCCAGCACCAGGCTGCTTCTCGGCTGTCGAGGGTCACGGCACAGCTAAGCGCAGCACAATACAAGATCGTCGCAGCGCCGTGCTCTCCTGGCGGCAGGCTTTATACGGCTGGAGGCTGCGGGTTTCCCAGGGGCGGCCAGACAGCCAGGCTCGTCATCCCACAACACACACCTCGGCGCCCGCGCGGCAAGGGCAGAACCGCACACCAGCTGGGTCCAACAGCTCTGGCGCCCTGCTGTGCCCCAATGCGTGCCCCCAGTGCGTGCCCGGGTGCAAGGCCAACGCAGCTGGCGATCGCGTTGATAGGCCGGCCGACGTGTGACAACGTGCGATAATTCGGCGGGCAGCGGCGGCAACGAGCACGATTCGTCGACCCTGCACGCGCTGGTCGTCCGTTTGTCGAAACCGGGGGTGTCAGGGCTGCATCCGCGGCGCGGGCAAAGCCACGGGCGGCCAGGGGCCTTGTGTCCAGCTCTTCGTTTCTGTCTTGTTTCGATCGTCGAGGTAGCCGAAGCCTTTTCTTCCAATTGGAGGCAGTTGGAGGCAGTTGGAGGCAGTTGGAGGCAGTTGGAGGCAATCGTGGTCCTGCAAGGCGCCAAGCCCCTCGTCTGGCTGGACACGGAAGGAGCGACTGGCTGAAAGACCAAGAACAATGCAGGCAGGCGCGGCCCTGGGAAGCAAACGGAAAGAGCGAGACTGCGGCGCTGCTGCACAGAAAATGCAGAGGTAAACAAACTGCTGCACGGCCGCTGCGTAGTTTTTTCGGCGGCCAACCGACTGAGGTTTCTGATTGGCCAACCCGCTCGATCCTGCGATGATCAGAGACACCCTCATCAGCGCCAGGCCACAGCACAGAGACAAGGCTCTTCCTTACAACCCTTCTGCGGCAATGTCCACGTGAAGCACACCACTCTACGAGGCTGGCTGGGCCTGCCGTCGGGGCCAATGGGAGCAGCACCAAAAAGCTCACTGAAGAACAGCAGTTGAGCCGGCTGCCCCCAGTCCTACCTACACCCAGACTGCCACGACCTTGGCTCGCGGGCCTTGTTCCCCGCTGACCTCTGTCCCAGGCCGGGTCGCGGTTCCTGAAGAAGCTTTTTGTTCCCACACATAAGTTTTCTGGAAAGTATCCCGGACCAACAGCACTAGCCACGAGTAGGGCTGTGACGTCACAGTCCAAGATCCGAAAAGGATCTCTGAAAAGGACTTCTTTCAAGACAGCGACGTCAATGCTAGTTGATGTGATTTTGACATGAGTGCTTCGGCTGCGAAGGAAAAGAGAAAGAGATAAAGAGATAAAGAGATAAAAAGCCACTCTTCCTGCCACTCCGACCTGAAGTGGCCGCTTGCGCTGCGCCCATTGCAGGCCGACACAAGACGAGACACATTAGGCATATGCCGCTGCGTTTGCATGCAAGAACACGTCCGGGAGCAAATCAGTTGGGTCGTTTAGACGATCTGCCCGTCGCCTCTCTGCGTCATCCGAAGCATCTCACATCTCCGACAAAGGCGGGTTGGCCAATCGGGCGGTTGCCAATTTCAGTAAGCAGCACAGAGAGCTTTCCAGATACAGAAAGACACAGAAAGGTTTGCACAGAAGGGAGAGGACAGGCGGGTTTCCACATACAGAAATGGGAGGAACCACAGAGCCGGTAGAGGAGACTGTCATCAGTTATCACCTTTTCTGGAGCTTGGGAAAGTCGGGCCAGGACTCGAGGCAGTTTGGAAGCTGCAATCACATGGGCGGCGAAACGAGATGTGAGATCAGGACTGTCGGAAAAAGCCAGTTCTAGGCTCCCGGACTATTCCTCCTTCTGGATGCTCCCCCAGAGTCATGCCGGTGTAGCATCACCGGTGAGACATGGATGTGCTGCATGAGAGAGTGTCTCGGTATGAGGCACAGGCTAGGCGAAGAAGAGGCGGTGAGGTAGATGGGAAAGAGCGAAAAACCAAGAATTCCCAGGGAATCGCAGAAAACTGGAAAGAACCGGCTCGGGAGTGGTGTGAATTCGGCTCGACCATATGCGATACTGCCAACTTTCCTACTCTTGGTGATTTGGTGATAGTGCGGCCTGTCACCAGACGAAGCTGCACGTCTTTGGTGATAGCACATCTTCTGCGCAGACCAGAGCATCCTTCTGTCTGCGCCGCGAAACTGAGGCGTTGGCGACAGCCCGTGGTGGCTGCATGTGACCAACCCCCCAACCCCCCCCTCCCCTCGCCATGTTGGCTGACGCGCACCAACAGCTGCGAACTTGTCAACTGACATGTTGCCGACCGTAGATGCTCACAAAGCTCGTGATGCCGCCACTGCATACGACGGTAAGTTACGCTGGCAGCCAGGTCTACCTATCTCAGACGCCAGAGACAGCGAGAGAGCTTGCTTGGGGCGGGCTCGACAGGCAGCGCCTGTGTGTGGCAGCGGGTTGCAATGGAGCTCTCCACTGGTTGATCGGCAAATCCTGCAGTTCGTGATAGTGGAAGTGGATGGTCTCACATGAGGAGATGTGGAAGATACAACTGGACCGCTGTGGTATTGCAAATGGAGAAGACGAAGCCAAACCCCGGGCGACTGCTGAGCAGTGCCCGAGTACATTGTATCTCAGCGAGGGAAAGGCGCAGATGATAGTGTGGAGCGGCTCCTTCGGTAGGGCCTTGCAAAGGCTGCGCGATACGTATTCGTACGGAGTAACTAGTTAATACGTACGTAGCAGCCAGACTGCAGTTTCTCAATGGGGGTTTAGCAAAACCTGTGTGTCATTTTCCACTCGGTCTCCTTGGTCGGAAGGAGCGATGCAGGGAGGTCGTTGCCGTTTCTGGAAACACGTACATCGCTTCTCACGCTAAAACGAAAAAAAAAAAAAAAACGTCACGAAGGAAGAAGCGAACGATCACCTAGTATCTGACGGAGCACTTGCAGGCTTACTTCATGACGGTGGGCTAGGACGCGGCTGTAGTCCGGCATGATGGCGCAGAAATGGCAGTATTTCAATGTAAAATTGCTGTAATGTCACGGCGTGGCCTCATGGTGTGTGCAAGTATCAAATGACTGCCAGTGCGCCGCATGCATCTCACAACGACTTACAGTGGAGAGTAGAGAGAGAGAGAGAGAGAGAGAGAGAGAGAGATGAAAAATGACAGAAACGGACAGAGCAGACATACATCACAGACAGGACGGACTAGAAGAATGCCAAGAGCTAGGAGAGCTACTGTGCTTGAGAGCTAAAACAGCTAAAACGGCTAAGGCAGCTAACAAGGCCAGACAACCAGGGAACCGGCGCAAGCAAGCGTCGACCACAGCTCAAAAGGGAAAACAAAAACAGGCTCGTCACGGCCGGGCATGCCCATATTAGCATCACGAGTCGTCACAGCCGCCGCTTTTGGTGCTCAAGCCATGGCGTGCGGCCACACCAGTCGGAGCCAGCTCGGCTGTGGGGGACCGAGACAACGGGCCTCACCCGAGACGGCCGCCTGCTATGTACGTGTAGTAGAGCGTCATAGGGGCAGCAGCACTTGTTCCAACGAGTACGGGCACACTCGTTCTGACGGATTGGCGGAGATACCTTGCATGAATGCAACGGTTTTCCCATCAATCCTCTGGCACAGGGTCGCATTGCCTGGTCTAGTTCGGGCTCGCCAGTGGATTGTCTTACAAGCATTGTAAGATAAGATACTGCTACTCGTCATTCTAGTAGTACAAGGACGCTTCTGGAGACCCGTAAGATGCAAAGTGGCGAAACGTCTGGCCTTGTTTGCCTCCTTCGCTCCACCCTTTTCAATCTAAGTCGAAACCATGGTGGAGTTAGTGCGGCGGCCCTGCCAGGTCGGCAGAACGAAAAGAAAGACTGGAGGAGCCAGCCTTGCCGGCCGGCATGGTGTGTTTTCCGAATGCGGGTGTTCTGATGAGGCACGCAGATGGTGCAGCCAGCCTGACCTAATTGGCGGGTTTGGGTGGCCGAGAAGCCCACGACGTCAGCGGGCAGAGTGGTCCACGGGCTCTAGCCGGCCGTTGGCCGTTGCGCCTTTTCTTTTCTTTTTCCTTTATTCTGCCGGGGCCAGGGGGGCATTCCTCTTTCTGGTCTTCCTTGCTTAGTGGCGTGGAAGCTCGGCGGATTTGCAAACATGACAAAACATGGCCGCTTGGCAACGGTCGCCCGCCCTGTACTCGTACTCTGTAAGGGCGCGATTTATTCTGCTTAGAGGTACAGATCGGCAGTATCGTTACCTATTTTGGTTAGCGAAAACTGTACATTTTTATGTATCTTTTATGCAAATGAACCTGTACACCAGAAACGCTCACATCCGTGTTTTTCTTGTACCTCTGCTATTTTAGTACACCGTAGAAAACAATAGGGGTATTAGGGTAAAACGCAGCTTTAAAGAGTAAAACAAGATATTAAAAGAGAATATTTGTAATAACTAACGTTCCGATTTATCGTAAATCTGTTGTATCTTAAAATGTTAATAATATAGCCGATACTAGTATAAACAATTTAAATAAGCAACAACTCGCCGCTTTCACCCGCGAGGTGGGCGCTCTTTTCGCGATTCTCACTGCCGTGGTTTATCGCGAGTACAGCCGCCGAATAGAGTAATGCGCCGTAGTTTTAAGTTTTAGTACTTTTATAAGTGACCAGTACGTATCGACATTTATGCAGAAATAGTACATCGGTTGACGTATCTTTTTGGTGTCCTGAATAGGTAACGGTACTGCCGATCTGTACCTCTAAGCAGAATAGCCACTGCCACTGCTACTGCCACGGAATTTTGAATTGCGCCCTAAAAGATGCGGAGCGTGAGAGGCCACACTATTAAGCGATGGTTTGAGGATGCTACCCTGGCCCAGCCCCCTTCGCCAGGAACTAGTTTTATTACCACACACACGCACAGTGTGCACGAGCATCTCACCAGCAATGCAATGGACACATCCGGAACCGTCCCCATCCCTCCTTCCTTCCCTGCTTCTCTTCCCCCTTCACACCCTCTTCGCTCCAACGGCAAGTGTCTGGTTTTGCACTGCTGCGCCCATTCGAGCCGTTGTTTTGTTTCCAGAGTCCCGTCGCACTGGCCCGCTCAAGAAGCCAGCCCAGCGTATTTTTTTTCTAGATTTTTTTACCCTTTTTTCTGCTCTTCTCCCTTTCCCTGTTTTTCGACTTTGAGAATCCTGTTAAAAGAACAGAATGAAAAAAAAAAAAAAGAAAAAAAACGTGACAGATCACTTCTGACGTTCTCCGCCCTCCCCCCTCTACTATGTAGTTGTCTAATTGTCGATGCGGACAACATGGCAGGGCCCGCACGTGTACGGCAGAGCGAGAGAGGGGAGTATCGTAGTGTCAGGAGGCCCCATATCTGGGATCGTCCCTTGTGTGCTGTGCATCAGGCAAATCCCCCTTTTCGAGCATGGCGACAGGCATTTGTTTTCCGGCGTCTTGGGTCAACTGGAGCTGGGCATCTCCACTCCTGGCCCACCGCAGATGCAGTGTCCTGGGGGAGGCACATTGCTACTGTGTATGTACTACGTATCTTACTTCCACTTGTTGTCCTAGCCACAATGGAAAAAGGGCCCTGCAACGGAATCTGCCGTGGAAAAAAGACACACCCACAAAGAGTATCGTGCTATGTATCTCGCAAACGGACCATGGCATCCGCAGAGGTCCCTGGGTCGAGTCGCGGTATCTTACGAGGACGGAGCAGTTTGCGCTTTGCACGGCGAAGAGGGAAAAAGGGCCATTGAAAGGTCGCCGAACGCGTATACTACATGGCATGTATGATGCTGCGTTTCCTTGGAGCACCGAGGACTGGCCAGGCCGGCCATTGGCCGCCAACGGCAGTGGGCGGGTTTGCCAACCAGACTTTGGTGGCCATTTGCGACCAGTCGCGACCTGGTGCGACCGTTTGTGCCCAGTTTGCCGGCCTCCTGTTCCCAGTTTGTTGCGTTTGACACGAAAGTACCTTGTACTGCGACGTTGCCTGATTGGGGGCGAATAGTGAGAGGCAGCGAGGGGCCTGCGGATCCTGTTTTCTTTCATGTTTGGATTACTGAGTATGTAATGCGAGTAGTACTCGAAATATGCCTTTGCGGGTCCAGCCAACCTGCCCAAATTAGGCTTGTACTTTGTATCTTACGGAGCATTACATACTCGTAGTACTTTGTAGTGTGGCACTGTAGCACACTGGGAGCAGCACGTCAGCAAGGCAAATCAAACCACAGCAAGACAGCAACCCGAAGTTTTCTCGGGACGTTTGCTCTTCTTTTTATCTGGCAGGCTGGCCGTTGGCGGGATCAGTTGTTCCGCCGGCACTTTGTGAGAGATAGCCGAGCTTGTTCGCCTTCTTTGCCTGGCAGAAAGCAGCTGGCGGTCAGGCAAAGATGCGGCCGTCTGCGGCATTTTGGGCGTCTTGCTCATTTGCTCATTTTGGCGCCGTTATCTGGTCACGGTCGTTTTGCAGATGAAACGCTTGGTTCTGTGCTTTGTATCTGCCCATCATGTGCTGGCCTCACCGCCAGACGGCAGTGCAATAACGACGGCCCATGGTTGGCGGGCCACGTGAGACGGGACTGCTGGGGAAAAACGGCCTGGCTGCCCACCATCGCTTCGCGTCAACCACCGTCGTTTGGGCTAAGGCTTTGCGAGCTAACGGCAGCCGTCCACGTTGTCGCACTAGCGCCCCTTTCAGGGAAAATAGTGCTCAACGTCTTTCCCGAGCGGCACGTTGGGTGGGCTTGGAGCACGGGCACTACCTTTCCATAGTGTGCCAGTTAGGACGGGGTGATTTCCGTTAGCGTGGCACCGATCGTGATTGACGGGCTTCCATCCAGTCGCAAAGCACGATTGAGCTGCCTGGCCCCCCCTGCTGTTGTTGTGCTGGGCGTCCCTTGGTCGGCCACAGTGCAGTTGGACGACGCAGCGGCAGCAGCAGCAGCAGCAAAAGCGCCGAAAGGGAAGCGGCGCGCAGAGCCTCTCGTCGGGAAGTTGCTTGCCGGCAGGACATCCTCGGCTTATTAATGGCAAGAGCGACCAGATAACGCCGAAAGTGCTGCAATCGGCTGCAACTGGCAGTCGCCGCCCTCCTGGTGCCCAAGCTAGCAGGCAGGGGAACCAGAAAACGGGCGGTCTGGTACTCTTCTCCACGCATCCCTCACTGTTTCTCACTACTCGAATGCTCTGCTCCGTAATAACGCATCGTACCCTCGCCCCGGGTCGTTTCCCTGCACTGCCCTGGTGACATGCATACGAGTACACCGTAGTAATAATAGGCTTGTCATCAGCCTATTATCGGACAGGGCTGCTCGCTGCGTAATTTCGATTGTGCATGGTACAGTTCCGCACCGTTGCTTGCCGTCCGGCACTGGGGGCAGCCTCTGAGTTTGGTTCGTTTCTGGTTCCCCTTGCCTCGTGCTGGCCTAGCAGGACTTGCCCAGTCGCCCACCCACCCGAGCGCCCACCCGTGTGCCCACTCGCCCACTCGTCCAATCTCTTGTCACCTTTTGCTGCCATTACATTGCAAGATACTCGCCTTCTTCCTGGCCTCTGCCTCTGGTCTGGCCGCCTTTCCTGGTCGCCTTTCCTGGCCGCCTTTCGCATCCGCTTTCTATCCGCTTTCTATCCACTTTCTGCCTCCCAGAAAGCCGGCCGGACTTGCCACATCAGGGCCCTCGAAAGCCTCTCCAAAGCAGGACGCAAAAGCCCGCCCATCCACGTTTTATTATCCTGCTCCATAATAGTGCTTCGTGTAGATGCGAAGGCCGTGCGGTAAATACAACCAGTGTTTCCGTCACTGCCTGCCACCGTCTCCGGCTCTTATTTTCCTCCTCTTTTCTGGTGGTTCCCCTGTCCCTATCCATCCGACTTTGCTCTCCTGCTTCCATCTTCCTACACTCTCGCCTGCCCGCCTTCGCTCTTTCCTCTTTCTCCTCTGCTCTTTCCTTTTCCTGGGCTTCTGCCTTTCCTTCCGCCTCCGTGCTTTCCTTTTTCTGCCCGCGCTCTTTCCCTTTCCACTCGGCCGTCCCACCTGGACTAGACAGCCGTCCCCTCGTCCCTGTCGCTCCTTTCCCGCTGTACGAGCACTCGTATCTTACCTCTGGCCTAGCTCCTTACCATTTCTGACCAAGTCGCACCTTCCACGAGACTGAGGCTTGCCCATCTGCCCCGCCCGCCCGCACCGGTGAGCAAGAGCACTTACAAAGCGGGCGCTGCGCGTGCCTTGCTCTTTATTTCCTTATTCATAGCCTCTCTATTTTTTTTTTTTAGTTTTTTTTTTCTTATTTTTTTTTTGGCCGTATCGCCTCGGCGCCCTTTTGGACATCTCATCACCTCACCGAGTTTTTTTGGACATCTCGCCGGCCTCGTCGCCCTTCCCCTTCCGCTTCACCGACCCTCGTCGTGCTGCTTGCTACCTGCCCTCGGCCTGCCTGGCCGCGACCAGCCTCTTCTGAACACCCCCCGTTGCCCTAGATACCTGTGCGGCCGCTGCTCCTCACCGGCCCCATTCGCCCTGTGCTTGCCGTTTGGGCTCTCTTGGCTGCAGCCTCGCTCAGGAACCAACCTCTCTCGCGCCATCCCCTCGGCCAGCATCCAGACCGACCGGCTAGGCTGCGCTGGCTGCACGCGGTCTGCCGCCTTCACTGCGCGGCATCGTCGTGACACGCGCAAAGGCAAGGAACCCCATCTGTCGCCAGACACCCAGGCGCTCGTGCCATTCCGGGCTCCCATTGTGCCTTTTTGTCTGTTGCTGCCGCTGTATTTCCTGTGTTGCTTCTCTGCCACACCCCTCTTCCCCTCTCCTGTCTTTGTGAGACGGCAAATCGACTGACCGGTCAGACTGGGGAACAGTCGATCCATTTGCGGCACGCACCTGCCGTCTGCCGCGCACCGACTTGATACCTGGACTGGTTGCTTGGACTTGCAGGTCCTCCAGCAGCCAGACAAGCTCAGGCAAGCCCAGGCAAGCCGCCCGGCCGGGCCAGCCGAAGCCGCTGGCTCTGTCCGCTGCGAGAGAGAGCCCCGTGAAAGCCCGACTCCCCCAGCACAGCGGCAGTGACCTGGACACCTGCCGTTTCCTGTCCGAGTCTTCGCCGCGGCGTCTCTGTGTCATCCCAATTCGTCATCCGCGCCAGGCTCCATCAATTCCTCGGCCGCTTGTGCAAGTACCTCCTACCCCCCCCCCCCCCCCCCCGCCAGTGCGCCTGTTTGGTGGCGCAATCCTTCTGCGACACCGGTTGGTGGCCGTCTCAACGACATCCCCTCTCACCGATGCTTCCATATCTTCCGACGTGCTTCTTCGTGCGCATCGTCTCTCAGCCTCTGGCCCACCCCCCCTGATAGCACACCCTCCCTGTTCTCATCGGCCACAGAGACGCCAGTCCGGCTAACCAAGCCGTTACTGCCCTGTTGGTGCAACCCATCTCTCTTCCTGCATACACTACGAGTACACTGTGCTCGCAATCCTGCTGCTCCCTCCTCCTCTTCTGGCCGTTTCTTTCAACGCACGCCGGGACCCACTTCTTCTTGAGCTACATCGAGCCGCCTTCCCCGGCTGAGACATCGAGGGTGACGGTTGGAAACCCGGGAACCACAAAGTCGAGCCATACGCAGCCAAAGTCGCAGTCGCTTCAGCGAGTCTGCGTCCGTCCGAGCCGACTCTCGACATTGCCTCACTCCATCCTTTCCAACACCCTCCCTCCACTCGGCGCTGTCTGGCATGGTTATCGAAGACTTGGGTTTGTCAGTCTTGCCACCCGCATTCTTGCCTCCCCGTTGACCGTTATGGGCCGCCGCCACATGTGAACCCTGTCCGCACTATCCAGACTGACACACACACCCCTTCTCTTACATTACTCCACTTTGTTTCTCTTTGATTCCTACTCCCCTGCAGAGACCGTTGAGCTAGTTGGATTCCGTCCTCGGCCGTTTCTTTTTTTTTTTTTTTTTTTTTTTTTTTGGTTCGGCTCTGTTCCTGGATGCAATCACAATCCGGTCGGCCTATATCCTTTTGTCTCTAGCTCTCGACTTGTCGTCAATGCCAGCACCATGGAGAGTGTTATTCCCAATGTCGATACCGATCCGGTATCCTGGGGTAGCCATGCTGGCACCATGGTAAGCAACACCCCCCTCAACCTCTCCCCCCATAATCCCCCAACATGCCTCGTACATTGTGCTGCTCAAGCATCACATACACATCACACCGATCTGTACCTATCCACATCGATCATCTTATACCTATCATCGCAGCCGCACCATGCACACCCCCTTCCCTATCCCCCCACTTAGCCCACCGGTTCCCTTCTACCCCAGTTATTCGTTTTTTTTTTGTAACATCACTTTGCCATCATGTGGCCATCCCATTGTCGAGTTGGCCTTCTCCACCCCTACCTGCGCTTCCTCTGGACCCTACCGGCAATTTACATTATCCCTCATTGGTGCCTGCCGTTGGCCGGTCCAAGCGGTGTGTTGTTGGGCTTCTGGTGCTGATGCTAACCGCACTTCTAGGACATGTCTATTAATATGAAACGACGGGTGGGCTATCTCTACGACAATGATCAACAATCTGTTGCTCAAGCTCAAGTTGCCCCTACTTCCCTCACACATGAACAGCTATCCATAATACGGCAAGCTGCTTCTATTCTTCAACTTCAAACCAAAGACCTTATTGCCCTCACCAACCCAACACTCCTCAACAGCTACATCCTTCAGAGAGCTGCTGAGATTCTCAACACATCACCACATAATTTGCACCAGCTCTCCCTCGAGCAAGGAGACTATTTGCACGACCATGAAGAGCCGGAAGAACACCCATCCAAACGCCAGCGTTTCGAGGCCCCGTCACAGCAACGGTACATTGACGCCCCAATGGAGAAGAGTCCGAGAGAGAAGTCCCAATCTTCGTTTTCGTTCCATGTGGACGTCAACTCCAATGGATTTCGACCATTTTTTCCGGTATCGTCTGGCATTGGTACATCCCTGCTCAGTTCGACAGCTTCGGGTGTTGCAGACTGTTTAGGATCGTTGACGAGCTGTCCGATCACGTCTTCGTCTGCGCCAAATACAGGTACAGTTGGTTCGCTTGAAATCTGCCTGTTTTCTTTTGCTTTGTTTGTGTGCTGTTCTCCTTGCGTCATGGATGCACGGCTGAGCTTCTGCGCACGGCCATGTGACCTGTCACGAAAAAAGGCCTGTGTCGTGGTGTTGTACTTGTGTTTATTGTCTTTTTTTTTTTAAGAGAGATAGGGAGACAAACGTTGGCCATCCATCACATGAAAGGAACGTAGGACTAATAATTCAAACAGGGTACGAGCAAATAGCAACAACAACGGCTGCCCCGATTTTATTCAACAATGGCGTGCTCTACCCAACTCCTGCGCTTCCAAGCACTCTGACCTCTCCCCAAGAACCATACACCGATAGCTACGCTGCACAGCCTGGCCAAGTCAACTGGATGTCCGACGACAAGCCTGTCCCCCAGGCACTCCCGGGCTACCCGGCACTTCGGCCGACTGTCTGGCAACCACCGCCGCAGGCCGAAGGGATGCATTACCCCCAAGAAGAGCATCAACAGCAAGCTATACCTAAGAGCGAGAGCACAGATTCCCTACCAGCCTTGGATTACATTCCACCGCAGATGGAAGCTTTGACAACACAGGACACGGGCGGGACGCAGTTACAGCCTTGCCCTCTTGTTACCGAAGGGTTCATACCTGTTGTCTCAGGCTCGTCCCCTATTCAAACATCACCATTGGATACTACTGGAACTTGTGTGGTTACCAATGCGCCAAATGTGCCTGGCGCCACTTTCCCTATGCAAATGGTGGAGGTGACTGGTCAGCCCGCATGCGGTCTGCCCGCATATGTTTCAACAGCCGAGAACATCACGCAACGCCTCCCCCAACTTCTCGACCATGCACACCATGATCCGCAGGCATTAGCTGCCTACGCAAGTGGAATTCCGGGGGATATCACACTGCATCCATCACCATCACGAGGACCTGGCACCAAAAGAGGGCCATTCAAAGACCCACAAGACCGCCAGAAAACAGCCGCAACAAGGAAAATTGGAAGCTGCATACGGTGTCGAATGCAGCGCATCAGGGTAAGTTGTTCTGTTTTGAATGTAGGCCCTGTGAAGGGGCCGTGTGGACGAGGTCTGAGAGGAAGACATATAAGAAGACCAAACCAGATATCAGACTGGGCGATAGCTAATAAGCAAATGCAGTGCAATGCCGACGACAACAACCCGACAGGAGAGTGCCTGGGATGCCAGAAGTCTTTGAGTCGAACATGGAGGTTGCCCTGCTTACGATTGAAGCTCAACGACATCGTACTGTCGAAGACGTCTCAAGTCAAGGGTCACGAGTGGACACTACGCTGGAAAGAAAACACTGTTTTGGATGAAGTTGGCAATTGGGCATCGACCGAAACACGAACCATCCGGGTAACCGAGGGTTACACAGGCCAATACGTCGAATTTCGAGTACGCCAGTTCATTCCGCAAGAGGGCGATCGGCTAGATCGTTCGTGGGTTGCACCGAATGGCGAAAACCGATCAGTGACCATACCCCCGTTTGCCATTGTCGACCACGAGTCCATTCGACCCCGGTACCAAATGTACATCCGAAAAGGATTGATAGCATGTTGCAAGCGTGTGTTGGAAGAACACAAGGGCAATGCCATTTGGGCGACCTATGATAAGGCTGTCGTTCTTGCGCACAACAATTCCTCTCTGCCAGACCAGGAGCGCAAGCTACTTTCCAACACCCTAGGATTGTGGATGACGGTCCGTTTGACTACAAAATCATTCGAAATCGTGGGCAGTGAAACTCTGGACATGCCACCCGATATCCTAGACGAGACGAATCCATGCTGTGGAAAGATCCCTCTGCCCCCGGTGATGGGAGCACAGCTGGATTCCGTTCTTATCAAGAACATTCACGAAGCTCTCAGGCGCGACACCCTCGACAGCCTTCATAAACTCACCACTGAGAACAAGACTCGTGCTTGGTTTACCACGTATTTGGTGACGTTTATACTTCTTCACAATGCGGCTCTCCTCATCAAGCACGACGCGAGCTATGCCAGGAAGCATGGACTGGGTGTACGTTGACGACACTATCTGTCATCCCGCTTCCCTGGCCCCTTTCTTTTTCCATGTCCATCGGCTGACTTGTGTGTATTCCAACAGAGACGTTTCGCACGAGAAGACAAAGTCCAGCAGTACTATACAGGTGAGGACGGACTCTTAACTCTTGCACAATGCAAAAAAACATCATTCCTCGATACCCACCCACTACTGTATTGCTATTTTTGCATCTCCCGTTGCTCATTCCACATGAACACAAAGTACATTTGCTGACTCGAGCTAACAATGATAAGGCGCGATCACACTACTATCGTATTTCCACTACTGCAACAAGGGTGTTTTTCCGTTCTCTGAAGAGGCAAAGGACCAGGATCTTCGGCGGCTAGGCAATCTAGATCAGGATGCTCTTCAGTTCGTGCGGACTACCAAGAAATATGCCATTGCTAATAGTGAGTGCGACGTGCTCCCCACCTTACCGGCGGCGGAAGGCCGATACTAATTTCCTGTTGCAGAGGCGCAGTGGCAGGTCCTATGGGACACGAATGACTATGAAAGCGACTTTTATTTTATCAGCCAGCTGTTCGAGGTGAAGTGGCAACCGCGACAAATGGTGATTTAGACCGGCTAGCTGCACAAGCAGGGGACTTGTCTCGCGGTGAACGAGGGGGGGATGCATCTCAACAGCTGGGAGCATCATAGCGCTGTACGAGTATGCAAACGACCAGAAAGAGGCATGAAGCCGAATGGTTTCTCCAAAGCAAGCGGGCCTAGCGAAGCAAATGCACTGTCGAGCACGGATTCGGCATGCCCAAGGACGCTAGCAATCTCTATCAGCGAGGGCTGTTGGGACACTAAAGCTGCAGCTGTTCAGCAAACCGGATCCACGGATTCAGTAGGGTTGCAGTGAAATATGGGGCTAGGAGTTGAGCGCCGGTGGACTCGTGGTTTTCTCTCCACACACACATATGCAGAGAGCGACACACGGACACACTCATGATCACAAACGAACGGCGGCGTTTTCCCTCTTCCCCCTTTTTCCCATGCGCCCATCCCTCCTCTTTCCTCGGTTTCCCTCGTCTTCCCTGGTCTGCCCTCCTTTTCCGTGTCTGGTTTGCTATTTTGGCCATCAGACGCCCGTTGCAGGATCGAAATCGCATGTCTGCTACACACCAAGACGGGGATGCTTTCATTCGTCGAGGTCTGTACTCGGCGCCGGGGAACTTGCCGCACTGTCACGGTAGCCTCGACAGTGGTTTTGCTGCGCCGCGTGTGCGCAAGGGCAGCGATGTGCAGGGAGAGCGCGCATGCCCGGTGCGGTGCCCTGGGTTCGGGGCGCCTGGCGCAAGGGATGGAATGAGATACATGGCGTTACTGTGTAGGCACGTAAGATAATATGATGCATAGCAAGATGCTATTAAGATACTATACTATTTTGTGTAGATGACATATTGGATCAGAACAATAGAGGCAACCTAGTGCCTGGGTGGCTTTCTTGACCCTGGTTGACACCAAGTTTAGCAGGAAGCTGGTGCATCGTGCATTGTGCACCTGAGTTCTTGGAACAGACACGGCCTTGCTGTTAGCACGAGCAGGTGCCGAGACCAAACGCATCTTGCTGCAAGTACTATGGCTGACTGGCGCCGTCGTATGATGCGGGCCACAAATTGTCAGAGCAGGGCACGGGCGAGCGTGGTAAGGGCAAGGCCGGACAGCGGAGACGTCCTGGGCAGGGGAGGAAGGAGCAGGGCAGCAAGGAGCAGGAGGGCCGTCTGGAGAAGGAACGGAAACGAACGAAGAAATGTCCGGGCAGGAAGGCCCGGGCGGGCAGCTGGGTCGTGCCTGCCCTGAGTAGGTACGTACTCGGTTACGGGCCCAGCATCTGAATGAGCCACGCATTTCGCCACTGGCGGCCGGCTTTGGCTTTCTTTTGTTTGTTCCTCGTCACTCGTTGTTCTTGCTCTTGCTCTTGCTTTTTTCTTCCTTGCTTCGTTCCCCCCTCGCTTCTTTCCGGTCGGTTCTGCTATCTTGCTCTGCACCCAATGGGCCGCCGTTTTGCCCGTCCGTCCCACTTGGGGCTCGCCCTGGGCTACTGCTCTTTTCTTTTTCAGCCCTGCCCTCTGCAGACAACCTTATGACTTCAGCTCGCTCCATTCATATGACATGCTCATCGCCAGCACAGGGCCCAGAACCAGCTAGAACGATTCCAGCGCAGGGCACCCCACACGCACCAAGAGATGGCAGGCCATCCGGTCGTGCCCCTCGTTCCCATGCCGCCTCGCCATGCGCAAACCGGCCACTGGCCGTCATTGCGTTGGAAGCTGCGTTGACTCCTGCGGGCTGGAGCCGTTGCATTCTCGGGCATTGGTAGACTCCCATCCTCTCTGGCTCCGAGCTGCTGCTGCTGCTCTCCCCCCTGCTTACCACCACCGCCCGGCTTCTCCGCGAGCTGCTTGGTGTGCACCGAGTGGAGTCTGTCCAGGTCCCTCCGCCTCCTTCACACGGACCTTCTCTCGCATGCTACTGCGCAGACAAAGAACACATCTTACTTATCATCTTGCAGCCAGTAGCATCTTACAAAAGCATGCCCTGATCGCGCGCGCCGTCAGGGTCTTCGGGGACTGTCCGGCCCGACCTTCGGGTCTGCCGCTAAGGTGTACTCACGGCGAAGGATGTCAACAGCGGTGGTGGGAATCCTACGCTACTGGCCCTTAGCACAGCGAGTATGCACCGAATTTGAGGCAGGTTCTACATGAGGTTCGCTGCCCCTGCCTGCCCCTGCTGGCCTGCCCCCCTGTGCCCTCTTCTCGTCACATCTTTCCCCACACCAAACTCGGCGGAATTCGCGAGTGCCATCATCCGTTGTCGACCGGTGCGCGATCAAATCGTGCGAACCAGCGTGCCTTTCTCTTGCTAATGCCAACCGGGATGCACCTCCCATGCTCCGCCGTCAACACCCCCCCCCCCCCCCCCCCCCCACAAGTCTTAATCTACTTTTTCGTCCTAACAGCTGCCCAATTGTACATGCGGCTCAGCTCTTGATTCTTCCAGCCGCGCAAATCCCCACACACCGAAGCCTGCGCGACCAGGGTGCGAAGGCAAACGGAGACGAAAGGCTTGCCCGTTGTACTCTGTACAATGTAACTCGGAAAACGAAGTACTAAGAAGCCGTTGGGAAATCAGGAAAGACCAGGCAGCAGGGGGGGTCACTCCTCGAAGCGGGGGGTATGAAGATGAAGAGGCTAGTAGGATGGAGGTCTCGAAGGGGACTTCTGTTTGTGCCAGAAACTGCGCAGCCAATGCAGACTTACACCATCACACCCTCTTGCCAAACCCGCCTGTCTTCCGTACACTCACCCCTTCTGTCCTCAATCCTCGCTTCTCCGCATCACGGCCACGTCGAGGGTGGCCTTCAGGCGCGTTACACCATTTCATGCGCAAGTCGATTTGCCCTGGCCCAGGATCAAGAAGCTTCCCGCAAAGCTGCTGGCAAGAAATTGTCTGTTCCGTTATCTCACCCCCCACCCCCCTTTCACCCTTTTCTTTTCTTTTCTTCTTCACCCTACCCTCCTTCTTTTGTCCTCGACTCTGCCAATTGCCTTGCTCGCTGCATACACAAAAAGCCAGCTTGCCATTCTTGTTGCGTGACAGGGTCGACAGAAACTGCAGCATCAAAGCCACATATCTCTGCCAGATACTTCCCTGTCCTATACTTGGCCAAGCCATATTACACTCTCGCGATATCTGGCACCGATATCGTTTACTGCAAGGCATCGCCATACTGAACATACCCTGCCGCATGAGGAGATCGCCACTTCATTCTCCTTTGGGTAGGAAAAGCAGAAATATCTCTCCATCGGCTCGTCTTCCCGCCTTCCGTCCCTTGCTGTTTTCCTTTCAGGGGTCAAGGTTATATCTACACTGCGACAAGAAAGACACCTCAGTTGTGCAGCCGGAACAAACCTGACGACACGGTGAAACGAGGTATCTAGCCAGGCCAGGAAGGTCACCGTACACGTACGTATGCAGCCGCACATCGGCGTGTGTAAGCAAGGGGTTGGAAACATCTGCGCTGTCTCCTGCATTCTCGGTCCAGCCTGTCTTTGTTTATCATGCTGATGGTTGAGCAGTATCGTTTCTTGCTCGGAGGGACGCTCTGCCGGTGGCATTCCGGACCAACAGCCTTGTGACTGGCGCATGCAGTGAAGCAGCACGAGGAGCACGAAGTCTACGTTTCCGGAGCCTCCGTCTACTCGTACAGGTACATGTCTTCTTCCACCCACCCCAATGGTCTCTGGCCTGGGACGACGTTTTCTGGCATCTGATTGCAGGATGTGCTTCTGCGCTGCACGCTCTTGCACCATCCAGAACCAGGGGCATTGAGACCACCAACTGGCAGTCGTGCCAATTGCCAATTTGTGCTTCTTCATTCTCGCCAGAACTACCACAGCTACACGGTAGTACAACAGGGTCGCCTTTTTTTTTAGCCAGCCACCAAAGCGCAATTCGGTTCCCGTATTCCATTCTCTCTCCACAGTCTGCTCAGACTGTGGCTTCTCGGGACATTCCGCAGTCATCACATAGCCTCGGACGCCACCATACTCCTTGTCCTGTCAAAATCCAGCGACACAGACCAGGCCACAAAGAAGGGGATGAGAGCAAACGAGACGGTTGCATGCAAGCCTATGAAAGCAGTCAACCGAAGGCGGGCATTGAACAACAATAGCACAGAGGCTGCAGTACGAGGGCGGCTACCCACAAGTTATACTGCAGGCCCATGTACCGGGAATTATGAGCTCTTTCTACCGTTGGGACGCTGAGACAAAATTGTAAGGTTGGACCGCATTGCCACTGACCCATCACAAGGCTGTTTGATTATACACACCAACATGTACATCCATGGATGCAGGCATGTATGATTCGATGGTCTCTGTGATTTTGTATTCTCTGGGAGCGCGCTGTGCCTGTGCATAAGTGCCTGTGTGTCTGAGTGCATATCTGCATTTCGTGTTTTTTTTTCTTTTTTTTTTTTTGCTTTCGTGAGCCCTCTCCATTTTTTTTTCCCCCGAAAGGCAGAAAGAAAAGAAAGAAAAACACTCCCAGAGCAAAAAGGATTGCTACCTGCATCACGCCTTCCACATTCTGATTCGATTTTTTTTCACAATATTCAACAGCGACTTTCCGCTCAGTTACCAGCAAGCTGTTGTGCTTTCCGCCATTTCCCTGCCCTGCAGCTGAATCGACGGATGCAGCCTAGGTGGTGTGGAATCACTTATATAAGACACGGCCATCCTTCCCCTACCTCGATCTCCTATGATATTTTCTCGTAACGGATCACTTCTTCTTCTATCCCCCCATCATCCCTCATTCACACCACTACCATCCCTTCCAACATTGGACTCGGATTGTCTGGACATCGACTGGTAAGTTGACTCTCATCCTATAGCCTCCCAATTTCGCTATATAGGCTTGGTCTCATTTCAAAGCCCCAAAGCATCCTGCCCAGATATCAGGCCAATTTCCTGGCAGCCCATCTCAATCGGGCAAGTGGCCGTTTGCTATGTGCTACTTTGGCATCACAAGAGCGGCAAGGAAAGAATAGCACTACAATATGCAACTCGGTTTGCTAACTTGATTGTCCTCCAGAAACAAGGTCGCTTGCAGAGTTCGGCCACCACATTCCATGATGTCTTGCCTCAGTACTGGCCCTGTGTTTGGAACTTCCCATTCCTCGATTGTTCCGGATCTTGACATTCCGGTCCAGTCCGGGTCAAATGCGGAGGTTGGCCCTCTTCCTCCCGGCTTCCCTGCTCAGGTCAACAGTGAGCTTGCCTGGGCTGGCTCTGATTTCAAAGATGAAGAAGACTACATCTATCATCTTTCGGAAGTGGATCTGGCCGAGATATCGGCGGCTATTATCCACTTTAAAGGTGAGTAATGGAAACAAGGCTGTGCTGTTCTGGGGTTGCACCGACTAAAGTCATATTAGCCTTGGAACTCGATGGCGACTGCGTCTCCTGCGACACCTTTCCGCTTCCAGTGTTGGGCGGTAAACTCCATCAGCTGAGCTGTGACATTCATAATGGCCGCGGCTTTTGTCTCATCCGAGGTGTCAACCCGGCAAACTACTCCGTGGAGGATCTTATGCTTGTCTACCTTGGTGTACAGACATACATTGCAGATCAACGTGGCCGCCAGGATGGCCGAGGAAACATGCTTGGTGAAACATACCCTGCTTCTTTTTTCTTTTTCTAGGCGAGCGTCTGTTTCAAAAGTCGAATTACGAGTACCCCTGAACTAACTAGACGCGTCTCCAGTGCACATTGTGGCCGATAATAGGTCCAAAACCTGTGCTGAGCACCACAGGCACTCGAACAAGGCAATTGTGAGTGACCACCCCTTTTATAGAGGCCTTTTTGGTGTCTATTTTTTGCCGCTCCTTTTTTCCACATTTACTCTGCTTTTATTATTTTTTCTTTATTTTTTTTACGAATGTTGCTCTAACCACTTACCACCCCCCTCCCTTCTTTTCGTAGACATTCCACAACGAAGAAACTGGCGACATTGTCGGGTGGCTGACACGCAACACTGCCGTTTCTGGAGGGAAATGCATCATTGCTTCAGCCTACACCGTCTACAATGTTCTGGCTACACAAAAGCCAGAACTGTTGCGCCTGTTGGCCAGATCTGACTGGCCATTTGCCCTGTAAGTGTGGTCGTGTTTGGAGACTTATGGCTTGGCAGGTTTGTCGGAAGAGGGGCTTTTATGGGTTTACTTGGATTTTCGTTGTACATGGTAACTGACAATGCTTTCATATAGGCCACGGTTTCAATGTCGGCCGGTTATGTTCTACCGAGACTCGAAGCTAGTGACAAACTTTGGGCGCACAGCGCTTCTTGGAAACGTGGCTCATCCACGGCCCAAACATCTTCCCCGCGTTTTTTCACAGCAACTGGAAGCACTCGACGCGGTGGAGGCCATTGCCAAAGCAACGCAGCTGGAAATCCAGACACAGGCTGGAGACATACACTTCATCAACAACCTTGCCATCTTCCACCGGCGCGAGGGCTTTACCGACGGCGCAGTGGCAGTGGATAAGCGACATTTGGTGCGCCTGCGGCTTCGCAGCTCTAGGCTTGGCTGGCCAATTCCCCAGGAGCTGAAGAGCGAATGGTCGGCCGCGTTTGACGAGGAGGGTCGCAAGGTTTGGCACTTGGAGCCAATGCCCGAGGCATACTTCCCGCTTCGAAAGTACCCTAACTAGAACGGGCCGATGGGCCCACGGCATCGAGATGCAGATCAGCACATCCATCCTCTACCCACGGCCACGGACATGACATGACGACGTGCATTTACGAGAACACAACGAGAACACAAGGGAAAACACCACAGCCGGCTGCATGTTAGGAAATCGATATGGCACTATTTTTGGTCTTTTTTTTGGTTTTGGTTTTGGTTTTGGTTTTGGTTTTGGTTTTACTTATTTCTTCTTCTACATTTTGGCAGAATGTCCTAGGGATAGGGAGGGCCTTGAACAGGGGGAAGGGGCTAATTCCCCCCCCCCCCCCCCCCCCCCCTCTACGCTCAAGTTCCTCCTACCCCTACAAAGCAAAGGGAACAGGCAAACAAAGACGGTTGGGATTACTATGGAAATAACAGAATTGGCACGAGAGGAAACCGGTTTTTTGGATATACCAAGTACGAGTAAAACAGCTTGACTGACGACATGGGTGGTGCAGTTCAAGGCAATGCCCTAAACCCAGGAGCGAGCGAGACCAGGTACATTGCACTTTGCAGTGGCACAAAGTGGCACCAGGAGCGAGCAACGACAGGATCTCGGGATGGAGCTGTAACGAGGATGCATGCAATTCGCGGAATTGCATAAATATTGAGATGGCGCACATGCCGCGGCCGACAGGGATGTCTCAGCCAGGCCTGGCCGATAGAGACAGGTACGACATGCAAGCCAAGACAGCCGGTTGGGCAGGGGGTGGGAGGGAAATAAGAAAGAATCGACAGATGGACGTACTTTGTAAGAAACAGAAGGGCGGTGCCATTGGTGAGCCTGGCAAGAACCAAAGAGGCAGAAGGCAAAAGGTGCATGCAACATGCAACACACGCACGCACATCGAGCTGGGACGGGGTTGGGCGGGAACAGGGCCTGTGCACTGCATGGAAGAACTGCGGTTCTG
Organism: Raffaelea albimanens; assembly: GCA_002778245.1. Classification (NCBI taxonomy): domain Eukaryota; kingdom Fungi; phylum Ascomycota; class Sordariomycetes; order Ophiostomatales; family Ophiostomataceae; genus Raffaelea; species Raffaelea albimanens. The sequence goes on from PCDJ01000001.1 coordinate 3,244,415, forward strand.
CGGTTTGGTCCTGCAGGGTGGGATTGCAGGGGGCTGGCCCGCAGGAGAGCAGAGCCAACAGCAGAAGCTAACACCAAGCCAGTGGGCAGTGTGGTTGGAAGCCTGGGGCAAGTGGCAGGGCAAACGGCAGAGATGCCATGTTGCGGTGTACGGTGTACTCGCACCATCTCACCACATGGACGCATCTGACATGGACTGCACGGCATCTGGCCACGCCGGTGACAGGAAGTGGTCCGTTTTCCCGGGCAGAGCCACGGGTTCTTGGACTGGGTGCAGCTGCAGGCAGACGTCCCAAGTGATTGGACCAGTCCTAGTTGGACCAGTCGCAGCAGGCATGCGGCAGCCGTGTCTTGGCCGGCCAAGGAGGCTAGCAGAGCTATGGTCGGTGGTGGTTGCTTCATATGTCTGTGGCGTCTGGTGCAGCAAGCGAGGATCGGATTCACCTAGGCTACGATGCCTTTACGAGACTCGTTGATCTTGCCATGGCCAACGGTGCGAGTACAAGTCACATTGTGTGGAGCATGGGCCGGCGGGGGGGGGGGGGAGGGGGGTTGCTTTTTCCATCTCCGCGTCGATGCTGGGCTGACGCAGAGGGGCCGACTCGGCGGAATGCCTGATTGTGCACGGTGCGCTTGCCGGCAGGATTCAGCTCGCTTTTTCTTTGCCCAGGAGGTCTCTGCCTCTATCCCACCGGGTCGGCCAGTTTCCCAAACCAGCGGGTTTTGTTTTGTTTCACTCTCGTGCCGTGTGTTTTAGGCACACCAGATCTAAGCACAGATAAAAATAACCCCAGAAAAGAAACCCGGGAAGGGCCCCAGCGGCAAAGAAAAACAAATTATTAACCAGAGGCGAAAGGAGCACACGCAAGCTACTGTGTGCTGGGCATGGCAATCGGCCTGGCAAGCAAACGGCCAGCAGGTGTGCAATCCTGCGTAGGTCGTGTATCAAAGGAGGCAGGCATCGGCTGCACAGACGAGAAAGCACCAGAGATGCAGCAAGCAGCACTTTCCCGAATGAAGCTGTCCCTGCCCCGAACGCGGAAAAAAGAAAATAAGGGCAAAAAAGAAAAGAGAGCAACGGCCAGCAAACGGCCAACGGCACGACGGGAAACGCAAAAAGGGAAGCGAAGGAAAGCCGTGCCGTGCATGTGGACAAAGTGTTATCGCTGCTATGGCTCTGGGGACGCAACTCGCATGTGTGCTTGTGCTGGTATGATAGCAAACCGCGTCTTTTCGGCTCGATTCTTTCTTTCCTTGCAACCCCTTTTCTCGCCTGCATTTCCGGTCTTTCCCTTCTTGGTCCTCGTGCATGAAGAGGGGAGAAACGAGCACGGTCTTGCACGTCAGACTCGGAAAAAGAAAGCATGTCAAGACTATGGGAAAAAGAAAAAAAAAAAAAAAAAAAAAAAAAAAAAAAAAAGAAAGAAACGAAAAAAGAAACGATCAGAAACCTCCCCCCTCCACCCAACGCCAGGCAGCTCCACGACTAGACCACACCATGGTCACAACACCACGAGCGTATCTTGACGCACCACGACATGGATGAACCCTGGCTATGACTCGTACAAAGAAGCTTCCCCAACAATATGCAAAGCCCAACAGCAGCAGGCTGGAGCAGCACGAGCAGGACGTTTTGGGACACATTGTAGATATCCCGTCGTCAATCTCGATATAACACGTTGATAGGAGACGCTCTACAAAGTAAAATTTGTGCTGCGCACAATATGGTCCACTCATAAGTTACCCATCCACGCCCATGGTGAATCATGATCCACTGCCCAAACCCCAGCGCCCAACACAGCGGTCTTGTCATTCTTGTCTGACAAACACGCTAGGCGGACGAGGTGTCGTGCGGTGTCGTGCGGTGTCGTGCGGTTGGCATTAGTCTGTTCCGTTGGCTGTCAGTTTCTGGCCCTCCTCGATCAGAGATTCCCGTCCTGGTCGGCTCAGCTAGCTGGCAGGGCGGTGGGTGCGTCCGCCAGGTTGCAGCTACGGAGGGTGCTAGTAGCTGTACAGCCTGGGTGGCTGGCCGGAGCAAGGCCGCAGGGCTCTCCGGAACAAGGCTGCATGCCGCTGTAGTGATACTCCAGGCAATGTATCTGTACTTTTGGTGGGAGGACGAGGATGTTGTACATGAGCAAGGATGCGCCAACACGGCCTGCACGAAGACGGGCGATAAAAAAAGAACAGGAAGAAGTGGGCGAACGAGCAGACTCGACTCGAGTTGCGAGCTTGTCCTTTCGAGTTCTTTTTTTCTTTTTTTTTTTCTCTCTCTCTTTCGGCCTGTCAGATGGACTTTCCCACCCGCCTGCTACTGTCACACCAGGTGAGCCTTTAGGGTATTCAGCCGGACGTCATGCCAGGCTGACGAAAAAGAAAAGAAAAGCACCCACTTTCTGGCATTCATTGCTCATTCGCCTGGCTGCCAGCCTAGAAACGCCTATTGTCCTTGTTCCTTGGTTTCTTGTTGTTCCTTTGACCCTACCGGTCCTGGCGGGATGTCCTGACTGCTGGCTGTCCTGCTGGTCCTGCCGGTCCTGACTGCCTTGTGCGTTCTTTCTCTTTTCCACAGCTCTCGTATCTTACTATTTCGGCCCTGCCCACTCGCGTACTTTTTTCTACTCTCGGACCTCTTGCCACACACGCCCCCCCAAGACGAACATCGCGACAAAATGCACATTCCATATGCCAACAGACAGACACTATTGATGCAAAGAACGGATAGAAAAAGGATGCGTGCTTTTTTTTTCACGAGAAATTTCGTGGCATCGTCGTCGCCTTGAGATTTCGGCCATCCACAGCAACGCACCCCCCCCCCCCCTCACATCACATCCCAAATCACACACACCTGCAGTCTTGCTAGGCGCTTCTTGTGATTTTTTTTCTTTCTGGCGCCCCGTCCTGCTTCCGGCCATTGGGCTCGTTTACCCCGAAAGGATCTTTCTTCTGCCGCTCCGTTTCCCCTCTCGTTGGTCGCCTGAAGATCTTTGCTCGAAGATCTTTGCTCAGAGGGGACCAGCTGGGGGGTCAGGCAAAACTCGGCACATCTTGAAAGATTTCGGTACCATAGGATTACTTTTTCACATACTGGTACTATGTACTATAGACACCAAAAGTCCCGGGCTGACGGCTCCCACCACCGGGGTCGGCTTTCTCCCGGCTCTCTGCTGTCTTTTTGGCTCTCCCTCTTCTGCCGTGCTCTCTTCTTTTTCCTCTATCAAAAAGACATGGTGGGCGCTTATTCCCTTGAATCTTGTGGCATGACCAAAAACTAATGCCGTGTAACAGAGCAAATAGAAAAAGTGACACAGCAGCTACTACCCCATCCCCCTTTCAACAGGACACCATTACAAACGGCTTGGAAGCGATTGTGTAGAGTCTTTCCATTCTGCCAGACGCCAACAAACACACAGCGGCGCAGTCGAAGCTGCGAGGCAGACGAGACCTCCGATGCTGTGGCACGATACGATGGCCATTCCAGCACACCTTGCTGTGCATTGCCTCCCCCCTCCCCCTCCTCCTCCCCAAGAGAACAACTCCAGGATGTCGTGACACATCAACGGCCTGGCCGCTCGTAAGATGCATCTCACGATGCATTGGTGTGGGCACCACATCGTACCGCCGCAGAGCAGGGGACCCCCTGGTAACAAATTTGTGCTGCTTCGCGTATCTTTTTATTTTTTCCAGGACCGTTTCCCTGGATCCTCGACATTTGGCATGATTGTTAAATTGTAACAGAGATTCTTGCCATTGACTGTCAACAACAGAGATTCTTGCCATTGACTGTCGGCAACCAATGCCAGCTCTATAAAGCGCAAAAGCATCTCTGCTGCTTTTTCCTTCTTTCCTTCTTTCTTCCCTGCGGGGGCGTCGAGTTGCATCGGGAGGGGCAGAAAAGACGGAAGGGGCAGCCTGCCGACAGGGCCGGCCAGTCCCCGGCCAGTCCGCAGGACCGCCTCTCTCCACATTGGGTATCCTGCTCAGAACTTGTGCTGTTGGGAGCCATTTCGCCGCTGTCTTTGCACTTGTTTGATTCTCATTCTTCTTTTCCTTGCCGTTTTTGCCAGCTTGCTTGATTGTCGTCCTTTTCACCTTGCCACGGCCGGAGAGGAACGGGTCGAGCTGCTACAAGAAGGTGAATGGGGGTGCAAGACAGAGAGGGAGAGAGGGTGTGTCAGGACCCATGGGCAACGGAGACCTGCCAAAGTAGATCTGCTAGGTTTTCTTCTCTCTGCTGCGCATTTGTAGATCGGCGGCTGTCCTCTTGTCCTCTGGTCCTTTCAACCCCGGGCTTTTTGTTTTTGAAAAGGCCATGCAGAGGTTTTTCCTTGTTCCTTTTGTCTTTTCTTTTGCATCTTTCTTTATTCATCGCCAAGCACGCAATTGCGAGTATCAACCCACCCCTGGTCTTTTGTGTTTGTCAGTCTCAAAATGGGATATCTTGGTTGGCCGTGTTTCCGGCAAATCAGGATGCCAAAGTTTCTCGGATTTTCTGGAAATCCCGTGTTGTTGGAGTGGCAGGGTTTTCTGCAGTGCTGTGTAGGGACATCACATGGGGACATCACATAGGGCCACATGCTCGTCTCTGGCACAGTCGATTTCTTTTAATTCTCCGAGTGCGCCTTTGCTACGTACAATGTATGGTACTACGTGGCACCCGGGCCACCATGACCCCTTGCGCCTGGCCGTTTGCTTGGACAGGGCAAGTGTTTCTTTTGTGTTGGAGAAGCAGGCATCAGGATGAAGGATGAAGAAGACTGCAGTAGAAAGGGAAACGAAAAGAGAAAAAATAATAATGTAAAAATAATGTAAAAACAAGAAGAAAAGAATATAAAAAAAAGAATATAAAAAAAAGAATATAAAAAGAATATAAAAACAAGACATTAAATATTACGACCTTCCCTGCCCAACCCCCAGGTCACACAAGAGAGAGTGACGGAAAATCCTGGGCAGAGATTAAACAAAAAGAAAGACAAGAAACTGCCAAAAAAACACAGAGTAGCATGGAAGGACATGCCTGCTTGTCGAGCAGCCAGGAGGTAGATGCTCTTGTTTCCACAGTCTTGTCGGACGACGGTGCTTTCGCGGCGTGGAGAACACCGCATTTGCACTCGCACACATGCCGTGCAACCAACACTTGCCAGTTCCGTTTGTCCTGCTCTCACTTATTGACGAGCAGTCCTCGCACAGCAATCCGAGGAATGTGGTGTGGCCGGCTAGATGATCCCTGTCAAGCAGAATAAACAGCGCCTCTGCACGGGTGCACGCTTTTGTATTGCTTGTGCACTTTCATCCCCAGATGCGGCATCCCGCCGTCTACTGTGCATTTCCGTTCGGCTGCTGTTGCAATGTCGAGTCTGGAGAGATGGGGGATGTCTGTTGTGGCACCTGAGCGAGCAAAGGCACACGACAGGCAGACGCACACAGACAGACACAGATGCACGATAGACAAGACAGTCTAGACACTTGTCAGGCAAATGGCGGGCTGTTGTTGTCGCACAATCTCTTCACATGCACACACACGCTCTCTCTCTCTCTCTCTCTCGCAAACGTCGATCTGGCCAACGCCTTTTGTCATCCGATACACAAGCGCCGCCCCGACTTGGTGTTGCCATTCCAGAGTGCAGAGGCAGGCGGGCAAGGAGTTTGCAGAGAACGTGCAGTATGGTGTACAGAAAGAAGGAGATGGCGAGAGCAAAGAGAGAGAAAAAAGAAAAATAACCGGAACGGGAGACCAAGGGGAGACGGCGAGTAGAGGAAAGAGGACACCGAAGAGGACACCGAAGAGGACACCGAAAGAGCAAACAGCAGCTTGTACACGCGTGGCCTTCTTGTCCTCTTCCGATGCCTTTGAAATTGTAAAGAAGAGGGAGAAGAAAGAAAGAAAGGAAGAAAACCATGCCGTGAATCTGTACGTCGAAAGGGCCATGTCCTTGACCCAGGACGGAGATGGATGCTATTTCTTTCATTGCTTCCTTCTTCTTTCATATCCCCTTGTCTTTTTCTTTCCATTTTGTAACCGAAATGCAATATAGTATCCCAGACTTTGATCTTCACTCGTGCAGCTCATGCCTCTGTAAACACACCTTTCCACATGACGATACATATAACGGAGAAGAGAACAGAACAAAAGAAAGCCTTTGGCAGTACTGTGAATCGAAGCATGAGCTTCTCGGAAGAGAGAGAGCGGAGAGGCTTCTGGTTCTCGACGATCCCTGGACAGTGCTGCACTTGCAACAAGCTCTGATGCGCAGAGATATTGGTGACAGTGGCGAGAACAAAGCGAGCCTGGCAACACATCTCGGACAGCTATGGTTGAACACTTGTCCAAGGTGAGTCCGAGATGAAGGCAATGTTGTTTTTTCCCCTATTTTTTCCCCTCTTTTTTCCCTCTTTTTTCCCTCTATTTCTTTTCTTTTTTTTTCCTCTTTTTCTTTTCTTTTTCTTTTTCTCTTTCTTTCTTTTTCTCTTTCTTTTTCTTTTTCTTTTCTTTTTCTTTTTCTCTCTTTCTTATCCCTTCTTCTCCTCTCTTTCCCAATTTATTCTTTTCCTCCCTTCTCTTCTTCTCCCACCAGGTGTCGTGTCAGATGTCACTTGCGAGTCGCGAGGTGTCTGTCTCCAGTCCATGGCCTAACGGAGGCCATGCTCCTGCAACCTCAACCCCCCTTTTTTGGTTTATGCGGTACGCGACCTCCGCCAGGCGGCCCTCTGTTGTCTTGCAAGTTCCGGATGTCTGCCTGCCAGTGTCGGGCGGTTCCATCAGCAGGCTACCGTTTGGAATAGATCGGCGCTGCTGAGAGCGGACGGGCCGTTTTGCTGCACCCAAATGCATCTGCACTCTGACACCTGCGGATGTGTCATGGTGACACGACGAGGACGAGGCTTGTCGTGACCGCCGGAGCAGCCCCTCTGGACAGAGACTGCAACGAGTCGTGGTCAGCCCCTCTGGACAGAGACTGCAGCGCGTCTGGTGGTCCGCCTGCCCATCATGGATGACCAGCTGGCAGCTCTTTGATTCTCGAAACAGCTGCCTCTCGCAGCCTCGATCATGGCCAAGCTCGGCGATCTTCAAGGCGAGTGTCTTGTTTTGCAAGACTGCAAAGCACGAGGGAAAGAGAGAGCAGTACTTTGCACACTGCAACTGTGCCACTTGCTGCACGCAGTACCCCCTTTCTGCCCTATCCGCTGTGACCGTGCCTGGGTTGGAGACTTGGAGTCTTGGTTGGAGCAATTATGATGATCCTCATATTGGGTGTTATTACCTCGAAATGTTACGTCCTATGTACTTTGAGGGATAATGGAGAGAAGGGGAAAAAAGATAAGAATAAAATATAATATAAAAAAATATAAAGAAAAGAAAGAAAAAGAAAGAAAAAGAAAGAAAAAGAAAGAAAAAGAAAGAAAAAAGAAAAAAGAAAGAAAGACAGACAGACAGACAGACAGACAGACAGACAGACAGTCAGTCAGTCAGTCAGTCAGTCAGAAGAAGACAAAGCAAAAGACAAGAGACAGAATCTCCCAAATGACAAAGACCAACCACCAGAGAAAAGACACGGCCTCTGTCATCTCATGGCAGCGTCGTATCGGCCGCACTTTTTGTCTCTCTCAGTCCAATGCCACGGTATCAATCGCCATGCTGCCGTGCGGCACAGCTTCGCGTGCGTGTCTGTGTGGATCGCGTTTGTTAAAGCGACGAACCTGTCCACTGCTGCTGCCCTCGCGGCGTCTGATTTCTCGTGTGTGTCTGTGTGTCTACGAGTCCGTGTTGACACAGCCGGGGGGGGGGGGGGGGGGGGGACTGGCGACGGGTCAGCCAGGACAGGCAGACGGGGCCTGCCATCAACCCGGCTGCTGGCACCAAGCGTTGCTATGCATGTCTCAACTCCACACCCGTCACCACCGTCCATTCCTGATGTCGCAGCACTCTGTCGTTCTCTACACCGTACAAGCGCAGTGGTGCTGGTGCCCACCGCCACTCCCACAGGCCCGGCGCCTTTTTTCCGCCGTGTTTGATCGTCGTCCTCGCTCTACGATTACAACCTGTCGAGGGATCGCCGCTGTGTCTTTTAGGAGCGCATAGGCTGGTTCCGGAGCAGTTATCACGGAATACCGGCAGCGGGATGCCAGAATGGTACAGAAGAGGCCAGCATTGGACCATGGACCGTGGAAATCATGAGAATCACGGGAATCCACAGCCAGGGGAAAGGGCCAGGCGATACGAGCACGACACAAGGGCAGAAACCACAAAAGCGTCTTCTTGGTACAGGACTGAGAAATCCCGCCACTCGGTCCATGGCCACGTCCCTGCCCGATGGATACGTGGCTTGCAAGTTTGATAGGAGAGGAATGGAGGAAAAGAAGGAAAGGACAAAGGAGAGAAGGAAATGACTAAAAAAAAAAGAATAAAAACCGACAAGATCCGCTGGATGTCTTTCTCCGTGGGTGCCGTCCTCGGCGATGCCACGATGCGCCGTCTGGGGTTGAAAGGGCCGTTTGACACTGTCGGGCCGGGGGGTGGTACCAGGGCCTGCGAGTAGATGTCAACGAGGCTATACTCGGCGTCGGAAAGACAGCAGGGACTCGCTCGGGATTCCTTACTTCTCGGTCCATGATTCTTTCCCACACCTCTCCAGAGTCTCTGCCCGAACCACGCTCTCGTCATATCTGTGCAGCCCGCTCTTCCCAAGACGGGCACCCCGTTTCAAGAGGGACAGAGGAATTGGGCAATGATATCTGGTCGGCAGGGTGACGCGCTGCTGGTCGGCAGTGACGCAGACGACGTGCAATGTGCGCTGCTGGACCAAACGCAAAGGGCCGAAAAGGGGCTGCCGCAGAAAAAAGGGAGCAGGAGCTGCAAGGCGCCACCCCATGACACACCGTTGCACACCATGGTGGCACAGGCGGGCACAAGCCGGCGCAGGCGAGTTTCATGCATGTCACAAGCAGAGACACGAGCAGTGGGTTTGAGGAATGGAATCTGGGAATACTGAGCTGCCCTGTTGGGAAAGTGCCCGCGTGGCAGCTGTGTGCTGTGTGCTGTGTGCTGTGTGCTGTGTGGCTGCCTTGTGGCTGCCTTGTGGCTGCTCCGTCCACTGTGACAAGAGGACGCAGAACCTTACGTCGTCGGGATCAGATTCAAGTCGCCGGCCATGGGCATGCGATCTCGAGGGACAATACGAGAGACCAGGACCAGGATGGCCACGGAACCTTGCGTGACTTTGGAAGGGCCAGGAACCTTGTCTCGTGCTAAAAAAAGAGAGCCAGAAGCAGGGGAAGGGAGCGACAAAAGGACCTCAAGAAAGAGGAAAGACGTAGACAAAGACAAAGACAAACAACAGCCACTAATCTTACGAATACCCAAACAATGCCTTTCAATCAATCGCTTGGCACAACGGTGGTGGCCTAGAAGAGGCCAAGGAAGAATGGAAACAGCCCAGAACAGATGGGATACCAGGGGGCCTGATCGACTCGGAGATGCAGGCTGTAATGCGTTAGGCCGGCGGAAGAGAGTGGGCACGGGCTGACAGGTGAAATTGATGGCGTTGGGCTACAGAAAGGTATGGGGGAGAAGGGCCTGCCAAGGAGCCGAGAAGAGAAAGCGAAGACGAAGAAGACTAAAATAGCAAGAAAGATACATGGTAAAGAAAGATCAAGAGAAAAAGATCAAGAGAAAAAGATCAAGAGAAAAAGATCAAGAGAAAAAGATCAAGAGAAGAAGAAAAAGATCAAGAGAAAAAGATTAAGAGAAAAAGATTAAAAGAAAAAGATCAAGAAAAAGATTAAGAGAAAGAAACGACGTTTGTGCTGCCCTACTGTCAGAGACACTGCTCTATCGATCTTGGCTGCAACGGCCACCTTCCCCACTGGTACCATCTCGTCATTTGACTGCATCTTTTGTCCCCCAGAGCCCATCTCGCTCTTAGCTCTCACGACTCTGGGCCGGGTGGTGAAGCATCCAGGCCGTACCTGCTGAGCCAGTATCCGTTGGTCATAGAATCCCTTGCGCGTGGCTCTGTGTCCGTGAGGTGATCCTCCGGCAGAGCAGGTCTGGAGCTCTGGAATCTCTGGACCTACTAGTATATGTACAAAGTAGGTCTTCAGTTCGTGATCCCCCACGACGAGCACCCGCCATTTCCCCTCCCAGAGGTCACATCGTCGAGCGGCGAAATAGGCCGGCCGTTTAGAGACTCCTGTAGCCTCAGGTAGGGTTTGTTTCGAGTGGCAAGTCCACTTTTGCGTGGCCTGTGAGTGGTGGCTCGAGAGGACGCACAAGTACTACCGAGTAGGACCTTGTGGGCTCCATGGCCCCGAGTCGCGATGCAAGGAGGCGGGGCCGGCACGAAGCCAGAAGGCCAGATCGACGAGCAGAGGTGGACGAGCCGATACAAAGAGTCGAGCCACATTGCTCAATCTGTAACGGCCTGTAACGGCCTCGAGCAGAGGCACTATGTAGGTCTCGTATCTGGATCGACGACTCGGACTCGGGAGTTTGCCTCGATGCGGGCAAAGCAGGACTGCCGATCTGGAGGCGTCCCGCTGCATGAACGACACGAGACGAAGGCATTGGCAGAGTCGATTGGAACAAGTGGTCGACCCGATCACGACAACCACGTCCACTGTCCATCACTGTCAATCATTGTCATCGGCACGGAAATGAGAATCGAAAAGGCGGTCCCAACAAAAGAGAAGAGCGAGTCTCTCCACTTGCCAGTGCAACCACAGAATACGACACTGCTTCAACTCTCTCGTCTGCCTCTGCTCTCTTCCACTCTTCCGTATTATTCCCCACCCTCCATCACGGCCGCCCCTCTCTGTGCCCCTGGCCCGGTTTTCCCATTCAGTCTTTTTCCAGGTACGACGCTGTCAGGAGTCGCGTACCTGGATTTCTACGAATGCGTACGAGCACTGTAGGAGAACGCATTGACACAATTAAACGGGCAGACTGCACTCGATGGTGGCATCTTGTCCTTGGCGCACACCCGTTGGTTCCTGTGTGCCCCTGTTTGGGATACATGCTGAGTAGTGGCACTAGCTTGGAAATGCAGAGAGCAGGCCCGAATAGGGAGGAGCGGTCGAGAACCAGGGACAGAGGTGTGGCGACCGCAGACAAGAGGCAGACAAGACAGGCATAATTGTGCCACAGCAGCAGAGGGTTCTATTGGATCTTCTAGAAGAACATCGAGGAGGATCGGCTGCGGGTATGTGAGATGGGCCAACAGTCGTGACTCGTAGTTTTCCGAAAGAGGATGGCGTGGGAAAAAGGGGTAATTGGCTAAGAAGGCCTAAGAGGGCCTAAGAAACGGGCCAAACGGCATCGCTTGGCTAGTCAGTGTAGAAAGGCAAGAGAAGAACAAAGTGCGAATGGGAGAGAAAGGAGAAAGAGAAAGAAAGAAAAAAAGAATAAAGATAAAAATAAAGAAGAAGAAGAAAAAATAAAAAAATAAAAATAAAAATAAAAATAAAAAATAAAAAAAGAAAGAAAATAAAAATAAAAATAAAAAAAGAAGAAAAAAAAGAAAAAAAATCAGAGATAGTACTAGTTAGCCTTGGTGTCTAACTGCCGTCGGACCGTTTCTTTCTTTCTTTTTCCCTTGCAAGCGTTTAAGAACAAGTCTTGGGACGTGTTTTCTTTTTCCCTCTCGTACTCTTAGAGAGCGGCAAGATAGGCTGTCGAAAGCAGAGATAGGATGCCATACTACTATAAAGGGCAACGCTGGCAGGCGAAGCGATAGACGCTCGTACTTGAACAAGCTCGTGTCCACATCGACGTAGTTTTTCTACGATGCAGTTGCGACACTGCCGGGTCCGGCAGGCCAGCAGCCCCGGCCGCCTAGCTTCGGCGACCTAACCAGAGAGGTGCACATTGTTGGGGACGGATCCGCTGGCGAGCAGCCGTAGAGAGTCTCCGCGTGCTGCCCCTGAACGTACATGCGCTTCACACTGCTGGCCAATTGCAGCCTCTCATTGGCCAGCCCGCCCCCTGAGGCAACAGCGAGGCACGGCAGGCACGATGCACAGCGAGGCAGCCAGTGTGCCAGGAATCCTGCTCGGCAGGAGCCAATCAGAGCGCTTTTTGGGGCCTGCCAGGGTGGCCCTCCTGGATCCTGCGGTCCCAACATCACGGATACTATGTACATAGTATGCCGAGTCAGAATGCCGAGTCAGCTACAGGATGCCTCTACTGTGCACGAGACAGGCCTGCATCATTGAGAAGCAAGAGTACATACTGCCTGGCTGCATGGCATGTCGCAATCGGGACAAACAACCTCCCTGCGGTCTTTCCGTGCAGGATGCGAATCCTCCGGGAGACCCAGCTAAACGAGGCGATACTAGTAGGATGCCCGCCGCGGCAGCACGTAGGTGGCTGGGTAGACTGGGTAGATACATCTTGCAGGACAACGACAAATGTCTGTGGTGGTGAGAGGGACGATCGGAGGCTGGTCTAGGCAGTCTCACAGGTGAATAAACTGGCAGTCGACGAGTTTGACTCTCTTGTCAGCCCCTATTCCATTCAAGCTGACAGCCGTTTTGTGGGCCGCCCAGCCCAGCCCGGTCCGGCCTCTTCACTGGCTGCCGCCCGCCAGGCCTGCACACTGTCCATCTTACTGCCGCCCGGCCTGCCCCAATGAGACACGCAGACACGCCTGTTGGACGGCACCCGGCCGACCCTGCAGCAGTCATCGACTCTCTGCCCTTGCTGGACGCTCACCTCTGCACGCTTACTCGCCCCTCCGCACTTCCCCTCATTTCTCCCTCATTTCTCACGGGCATCTCACAGGCCACTCACCTGCGCTGGCCGCATTCTCACATGATAGCCGCCCGTCGGCTGCCTTTGCGTCGACTGAGGGGAAGATGCCACGAGCAGTCCTTTAGGCCATCGCTGCTGTGTGTGTCGCTAGCCGGAAGCGCGGCCGGCCTAAGCCCAGACGGGGCAAGACGAGGGGAAAGGACCTTGCAGCACGTGCAAGTAGCGGAAATACTGCGAGTATGTACAGTACGGCAAGCATGTGCGGATGGCCGCGCACACGGTAGCTGGCGTCGTATCTCTGGGCTTTTTCCATACTCTGTGCTAGGAACAGGGGTGGTCGTCGAAGACGATGCCCACGGAAGTTCAACAGTTTGGGACAACGCCCCTGGAGTGGAGAGACCCTGGTGGAGAGCCGTGGTAGGTAGCATTCTGGAAGCAGGGGTCGACGGAATCGAGGGGCGTCCCCCAAGGGGGGGGGGGGGGGCAATTCTTTTTTTTTTCGCCCTCCCCTTCCTCCCGCCACTCGTCCCGCCCAGGGATTGTCCATCCCAGCAGAGTTCCAAGACGTCCTGTCCTGTCTGTTCTCCTTCTCCGTGAGACAGCAACTGCCGTCGCCGCATCTTGCGGGCATCCCGCCAAAGTACGGAGTACACCAGAGCATGCCACCAGACAAGCAGGCCTCTGCTGCAAAGCACTCGTACACGCTACCAAGACCTATCGCCCAGTGTCTCACTCTCGCGTGTCGACCACCCCCCCGAGCCGTACTAGCTCCGTACTCCATCCCCACGGCACACACCCACACCCCCCTCAAGCGAGCGCTCGGCTGTCTATAATATACATATGAATCTCGCTTCCGCCGCTGTGTCCTCCTCCCACGCCAAACTCCACATGCGATCTTTTACAGTCCACAGTACAGCCTCTCCGTTTCTTTTTTCCTTGCCTTTGAGTTGCTAGATCTGCTTTGCCTGTCCGCACTGTTTCTTGCCAGCTGCAACGTGGACATCCAGGAGCATGGGCACCTAATAACACGACGAACAAGCCACCGCGGACGAACACGCAAACACACGGCCGATACTGCATTGTGCATTGTGCTGCTCTCTGCGGCAGTACACGTGACGATAGACGACGGGACGGCATCGAAGGCAGCGAGACTACGCAGACGACGACGACGACGACGACGACTAGACAAAGACTAGACGACGACGACGACGGGCAACTACTGAGACGACCTGTCTCGTGGGCTGCAGCTTGGGACCAACATCTCGCCTCCCACAAGGATAACGTCAGCGAGAACACGCGTCTCGGCGACGATTGGAAGGCATTGAAAGGCCGCGAGACCAAAGGCGCCCCCGCCAGCACACGCCTCTGTTCCTGCAACCATGGACTTGTCGAGCGTTGCTGCCTTTCCGCAAAAGGCGGCGACGGCCTGCCCGAAGCCGTTTCTCAACGTCGACGACTATGCCGACTCGAGAGGATGTGAGTGGCTCAAGATGCGACTGGCCCTGCTGCCGACCCGCGCACTGCTAACAGCCCCAAGACATTGACGGCCGGCTATGCTCCAAGCTGGGAAACATCACGTGCTGTCTGCCGTGCCCGCTGACCGACTGGGCATACCCGGACAGCTACAAGACCCTGGGCACGGCTGCCGAGTGGGTGGCCGTGGTGGGCACTATCTGCTGTGTGTTTCTGCTGGCCTCCTGGGCGGCCTTGCCGGTTGAGAAGACTGCGCGGCACTATCTGAGCATCTGCCTGACGAGCGCAGTTTTGGTGATGAGTGTAAGTGAGAGATAAAGAAGAAAGAAAAAAGAAAGAAGAGAAGAGAGAAGAGAGAAGAAAGAAGAAGTGAAGAAAGAAGAAGTGAAGAAAGAAAGAAGAAAGGAAAAGAGAAGAAAAAAGAAAGAAAAAAGAAAAAAGAAGAAAGAAAAAGAGAAAAAGAAGAAAGAAGAAAGAAGAAAGAAAAAAGAAAAAAGAAAGAAAAACAAACTCAGATCATCTTCTAACATCCCAGCTCGGCTTCGTCGTCCCCCTCGCCGGCCAGCCCAAAATGTGCTACGACGACATCACCCCCAACGGCATGAAGTCCAGCAACGTCTGCGGCGCCTCCGGCACCTTCCTCATCCTCGGCGGCTGGTGCGGCATCATGTGGGTGTTCCTGCGCTCCCTCTCCCTGCACCTGCAGATCTGCTGGCAGGTCGTCGTCGGCCGCAGCTTCATGTGGTTCTCCCACGTCGCCGGCTGGGGCATTCCCATCATCGGCACCATCATGGCACTCGTCTTCAGCGGCGTCTCCTTCCGCTTCGGCGCCCAGTGCCACATCAACCACGACCACAGCCTCGCTGATCTCTGGATCCCCCTGCTGGTCTTTTCCGGCCTCACCATCGTCGTCCAGCTCTTCACCTTTGCCTACTGCATCAAGGTCTACCTGGCCTCGCTCGCCGACAACGCCGCCTCCACCGAGGGCTCCGGCCTGCCCTCCTACAGCAACAGCATCCGCACCATGACGCCTCGCCAGGCCTACCGCCGTGTGCGCCGCGTCATCCAGCTGCAGTGGCGCGGCATTGCCATTGTGCTGATCATCGTCGCCGACGTCATCTTCTTCAGCGTCATCTTTGTCTTCCAGGACAGCATCGTCGCCAACCTGTCAAAGGACATCTCCACTGCCCAGCCGTGGCTGACCTGCCTGGTCCTCAACGGCGGCGACAAGACCAAATGCTACGACTTGGCCGCCAAGTTTGAGGTCAAGGAGGCCACGGTTGGGGCCGTCCTGATTCTTCTTGCTGTAAGCAGGCCTTTTTGTGTTTGTTTGTTTGTTTTATTTGTTTTATTTTGCTTGTTTAATTTGCTTGTTTTTCCCTCCTTGCCTCTCCCACCCCAACACTTGCGCTAACTCTCCCCAGATGAACGGCCTCTGGCTTGTTCTCCTCCTCGGCCGCTGGTCCATGGTGCTCGGCTGGAAGGACCTCATGACCCCGGCGTCACGGCGCAACCACAAGCGCGAGTTCGTCTCCGTCGACGCACGGCTCGACGATCTCAAAAAAGACACACGTTCGTACGAGATGCTCTCAAGGGGTGCCTCCTCCGCGGGGCACTCCATAAAGAAGGACAGCGGTGTAGTAACCAGTAGCATTCTTTCCCCTTCTACAGGAGCCACAGCAGGAGTAGCAGCACTGGGCAGCATGAGCGCCAACGGCAGAGCTCGGGGCGAGTCCATCGGCGGCAGCGGAGCTGGCCGCTCCTCCACCCCGCTGACCAGCATGGGCAGCAGCGTGCACGCCATGCACAGCCATGACATGAACAACGGCCCCGTCGACGGCTACGGCGCCTATGGCGCCTTTGGCCAGTCCATCGGCAGCCACCACAAGTCCCCAAGCGGCACCAGCAACTCCCCCTCGTACTACAACACGTACTACAACACCACCAACACCGCCGCCACGGCCCCCTCCCACAGCGACGAGGTCCCGAGTGGCAGGCGGACCCCAGACTACTTTGGGCAGACCGCCCGCTACAACGCGCCGGCCCGCTCCTTCTCCAACCCCCGGCCACCGACCAGCACGTCCACCAACACGGCCGGCGCTGACGGGATCCTGGCACCATACCCTTCCGCGGCACGACGCAACGACAGCCGGGACCGTGGATTTGCCGCGTCGCCAACACGGTACCACGAGCGCGGCTTTGCTGCAGCATCCCCGTCACGGCGGCCCGGCAGCCGGGAGCGCACCTTTGCCACATCTCCGACACGGCACGCCAACATGATGCAGAGCCACATGGAGATCTACAGCGATGACGACGACGATGTGGACAAGTACAGCCAGCACCCCCTCGGCATGAACCGTGTCTGAGGGACAAACGCCCTTGAAGACACAAGAGCCACGGCTAAACGAGCCAGAAGACGCAAACCCCTCCGAAGCGACGCAAACCCCCCGGCAGAAGGGCAGCACTATACCAGAAGCACAACAGCTCAGGCCGGTCGACGAGACTTCCGAGTATGGCCTAGCCCGCCTGGTTGATATTGCCACGGACACGACTCGGCCGGCGCCGGCGCCGTTGGGACCAGCGTGTCCAGAGACGCCTGTCTCCCAACATCCGAGGCGCAGCGCACCCCCTTCCCGCCCTCCCACTCCATATCCCACGACGACATACCACCACCCATCGCCTGACCGCCAGGCCAAGCTTAGCAAGCCCCTTTTTTATACCCCTCCCATGTATCGAGTGCTTATTGCCTTTTTCTGTGTATTTTCTTTCATACCCAACATTGTTTCTGTATTTCCACTGTTTTAAATAATATTCCGAGAGGAAAACAAGAGGGGGCAAAGGCGTAACTAAGAGTCCTTTACCAATAATAAGACATAGCGCGCCCATGTGCACATTGAGATGGTTAGCCCACTTGTGAAGCTCGTCGGTAGTTGTAAATGTAGACTTGGCCTCAAGTCTTGGCTAAAATACCCCCTTGCCGTCGCCGTCCATGCCGCGAGCCGTCGCCCTCGAGGTAAGCTCGCTCTTTCACAGGTGGATGTTGACCTCTATTGGCTGTGTATTCTTCCTGACAACTTGCAGCCCAATATACTGCCTGTATTTAGTCAGCACACTCGAGAAATAAAAGGGTTGGCTGGAGCTGGTCCTGATACTCACATCTCGCCGGCCTGTGCCAGACATGCATAGGAACTCGACTGTTTTATCGCCATCTGTCGAAATCCTTGTTCGCAAACAGCCAGTCGGCCTTGAAGTCAGGGTGCACCAGCGCACTCGTTGGTCCACACTGAAAGCCGGGTCCACCGTTCGGTTTTGTCGCTTTCCCAGTACACCCACTGCGATGATCGAGGCAGTTTCTGGGCATGATTTCACAACCTCGCTGCCGCGGACCGGGCAGTTGCCCTTTCTTGTTCACCACCTCAAGGCGACGCCGGGTCTGCAGCATTGTCGTCTACACCAGCTATATCGGGTGGTTTTGCCAGCCACTGGTTCTGCTCCACTTGCTGAAAGGCGTCCCACCAGACAGACGCCATCTTGCTGTACCCGTCATTGGTCGGGTGCGTGCTGTCGTTCAAGTCTGCCGTCGTTATGAAGCCGTCGTTCATGTCGGCCAGCTGCAGTTTTTTGTTTTGGCCGCTGTAATGGTCCATGACTGTCGATCTGATCTCGTCGTTGATCTGGTCCAGTCTCGTATTGACTGCTTCGTCCTTGTTGGGCAGCAATGTCGAGAGGATGGCAGTTGTGTTTGGAATTGAGCTCCAGAGTTTGTCGAGGAGCTGTGGAGGCGCTGCTGTGTCAATTCGAGGTACTCCTGCAAAAATGCAATATACCTTGCTCACCTCGATATACCGATCTGCCACACCGTCAACCTTGTTCTGGATAGCATCGTTCGTGCCCACGTTGATCAGGACAAGATTTGGCTGGCTGCTGATAATGCCCTGCATGTAGCTGTCGCGAACCTGAGCAATGGTCATGCCTGCGTGGCCCTCGTTGTCGTTGTCTTTCATCTCCCCCGTCCTCAGGCTGCCGACCATGTTGACAGGCCACCCTTCACTGCGGAGCCGTTCTCTGATGTGCTCGCGGTAGCCATTGCCGTCAGATGAGAGGTAGCCATTAGTGATGGACGCCCCATATGGAGCAATGCGCAGAAAAAAGGGCTTTGTGTCCCGGGGACGGAGTTCAGCACCGGTTGGGTTTGTATCCAGCGGGGCACAGCGGACTGTGGCATAAGCCAAAAGGCCTAGACAAAGGTGCAGCAGCAGCATACGACAATGCATGGTGGATGTTGAGTGACTATTCAACAGACCAAGAAGGAGGAGCAGAGAACAGGACTACTTATACACCAGCATTTTCTTCCCAGGCAGGCCAGCCATGGCAAGCCTCGCAGTCTTTGGCAAGCCTCTTCAAGTCGAACTCTCGTGGCATCCTCCTGCTAGCGCGGCGGAGTGGTGATAAAAGGACCGCACGGCTGGCCGCTACGGGACGGCAAAATGGAGCATAACCGCCTAGCGGCGGTGGCTAATTACAGAATTCACGGGGCTTCTGTCTCTTGGCAATAAGGAGCTGTCCCGGGGAGGGCTGCTCGGGGAAGGGATGCCATGCTCGGCAAGAATGGGAAAAGGGAAGAGGCTGCTGCGACAAGTATACGCTTGGTCACCAGACTGCGGTCTAAAAGTAGAAGCAATTGCTGGCTCGCGGGAAGAAAGGAAACGGAACTGAAAGGCGGGGATCCCCATATGGTTAATTAGTGGGGCCGCCCGGCGTACTACTACACTAGGTGCCGAACCAGATCCGATCACAGCACGCAATTTGCGGCGCGATAGGCAATTTCAGGGGCCTTGTGCTGACAACAAAGGCCGTCGGCAATCCTTCAATGGCAAGGCCGTCGTGGCTGGCCCTTCTCCTCGCAGGATCCCCCTGCGCCACACAGGATCCTCTCCTCTATCCAGCTTCGCCTTGGGGTCTTCTTCAGAGGTTCTTTCTTCTGCCCTCTCCAGAGATCAGTTCCCACCTTGGCACGGCATGCCTCAGGGTCCTGCAAGTAGTGGACGGGGACTTTGCCAGCTTGCGGCCAGGAGAGACGTGGCAAGACTCGCACGACTTGTGGGAGGGCGAACGCTTGCCCGACAACACCAAGCCCGGAGGTCGAGGGCGCCGAGGTGGACTGGTGGGACTGGGGCGACAAGGAAGCCCCACGTCCAAGCCAAGACCACCTTCACGGTGCCGTTCTTTGGTGACAGACATCGGCTAAAGCCAGCAACGGCGGCCGGCCAAAGCTCGTGGTCCCCGACAGTAACGTGGCGACGTTCCG
Source organism: Raffaelea albimanens (assembly GCA_002778245.1). Classification (NCBI taxonomy): domain Eukaryota; kingdom Fungi; phylum Ascomycota; class Sordariomycetes; order Ophiostomatales; family Ophiostomataceae; genus Raffaelea; species Raffaelea albimanens. The sequence goes on from PCDJ01000001.1 coordinate 3,263,943, forward strand.
CATGGAGTACTTGTCTTGAAGGTACCATCTTGTCTTCTACAGCACCTCTTAGGATCGCAGAGCCTCGCTAGAGAGAGCTGACCAGATATCTCAGAGACGGTTCATTTTTCTGACCCAGGAAGTGTAGGGGAGGTCGGGGCCAAGTACACGTGCTGAGTAACCTTATTGATGAAATATTCAGCCACAAAGTACGGCTATCAGCCACAAGGCCCACTCAGCTATTTTGGTGCTTGTAAAGTGGAGATTCCAGGCTTGGCAAAAGACAATTGTCGGTCGATGCGGTCATACCTTAAATGGGAAGCAGCCACTCCCAGCGCCAAGGGAAGGGGCATAGGAGAGCAGCAGAAAGCTTGAGAGACCCCTCTGCACAGAAACAAAAAAAAAAAAAAAAAAACCAGGACACCACGGTGGGTTACAAAGACCACTCAGACTCGCCCTTGTCACTCTGTACTTCCGTACTCTGTCGCACTGGACGCTACGACGCGGCGGCCAATAGCTGGCCGCCGATCACACCTGCGACCCAATGTTTTTATCGATTCTGCGAGTTAGCGCGAGACGACCGAGAGTTCCGCATGCCGTCTGACCGTCGCTTCCGACCAAGCCGAAGGAAGGTCTGCTGTTTTGCCCTGTTACCTGGGAGAAGCGCGAGCGGGCGAGACCAGCCGGACAGGTCGGACAGGTCTCGGGCAGACAGTCTACCAGCAGACAGACGGCCAGCCAGCCCGCCAGCCAGCCCGCCAGCCAGCCAGCCAGCCAGCCAGCCAGCGCTGGTCCTTTCCAGCCTTGGCCGGGCACGCGAGTACTTAACCCTATCTAGACCTACATTCCCCCCCCGCTCCTACCTCTCTCCCTCCGTTATTCAGTCCCCTTGCCTGAACCATGGCGCTGTGACATAACCGACCTTGCCCATTGCGAGTATATCTAGTGGCCAGAGAACGTCATACCCACCCGAGCCCGCATTGCATCTTACATTCGAAGCTTTACCTACCTACCTACCTACTACGCCTTCACACGCGGGCCTGACGACACGACACACCTGCGCCCCCCCCTGTCAACCACACTCGCACACCCCAATCTCGCGACAATGCTGTCCAGGTTCCAAAGCAACACCGCCCGTATGTTCCTCATACTGGCTGTGCTGCTCGTGGGCGGCTTCGTCCATTACCTGTACCAGGCAGAGGCCGCCCTGTCGACACCGTGGCAGCCCGACGTCAGCGCCCAGCTCTTTGCACAGCAGCCGCTCGGTCCCCCGCCCCCCGAAATCTTCATCACCGAGTACAAGCTGCCCCTGCGCACCCGCGGCCGCAACATTGTAGACGCCGCCGGCAAGCGGTATAAGCTGGCCTCGGTCAACTGGTACGGCGCCAGCGACCGCGACTTCATCCCGGGCGGCCTCGACGTGCAGCATCGCGACGTGATTGCCAAGACCATCCGGTCCATGGGCTTCAATTCGGTGCGCCTGCCGTACTCGGACGAGCTGGTCATGTTCAATCCCAAGGTGCCGCGCCACCGCGTGGCCGCCAACCCGGACCTCATGGAACTGCCGGCCCTGGCCGTCTTCGAGGCCGTGGTCAAGTCGCTGACCGATGCCGGCATCGCCGTCATCATCAACAACCACATCACCTCAGCCACGTGGTGCTGCGGCGCCGACCCCTGCGATGCTGGCTGGGCCAACGACCACCTGCCGCACGGCATGTGCCGCATCCGCCAGACCGAGGAGCAGTGGATCGAGCACTGGGAGACCATCATGAAGCCGCTTGTCGACAACCCCTACGTGGTCGGCGTGGACCTGCGCAACGAGGTGCGCGGCCTGTGGGGCACCATGCCGTGGGACCGCTGGGCCTCGGCGGCCGAGCGCTGCGGGAACCGGCTGCTCGCGATGAACCCGGACTGGCTCGTCATTGTAGGCGGCACCGAGTCGGGCAACGACCTGAGCGGCGTGGCCGAGCGGCCCGTGCAGCTGGACCTCAGCAACCGCGTGGTGTACTCGGCGCACGTGTACAGCTGGTCGGGCTGGGGCAGCCGCGAGGGCCGGTATGCGCAGCGCAAGTACTCGTCGTTTGTCAAGTCGATGCGGAAGAACTGGGCGTACCTGATAGAGGGCAACATGGACCCGGTCTGGGTGGGCGAGTTTGGCGCGCCGCACGCGCCGTCTGTGGGCGACGCCAACTACTGGCAGAACCTGCTGCGCTTTCTCAAGACGATGGACGCCGACTTTGGCTACTGGGCGATGAACCCGCGCAAGCCCAAGGCCAACGAGATGGAGACGTATTCGCTGGTCGACGACGACTGGGTCACGCCCGTCCTGGACTACCGGATGCGCGACATGACGGAGCTGATGCAGGTGCGGAGGACCGAGCTGTAGAGCAGCCGATGAAGAGGAGGACCCCGGGTCGGGTGGAGCTGGCAGCGATGTTTTTTTTTTTTTTCTCCTTCTCTGCGTTCTTTGCGTTTTTTTCGTTCTCGTACGTTTCGCCCTTTTTCCTCATTTTCTACGATACCAGGCGCCTGTTTCTTTATTGGCACGGTGCCAATATGAGGCTGCCCATGCGTGCTTGCGCGGTTCATCTGTTTTTCTTAGTTCATCACATTTTTCTTAGTTCTTAGTTCATCATGTTTTTCTTTACCTCCTTACGTTTGGTCTTGGGTTTTGCCTGGGTATTGCTTGCAGGATTATTCTGTATGGTTAGTGTTGTCATAAAAGCGGACGGTCTTGTTTGCGCACAGTGTGTTGATGCTAGTATTAACAACTCCCTAACATGTGCCACTGTCATGTGTAATGCAAGAGTCCGGCCCGTGGCCAATCAACGCACACCACCTGCCCCACCCTGCGATGCCGAACATGCAAAGACGCAGGCGGGGCCTCTGGTGGCAAGCTTCACTTCCTCTCGCGGCCTGCTCTCCTCAGAAGCGTACACGGCAGTCACGCACGGCCGAGCATCCTCGAGCACCTCCCCGCAGTACTCCGCAGGACGGGGCAACCGACTGTTGATGTGGAGGAGCCCCTGCTGCGCCCGCCAATCGCGCCTTCCCCAACGGGACGGGTTCCTGACGTGCACCGCGCCTTCCCCCGGAGCGGCAGCTGGCAACCGGATCAGGCAGCAGCGCCAAATGTCTCTCTGGCCGACGTGCAGGATGATTTTGGACGATTCCCGACTTGTCTCGTGTCCGATCGCTCGATTCGCGGCCGCGTAGTTGCTCTGCCTCTTCCCCTCGTCCAGACACACCACCACGCCTTGATGGCCACAAACACGCGGCTGGAGAAGGACCGCCGAGGCGGCCTGCACTATGTCGAGCCCGGCTCGCGGGACGTCGACAGCGTGTGGGTGCATCCGCGCGTGGGCATCCAGTCGTCGACCAGCCGGGTGAGTCTTGTTTCGCGGGTTTCCTTTTTCTCGTCTTCTTCCTCTCTCCCTTTCACCTTTCGGTTCCCCATTCTAACCTCCCAGTTCGGCCCCGGCTCCGGAGACACAATCAGAGAACGCCTAGTCCCCTTCCACTTCACGACGGACAATGGACAGGCCGGGTACGACAGCTCTGGTGACGACGAAGCCGGCCTGCAAGATCTGGACCCCGACGCGAGCGAGGGCGACGACGACCACGCAGGTGCCAGCACCGACGGCCAGTCCTACAGCTACCTGCGCCGCGCGCCGGCCCGGATCCCCCACGTGGCCCGGGCACGGATAAACCTCACCGCGCTGTCCCAGCGCTATAACGTAAGTACGGCTTGCGGCGTGTTTGCCCGCGACTGTTCGCTGACGGAGCAGCTCTACTTTGCCGTCTACCAAGACAAGATCCACGTCTACCGGCCCCAGGCAGGCTCGGAAATCCTGCCGCATGTCGAGACCGTGCTTTGCCCCGGCCCAAGTGCCGCGGCCCGGCTCGTCGGGGGGTATCTCGACAGGGACTTTCCGCACATGGCCAGCCACGCCCTCGTGGGAGACTTTGGCCGCGAAGAGATCCTCCTGCTTGCCTACGACGACGGCGACGTCATTGGCTACTACACACACAGCATTGCCAGCTACCTCGAGCGGCGCAACGAGTGGGCGCGGCAGCGACGCCCTGGTAAGCGTCCCGAAGGAGCCACGGAGAGGGCCTGCCGCGCCAACATCGCCCCCAAGAAGCCCGAGCCTTTCTTCCACGACAACGTTGGCAAATCGGCCTGGGGCCTGGCCGTCCACGCGAAATCCCGGCTCATTGCCGTGAGCTCCAACCTGGCCGAGGTCACCGTCTTTGCCTTTGTCCTGAATGCGGAGCACACCCGCGGCCCCCACGGCATGGCCCACGACGCTGCCACGGCCGCCACGGACGCCACGGACGTCACACGCGACCGCTCAACCAGCCCGGACCAGGCCGCCTTCGAAAAGACCGCCGCCTCGACCCCTCTCACAATATCTGGCCTCCGTGCTGCCGAGCTAGAGCGAGAGCTTCGCGCCCGCGACCGGAACTGGCGTATCCTGCTGCCGCTCGGCGACCATGGCTCCAACATGCCCAGCATTTCTTTCAGCGAAGACCGCTGTGGCTTCGCCGACAAGGTTGTCGGTGTGGATATTAACGGCACCCTGTGGATCCTGGATATCTGGCGCATTGGAGCCCGTCCGCTGTCCATGCGCAGCCCCATGGAGCCGGGTTCCATCGACGGCATGTATGCCGGATGGGGTGTTTTGGTCCTGCCGCACTCGGACTTTGTCAAGACCAACAAAATGCCTGCCGCGCGTGTCATGCAGGCCCCAGGGGGTGCGAAATGCGCCTCGGTTGCCGAACGCCTGGATCTCTCTAGCCTGAACGACCTGGGCCTATCGTCGGCCTCGGCCAACCCCGTCAGCGAGCAAGATTACCATTTATTCCGGCAAGCGGACTCGTTGGAGCACCTCTCTGCGGCCGCAGCGGAACGGTCCGACGAAGAAGACGACGCGGGCGGCAGCGGCAGTGCCATTGAGAGCCCCCGTGCCAGTGGCAGGCGCGGCGTGGAAGACGCACACGGTATCAGACCATTGTACACGACACCCCATGGCCCGGGCAACATTGGCTTCGTCCCTGGCATCGGTCAACGGCGAAACATTGCCACATTCAGCAGGGTGGCCATGCATGTCGAAGGAATGGCCAGCAAGGAAGGCAAGCTCCCAAGCCAGGCTTCTTTGAGCCGAGGACCAGCTTGCTTGTCATTCTCGGACGACCTGAGGCTGCGGTCTTTCTCGTCTCTCATCCGGCCTGGCATGGCTTTGGATGGCTACGAAGCGAAGACCATCGACTTTGGCGGTGGGCCTGTGAAGAGCGACCTGGTCATCTGCCCCAGCCTAGGGCTCACGTGGACAGGTCCGGAGACCCCCGCACAACTGGTAGAGATGCTGCTCTCGCCCTGCCGCTTCAGCGAAGTCGATGCATGGGATCTGGACCGTGAGTTTGAGCAGTTCTGCTTGGAGGAAAGGGGCTTGGCCGTCGACTTTGAGAGCATGGCCTGCCGCTTTTCCATCCTGCGCACCTTCAAGAGATCCGTCCAGCTGGTGTCGCTTGATCCTCGCGAGATGAGCTGCGTGCTTCGAAATGCAGTCAGCCCGCCAGAAACGAGCGGTCTTTCCAGCTCCACGGCAGTTGCCGGTCCCGCTGGCAATCTCAACCCGCAGGCGAGCGAGCCAACCCATATGTCTGCCAATAGCCAGCCGCCCCCGATACTCGACGCTCCTCTCCTCCTCCCTGCAGACGTCCTGCCTGCCAGTCCCAGCATGTGGCACCCCTGGGCCGACCAGCTGTGGGACATGGCGCCACAGTTCCATCGACTAAGTCTGTTGCATGCGATACCAGAGCTGGGCCTGATTATTGTTGGCGGCATGCACGGCCGCGTCTCGCTGCTGCGTCTTGTGCACACCAAGCACCCATCCGGCATTACGCGTTACGGAGCATGCATCCCGATCCGCAGCCCCCGAATCGAGTGGATGCTGCCGCGCCGGTCCGAGGAGAAGCGCAAACTGCGGCCGGGATGCTGTCTGCTGGGTATTGCTGTCTCGCGAGTGCCCGTGCCGGGCGCGAGCCGCTACTCCCTGGCGAAAGCAGACAGGCCATTCAACCAGCACCGACTGGACATCAAGGCTGCGGCTACACCGCGGCGCTGGCGGCTGATCCTGCACTACATGGACCACACGATTTTGCAGTACCATATTGAAGAGAGGATCCCGGAGGGGACCAAGGGTCGCCATGCCGCTGCAAACGGGAGCGGCAGTCGAGGTGGCAGTGGCAGCAGCAGCGGGCCCGGACGGGAGCGCATTTCCGTGTCGCCAGTCTTCTAAGCTCGTGGTCCGAGGGGCCCCGTCTCCCGGGCCATGCATCAACGGGTATCTTGCTTATTGCGGCCTGTTTCTTTTAGCCTTGCATCAGTGCATGGCTGTACATGGCTACGATCAGCCAAGGACGGTGGAGACAGGGGCCTTTGATTATCCATTTAGGATTCGTTGGAGTCGTTTTAGCAGTGTATATATATACACCCTTTTGGCGTTTTTTAGGGGTCAAGCAGGAATAAGTCGATGGACTGGACATACGATACCCATGATGAAGGAACAATGAGCTTTGCGCAACTAATAAATGAACGGGAAGTAAAACTATGACGCGGAAAGCAAGGAAAAGCACAGAAGGAAGGAAAAACCGAACCGCGAGGTGGGCCAGCTCCAGCTGCCACCTGGATGTAATAGGCGAAACGGCACAGGGCTAAAAAGGAGGAAGGAAAAGGAAAAAAGAAAAAAGACAACTCAATGTGAATTAAATGCTTGGTCCCGAGTGTCCCGCCATCCATTAACCAAACCCAACCAAACTCATTTAACGCATCCTCTTGGCCTGGCGATCTGACGAAGTCCCCGTGCCCGAGCCCTGCCGCTTCGACCCGGCAGCCGATGCTGTTGTGCCTCTACCTTTGCGGCCGCCAGTGTCACTGGAGCCGCCTACGCCACCTCTTGGAGCCCGCCCACTGCCCGCCGCCTGCGTCGGTGTAAGCTCATCGGCGTCCGCGTCGTCGTCCTCGTCGTCCTCGTCCTCGCTGCTGCTCTCCGCACCTTCACTTTCATCATCGTCGCTCTCGTCGTCGTCGTCGTCGTCGTCGTCGCTCTCGTCGCTCTCGTCGCTCTCGTCACTCTCCCCGCTCTCGTCGTCTCCCGTGTCTTCTGCTTCCTGGTCTGCTCGGATCACTGCTCGCATCTGACCGAGTACCCCGTCCAATCTCCGCATGAACGGCGGACGGTAGCCGTTCACTTCAATCCGTCGGCGGATCTTCTCCAGCTCTGTGCGGTACTGCACCTGGTCGTGGAGTGGAGCCAGCTTGTCGAGAAGGAAGAAGGACCCCGTGGGCGATTCGCCGTCTTTGCCGGCATTGCCAATCAGCCTCTGGTACAGGTTGCGGTCGTCCTGTGTCGCGCCAGGGTGGGCGTCGCGGTTGTGGTGGAAGACGATGGCGCGGAAGATCCAAAAGAGGGCGCGGGCAGCAGAGGGACGGACCCAGGGGGGCACCGCTCTCGGGCGGGTCTGGGCTTGGGCGTGCCGCTGCGGCCGGGACATGTACTGCTCCAGGAGCAGGCCGATCTGCTCGGTGGCATTCTCGACGTGGCGGGCAGCCCAGGCGACAGTGACTCCCTGCAGCGCGGAGGGCAGCTGGGGAGCAGAGTAGTGGTGGCCGGGGTGGCCGGGGTGGCTGCCGCCGGACTGGCCGGCCTGTGCGTGCACCGCCTGTCTGTGGAGAGCTGCCCTCCTGCGCAGCGAGTCGAGGACACACTCGACGCGCTGCTGGATCTTGCGGAACGGATCGCGCACCTTGTCGTACGGCGCCAGCAGCTTGAGGAACATGGCGAAGAACTCGTCGTTGGAGACGAGCAGGCGCAGGACGGTGCGCTGCAGGTCGCCGCGCTCGATCAGGCGGCGCTCGCTCACGCGGCGCTCACTGTCGTCGCTGCTGTCGTCCACAGGGCCTGTGCCGTAGTCGTCGTCGTCTCCCCCTTGTTCTTCCTGGTCCTCCTCCTCCTCCTCCTCGTCCTGGCGCGGCCGCTTTTTGGTGCTGCTCCAGAGCAGCTTCTGCAGGGGTTCGTCGCCAATGTCAAAGATGTCGGGCGCAAAGCTGTCGACTGTCTCGTCGTCGCGGAGCCCGGCCAGGCCGGCCAGGATCTCGCGGGACTCGCGGATGCGGGCGGGGTTGGCCCGTCCGTCGGGGGGGCCAGCGCCGCAATGCAGCGTGCTGGCTAGGACGTCGATGTGGAAGTCGGCAATGCGCTCGTAGGCGTCGTTGCCGAGGGGCCGGGGGAAGCCGCTGCCGTCAAGGACGAGGGGCTCGCCCGGGGGGTGGTTGTGCAGGGTCTGGCTTGCGATCTGGTCCATCAGCCAGACGAGGTGGCGGCAGGGCTTGCGGTCGGGGCCGGTGCCCATGCAGTTGCACAGCGGGCGGGGGATGCGGCTTGTCGGCGAGCCGATGCGGATGGTGCGGGGGACGACCTCTTGCAGCTGGAAGGCAAAGACGTCTGGGTCGTTGCTGATGCCGCACCACTCGATGACCATGGGCGGCGTTTCTTCTGGGGCCGGCCGGCGGAAAAGCTCGCGGACGAGTTCGGTGGTCTCGTCGTCGAGGTTGTCGAGGTTGTAGAAGAGCCTGGTCAGGGGCGACCGGACGGGCCCGTCCTCTTCGTATTCATCTTCGTCGAGCATCATCACGCTGGACGTGTTTGCCGAGCCCGAAGTGGCTTGTGCCGGTGCCGGCGCAGGTGTTGGTGCTGGTGTTGGTGCTGGTGCTGGTGCTGGTGCTGGCGGGTTGTCCTCCGCCAGTCCTTCGCCCGAGTGACGATGTGAGCGGGTTACCGGGGCCATGCCGCCCGACGTGTTCAGCGAAAGCCTGCTGAATCGACCAGTCGGGGGATGCATCAGGATGCGTGGCGAAGACACGGTGGGCAGGGGGGGGAGGGCGCGGTGGAAGGGATGATGAACGGTGCAGACAGAGCCTTTCCAGGAGGCTACAGATACGACAGAATGGGCCAAGGCAGGGACATGTGTGTGTAGATATGTGTATATATAGATATATATGTGTGTGTGTGAGTGTGTAGGGGGCCACGGCAGAAGGAGTGGCCTTGGGACGGACTGGGCAAAAAGGGGGGGGTCGAACGGGAGGAAGAGGACCAAACACCTGACGCATAAATAGTCAAGACACAGGAGGGCCATTGCTGGAGCGCGCAGAGGAGCGAATGCCTTGATACCTGGGCTGAATGCGTCTGACTGTGTGTCGGCCAGAGGCTTGACGGATGCTTGTTTTCGGTATACACCCCCCCCCCCCCTTGGTTGCGGTGGAGAACAGGCAGACGAGATTGCATAGTATGGCGAATGGGGGGAGCAGGCAGGGGAGAGCGAGGGGAACAGAGAAACGCTAAATCGAGAAGAAGCACAAAGATACCATGTAGGAAGAAAAGGAGGCCAAACTGGAGGCCCGGCTGGAGGCAGAGACACGAGAAAGCTTCAACGGCCCAGAAGGCCGGCAGACCCCACCGGAGCACGACACGGCCAAAAGCAGCAGCAGCAGGGTTGCAGCTGCAGGAGAGGCCCGCGGACGGGACCTCATCCTTCCTGTTGGGAGGGTGTCGCCATGGAGGCGTGAAGGCAGGAAGGCAGAGGGGCAGAGGAGGCAGAGGAATGGACCGACAAGGAAGGAGCAATGGAAGCCGCGTGCCAGAGACAGCGGGAAGTCGCCCTGTGGCCTGCATGGACGCTTTGGGCAATGCCGCTCGCCAGCAGCTCTGCCCGACTAACACCCCCCTCCCCCTCATGCAACTGCTTGCAAGCAGCAGCCGTGGTGTTATGCAAGCAGGACGAGCAGGACGAGCAGCAGCACAATGTGCGCATGGAACCACGCCCGGATTGGCCCAGGCCCTGCGCCGTCAAATCTACAGACAGGCTGGACACCGAGGGCCAGGTTGAGGGGGGCCTCGTGGGGGCCCCGAATGGGCCCCGAATGGGCGAGTCGGCCTGGAGTTGCTCCGCGTCCCAAGAGTCTGTCTAGACAGCCGTTTGCGCACCAGGGCGGGTTCTCGCCAGCAGAACCAGGCTGTTGGGGGGAGGCCGACGTGCAGGCGGCCAAGGGTGGAGGGACGGGTCACGCACAGGCTGGCAGGCAGGCTGGCTGGCAGGAAGGCAGTCCAAGTGCGGTCTGGTGCCGTTGCCGAGCTTGGGCTGCAGGCCAGGAGCAGGGGGGCCGGCCGCATACCCAAACGGCGGAGCCAGGTGGAGGGAGATATGCACGAGGCAGGGGTGTGAGTGGGTGTGCCAATGGCGTGTAAATGGTCGGGCTGGGTGTGTAACGGGGGGTGCAGCGAGACGGCGAGACGGAGCAGAGGCAGGAGCAGGATGGGAAGGAGGAAGAGCAGGCGAGTGAGCAGGAGCAGGAGCAGGAGCTGGCGCAGGGCAGGCCGGGGGCAGGCTGGCCAAGGTGAGCAGCTCGGAGCGTCGGCCTTGTGCGCTCAGCAGATGGTCCATGGACCGCATCCAGCGGCCGGGTGGGCCAGTCGCGGGGCCTGTTTAAGCGGCCAGTTTAAGCGGCCTTGTCTGTCCTGCTCTGTTTCGTTCTCTTCTCTTTTTTTTTTCTTTTTTTCCTTTATTTTTCCTTTTGTTTTAATTTCGTTTTCTACAGTCTTCCCAGGCAGGCCTTCCGGAACAGGCGACCGCGGCGGCCCAGAAGAGCGGCCAAGGGGGCACCAAAGACGAGCAGCTCATCCCAGGGGGGGCATCCCAGGGGGCATCCAAGACATCCCAGAGGAGCATCCCGGGGGAGCTTCCCGGCCCCCCAGAGGAGCTTCCCAGAGGCGAGGACGCTCCCATCGGAGTCAGGCCCACGAGGCCCTCGACACACGGGCAGGCAGCGCCGGACGCGGCGATGGAGAAAAGGGGGCAGACATAGCTGCCAGAGTCGTGCTTCCGGCGATGGTCGGCGGCTAGGATGCTGTCCCGTGACTGGTGGACAGCCTCTGCAGGCCGCAGAAAACGCGGCCCGGTATGCTGATTGGCCAATTGTCCCCCTCAGGTGGGGCTTGCGGCCTGGGTGGGTCCGACTCTGCCAGACGACCATCGCCCGGCAGTGCTGTGGAAGCAGCAGCAGAGCACGAGAGGGCAAGAGGGCAGGGCGCGCCCGCGTGCTCTTTGTGCCTTTGTGCCTTTGTGCCCGGCGTGCCCGCTCCCAGGACGCAGAGCGGCGCGCACGCTTCGATGCGGCTCTTGGGCGCCGGGCAGCGCGCCAATGGGCGGTCTTCCCCAGCGCCAGAGGCCCCGCTTTTCTGGCTAATTGCAGGCGGACGGCTAACAACGTCAAAAGGCTTGCGATTTCCTCTTTCGGACAGTGGCCCATTATCGAGACCGCATCTCATGCATTCGTGCGCCTCCTTTTGCCCCTTGTCTCCTTTCCGCCAGCTCTTGCACCCACCGCCATTTGCCGTGCCCAGCCTGTGTCGTTGTTGCCTTTGGCAGTCGCGCGGCCAGCGTCTGGCCCGCGCCAAGTTGGTCCTCAGCGTCCTGCTGCTGCTGCCTCCCCCCCTCTCCTCTCTGCTCTCTCCTCTCTCCTTGGATCCTCTGCAGGTCTCTTTTTATGCGGCCCATCAGACATGCACCGCCGACCGGCAGGCCGCTTTTCTCTCTGCTCTGTCCGTGCTCTTCGTCGTGCAGATTTGTCTCAGTCTGCCTTGCCGGATGCAGCCCGTCCCCCTCTGCTTCCCCATCCTTTTATGCTGCGCGGTGGGGATGGATGGTCTTCTCGCCGGGCCTCTTTTGGTCCCACCTTCCTGGCAAGACGGCCTGTCTTGGAAGCCTTCTTGTAAGCCTTTCTGTGGGCTGTCGAACATGCCCTCGCCCGTCCCCGATGGCCATCGCCTTCCATCGAGCTGGGACTCGATCGCCGCATCCAGGGCTGTCGATTCCGGCTTGTGGAACGAGCAGGGCCGTGTTGCTGTGACGGGCCCCGGCCTGCTGTGGCTGCCTTCCGGGAACGTCTGTTCTCTTGTTTCCACCAGGAACTATCAAGAAACTGGCGCAGACCTTCGGCATCGGCAAGAAACTGAGCAGCCAGAACGCGGAAGGGCCAGCATCACCCCCAATTTTCTCTGCATTGACTCCACCAGCATCGTGCAATCCGCACACCGGTAGTGCGCCTGCTTCCAGCCTAGCTGCGACCAAGAGGCAGCAGAGGCCGCTGTTCCGGCTGCCAGCTTCCTTGATCCTCTGGGCCAATTTCAAATAAGCTGTCCTCTGTTTTCTCGTCTGGTGGTGCCACCCTATCAAACGAGCTGGCCTCGTTGCATGCAGCATTCTGTCGATCCATGCGCATGGATCCTACGGCTTCGTCTAGGCAGCAGCCAGCCAGCAGCCAGAAACCACCTGCCCGGGGACAAGCTAGGTTAATTCAAGACCCAGCCAGGCAGCAGGTAACGGCCGTTGGCTCCTCTGCAGTCCTTGCAGTGCAACTGGCTGCTGCCATTTGATCGGGAAAGGAGGCACAAACTTTGGCCGGCGAGCCGCTCTCCTGTGCAGCCCCCAACCGCAAGCGTCTCTTCTCCTTCACACATGACACACGTTGTTTTTTTTTAAAGGGGGTCTCTGAATCTTTGGCCAGTGCTATTTCTGGACTGCCGCAGACCCTTGCCACGCCCGTAATGCCGGCCGCCTTACACGCCCTAGACGACTAGCAGCTCCCGGAAGGAGGCGGATGGGAGGAGCAAGCGCATCATCAGACCGGCTCTGTCCAAAAATTAAAAATACCGCAGTGCAAGAGCACCGCATGGAAGAACAGGAAAACCCCGCAAGACCGCAAGACCGTCTAGGGCCCGTCCTCTGGCCGGTCTCTCTCCTCCAGGCAGACGCTTGTCTGCTGGAAAATCATGCCAATTTCTGCGTGCTGGTGGTGTGTGCTGTGCGTCGTCTCACTGCTTGTGGCCATCCTGCCATTCATCTGGTGTGTTACCGGCTGACGAGCGACTATCGTGGCTATTCTGCGTGATTGCCAAGTCTTGCCTTCCTTCCGCCCTCCCCTCCCCAGGTGGCGGGGGGGGGCAACCCGGGAGTGCTTGTGCAAGGCTGTAGGGCTCCTTGCTCGTCGTTGCGAGGATAGCCACAGCACCCTGGTCAAAAAAGCGAGGAGCAAAACCCCGTTTGGGCCAGCCCATTCGCGGCAGCCATCTCACCCCCCCCCCTTGTCCAGACGGGCTTCTCCGGGCCAGGATGTGGTGATCATCTCACATGGCCCTCACAGCGTTTGGCTCAAGTGCCGTCTTTCGACTGTGATTGGCCTCGCCCCGACACACGGCAATGCCAGGCTGGACGAGTAATACGCTTCATGTCAATCGGATGAACTCGAGTGGTGCCAAAAGACGACAAGAGCCTGTGCCTGCATCATCCAATTTGTAAAAGGCAACCAACGGCCAGGGGTAGATCAAGAATAACAACAAAAATAATGGAAAGGAGGCACATCACATTGCCTCGACGTCAAGTTTGTGCCCCCTTTCAGAAAAGGGGAGGCAGCCCATCGCTCAAGGACGGGCACGGCCAGAGAGGCTCATCTTGGACCTGCTAGCCAGTAAAGCGAAAGACACCACCAGCCAGGTCAGAGCAGTCAGTCACGCAGTATTGCCACTTTGAAAATGCAGCTTGTATTGGACACGGCGAAAGAAAACCCCCCTTAGAACAATCACACAGAAAAGTAAGAGCACCGTTGAACCACAGTCCGAAAAGGAGCCCAGCAAAAAATAAAGCCATGCAAAAAGCAGGAAACGGCGCCAACGGGCTAGCTGCGTCCTCCCTCCTTCTCTTCCTGGAGCAAAACCAAAACAGACAGCGGACGATAAACACCAAAAAACAAGGTGACATGATATACCGGAAGAAGAGACCACACACACACACAGAGAGAGACCCACCCCCTTCCCCAAGCTGGGCCAGCGTTTTCCCAACGCCAGCATTAGAATGCATTCCGCCTTCAACTTTGCGTATCTCCCCTGGTGTCCCTCCCTCCCTCCTCCGCCACTGCACACAACAAGAGAAAGCAGAGCAAAACACAGAATAGAAAAATAAAACCAAAATGCAAACCACGGGCCGGAAATGAAAACGCCGAGTCATGCAGGCCAAAACAGGCGACCATTCGTGTAACAAGTTCAAGAACGGGTGGGAGCGCCGTGACGCTTGGTGAGGTTGAAACAAAACAAATTGTACCGAGAAGCACTGAACCGGGACAGTCGTAATTCGTCATCGTAGATGGAGAGACACAGACAAAAGATCGAGAGAGACTTGAACCATCGTCTCTCATCCCTGCATCCCAGAAATCTTCCTTGCGACGGACGCCATGGCCGCGGCCGACGGCATGTTGCCTGCACTGCCAACCCGCCCGCTAGTCTTACGGATGCCCGCAGGCGCAGCGCCCACCGTCGTCGCCATGCGCTGTCTCGACGCAGCCGTCGACCCAGACCCGGCCCGGTCCGCCCCGCGCACCTTGGCCAGCACGCCCGACGCCGACGTCGCGCGGTCCCGCACCGGGCTTGGTGCCGCTACCGCCTTGGCCCGCACCGTGCCAATGTTCTCGGCGTCGTTGGACGCGTCGTTGCCGTCCAGCAGCAGCGCCGCCGAGCTGTGGCTGGCCGACCGGTGTGACGGCGACGCTACCGTCTTGGCCTGCTTCGCGTGGCTGCCGTGGTGGGAGTGCGACACGTGGCGCACAGGCGACCGGTCGGCCGATGCGGCTGCCGATGTCGTCGTAGCCGTCGACGTCTTGCGCTGCATCCGCATCCGCAGGTACGTTTCCTCTTCCGAGTCCGCACTGCCCCGGCTGCTTGCTTGGCTGCCGCGGTGTCTGCTTCCCGTGGTGCTCGCAAACAGCTCTGATTCTTCCGTCGTCGTCGTCGTCGTCGTCGTCGTCGTCGCCACGTTGTCGCCCATCTCGACCTCGTCCCCATCAACAGCGGCTCTGCTGTTACTATCGCCGCCGGCCGCTTTGCCACTGCGCGCGTACGGGTGGTGTCGGTCGGCGCGCGTCCCCTTGCGCGGCTGGCCCGGCGTGGGTGCCGGCAGGTAGTCCTCCTGTGCTGCAGACGCAGCGTTGGTGCGCTCCTGGTCCATCTCGCTGAGCGGCGTGCGACCAGACACGCTGCGGTTGGGCGGGGTCGACGTCGACTGCGTGCGGCCCAGGCTGGCCTTCTGCATGGCCCGGACGGGTGTGCTGGGCAGCGTGTTGGGCCCGTTCGAAGACGTTGTCGCTGCTGAGGCGGCCGCGGCCGTGGCTGCTGCTGCCAGCTCGCGCCGCAGCTTGCGCTCGACACGCTCCTCGACCCACCACTCGCGGAACACGCCCTGGTTCAGGTGCAGCCAGTGCTGCTGCGGGCCGACAACCATGCCGGGGCGCATGAAGCGCATAAACGAGATGATCTCGTTGGCGGTGAAGCCGTGGCGGTAGATCAGGTAGGCGCCGATCAGGCAGCCGGTGCGGCCCAGGCCAGCCTTGCAGTGGACAGCAATGCTCTTCTTGCGCACGGTGATCATCTCGTGGGCCAGGCGCACAAACTTGCGCACGGTGGACATGGGCGGGCAGGTGCCGTCCTCAAAGATCATGTCCAGGTGCTGGATGCCCAGCGCCTCAAAGTACGAGGGCGAGTACAGGGCCGAATTGAGGCGCACCACCAGGCCAATGTTGCGCTCCGAGAAGTGGCGCAGCACGTTCTTGAACGGCTGGGGCAGCGTCGGGTGCGCGTCGACGGCGGCCAGGGTGCGCGGCAGAGTGGCATACAGGTCCGAGTCCTCGGTGATGCGAGCAATGGGGCTGTGCTGGGGGGAAGCAAAGGCCAGGAAGCTGGGGGTGATCCAGTTGAAGTCGCCGTGCTCAACGCGCTCAAACATCTCGTACTCGGCCAGGTCGAAGTTGTCCAGCACGCAGCAGCCCTCCTCCTTCGCCTTCCACACGCCGTACACCACATCCTGCACCGTGATGCCGTAGTCGGCCTGGCTGTACCCGGCGTCCCGGAACGGCATCAGCGGCGGGTCGACCTGGGCGATGGGCGCCAGCGCCAGGTGGGGGGGCCACGACTGGATGAGCACCATGTAGCAGGCCAGTAGACACGAGGCATTGGCGCGGCCTGGGGGCAGTTAGCACGTACGAACAAAGAGAACGCAAAGATCACGGGGTCACGGGTTCAGGCTAGGCTGCGCCAGCGAGCTGCAGCCGCCCGCCCGCAAGACACATACTGCGTGGGTCTGCGCGGCTCCAGAAGACCACCGGCCGCTGCTGGGCCTCGGTGGCAGCGAGGACTTCGTGGAAATGGAGGGCGAAGCGGTAGAGGTGGCCGACGTGCAGCGGGCCGAAGTCGTGGTGGAAGGCATTGTAGAGCAGCGAGTCGTCGACGGTGAAGTAGTACGGCTCGTGGCCGGAGGCGGCCGCTCTTGTCGCGGTGGCAGAGCAGTCGGAGGCCGCGGCCCGGTGCCCGCGCTTGCTGGGGCTCTTGACGGGGTGGTCGCCGAACGGGAAGAGCGTCTCGGCGTTGGGCGTGTTGAGGTACGAGGCGAGGTAGAGGCGGTCTAGAGCCAGTCAGTCTCGGCGGTCGGTCTGCGGTCGGTCTGAAGACTGGGGCCTTGGTGAGCCCTCTCTGAGCCTTCTCGTCACTCACCTGGCAGGTACTCGATAATCTGCCCCAGGTTGGCAGCTTTGGAGGAAGAGGGCGCCATTGTGCGGGAGGCGGCCGGCTGCAACACGGGCAGCGGGAAGGAGGATGCAAACGGTGTCCCTTGCAGGCGCAGGTGCAGACGGTCGCGTGCCGAGGTGCGTCCTGTGTCGAGGGAAGCGCTCGAGGGAGAACGGGCTGGCGAGAATTGTGCGGTCTGGTTGTTGTAGGATTACGACGGTCGCTGCGAGGATTGCGGTCGCCAAAGGAAAAGAAGGACGGGAGGGAAAAGTATGTTTGTTTCGCTGCCGAGGGGAGGAAAGGAGAGGGCGAGTGAGCGAAAAGGAGCGGAGGGAAGAAATAAAGAGGCAAGAGAAGGCGGAGACGAGGACGGACGAGAATGAGAGGCAGAGGCAGAAAGGAAGCAAAAGAAGCAAAAAAAAAAAAAAAAAACAAGCAGGAGGGAAATAATCGGCAAGGCGGCGGTCGGAAAGGCTGCCGCTCCTGCTTTGTAGACCCCCGAAATGGTATATTTTGCTTTTGCCCGTTCTGGCCCCGGCTGTGTTATTGTTGTCGTTGCTGGCCTGGCCTTGCAACAGGAACAAGGGGTGGCGAAACGGTCTCCATACAAAAGCCAGGCCGCAGCATGCACCCAACAAGCCCCTCCAAAACAACATCGTCGCTGCTCGGCCAATCACCGCCCAGCATTCCGTTGTCAAGCCACGCCGGGTCGCTCATTTGGGCCTGGCAGGGTGGTCGCCACGGCAACAGCAGCCAGGCCTGTCGTCTGCATAATCCCGCCAATCCCGAATAGGCAAAGACGGACTGCCCCATGCGGCTGGTGTTTGACACGACACTAGTCACCTGACGGCCGTATCGCTGCTGAGGAATGCTTGGAGACTGCGAGAGAGAAAAAAATAGCAACGAGGCCGGCCGCCTGCCCCGCCCAAGAGACGACACGACGCCAGCGACTACGGGCACCCGAATAAACGGAGCAGGTCAAGAGAGGGGCGAAACAAGCAGTGTTTGTTTTTTCCCTTTGCCTCGTGTGTCTCTCGCGATCTACAACGCCGCCTAGCTAGACACGCGCCGACGCCCCCTCTCCTCGTCCCCACGATGGCCGACCAGGCCTTTCCCTGTTCTCTGTGAGTGGCCGGCTGTGCTCTTCTGCGTCTTCTGCGTCTTGCCGACGCGTGCGATCGATGCATCTTCTGACAGCGTGTGCTCCTCTCCAGCGTCATCGACGTCCCGTTCCCTTCCCCCCGCCTGGCCGGCGTTGCCCTCGAGGCCCTGTCGGTGGACAAGGAGCTGTCGCCGTCGGTGCGGCGCTCCTTTGCGCTCCGCGGAGCCGATGACAAGGAAAACGATGCAGACGGCCGCTCCGACAGCGAGGCGGGTGGCAAGAAGACGGTCCTGCGCACCACCTACAGGGCCACGACCAACCGCATGCTGCGCGTCTCTGTCAATGCCTTTCTCGACAGCGTCGGGCTCGTCGTCGAGGTCATGGAGGGTCTGGACGAGGAGGTCTTGGAGCAGCCGCCGGCCGCAGCGACATGAACCTTGCGAGAGAAGCCGAGAGAGCAGAACTCGGGATGCCTATTCCATGCATCCGGCCCCCTTTCCAGCTGGGCCAATCCCCAGAAATCGCAAGTGCCACGCACGGCGACTCCCTCGACTGCCGGGTGCTGGCTGCCAAAGAACCGGCCAAAGTGCTGGCCTGAGCGATCGATGCCTTGCGGGATTTACGAGCACTCGATTTCGTCATCCTGGCGCCAAGCGCAGCACGCCATCTTCACCTGCGGCGACGAACACACCCTTTGATATTGTTTCATCGCCGAGCGAAGCGCTGCAGCAGATGGCTGCTCGTTAGCCTGGCGTGTATCTTGAATGCTCCGTAGCACGCCCCGGAGGGATCTGCGTTTGCAACATGCATAAATCCTGCGGGACAGTGAAGCTAGCACGAGAATAGAATGGCACAGCAAATGTTGCAGTATGCAGTAATAGTCTGAATTATTCCAAAAGAAAAAGCAAAAAAGCACGTCTAGCCTACAAGTTTGATGCAAAAAAGGCAAAATAAATAGCATAGCCCAAGAGGTATCCAGTAAAATAAAAGGAAAAAGAAAACCCAAAAGAAACCAGAAATGTAGCTCGCCATGTATTAACGCGGGAAATATATGTGCTCCAATAGATGTCCTCCCGAGGCACATATCTCTTATGCCTTGGCTTCCGGCTCCGGCTCCGGCTCCGGCTGCGGCCTGAACTCGGCCTCCTCGGCCTCGCGGGCCTCAATGTTGGCAATCGCGCTCTGCAGAGCACTCGTCAGGTCGACATGGAACAGCGGCCGGTTCAGGCCATGGACCGTGACGGCCTTGAACCGAGCCGGCACGTGCAGCTTCGGATCGTCGTCGCCCGAGTTGCCGCTGTTGCTGCTGCGCGCCTCCTCAATGTCCAGGGACGGGCCCGGCTTCCCGCTGGCACCGCTGACAGACAGGTGCCGCCGCTCCAGCTCCTTGTTGTGCTCCTGCTCCTCCTGCTCCGCGGCCGACTCGCGCCCGCCCATCTCGGCCACGCTGAAGATGGACTTCCAGCGCTGCGTCGACCCGTCCTGCTTCTCCGTCGGGTAGCCGAAGCCCGCCGACACCAGAGCCCGCTTGCTCCACCGGTTGTTGACCGACGCAATGTGCCAGTCCACAACGTTGGGCGACGCATACCGGTCCAGCTGGTTGCGCACGTCGATGAGTGTCTGGACAGACGTGATGTCGAGATAGTTGACCGCAGAGAAGTCCAGGATCACCGCCTTGAGAGTCGGCCGATCGTTTTCCACAGCGGGGTCGGCCGTCCCGTTCTTCAGCTTCTTGAGCTGTCGGCGTGACGGGCCCGGGTTGTTCCACGGCCGGTCGCCGGGCCGCGCAAACGAATCCGGGGTCGTGCGGCGCGTGTGCTTGAAGATGTAGTCGACGAGGTAGGTGAGCGAGTGCGACGCATTGGGGTAGGTGAAGCCCTCGGAAAAGCGGTAGATGAAAACGCCGGGGTACGGAGACTCGAGCTCGACGTGCGGGTTAGAGCCATCGCCGTGGTCGATTGGCAGGAAAATGTTGCGAGCCGACAGCTCGTTGGTGAGGCCAGACGTTCCCACAGAGCCGTAGGGGCCAATCACCTGGTGGTGGTCCTGGCCGATGACGTGGTCGCCGAGCACAGAGTGCACCTTGATGCGGCCCAGGAAGGTGCCGCGGGCCTTGAGGATGCGGAAGAACAGCATAGCCGCCGAGATGGCCACGGTGCAGTAGATGCCGTTCTCGATGGACGAGAACACGGTGACGATGACGCCGATAAAGAAGATCAAGAACTCAAAGGGGCTGACGAGCCAGAACCGGTAGACAGTGTTGGGCGGCGTGATCAGATCGCCGACGGCGTGGATGATGACGCCCGACAGGGACGCGTTCGGGATGTAGTAGAAGACGGGCGGCAGGGCGTAGATGGCCAGGAGCACCACGACCGCGGTGATGACACCAGCAAACGGCGTGCGCACGCCGGCCTTGGACTTGATGGCTGTGCGGCTGAAGGAGCCGGTCGCCGCGTAGCCACCCAGGAAGGGCCCGAGGATGTTGCTGACGCCAATAGCCACCATCTCCTGGGACGGGTCGATGGTGTAGTTGTTGATGCGGCCAAACGACTTGGAAATGGCAATGTGCTCGATGAGCAGCACAATGACGGCCGCCGGCAGGTCGCTGATGAACGACTTGATGATCTCCGTGTCGATCTTGGGAACCTCGGCGTTCTGAAAGCCTGTCGCGGACTGCTGTTAGTATACGAGAATCCAGGGGGGGGGAGGGCGTGGGGGGGCAGCGCATCTGTGGACGCCTGTCCACATGGTGGTCTTACCTCGCGGGACAGTCTTGAGGATGCTGAACTTGGGCTTCTTGCGGTGGTGGCGGTTGACGAGCCAGCTGATCATGGTGTACAGGAGGATGACAAAGACGGTCCGCAGAGTCGAGGCGAAGAAGAAGACGCGCTGGTGCTTGGGGTAGCGTCTGGCGAGGTAGCCGCACGACCAGCGAATAAGGTAGAGCAGGAACAGCGCAGTCAAGCCCATTGCGGCGTCGAGCGAGCACGACGGCAGGTGCTTGAGCGAGTTGATGATGACCAGGTAGGTGGCGTCCCGGCTGCTGAAGCCCGACTCGCCCAGCAGGGACTTGACCTGGCCAGAGCAGATGTTGAGGGCTGAGCCCGTCATGAAGGCGGACAGCGAGGTCAGGGAAATCAGGTCCACGATCCAGCCGCAGCGGATGAGCCCGATGAACACCACGATGCACCCGGCAATGACGGCCAGGGCAGACGCCACGACGTGGCCCGGGATCTCGGGGTGCTCGACCGCCACCTTGGCGACGATGGTTCCAGTGAGCTGGGACATGACGGCGACAGGCTAGATGGTAGATGTCAGCGTTGTTTCCTTTACACACAAACTTGGGCACGCTTGGAACGCTTGGGAGGTGCAGCTTACGCCAATGGTGATGTCCTTGGAGGTGGCAAAGAACCAGTAGATCAGCACGCCCATGAAGGACGAGTAGAGGCCGAACTGCGGCTCCAGGTTGGCGAGGACGGCATAGGACATGCCCTGGGGCACGACAACAGCGCCGATGGTGATGCCGGCAACGAGGTCGCCGATCAGCCACTGCGTGTTGTAGCGGCCGATCCAGTGCAGGAACGGGAAGAGCGAGTAGACGTACTGGATCCACTGCCTGCCGGTTGGGAACCAGCTCCAGATGGTCTCAAAGGTGTGCGGTGGCTCCTCAACCCAGGTGTCGGCGGACAGGACGGACTCGCCGCGCGTCACCTCGTCTTTGTATGAGATGGGCTCGTCCAGCTTGATCCCAAGGCCCTTGGCCAGGACATGGCCGACCTTGGAGGCTGTGCTTTGAGACATGGTTCGTGAAGAAGAGGGGGAATGAGAGAGAACAAGAGGGGACGGGAGAGGACACCGTGATGGGGTGTCGATAGAGGGAAGCCAAGGTCAGACGAAAGACGCTGTGCAAGCGCTGCTCTGATGCTCGTCAGGGGGGCGGGAGCAAGACTTATTATACGTGTTCCTCGATGTAGCAACGAGTGGGCGAACAAGCGTTCTTTAGAGCGTGGCCGAGCCTGGGCAAAACACACCAAGCCAAGAATCCAGGACCGCTGTGGTGGGAAGACGCAATGGGACTGTGGGCTTGTCGAGCGTGGGATGCCGTCTAGGGGGGAGGAGAAGGCTTGTAAGGTAGTAGAATGGAAAAAAAAGAAGACAAGACAGGCAGGGCGCCCAGAGTCGACCAGACGTCCCTCGCGACGACAGAAGACGGAAAGGCCTGTGCGGCTAGCTGGCGAGGCCGTAGAGCTTGTGTCTCTTGTCCAGGCGTGCCGCGTCTTGGGCCTGCTTGGCTGTCGAGGTGAGCAAGATGCTCGTGGTGTGTAGATGGCGGCCCTTGGCAGGTCAAGAGCTCGTCATGCGGAGGCGCCGAGAGCTGTGGGCCAGAGAAGCAAGAGCGATAGATGCAAAAAGAAAACAAGGCGTGACTGGCGTAGCGAGGCCGCTGGCTGGGGCGTCTCGAGCGTGCTGGGACGGCTGCGGGTGTGGGTGACCTGGAGGGCAGATCTCGCCAGATGGGCCACTCAAGGCGTCGAGAACAGATGATGACAGACTGCAATAGAATGATGGAAGCAATCCCTGCCGAAAGAAGAGGCGCTGCGGCTGGAACCAGCAGGCTGATGAGGTCGATGGGAGCAGCTCAGGGGCGGGCGAGAGAGAGACAGCTTCAGGGAAAGACAACCCATCCGTGGGCCATATAAAAAGTAACCCCCGGGGCATGTGGGTTGGCGGCGAGAAAAAAAACTCCAGAAAACGGCTTTGGCTTGCAACTTACACGATGGCGCAATGCGAGCTAGCTGGGGGCTCTTTCCCTATTAGAGCAATGACCCGGAACGAGCCAGATTGTACCCACTGCCGCAGGGTACCCGCTGGCCGCGCCACGCCGCCAGCCTGAGCAAGGTACCGTCTGCCCAGGGATACACCGTCAGTGTCGTCACCCTGTGGGACCGTTTTCTGGGCCCCCCCTTCCATCCTGTTTGTTCCCCTATGCTTATGCTATGGCATTCTCGCGGCCATCATTTGTCTGCCACCGATTCTGCCTGTGCCAAGGCTCGTCGGCGCTCGTTCTGCGCCCTTCATCAGCACGGCAGGGTGGTGAGCGTGACCGACCGGGCGTGAGACAGCCGGGAAGCATGGAGAGCCCCCCCGTGGGAGCGAAGAGGGCAGGATCAACAAGGCCCCCATGCAGACTCGCTCGTTGCGCGTGCAGAGCCGTCTGTGACGTGGTGGCAGCTGTGCATAAGCTGTTTGTTTGCGCGAGTCTCTCCACGGCGTCGGTGTTGGCTCTTTGTCATCGCCCCTGCCCGGTTTTTCCAAGCACCAAGCATCCAGGATCCCAACAAGTACTATAGTACAAAGTACTTGTTGCTGCCAGAAGCACCCACCCGTCCGTTCGCCGTTGCAAAACAATGTCGTTAAGCGGCCGCCAATTTGGCTCCCTTCTCCTGGCCTCTTCTCCCTCGTCCCCACCGTCGTTTAATCGCCGTGCATCTCGAATCCCCCATGCCACCTCATCTGATAATGGAGGCCAAGGGAGCCACGAGTACGGGTCCTCCTCCCGCTGCAGTCTCCAGCATCTTGGCCTGCCCTGCCCTGCCTGCCCTGCCGCGCTCGTCGACATCTTACGAGGGCACCTAGTCGTCGTCCTGTTCCAAGCTAGACTGGCGCCCTTTTCGTCCCCCGGCCAAGCGCGCATTCTTTAGTGCTCGTGTTTCTGTCCGGGGCAAAGGCGCCGCTGCTACAGAGTACGGAGTAAATACGGAGTCTATTGGTGTGTCCAGGACCTCCCTCCCGCCTTCTCTGCAAGGACTGAATGGGGAACCGCGTTTCGTAAGAGTCGACGAATTTCTTGTGCTTGGGGGCTAAGGCGTCCAATCAGAAGCGCCGGTTCTGCTTGCGCCATCGACGGATCCAGTGACACCATCATCCAGATCACAGAACGGTGGGTCCTCCCACTCCAACCAATTTTGTGGCTTGACCCTGACTTTTACACACCAATATCGAGTAATACGACCCCGGAGCTGCAAGGATTTTCGATCTGCGATGCGTGCTCGTTTGTTCAATTGTCTGCTTGTTTGCCTGGTTTGCTTTCAGTTCTTTTCTTTTTTTTCCTCTTTGTTGTCGCCAGCCGACTCCCAATGCTCGTCATCTGGTGGTGTCGACAGGCCAAACCCAATCACTTTTCAGAGACGGGAAATTGGTTTGGAATCGAGGCCGCTTCAGGCTGGGTGCAGTTGATTTGTTTTTTGTTTTTTTTTTTTTTTTTGGACAGGAAAGCAAGGCTAAACTGTTTTTAATACACACAAGACTGCCCGTACGCGGAGGTCGCCGAGCTCGACTGCATGGGAGACAAAGCAATAGAGCGAGAGAGACGGGGGAGCCTGGCCAGGAATATTCGCAGACCGTTTGGGACTTGCCGCTCTGCTGTCAGAGCTGAAAAAGCAGGCCCTTGCTTCTCGTTTTCCTTGTTTGGGCCAGCACGGTTCAGCACCGAGAGGAAACAAAGAGTCGCCCGCTGGGAAGCAGCCCGTCCCCCCCCGAACCTGGGACGTGTTCTCGTACTGCTTTTGTCTTTAGCACATTGTTCGCATCGTGGGATACACACGTAATGGAATTCCACCCGGCCAGCTCTCGCAGACGCCAAGAGAACCTCTGTACTATGGGCCAGGCCCTCTCCCGTTTTAATTTTACGTACCCTTATTGTTGATAGGGTGATGTGGGAAAGCATCTTGCGGACCACTACTCGCAACAAGACGATCGGCCAAGACAAGGCTCAATAAAGTAATACGATGTAGCCTTCCAGCGAACTGGAATTACAGAGTATTACGTCTGGAGCAGGCCCTTGTGCCAGCCACGGCGGCGGATCTAGGCCGTGGCAGCAAGGGATGGCCTTGTCCAGTTCCAGATCTAATTAGCCAACCTCTTTTACTTTGTAGACTTGCTCGAACACAATGCAATCCGCCTCGGATCACACCATGCCGCTTGCCAATAAAGCTTTTCTCTTGCTTCCTTGCCCGTTGTGGTGGCAAGGCACGTGCTGGGCGGTATGCCGTCCGCTGTGTGCGCAAACACAGTGTTCTGGCCTGGCCTGGGCCACCTCCTTGTCGTCTCGTTCAACTAGCAGCAGCATGTGTCGGCAAGAACTGTATTCCATTTTTTTGTCGCTGTCGACAACGCTTGAGTGTGAAAAATACATAACAAGATGCCGACTGGACACAAAAAAATGACACAGTCTCGGCCTATTGGATATAGAAAAAAATCACCGCGTCTCCCTAATGAATGGAACCTTCCGGCGTGGGTTTGTCGAAAGAAGAAAAAGAATCTTGAGGGACAACAAAAAAAAAAAAGGATTCTCGCATTGCCCCCCTCACCTCACCCCGAAACAAAGAACCGCGAATCAAGCCGATACCCCCAACGGCATGCTGATTCTCTCTGGACTGACCAAAAACCATCTAACCGTCTCGCCAACCGGAAGCCGTTGCTTCGACATGCCCGCTGGTTCCCCGTGCCTGTCCTCCTTGGCTAGGGACTGGGAACGCATCCAAGTGCCGGCAGTTGGCAGGTGAAATGCAGCGTCTCCTGCCAAATACCGAGTGCGATATTAATGAAGACGCTGTTTTCGCGAGCAGCTGGCAACTAGATCGCGGACATGGCAAGCCATATCCGGCTTAGAAACCGTGGACTTTGATGGTCTTCTCATCGAGACCAAGTCCGCTGGACTTGTCGATGAGGAAATCGCCTGTTGGGAACAAAGGTTAGACGTGTCTGCATGCTTTGTGGTTCTTTCACGGGATGTGCTTTGTCCTGTCGGCTGGGCAGACTTACGAATCTTGCTGCGCTGGTCGCCCTGGAGCTGAATCACCTCGCCCATACCCTGGAAAGCTGTCAGCGTCGTTCACTTGCAAGGATCCTACGTGTCAAGACGGTGTCACGAAAGGACAGTGCACGTACCTTGGACTCGGCAGCGGAGATGATGGTTCCATTGCAAGCTGATAGACGTGTTAGAAACATTAGGATAAAAACGAGCGAGTACGTAGACTTGGTGGAGAGTCACTAACCGAAATCCTGCGTGGAGGAAAACAAAAACAGTTAGTATTGAGCAAATATGGCATGCGTTTGATATGCAGAGAAAAGCAGGGATGGTTATTTCGCACCTTCTTGATGACCTTCAGAATTTTCTGTCGTGAACTCTGTTAGCAACCGGTTCCAGACCATCGTTGTCTTATGTCTTGCCATCCGGTGGTCACAATGGCAGTTGACGGTTCCGGGGTCCTACCTTGTGGTCAAACTTGGGAGGAATGCCCTGGACCGTAGTCAAGGTCTTGCGTCCATTGCGCTCTGTTGTTCGAAGTAGTTAATATAAGTGTGTTTCTTCTCGGCCAGCCGTCGGCCAGCCTTTTTTGGGCTTTCCAACCACAACCAGCTTTCGTCGGGCGGAGAGGGGTAAACATACGCTGGATACGTATATGGAGGTACTCCTGCTGCTTGGCCTGCGATTGTCCGGTATCTTCGTCGGCGTCGGCGAAGGGGTCTGTTTGCGTCAGTCAGAGGCTTGCTAGTCTGCTTTCGCTCTCTCCCTTGCGAGGCAGGCAATGTTCGTCGTGTCTGCCCTGCAGACACGTAGCCTCTGAGAGAAGGGCGGCGCAGAGAGGACACGCACCATTGATCTTGAGGTTTTCGATTGACATCAACTCGGATTTCTCTGCGAAACTTGTGGGAAGGGGTTTTTGTGCTTGTTTCTGTAGAATGTGAGGCTGAGGCAGAATCGTCAGCATCCAAAACAACAGGGCTCGTGTCTGCCGCGCGCGGCTCGTTCCCAGGACGTCGGGGCCGTACCTGTTTCAGTCTGATGGGAAAGTGAGTGTCGTTGGACGGGGGTTTGCGAGTGTCTGGTTGGGACGGTGTTGATGATAGAACAGAGATAGAGGGCGTTTCGCGGCGAAAGAAAGAGAAGAAAGAAGAAGGAAAGGCGGGGATCGAGTGGGAGGGCAGGTGGCGGGGCACGCGATGCTGGTGGGATTTCACCCAATCACAGGCGCTACACAGCCCCACAATGGCAAAAACAGAGGCAAAAATATTGCAGCGGAGCCTGCAGGTTGCACAAGGTCACTGGCCACCCAGATGGTCGCCTGAGGGTACAAGAATGATACAACGGATGTTCTGACTAAGCCTGGGACGCCTGGGAGCCTGGGGCCCGCCTGATGGCCTGAAATCAGGCGTCAGAAGGCTGACTCGAGGCTGCCTGGAGGGAAAGCGCAAGGCCAGCTCCGTAGCAGTGCCATGGCAATGCTAGCGCATTTCGATGCGATCTACAATCAATCTGCCTTTTGCCTGTACTACGAGCCAGCACGAGTAGACTGCACAGCCGCATCCGATTGGGCTGATGGTCGCCCACTGAGCGAAACGGCACAGCGGGACGCAACAGCGGGGGAAACGCTGGCGCTAGTCCGTTTTCGCGGCGCATCGCGAAAAAACGCGACTGGTCATTGCAACGACCTCACCCAAACACCAAGCAAGCCTGACCCTCCGACCACGATAACCAGGCACTCCTTCGCTTGCAACAATGCCCAGCCCCAACAAGGAGCCGTTGTCGTCGGGGCCGACCCTGATCCCCCCGTCTGCCCTCCACCACCCGCCGCCGTCGCCGAGTGCCAACCGGTCGCTTAGAAGGCTCCAGTCTGCGCACAACCTCGGCGCCAAAGCCGGCAACATCTCGTCAATCATCTCACAGCAACGCCAGCAGCAGCAGCAACTACACCTGCAGCAGCAGCAGCCACCGCCGCCACCGCCGCTGCTTTCTCACCAGCACTCTCACCAGCAGCTGCAGCGGCCCGGATCCCCCGTGCGCCGCATCATCAGCGGTGCAAACCGCTCGCCGCAGCGGGCACGCGCAAACAGCGACGCTACGAGCGTGCAGCAGATCAGCGCGTCTGCAGCAGCCGGCAGCCGGCGACCGCTGCTGGGTCGCTCGCCTGCTCTCGACCCGCTGTCGCTAGACCGCCTGGTTCGTGATGGGCCGCCAGACGGCGACGTGGTCGGCGCGCTGAACAGCATGCGCTGGAAGATCCTGGAGACAGGCATCAAGAGCGATAGCGACGGCATGGTATGCTTAACCCTCCACCCTGTCCTTCTTCTTCTTTGTTGCCACTGACACCCTCGCTTGCAGTCGTCCGCCCGCATCTATGCATGGCTGATCCTGCTCGACTGCCCCGTCCTGGACACTGACGCCTACTTGTCTCTCGTCCACCGCGGCGCTTCCCCTGCCTACGCCAAGATCCGCAACGACACCTTCCGCACACTCACCACCGATCCCCTCTTCCGACGCCGTGTCAGCGAAGCCAGCCTTATTCGTCTGCTGAACGCCATCGCCTGGAGGCTGCACGACACCAAGGAGCTCAAGGCAGGCGGTCCGTCTGCTCGGCAGTCACTGGTGGGACCACAGCAGCAAGCAGCTCAGGATGCTGCCACTGCTTCTGCGGCTGCAACGATGACAACTACGACGACAACAACAACTTCTTCTTCTTCGTCCAGGGGGGCTTTGACTATTGCCGGCTCCGCTGCGTCGTCCACCGCCCCTTCGCCGGCCGCGCGGAACCGGGCGCGCGCTCTGACGCTGACCACCGAAGGCTCCGAGACCAGCGTCTCGGTTGAGCCGGGCACCTATGTGCAGGGCATGAACGTGCTGGCGGCGCCATTCCTGTACGCAGCGCGCAGCGAGGCAGAGGCGTTTGTGGCGTTCCACCACCTGCTAACCAAGGAATGCCCCGGCTACATCCGCGGTGCCATGGACGGCGTCCACAAGGGCCTGGCGCTGGTGGACAAGGTGCTGGCAATTGTAGACTCGAAGCTGAGCCTGTACCTGCTGTCAAAGAACCTCTCCGCAGAGATCTATGCATTTCCGTCGGTGCTGACCCTCTGCGCCTGCACGCCGCCGCTGCCCGAGGTGCTGCGGCTGTGGGATTTCCTGTTTGCCTACGGGCCGCATCTCAACATTCTGTGCATTGTCGCGCAGTTGATGCTGATCCGGAACCAGATCTTGACCAGCCCGAGGTGAGCCAGGTTTTTTTTTTTTCTTGGATGACCTCGTCTCTTTTTTACTTTCTTTGAATGCCACACTAACTGTCTAGTCCCAACAAGCTCCTGAGGTCGTTCCCTGCGCTGCAAGCCGACGCCATCAAAGGCGTGACTCTGACCATTATTCGCAAACTGCCTGCCGACGTGTACGCCGAGATTATCAAGCACGCACTCTAATCGCGGAGTCGAATAACATCTGGATGGGGCACCTGTACACTCGGGTCGCCAGCAGTGTTAGTCACACAAGATCCCGGAAAGCCGTTTGCACTGCATCCCCTCCACACCTCCACGATCTGGGTGCGACTGCACTGCCCGGCTCGATCCTGCTTTTGTCGTCTGGTGGCCACTTTCCGGCCACAATCACTATTGGCCGCTCTGGATTTCCGGGGAATTGCGACGGCTTATTCTTGGACACGTCTTCCCTTGGCTGTCTTGGTGGGACAGCTACTCAACACAATGCGGATCGACAAGAGCAAGCTCTTGACTTGGTGGGCTGGATGAGGCGGCGTATGGAAGGATCTGGCTATACGGGCAGCGGCTGGGGGAGAGCGGCTGGCTCCCTCTCCATTTAGCCGCGAGCAACGAGGAAGGCTGTTTGTTTGGCGATGCAGCTGGTGTACTTCCTTGTTTTTTTTGGTTTTTTTTTTTTGGCCCGTCACATTTCACGGGTGTCATTTTTGTCATTCTTGCATGAGGAAACCGAGAGCGCGCATTTTTGTATTTTATGGACGCTTATGTTTACGTTTATGAATGTTCATGGCCAGGCATCTCCTGGCCGCCTGGCCCGCATGCTATTCCTGCATCAGACTCTGGGTGCTGCCACAACAAGGAAATGTCCCCATCAAATAATAAACTGGGTTGGTACGGAGGCACGGGTGACGGAACGTGGGTGACTGGAGTAGACCATTAGAAATGGGCCATGGGGCTAATCAGGAGTCTGTTTTGTCGGTCTTGGCTGGCTGGTGGCACGCTTCCCGGATGAAAGCTGCTTACTTGGTGTGGTTATGTGCGATGAAACCACATCTGGGCCTGTCTTTGACAAAGCACCTGCTTGGCTTCTTCATTCTCTTTCCGCCCGGCGATTGGCCGCCACAGGTCTTTCCCGTGTACGTTATCACATTTTCTGTCTTCTCCCGGATTCGACTAACAACATCGACGGGCGCCTACATGTGCTGTGAGATGACGGGCGCACACACGGGCTGTTTATTTTGAGGGTGGCAGGACGAGATGCTCCTGTTCCTGCAGCAATCGGGAGGCACAGCAGAATGGTGGTGAGAAAGAAAGGGGGGTGTGGAAGGGAGATGTCATATTTAGTGCTGTGTGATTTTGCAGAAAAAGGGATAAAAAATCTCAAAATACATCCCACGACGAGGCTGCTCTGCCTTGGCAGATGGCAATAGAAAGATGTCAGGAGCCTGGTATTCTCGAATCAAAGTGGTTAATGGAAGTAGAAAGGAGCGAGAATATGACAAAATAAAGTAAAATAAAATAAAATAAACAAATACAACGGACGACGCATCCCAAACTGGAGATAGTATTTGCCTTGTTCGCTCCTTCCCTTTGTGTGCACAGTTTGCACCCTCTTATACCCCCTTCGTACGATTTTTCGTTTCTCACACAAAGTGTCACACGCACACTATTATCCCGCTCCGTCCAATTTTGTCTGTCCAGCAGCCTCCGACGAGTTTCGATACCCATACAGCGTACCTCTTTTGTTTCGTTTCTCTGCACCTATAATATCCCTCTTCTATCTCCCACGGCTGCTCTTGCCCACCGATTCCGTAAGCCAAAACGCTCGTTTTCACTCTTGTTCTCGACGGAGAACTGCCATTCGCTTCACCACACTACCGGATTCCGTCCTATTTCCTTGTTGTTTACTGCATCTGCCCGTCAAACGCGAGCTGCACGATCGAGGATCAGCACGACACGATCTAGCCTGATAACCACAGAGGAACAATCTACGACGACGACGCCAACAACAGGGCTGTGGTCAACATCCTTCTAGGCATCTGCCCGATCTAGTTTTTTTCTTTTCTTCTTTGTTTTTTACACCTTTACACCTTCCATCAGACAATGCCGTCGACCTTCTCGGCCATCGTGGCCGCAGCTCTCTTGAGCGTTGTCTCGGCCTCGACGATCAATCACCGCAATTACGCACCGCTCGTTTTCGACAGCCACAACGGCCACCAGATCAGACGTCAGTTCCAAACCTGCGAGCAGACATACGGACGGGGCTACGTGGAGTGTGGCCATGCAGCAAACACCATGTGCTACAATCCGAGTCTCGGGCAGGTTAGTCATCTCCCAGAACCGCTCCCGTGTGTTCCACGAAGCTCTGCGTCTTTCAATCTTTGATACTGACAAAGCCCTCCCAGTCTTGCTGCTCTGATAATGGGTTCTGCGACCCAGGCCAGTACTGCGCGCCAGTTTCGGGCTTCTGCTGTCTAGATGTAAGGATACAATCCAAGGCGATGGAGCGACAGTCCCGGAGCAACGACTAACAGCACCCCAGGGCGAGGATGTGGAGACCTGTGCCCGGATCTCGGGCTTCTCGCTTGTCTCGGCCTCGTCAACGGTCACCGTCCACATGACTTCGACAGTCACGCTGCCACGCCCGTCGTCGGCCTCATCGTCAGCTTCTACAGCAGCCGCCCCGTCTCCCTACGAAGCAGCCCCCACTAGCATCGAAGCCGAGACACCGTCTACCACAGCCACCCAATCTCCTGACGCAACATCTGGCGCAGACACCTTGCCGGCACCGGCCGAAACAGCAGAGGAGACAGCACCGGCGAGCACGGAGACGGCACCGTCGGGCACAGAGCCAGCCACAAGCGGAACACCGCCAGAGAACACTCCAGAGACTGTCCCTGAAGCACCACTGCCACTCTCCAACGGCGGCCTCCCCCCGCCCTATCCAACCACACCCGTCGAAGCGTCAAACAACACCGCCACTCCCACCAGCTCAGCCAACTGGACAGACAGCCTGCCCTACGTCCAGATCTCGGCCGTGGGCGGTAAGCGGGAGGCCTGGACACTGGTCTTGATGACTCTGGCTATGGGTCTGGTTGCAATGGTCATGTCGACCTTTTAATGACAAAACAAGGTTGGCTTTTATTTAATAACGGATAAGTCTTTTTCTTGGATTTACTTGGTTCGCCGGAATTTTTTTGGGGGTTTTGAGAACAACTCTCTGGATACTTTGGGGTTTATCTTCTGTCCCGCCCGATCTTTTTCTATTCTTTTTTTTTCTTTTCTTTTAATTTGGTTCGTCAACACATTCACCACTTCTATCAGCTTCAACCGTCTTTAGCACGACATCTTTTGGATAGTATCCTGTCCATGTTAGCCTTAGTTATTAATTTCTAAATCGGCCTCACCTCTGCGGTCATCTCACCTCTGATATTAATCAAAGCAAACAACTCATTTGTGAATATGTACCAATCATGATCATTTCGACTGATTTCTAGTAAAATAATGCAACTATATACGTGAACTAGGTAATGGAATTAAAGAAAATACGTAAAAAGCATTCACCATTGATGTGATAAAATAAAATATGCCTTGACGGTCGTGCAAATCGTGACTGAACTTTTTTCTCGACAAAAACAGCCGAGCTGCGAAATAATGTTTTGGGAGAAAAAGGGGAAAGAAAGAACCCTCCCCTACTGTCCCTCTCTCTCCATCTCCCCCTCTCCCGGCCCCTCAGACCTTGTCGTCGGCCACACGCTTAATAGGCAGGGCAGCCGTCTTGGGCTTGGCGGAAGGCATTGGCGAAAAACTGCGCCATGGCGCTGTAGTGGAACAAGATGCCGCCCAGCACCGCAATGTGCCACAGGTTGTGGCTGCCCCCAATGTAGTCGAACATCCCCGGGCTCCAGCGCTCTGGCACCTTGCTTGCGTACACACACGCGCCCGTCAGGTACACCAGCAGCGACTTGGTGATTGGCAGGTAGAACTCCCACACAAACAACACGCCGCGAGTCAGGGAAATCTGCAGCATCGGCAGGAAACCCGTGCACGCCAGGCCGACGTAGAACGCTACCCGCAGCCATGCCATGTCGGACCGGTTGAAGAACGGGTGCCAAGGCAGCATCACACCGCCAATGCCCAGAAGCGCAGTCACCGAGATGTACGTCCAGCGGCTGATGGGATCGCAGTAAAAGGCCGTGTACTCTGTCGTCATGATCGATGCCGCCACCAGCAGCGAAATGCCCGTGTAGTCGACGCACGCAAGCGACGAAATCAGTTCGGCATCCGCAATCGAGTTCATCGTGTGCCAGATGGTGCTGCAGACCAGGCATTGACACGCCGCAAAGAAAAACACCGCCGCAATAAACACGTCCGTCTTGGTGCTCAGGTGGAAGTAGTCGTTCTTAGGGTACAGGTAGAACGCAATGGCCAGGATGAGAACCACGCCCAGCCCGTGCGACCAAATGTTGACCAGCTCGTTGGACAGCCGGAACATGGACCGCACACAGGCCAGCTTCGTCTCGCTGAATCGGTAGCCCTTGACAATGTGCGGGTTGACCCGCCACGGTACGGGCAGGTCCTCGTAGTGCAGGAGGCCATGCTGCCGTGCGCGAGCCACCGCCCGCTGGATGTGCTCCTCGAGTGTCTCGGCGGCCCACTTGGCACGCTCCAAGCTCTCGTCGACAACCTCGCGGGCCCGCCCCAGGCTCTCGTCGACACGCCGCCGGCCCTGGTCGACCACTCTGCGACTCTCGTCCATGAGCAGGTCGGCGGCATTGGCTGCATTGGCCAGACTGCGCTCGCGGAACTTGAGCGCATAGTTTTCAAAGTCCGACAGCATGTCGTCCAGAAGCTCGACACCGACGCGAGCCTTCTCGTTCAGCGACTCGGCAGCCACGAGCGCCTCGTGGTACCGGGTGTCCAGTGTCTCAACCATGACCTGCACACGCCGGCGGCCGGCGCCGATGACTTCCTCGGAGACTTGCGAGCAACGGGTGCGCACGGCCTGCAGGGTCGTGTAGGCCCGCGAGATGCTGGAGTCGAGGTGCACATCGCCGTAGCTCTCCAGGTACTCGAGACGAGTCTCCAGCTCAGTCAGGAACAGCTCAACCTGCATGAAACACGCACACATTAGCCATCGTGGCACAGCATGGAACAACCGACCCCTCTCCGCCTCGTAGAACGAACCTTGAGCAGCAGGTTCTCCTCGCTGTCAATGATGGTGTCGACAATCGACTTGCGCCGCGGCCGCGTAATCAACGAGTGGCGACGCCTGCGGACCGGCTGGACGTCCTCGGGCTGCTCGGCGCCCGTGGCACTGGCGTCGGGCTCGACAACCGCCTCCGGAGCGGTGCAGGTGAGCGACGGGTTGCAAGTCATCTTGGCGGGAAGGCTGGGCTTGCGTTTGGTTGGAAAGCAAAAGTTTGCACTCCCGGGTGCGAGGCGACGGGTGCGAGGCGAGGCGAGCTGCTGGTGACAAACACAAGAACGGCAAGAGAGCCCTTCGTTCCCGCTCCCTTTCCCTTTCGCCCGCTGACGGCCGTCTCCACTGTCTCTCGACTCTGCGTCGTCCGCTCTCGTCCTTTTCCCACCAAAAGATGTCGTCAACCAGGCCGGGTGGAGTCGATCGCTGCCCAGTCGAGATTGGGCGGATCCTTCCGGTTGGGGGAAAAACGGCTAGGCTCGTCCAGGATTTGCGATGCAGCTGACAGCGACTGAGACAGGGTGACACTGGGTTGTACTCTGTGCAGCGTCGTGGGACAAACCTGAGGAGAAGCAAGAGAAGCAGGAGAAACAGGAGACAAGACGTGTTTGGCCGTCAGCACTGCTGAGGAGAAGGAAATACGGCCTCCGGGTTTCGGCGGAAATGACGGTTCAAGGAAGTCACGGGCTCAGTCGCTCTTTCCCTCTCTCTCTTTCTTGTTGGGGCAATTCGCCTGGAAAATCAGCGGGGTCCCATTTTTAGTGCCAAGGCTGGTCCGCCGGCGAGCTCCTGCCCGCCAATGGCCGCTGCAGCCACAGCACACTGGGGTGCGGCAAGGCTCCTCAGAGGGCCAAACGGGTACCCTAGCGCCAACTCAACAGTGAGACACACCAGGCGACGAGAGCGACCGACGCTAAAGCTCGCCTTGCGCGGCAGACTTTTACCAGCCACAGACCAAGCCACAGTCGAGCCCCGGCCGAGCCAATCAGGGCCAACCAGCCACAGCAAACAGAAAACTGCCTGTGTGCAGCTCTGTGCTCCTTTGCAGCCCCGATCTGCCTGCTTTGCATGCCACTCGACATCCACGCTCTCCTCCTCCCCGTCACTCGCGTGCTTCCAACCCCCCCCCCAGAGACACCTGCTATGCATACGGATTCCATCGTCACCGACGAGGGCCTCACGGCCCTCCTGCAAGCTTCCGCAGAGGCCCGCAAACAAGCGCTCGCGCTGATAGACCTCGTGCAAGAAGATGCTGCATCGGCGGCGACTCCGGAGCGACTGGCGGAAGTGGTCGGCCAGCAGAAGCGCCTAACAGCAAACCTGGCCGAGCTGAGAAGCCTGCATCGGTCAGCATACTATGCGGCGCGCGACACGAAGGCCCAGACGGCCGAGGCGCGCCAGGAGGTCGACAGACT
The DNA here is from genome assembly GCA_002778245.1 of Raffaelea albimanens. NCBI lineage: Eukaryota > Fungi > Ascomycota > Sordariomycetes > Ophiostomatales > Ophiostomataceae > Raffaelea > Raffaelea albimanens. Next base: position 3,299,355 of record PCDJ01000001.1, read on the forward strand.
GCATCTCCAGCTGCAGAATCTCTATTATGAACAGAGACATTTACAGGGCGAGATTTCCGCCTGTGAGAACTACGAGTATGTCCTGGATTAGTTTTCAGAAGGGGAAAGAATAAAGAAAGGGAGGGAGATGCCAAGGGGCCTCTCGAGCTTCACTGTACTGACATACCTGCAGCCACTCATACCAGCACCTGCCAATGATTCCCGCCGAGGAGTTCCTGGCCCTGAATCCCGAACACGCGGAGTCGGACGAAGTCACACTGATGACGGCCCGGATCGCACACGAGAAGAAGGAGCGGGAGACACTGGACCAACAGAAGCACGAGCTTATGAAGAAGAAGCTTAAGCTGATCCAGGAGAACAAGAAGCGCAAGGAGGATCTGGCCAACTTGGACCGAGACTTGGAGAACTTTATCGATGTGAGTTTCCTCTTGGCCTCTTGGGGGGGGGGGGGGGGGGGGGGGGTTCACTAGCCCAGCCGCGATGCCCACTCGGGTACTGGATATGACCACCGCTTGGTGGCTCTTGTGCTGTTTTGCTTGATGTGCGCAACGGGGACAGTTGCTAACAGCTTCGCAGGCTGCCAAACCGATCCAGAATTTGTTCGACAAAGTCGCGTGATGCTGCTGGGATTTTGACCAAGCAAGGCACGCGATGCGATATCGCCGAGCAGTCGCCTGGTATTTGGGGGACGGCTCGTATTTTCGAAATTCCCAAGGAAATCTTGTGCTCAACTAGCAACCCTGCGCAGGAGTAGCTCCAATCTCGTCTCGCACCTTAGCTCGAGCATCGGGCAATTTCGATGAGCAGGCAGCCTGCCTAATGAGTCGCGAGGCGATCTCCGAGCCCAATGCTTACTCTTCACGACGAAAGTTCTACCGAGAACAAGCTTTGTGACGGAGAAGGGAGGAGGGGCAGGAAAGATGGGGGGCGCCACATGGGACTGCATCCTCCAACACTGCTCAACTGCACTGTGTACCTTGCAGGCAGCGAGTGCCATTTGGTTTTTACGGCAAGCCCAGTCATGGGCCGAACTTTCTTTACTGCTATTCTGGATTCGGTGGCTCCCCCGTGTAGCCTGGGTTTCAAGAGAGACCAGAAAACGACGCGTGGCCCTCTCAATCCAGCAATCCCGAGCTTTCGGGGCCGATGCCTGCCCCAAGATTTTGATTTGGATTACAGACGGCCCCTTTTTAAAAATAAGGCCTGCAGGGGGGATGGAGCCGCAGACAGGTACGGCGTGTAATTCATTTTTCGCCGTTCTGACCGTGGAATCTTTCCGGTCTTGGCAGACTACGGGGAAGGCGAACTCTGAAAAAGCCCGTTGGATGCGGGCAAAACAGCAAATCCCCATACTTGAGAGGACGAATTGGTTCCAATTGATGGGAAATGAGGCAACAGGCACAAGTAGTATGCGGCACAGATGGCATGCGCCGCAGATGACAGGCGACATACGTGTGCGTGCTTGGCAGGGTGCAGGAATTTTGGTGATGCCTCTTGTTTCGCCAATTGGGTTTTGCTGGGTTGTCATTGCGGATTGAGGCTTAGTCTGGGGGGATGTCATTGTTGCTGTTGACGCGGCCCCCCATTAGGCATCCGCGAAAGAGGCCTGGCCATCAATCTTCTTTGGACGACTGGATCATCACGAGCTTCCTTGACGATGCCTGCGCTCCATTCCCATTAGTCAGGGTAGATGATCTCCAACCATGCCGGAGATTATTTTTTCAATTAAAAAGAAAAATAGTAAGACACACGAGTCTCACGAGGTAGCTAGGCATTGGTTGGGCCTTTGCGCTTCTACTGCACACAATGTATGAGTATCCCGGGAGAGAAGCCGAGACAGAAATGACAATGAGGGATCTGAAGCAAGACCATAGGGTTTGCCCTGCCTCGCTCTGTGTTCCCGTGCACTAAACTCGAGACACTGCCAGGGACCAGCCCGGGTCTACGACATACGAGTGTTGTCCGTAATGCACATGACCGGCGTCTTTTGATAGCGGTGTTTCTGGCTGGTCCTCTCCGAGGACCGCCGAGAAAGTTTACGCATTTGTCTCACCCTGCAGTGTAGCACTGAGCTGTGGTAGAGAAACGCAGGCCACGGGTAATCCACTAGGGGGGTGTTTATCGACAGTCAATATGCCGGCTGCTTGTGATTGTTTGTGATCGACCTTAGTTGGCGCGCTGCAACTGTTCATGCAATGCACGCGATATTCGTGCCTGTCAGGGTTGCGGTGAGCGAGGCACGTTTCTGGCGTTTGTTCCAATCATTTCATTGTGCGTTTCAAGGGCTCGGGAGGCTGTCATGAGGCCGCCGTGAGGCCGTGGCCCCAAGACAAATGAAGCGACGTTCCCTGGCCTCATGTGGCTGTTTTGACGATGGAGTCGTGCAATCAAGGGTGACCAGGTTGGCGAGATCAACCAAAATGGATGCTGGGTGCTGGTCATGGGGGAGAGATTGGCGGGTGGTTTTGTTTTTGGCGCTTGCACGGATAGAGCAAGGATCTGTTCTAGACCACCCCGGCGGGCGAATCTCTGTCGCGGGTTGTGCCATGTGGGAAAAGTGCCTGGACGAGAACGGGCGTGCCGATACGCCGAAACGAGGGGCACGTCAAAGGCTGAGGCCCGAAGACTCGACAAGGGTGGCTTGTTAGTACTACTATTTATTACCTGCGAGTGGCACAGCATAGCAAAGCGTGCAATATTGTTATTACCCTCCCCCGAAACGGCTGCAGAGATTGGCAGCAATGGCACCCCGTGGGCAGACAAGAATGCGACGCAAAGAGAATGGAAACCCAAGGGCAGTGCAGATCGCTTGTTACTTTTTTTTTTTTTTTTTTTTTTTTTTTTTTTTTTAAACCTCCCCCCCCACCCTCCTTTGCTTTCCTTGCCGTTGCCAACAAGACGCTGGTGGGTGGTTGTCGACACAGGAGCCAAGACGCCAGAAAGCAGGAAAAGGCAAGCAGAGATGCGTTGGAGCACACTGCCGCAGACACGCCCGCTCAGCAGACACACAAGCGCGAGTACGAGCACACGCGGCCATTTGTCTTGGAGTGAGGCGCAGGTCCAGAAGACCAAGAGAACCAAGAGAACCAAGAACCCAAGAAAGAACTAACGCCGAAGGCAGCGTGCTGGCTGCAGTCTGCGTGCACCCGTCTTGCAAGCAAAAACAAAGCAAAACAAAAGAATAGCAATGGTAAAATAAAAGAGTGGCTCTGCTAACGATCTGCCTCTGTTCGTTTCAGCATGTTTGCTGATTTGCAGATTTGCAGTTGCTGGTCATTTCGTTATTTCGTTCTGCAAAGAGTGGATTATGCACACTTGCCAATAGTTTGCGCCGAGATAGATGCACAGTACGTGTACTCCGTACTTGACATCGCCCTTCTTTCTTTACATGTGGACCCAGCCGACCCAGTTTTTACAGTGGGAAAGAGGGTACGTAGCGTGGAAAAAAGCTTGGCAAAGACTAAGTGGATGGTAGCCGCAGAGAGGGACCAATACTATGTAAAGGGCAGGAGCTCTAGACAATGGCGACAAGTACGGGTACTGCTCGTACTTTGTACATTGGGAAGAGGTCTGCAGTCCAAGGTTGTGAGATGTGCTCGCAGGAGCCACATTCATATACTATGCAAAGCGGTGCACACCAGCACGCCAGCACAAGGAGGCGAAATAAAAGATAAGGGCAAAGAAGGAGGGCACACTGTAAAGAGGGAAGCACAAAGAGAATCCTGGCACAAACTTTCAGCCAACTTTTTTGGGATTGTTCTGTTTCGCAAGCAGGGACGGCAGGATTATTGTGGATCTCGGCAGCGCAGCGACCACACAGAATGATGTCCAGTCCAAGCGAGGGACAAGGGGGTCACCCCGTCTTTCTGCCAGGCTCTTCCTATTTTCAGATCTGACGTGCTTGCTTGGACAGGGAACCTGAGGGATACATGGTGGCTGTGAACAGCCAAACGCTGCCAGCTGGGAGATCGTCTTGTTTCTTGCCATTGATCCCCAGGAAGCGTCTTCCTGCTCAAACACGCTCAAGGCAGAAAGACCGAGAGCCATCACCTAGCAAACAAGAACAAAAAACGCACTTGGCAGACACTACTTTGCTAGTAGTAACTTCACGCATGCAGTACTCCAGTGGGAGCGCCTCCCGAAACCAACTTTGATGTAATATTCCAGGTGGTCATACAAGCCAAAGCCGGGCCAACAGGTTCCCATCGGCAGAAAAACCCTGTACTCGCACAATCAAGAAGCGAAAAGGGGGGAAGGATCCAAGGGCCGCCCTTGTTACACAGTAAAAACACCCTGGAGGCAATGTATGGGCATCTCATCTTGCACTGGAAGATCCATCGACTCCGCAGGGCCGCGGAGGCCTTCATTCGCACACGACAGGGCAGGAACTACTGTGTAGAAAATGGACAGGACTACGGACCGTCAAATCGAGTCTGGCCACTGCTCTTGTCGCGTCCCACTATGTGTTCCCATCTTCCTGTTGCAGCCTCCCGCAAGTTGGACAGGCGAAAAGCGATGGAAGACGGGAATCCCCTGGTTAATTTAACACGACACACTGTGCAGGAAGCTTGCTTCTTACGGGCATTCGCTGAATGCCCACGATACGACTACCAGATTCGTTTGGTGGCTGCTGCCCAGGACTGAAAGCCGGGGGTTTTCCTACTTTGCCCCGTTTCAAAGTAAGCTTTGCCGGCAGCCGCTCGGAGCAGGTAGCCAGTGCCGAGGCGTCAAGCGCACAGATTCTCCTTACGGCCAGATTTCGAAAAGTGTCCGTTTCCGCAACCAGTTGCATAGGGAAGGAACGCCCCTTTGCACCTTCCCTCTACTCGAGTAATACAAAGCACGAGCAATGCGAGGAGGATTATGGCCAGCCAGAGGACCCTTTTTTCATTTGCCTTGCATGCGAGGCCTGGAAAGAATGCCTTGCTGTTTCGCAACACAAGCACCTGCCACTTTGCAATGCCAACTTCCGACGAATCTCACTTCCCCCAAAAGAGCCAGCAGGACCCGCCAAGACTGCGAATCAGCGAGCGGCAGTGACTACAGCCCACAGGTGGCCTGCAAACAGCTAGCGGCCCCGGAGAAGCGAGCTCGAATGTGACTGCGGCGAATACCTGTGACAGTGACCGGCCAAACACCAATGCCGTGGCACGCGGCAGCGCACGACTCGCACGAGAAGAACAACAACCCTTACCTACACGACGGATACGGGCTGCTTCAGATCGAATCCTCCAGGGCGTTCAGGCAGACTGGCCCCAGATGCCCAGACTTGGTTGAAGAACTAGTAACGCGGGCATCGTGGAGAGCAGGAAGAGCTTAATTCGGGTCGTCTCATTCGCTCAAGCTTGCTGTCGGCATGGCGAGGCAACAGGGGCCTGGCCCAGCCAACGCACGTCGCAGTGCTTCAGCCTCGTTGAAAAACGCCACCACCCAGGACTTGCTCCCTGCATGTCACCAATCGCGCTCCGTGGCTGTCACTGCTCCCTTTTTTCCACACGCCAGCATCCACCCCAAAGAAACCAACCGGAGCGGCAAAGCATCCCAACTCATCCTGGCGGCATCTCGTTGACCAATTCTTCTGGGCTACTCTCCGCCGCGCGGCCACGCCATGTAAGATCATGGAGGCCATGGACAGAGTTCTCCCGGCTGATGAGGACAAAATGCATAGTAATAAAGCAGAAGGACCCGGAGAGCCAAGATTTCCGCCGGCTGGTGCTTTGCATGTTGGCGATGCCGCCCGCGTGATACGCCATGGGCCTCTGGAAAACAAGAGATATGAAGGAAGCGGCAAAGTGCAGCGTCCGGGGATGCAATAAGACAGCAGCGGCCTTCTGTCGCGGCCTCCAAGACATTGTGTGTTTGACAGCAAAAGGAAGACGGCACAGCCAAGCATGACGAGAAAAATATAAAATAAAAACAAGGTACAGGAGGGTCCCTGGGACGGCCCTCGTGACGCACAAGGCAGTGTTTTGTGGCCACAGATGCAGCGGCTGCTGTCTGCGTCAACCACGAGTGAAATCCAATGCATTGCGGGAACACTGTGCCTGGCATACCCGTATTCCCTGTGTTGGAGCACAAAGAGCAAACAAAGGACAAGAAACGGCATTGGCAGTAGACCCACACTTCTGGTGCCGAAGGGGGAGAATAAAGAACGCAACGGGGTTGGGATGCAATAGCACAGCATCCTGAGATGCACACTCGTACAAGTGCGAGTATTACACCAAGATATTACTTTAGGCTGTAAGGATACCGCCCAGCTCAAAGGAGGGCTCTGGAGGCATCCAGGTGTCGATCGCCCAGAAAAGAATATATCGGCTGAACAATGTCATGCATCTTACGAATCGTTCCCCTCTTCCGGAACCACTTCTCCAGAGACATGAAGATGTCATCGCCGAAGGGTCTGGATGCCCTGTGGGTGTTGGATGTGGGCAAATGCACGCGTCTCCAGATAGGCGTAATATTAATAGCTGCGCCCAAGCAGCGGTGCAAAGTATGTAACAGCATCCCTTGGGGGAAGGGCCTGAAACAGAAAACGCCCACTAGCGGATGCCGTTAGCTGGATGTCATCGCTAGAGCCTGCGCCGTGCAAGACACGGTGCGTTTCCGGCCGGGACGCTTTCCTTCCTGACAGCAATGGCGCCGATCCAATAGAACCCCTGCGCAGCGCCTCTCCCCGGCAGCTGTCCCTGCGTTCCTTGACTGCTGCCTGTCCCGGCCTGCGCCATATTCCACGTACGCTCCGCTGCGGGCGTCGTCTCTTGCAAAGTTTCACTAGTCTTTGCAAGTCCATGGCTGGCTGGCTCCCAGATCCCTCCCCGCGCTCCCCCTCAAGCCGCCGCCAGCTAGCCCGGCCGTTTCTTCAGTGCTAATGCTTGTACTGCTACAAAAAGCAACGGTCCTTGCGAAATACGAGTACCTCGCTCTCCGCGGAGGCTGGCCAGCCAAGAGCACGGGTACCTGACTAGCGCGGACATGCCTCAATAAAGCAAGAATGGGACGTCTCGTCCAGGCCCCCCAGGGCTTCCCAGGTCTCCAGGCCTGTGGTCCCACCCACTTACATCAGGTGGAAAATGTACCTGGTACCAATTAAATAAATAGCAAAAATAAATAGCAAAAAAAGGAAAAAAGAGTCGTGCTAACCCGGGCAGACTAGCCCAAAGCTGCCCAGAAGCCAATATACTGGGGCCCCGAGTGCGTTCTCTATTCTCTGGCTGTCGTTGCTCGCAGCGCTCTCCACCAAATCCCACATTTCCTAAAGCGTGTTGTTCGCCCAATCTGTCGAGGCGACCTGGGTTGCACCCCCCTCTGACCAGCCAAAATACCCGTCGCTTTGCCTTCTGAATATCCCCTCGACCACTTCACCCTCCTGCTGGAGCTCCGTTCCTTTCTCCCATGACCTGTCTCTCACGGCCGGTCTGCCTCTTGCTTCTCGTGCTTCTGTCGCTCCTTTACATGGCCCTCAGTCCCTCCTTTGACCCAAAACCGACCTTTCTGCCACCTTTTTCTTTTTTTCTTTCCCTTTTTTTTTTTCATTTGCCTTTCCTTTACTTTCCCTCCTTTCTTCTTTCTTCTGCTCCAGCACCCGCCTTTGCCTGTCCTCTCCTCTCTTGTCTCGCTGTCCCTCCTGCCTGCTATTACTGTTCCTACCAGGTGGCTCCTTCCATCTCTGGAAGGCTTGGTGCTCGAGCCCTACTTCATATCTCTGCTACCCGTCGCCGTGAGCCAAGCTTTCGAGCCTGTCTCCTCGCTCTCTCATCCTCAACGCCGTTCCTATTGCACCTGGTATTCTCCTTAATCTCCGTCCTGCTTTTGCTTCCTCACTTCGGCTTTTCCCCCTTATAGTCCCGCTTCCCGCCTCGTTTGCTACCTAGGCCGCTCTTCTTTTCCTCTTGGGGCTGCTCTGAGCTGCTGCCGTTCCCTTCTTAGCTGTCTCCTTTGTCTTCCAAGCCGCCAACCACCACGACCCTCCCTCCCAAGCTCGTCAAGCATTTCGGCCTCACCCTGGAGCTCTTTCCTTGACGTCGTCTTCCGCTGCACCCTGCCAGACTCGCCAGTCCTCTCTCCCCTCGACCTGCTCCCCTAATAATACTGGCGATTCTTTGTCATCCCTCCTAATACCCCGGCGCTGACGACGAGCTCCAGCCTCGACACCTCTCGGCGGACCCCCTTGCCTTTGTTCCCGTTTGACTGTTGTGTGTTGTCTGTCTGCATCCGCCAACCGCAATAAAGGCCAGTCTGTTCGAGTCACCTATATACACCACCCCCCTTATCTCTGCCTCTGCCTCTCTTTCTTCTCCCTCCTGCACCCCCCCACTCAACATTCCCCTACTGTCTTGTCCTTTCCGTTGTCCTGCTGCCCATCGTCTCTCCACGATGTCTCTCTTCAGTTGGTGCGCAAGGCGCTCCGGCGGCCTTGCCATGATCTGGCTTGGCATTCTCTGCTACTATGTCATCTCCAAGGAAGCAGAGACCTCGCGCTATGACGGGTACAAGCACCACCGGCAGGACAACCTGAGCGCCCCGCGCTACTCGCCAGACGGCGCAGGCATCTGGACCGTCGTCTTCTCGTGGTACTGCCTGCTGATCCACATCCTGGTCTTTGTCTTCCCACTGCGCGCCTCGTGGGCTATATGGGATGTCACCAACTCGCTGCGCAAGGCCGCCCACGGACATGCCTTCAAGGACTATAGGGCTGCTCGCCACGGCTCGCGCAACAACCAGCACCGTCGCCGTGGCTCAGCCAGCTCGCTGTCCAGCTCCGAGACCCTCACCTCGTCCGCTGCCTCCTCGGCCGCCTCGAGCGCCAGCAGTGACGCCGGCGACATGTTCGAGCACGAGCCATACACAGACGCCAATAGTGCCTCCAGCACCTGCACCGAACCGCTAGAAGCCAGCGACACCGTCATCCACGCCATAATCATCCCCAACTACAAGGAGGAGATGGACACCCTCCGCGAGACCCTCGACGTGCTGGCCTCCCACCGGCAAGCTCGCAACAGCTACGATGTGAGTGCCAGCGGCAGATGCTGGAAACTGGTCTACCGGGGAGACCCAAGACCCAAGACCCAAAACGGATGCTGACAGCTTCAAACCCCAGATCTACCTGGCCATGGAACAGCGTGAGGCCGGTGCCGAGGTCAAGGCTCTGTCACTCATCAACGAGTTTGTTAAGAAGTTCCGTTCCATTGGCTTCACCCTCCACCCTGCCGACGTCCCTGGCGAGTGCCCTGGCAAGGGCAGCAACGTCAACTGGGCAGCACGCAAGATGAGCGAGAAGTACCCCGTCTCTCTCCGCAAAGATGTTCTCGTAACTGGTATCGACGGTGAGTTTGAAATCAGTTTTGACTGGTGTTTTGTGGTGCCTGGATCCCTTCGTCTTCACAACTCCCATAACCAGCATGCTAATCCACCACTCTCCCTGCAGCCGACAGCCACCTCTCCTCCAACTTCTTCGCCATGATTACTGGCATGCACCTGGCCTACCCCGAAACAGCAGCAACCACCCTGTACTCCGCCCCGATCGTCTTTGACCGCAACGCCCATAACGTGCCGGCCATCGTCCGTGTCGCCGACATTCTTTGGTGTGCAGCCGGCGTCTCGGGCCTGTACCGCGGCTCGACTATTGCTCCGCCGACTTCTGTGTACTCGTTGCCGCTACAACTCGTCGACCGTGTCGGTGGCTGGGACACCGACTCCGAAGCCATCGGCGAGGATCTGCACATGTACCTCAAGTGTTTCTTTGCCCTCAATGGCAACCTGACTGTCCGCACTGTCATGAGCCCCATCAGCCAGACCAATGTCACTGCCGGCGGCTACGGAAAGGGATTTGAAGGCATTGTCTCCGACATGCGCGCTCGTTACAAACAGGCTCAGCGCCACATGTGGGGTGCTCTCGACACCGGATTCGCGCTCCGCAAGCTGGTTGAGCTGTGCAGAGACCGCAAGCACACATCGCGCACTTTCCGTCCTCTGCACAGCTCTCTGAACGACACTGCGGATGACGCTGTTCCTGATGTTCAGTTGGATTCCCTCAGTCTCAACGGCGTGTCTACCCCTGATGATTCGGTCGACGCAGGCGTGTTTTCCGACGTTACCCACGACATCCTAAAGGGGCCCAACTACGAGCGCATCTTTTACTTGTTCCACCGCCTCTTCGAGGCACATTTCCTTCCGGTACAGATGACTATCCTCGTGGTTGCCTCGACTCTGTTCATGTGGGTGACGGAAGGCGCAGAGGATATCCACGGCGTCAACTGGATATTTGAGATCTGCAAATATCTCCGCACCGTTGGTTTCATGGAGGTTGCCTTTTACCTCTTCCTCTACGAGAACTTCCATAAGATTGCCGTCTCAATTCGCGAGAAGGAGATGCAAGGTGCTGGCCTGGCCAAGGGCATGAACTTCTCGCACCGCGTGCTCAAGAAAAACTTTATTGACTACGTCATGGTTCCTCTTGTTGCGCCCATCTATGGCGCCATCCCATGCGCCCAGGCTCAAATCTGCCATTTTTGGACAGTGGATCTGGTATACACTGTCAGCAAGAAAGTTACACGCCAGCGAGCAAAATCCGTGAATGCTGAAGCGTTAGCATGAGGAAAACACCCCCATTATTCAGTAACCTCTTGGTGTGCTCACGACCCGCGCATCCCCCCTTTCCTCCCTAGTTTTTCTCGGCCACAATCTGTCTTCAATTCTGTTACATTTCTTGCTCCACCAGCTCGTTATCTTTGGGCTTTGCCTGTCCAAGACTTTACCCTATTTAATTCGGCTTTTGCATTCCCTTTTGGTGGCGGATCAAGTTCGACTTGTATATGGCACGTCATATTTCTTTACGCTCGCTCTGGTTCAGGGGGTCCCGGACAAAGCCTGTTCGGACTTCATTCCTCTCCCGCACCACCAATCACGTTTTATGTCCTATTGTTTTACCTGCATTCGTTTCTGCCCATACCGTCCTCATTCGCTAGGCACGGTATGAAGGTGTTATTATTATTCCCTGTTCATTCCCTCGTCCTTATTTTTGCCATTTATCTCTCATAAGGTCTCGTGTGTACTTAGACGGTATGATGTGGATATGCATGGCATTGCATTGCACCGGCATTTTTTGGCATCTAAATATTTGGGGATGCGCGCTTTTTTTTTTCCTTTTCCTGTTTGCTTTTCTTTTTTTACCTTCCCCCCCTGTTTTTGTGAAGGGGGGGACATGTTCTCAAGGAGTTTTTGGAGCAATCGGGGCCAAGGACCCAAAGGCGAATACCCACTCGCGCCATTCGTTTATATTTCGGGGAATAAGGGACTTCATGACAGCGACTACCCGCATTGCAGGAAAACAGGCTCCGTGGCTGCCGTCATCGCTGATGGTGGATTGGGGGTCTGTGAAGCTCGGCCGCCTCCTGTCAAGCTGGGGACACTAGGGGTAGTCCGGCACAGATGAAGATGGAAAGAAGAAGGGTCGGTGGAAGCAGTTGAGAGGCTGGTCCTGTTGTTTATTTTTGTATGTTTGTGTGCCCTTTGTTTTCGAGGATGAGCGCCTTCTCGTAATTCGCAATGCAGACAGGAGAAGGAAGCAAGGCAGAAAGACGCGGCATAATACCCTCGACCTAATCATCTATACACCCCCCCCCCAACCCTTAATACCTAATAAACAAGACAGTCAGACAGAAACACAGATCGATTTTTGTGAAGCAGCCCAGGCAGAAGAGAGCCGAAACTTGAATGCGTGCATGTGATGTCTGACAAGGCATTGTTCCACCTAGGACACCCGCCAACCAGCAAAACTGTACAATCGTTTCTCCAATCTCTAACAAGCACCAGAGACACAGACAGTAGCAAAAGCAACGTCAAGGAGCTTTCTACACACGTTGGGTAGAAAACCATAGGGAGGCGATGGCTTATCGATAAGATTTTTTTTTCTCTTTGTTCTTATCGGATAGAGAGTCCAGTCTGACAGGCAGCCTTCCCCACCACGGTTGCGTGTGAAAGCGTGCAGAGACGCTCTCCAAAAAGGCGGAGAAGCGTGTGACGGCACTAGGCGTACTAAGGAACCCACTAAAAAGTTGTTTTCTGCCGTGAAGTTTTTATTGTTTCCTACTTTTCTTTCTGTCCGCCTGCTTTCTGGGCCAACCAGAGTAAGAAACCCACTTTAATTTTTTTCTGCCCTTGACAGAAAAAAAGTTCGCCGTATTTACATAGTAGTTTTTTTCTTCCCTTCCTTTCTCTGCTACCTTTTCTCTCTTTTCCTACCATTTCATCTACCCTACCTTTGTAGCAAGAGTATTTTCACTTTTGCTCTTCGCCTCTCGATTCCACCACCTACCACTTCTCTTTACCGTCTTTACGAAACCGAAACAATGTCTGCGCCGCAAGGTGTTTTTGGCCTCCAGGTGCCACCTGGCGGTGTCTTGATCCCAGCCAGCCTGGACCTCCCTGCTACTGTAAGTTTTTTTTTTTTTTTTTTGCTATATCCTGATCTATCTGGAAGAGGATGCATTTTTGGTTGGAGAAGCCGAGTCCTTCGACACAGCGTCTGTACCGTCTGTACCGTCTGTACCGCCAAAGCCTCTTCCTCCTCAACTCTCGGACCGCGCTTTACGCAGCTTCAACTACCTCGGGTGCTTTCTTCTTTTGCTTTTTGCCTACAGCTGCTAACACACATTCCCAGATTCACATCGCAATGGCTGCCATTGATCCCACAGAAGAGCCGGAAACTATTGGCAAAGAGAAGGCCCCTGCCGTTGGCCGCTCTACTCTGCGCATTGTCAAGCGCCCCATTGACTTCTTCCGCGACGACGACGAGGAGGAGGATGACGATGATGAGGACGCATACCTCCAGAGCCTTCTTGATGCTGCCAGCGACGATGATGAGGACGACGACGAGCCCAACGGTGGCCCCAGCGACCCGTCCAAGGCCCGCCGCAAGCAGCAGCTGCGTGCTCTTCTGGCTGCCGCCGCCGAGGCGGAGGAGGAAGAGGATGACGAGGATGACGAGGACGACGAGGATGATGAGGACGAGGAGATGGCCGATGCTGATGCTGCCGTTGTGAACGGCGCCGGTAAGAAGGACAAGAAGACCAACGGTGTTGCTGCCAAGGCCTCCAAGAAGGGCAAGGAGCTTGCCACTGTCGAGGACCTCGACGAGGACGAGGACGAGGATGATGATGAGGAGGACGATGACGACGAGAACGAGCCCTTCCTGGAGAACTTTGTTATCTGCACTCTTGACACGGAAAAGGTAAGAAGATACCTGGGGACGCACGCTACCATGCCTCCTCCTCAATAACTCCAGCTGCTAACAACAACCCGAAACAGACCTACCAGCAGCCAATTGAGATCACCGTCGATGCCGGCGAGTCCGTTTTCTTCACAGTCACGGGCACCCACACTGTCCACCTGACCGGCAACTACATTGTCGAGGACGACGAGGAGAGCGATGATGAGGATGACGACGAGTACGACAGCGACGAGTACGACTTGCCGCCCGATGCTGAGCTGGAGGAGCTCGACAGCGACGACGAGCTTGATGAGCTTGATGCTCTGACCAGCCGCATCGAGGAGATCAACTCTGATGACGAGGAGGCTCCCCAGCTGACCGAGGTCAAGCCCAAGAAGGGCAAGAAGCGAGCCGCCGAGGACGAGAGCCTCGAGGACCTCATCAGCAAGGAGTCCGCCGCCGTCAAGGAGGGCGAGGAGCCCAAGCTCAGCAAGAAGCAGGCCAAGAAGCTCAAGAACAACCAGGGCGAGGCCGTCGACGTCGAGAAGGCTGACAAGGATAAGAAGCGTGTTCAGTTCGCCAAGACGCTCGAGCAGGGACCCACTGGCCCGGCCGGCAAGAAGGATGACAAGAGCGGCAAGCAGACACTGGGTGTCAAGGTCGTGCAGGGTGTGACCATTGACGACCGCAAGTTGGGCTCCGGCCGTGTTGTCAAGAATGGCGACCGTGTCAGCATGCGCTACATTGGCAAGCTCCAGAATGGCAAGGTCTTTGACTGTAAGTGATTCCTGGATCTCGTTTCGTTTCGTTTCTTTTTTTCACACTAACACGCGCTAGCCAACAAGAAGGGTGCTCCGTTCTCGTTCCGCGTTGGCAAGAACGAGGTCATCAAGGGTTGGGATGTCGGCATTGCCGGCATGGCCATTGGCGGCGAACGCCGTCTGACCATCCCGCCCCAGCACGCCTATGGCTCGAAGAAGCTGGACGGCATCCCGGCCAACAGCACGCTCATCTTCGACGTCAAGCTTCTGGAGATCAAATAAGCAGGACGAGATGAAGACGCAACAAGGAGTGGAGCCTGAAAAGGAACTCGAAAATGAAGAGGGTGGAGAGCGAAGTGTTGCACCGCCGCCTGGGGGTAAACGCTCTGCCACATCCTGTGCTACAACATATATAAGGTTCTATTGCAGGAGTTTTATTTTTCGTTTTGTTTTTAAGTTTTGCTTTTATTTTTCCTGTTTTGGTTCGCCTGTCTATTCTTGTCTCTATAAACTTTCCACCGCCATTTCTATTATCTGGGTCTTCTGTTTTTAAGTTCTTTTAGGGCAGCATTTGGAGCGCAAGCAGCGAGGACGCCGGCTGTTACCCAGCCATACTGGACATGCCGGTCAGCTGTTGCGCAGGCGGAAAAGTTTGGGAGATACTGTTGGGTCGTCTTCTCATGTTGAGGTTCTTGTTTAAAAAAAAAGTAAATAAACAGAAATAATCGGAGCAGTCAAGCGAGAGGGGTGTGTCGATAGGTGTTATTGGGCCGGTTTTCCTGCACTCTGAGTTCGGGCTGGATTGCCACTTTTGTTGCTCTCCCGTCTCGCCTTTGCGGAATCTCTCGACTCAAATGCAAAAAGTTATTACACTGTGAGTGTTATCAGGGTGTCCCGTGCTCATGTTGCTGTGCCTTCCTTCCCAATCGTGACGAGTGATGTGTGCCTTCCTTAACAGACCGTGGTGACAAAAAGGGGAAGGCACAGCCATCCCATGGCGGCTTCCTCCTTTGTCATGGACGAGCGTGTTTCCTATATCTTTCTCTGGACGTCTCACAGCCCCTGCTGCTGTTTCTTCGCTTCCTCACTTCACGTCTTTCCCTCATCTCACGATCCGGCCCGTCGTGAAAGATCCAGCCTCTTCTTATCTGGGCACATCATCTTTTGTTCTTCTTGTTCTTTTCATCTTGCCAATATTTCTTTTGTGTAGCTATCCTCCTTCAATCCAGGCCGGCATCGCCAAGCATCTGCTGCCTTTTGCTGACCTGCATTGCTGTTTTTTACTTATTTTCTCTTTCCTTCTGGCTTTTTTCTTCCATTTCCTCTTGCACCGTCGCTTTTGAAAGCCTTATCGCAGCCACACTGCCCAGCAGCACACAGTTATAATGCAATACTGCTGAGAAGACAGGAATACACTCCGTCGTGATACCCTCGGCTTTCCCTTCCCTACCCACGACTTCCGACGTCTGCTTGCCAGCCTGCTGAAGAAACTAGCACGCACGCCACCGTCACCACCAGACGACGGCGGCTCTTCGTGAGTGATCCCACTTCACGCTGCACCTTGCCATTGAGCTAACACAACAACTGTCCCAGCAGCATATCCAGCATACCCTCACGCCAGAATGGCTGGACCAAGCCGTGAACCACTAGTGAAGCTTCCACAGCCGTCATCAAGCAAGAAACGTGGCAGACAATCCAAGGAGCCGCTGCTTAGCCCTGACAGTTGCATTGTTCCCAAAAGACAGTCGCTCGTTGCGCCTGCACTTGAAGACCCCCGGATGCCTGCCGACAATACTGCGCCTGCGAGAACACCTCTATCGCGACATGAAGGCGACAAGCCACGATACGGGACCATGCCGCGTTTGCAGCAGCCTGCAAAAGGGTTACTGCCCACCCCGCCTCCCTCTCCAGAACGCCCTTCACCTTCCAGAGAACAAGAATTGGGGACATCCAAGCCTGTGAACGGCCACCAATACGGTGTCTCGTCAACAACATCAACCGTGTCACCCTCATCCGCAAGTAGCAAGACGCCACCTTCAAGGGACGACGATGCCGATACTGCACCGTCGACGTGCGGGTCCTCGACCAGGGACGACAAAAGTACAACAACGGGGAAGACATCCATTGACTCCAAGGGCTCTTCAGCAAAAGGGTCTGTGATCGAGAAAAGAGTTGTACAAGGTAACGCGCGACGGGTTCTGCCTGCTGGTGTTGGGGCCGGCACAGAAGTTTCTGTCAGCACGCCAAACAGCCTGACTCCGATTCCCGAGACAATTCCCGAATCTACATATCCTACTATTGCTACGGTCGAGCGCACAGCAGCAGCCAAAATATTCCTTGAGACACACTTCAACGAGCTTCTTTGTGGCCAAACACCGAGATCAATGCGCTTGAACTACCTCGGAGCCGAGCTTCTTGACGCCAAAAATATGAGTGCTGCCGAGAAGGACGAGCGTCGGAAAGCCTTTTACCGTAATGAGAGCCACCATTTGCGGGAGCTTCGTGTCATGAAGTCCAAGAGCGCCAAGGCACTTCAATACAGTACCGGCCATAGTAAAGGAGACTCGCCGGAATTCTCGTATGCCAACAACTTTGAGGTTGTCAAGGTGCTTGGAAAGGGGAGCTTTGGCGTGGTCCGGCTGGTGCGAGAGAAACCTGCAGCAGAACATGGCCAGACTCACCAATCTGGCCGAGGCAAGAAACACGTATACGCCATGAAGGTGATCCGCAAGTCTGTGATGCTGCGTTCTAGCCAAGAGGGTCATTTGCGTGCAGAGCGTGACTTTCTGGCCGCGTCGGAGGGCTCCAACTGGTGAGTTCCGTCTGGTCTGAATCGCTACTACATGGCAACCACATTACTGACGTTATGAACAACAGGATTGTGCCGCTGGTGGCCAGCTTCCAAGACTTGACAAACCTCTATCTTGTGATGGAGTACATGCCAGGCGGCGACTTTCTCGGTCTGTTGATCCGCGAGAACATCCTGGAAGAACCCGTTGCACGCTTCTATATTGCAGAGATGATTCTCTGCGTGGAAGAAGCGCACGCCTTGCGGTGCATCCACCGCGACATCAAGCCAGACAATTTCCTTGTGACGGCGACAGGCCACTTGAAAATTTCCGACTTTGGCCTGGCTTTTGATGGGCACTGGAGCCATAACACAGAATTCTACAACAGTTCCCGCTACTCTGTGTTGCGCAAGCTGGGCATAAACGTGAAAGGAGATGAGCAAGACAAAAAGAAGGACGAGGGATGCTCGCCGACTGAATGGATGGGCCCCGGGTCAGAGCGGTTTGAGCGGGCTCCTGGTGACGACGACGAGCCGATCTTGCAATAGAGAAACCGATGCGGCAACCACACAGCAGCCACCAGTGTCGTCGGGACGAGCCAGTACATGGCGCCTGAAGTTGTCGAGGGCGACAGGTACGACGGGCGTTGCGACTGGTGGAGCATTGGAGTCATTCTTTTTGAGTGCCTGTACGGACACACGCCGTTTCTTGCGGAGGAGGGGCGGCAGCAGACCAAGAAGAACATCAAAGTGAGTCCATTCTGTAGCGCCTTGCCTTGGCCGTGCCTTGAATTTGCTGACCCCCAAACACAGAACCACCGAGAGACCTTTTGCCTGCCGCCTTGGCCAGCCGTGTCGACTCGATGCCAGCATCTGATGGCCTCGTTGATTACGGGCAGGTCAGAACGGCTGTGTTCTAAACGGTACTTGCTCAAAGACAACGCCATCTCGTCGCTCATGTCAAGGCCCGCCCCGAGCGGGAGTCGCAACTACGGGGCCCGCGAAAGTGCCAACATCGCTGCCGAGCTGGATCTCGCCCACCGGTACGTGTTTCCGTACGACGCCGAGGACATCAAGGCCCACAAGTTCTTCCGAGGCATGCCGTGGGAACAGTTGCACCGGATGACTCCTCCGCTTGTCCCGCGTCTGCGTTCGGATGAAGACACACGGTACTTTGATGACGAGGGCACTATTTCGGATACTGGCGACAGCTCCCGGGAATCCACGTCAGTTGACCAGGACCAAGAGACCGCCGGCGCCGCGAATAAAGCCCTAGCTATGGAAATGAAGAGTGTGCTGGATGGATTCCATCCCCGGGTACAGACGATGGCTCTCGACTGGATTGCCAAGCCGTACGATTCCTCGCGTCTCAAAGCAATCGACACGGAGATCGACCAGCTGGTGTCGAGAGGCCTCTCCCAAGACGAGCGAGGAGTTTTGAGGCAGTTTGTGCGGCAGTACGGCAAAAAGGAAAAGAAACGACCGCGGGATCGCCTTCTTCGCGACCGCGAGACCAAAAAGGCAGTGATGGAGTTGCGAAAGAGGAATGCCTTCCGGGGCTACACGTGGCGAAGAATGAGACGTCCGAGCACAGACATGGCCATGGACAAGGGCTCTGGCAGCGAGGTGGCTGCGGCGCGAACAGCTGACCGGGGCTGGTTCTGGCCGAGATGTGCATGACCGAACTTTACATTCTTGTATTCTTTTTGTTTGTTTGTTAGTCTGGCTAGACTCGTTTTGCGTCCAAGTTCCGGGGAGAGTCAGCAGACAGCAAGATCACGGTTGCCGGTTGGAAAGACGCGCAGTGGCATACATAGACGGTATTATTATTCAGAGAAAGTATATACTTAACAGCAATGGGAATTAGGAGGATGACAAGAGTTTTATGCTGTCAGATAGTGCCTGGGCCAGTTTGCTTTGCATCCATCAATGCAGATAATTGTTTTCTATCGGGGGCAGTACCATCAGCAGTGGCTCGTGCCTTTGCGTTTTGTATTTCCCACTGGAACTCGTGAAGCCAGCGGATCTCGGAGCCAAAGAAGAGAAGCGACAGCAGGCCATCCACAGTACCTGTGGCGAGGCCAAGCGTGCTCAGCAGCACGAGCAAGAAGGAAACAAACGCACGGGGGCTCCACCAGACGGCCACGAGACAGCCAACCGAGACGGCCACCGAGGCGAAAAAGTGCAGCCCGCGCCACCACTTCTGGCTATTCTCTCGTGCCAGGTACTCGTCAATGTGGGCAAGGGCCTCGTCGTAGAGAGCAGCATGGTCGCCAACAGTGCCGCCAACAGTGCCGCCAACAGTGTCGCGCCGGTCCGGGACCTCCGAGTCTCCGCTTGCCAGGGTAGCCAGGACGGCGAAGTGGTCACTGACAGAGCAGCCCAGCTTGGAGTGCGGCTCGACCATGGCCACCCGGGCCGCCCTTGGGTGCCACGCCGAGCGTGTTGGAGACTTGTAGAATATGTAGTCCAGCCTTTTCCCGCGCGGGTCGGGCGTGTCGGGGGCCACTGCAAACTCGTCGAGGCTCTTCTTTTCCCCGTCGCCCTTTTGGTACTCGCGGTGCAGCCGCTTCCGCCTGTCCTTGGGCCACCGCCAGGTGTTGTACACGTTGTCGGACGTGGCGCCGTTTTCGGACATGTTGAAGGCGGCACCTGGGATTGCAGGAGACGGCGGCGACGCCGGTCCAGGGCTGGCCTGCTGCTGCTGCTGCTGGAGCCGGAGCTGGCGTTCCTTCTCGGCCGGGTTGTTTGAAGGGCCAAGGGACGAGTTGGGGTGTAAGGTTCTCCAGACGTCATGGATGGGCGAGTCGCGGCTGCTGCTATCACTTGCCCCTTGTGTGCCCCCGGCAATCAGCATCTTGTACTGCTCGGACAGCGGCGTCATGTTGAAGTCGCCCATGGCCAGGACCAGGTGGCCGCGCTCAGACGCGGCGGCGATTCTTTTGCCCATTTCCCAGGTCTGGGAGAGCTGGTGGACAAGGTACGAGTTGCCCGGCGGCGGCTTGCCGCTCTCGTACGGAGCATGCGTGTGGGTGACGAGGATCTCGAGGGTGAGGCTGGCCGGTGCGGCGGAGGAAGCACCAGCTTGGGCGCTGCCACTGCCACTGCCGCTGCCGCTGCCGCCGACCTCCACCACAACGCTCCCTATGCCCTTGCCCACAAACCAGTCGCCGCGCCAGAACGCAGTCGGGCGGCCGTTCAGCGCATACGCGTACATGCTGGACTGGACAATGGGCCACCGCGAGAGCACGGCCAGGCCGGCCCCCCACACGCCGGCCCTGAAGAACTTGGCATAGGGCAGGCTCTGGGCGGTGAGGCGGTGGATCGTGGCGAAGTCGTCGTAGACCCAGCACTCCTGCAGGGCGACGATCGACAGCGGAGGCGTCGAAGAGCCCGAGCGCGGGTCGGCGTCCTCGGGGGGGTCAGCCAGCGCCGCGAGACGACGGCCAATCTCGGCGAGCCGCTCGGTGCGGAGGGCCGAGATGTACTTGAGCCCCCAGCAGTTGAGGGTGAGGACGGTGATCTCGGAGGGCGCGGCCATGATGAAGCAGAAGCAGGATGAAAGGCAAGCAACCAAAAAAGGAAAACACCCCTCAAAAAGGAACAGAGAGAGGGCTGACGAAAGGCCTCTCGTCTGAGAGAGAGAAAGGGAATATCACGAGGCGGCAAGCTGCCAAAGTACTGCCAAAGTACTGCCCGAAATTTGGTGGGGACCTATCTCTCTTTTTTGGACAGCTGCAACTGAAACAGGAAGGCACGAACAAGCTGCATCAGTCTAGCCACTTGGCCTCGTTTTCTTACCTTTTTATTTTGATTTTGAATCTGATTTATGCTCTAGTATTATCCACACGTACAGACTCGGCAAAGGATTAGAGTGCACAAGGATTACTGCAGTACTTGTGTATATAAAGAGAATTACCACTTATGTCTTTTACGTACGACCATAGATACTGGAAAGCACGGGATCCCGTCCGCTCTCCCCTAGTTAAACCAGTAATCGGCGGATTAGTAGTTGGGTCGGTGACGACCAGCGAATACCCGCTGTTGTACGTTTTTTTTTTTCTTCTGAAATCTTGTACATTGACTCTTTCCCCAAGTGCAGGAGTCTTTTTTTATTTAATAAAATATTACCTGTTT
This sequence comes from Raffaelea albimanens, assembly GCA_002778245.1. Taxonomy (NCBI): domain Eukaryota; kingdom Fungi; phylum Ascomycota; class Sordariomycetes; order Ophiostomatales; family Ophiostomataceae; genus Raffaelea; species Raffaelea albimanens. Next base: position 3,320,248 of record PCDJ01000001.1, read on the forward strand.
TTGTTTGTTTTATTATTTACTATTTTTCATGAATTCCTGCCTCTCGAATCGAGCCTTCCCTTCTTTTCCCTCCTTCTCGGCCAATCATGCACCATCACCACCAGTCGACTGGGTGGGTCCTGGATGCCCCACTAAAAAGACGGCAGTGGCAAAGCTTCAACGTCAGGCCAAACGGCCAGGCACGCGCGACTGTCCAACCTATCCTTGCCTGACCGCGCTGCTCGATGCGCCCGCCGCTTTCTTGGGTTCCCGGAACGAAGCGACTCGCATCTCTTGCTCTTGCAGGATCAGCCGGCCTGGATCTTGTTCGCCCACGCAGCACGTCGCAGCCCCTCCACCATCGCCCACCCCCCCATCCTTCACACCATGGCGCCCGTGGCCGACGTCGATGCGGCGGCGCCCGAACACCCGGCCAAACGGCGCAAGGTCCGCGATGCCAACGGAGCCGCTGCAAAGAGCAGTCCACGAGACGGCAGGGACAGCAGTGCAAAAGCTCGGGCTCCAAAGCACCAGCTGTCCATACGGGGCGGCCGGGAGGAGGAGGAAGAAAAGAAGAAGAGCAAGAACACCCCCGACAGCGGCCCGAGAGACGACGACGGCGACGGCAGTGAGAGCGAAATGACAGACTCGCCTTCGGCACAGCTGGCGGGCGCCGTGCGGCCTCGACGGGCGCGGTCGCGGTCGCGCTCTGCCGTGGACTCAGCCCGCCCGTCTCGGTCGCCGTCTGCATCGTCCAGCACTGGCTCGGCCCGGCGACGACAGCGGCAGAAACAGCAGCGACACCCGTCTTCCTCCTCCTCTTTGTCCTCTCGTTCTCGCTCGCGCTCCCGATCCTTCTCCCGCTCGCGCTCGCCCCAGAGTCGCTCGCGGTCCCTGCAGTCGTCACGGCCACGGTCGCCGCGTTCGAGGTCGCCGAGAAGACAGAGCGAAAGAGGGACGCGCAAGAGCGGACGGAGCAGAGCTGAAGAAACAGCGTCTCAGCGCCGGACACGCCAGAAACAGCGACAGCGGAATCGACGAGGAGGCGACTCGCCATCGCGCCCGCACTACCGCCGCGTCCTGGCCATGCGCGGCCACGACGGGCCCATCTCGCAGGTCCGCATCTCCCCCGACGGCCGCTGGATCGCCTCTGCGTCGGCCGATGCCACGGCGCGGATCTGGGACGCCGCCACGGGCGAGCACATGTCCACCCTGGTGGGCCACATTGCCGGCATCTCGTGTCTGGCCTGGAGCCCAGACTCCAACACGCTGGCCACTGGCTCCGACGACAAGTCGATCCGGCTGTGGGACCGCGTGACGGCCGAGCCGGCACACGCAGTTGTGGCCGGCGGGATACTCAGCGGAGAAGGGGCTGGCGGTGGCGGTGGCGCTGGTGGAGGAGAAGGAGCAGGAGGAGGGGAAGGAGGGGACCATGACGGTGACATTCTGGAGAGTTCAGAAGGGGCCGACGGCAACAGCAGCAACCAGCGTGGTCGTCAGAACGGCGGCACCACCACCACCACCACCACCAACAATAACAGCAGCGGAAACAACAGTGCTAGAGGCACGCGACTGCCGCTGCTGGGCCACCACAACTATGTCTACTGCCTGGCCTTTTCGCCCAAGGGCAACATGCTGGCCAGCGGGAGCTACGACGAGGCCGTGTTTCTGTGGGACGTCCGGGCCGGCCGGCTCATGCGCAGCCTGCCCGCACACAGCGACCCGGTCAGCGGCATTGATTTTTGCTGCGACGGCACCTTGGTGGTGTCCTGCTCGACGGATGGACTAATGTGAGTGTCTCTGGAGCTTGTGGACATTTAGTTTTTTATCTTTTTTTTTTCTTCTTCTCACTAACAACAAAGCCGAATATGGGACACCGGCACGGGCCAGTGCCTGCGCACGCTCCTCCTCCTGGAAGAAAACCCGGCCGTGACAAACGTCTGCTTCTCGCCCAACGGCCGCTACGTCCTCGCCTTCAACCTCGACTCGTGCATCCGCCTGTGGGACTATGTTGCCCAGCCGAGCGCCCTGGTCAAGAAGACGTACCAGGGCCACACCAACCAGGGCTACTCGATCGGAGGCTGTTTTGGCGTGCTGGAGGAGAGCGACGACGATGGGGACAGTGGCCGGCGGCCGGTTGCCTTTGTTGCTGCGGCCAGCGAGGACGGCGACGTGGTGCTGTGGGACGTTGGCACCAAGGCGGTTGTGCAGCGGCTGCGGGGAGCACACCGCAACGGGGTGTGTTTCTGGGTGGACGTGTGCGGAGCGACAATGGTGAGCTGCGGCCAGGACGGCTGGATCAATGTGTACCGCCACCAAGAGCGGAAGGCGGAGGAGGACGACGACGACGACGACGACGACGATGGTGCTGGCGCAGAAGAAGCCGACGACGAGGGCGGCGACGACGACAAGCACGAGGAGAGACGCGAGCATGGGGACGGCATCAAGGAGACCGCGAATGGCGACGCGGAATAGGATGGACTCCCTTTTCATAGCAGACGACACCTTACGAGGCCAGCTTGGTGAACAAACACACTCACGCATTAGAGCTACTGCAAATGAGATGATTGTAATGTGTATGTAATATGTGGTATTCTGGCTCGTCAGATGTCAAGTTTTTCGGCCCCGCAACGGAAACTACCTTGTCTAGATGATATTGTGGCAAGAAAGAAGGAGGAAAGAGATAACACGACAAAGAAGAGCTAAGGCAAAAAAGAAAGAAACAGAAAAAAAGAGACAGAAGACACACTCTAAAGAGCAGCACCACGAACACAGAGAAAAACAAGAGTGTGAAAAGAAAGAACTGGAGTGAGAGGTATCCTTCTAAAAAGAACAATGTGGAAACGAAACAAGGAGAAGAGAGAAGAAACAAAACGAAAGAAAAAAAAGAAAAAAACCGCAGTACTGGAACACCCGTAGCTGAACTAACAAGAACAAATCGCCATAACCACCCCTCGACCATCATGACGTCTAGATAGTCTCCCAGCCGCCGTTGTTAATGTCCATCTCGAGCTTGCGGGCTATAAAGCTGGGGATCCCGTGGCCCAGCCACACCGCACGCAGCATTGCGTCGTACCGCCGCTGGTTCAGCAGCAGCTGCCGGCCGTGGCGGAACCCAAGGTCCACCTCGCCATACTTGTCAATGTACGGCGCGTGCCCGTACGACCCAGACTGGCGGTGCAGGTAGAACACGCAGCACTTGCGGATGTTGAGAAACAGGCCCATGTTCCGCTGGCACGTCCGCATGTGCTGCTGCGCTCCGCCAATGCTCCGGACCCGCACCTGCTGGTACGTCCGCGGCCGTCCGTTCGGGCCCACGCCCGTCATCACGTTCGGCGCCGGAACCACCACCCGCTCTTCCTTGAGGCAGCAGATCGCTTGGGCACAGAACACGGTGCCGCACATCAGGCAGATCATCGGGTCCGACACGTCCTTGCCCGTCGTCGGGCAGCGGCAGCGCGTGCAGGCGTCCAGCAGCTGGTCAAAGTGCTGCGGCAGGCCCACCAGCTCAAAGATGCCGGGGTGACTGAGAAGCGCCGACGGGGGGAGCGACGGGGGGAGCGACGGGGCGGAAGCAGCCTTGCTTCCGGGCGTGCTGACTGCTGACGACGGCATGCTGACATCCATCTGCACCAGCATCTTCTTCTGGCTCTGCGAGTAGAGGTAGTGGTGCCGGATCCAGCCGCCGACGAGCTTGTGCACGGCCGTGGGTGGCGACTGCGTTGGAGCTGCTGCGTCAGTATTGGGTGCTTGGCTGCCGCCACCGCCGCCGCCGCCGCCGCCGCCGCCGCCGCCCAGCATGGCACACATCTCGTCAAAGGACGGAACGCGCAGCACCTCGGTCAACCGCTCAAGCTCGTCCAGCTCGGGCGCCGGTGACACATGGCTGTTGAAGTCGACTCCGCCGTGGGCGTAGAGCAGCACGACGCACTTGCGCAGGAACACGAGGGCGTACTTTTGCACGAACCGGTAGTATCCGCCCACCGTGTTGACGCCGTCCTGGCTGAAGCCGCGGTTCTCGCCCAGCGCGTCCTCGTCCAGGACGGAGGCATCGATAACCGACGAGCCCGGCTGCGTCCGCACGCTCAGGTCGAGCTGCACCACGGCCATGCAGAACTGGGCGAACCCCATGAGCGACGGGTCGTGCTCCATCTCGCGGTCCTTCATGAGATTGTGAATCCACACCGCCGCGGGGATGTTGCGGCCCATGTGGTAGACCACCTTGACCAGCTCGGCCAGGTAGCACAGCCGGATGAGGTGCGCCGTCTCGACCGCCGACGGCTTGTTCTTCAGCGCCGGCACCATGCCAAACACGCATTCGCTCAGGAACACAAACGGATCCATGCTCAGCAGCGGCGTGTACTTGTCCGCCGGCCAGCGCGTGTGCTCCGTCTCCTTGCCAATGTACTGCGCCATGAACAGCTGGCAGTGCTGCCGCTCGGCGTCTCGCCGGAACTCGGACTCGATGCGGTTGTCGCCGGCAAAGCGCTGGCCCCCCACGGCAATGTACGACGTCACCGTCTCGCACAGCACCCGCAGGTGCGTCAGCTGCTGCTCGGGGATCTTGGAAAGCAGCGTCATGCCGTACTCGGCATCCGTGCCGCGCTGCTGGATCTCCACGGCCGACACCGAGAACCCCACCGCCTGCGCCAGCGAGTCGCTGTAGCGCAGCTCCTCGTACGCCGCGTCGGAGCTCGGGCTCGGCTCGTCCGCGGACTGCGAGTGCAGATCGTTGGCCAGCAGGGTTTGCAGCAGTCGTCGGTACACCGACACCAGCTCGCGGACCATGTTGCTGCCGCCCGTGGATGGCAGGTTGCTGTTGCTTCCGCTTCCGCCGCTGGCGCCAGCGCCATTCCCATCGATGGCATCGTTCTGCTGGGCGAGCCGCGGCATTGTCTGCGGCACGGCAACAATGTTCCCGTTTGTCACTGATATCGTGATTGGCAGTGTCGGCCACATCGACATGTTCGCCGCACCCGACCCGGAGCCAGACCCGGAGCCAGAACCAGAACCCGACCCGGAGCCGCCACCGGAGCCCGAGCCGCCGCCACCGCGGCCAGCCGGCTCCCATGCCTCGGTCACCAGATGGGAAGCCTTGTCGGAAATGTTGGTCAGCACCGAGGACGTGATGTAGCCGCGCATGTTGGTCTGCACGTCGTCGGGCGACGATGCTACACCCATGACAAAGGCTGCCGGCTGCCGCAGCTGGTTGTCGAGGAAGTTGGCAAACGACTGCTGCGGCGGCTGCTGCGGCTGCAGAACACCCGGGTACGACTCCTCCTTGCCCTTCCAGATGATGGGAAGGAAGGCATTGCCCAGGGCCTTGCACAGCGGGCACACAAACTCGAGGCGCTCGGTCACTTCGGGGTGGTGGCGAGCAATCTGCTGGTCGTGGCGACGCAGCGTGGCCTGGAAGTACGCCTCGAAACAGTGGTAGTGCATGATGTGGCCGCAGCCGATGGACAGCGTGCCCGGCTTGCAATTCTCGGACGGGAATCCCTTGCCGATGGTCTGGCGCTCCGTCTGGAAGGGCTGCCCGTCGCTGCTGATCTTGGTCACCTCGTGGCGGTTCTCGTGCGCCACCCCAAACGGCCGGATGCTCTCGGCAGACCGGTCGAGGTTCTTGGGCGTGGACGCAGCCTCGCGCACAAAGTCGGGGTCCTGGAGGTCCGTCTGGCGCAGGATGAGGCTCTCCGTGAAGAAGGCAAACGTGCCGTAGAGGCGGCGGTCGTCTGTGTCCTCCTGGCAGAGGATGCACGTGCCGCTCGGGTACTTCCACAGCTTCTTCTCCTCCTCGGGCTGGTGCTGATGGTCCATGTCCTCGTCGCCGCCGAATTCGTTGTCGTCGTCGTCGTCGTCGTCGTCCATGACGCCCCAGTCGATGGTGCCCTGGTTGGCCAGAAAGCTCTTCTGCTGCTCCTGGAACTGCGCCATGACCCGTGCCTGCCGGTCAAGGGCCGCGCGCTTCTTCTTCTCACGCTCCTCCGCTGCTGCATCGTTATTGTAGGCCGGGGACGCCGTGCTAATGCGGTCGACCGGCACACCCAGACGGGCGTAGGCGGCCTCAAAGTCGTGCGGCCGCTTCTGGCGCATGCGCTTCAGAATCAGCGTGATCTTGGGGTGCATCGACTTCAGCTCCGCCTTGGTCGACATCATGTCCAGCAGCGACGCAATCGTCTTGGAGGCCGGTGCCTCGGGCATGAAGTTGCTGCGCGCCGTCTGGTTGAGGGCCATCCGGATAAAGGAGGGCGTGTGTTGTTCCGCGTCGCCGTCCGTGGTCTCCTCTGTCTTATCCTCCGTAATAGCAATCAGAACCAGGTGCAACACCACCTGCAAGAACGTCTCGATGCGCGACGCCGGCACTGTTGGCGTCAGGCGCTCGGCCACCAGCGGATACAAAAGCGAGTAGTAGATGAGCTGGGCAAACACGCCCGTGGATGTAAAGGCGCACAGCGTTGTGAAGGCGCCGGACGTGATGGGCCGGAGACGTGGCTCGTAGACGATGCTCTCGACGGGCTGGCCAGTCTTCTTGGCCATCCAGTTGCGGTAGGCCGTCTCGGACTCCTCGCGCTGGTTCTTGTTGTAGTGCGCAATGTACGGGTCGACCTCCTCAATGTGCTGCGGGTTCAGCTCGAACGTGCCGACGTCGGCATTGCCGTCGGGGGCCTTGTACGTGGTGAGATCGTCGAGCACCTGCTGGAAGTGCTCCTGCTCCTGGAAGCGGTCGGGGAGCTTGTTGCAGATGTCCGAGTACGACAGCGGGCGGAAGCAGAGCACGTGGATGATGTCACGGCGCAATGCCAGAAGCTGCGTGGCCGTGTCGTCTCCCGAGTCGGGCACCAGAGACGTGCGGTCGCTGACCAGGACGATGAGCAGGTGCAGCATGTCCTCGACCACGTCGAGGTGCTGGGCGTCGTCCTGCGCCTCAGCCTTCTGCTCGAAGATGCCCTTCACCCACCTCTCCATGCCGAAGCGGTCAATGGCCGAAGCCAGCACCCGGGCAGGGCTGCACACCACCAGGGCCGTCTGCAGGAGGAAGATGTCCCGGTGGTGAGCCACATCGCGCTGGCCCACGCCGCGGTACGTCCCTGCCTGGTGGCGCAGGCTGATGCCGTTGCGCACCCACATCCCAGCCTTCATCTGGGCCAGCCACGCGCACACGCGCAGCGGGTAGTCGAACGCCGCCATCAGGTAGTCCTCGGGGTTCAGGTCACGCCGCGGCATGACCTTGCGGCCCATGGAGCGCGGCGCTGCCTTGAGGTCGGCCGTCGTGAAGCGCAGCAGCGAGCGCAGCCGGTCCAGGGGGATGGCCTTGCCGCACTCCACCAGCCACGAGAGCGTGTAGTGCAGCGCGTGGTGGAAGCTGATGGGCTGCTCCTCGATCACGAAGCGCACCACGTCGTAGCGCGTGCCGCCCGGCTGGTCGTCGCCGTCAAACTCAAAGTCGGTCAGCGTCTTGAAGCGCACCTCCTCCTTGATCTCGGCCTGGCTGAAGCGCAGCCGCTCGGCGCCGATCGAGTTGAGAATCACGCTCTTGGCCGCGTAGCGGATGGCGCGTGCCAGGTGGGAGGCATCCGAGCCCGGCCCGTCCGCCTGCAGGTTGCGGAAGGCGTCGGCGAACTGGCGGCACAGCCTGTTGATCTCCCGCGTGATGAGCGACGCGCTGATCCAGGCGTCTGTCTCGTACTCGACGTGCTCGCCCACGGCGCGCGTGTTCGGGCAAATGCCCTGGTGCAGCTTGACCAGGTCGAGGAACTGCATCATGTAGCGGTCTTCCGTGCGCAGACGCTGCTGCACGTGCGGCGAGCTGAATAGGTACTTCAGGTCGACAAAAAAGTGGTACATCCGGCGGTTTGTGACCGACCCGGAGTCAAACGCCAGCACGGCGTTGGACGCCACTGCCCACGGGTGGCCGACCTGGCGCGTCGTCAGGAAGGTGTACAGGATTGCCATGAGACTCGTCAGGAAGTTGCCGCGCTCGACGATCTCCGCGGTGATGGACGGCGTGGTCAGCATCTGCAGCGATATGTTGATGATGGAGTGGTCCGGCTCGCGGTCGCCGATCAGGTACAGCTGCGCCAGAGTCGTGTACAGGCCGGCAAACCGCAGGCCCAGCACCCGCTTGAACTCCGGGATGGTGACCACTGTCGAGATGTAGAGCGACCGCAGGTCGTTGCGCACTTTCTTCCACATGCGGAGGTCGAACAGGATAAGCCAATCCAGCCGCACGCGTTGGAAGAGGTCCTCGGCCGGCGGCACGTCGTCGTTCTCCATGTACGCCGCCGGCACGCCGAGCCAGTAGCGGCCGGGGTTGGGGGGCCGGTTCTTGTCCGAGTGGTGCGGGCCGGGCGTCTTGGGCACCTCGAGGCCGACCTTGGCGTAGGCCGATGGTGCGATCAGCGGCTCGGCCGTGTCCGAGTCCGACGGAGTCAAGTCGCGCTCGCGGGCACTGCGGCGGGTGGCATGACCTGGGCCAGAGCCGGACGCGCCGACTGTGGCGCTGGACGTTGTCCGGGACCGGGACCGGGACGTCACAACGGGAACAGCTACCGCCGACCCAGAAGTGGCCGTGGCTGTGGCCGTGGATGCGGCGGCAGGAGGAGGTGGTGGGGGTGGTGGCACGGCAGTCCGGACAGGCTCGCCGGTGGCGGTGGCACTGGCCGACGGACCTTCGCCGGCGTTGCCGCTGGTCCCCGCGGTCGCCGGGGGTGCCCCTGCTGTCACGGCCGCTGGCGCTGCTGAGGCTTCTGCCGGCACGTCTATCATGACGACATCGCCGTCGTTGCCAGGCTCGTTGCCGGCAACTGCGCGGCCGCCCATGCCGTGTGCGGCTTGCAAGATCGCCTCCAGATCAATCATGTCGTCGTCGCCGTCTGCGCCGCCGCCACCGGCGCGGCCTTCTTCAAAGTTCTCCTCGTCGGCTTCTTCGTCGTCGTCGTCTTCGTCGTCGTCTTCGTCGTCGAGCTCAGCTTCCATCTCGTCTTCAAAGTAGTCGTCCTCGTCCTCGTCCTCGTCCTCGCTGCTTCCGGCGTCGAGTGCCGCCGCCTGGGCAGCACGGCGCATCTGGGCCAGGTCCAGGTCGTGGGCCAGGACAGACGTGTACCGGCCCTCGTCGCCGGACAGCAGCTCCTCGTCGTCAATGCCGTTCTCGCCGACGTTGGCGTGGGTTGCCGGGCTCCCCCGGCGCCACGGCCGCAGCAGCTCCTCGCACACGACGCGGCGCAGGATGGTGTGGTCGCTGCCGACGCTGCAGCCGGCAATGTCGCTGAGCCACTCAATGATGGTGCCGCACATCTGCTCGCGGAATGTGTCGCGCGACGAGCGGATGGTCACAGTAACCTTGATGTCCTCGAGGATGCGGGCCACGCGGAGCAGCGTCTCGATGCTGGACGAGTGCTTGAGCAGGCTGCGGCCAATCTCGTCGGTTTCGTAGGCGCGCTTGAGGCCCTCGGCCAGGGTGGTGTGGCAGGCGCGTGCCACCTGGTGCTTGACGTCGTTGACCGTGTGCTTCTCGTCGTTCCACAGCAGCACCGCGTACTCCTCGGGCGGGCCCGTGTCGCCGCCGCCGTACGTCGCTGACAGCCGCGAGTTGCGCTCGTCCTGCCTGATGGACTGCACCGTCTTTGTCTGCCGCAGCTGCTCGGGCGAGCACGAGATCACGTCGCACATAAAGTCCAGCACCCGGCTGATCGTCATGCGGATGCTGGCCTCGAGGTCTGCCGGCGTGCCGGATGCCGCGCCCGAGGAGCCCGCCGCCGCCTTGCCCTTGCCCTTGGCATTGCTGTCGCTGCCACCCGCCGCCTCTGTGGCCATGTCCGGCTGCTGCCCGTCCTCCAGCCTGGAGTGGATGGTGCAGAACATTGGCGTCTTCCATGCCTCCGGGTCGCCGCAGTCGCAGCAGCCGCTGTTGCCCGGCGACACGCTGATGCGCACCATGTGGCCCCGGTGGTCGGTCGACTCGAAGCAGCGGCTGCACAGACAGCACGTGTCGTCGGTGCCGCACGTCTTGCACGAGAACGTGGCCTCGCCGGCTCGGAAGATGTGGCCACAGGCGTGGCCTCGCGCGGCCTCGGTGTACTCGGCGCCGTGCACAGCGCCCTGGGCCTCGCGCAGCTTCAGGGTGCCGCCCCGCAGCGGACCGCCCACTGTCGGGAAGAGCAGCTCCATGTACTGCTGGCTGCCTCCGGCCATGCACCAGAAGAGGCTGCTCAGCAGCTCCCGTGCCACCTGGTCGCTGTATCGGTACGAGTGCCGCTCGGCCAGCCCCATCAGGAACAGGCAGAGCTGCTGCTCCTGCGTCGTCATGAAGTCGTCCATGGCTGCAGACGGCCGAGCCTAGGGGGGTGAGGAGGTGCCTGTCGTGGCCGTCAGGGCCGTCACTGGTGTCGGGGGGGTGTCAGTGTGGCAGGCCAAAGTGTCGAGAGAGCTGAGGAGGTCGAGGGAGTCGGGGAAGGGGGGAGGCCGGCTGTCGGAGCTCATGGAGGGGGGCCCGCTCAGCTTGCGGGATCGTGATCGGAGGAAGGTTCCTAGGACTGCAGTGTGCTGGGTGCGTGCTGGATGCGTGTCGGAGAAAAGAAGGGCGTCACTGCTGTCGGCGGGTAGGAACGAGAGCCGTCTGGGGGAGGTGTGTCGTGGAGAATGGTCTCGTTTTTGGGGCTGTTGTTTTTGAAGATGAGAAAGCTTCGTCCAGCAGGCTGCAGGTGCCACCAGTACAGAGGGAAGGAGCGTGTGGGGGCAAATCTTTGTTGGTTGATGGCGCAGGAGGCGGGGTTTCGCGCCGGGACTGTTACGAAATACAGCGCCGAGACGGCCTTAGACAGCCTTATTATTCAGCATGGATGGGCCGCAAAATAGTGCACCAAAGCGCGCAGATCAGCGGTTACAGCGGCAAGCTACGAGCAGCCAGTGGTCGGCAGTGGTCGAGGAGCGGCCGAGGCGCCTCCAGGTGCAGCCGCTGCGTCAGTCTGCATAAACGCAGGTTTTGGCCCTCCATTCACACTCTCCGTCAGGAGCGCATAACTACGCAGTCATCTTGGTTTCAGCTGCATCTGCCATGCCAGGCGTGCCAGGCGTGCCCATGGTCAGCCCACCTCCTGCATTCGCCACGCCAGCTGCCCGCCACGGCCGGCCTCGAGCCCAGCCGTTCACGCCCTCCCGGCTCTTTGAAGCAGCCGTTTCAACGCTGGCTGATATTGTCCACGCCGGCAGCGGGCCAGGGAGCCCTCGCAGCACGGCCAGCCCAGCCGCCATTCACACAGGCCCCAGGTTTTCTTGCATCACATCTGCTTGCGTCCGCTCATTGATCAGAAACTTCTATTTTCGGTATTTCCCAGTGTTCGTATGCTGTTGTACATTCGCGGTCTTGGTGCGGCCGCCGTTGGTGCCGCCAGTTGAAGATCGTCCTGCATTCTCCCTTCGCCTCCCTTTCATTATCCCAACGCATCCGAATCCGTCCGGTCTACCGGGTCCGTAAGTCTATTCGCTTTTTTGCCATATTTACTCTTCGTCATCCTCGCCGCCCTCGATGTACTTGGACCGGATGTCCTTCCATTGCCGCTGTGTGTGTCTCTTGTCAGTAACATTATCGATCCATGCAGAGCCACGGGAAGAAATAAACATACGCCGCGGTTGATGTTGTCCCAGACGCGGTTCAAAGCAGAATCGTAGCCCCTAGAAAAAGAGAAATTGCATCAGCATCGTGATCGTGATTGTTGTGATCGTCGTCATCGTCGGCGGCGTCAATTGCAGCCGGCCACCCATTGTCCTCTGCCGGGTGCAAAAGTCGGTGAATGCTCACATCTGGAAGAAGAATGCAGAGCCGAAAACAGCCGTGAGCATGGCATAGTTGTTGCGGAAGAAGAGGCTGCAGAGACAAGCGCGTTAGAACTCGTAGACACGTGTGTGGGTTGCTGTCGCAGGATGTCGGGACGCCCGAGTCGGGACGGGTCGACATCAACAGAAGGGGGGGGGAACTTGCTCGTAGATAGGACGGCCCTGCATTGAAGAATAGAAAGTCAGCACACGGAACAGAAGCAGGATGCGGCAAGGCAGATGCTCGGCGACAGCGAGTTTTGCTGCTCGGGCCCGCCATTGGCACGGGGGCCGGTGGACCGCCGAGCAAGACGGACGAGGAATTGCGCACCATTGTGACGATTGAACGAGAAATGACTCGCGGCGGCAGATAGAAATATGTCGGGGCTCGAGAGTGTCTGGCAAACAGGCGGATGCGAGAGGGTGCGGACCGTGAGACGGTGTTGCTCGTTGTGCGGATGAGTGCGGGTTTTTGCGTGGTTTGATTTCGGGAACTTTCGTCGCCTGCGATTTTCTGATGCCTCTTTTTTCTCGCTTTTTCTGTTTCCCCCTTCCGCCCGTTCTGGTGCTAACCAGGAAAAGGTGGGCTGTGATTGGCCAGAGCTGGACTGGCCGGAGCCCCTCGCTAGTGACTCGTGCTGTGGCACATGCGGACGGGCCAAAATCGACCAAAAGTCTAGGCTTTAAGAAATATCGAGCAAAAATACAACAAAAAACTAACAAAAAAGGGTCGTTTTTTGCGCGAAACCTTGACAAGACACCAATTCGAGCATCGCAACACCCACACGGAACCAATTCACCATGCCTCCCCAGCCCACCACCTCGGGCATCATCACCGACGAGGCCAGCGGCGAGCGGCACATCCCCGCGTCCACCCGCGCCGACGGCAGCACCCGCAAAGCCATCAAGATCCGCCCAGGCTACAAGCCGCCCGAGGACATTGAGAAGTACAAGAACCGCACCGCTGAGAGCTTCCGCCAGCGCTACAAGGGCGGCGTCGTGGGCGCCGAGGCCGCTGCCGCCGACGGTGCCGCCGACAGTGCCGCCAAGCCCGCGGCGTCGGTGCCTGGCGCCGCAGCCGCCTCGTCGACTGCCTCGGCCGCCGCCAACAAGAACGCCAAGCGGCGCGAAGCCCGCAAGAAGGCCGCCGCTGCGTCTGCCGCCGCCGAGCCCACGCCGAACCCATCCAAAGACGCCCAGGCTGCACCTCAAGCTACGCCGGCCGCTGACCCTGCGGCAGACCGAGAGAAAAAGGCACGCGGCTTGAAGAAGAAGCTCAAGCAGGCCAAGGAGCTCCAGAGCAAGCGGGACGGTGGCGAGGCTCTCCTGCCCGAGCAGATTGCCAAGGTGATCCGGATCAACGAGCTTGTCCGCGAGCTGGATGCGCTTGGATTTGGCACCGACGGCGAGCCGAAGCCAGCTGGGACCGAGGCCGACAAAGCCGACAAGCCCGACAAGCCCGACAAGCCAGTCACTGAAGTTTGAAGACGACGCCGCACGGGAAAGAATTTCTCGAAAACCACAACCCGATCAGCTACAACCCGGGATAGAGCAACCGAAACGGCATGCAATGGCGGCCCTTGCACGGCTCTGCCCAACGACCAAGGCGTTGCTCCGGCTCTGCTCCGAGACGCCGAGACCCTGAAACCGGGACCGGCGACTGTCCTTCACCTTGGTGCCCTGTGCATGCAGTATCAAGCCAGGTACTGGTGCCAGCGACAAGTGACCAACTCTAGCGAACTCTAGAGGTCCCAAGAGGATGAGGCCAAGAAACGGCGTCTGCTGGAGAGGACGACGGCCAATGAAGGCTCCACATCCATAGGGCAGGCCAGCCATGTACACCATGTGAACATTGGCACAGAACAGTCGAATAGCTTGGAAAAGATTTATGCGTTTGTCTCTTTGAAAGGAGGAAACCCGCCATCACTTGTTTGGCTACCTAATTAGAACCCTATTTTTTGGAAATTGAATATATAATATCTCTCCATGTGTGTGCGTTCCTTCTTTCCTTTTCCCCTTACTTATCTCTCCTCCTCTACCCACTCAACCCCGCCCGTTCTTTGCGTTTGCTGCGTCTGCCCGCTCGCAGCATGCCTCAATCTCCTGCCAAAACGTGTCAATGTCCAGGCCCCGCGGGATGATTACGCCTTCAGACCCGGCCGGCAGAAGCTTGGCCACGGTGCGGCCCGTCTCTGCCTTGCCCGCCAGGGCCTCTTCGTTGGTGCCGTCCGTCACCACGCGGACGTCGAACCGCTCGTGGCGGCGGTCGCCGCTGTAGTCGTAGAGGGCCACCGCGCCGGGCAAACCCGAGCCCGCGAGGACGGCCACCATGGCGATGGGGTCGTGCAGCGGCGGGCCGGCCGTGATGCCGAACACGCGGCTGTACGTGTCAGCAAAAAAGTTGAGCAGCTCGACGAGCATCTGGCGCATGCTGGAGGGTTTGGTGGTGGTGGTGCTGGCGCCGTGCAGCAGCAGCTTCTGCACCGGCTGGGTGGCCAGGACCAGGTGCGTCACGTCCAGGGGGATGAGCGTCGTCTTGCGCGACAGCTTGGGGTTGTGGAACAGGGACGCCGCCGCTTCGGGGTCCGACAGAATGTTGAACTCGGCGTACGGCGTGGTGTTGCCGATGCGCGGCTTGCCGTCGACCTCGCCGGTGACAGCCGCCGTGAAGCCGTCGCCAATGGCGCCGCCCATGACGGAGAAGCCGGCAATGTGGTCGGCCAGCTCCGGGTACTTGATGAACAGCTGCGCGGCATTCGTGAGCGTGCCCGTGGCGACGAGCCAGGCGGTGCCGCCCGGCTCAGCCTTGAGGGCCTCGGCCATGGCGTCGACGGCCGACTTGCCGGTCGCGGGCCCGCGGGCCGGCTTGGGCAGCAGCGAGGTGCCGTCGAGGCCGGACTCGCCGTGGATGTCGGTCGGCAAGTACATGGGCGGCCTGCTCATGGGCCCCGAGGCACCGGCATAGACAGCCACGTCCTGTTCCTTGGAGAAGGCAGTGAGGATCGAGGTGGCATTGTAGGTGGTGTTGCGCAGCGAGGCGTTGCCAAAGACGGTCGAGATGCCAAGCAGCCGCAGGCTGGGGTGGTAGGCGCCGAGGAGGATGGCAAAGGCGTCCTGGGGGGGGGGGGCTGTGTTAGCTTGATCTGGACAGTTTTGGGGGGGAAGGTGTTCTTCCCAGAACGAGACGCCGGCTGCTTACATCGTGGCCCGGGTCGCAGTCGAGCCAGACAGGGATCTGTGTGGCGGCCATGCTGGGCAATGGGTGACGACGCAGCTTTGGAGTAAACGGTTTTTTGGCGAAAGCAAGAGTACGTCGAATCTATTAATGGCTGGTTTGCTTGCAGCCCACCCCCCCTCTGACGAGTCTCCACAGCCCAAGGCTCGTGTAAGTATCAGAATAGCCCTTTTGGGCTGCGACAGGAATAAATAAAAAGAAAAAAGCTGCCGGATAGGTGCTATCTGCGGGCTGAATCTGGAGCAGCCACCCGATCAAGATCCAGAAAGCTCTTATCCCCCTCTTATCCCCCTCTTATCCTGTGTAATCTTAGGGAGGTTGCAAAGCCTGGGAAAAGCTTATCTCGGCGATTGGTTGGCAACCAAAACGGCAACCAGGGCAACTCAAGTGTACTAATTGGGGGTTTAAGGCCGATCGTCGTATTCGCCAGCAGCCAATCGCAGCAGTCAGTCTCGTCTACGCTACGAGTATGTTTTCACGATGCTCACGATGCTCACGATGCTCAATGGACGCCATTGGCAGCTTGTATATTGCTCGTGCATTGCGGAGCGCCTCTCGCTCTGGGTATCTTCTTCTATGCCTCACTGCTTCTGTCTCTTCTCCATCACCCGCAGCACGTCTGCTGCGCTGTTGGCATCGCCCTTGCGCTTCTTCGGGCCTCGCTTGCGCTTTCCCTTGCCGCGAGACGGGCCCCCTTCGTCATCGTCGTCCTCGTCCCCGCCGCCGCCGGAGCCCTTCCAGGTCGACAGCTTAATGTCACTCTCGTCTGCATCGTCGCCGTCGTCCAGCCGGCTGGACCCAAAGCCCATGTCCAGATCCTCGTCATCCCGGTCGTTGCGCTGCAGCAATTTCTTAAGCCGCTGTTCCCGCTCCGATTCCCTGCTCTTCTCTTCTGACTCGGCAGCCTCGCGCATGGCCTTGGCCTTGCGCAGTGCCGCCATGACAGACGGGTCGCCGAACGATGGCCCGCTCCGCCCCGTTTCTTCGGACAGCAGTTTCGTCGACGAGTCTTGAAAGTAGTTTCTCTTTGGTGGTTGGTCTGGCCGTGGTGGTGGTGCCATGGCCTTCTTCGGCGCCGTGTCTTCCTTGTCCGATTCGCTTGCTTCGCCCTCTTCCTTGTCGTCTTTGAGAGGTTTCTCGTCCTTTTCTATGTCCTCCTTCTTCTTCTCTCCCTTGTCCGACTCCGCATCGGAATCTGAGCCAGAGTCAGAGTCCATACCCGCCAGTGGGTCGTAGTCCGACTCGACATCGTCGAAAATGTTGACCTCTTTGGCCGCTTCGGCTGCTGCTTCCGCTTCAAGCTTCTTCTTGTAGAACTCGGGAACCTCCATTCCCAGAACATCCTTGGAGGCTGCCGGGGCCTCCCGATCGCCATGGCCGGCGTCTTCGCCAACGGGGCTAGTGGCCAGCTTGCGTACTTTGCGCTTCTCGTGCCCATCCTCGTCCACAATAACCAGCACCTCGCGTCCTCGGCTGTCACGCTCAACACGCGAAGTCCCAGGCTTTTGGGCGGTGGCACCAATCTTTTTGAATCGCGATCCCAGAACCGGCTCCGCCTTTTGCTTCGCCGCCTCTCGCGCCGCTTTGAGCTCCGCCAGGATCTGGTCTCGCGTGCGCTTCTTCCCAGCAGCCGAACCGGCCGTGGCAAACTGGCCCTTTTTTTTTGTCTTTTCGCGCGCCACAGCGTGCACTTCTGTCTGTTCGAGACGGTCAAACTCGTCCTCCAGCGCCTCGGCCGCTGCATCTGCTTCGCCCTCCGCGTTGTCGTTTTCATTGCCGCTGGTTCTCGCTTCGTCTCCCTCTGTAAACACGTCTTCGCCCTTCCGCACGCGCTCCAAGAGTTTAAAGTCTAGGCCCTTGACGAGGTGCGTCGTGGAGAGGTCGCCGCCGGCAATGTCGAACCGGACCTTTTCGTACGTCGCTCGGTCGACCTTTTCGTTCTTGAACGCCTCTTCCAGTGCTTCCAGTCTGGCTGCCCGCTCGTCTTCGGCTGCTTGGTCTCGGTTCTTTGCGCGGTCCACGTATCCTTCGGCCAGCCGGCTGCCTTTTGGTGCCGATGTTCGGAACTTCTTCTTCTTTTGCGGGTCTTGGAATCGCTCGGCCATCTGTCGCGCAAGATCGACCCTGCTGCCTCCTGTTCGTCTAAAAGCCTTGTAAGCAACGGCCAAAGCACAGCTGCAAGGAAAAAAAAAAGGGGGAGGACTCACGGTGTCATTGGGATGCTGGCCTTTTGGCGCGATCCAAGCACGGCAGGCGTTGAAGACGCTTTGTTTGCTTCATTTTTCTGGTCATTCGACTGGCCAGCGCCAAGCGCCAGCCTTCGAAACTGGTCGTTGTTCATTTTTTTTTTTTTTGGTTGATCTTTGTGTGTATTTGTTGTCTGCGCAACAACACAGTCGCTGCTGGCAGTTGAGATGGAGAGTCCAAGTTTTGCTCGCTGTTTTTTTTTTTTTTTTTGGTGAGGCATTGCTAGCTTCGCTGGCCCCGGGCGGGGAGCGCACGTGCTTTCGCGGCAGCCACAGTGGCGATACCAAACCACTTTACGCGGTTTTCCACCTCCGACGCGGTCCCCCGTTTCCCACCAAAGGCACCAAAGACACCCAGATGCCGTGGCCACGGTTTTCGAGAGAGCTTGTATCAGTACACACATGCATTAGACAGGCGCGATGACGCTGGTGTCACTTTCCGACAAGGACCAGATCTGCCGCCTTCGCCGCCGCCCGTCTGCCTCTCTTTCGCCATAGCCACCGCAGGGGGGGGGGGGGGGGGGCAGATCAGCCCTCCACCTGTCGCAGCCATGTCGAAGCAGGCGGATAAGAATGCTTCCGCCGTGCGGAAGCAGCTTGACGCGCACAAGTTCATCGGAGTGGACGGCGAGGAGTACGAGGCCAGCAAGTTCGGCGAGTTCGGCGACTACTTCCGTCGCAAGAAGCTGAAGCTGCACAACGAGGACATTATCATGCGGCACGCCACAGCCGGCCTACCCCAGATCTTCAAAGGAGTGGTGGCCCATGTGGCCAGCTATACCCAGCCTCCCCCGGAAGAGTGAGTGGCAGTCCCCAGCCCGACCACCCCCGCCAGACACACCCATCTAACAGGACAGGCTCCACCGGCAGCTGGTCACGCACGGCGCCAACTTTATCAAGTATCTGGACTACAAGACCATGTGCACACACATCATAGCCACGACTCTGCCGCCAAAGAAGGCAGACGAGTGGAGAAGGCTGCGCGTCGTCAAGCCGGCGTGGGTAGTCGACTCGGTTGCTGCCGGCAAGCAGCTGCCGTGGACCGACTACAGCATCTTCACGGAAGCCCCCGGCCAGACGAGAATCCAGTTTGGCGGTGGCAAGTTTGGCATCCGAGAAGCCAAGTCCAACCAGATGGACGGCTACAAGGAACAGAGC
This sequence comes from Raffaelea albimanens, assembly GCA_002778245.1. Taxonomy (NCBI): domain Eukaryota; kingdom Fungi; phylum Ascomycota; class Sordariomycetes; order Ophiostomatales; family Ophiostomataceae; genus Raffaelea; species Raffaelea albimanens. The sequence continues at coordinate 3,338,677 of PCDJ01000001.1, forward strand.
AAGGCGAGCTTCTACACCGACCAGATGGAACAGTTCGCCGCTCGGTATGAAAGCCTTGGCTCTGCCTCCAAAATGCTCCAGGAAATCGAGGACGAGTCTGTTGCCCTGAAAGGCGACATTGACTATTTGAAAGACGTGGATGCAGCCGAGTTCGACGAGCCATTGTCTTCGCTGGAAATTGGTGACGAGTTGAAGGGCAAGGCAGCTGAAACTGCCGGCGACAATGGCAATGTTGACAACAACGCCAATTTTGGACTACGGAGTCTTGGAGACGAGTCAGACTTGCAACTGGAATTGGATGAGAAAGGCGGAAAGAGTAGTTTTGGAAATGTTTATATTGGAGATATTGGTGAAAGAGAATTGGAGGGTCGAAAGCAGGAAGAGCAAGAGGAAGAAGAGGGCGAGGAAGAGGAAGAGAAAGAGAAAGAGGAGGGAGAGAAAGAAAAAGAGAAAGAACGTCTAGTTGGAAAAGATGAGCACGAACAGAAGCTGGATAGAGGAAAAGAGGTGGAAGAGGCCGGCTCTGACGACAGGTCTCCATTCACCAGCCCCTCAAAGTCGAGGCCAGAAAGGTCAATGACGTCGGAAGAGCACAATGCGATGCTGCTGGCAGACCCAAAGATCCGCAAGGCGTCCACGGCCAACCCCGACTTTCTCAAGCAGTTCTACGCCGAGAGCCGGCTGCATCACCTGTCGACATGGAAGGCCGAGCTCAAGAGCAGGATGCAGCGCATGGCCGCCGACAAGACTCCGGGGGCAGCCAGGACGGCTGTCAGAAAGAGAAGGCCAGGGTCCCGGAGGTACATTATGCACGTCGACTTTGACAGCTTCTTCTGCGCCGTGTCGCTCAAGAGCGCGCCCCCGTCGTTTGCCGAGAAGCCAGCCGTCGTGGCACACTCGACCGGCAGCGGCTCCGAGATTGCATCTTGCAACTACCCTGCGCGGGCGTTTGGCGTCAAGAACGGCATGTGGATGAGGCGGGCCACGGAGCTGTGCCCGGACCTCAAGGTGCTGCCATACGATTTCCCGGCCTACGAGGAGGCCAGCCGGCTCTTCTACGAGTCCATCCTGGACGTCGGCGGGGTCGTGCAGAGCGTCAGCGTGGACGAAGCTCTGGTCGACATTACGAGCCTGGTGCTCGAGGCCACAAACTCTGTCGGCGTCGGCGTCGACGAAGGCAGCATCTGGCGCGAGCAGGCACAGGCCGACAGCATGGCCACGAAGCTGCGGCGGCAGATCCGCACCAGCACGGGCTGCCACGTCTCTGTCGGCATTGGAGGGAACATCCTGCTGGCCAAAGTGGCGCTGCGCAAGGCCAAGCCGGCCGGCCAGTTCCAGATCCGGCCCGAGGACGTGCTGGACATTCTCGGCGGCCTCACGGTCGAGCAGCTTCCAGGGGTGGCGTACAGCATTGGCGGACGCCTCGAGGAGAACCTGGGCGTCAAGTTTGTGTCCGACCTGCGCGGCGTCTCGCGCGAGCGGCTGGTCGGCGTGGTCGGGCCCAAGACTGGTGAGAGGCTGTGGGAGTACGCCCGGGGCATCGACCGCGCCGAGGTTGGTGACCAGCCAATCCGCAAGTCGGTGTCGGCCGAAGTGAACTGGGGCATTCGGTTTGTGAGCCAAGCCGAAGCCGAGGAATTCGTCATGAACCTGTGTCGGGAGCTGGAGCGGCGGCTGCTGAACGAGCAGGTGAAGGGCAGAAGCCTGACGATGAAGATCCTGCGGCGTTCCGCCAATGCGCCGCTCGAGCCGGAGAAGCACCTGGGCCACGGCCAGTGCGACGCCTTCAACAAGAGCGTGGCATTTGGCGTGGCAACGCACGATGCCGAGCTCATCGGGAGGGAGGCCGTGTCGATTCTGCGGTCGTTCCGGTTCAGCCCGGGGGACCTGCGCGGCCTGGGGGTGCAGCTGCAGAAATTGGAACCCATCAAGAAGACCGCCGCTGGCGCGACAGCCACGGCAGACGCAGCAGCCCAGGGCAGCCAGAAGAAGCTGACCTTTGCCAATGCGTCTCCAACCACGGCCAGAACTCGGCCGGTTGCCGTTTCCAGCCCGGAGAGGAAAGGCAGCGGCAACACCAGGGGGACTGTCGGCTCGTTCTTGTCTCCCCGAAGGGCCTCTGCTTTTGACACGGCTCCTCCACCACCTGTGCCACCCCGTGCTCCCTCTCCCCCTCTGATGAACTTTTCCAGCACGCAGTTCTTCATGCCCACGGACGCCGACCCAAGCGTCCTGGCCGAACTGCCCCCTGATATCCGCCGTCGGCTCGTGGCTCATAAAGAGAGCCCGTCGACGAGCAGCGCGAGCAGTCGAGACCGGTCGCCGCACAAGGCCGCTTCGCGTGTGCAGAGCCCAGCTCGAGGGGCTACTCCTGGAGCTGCGCCTGTGGACGACCTACCTCCAGGAATCGACCCTGAAGTGTTTCAGGCTTTACCCCCAGAGATGAAGGCAGAAGTCCTTGCCGAGTACCAGCAGCAGCAGCAAAGACAACCGCCGCTGAGAGCCCAGACCCATTCGCCCAGTCCGTCGCCGCGCAAGGGCAAGAAAAGCGCCGCCAACACCGCCTCGTCATCGGCCAGACGCAATCTCTGGGGAGGCCGTGGTGGGCGCGGTGGGCGTGGCGGAGCGGCCGCAGCTGCTCGGGAGCGCCAGCATGATGCAAAAGCCAACCGTGTGCAGACCAGCTTGATTGTTCCACCAGCCGCAGCTGCTAGCAACAACAACAACAACAATGCCGATGCAATGGAGGAACTCGACCCGGAGGTGCTTGCAGCACTGCCGGCTGACGTGCGGGCCGAAGTCATGGAAGACTACTACCGGCGGCATCGGCAGTTGGTGGCAGCCCAGCAGCAGCAGCAGCAAAAACAACAGCCGCAGCAAGAGACGCTGCAAGGAGGCCTGAGACTGGCTCTGCCTACGAACCAGAGGGCGTTCCAGACAGCGACAGTCGGCGGGCCGCCCGGCAATGCCGACGAGCAGCGCCGGCGGCAGGGCGCGTCAGTTCCCATGCTAGAGTTTCCCGAGCCGCCGCCCAAGGTGAGCTTCCACACTGCCAGAGACCGGGCTCGGTCTGAAGACGACTCCTCGCCGGCGGTCATCTTGTCGCTCGCAGAGACCAAGGCCATGGTCAAGACGTGGCACCATGCGACGCGCGACGAGGGCCCGCACGAAGCAGACGTGGCCGTGCTGGAGCGGTACCTGGCGGGGGTGGTGCGGCAGGAGCGGAACATGGACAAGGCGCGGCGGGTGGTGAGCTGGCTGGGGTGGTTAGTGGAGGAGGAGGAAGAGAAGAATGAAGACACGTCGTCTCGTCAGGGTGCCGAGTACATGTCCGGCAAGGCGTGCTGGCGCGTGGCCCTGCAGCGGATCAAGGGTGCCGTGCAGGCGGCCGTGGAGGAGCGGGGACTGGGCGAGATGCGGTTTTGAGGGGTGCTCGGCGATGGCAGCCGTCCTGATGGTCATTACAAACATATGTGCATCTATAAGTGTCTATGATATCATGAAATGAAGAGAGAACGAAAATAAAAAGTAAAATGAAAACAAAAAGAAGCCCAATCCCAATCCCAATCCCATGCTGATGCCAGTGATTTCCCCTCGTACAGACAACCCCCAGATACTATTACACTCCTTCCGCCTGAGCCTGCCGTCATATCAGCTGCAGCGCTGTCGCAATGACGGCCGCGGCCAGGCCGAACGTGGCCACCCGCGGGACTGCAGCCGCGCCCGTTTTTAGTTTGTACACCTGCTTGTCAGAAGAGTGTCCCGACGGCCAGGTCTCCATCTTGGCCTCCATCCGTCCACCCACTTACTGTTAATCGCATGCTTCCGCCGCACAGCGTGATGTTGTCGCCGGCACACGCCAGGTTGCAGTCCGCCTCGGGCTCCTGCGTCGCCAGCCCCGAAATGTCGGCGCCGCACCAGCACTCGTGCGCATACTCGAGGCCCGCGTACGCAAACCCGGCCGTGCCGTTGCTCGCGCTCGTGCCGCAGAACCGCAGGCACTCGAACGGCGTCATCTCGCCGGGCAGGACCTCGTCGGTGCCCTGCTGCATGGTGCGGCTGCCGGGGGCGGTGCCGTTCTCGCCCGAGACCTCGAGGAAGCAGCCGAGGTAGGCGTACTGGCGGATGACGGACGGCGCCGTGGTCGGGGCCGACGAGGCGTTGTAGACTGTCGGAGAGGCGGCCGCAGCCGGGGAGGTGGACGCAGCTCCAGAGGTCGTTGACGCAGCGGCCGCAGATGCAGCCCCGGCGGCCAGACAAAGCAGCAGCATCGCGGCCGGCTGCGCCGGGTTGACCGGCCGCCGCTGTGAGCAAGGAGCAGCCATGTCGCGCGAGTCCCTGTTGGAAAGACGATGCGTGTTGTCTCTCTCTGCAGCAGTGACGGCGGAAGACGCGACAGACTGGCGATTGTCGCGTGGGAAGAGCGTTTGCGCAGAGCTCGACGTTGGCGAGAAGAATTTACAGTCTTTAAAATACAGGGACAGAGACAAAAAAACGCCCTGCAGCCACTTTCGGGCTAGCGCGTCCAATAGTACTCCATAGATAAAAGGCTGACATTCCAGCTCGGATCTGGGCCCACTGGCCGTGGAAGGAGGAAGCGGCTGGAACAAGATGAAGATGTAAGGGCTCAGGAGAGTGCAAGGTCTGGCATCAGTCGAGGTGAGCTGCGGTTAGATGCAGCAATGTGCTTGCTTAGTAAGCAAAGTTATCAACTGCTCCCCCATCTAAGCCGTCAACACCCCCTTCAACTCTGTGGGTTGAGAGATGTTTTTATTTTTCTATTCCCGTGAGTTAAATGTACAAACCCTTTTCTAGTGTATCATGATCGTAAAGGCACCCCCCCCGCCTCAGACATCCTTGTGGCTGGTCCCCCAGCTGCCCACCAACGCCATCGCGGCCTCGTCGCCCGCTGCAATCCGCCCGTCCCGCAGAGCGTCCGACACGCACTGCCACGGGTCCCGGCTGCCGCCCCAGCGCAGCAGGCTGTCCCGCAGATGCTCTCCGTTCTCGCGCCGCAGCGCACCGCCCTCGGCGCCTCCGGCAAACACCACCCGCCACACCCGCTCCGCCAGCACCCGGTCAAACAGGTAGCTGTAGTACGTGCTGCCGTACCCAAACAGATGGCCAAAGAAACCCTGCCAGCACGTCCCTGCCGGGTCGGGCGGGCCCGTCGCCACCGCCCGCTGCAGCTCGTGGAACACCTTGGTTGAGTCAAAGCTCTGCGAGCCCACCTCGGGCCCGTGGTACGCCTGGTCCAGCATGGCCAGCACGATCTGGTTCTCGTCGTCGATGCCCTCGAACCGCCGTGCGCGCCGCAGGCCCTCGGCCACCTGCGCATAGTCCACCGGCGCGTCCGACTCGTAGTGCCGCGCAAACAGCGCCAGCACCGAGGGGTCCGCCGTAAAGTGCTCCATCAGCGTCGACGGCAGCTCCGCCAGGTCGGTCGCGCACCGCGTGCCGGCCACCGTCTGCAGCGACGTCCGTGCCAGCACCGAGTGCACCGCGTGACCCATCTCATGGAACAGCGTTTCCACCTCATGGTAGGTCAGCAGTGCCGGCTGGCCGGGCACGCTGCCGTTGTGCGAAAAGTCGCAGACCAGCGCAATCGTCGGGAGCTGCATGACCGACGACGACGAAGAGCCGGCTGGTTTTGCAATCGCCATGCCGTCGTTGGCTGCCTGCTCGGGCGACTCAAAGTGCGGCACCAGGCCCGCGTAGCTTGGGTTGACAGTCGCGGCCTCGGCGATCTCGGCTGCCGAAATCTCCCGCGAGCACCGCACCGTAAAGTGTGCCGGGTTGGGCGACTTGTCGTCGCGGTAGAATAAGTCACAGTAGAGCACGGCCACGTGGCCGTCCGTGTCCGAGATCACGTCGAGCCGCCGCACATCGGGGTGCCACGTCTCGCCAGGCGGGGTCGCCCGTGGCACAAATCGGATGCCGTACAGGCGCTGGAAGAGCCGCGAGAGGCCCTGCATGACTGTGCCGAGCGAGAAGTACTGCGACAGGGGGGTGCTGTGGTGCTTGCTGGCCGGCCCGGCAGCCACCTTGCGCAGGGCGCTCATGTAGTAGTCGCGGTCCCAGGAGTGGAGCACGTTGTCGTCGCCGCCCACGTTCTGGAGCGTCTTGGCCGCCAGCAGGTCGTCGAGCTCGCGCTGCACGACGGGCGCGTTGCTGCGGGCCAGCGCCAGCAAGAACTGGCGCACCGACTCGGGCGACTTGGCCATCATGCGGTCCCGCAGCGCCATGTGTCCGTAGCTCTCAAACCCGGCCAGCCGGGCCAGCTCGGCGCGCAGGTGCAAAAAGTTCTCCAGCAGCCGCACCGAGTGCTGCGATGCCGTGCGCGACGCATAGTAGATGGCCTTGCGGGTGTCCGCGTTCTTGATCGTGCGGAGCGCCAGCGCCGATTCCGAGCTCACGGCCGGCAGCACGACCCGGCGGCCCCGCGTGAACCGCCGTGCCACCAGCGGGTCGAGGCCCCGGCACTCCTCGCTCGCCAGGTTGAGGTACGGCTGGGCCGGTGCCATGGAGTCGACAAACTGCGTGCCGACCTCGCTGATGCGCTGCGATAGGTCGACAAAGCGGTCGCGCGACGTCTGCGGCAGGTTGACGGCCGACTTGGTGAAGTCGAGCTTGAGCATCTCGGCCACGGTGTGCTCCTCCTCGGTCCAGCTCTTGGTGACCTCCGGGTTGGCCATGGCTATGCCCAGCTGGTCGTTGAGCACCGTCGTCGTGTTGAGCTGGTTCATGTACTGGTAGGTGGTGGCCCAGGCCTCGGACGCGGCCTGCTGCGTGTGGGCGTCGGGCGGGTTGGTGCGCACGAAATCGCACAGGTCGATTACCCGGCACAGCAGGTCGCTCAGCCGGTCCAGGTCGCGCACCACGGTGCGGTACTCGTCGAGCGTGGCCGCCCGTGCCACCTTGTCCACGATGCCCTGGGCCCTGCCCAGGCTGGTGTGCGTGAACGCCAGGAAGCCGGCAGGCTCAGTCAGGAAGGCGTTGCCGAAGAGGCCGACGCGGGGCGTGCCGGCAGTCGACTGGGAGAAGGCCCTCCATGCCGAGGGCGAGTCGAAGATGGCCCGCAGCGTCGTGTCGTCGTGCTTTTCCTGCCCCGAGTTGGCATGGGTCACAGGGTTGCCTCCGGCCGCCGCCGCCGCGGCTGCTGCTGCCGCTTCAGCGGCCGTCTTCTCCACAGAGCCCTCCGGGGACGCAGCCGCGGTGGCGGCCGTGGTGGTCGAGGACGGCGACCCCCAGAAGAACGAGCGTCGAGGAGCCGGCGGCTGGCCGAGACAGCACCGGGCGCAGACCCAGGGCCGCGGACGAGTCCGCGTGTATTTGATCATGGCAGTGGTTCGGCAGTGATCAGCATGTCTACCGCTGCAAGCTGGGGGGAGAAAGAAGGGAGAAAAAGGCAGGCAGGCTAATGTGCAATGTTGGGAATGGAAAAAAGAGCCAAAAAGCCTGGCGGGCTTCGCATATAAAAACGTCTTAAATAAATTAAATCAGATAAAAAATCGAGAATTCAAGATACCTTACGAAAGATCTCCGAACTCGCTATCGGCTATTGTTTTTTCGTGTTCGCCCCCCAGAATTTAGCGATCGCGTGCCCTGTGGCAACGGAACAGGCGGGCTGTTTGGGCGGCTTTACGTCAATTCTTTCTCAGAAAAGATGGCCGCTAGGGCACAAGCGGTTAGCGCAGATCTTCTTGCAGCACACCCTGAAATCATATTTACGCCAATTAAGGGAAACAGGATGGGCATTTGCAGCAGACAATCAAGCTCCATTGCTGTCCACAACTTGAGATCAAGCCCGTGTGGCCATGGAACAGCTATGGGATGCTTTTGGATCCCGTGTCCGATGTCGACTGACAAAGGGCGGGCTGGTGTAATCCGGCGCGTCTGCTTGGCCAATTCCTCCTCATTGTCAGCTCACCTCAGGATTCTGCTCGTCGGAGGTTGAGTGTTGTTGCACGATATTTACGGACCTCCCAGACCGGTCAGGAACCCGAAACAGAGAGCCACTTGCAGCAGTCCCCAGGGTACGGCACCAAACATGTTTCGTTGACTGGGAGCACCCCACGCTTCCAGACGGACGTGGGAGGGAGACTGCGTCGAGGAAGGCCGCAAAGCATGTGACAGGGCTTTTATTAGAAGCGAGTGCAATCCACAACTCTCTTTCAGGCTCGCCATATCAGAGAAACCGTTCGACTTTGCACGGCAGGAGTCTGTGGGAATGAAACGTTGTCGCAACGGGCCTCGGTGCCGGCTTCCAACGGTACCCCCTTAATTGGACGTCAGCCCTCTGCTGGAAACCTCGCTTTCCCAATGCTGAACCATCACTTTGCTCAGACATTTACAAGCCCAGTTGAACGTCTGCAAACAGGCAATTCGCAGGAGTACTTCGTACAAAGCATTTCTTTGCGTCGCATGCGCGTCTTCAAACGGACTAGCGCAGATCTCTCTGCAGAAAAGGAAGGAATAAAACTAAATCGAAAAATAATTGCAAAAATGGCCACCCGGAAAATAGCCGCAGGAGGTACCCGAGCGAGCAGCACAGGGACGAACGGACTCTGACTGAGAGAAATCGCGAAACCACGCAAAAAAAACAGGTGCCCAAAGCTTCACTTTCCTTTTTCTCTCCACATCCATCCTCGCCATCACCGCCATCCCATCCCCCCAGCGAGCCCCCGTCGGTTTCCGCCATTACCCTCATTTTCCCCTTCTCCTTATTTTATTTTTCCTTCTTCTTTTGTCGTTCTTTTTTCTTTGTACTTTTACCTATCTCTTTTCGGTTTCCGCGCGACGGAGACATTTTCGATTGAACGCGACAATGGCAGCACGAGTTTTCCTTCAGCGGGTACGTCCGACGTGTCCGCCCTATTTGAGCGCGTGCTCATCGCCAGACTGTTCGCCGTCCATTGCTGACCACGATTGATTTGTTCTACAGAGCGCAGCAGCACCGGCAGCAGCTTCATTGCTGCTTGGCGGAACGATGCTTTACCCACGGACGGCCTTTGCCGAGGCTCCGGACAGCTTTGTCAGTTCACACCACAGATCCAATGGGAGGGGGAAAGATAACACGACTAGAGTCGAAAGCAAAGGCTCGGCCATGCTAACATTTCTGCAGTCCAAGAAACCCATCTACGACGACTACGACACACCCTCGACGACGACGACTCTCTCCACCTCTTCCGTCACATCATCATCCACCAGCTCTTCGCCATCACCAGCATCTTCATCTGTCGTCGTCCGCAAGCATGGCCCTACCCCGACCGACCGCCTCGCCGGCCAGATCCGCGAGGTCCGCCTGTTCCTGTACCGCCAGGCCCGCGCTGCCGAGGACAGCGTCAACCGCACAGCCGACCGCGTCTTCAACCTCGAGCGCTCCTTTACCGAAACCATTGCATCCCTGGCACCGCCGCGCGAGAGCGGCGAGCGCCTCATGCCGGGCGCCGTGTACGTGCTCGTGGCCGCCATGGCCGGCAGCATGGTGACGCGGCGGAGCAACATTCTGCTGCGGGCGACAGTCCCGCTGGCTTTCGGCGTGGGCGCCGGCTATGCCGTGCTGCCGCTGACGATGCGCAATGTGGGCGACCTGGTGTGGACGTATGAGCAGCGGGTGCCGGCGGTGGCACAGGCGCACCTGCAGACGCGGGCCAAGCTGGAGCACTGGGCGGACACGACCAAGCTGCACGCGCAGCTGAGCAAGAACATGGCGAGCGACAAGGTGACGGCAGTCCGGGAGACAGTGGAGGACTGGGTGAAGCAGGGGAAATAAAGAAAAAAAAAGAAGAGGCGAAACTTGTTTTGAATGAAGAGAACATGTGAAGGGCTGAGAGAGTGTGTGCCACTCTTGTTGTATTTGTTGGAATTGCTGCATCTTTTCTTTTTTTTCTTCTTTTTCTTTTGTATCCTGCTGTTGTTGTCAAGAGGAACGTGTCTTCTTATAATGTACATTTTCATATAGTAATCATTTCCTGTGTATAAATAGAAATACAGAGGGGATGAGATAGCATAGACGAGTAAGAGAGACGAAAAAATACTCTATATTTGCATCTCACAACTGGAAACGGCAACGGGGTTTCTTTTCAATAGAAAAATGGACTGTTTTTTTTCGCTATAGTGTGTATCGTGAGAAATCTATCGTGTATCATCTGCCAGTCCTTCCATGCCATTAAAAATAAAATAAAATAAAGTACAGCCAGGAAACCAACCGTTGGGCCTATGCACGCTCTGTTGCCACGTCTGGGTCTTGCCGCGCCACTACAACGGCACTCGTCTGTGCCGTCTCCGGCTTCTGGCCGTCCATCCGCATAAGAAGGTGCAGCACCCGCTCGTACGTCCACACCGTCACCGCGCTCGCCGGCGCCGCCTTCAGCAGGCTCACCGTCAGGCCCCGGTACAGTCCGCGCACGCCCTCCCGCTGCAGGATCGTCGACAGTGTCCGCACCACGCTGCCCTCATACGCCGGGATGTTCTTGTGCACATATCGCGCCCGCGTTGGGCCCTGCACCTGGATGCGCTTCCGCACCAGGTCCAGCGGGAACACAACCGTCTTGGCCGCCACCGCTGCCAGCATGCCCGCCGCCGCGTCGCCGCCGCCCAGGGGGATGTGCGGTATACCCGTCAGGGACCGCGCCACGCGGTCGAGCGGCGTACGCAGGCCCTCGTAGACGGCGAAAAAGGTACCCATAAAGGGCGCGATCTGGATAATGGCCGGGCCGATGCCTCTAAAAAAGCCGCGGGGCCCTTCGTCGCGGGCAATGTACAGGATGGCGCGGCGCAGGCTGGGGTAGACGCGGTCTTCGTTGCCCTGGGCGGCGAAGCGGGTGCGCAAGAGATCGAGCGGGTACGTGACGGCGGTGGCCGCGGCGCCGGCAGTGGCGCCCGAGACAAAGGACTCGACGCTGGGCGGGACGACGCCCGGCCCGCCGGCGGCCTGCTGCAGCAAGAGCGTGGCGGCGCGGTAGGCGGTGAACTGTACGGCGCCATAGCAGACGTACATGAGCTCGGCCGGGACGTTGCCCTTCCAGAGGCCGGTGATGCCCTCGTGGGCGAGGATGTGGCGCATGGTGGGCAGGGTGCCCTTGTAGACGGGCCCGCCATGGAGGTTTTTGAAGGAGGAAGGGTCGGAGAGCGAGTGGGTCTGGAGCTGGAGGCGGATCTTGACGACGTCGAGAGGAGCGACGACGAAGCTGGGCAGATCAGTGTTAGTCGGCTTCGAGCAGCAAAAGAATACCGCCAAAAAAAGACACCCAAAAGAAAAGGGACGAGGTGTCGAGACGTGCATACCGTGAGATCAGCCCGGCCGAGGCACCAGCGGCGACCACTTGAAGCTTGGAGCCCTGTCGAGACGCGTCAGTAAAGAGAAAAAAAGATGCAAGGTTTCAACGAGGCGCGGCTGGTCCTCGACTTGTCCCGTTGCTTTGGAATTGCACGAAAACTTACCTCATCTTTGAGGCGCTCGCCAACGGGAGACATGCATGCAGATGATGCCCGCTGTCTGGCGCAACTGCAGAGCGCCTAAGAATGGAATTAAACAGAAACACAATCGGTCAAGGTTTTTTATCGTAATAACAAAAAATGTTATGATGCTGTGTTGTGGACAGGTTGGCGGAGTTCGGGGGATCCCCGGACCTGCTGGCGATCACCGTAAACCGTTGGGATTTTTTTTATAAACCGCGCTGACCGCTTTCGTGTTTGGGCGCAATTCCAGGGGGGGCAGGTGCCTACTACGTCATCGGTGCGACATTTTGTAAGCCACTGTAGGCATACGCCGAAGGCTGCAAGCAATACTCAGGAGTCAGGGCACAATGTTTCAATGCTCTTCTCTGGCAATTCGCTTGCCTGTTTGCTTGTTCACTTGTTTACTTGTGTGTTTGTTTATTTTCTCAGGTTTGTCTCTGTAGTGGAATGGAGACCCTCGTAGACGGTAGGCCTGCGGAAAAGGCAGCCAATAGGATCAAAGAAGACCGGAGAAAGTCTAGGCGACGGGTCAGACAGTGCCCAGCGCAAGGGTCCTGGCAATGGCTGACTGAGACAGACTCTGCTCCACGGAGTCGCCGTCCAAGAGCACAGCGTATTACTGTCAAGGTGCAGAGTACTGTGTACAGCCTCGCCGATTGTCTTGGATCGCCGCTCTTCCCTACAGGCAGTACGACATTGACGCTGGCAGGCCACGCTGTGTTGTGATTGGTGGAAAGGAATCGTCTCGAGAGGCATCTCAGAGCTCCAGATCGCAAATCACAGATGGCCTTTCCGATGGATCCTTCAATGCGGAAGTGGGAGTGACTGTTTTCCGAGCGTCCACCTCTTTGGCCACTTTCTGGCTGGGGCGGTTCGACACGGCTGCCGGGGGTGAGCAGGAGTGGTCATGGGGCCCATCGGCACTTGACCACCACCAAGTGACCCAGGCCCTCTTAGTAGTGTCTCTGGGAGGTAGAGAGGGTTACTCGCACATAGCATGCTATGCATTGCCCAGCTCAGAGACAGGGTGGCACGGCAATAGAGTGTGCTCGGTGCCGTCGCTGCGACGCGGTGCCGCCAGACGGCACGAGAACAAGAGCAACGCCTATTATCGCGCAATATCGTCAGCAGAAAAGGCTGAAGCCGGGATTGGCGCTGCGTCGACAACGCGGGGGCCACCGTTCCCCCAGCCAAGCCAGGAGCAGTCTGGAGAGGCATTGTGTGGAGAGGCAAAGCAGCGCCGCCTATTGGTTCCGTCTGCCCGGAGAGACGACACTATGTTTGCGTTGTATGGAGAAGATGAGTGTGGCCGCAGGAAATGATCTGTTTCTAGCGTTTTAGCCCCGTATCCTGCCTATTCTGGCGGGCCCCAGAACGCTAGGATGCCTGTTAGAGCCCCGCTGCTGCGCACTTGGAGAGTAACACCACAGCGCAGAGGGAGCCCCCTAGGCCAGATCCAGCGCGGGGTTAGTTTTTTTTTTTCTGGGTCTGTCTTGGGGCGCCCACAGCAGTGCCACCCAATCGCTGCAGGCGCGTTTCTCGTGCGCCTGCTTGTGTAGTGCCTCTTTTTTTTTGCCTGGCTCCTTCCGTTTGTGCGACAGCTGCTCACATACAGCCACACCCTCCTGGCCTCTCGCTTTATCTGTCTCTGCTGCCGTCCTCTTTTTCTCCCTTCTCCCATTCTTCTTCTCCTCTCCCGACAGTCCAGCTCTCCACGCAGCAAGCCCTCTCCAACCGCTAATCCTTCTTCTCTGGGCCAATTCTACCCCAAAACAACCCTCTTCCGTGCGGAGCACCCAAGACGCCGTCCAAGATATCGGCCTCTGCCCGCCGCGCCTCCAAATAGACGACCTAGCCAGCAGGCTCCCTCGAAGCCCCGACTGCCTCAGACGGCCTTCCAGTCAACCGACAGCACCCTTCCTACGTCCCCCCAGACCTCTCCCGCCATGGCAGAAGTCGTCCGCCCCCTCTATGCACGAGAGATCGTCGCCCCTCTGCTGCCCTCCCTGCCTGGCGCCGCCATTGCCTCCGAGCCCTCCACGACCGTCCTCCCGCTGCTCACACCCATCCTGCGCCAGCGGGTGCAGTTCCTCTCCGCCTCCAGCTCCGAACCCTGGATCCGCCTGCTCTCCTACGACGCGGCCAAGGCTGCCAAGCTTGTCGAGGTCGCCCGCAGCACCCGCCTCGAACCCCACCCCCTGTCAGGCGAGATCGAAGTTGACTGGGAGAGCAACGACGGCGATGTCGAGATTCGGTATAAGCGCCTAGATGTTGAGACCCTACAAGCTCTGGTGTCTGTCCGCGACCTCGACCTGGTCTTCCGTCTGGTATACTGCGAGGGCGACCACGAAGGAGGCGGCAGCGGGTGGCGTGTGGGTGAAGTTAGCATCCCAGACAAGCCACACGCCTTCTCTGCCTTTGGCGGCTATGCTTCGCTTGCAGAGGCCGAGAAGGCATTTGCAGACGCCAAGGCCCAGAAAGAATCCAACGGTGTTAGCCACCACCACCACCATCACCATGTAAACCACACCACGCATGTTGAAGAACAAGACGACGACGACGACGACGACGATGACTATTGGGCCCGGTACGACGCCACCCCGGCACGGACGCCGGCTGTGAAGCGCTCGCCAGCACCCGGTGCCGGATCCGTGCGGTCCCACCTCGCCCATACTGCCGAATCCCACCAGAGCAACGAGGCTGAGGACGCTTACTTTGCCCAATACGACTCTGTGCAGCCGGCCATGGATAACCACGACCCCGACGAGGAGGTTGAGGCGCCCGTGGCCTCTTCAGCAGCCCACCCACCACTCGGCTTGAACCATGCACAGACGCTGGAGCGTAGCGTCAACGGGGGCACAAACGGCACGGCTGGTCTTGTCCCGGAAGACCCCAGGGAAGACCATGAGCTGGACCGCAGACGGCTTGAAACCATGCTTCACCATCCTCGCCCGGCTTCTGCATCGAGTAACAGCTCGTCGGCAGGGTCAGCAGCCGTCGCCAAGCTCGAGGAGTCGGCCGGCAAGCGGGAGCAGAGCGAGTTTGGCGTCAAGCAGCACGTGTCGCGCAGCATCAAGAGTCTGTACATGCTGGCCCGCGTCTCGGGCATTGACCGCGAGGAGTTTGAGCAGCTGGTCAAAACCGAGCTGGACATGCTTGCCTTGATGGAGGACTGAAGCGAGCAGAAGGAGGAGGCCGAATCTCCAAACGGTCAAAGCTGACAACATATTTTCCCACACCCATCTTGTATAAGCGAGTGCATTGAAGGCCAACGATACCAGGACACTTTTGATTTTCCGGCCTGTCTTTTTTTGGTGTATATAGTTTTCTGCGAGTGTGTACCACTTTTGAGCACTTTCAATGGCGTTTTTGTGTTTGGTAGGCTTTTTGCTGCTTCTTTTTTTTTTGCCCTCGCTCGTCTGTTAGGACCGGATCTTTCATCTGCAGAGTCAGCATATAGTGTCCATGTTGTTTGTCTGTCTGGTTTACTTCTTTCGGTTATATATATATCGCTCTCTCCCCAAGGCTGTTATTTTCATCTTTCTCGTTGTGTGGACATGGGAATACGTGAGGGTACAAGGGATTTGGGCGGTTGGAAAAGACGCCAAAACGAAAACAAGAATGAATATCAAAGTGCATATAGTGAAAAATTGAAACGCTTTTTTTAAAATGAATGCAGCTCTTTTTTTCGAGACCAAACTGGCTATTAAAACAAGTGAAGCGAGTTTTGTATAACAAAATGGGAAAAAGTTGGGGTGACCGTTTTTTTTTTGTGTGCGTGTGGTTTTTTTTGTTGAGAAACGCTCCCACAACCGAGGATGCATCATCACAAGAGAAGGAACGACCTTTGCCAAGCAAACTGCCGCCTACCCGCCACCATCATACCTCGACGTTGTCACGTGCAAGTTGTTTGTCGTGTTTTCAAACCAAGTAAAGGGAAGTTTACTTTTTTTTTTCAAATTTATTGCCATATATTTTCTTGGTCAAGTTTCGACTGAATACATGAACTGGCCTGGTTTTGGTGTTGGATCAAGTACAGGCTCATAAAAGAATGCAGATTTAGTTTTTTTGGTCACTGACATTTTTGTCTTTTGAATTTTTAATATTTTTTTCGTTATTCTCAATCGAATGGATTTTGGTCAAAGAGCTTTAATAGTTTAAGCGTGTAGTAATGCTGGTGTAGTAAACCAAGCAAGAACATACAAAAGGCAATACAAAAATCCAGCCGAGCAATACACCTGAAAACACAAACAAATAAAAACATGGTCGTTTCATCCCTCGCTCTCTCTCCCTCTCTCAGTCTCTCATGAACAACGATCGCAGACTCCACCTGGCCGTTGCTTCCTCCTCCCCTTTGGCATTTTCCTTGGCTCCGGCTTGGGCAGCAGTCTTTTCGTCATCCACAGAGGCCTCGGAATCGCTCTTGATGTCCTCCTGATTGACAGTGGCAGCCTTTGCGGCTCTGGCAGCGGCTCTGGCAGCAGCCCTCGTGGCAACCTTCTCTTCAATGGCATCCATGGCCTTGAGTGTCTTCTGTGCCCTCTCAATGGAGTTGGGGCTGAGCTGTGGGTAACCGGGAATGGTCTTGTCGACAATAATTTCACCCAGCCGCTTCTTCCAGAGCCTCCATTGCTCACGGCCGATTGTCTTGGGTTTGCCGTTGGGGAAGAAAGGCTTGGCATGTCTCCTGTCATCGTGTATCTGGGCTTCCAGAATCTCGACTCCAAACTCCATGATCCATTCCGTCCCTACCCACAGCCTCGTGTCAACACTCAGTCGCGCACCACCGCTCCTGTCTGCATTCCAAGGCTTTTCCAAAGTGGAGCGGATTTCCCAAATTGGAAAACTGCCCATATTCCACTCCGCCGAGATAGCAGAAGCAGTCTTTGCCAAAAAAGAGGTCAAGTTTTTGAACTTTTCTTCATCCTCCACGTCAAAGTTGTACCGTTGATTGCCACCTAATAATGTGTCAGCAAAATGGCTACTGCATTTTTTTTTTCTTTTCCTTTCTTCAGTTCAATCAATACCCGGTAAGGGCTTACCTGCTTCATAAAAGTCAACCAGATCCAATGCCATGGTGGAAGCAAGATGTTTCCATGACTCGGCTTCGTCCCAAATTGGACATTTCTGCACAGAAGAAGAAGAAGAAAGCTTGATTAGTTTTCACACCATCTCAAAAGGGAAATAGACAGAGGGAACCAGAAAGACTCAGCATATTTCACAGCCATGGGACCGTGTTTTTTCTTCAGGATCCTCAAGGCCTGGACCATGGCGTCGTGCCATGGGTGACCGAAAGGAACCAGCCGAGCAATGTTAAAGTACACGATCCAGATGTCCCAAATGCCTCCAAAATCGACGCCGTTGTCTTCGCCGCGACACATGAAGGCAATGTCGTCGGCTAGCCTCTGGGCCTTGTACTCTGTGTTGACGGGGAACTGGAGAGTTGACTTGATGACATTGAACACTGGAAAGAGGTTATAGTATGAGTTCTCGGCATCTATCTCTTCGTCTGGGCCTGCTTGGGCCGGGTCGATTGTCTTCTCGTAGGAGTCGAGGTTGACCGACGTGCCGGCCAGGGTGAACGACGGCATCTTGGGTCGTTGCGCAGAGAAATTAAAGGATACGGTCGAGGAAGAGAGGAGTGTCTGTGCTGCAAAAGAAAAGCGGCGAAGAGAATGAAAATAAGGAAGAATACCACAACGAAGCAAGTTATGTTGGGCTGTTGAGCAGGCTGCCTTCGCCTGGAGGAAGGAACAACCCCTCATGGGCCAATCAGTTGGCGGCAACAGGACCTGGGAATTCAGCCAACCAGGCAATCACTCTTGATGCTTGCCCAGCTTTCTGGAACACAGTATGTTTTGCTGCTGGTCCCGGCATTAGGAGAGCGACCGCAAATTGGACCGTGCGTATTGCCGCAGCTTTACTGGTGGCTTGTAAGAACGTCCGGCCAGGACGCCAGGCGCCTATAGCGACACTTGTATGAGTCCCTCACCTAAGCGCTTTGCGGCTGCAGCAAGGCCGCCTGTGGGAATCCTTGGGGAGATTATTTTGGGAGCAGGTGTCCGGTGCAGACAAGCGACCGCGCCCAAGGCCACCAATGCCCATTCACACCCATTTGGAGGCCGTTTCGCATGTTCTCGTGACCATCCCGTAAGGATGCCGCCGCATTCGAACGGATGACGGAGGGAACCAACCAGCCAGGAACGCGGGTTAATCTAACTCCGATTTGGTGAATAGCGTTACCTATGCCAGAGGCCGCTCACTTGGCCAATCAACGACCAAACACAAAACGAGGCGCATCTCTCACGTCAAACCCAAGCATGGCCATGGATTCGGGTCTCGCGCCTGCGCAGACCATAGCACAACAAATGCCTGGTCCACCAAGGATGGCCCCATCACGAGAGGAAAGAGAGTTCAAGTTTAAAGCGTCTCGCTCCAAGTTTTGCTCCGACCGCCCCATGACTGGCCCTCCAGGGTGTACATCAGAAGACTTCTCTGTCCCTCGGTTGCGAAAATGCACCTTTGATGTTTCCTCTATCTCATTTATTAAGACTATAGGGAAGGGCCACGATGGTTACTGTTGGTTGGTGACATTCGGTGGTGAAGGACCGTTTATTTTGAAAGTGGTAAGTAACAGACAGAGAAATGAAAGAAAGAGTACTAATGCAAATAGTTCCGTGACAGGGACCCATCCGCTAGAAGTTTCGCACCACGGCGCGAAGGGCGAAATGCAGCACTCTTTCAGATGATAGAAGAGTCGGTGAAGCAGGGCCAACAAGACGGCAAGCCGCCTCTTGTCATCAAAGAACCCAGCAAATGGGTGGATGCGATCGACAACATTCGGTCCTTTGCCGACGAGTCTCGGAAAGATCCTGAATCTCTGCACAAATGGGCCGCTAAAAACAGCCTAGAGCTCGTGCCTGTGCCGTCGGTCCCCCGGTTACGCCGATGCTACGGATGGCTCCAGATCAGCAACCAGGTGCTCTGGGCCCTACCCAGCGGCATCCGACCCATCACCGTTGTCGTCAGCCGCAAAGACAGATGGACATTCGAGGCAGGCACGGACGAAAATGGAGACGACATCCAGTCCTATGCTCTCGTGTACGAGTACATAGAGGCTGGCGAGAACGATCTAAAGGAGGTGCAACAGGTGCTCGACTTTCTGCACCAGGTCGGCTTCACAGACACCGGCTCACCGTGTGGTCACAATTGGCAGAGCAACGTGCTACTAGACTTGGCCGATGTGATCAGTCCTTATGACCAGTTTTGGCATGCTGGTCGATTCTATCACGGGCTGAAGGCAAAGTGGATGTTGCGGTCATAGATGTAATGTATAATGTAGAAGCACAGTCGAAACAGTATTTGCACGGCTTGCGTCTGTGTTGCCTTCCGTTTATTTGCTTGTGCTATTGCAGTAATTGTTTGGCAGCGCACAAGGAACTTTCTGCCACAACGTTTCCTGGCCGATTCGTGGGCCGAAGGCAGAGTAGATGTTGTGGTGTTATTAAAAGACACTGTAGAGGCTTAAACGTTGTAATATGATTGGTTAGAACAGTGGTTCTGATCCACTTATTTAGACTAGAAAAGCTTTCCTGGAAGTCCTTGTTTGTACCAGGGACTTTCACCAATACATGCACTTTTTACACCCTTTTTGCTACCCAGTGTCAGATACACCTATCTAGCACATTTCACCAGACCTTGTAGTGCGTAGATATAAGATATCACTGGTGATTGGCCGCCGTGGGTTAGACGCTTCATCCTTGGCACAGTGACAAATACGGTTGGCGGTCAGGGGCGGCAGAACAGGAGCTTCTGTTGGCTAGTGATCGGCTCCGGGCGACTGGTGATAATTTTTTTAGACAAGGCGAGAAAAGCTTCAAGTTGAGAGGCCACGCGACGACAGACGAGTACCGCGCCAACGCCAATTCCGCCCAATTCCTACACCTGTCGTCGACAAGCCCTTCTTCATAGACCGTCCGTCCATTCTACACACACACACCATGTTCCGGCCAAGGTTACGCGCCACGACTGGCGCGGCTTTCTGCCAGCAGCTCATGACGTCCGCCACCTCCCCCACTTCTCATGTCGCCGCCTCCTCACAACCTGCTGTCTCGGTCGCCGCCGCCGCCGCCGCCTCGGGCCGCCGCCGCATACACCACATGCCCATCACCCGCCACGACGCCACCGTCGGCGTGCCCAACCTCTTGTCGGCCGAGGGCTACGACCTGGCCTGGACGCAGCACATGACCCTCATGCTGACCCGGCTGAACCAATTGGTCGCAGGTATGTATTTTCTTTGGGCCTCCCTCCGATCGTTTTGTTCTTTTTGGGGGGTGGAGGGGCTGTTTGTTTCCCCTTTGCGGGCCGACTCGGCCGGTTGCTGCCCTTGTTGCTTTGCATCCCTTCCGCGTGACCGCTTGCCCTTGGATCTCCAGTCTCCTAATATTTCCTTCACTCCAGGCACCGACTACGATGAACGCGACCTCAAAAATGTCGTCCTCGACTCTGCCCGCCAGCCCGCCATGGCCGCCATCTTCAACCACGCCAGCATGGCCCACAACACGGATTTCTTCTTCAAGCAGCTCAACCCGTCCGACAGCCCCGTGGCCATCCCGGGGCCCCTCCAGGCCGCCATCGAAGACAACTTTGGCAGCGTCGAAACGCTCCGCCGCGAGTTCGTCGCCACCGCGCAGGCCATGTTCGGCCCGGGCTTCATCTGGCTCGTCCGCGCCAACAACCTGCCCCTCTCGGGCCGCGGCGGCGACAACCTGCGCCTCCTCACCACGTACCTGGCCGGCTCGCCGTACCCGGGCGCCCATTGGCGGCGCCAGGCGATTGACATGAACACGGTCGGTGCCGAGCAGCAGCAGCAGTCACAGGGCGGCCAAGACCCCGCCAAGATGTGGGTGGACAGCCAGGCGTCGGCGGCAGTGGACGCGCCGTTTACGGCCATGACGGGCATGCCGTCGTCGTCGCCGTCTGCGGGGATAGTCGACCGGCGCCCGCCGGGCGGCATTGACGTGATCCCGCTGCTGTGTCTGAGCACGTGGGAGCACGTGTGGCTGCGGGACTACGGTCTGGGAGCGGACGGCTACGGGGGCAAGGCAGGCTTTGTGGAGGCGTGGTGGCAGGCGGTGGACTGGGACGCGGTGGCCGATCTGGCCAAGCTGAACCAGCTGAACCTCAAGGCATAGGGGGGTTGTCGATCTTCCGAGCTGAAGCTGAACGCGAGGCATAGGGGGGTTGCCGATCTGCCGAGCTGAAGCTGAACTCAAGGCATAGAAGGAGGTCTATACTCGTCTCTGACCGTGGAGCCTCCCTCATGAGCCCATCTTTTGATGTTTCTCCAATCTCACTCTGTATGATTAGAAGGGGCAAAAAAAAAGGAAATTATTGCTATATACTGTGTATATATTGGAATGTTGTACTACAGAAATGAGACTGTAAAGAAGTGAAAGAGAACGTCCCTAAATGGGAAAGAGCTGCTTGTCATGTGACTTTTGATTGTATTCTTCACAGTTTGCAAGTTCACAGTCCAGTCCACAGTCCAGTCCACAGTCAAGTCGAGTCATTTGTAGTTTTCAAAAGATTTAGTATTTAAATTAAAATTCAGAAAGCCGTCCCATGTTAAGGAGCGTGGTGGTATAATGGAGGTAAGTGATGACAAAAGTAGGCGCCCTTTATAAAGCGCCGTGGAAGTACATGAACATAGTAAAGCAAGAAGGCAAAAAGTCGTAAAACTGTCCCCTGTCCTGAAAAGACAAAAGATGAGAGATGAGAAACCGAGAAACAATGGAAAGATGAAAGGTTGCCCTTTTGGTTTCCAAATTTTGCGCAGAAAAATAAAAAAGAACAACAAAACACCATTGGTTTCTCTCTTCACCTGTTTCCCTTTTTTAATGCAAAACAAAAAAAAGACGTGAGAAAAAGAGAATGTGAAAAAAAAAAGAAAACGCAAAAGAGAAATGAAGAAAGAAATGTTCAGTTTGGTATAAAACGCAGACAATAAGAGAGAATGAAGAAGAATGATGACAGAACGAATGAAGCGTCAAGAGTGAAGAAGCGAAAAAAAAAAAAGTTGTGTTACAGAATATAAAAAGATGTGCAAAGAAAAAAAAGGTGAGTGTTAGTTGAATGTGCCAGTGTAGTGATGGTGTTTTGTTTTTGTGAGAGGTTCATCTGGCGTTTTCCTGCCAGTTCTTTTTTTTTGTTTCTTTTTTCTGGTATACCTTTTCCTTTTTCTGTTTTCCTGTTCTCAGACTGTCCTGCAGCGTCCTGCAGACGTCCTGACCAGTTCGTCTTCCTCAGTCCAGCCTGGTCTACGACCAGTCTGTCCTAGATCATGTTCCCATTCACACTAACCTCAAAACCCTCGCCCTTTTGACGCATCGCCTTGGCCAGCATCAGCTCGCGCATCCACTCAATCCGCTCGTCGCGGCTCTTGACCGCAAAGTGGTGCGTCTTGCCGGTGCCGTTGACGGCATCAGTGGACGGCGGAGGAGGGTGCACCACGGGGATGCTGGAGACGGACGAGGACGAGGACGAGGCAGCGCCAGCAGCAGCACCGAAAGACGCGCCGCCGAGGCTCAGGCCCATGGTGCTCTCCCGCTTGCGCAGGCGCACGCCGCCCTTGGAGTCCTGCGGGATCAGCTGGAAGGAGAACGCGGCGACGTCGCCCTTGCTGCTGCTGCTGTTGTTGCTTCCCGAACAAGACAACAGACCGGTCTGGCCGTCGCTGCCGCGGCGGATGTTCATGGCCTTGAAGGCGGCGTTGAGCTTGCTGGTGGAGGCCACCATGCTCGAGCAGGCAATGGCGTAGTCGTCAATGTCAATGTACTCGAGCGTTCGGTCCTTGGTCTGCGCGTCCTTGTGCATGGCCATGCGCGTGCCCCGCAGCGTCACGTAGCGGTCGTGCCACTCGTGGCGCAGCATCTTGGTCTTGCGCTTCTTGACGGGGCCCTGGTAGTTGACGCCGTCATCGGCGGCCTTGTTGACCTGGAGCACGCCAGACGACGACGTCGGCGGGTTGGTTGTCGCGCCCGTCGACGCGGCCGAGGCCGACGCTGCCGACGACGACGACGCAGACGCCAGCGACGACGACGACGTCGACGCGGGCGACGCGGTGTGGTTCAGCAGAGCCATGGGCGCAATGGCCTTTTCAAAGTTGGTCCGCTCCAGAGTCCACGGGTACTTGCCGCGGGGAGGGGCCTGCATCTGGGGCTGCTGCTGCTGGGCGGGCTGCTGCTGAACAGCCTGCTGGGGCTGCTGCTGGGCCTGGCGCGGAGGCGCAAGACCAAAGCCAGTGGTGCCGCCAACATAGCTAGTGTTGGAGCGGATGCCCATGGCCGAGGCCGAGCGCTGGTGTCCGCGGACAGCCGCCTGCTGCTGCGGCGTCGGCGTCGGGCGGTTCTCGTCCAGCGCCGGCAGCACGGGGAACGATGGCCGGCGCGCAGACGACCGCGACATGGAGCGCTGCGGCGGTGCATGCTGCTGCTGCTGCTGCTGGGGTGCGGCAGCGCGGTAGTTCATGTCGGGCGGGACCGACTGGGACACCTCGCGCGCCACGGGGCCCAGGGGCACCGCCGTGACGGGCACGTCCATCTCGGAGAAGGGGGTGCCGAAGCGGTAGACGGCCGCGGTGGGAGTGCGGTCGGGCGACTCCTCCATGGCAGTGTGCGTGTAGGATGTGGACGAGCTGGCGGCGACAGACTCCGTCTTGGAGGACAGGGGCATCTGGGAGTAGATGCCGCCGCCGCTGCCGAGAGACGGGTGGGCCGACTGCGGGTGGCTCGAGTCCGGGGCAGGGGAGGACTGCTGGCGCAGCGGGTGCGGGCCGCGGGCAGGCGCCATGGAGTGCCGCGACTTGTTGCCGGTGGGGATGGCGAGCTTGGGCAGGCCGCGGAGCTGCTGCTGGCGCGACGAGGGGAAGAGCTCAAAGGGAGGTGTCGGGGGCACCTCGCTGGAGCCGGTGGCGACGTGCTGGTGCTGGAAGTCGAGGAACTGGCGGACGTTGTCCTGGGGGTCGCGGGCCTGGACGGCGCGCAGGGAGTCGGCCTCGAGGGCCACGGTGGGCGACGGGGGCAGGATGCCGGGGCCCATGACGTCGGAGGAGGCGACGACGGACGGGATGGCATCGGAGACGGGGCGGAAGGGGCTGAGGGGGGTGGAGGGCTGCTGCTGCTGCTGCTGCTGCTGTAGCTGCTGCTGGCGACGGGGGCTGCGGGGACTGCGAGGGCTGCGAGGGCTCATGGGGCTGCGGGGAGAGGCAGCCTGCTGCTGCTGCTGCTGCTGCTGGGACGGGATGAGGGCGCGGGCGGTCTCCGGGTTGCCCGGGTCGCCGGCCACCATGATGATGCCGCCCTTGTCGGCGTCGGCGGTGACAAAGGGGTGCTCCTTCTTGAACTGCTCGATCATGCGCTGCTGGCGCTTCCACTTGGCGCAGTTCTCGCCCTTGGAGCAGTGGTGCGGCCGCGGCATCATCTGCTCGATGCCGACAATGGACACGGACTCGAGCGGCGTGATGACGTCGTCCATGGGCTTGCGGCGGCGGCTGCTGGCGCAGCGGCGCAGCGACTTGTTGCGGCTGCCGCCGCAGGTCTGGCCCTGGTCGACGCTGGCCTGGCGGCGCAGCTCGCGGCGGACGGCGCGGTCGGGCTCGTCCTCGATGGGGGTGTCGGCGCGCACCTCGGGCGGCTCGATGTTCTTGAGCTCGCTGATCTGGTTCCAGATGGTGGTGCGCACGCCGAACGACGGGATGCCCAGCTCCTTGAGGTCCTCGAACTTGAGCGTGATGAGGATCGCCCCCGTGATGTCGTTCTCGACAAAGCTGTCGCAGACCTGGAGCTCAATGCCAGCATTCAGCATCCACTGCGCCACCTTTTCGGGCGACCACGCCGCCAGCGTCGCCGTGTCCAGCTCGGCGTCCGTGTAGCGGAAGGGGCCGGTCTGCCGCTGCTCCTGGAGCTGCTGCTGCTCCTGCAGCAGCTGCTGGAACTCTTGCTGCTGGCGGAGCTCCTGCTGGCGGAGTTCTTGCTGGCGGAGTTCTTGCTGGCGGAGTTCTTCTTGCTGGCGGAGCTCTTCTTTCTGGCGGAGCTCTTCCTGCTGCTGCTGGCGCTGCTGGTCTAGTCTCTGCTGCTCCAGCCGCGCCTGCTCCAACTGCTGCTGCTGCTCCAGGTGCCGCTGCTCGAGCATCTGCTGCTCCCACTGCTGCTGGCGCAGCTGCTGCAGCTGCTGCTGCTGCTTGTGCGAGGCCTGGGGCAGCGGGATGCTCTCGACCTCGTAGGGCTGCCGCGGCGCGGCCTTGGGCGTCAGAGGCGACAGGCTGAGCGCGTTCTCGTACTCGGCCGACTCTGACGACAGCGACGACATGCGGAACAGGTGCGGGCCGCGCGGGCCCTCGACCTGCTTCATGTCTTCCAGCGAGAAGTGGATGTCAATGGGCACGCGGCTCTCTCTTGGTGTGTGCACCTCGTCGTAGGAGGACACCGAAGTGAAGCTCGGCTGGCCGGACTGAGAGTGTTAGTAAAGGGCGGAGAGTGACAGTAGTCAACCAAGAGAGGACTCACAGATTTGATGCTCGTGCGTGGCGAGCTGTAGACGTCGTCGAGGTCGCTGAGGATCTCGTCGTCGTCAAAGTCAGACTCCATAAACTCGGTCGCCACAGACGCCGGCCGGTCCTGGCCGGCCGTGAGCCCAAAAAAGTTGTCGTGCAGCAGCATCGACGGCTTCTTCTGCTGCATCTGCATCTCTCGCGGCGGCCGCCGTGAGGCAACCACTGAGATCTGCGCAGTCTGGATAGTGTTAGTTTATGAGTGAAACAGGAATACGAGGCCCGGCAGCCCATAAAAAAGGCGCCGGCGATGGAAGCACCCGGGACTAGCAGCAGCGACGGACAATGAGGCTTACCATTGTGTTGGTGTCGTCAACAACCGTTTGGATGTTGTCAAGCAGTTGTGAATGATATGTGTAGTTGTGTAAGTCGGGTGGTTGCGGTTGGGGGTGTGTGTGTGTGTTTGTATGTGTGAATAATCTGTTTCGAGTGTTTCGTCTCGAGCCCAGAAATTCCTTTTTTGTTATATGTTTTCCGTTGCCGGATTGTGGGTCGCTCTGTCCGGGGTCGATCAACGACTGCAGACGAGCAGGCCAGTCTTATTTTTGACGAGAAGGGCGAGTAAGATGCAGAACAAGAGGCAAATCCGTTTTCGGCGAGGACAGGAGACAAGGAGAGAGGGCCGCAGGAACGGGCTGTTGTGGCTGACGGCAGACAATAGGCGCCAGGGAACGAACGATATCGTGGGCGGCAAGCAAAAAAACGGGCAAGCAGCAAAGCAGGATGGGCAAGCAAGCAATAACACCACGCAGGTATGGGTCGACACAAGGAAAGCACAAAATTCTCAAAAGGGAGGAAAAAGAGAAGAAACAGGCAAACCTGAGGTTCGAGCGGGCGGCTACGGATGATTATGTATGGATGACGAGGGAGCTGCGTCCTGGGATGCGAGCGGCCGGGCAGCAGGTGTGCGAGCGGTGGTGTAGGGGGGAGGAGGAGGAGGAGGAGGAGGAGGTCCTGGCCCTGGTGGTCCTCCTCCACCAGCACGGCGGCGGACGGACCTGGGCAGCCCGCCCTCAGATCACAGCACAATGGGCCATATGCACGGCGGCCATCACTGTGATTCCCAGAATAGCTGTGCACCAGTGTGCCAAGTCCACCATGGCGATTTCCACTTATACGAGTGGTGGTGGTCTGGGTCGTCTCCATCCCAGCCGGGGCTGTCTGGCTAGCCTCTCCAGTCTCTTGTCAATGCTTGCTCCCATTATTCATTCTCGTGCACTCCTCCTCTGGCATGCTTGCCTTTGTTCCACCGCGAGCCAGCTGTCGTGGCCGGTTCACCGCATCGTCGTCGTCGTGTCCGTCCTGCCGTGTCCCTCGGGACGTCTTCCTGCCAGCGGCCGCTCGCCATCCTTCTGCTTGGCTGGCTGGCTGGCTATCCTGCTCTCTCCTCGGAGCGTCCAGGTGATCGGCCCATACAGGCGCTCTGTCCACGTCCCTTCCAGCCCCAGCGCGGTCCCCCCCCCTCCCTTCTGCCCCCATGTTGCAAGAATAGAAATTGCTACAGTGGTTGCATATGCTGCTGCGAACCCCAGCGGCAAGCGGACCAGGTTGCTAGGTTGTTGTGGTGACTGACGACTAGGGGTGTGGCAGAGGAAGGATGGGGGGAGCACTCGGGGCTGGTGAGGTGGTATCCAAGCTCGAGAGCAGACAAGCAAGATGTGAACAAAACGCACGGCTTGCATTGGCGCAACGAGCTGCGGGCTGCGATTGGCCGAAATGGAAATAGGACAGGGAAGGTGCGGCCTGTAGCGCAGGACGGGAAGGGGCCTCTCTGGACGCCGATTGGCTGTAAATCCTGTTGTGCCACTGATTAGATGGTCGGCGCTAGCACGCCATTGGCCAGAGGGGATGTTTCAATGTTTCGCTGTTTCTCGCAGTTGTTATTTCTGGTTGCTCCTTGCTGTTTTGTTTCTTTTTTTTGCTTACCTGAGAAAAGAGAGAGTCTGTGTATGTATTGACTTGCTCACACCACCAGACACTCGGACAGTCAGCAGTCTCTTCCTTCTGCTCGACCCTCTGCCAGATGGTGGTGGTCTGGCCCTTGTCCTGCTCTCTTTGTCTCCAGCGACTCGCGGCGGCTAAGCGCCCGTAACCTTGATTTTCCATTGGCCAGAAAACTAATACTATGGGGACCAGGGGGAAGGAGCCAACGGTTTTCCACAGTCTCCCGCCTCCCCATTTTTTTCCCTAGTCCATTTTATCGTCTCTCTCTCTCTTCCCTTCTCGTCTCCGTAGTGCTCTGTCCGTTTCCTGTCTTGTCCCCCATTGCCATGCGACAATCGCTAGCCCTTGCGGTCGCGGCCGCTTTTCGCCTCTTGCCACTGTGGCTCATGCCTAAAAAGGCATACGTATCCCTAGTTTCAGCAGTTTCAGGCAGAGGCAACATCTTACTAGGCATCTCACGAGAATGCGGCCTCGACCAAGCAGGCCCGGTGGCCTAACCATCGTGTCCATTATGCTACAGTGTCTTCCCACTGCGCTGGTCGTCGTACGGGACGGCCGCAGGTTGGGCCTCTGCTGTCAATTTGTCCCGCATAAACCTGCTGACGGCCAGCGGGCAGCGGGCCAGATCTTGCTGTTGGGGGAAAGAGGCCAGGCAGGTCAGAGGCCCAAAAGAAGGCCAGGCATAGCCCAGTGGGGTCTGAAATGAGGAGACCATACATGAACGAGAGCGACGACGGGAGGCCAACATACATGAACGCAAGCAGAGCGACAACGGGGGCGGGCATGGAGAGGGGGCCAACAGCTAGGCGGGATGCAGACGCAAGTTCGGCGGTGGCTCCCCTTTCTTTTCTTCAGTTGGCGGGCACTTGCGCTGTTGGTTTGACGGCCGTTGGTTCGGCCACGAGGGAAGGGTGGAGCAGGCTTTTTCTGAGACCTGCGAGTGGCAGATGTGCACTAACACGGACGGCGTCCTTTTTGGGGCAGCCTTGGTGTGGTGCGCCACTGCGTTTTGTGACGAAGTACTTTTGTCTTGCCATTGAAAAATTCGGAGAAAGATACGTAGATAATTCATTCACGAGGCTTTCCCCTCTTTTCCTGTTTGACTTGTCTCGCTTTCCTCTTGTCTCGCTTCGAGACAAGTGTCTTGGCCAGCCACGGCGTCTTTGATCTTCCTCTTCTTGAGCTTTCTGTTTTCTTTTGTCTCTTCTCTAGCCACCTCTTTACTTTCCTGGTTTCTTTTGTGCCATGTCTTCCGTCTTCCTGGTTTCTTTTTCTGCTGCTTCTCGTCTTTCTTTTCTTTTGCCTGTGCTTCCCCAAAAGCCTCTCTCTCGTGGCACGGCGCACCGTTTCCATCGGAGAGTAAATAATCTACAGGTAGATTGCCTTCACACCACTACGGCTGGGGAAAGCACGGCGCCGGCGTCTCAGGCCATTTTTCTTCTGCGTATATTATAGCATGTATGAAATATAGCCAGAAAAGACCAAGAAGCTACTACGCAGTATCTACGTCTCCGGTTGCTGCCGATGACCGGAATTGGAAGAGATGGCAGCCAATACGTCGATAGTCTGGAGTTTGTTAACCGAGCCGTGAGAGAGAGGATTCATAACACAGAGAGATAAGATACTACAGTACAACAGTGGCAGTTGCAACAGTGACAGCAAAGAGCAATGCAATCGATGCAGCAGATGCAGATGCAGCCATAGCACAAGATCACAGCATGAGGCCTGTTGGAGAATGGCCAAGACGGGGGCACATTCCATCGAGACGTGGTATCTTGGTCAGAGATGCATGTATCTCTGGGGTACTGCTACGAATTGAAATACAGTGCTGACCGTGTAATACATGGTATGGTCCATGCAGTGCATCTCGTAGACACTTGCTCGTCGGGGTGGAAGAGCTGTCCAGATTCAAAACAACGGATTCTGCTAGCTGCCGCATAGGGCCAACCGTTGGCCTCCTTTGCGAGGAACAGACGAGCTTGGAGCTTAGAAAGTACTCGACTTTACGAGGTTGATGATCCAGATGTGTTGGAAGAGTTTTCCAATGCCCGTTTTGGGCAGCTGACAGGTCTGGCTGGCTGGACCGTAAAAGGGCAATAATTGTATTTGATTTATTTTATTGATATTTTCCGCTTCTCGCTCGCTCCTTCCTTCCGCTATTCCGTTGCGGGCGAAGGTGGGGGCCGGCATGCCCAGGTTTTAGCACCAGTAGCACTGGCACTACGAAGCGACAGGGGACGCCGGCCAGCCGTGGATGCCCAATAGCGGGCGGGGGGTAGTTACTTTAGTAGAGTTGGTGCGGGTCAGTTGGTGCGGGCAGGGCGGGCAGAGCGGGCAGAGCGGGCAAAGACGGGTCATTATGGGTCCCTGGTTTGCACTATGTTGCAGGGGGGCTTGATTCAGCATACGAGCAGTGGCCACTAGGAGGGCCGGCAGGGCAGCTACGGCAGCTGTGGACAGGCATTGGACAGCAAGTATCAGGCCAGGCCACCAGCACCTGTGACCGCCCAAGGCCGCCGTCCAGGCCAGTTTACTGCGGCATCAGCCCCCATGGTAATTTCAGGCGTGGCCAACGACAGGCCAGAGAATGCGATCTACAGGCGGAGCACATGACTTTCAAAACACTGAATGGCCCAGTGCTGGGCAGGTGCTGGGCAGATGGCTGCGCGCGGCTGCAATTGGCCAGTAACTCGTCCCAAGCCAGCCATACAGACCAGACGGCGGGAATGACAGGACGACATTTTCCCCTTTGCTCACCGTTGCTCGGTCAATCAGGCCGACGGGCCACCGTGGGAGCGACCGCTTTTTGCCTCTCGTTGCCAATATCGGCCGAACATCGCAACACCCTGTCAGCGGTGAGGGGGGAGGCGAGAGGAGGAGGATGACGAGGATGAGGACGGGACGGAGGACGGAGCAGGATACCTTGCGAGAGACAAGGCGAGATACGACGACAAAGTACGAGGGGATACTGGTGAGATACGTGAGATACCTTGTGAGATACATTTTGAATCATTCTGCATTCAGAGATACCGAGTCCTCGTACGATACTATTTGCTCGCAAGAAAGCCTCGTCTGTGATCGGACAAGGATGAAGAGGACAGGGGTAGGGGAGGGCCTTGTGGCAACGACCGGGGTCTTTTCTACCCGCAAGATTGCAAGAGGATTGATTCTTTTTGGCTTGGGGCAAACAGATGACCCGAGAAAAGGTGAGAAGTGACACAAATTGAGGAGAACAAGCCAAGTGCCAGAGCAGGAAAAGGAAGAGGCGAGAAAAAGGACGACGGCAGTCCAAGAAGGTCCAGATTTTGTTTTAGTGAGGCTTGCTCCACGCAGCTAGCGGGATGTGCTTTGCAAGGGCATAGCTTCTTTTAATGAGCTTTTGCAAGGGTGCGACGAAAGCTGTCTCCATGTTGGGGCAAGTCCACCCGCGATGATCTTCGGGGAAGGTGTGAGATGGTCACCAGCAGGGGTAGCAGTCAAAAAAGGACGCACGGGACGGAGAGAAGTGAAGTAAGGAGAGAGAGGCAATTTCTACGGCCGACCCTGGCCGAGAAGGATGAAGCCTGGAAATTTTGTCCCGTCCATCTATGATCTCTCTCTCTCTCTCTGTCCTTGTTCCGTCCCATGTCGAGGATCGTCGTTATTTGGTTTGCTAGAGGAGACTCGATGAGCTCGAGGGATTCACTTCTTCACCGTAGGATACTCCGTGCACCGCGTACTGTACAAGGTAGCAGAGACCCATTCGTTCTTGCTCCATACATTTTTGTAAAGTGCTTGCATACAAGACAGGGTGGTGGTGATACGGCAGGATTTTGAGGATGCTGTTGGACACGACGAAGAGTCGATTCCATGCTTTTTTGCGGTTTGGGCGTGCGTGTCTCCAGGAACAGGGTCTCAAGCACACCATCATGCAGTACACCATGGAAGGCTGCATACAGAGGTGTATCTCACGTCACACCGCGGGGGAAGTGAGAGGACAGAGGGGGACAGCAACCAAAAACTCTCCAAAGGCCTCATGGATCCCCAAAACACAAAAATTCAAGGTGAGGCCGCATACGAGGCGGCCACACAAAACACAACGTACATACACTACCCGTTGCTGCCCTGCATGCTGCCCGACATCTGGCTGCCGACCCGGCATGGAGCTGTTTCGCCCACCGCAAGGGTCCGGCGCAGCGTGCGTGCATTGGGTGTAGCATGCATGTACGGCAGTTTTTTTTTTTTTTTTTTTTTTTTTTTTTTTTTTTTTTCCTCTTTTTCCCCTTCTCTTTTTTCCCCTTTTCTCTTTTCCTTTTCTCTTTTTCACTCTGTCCGTTTCTTGCCTTCCACACCAAAACACAGGCTGCACCAACTTGCATGCAAAAATGCACGTTTGCATTTCGCCATGAGCCGTCGAGCTGTTGGTTCACGTAGTTCATGTATGCTCATGTATGAAGGGATAGTTCATGTAGGTTGATCACGCAGGTACGGGCGGCAACTCGGCGTGGAGGGCTGCATGAAAGCATCTCCTGTTGGTGAGTTGGATGCTGTCGATGATGATGCTTCTAGATATTTTTTCAGGCTCTCAGTGTCATTACATTGTCTAGATGTTCTCAGACTCTGTTTAGATGTTTCTCAGACTCTGTGTCCTTGCATTGACCTCTTGTCTTTGTCTCTTTTACTGTCTACCGCCCCCCTCCAATGTCTCGTCTCAGACCCTCGTGCTGTCCAAGACAAATCCATCGACGTCATCGACTGAACAATCAACTTGTGCCGACCTCACCGACTCTGCGTCTTCGGGACTTGTCTCGGACGTTCTGTGGAAGAACAGACCAAGACACAGGCCGGCCAGTCCACGGCTTCTTTGACACGTGTGACGGTTCTTTTTTGCTTCTTTTACGCCGTTGCCGGTTGTCAGAAACTGTCTCGGTTGTCTGTCTTGTTTATTTTATTTTTTATTCATAGTTTTTATTCATCTCGGTTCTTTTTTCCTTGTCTCTTTTGTCTCGTTATTGTCTCCATTGTCTGCAAGTTCTTTCTTAATTCTCTGTCTCCAGTTCTCTTTCCTTTTCGGGTGTTAATGCCCAACAAAAAGGTTCTTTTGTTTCACCGTCTTTTCAGCCCCGTGGTCTGCTTTTTTGTTTTTGTTCTTCCTTTTTCATCTGCCAGCCCTCTTTTTCTGTCCTCCCGTTTTCCACACCCTTGTCGCAGAGGCTAAACTCGGCAATCCCACGATGTAATACGATGCCAGAAAAAAGGTGAATGGCCCGGACACTGTCCTCGTACCCAACGGCTATTTTGTGAATCCTTTTTCCTTTTTCGGGCAGCCAGTCAGGCCGGTCACCTTGTCCTTCACGAGACCCGTTGTGCTTCCTTTTCGCCTCCGTTCCTTCTTCCTAAGGATGACACCAAGTACTCTGCGCGGCAGCGTGCAGGTTTCCCGCAGCCGGATATCCTCGGACAGTGTGATCCTTTCCGTCGGCACTTTCGTCTTGTCTTTCTGCGTCCTACGAAGCTAGCAGCTTTGACGAAGCCGGCCATGTATCTTGCTATGCAGTTCACATTCCTCGGCCCGGATGACGACACTACGAAGCTACAGAGAGTCCACTTGTCGATTCTCACATTTTGGTCTCCTTATCAGTGACTATCTTTACGCTCTCCACGCTCTCTCCAGCACCGGCTTCCCCTCCCTCTCGGTGAAGACCAATCGAGTTGCATCGTGGGACACGCTCGTGATGCACCTTTTTTTACTCGCACACCCTCTCGCCCGCTCGCCCATTCACCTGTCCTCACCTGGCGCACATGATGACAGGTCCTGCGGGCCTTTTGCAAGTCGTTGTGCCGCAGCTTGCTTTTTCCGTCGCATTTCACGTTTTGCGCGATGCGGCTTTTCGGGCTTTTCTGGCTTTTCTGGCGTCCTGGCTTGCTGTTGGCTGGAGCGTGTGTGGCAGTGAAATGGCACGCCTGCCAAATCGGAAAACGTGCACTGTACCTTGTACTCGTAGTACTGTAGCAGTAAATACTAAACACAGCGAGAGACAGCTGAGCTACTTTAGCACCAGCGTGCGCTACGCTTCAGGCTAGCGGCTGTGCTTGTGTTAGCCTCTGGGCCTAGAGCAGCTGTGGAGTGGAGCACACAACGTGGGTCTCTCAAAGCAGCGTAGTGCGTTTTGCCGTTGAGTGTGTCATTCTTTTCACCTCTATTCACCTCTTTTTCACCTTTTCGCACCATTCGCTTTCGCTGCAGTCTTTTTTTCAAGTTCTTCCCTCGCCTGTCAGTCGGACGAAAGACAAAAAAACTCTTCAACGGCATGTCCGGAGGAGGACAGAGGTATGGCCTTGTATATGTACACAGTCTTCCAATCTATGACTACTCACAACCGTCGACACCCTTGCAGTTGATGATCAACGTCTTACGAAGATCATCTGTGCGGAACAAACGAAACTAATGCTCCAATGTTGCCATCCCTCGTCCTTTCCACTTCCCCGCCCTCCACTTTGCGTGGCCTGCTGCGTGCCTCTGCTGTATTTCTTGCTTTTGCCCAGCCTTTTTTTATTTCTCGCCTTTTTCCCTCGCTCGTTTTCTTCCCGTCCGTACTGGCCCCGTTTTCCTATTTCTCTCTCTCACAGACCGGGGTCCTGTCGTGCAGGGTCTAGGATTTTAGTGGTGGAAGCCCTGCCGTATCTTACTGCTACTCGTACTCGTACTTGTACATACGTGTAGTAGTCAACAGCCAGTCCCCCTGTCATAACGTCGTGGGGGAGCAAAAGCATGGTTAGCATGGATAATAGCTAACATGGATAGCAGGAAAGCATGCACGTACTGGATAGCATGGACGCTAGGGAAGAAAAAGCCTGTCGCAGAAACAAAAGTACGCCTCGGCAGAATGTGGCAAATGAGGTGAAACGAGAAACACGAATACCTGCAAAAGATTCACGCCGTGCACAGATGAACGGCAATGACGGAAGGAGAGAGCTACAGAGTAAACAAAACAATAGAGGAGATACCCGTAGCCCCCCTCCTCGACCGGTCTTCGCCGTGCTTTGTTCTGCATTGTCTTCTCCGAGGTGAATGCTTGGGCCTCCAGGGCCGGTCTGGCTGTCCTGCAGCCTGCAGCTCACGGATGCGACGTAGGGAGCGAACCATGGTTGGGAGAGATGATTATCTGAGCTACCAGTAATGGAAGACGCCTGATAAGATACTCCAGATACATGGATACCTTGCAAGAGACTCCAACTTTGTCTGTGCAGACTCCCTCCAGGGTGGCATCCCCGGTGGCTGTTGGTGATACGGACGACATGGCCAGAACAAGAGGGCAGCAAGGCAGGGAGCAGCAGAGAAGGAAGGGAAAGAGAGGGGAAGGGCAATGCGCCCGGCCTGCCATTCGCCAATGGCAAAGTGCAGCATGCAATGCTCAAACACAAACAGCCAGATCCTTCTTCCTACCCACCCGCTGGCATGGCAGCATCCATGCACAAGTACTTGTACATCCGTTGACTGTTCTGTGCTCGTAAAAGAAATCAACAGAGCACGACGAGTACAAACTCACGAGGAAAAGAAAAGACCACCCGGCAACGCCATTTCTTCTTGTCCCTCTTCAGCTTGCCCTTTGAGGACTAAAAGACCAAGCTCCTAGCGTTACAACGTTTCTCTCTTCTCTCTCAAAAAAAGGTGAGAACCCACTTTCTCAACGACTCGATGCAACGCTTGCCCACTTTCTCTTCTCCTAGTGCGCCTCCTTGAGGTGTGTGTGGCCCTCGCTGAGCTTCTTGTTTTCAGTTCCGTTATCCGTAGCGTCCGCTTTAAGGTGTCAATGATGGCCACCGCGGTCCTCTTTTTTCCTGCAAAACAGCCCGTCGCATTAGCACTGGCGTAGCGCTCTGGCGAGCTGCACTGGGGCTAGTTCCTTCGGGCAGACCTGCTCTGCCGGCCGCATCGCCAGGTGAGTTGCATGCTATTACTGTGTACGAGTAGCAGGCTAGTCCAGAGACACTGTCCATGTTGCGGCTTCACCGTTACTTGCTTGCGGGGGTGGAGTGCGACACCAGATGCAGTGGCCAAGTGGGCACTTTCTTTTTTGTTTTCGTCCCATGAGCTGTCTGGGGCGGTCCTCCGATCCCTCGTGCTTCTTTTCTTCTTTTTCTTCTTCCACCCAGTACTCCTCTTTCCAGCCTAGCACTCACCTGGGAATGGTCTCGTGGAGAAAAGCTCGTATGGATTGCTGGCCATTGAGCTGCCAAAAGCAAGCAAGCAACGCAAAAGCCCAACGGTCGAATAAGAGGCAAAAACAACGTTTTCGAGACATTATTCGACGAAACAGCCCTGGCGGCGGGCGCAATATCAGACGTTCCCCCCTTCCCTTCCGTAGCGTTGGCGCAGTGGCTTTGCGGGTGGCGTCGCGATAAGATTGATTTTTTTTTTTCTTTGTGCTCTCTTCCTATCGTTCAGACATTCACGTGTGGCTAATTTCGTGCTACTTTGTGCACCACGCGGGCGCTGACGGGGAAATAAGAAGCGAAAGACAGCGCGGGCCTAATGAGCGTTTGCAACGCAAGGGATACATAGTTCAGGCCGTTTTTAATTTGCACCGTCGGTTTCACCAATTGCTGAGCGACATGACAAGTTCGGTGTCGGTCGCATTATTGGGCAGAGAAAGGCCAATGAGAAAAAGACAAGAATTGACGAGAACTCAAAAAAAGGGAAAAAAGGCTAACAAAAAAAAAAGTACTTTTAACTTTTCTTTCCTTCCCCATCACTCTCTGATACGACGACACGTTTTTGCTGAAGAAATTGCAATTGACAGGCGAGGCCGAAAAAGTCGTTTGCAGCCTTCCATTGGGAAGCACTTGCAAAGACACTTGCCAGTTCCAACTCGTACTATCGACACAATAAAAGATAAAGATCATCTAAAAGATTGCGGTCGTGGACGAATAGGAACGGGAAATCCACCCAATGCCTTGCATACGGCTCGGTGCCGAAGCAAGTCAGCCCAGAAACTATACACTGTAGTATGGGAGGAAGGGGAAAAAGCGAAAAAGCAAAAGCTTCGGACAAGTGAGAGAAATAACAGACTGTGCTATTGGTGTGAAGTCATACTCATATATGGACGTCCTTCCAAGTGCGAGTACAGCTACAACCCCCCGTCCCCCCGTCCGTCCCCCCGCGGCACACCATCCGTTGGCCACCCCAGTAACATCGTCATGCACATCCAGCAGGGAACGCACCAGAGCCCATTCCATATTCGTACACAAATAAGCATGTCCAAGAGGAAATGGCCGAGACGGTCCATGCCTTTTACTACGTGCTCAAACAGCATCCAAATGCAAATACAGGGCGCCGCAGCCAACATCGGCTCACTTCAAGCATCAAGTAGAGCATGGCCAACAGCGCACAGCGCAGGATGTGTCAGGGGCGATAGATCCATGGTTTAGTAGTATCAGTCTCGTTTCTCCATTGTCCGTATTAGGGCCTGCCAACATTGAACGTGGCCAGCGGGAGCTAGGCCAAGTTCCAGCACCAGTGGCAATTGCCTCGCAAGGACGAT
Source organism: Raffaelea albimanens (assembly GCA_002778245.1). Taxonomy (NCBI): domain Eukaryota; kingdom Fungi; phylum Ascomycota; class Sordariomycetes; order Ophiostomatales; family Ophiostomataceae; genus Raffaelea; species Raffaelea albimanens. Next base: position 3,375,217 of record PCDJ01000001.1, read on the forward strand.
CATTGAGACAATACAAAGTAGTTAATTACAACACAATATGAAAAGAGCAATAACAACACGGGACGAGTCCTAGTAGGGCACGAGCAATCTCATCCCAACAAAGAGAACAGCTGCCTCTCAACCCCGGTAGCGGGCAAATCCTGTCCTTTCTGGCTGATCACGACCAAATAGTGTGTCTTGGCAAGAAACAGAGACCGATGACCGAAGAATGCGAGCAGCAAGATTCCAAAAACATTGGCCAGGGGGTGGAATGTCATCAGCCAGAAGGATTGGGGCTGCTCAGACCGATTGATGACGAAGCAGGCCGGAACGAGAGAGGACCGATGGCCCGTGGAGGCCAAGGGATTGTAGCGTTGGGGGCAGAGAACCAGAGAACCAGAGACCAGAGACCAGAACTATAGAACTAGAGAACCAGAGAACCAGAGCTTGGTCAGCGCGTGTGAACCAGAATGTGATGAGGACTAATCAGAGCGTGAATTGTTCCATAATTAGCCCACAAGATCGGCCAAGAGGGGAAATTAACTCACTATTCAAATGGGCTAATTGCGCGAATTTCGGGCTAAATAAAAATAGCAGCGGGAGTCACTGTGACGAGGAAATTTGGCGAGTGTGTCAAGATGTGATTCAGAAGAGGCCGAATATGCGGGCGCGTACGAGTGAACAAGTGTGACGTCCAAAATTAGCCCGCATTAGGAAAGTGGGCTAATATCACATTTGCAAACAGTTTGCCCGATTTAACTCCGCACCTCTGGTGTGTCAAAGCGGGTTAATTTAGGATCAATCTGGGCAAAGTCTTCTCGAAAGGCGGCTAATTAGGCCAATTTGTTGGGCGGACGGAGAACATGTGCTCTCGTCGTCGTTGCTTTTTCCTTTGGAAACTCTCAACACAACGGTCCTCTTCTGGCCTCTGATGAAACCCTGGTCTGGTTCTTCACACCAGACCCCTGCCAAAAGCTCATGCACGATCTTCAACTTGGGCAACCTCTTGGCCAATTATAACGCTAGGCAGCCCACCATTGTGATCCTCACTAGGCAGAGTACCCCTGCCATATCACACGGCGCTAGAGACGGTTGGTCCCGGTACATCGAGTGCATATGCACGAGCCACCAAGTCGTCACAACGGCTCCACAATTGTGACCAACCACATGTGGCCCCTGGCCTGGTCGCCCTTTCCTGCACACCCACTTGCAGGGAAGCTCTCAACCGTGTCCATTCTGTCAATTGCCCAATCTCACAACCGCTCTCTCCAATATTCAATGCTTGCTGTTTTTTTTTTCGACTTTGTACCTCGTTTGTACTCTGGAGCCACAGCACGGCAGCTGCTCACGAGAATCTCTGCCATTGCCGTGCCGTGTCTGTCGATCCCGTCCAACCAGGTACTTGTGGTAACCTAGGGGGGGGGGGGAAGAAGCTGATGTGCACTCGAGCCTGTTCACTCAGTTGACACCAGCCTCGCAAATGAGATTTTCTGCACATCCCTGTCCGGTAGGAGTCTCTCTCTCTCTGTCTCTTTCTTCCATTTACCCCCAAGCTAGGCCTCGCATACACTGGCCAAGGGGCCCGCCGGTGTCTTGTCCACTTTCCTCTGCGGCCAATCCAGAGGCCGACCTGCCATATTGCAACAGGCTTTTCGCAATGATAATCAGGCGATCCAGTTTATCGCATTGTCATTGCAGCAAAGCCACACAGCACACAGTTGAGGGGGAGCAAGCCGGCCAAAAGAGCGGCCTGGTAGACTGACAAAACGACAGACCTTTGGCTAGCCAGACTGATTGTCGACTGGACCCAGGCGGCCAACAGGAAAAACTCTCTTGCATGTCTTGCAATTCGCATCAGACGATTCAATAGCAATCATACCCCTGGCCTGGAATTGCCTGGAATTGCCTACTACTATGCACTACGCGCAGCCACACAGCTGCCTGTTTTCTTTCCAACAAATATCGCTGTGCTCTGCATACACCTCTTGCAAGGGTAGAGGGTGACGCTGTCCGCACGGCCAGAAACGAAATGAACGTGGGCAGCGGGCACAGAATAGGGCGGAACTGGGGCTGATCGGAGCAAGGGTATCACGGTCATCTGGCCTGCCCCAGCGGCTTGCCCACAAGAGGGAAGCGCATGCAAGGGTGGACGAACGCACGCATCTTACCAAGGTGGTAGTCATATGCAACTTTCGGTGTGGACGGGCATTGGGCAGCAATGGTTGGTCCTTTTTGTGTCTCTCTTTTTGTGTGTCTCTCTTTTTGTGTGTCTCTCTTTTTGTGTTTTTTTTTCTGGTTCTCTCGATTTGGTGATTTTCCGTTTGTGTCGGTTCTGGCTTTTTCTGGTCTAACAATCGTGTCACTGTTTTCCAGGCACGTCCACATGGCAACCACCAATTCCGGCTGAAGTCCATCCACGACATACCGGGTTTTCACCCTGTCTCTTCTCCCACGTCCAACAGCCGGCTTTCCTGCGCGTGCGGCGCGTACTCGTACACTGGTCCTCACTGTCGCCTCTGTTGTGCCCCCAAACGGCCGCTCCTTGCCTGTTCCGGTGCACCCATAGATAGACTCCGAGCTGAGAGAGGAGCAGAGCAGAGGCGACCTCGAGCGATCCTGCCTGCCTGCCTGGGCGTCTGAGGAGCGCCTACCCCTGTCAGCCTGCCGGACTGGCCACGGCAACGAGACCACATCCGTAACAAAAAAAAGGACGAGTTGCGCGCAAGCCCGTTTGGTCTTTTGCGCTGATATCGTCTCAACTCCTTCAGAGTGCATGTCTGCATGCGAGGGGGGGGCCACGAGCTAGTGTGGGTGGATAAGCTTGAGAGCTGGCTGGTCAGTTAGCCTCGCCTGCTCGTTCTCGTCGACGAGAGTGTGTCTTCTCCGAGCGAATCGGCGGCTTGCAAAAAAAAGATACAGACTCAGCGTGCTGCTTGGACAATGTACTTTCTTTTTCATCCTTTCTCTTCAGCATGTTCCAACAGCTCGCACTTGCCTGCTGCCGCCGCCCTCGACCCCTGCTGCTCCTTCTGCTCCCTTGCCTTCCTGCCGACCCCAGTTCTGCCCAGGCGCCTCTTGACTGGCTGGAGCTCTCGGCTGGCCGCCCCACCGGTGGCCGGCAAGCAGCCTGCTGTCACCAATAAGCGCAGGGCCGGCCGCTCCTGGCCCAGCTGTTGAAGCTCGAAGAAGGCAGGTGGCGTCCCAAAGCGGAATGGTGCAGCTGTCCAGGCTGGCAGGCATGTGTGCACTTACACGTTGCATACAGCACACCACCACGACCGCAACGGGCCTGCAGCCAGGCCAGCCTGCACCTGCACGAGGTCGGCCGCGGCCCTCAGGCTCGCTGCTCAGCAGGCCGGGCCACTCAGCGGCCGCGCTGGCTGTTCCAAGAATAGAACAAGCTCTTTGCAGCAAAAAAAGAAACACCCACACAAAAGGACCAAATTGGTGATGCGCGTATGCGCTGGGAGAGGCGGCCCCTCGAACGGCGGCCGCTCATATATCTTATGTTGCGTCTCCCCCCGAGTCTGGTCTGTGGCTTTCCTTCTTTCCCAAGGCCAAGTTTGTTGTTGTCAAGTGTTTTGTCTCTGTTTCTTTTTGCTTTCTCTTTTTTTTTCTTTCAACCTCTCTCTTCTCTTCTTCTTTATATACTACCACTGCCGCTGCCCACGAACACCACTCGCACCCCCTCGACTGTTCGTCCTGCCCACTCCGGCGCCGGCACCCTCTCGACTACACTGTTTTTTTACCACCTCCAGTGAACAGCAAGGCAGGCCTTGCTCGGATCCAGTCTATCCTTATTACCCATCGTGTCTCGGGAGACCCAACCCTATTGCTATTATCTAATCACCACGCACCGAGGACCCTACAGCTGTCCTCGCGTTTTCCTTCACCCAAAGACCCACGGAACTTAACTGGTTTTCGCTCCTGGCTCTTGTTGCTTGGGGTTTCTTGCTGGCTTGGACCACTCGCCCCATCAACGACCACCACCACCTGTGGGGGAAATCACGCATTTCCTTCCTCCTCTTCTCTCCTCCTCCTCCTCCTCTTGGGCATACCCCTGCCATCTTCTCCCGCGTTTGCCCGCCCACCCACACTCTTCTTCTTCTTGCTGCTTTCTTCCTAGTGCAGTCCCTAGCCTTCCTCCCACCCCAGGCCTGCACACCCACCACTAAGAAGTCCCTTTTTCCCTGCTACCCCCCCCCCCCCCCCCCTCGGCCTCGACCAACCCCCGGTTTGCATTGGGCTTGCTTTTGTTTGTCCAACGCAGGTACCTCCTACCCTATCAGAGTGGGAATACAAATGTCGACCGAGTCCCCCAACCAACGGATAGACATCATGAAAGCTGCCTCTACGTCTTCCTCGACCTCAACCCTCAAAGCACCCAAGCCCTCCAAGCCCGTCACCATGGCCGTCTCCCAATCCACAAAGCCCAAGGCTGCCAAGGCTGCACCCGCAAAGGTCAACCCCGACGGCACGCCCAGCAGCAAGCAGAAGTCCCAGATGCACCGCCGGTCACGAACAGGTTTGTTTACTCTCATCTCACCCTCATCCTGTGCACACACACTTACACGTCTCCAGGCTGCTACACCTGCCGCTTGCGGCGCAAGAAGTGCGATGAGGGTACTCCCATGTGCACGGCCTGCAAGCACCTCGGCCTCAAGTGCGAGTACAAGCGGCCGCTGTGGTGGAGCAACAACGAGGCCCGCCGCAACCAGAAGGACGACATCAAGGTGATCATCAAGCGCAAGAAGCTCAATGAGAAGTCTGCGGCGCCGCAGACCACCATCCAGACCGCCGTCATCGGCTCGCCGCCGGGCCTGTCGCACTCGCAGCCCACGTCGGCCACCTTCTCGGACCCCCTGGACCGCACCCGGTCGGCCTCCATCGACTCGCAGTACTCGTTCAACTTCAACAGCCCGCCGGCGCCCTCGTCCGAGTACGGCTTCAGCAGCGGCTCCAACTTCTCCACGCCGCAGATGCAGCCCGACTTCATGTTCTCGTCCAACGGCTATGGGCCGTTCGACGTCGACATCAAGACGGAGCGCCAGCTGTTTGTCAACGACCAGCCGACTCTGCACGAGTCCAGCATCTCCACCTTTAGCACCTTCCACAGCCCGCCCCCTCCGGGCTCGGGGATGCTGCCCCCCTACCCGTGCGGCCTCGTGCCCATGGACCCGTCCATCCTGGATGCCACCGCCGCCTGCGGTGGCCCCGTTGGCGGCATGATCCCTCCCGGTCTGGTCGGCGGCTGTGCCGCGTCCACCGAGGCAGGGCAGTGGATGGACCATGCCTACCCCGACCGGCGCGAGTCGCTGCACGAGGAGGCAACGGTCGACCCCAGCACCACCACCACCATGCCGCCGCCGCCGCCGGTCTTTGACTTTGACCACGCTGCCGAGCAGCAGGTCAGCGCGTTCGAGCTCGACCAGGGCGACCGCGAGCTGCTGCAGCACTTTGTCAAGGCCGTGCTGCCCACGCTCTTCCCCATCCTCGAGGCCAACCACCAGCACGGATCGGTCAGCTCCGACCTGATCCTGCCGGCCCTGGCCAACAACAAGTGCTACCTGCACTGCTGCCTGAGCATTGCCGCCCAGCACCTCAAGGCCATCCGCGGCGACGCGCCCGAGTTCGACCTGAACCCGGACATTATGCGCCACCGCTACTCCACCATCTCCACCATGTGCGACCAGCTGGCCCGCGACGACAACCACCAGCAGATCCTGGAGGCGGCCCTCGGCATGATCTTCTTCCAGAGCTGTGTTGGCCGCTACGACGATGCCCTGCCGGACATCCCGTGGCACCAGCACTACCAGGCCGTCGCCTCTCTGGTCGAGAAGCTCGACCTGCCGCGGCTCGTCACCGAGAAGCCGCAGGTGCCCCTGGTGGCCGACGGCTCGTCTCCGAGCGCAGAGGTCGCTGCCGCTGCTGCCGCAACTGTCCCGCCTACCCCCTTCAACATGACCCTGGCGGCCTGGATTGACATCCTGGGCTCCACCATGCAGGGGCAGGCGCCGACGTTTGCGCACACGTACCGCGACAAGCACCTGTCGGCGGCGTCGTCGTCGTCGCTGGGCCTGCGCGAGCTGATGGGCTGCGAGGACCGCATCATGTACCTGATCAGCGAGATTGCGTGCCTGGACGCGCTCAAGGCCAACGGCATGGAGGACGTGACGCTGTGCAACCACGTGCAGGCCCTGGGCGACCAGATCGGCCTGACGGAGCTGGGCGACGAGCCGCCCAAGCTGCCGTTCAACGCCAACATGTCGCTGGATGCCAAGCAGCTGAGCCGCAACATGACGTCCGCGTTCCGCCTGGCCGCGCGCATCTACCTGACGTCGCTCGTGCCGAGTCTGCACACGCCGCCCGTGAGCTGCGCCGGCCTGGTCGAGCGCGTGACGGCCGTGCTGGAGACGATCCCGTGCGGGCCGGCCGGCTACGACCGGTGCCTGGTGTGGGTGTACCTCATGGCCGGGTCCGTGTCGACGTCGACGTCGTCGTTCCGCCCCTTTTTCGAGGAGCGCATCGAGCAGATGGGCGAGCTGAGCAAGATCGGCTCCTTTGGCCGCATGGTGACGCTTCTGCGCGAGGTGTGGCTGCAGCAGGACATCCTGCAGCAGCAGCAGGCCCAGGCCTCTCCCCAGCTGCAGCAGCAGCAGCAGCAGAATGGCTCGCCCACTTCGCCCCTGGGCATTGTCAATGGCCAACCGCCGCCGTACATCCACTGGCGGGATGTCATGCAGATGAAGGGTTGGGATTTCCTCTTAATCTAAAAGATGATACCCCCCAATATACAAACATATATACCCTTACACAGAAAACCCGCTCAACTTACACTGATCCCTCCCTCCCCCCCTTCTGGAGCTGGTTCTCTCTGCATTGAAAAATACCGCGGTCAGACAAACAGAAAAAAAAAAAAAAACCATGGAAAAAACAACTTCTTTTCGTGAGAGAGAGAGAGCGCAAATACACTTTTCCCTGCCGCGAGGCAAAAACAAAAAAATCGATGACAGCAAAGAGCAAGACAAATGAGACAAACTTGGACAACAATAACAGAAAGAGAAGGAAAATTGCGGGTATTGGCTTACCTTTTTTTTGCATTTTCTTTTTTTTTTTCGGGTCTTCTTTTCTAGACCACCTTCCACTCGCTTGTAATATCCTTGTAACTTTTTTTTTTCTTTTCCTCTTTCGGGACCTGGAAGCCAAATGGGGGCGGCACTTGCATTATCTCTTGGATGTCCTTTTTTTTTCTTGCATGTGGGATAGGAAACAAACTTTTGGCTGGGGGGATGACGGAAGGAAAGAGAAGGGAAATATATAAAAAAAAGACAAATATTAGTTATAGCTTCTTTGCATTTCTTCCGCACTTGTTCTGTTTTAGTAACGCAAGATTGGGTCTCCTGGTCGGCAGGAGGACATCTCTCTGGAGGGTCGAATGAGAAATGATTCAAACCTTGCAAGCTTTTTGCCAAAAGAACAAAAGTGACACTGAAAACAACAAAGTGAAATGACTTGTAAAATGAGCAACGGCATCGAGGTAAACAAAGAGAAGTTGGTGATGATAGTGCCCAGACGAAGGTGGTCACGGGACTTGATGTGGAAAGGAGGAGGCATCTTGGTGATGCATCGAGAGGGAACGACCGAGGAGGACATTGAGAGACATTGAGATGAAAGACATTGTCAGATCAGAATGGCTTCAAAAGAGTGAGCTGATCGAGAGCTGGAACGAGTAGTATATTTATGCATTCTATCCTTTTTTGCCCGGCGGCAAGCTCAAACATGACTCAAAGTAAACAAACAAACTGTACAGCCCTTTATTTCCTGTTCGCGCCCGCTCAGAAATCGGCCTCGATCGAGGTGCTTGACTGGACGTCGTCATCCAGCGGTTATTCTGTAGAGTCAGGAAACAGGAATAGACACCTAGACACCTAGACACCAACAATAGACACCACTAGAACTCACATTGACGGCGGTTGCCCGAATTGAAACCCCGTCGAGGTTCAACACCGTCCAGTCGTCATGATCTGGCCTGCCTCCGGCCAGCGCTGGCCAGCCTACAACCCCCGGGACATCGTGGGCCCCCCCTGGCCGGCGAGAAATACCGCGCGGCACGAACACAATGGGAAAGAGCAGACCAAAAAAAAAAAAAGACATTTTGGAGAGAACTCGATGAACGGCGGAGAGCGACTCCGGGTAGAGACAGGATCCGTCTCGGGGTCTCCCGGGTCGGCGGCAAGAGAGAGATATACATAGTATGCTTAGGAGGAGCTGCTGTCTGGTCTGTAGACTCTTCCCCCCCCTCCCATGGACATGCCATCTGATCAAGAGATGAAAGCATCCTCCCGTAACCGCTCTTCAGGACCAGGCAGCTACCCGTTTCAGGGCCAGGTCCAGGACGAGGGCGGTTAGAAGAAATTGCCCCCCTTGTTGTCTTCGTTCCTGGCGCTTTTGCATGTTGTCTTTTTTTTTATTCTTAATTTCCTTTTTTCAAAAAGCATCTTTTTTTTTGTCCCCCACCTCGTTCCCCTGCATGCCGCCCGGGCTCTAAAACGAGGTTATTGTTTAGTTGCCGCCCGGGATGGGAAGCCTTAAAAATGAGGTTATTGTTGGTGGGGGAAAATTATCCACATTACGAGCGGGTAGGTGCTGTTGGTGGCCCATCCCGAACGCAGGCACAGACAAGCAGTTGGGGGCGCTTTTGGTTCTTCTTCTTTTCTACAAACTTTCTTTTTGGGGACTTTTCTCTCTCCGCCCAGAACAACTTCAAGACGGCCATTATCCTTGCAAGATCAACTATTGCTGGCCGCCATTCGTGTTTTGTTCTGTTCTCTCAGTCTGGATTTCTTGCTCCATGATTGGCCACCCCGGTGTCACCCAAGGAGGTCCAATAGAATTGACAAGACGCTTTTGTACTTATTCTCGCCGGCGCAAACGGGTGATACACGTGATGCTTTCACTTGCCGCTGATTTGTTCATCTTTTTCTAGTGCGGTTGTTGCTGGCGCTGATTTGTTCATCTCTTGGCTGCTCCCTCCTGAGTTGAGTCCTGTGTCAGTTGCCGTTTCGGGAAACTACGATTGGAGACAGGCCGTGACCCGCCTTTGGGACGCTCTTGCCCAATCACCACAGTCGTGCCTTCCCAAAGGGGTATTCCCTGTCCTTTTTTTTTCCCCTTTCCTTTTGCGTTTTGAATCTCGTGAGAAGGAAAAAAGAGTGGCCACAAACTCTTCACAGTTCAGACCATCACCTTTTCCTGCCCAATTGACGTGGCGAATGTGTGTGTGGCGGGCGTGTCCTATACCCCCCCCCCTCCCAGGCACAACGTTTCACCACTTGGTTCTTATGCCTTGTCAGTCTGGTCTCTTTTTTTTTTGCTTCTATTTTTTTTTCTCCGGCGTTCGTCACTGTTTCCTGATTTGCTAGTAATGCCTGGGCTACGATCTTATAGGGCCGAAGATCAAGATCTTCGGCCGGGTGGGAACAAGTGAGAAACCCAGCCAAAACGAGGAACACTTCTTCTCCTCTAGGGCGGCTGGATACCCTTGTGACAGATCCCAAGTGGCTCCCTCTAAACACTTTACTTGACCACACACAAACACACCCCGGCTCTCCCCTTCCCATTATCTGTCGCTCTTATACGGGATTGCGTGGATCTTGTGTTTTGTCTGTTTTACCGCCCCAGCCAGCTCTGGCTGGCTCCACAAGGAAGGAAGGAGGAACAGCAGCGCGGAACGAGAAGCGGAACGACACATGGAACGGCAAACGGAGCAGAACAACCCCAAGATGAGGCGACAGGTGTGAGGGCACCTGTTCCACCCAGCCCCAGTCAAAAAAGGAGCCAAAAAAAAAAAAGGCGGTGATGAAAAGTCGGGCAGCGAGTGCGCTGGCTGGGCACAGAAAAGGCACACGCAAGAAACCAGAAATCGAGGCCCATGACGAGGCGAGAGCCGTCTTGGGAGGCATCGACGTTGCGTGGGAGGCAGCCCGGGCTTCGTGAACGGCCCGCCATCCAGGCAATCACCCAAGCCATGTTCAGGCTTCATCCAGAGTCCATGCCCGAGAGCCAGGATTCTGTGCCTCATTCCAGGCCAGATTCCCGGCCACGGTCAGATCCCATGCCTGATTCCATGCCTGATTCCATGCCTGATTCCACGCCTGATTCACCTCGAGAACACAAGATGGGCAAGACGGGCAGAAATCCTCACGGATCCAGACTTCGTCACCGGTGCTTCCGGCGCGGCCGCTTACTTTGCGGCCAGCGGCTGGAGCAAAAACCGAAAGACAAGATGCACGAAAGGGCCGAGAAAGGCATCGAAAAGTCAGGCAAAAACCAGCACAGGACCATCCGAAGGGCCGTCTGCAGGGGCCAGAGATGGGCTGGATGGGCTAGATCAACCCAGATGCGCCGTCAGCAGACCCAAGCCGGCGGGTATGTGGCATCATCAGCCACACTGGCCCTGGACATGCCCTGGTGCTGTCTGGCCATCCAGAGCCTGCGAATGCACAGAGAAGACCACATTGTGGGCTAAGAATAACAGGCGATGCCTAAAATAAGGCCATGGAGGGCATTCCGGAGGGCCAGAAGTTGAGGCCTAGGCGGTGGCCACTGTCTGGCCCGGCAGCAGGCCTGCGAAAAAGAAGCCAGCAGCGAACAGGACTGGCTGGCCAGCTTGTGGCGCTGCTGGCCAATCAAAAGCGGCCGACGGGCTGCTCGATTTCACCCTGGGCCAGCGCCAGCCAGTGGATGGCAGGACCCCACACCAGCTCTGGCTGCCCGTGGGCCGCCCAGCTGCACGCGCCCGCTGTTCTGTTCGTCCTGGCTGCTCGGCCGGCCCCACAAAAGCACGAAACGGCAGTGCTTCAGGTTGCGCAGAGCAAGCGGGGCGCTCTCCACGGCCGCTCTCTTGCTCGCCATGGGCGCTCCGGTGAAACGCTCACCACCTCACACAGCCCCCCTGGGGCCGCTCACATGGAACCCCTGGTGGCCCAGACTTGTCCGAGAGGGAAGGCGGGCCAGCGACGTTTCCCCGTCTGGACTTGGGCTCCAGGGAGTGTGCGAGTCGCCTGGCCGCCCAAACTGGGGACGACTGGAGAAAGCGCTGCTCTTGGGGTCCTCTGCCCTGGGGGGGGCTGCCCCCTTCCCTGTCGCACCAGCAGGCTTGCGTGACTGGGTATGACGGGCCCAGATCTTGGCTCTGCCGCTCGGCGTCGCTGCTTCTCTGGCGCAAACAACGTTTTTGCCAGATCCGCTAGTGCCCGTTGGAGGCTCAAGGAGCTCGTCTCTGGCTGGCTGGCTGTCCTTGGGAGCTCCCCCCCGGCAGCTTCTACGAAGGTTCCATTTGTTTGGACACCAGAGCTCTGTTTCTGATTCACCCTCCACACACCGCAGCCCACTCGCACGACTCCGTGTTTTTTTTTTTTTTTTTTTTTTTGCTGGCCGGCGAGGCCCTTGCTGGGAGACGCTCTCGGGCACTTTCTCACCACGGCCGCCTTTGTGTGCTGGCTGCTCGCCTGCCTCTGGAGGGCCCGAAAAGCCAGCCACACACCACCACCCTGGCCAGACAAAGAAACACAATGAGGTCACAGACTGCTGGGGATCGGTCCACAATGGCATTGGGCCTCGGAGTCCTCCCTGGGGTTCTCGTGAAGAGCCAGCCAGTCGTTTCTGCCGGGCAGTCTTTTCTTTGACATCTGCACTTTCACGTTTGTTTCCCGGACATGCTGCTTTGTTTCCCAGTCCTTTTCCCTTGGGTTTTTTTATGCATTTCCTGCACGCTTCTGCACCGCTGCCTTTCAGCCAACAAACGGGCTTGTTCATGGCCAGCCCTTCTCGCCCGGCCTCGCTGCTCGCGTCCCCAGCTGTTCATGAATCACTCGGCCGCCTGCCCACCTTGTTCATATAATACCACTCTTGCCGCCGTCCCCTGGCCCCCCAGGCGCCCTTTTAGTTCTATTTTCGGATTTTGCTGCTGCTCGCCAGACTCGCCTGCTCGACCTCTTCTTTGTTGCAGTGTTCACTTCTCTTCCCTGTCGTCGCCTTATCTGGCTGCTCCTGGTTGTACCCTTTGCTGCTGCAAACAAATACCTGGTACACCGGCCGTTCTCTTTCTTCTTTTCTCTCCCCGTTTCTCTCTTTCTCCCTCTCCTGTCATCCATCTGTTGACCACATATTGGCATCTTCACACACACACGAAGCCAGCCCTCATCTGCACCACCGCCACCTACTCACTCACGGGCCTGCTTGCCTAACAAACGACAACACACGACCGCCATCGCCACTGCCCAACCCCAACCAGCATCGGCGTTCTCAAATGTCAAGGAAACCAGCACGGGCAGCCTGGCTGCTCGCCGCGCTGGCCACCTGGTCTCCGTGCGGCGTGCGGTCCTCCACGATCCCCCTCGGTGAACTTTTCCTGCTCCAACGGGCCTCCTCCTCAGACTGCGCGAGCAACTTCTCGCCCTGTTCGCAGGCCGGCCTACCGAGCAACTTCTGTTGCCCGTCCGGCACCACCTGCGATGTCCTGGCAGCAAACACCACCATCGTCTGCTGTCCAAACGGGCAGGACTGCTCAACGCTGCAAGCCATCACCTGTGACATAAGTCAACAGGACCCGGAACTCAAGCCCGAGGCCCCCATCAAGACCTCTGTCCTGTATGGCAGCCTGCCGAAATGTAAAAATGGCTACTGCTGTCCCTATGGATACACATGCAATTCCAGTAACGATTGTGAGCGGGACAGCAACCAGAATGCCTCGCCCATCCAGAGCCTTCCCGCCTCAACATCCACCAAATCGCGGTCAATGACCCGGTCCTCCTCCTCCTCCTCATCCACATCCACATCTTCCTCGCTTTCGTCCATCACGAGCACCATATCTTCTGTGGCTGCTACCACCACGTCCGACGCCACATCGTCGACTTCGGCAGCCACCACCACCACTGATGCTGCCGTCCAGCCCATCAACACAGCATCCGCTTCGAGCGCACCAGCCGAGACAACGTCGGCTAGCCCCGCCCCAAGCAGCGGCAGCAGCCGTTCTTCGGCCGTAACCGTTGCTGGCGGCGTCATTGGTAGCATCGCGGGCGTTGCACTGATCGGTGTGGCTGCGTGGTACCTCTGGGCGCGCCACAAGGAGAACAAGCGCGACGTGATGCTGTTTGGCGCCAAGCACAGCCGGAGCGGCAGCAGTGGCAGCGGGAGGACGCTGTACCACGGCGAGTTCTTCCACCACCCCAAGGGCAACCGCTCCACGTCGTCGTTTGGCAACATTATCAACAACCCGCTGCCAATCAGCTCGCCGCAGCCGCAGAGCGAGTCCACCACATACCGGACCGACTTTATCCGCAAACAGTCGTCCTCCACCACTGGACGGGGCAGCAGCCCGCAGGGTAAGGCGCTGCCGGTCACGCCCCCCAGCACGTATGCTGGAGGCGGAGGCGGAGCGGGCTTTGCTACGAGCACAGGCAGCACGACGCTCAACATCAACAATGTGTCGCCGCTCAGTGCTTCGGCGATTGTGGACAGCGTCACGGGGGCCAACAAAATGCCCGCGACACCACCACGAGCTGCTACGGCAGCCATGGTGGCAGCCACTGGTGGAGGTGCTCTGGCAGGCCGCAGCATCACCGGGTCTCAGCGGCAGCATCAGCCTTTGCGCGACTCCATTTCTGTGACACCAATCCGGGGCTTACGCCCCTCACAAACCGGCTCTCCGTCTCGGCAGCCATCTCAGCAACGGCAACGGCAGCAGCAGCAGCAACGACTACAGTTGCAGCTCAAGGTACCTTCAAAAAAGAATCGGTACCAAAAGCAGTCGGAGACAGTGATGGAGGAGCCCGAAATGTCAATGGGACATCCAATGGGACAACCTATGGGACAAGCCACGGCTCAGCCGATGACACAGCCAATGGCACAGCCCAAGATGCAACCCATGGCACAACCCATGGCACAGCCAATGGCAGTCACGACGAATGCCAATACGGCCGTCAGTGCGAATGCCGTTCCCACTATACCGGCACTTAATGTCGTCCCGCCGCAGATGCCGACACACCAAGCATGGAGGCCATCACCGCAGCGGAAACCAACCATGATACCGCCACCTCCGCAGCGCGAGGCCAGCCTGGAGGAGATCAATGTCGGCATGGACCCGAGCATCATGATGATGGGCCAGCAGCAAGGCTTTGCCTTGACGACGAGCCCCGATCAAGAAGAGCCGCCCATGACGACGGCCTCGATGATGCTGAAGATGGGCCGCGACCAGCTGCCTTCGCAAAGACAGCAGCAGCAGCAATATCTGCGCCAGCAGCCTGCCCCGCAACTGCAGCCTCCTCCGCAGAGACGCCGCACCGCCGACCGCATGACGACGTTTAGCAGCATGATGGAGGCGGCCAATCTGGACATGAACCGGCCGTTTGTTCCAGACAGTGTGCAGTCAACGCCAGCGTCACGAAGGAGATAGGGGCCCTGTCCCCGCTCGAGATTCTTGGCCTCGATCTACGTCTGCCGTCGCCGCTTAATGTCAAACTACCCCCATTATCCTGGCCACATATCTCTTGCCCACGCACATAGCATTGCATTGTCCTTTGCTCTCTCCCTACCACTCTCTTTGTTGCTCTTTTTGCGCTGTGCTCATTATTCCCAACCAAAGCCGTTCTTTTTTTAATCTTTTTGTTTTTAATTTTTATTTTGCATTCAAAGCGCATGATACCAAATAGAGATTACACACGGCCAGGCCTGCTCTTTTTTCTTTCGTTATTTCTCTCTCTCTCTCTCTCTCTTTCGCTTCTTACAGTCTCTTTTTTTGCATCATATCTTTTTTTGTTGCGCATGATCTCATGAAAGCGCCGTCACACTCTTTCCCACTTCTGTCTTTAATGCCTATTGTTCTATTGTTCATGTCCAAGCCTTTGTCCACGCCCATTGTTTCTATTATCATCTTTTCTTTGTCTCCAACTGTATTTGTACTTTTTTTCCGGGGGTGGTGGTCTCTCTTTAAAAGGCGTTCTATTTTCTGGGGAAAAAGGGGGAAAAGGACATTCAACAAACTGCATTATAACGAGATACACACACACCCACAGTCATTCACTTGCCCGGCACCAAGAAAACGGCGTTTCTCAGCGTTTTTATGGTCTTACATTCTTTCTTTGCTCGTTTCAGCTCATTATCACGGCCTCTCATTGTTTTTTTTAACGCATCACGCTCTTTACCTCTCTGTGGTTTACGATTTCCTTTTTGTCGGTTTCTTTTTTGTTTGGTCACTTTTTTTTGGATATCACCATGTACATTATTTGCACACAAGATACACGCATGCATATACCCTCGTTGGTTTCTCCGGGGAGATTGGATGGAGAGAGAAAGACAGACTGTTTTCTGGTCAGCGCCCTTTTTTGTATTTGTTTCTAGTCATTCAACAAAACATTGAAAAGCATTTCATAACCTGTGTATCCCAAGTGCATTGTCACATGCTGTAAAGTGTCCCGATCTCAGCAGTTTCTCATTATTTGTGAAACCAAGATATGCTTCCCACACGGAAAACCGAATCGGCGTGTTTCCCATACCTGAGATATATATATTCGTACGATATGTAGACACAAAATATAAAACTAGATGCAAGAACAACAAATAAAAGAACAGCCCCCATCTTTTTCCCATATTAAAAAAAAGCGGACTCCGCGCTCTCTCTGCCTGCACCGTATATGCATTTCAATAAAGCCCCCCTTTTCGACACTTCCCCCCCCCCTCCTCTTACCCATCCATCCTATCCCTTCACCCTTTAATGTGCTCGCTCCCTCGCTCGCTCGCTCTCTCCCCTACTGTCTCTTCTTGTGCTGTGCCGCTCCAGTGTTGCTTCCGCTCGCCGTTGCCGTAGAGGCCTCGTCCTTCTTTTCGCCCTCCTTGGCCTCCTTGGCCTCCTGGTCCCGCTTCTCCCACTGCGCAAAGTCGTCCGCCTCCCGCCGCTCCGCATACCACTGGCCCGCCTGCAGAATCAGCACGCCCACCAGCACCAGCGCCAGGATCGTGTTGGACGCCGACAGCACTTTCAGCGAGTCCTCCTTGCCCAGCAGCACCTCGCCCGTAATCGGCCCGCTGAAATCCTCCAGCTTAATGTCCGGGTCGTCCCAAATGTTGGCGCTGACCGAGCGCAGGCCCTTGACAATGTTGGCAATGTAGACGCCGGCGCCAATGACGTAGAGCACGAGCGAGGCGCCGTCGAACAGCAGGTTGGCCTCGGACGGGCGGAAGAGCTTGACAAAGAAGCCGATGAAGCCCAGCGAGATGATCATGGTGAGGAGGCGGGCGATGAGCGGGGGCGACTGGTGCATGAACTTGAGATGGGTCTCCAGCTGGTCATAGTACTCGGGCGGGACGGGGTCGGAGGTCCACAGCAGCGGGTAGTCGTACGGGAAGGAGGCGAAGAGGATTCCCAAGAAGAAGCAGACGGCTGTGAGGAGTTTGTTAGTAGCCGAGAAAAAGAGAGAAATGCGCGCGCGAGGACAAAAGCCACACAAGAACAGAAATGAGCTTAGCGGGGACAAAAAAGCAAGAACAGAAAGAGCTTAGCGAGGACAAAAAGCAAGAACAGAAACGAGCTTAGCGAGGACAAAAGCAAAGCAAAGCAACGTACGTCCAATGATGAGGTAGGTCGCAAAGGAGCCGGAGCCGCGATAATCCTTGGATCTGGTATTCTTGGACCAGTCGACCCAGGACGGCTGAGCGGGGGTGGCCATGGTGGAGGGAAGGGCGTGAAGCGCAAAAAAAAAAAAAAAACGTCGAAAGGTCGATGAGTGAGGGAAAAGGTCGCTTGTCAGCGTGTGTGTTTGCGACAAAAAAAGGTGGTGGTTGTAGGTTGGAGAAGGGGGGGAAGTGTCGATTTCGCGGAGGAGGTGGATTGCGGGTAAAGTATATACGTAGTAAGATAAATTAGCAGCGCAGTGATTAGGGTGATTAGGCGATCACAGGCTTTTCCGGGTTGGAGAAAAATCCCAAAAGTGTGGGTCTGCCTTTTTTGTGGTTGGGGTTTCGAGCTAACACTCGAGAGAACGAGCAGACCAAATGCGAAAGGCTGGGACTGCTTGGCTGCTGCGACTGAGCAAAAAGATGCTCGACACGGTCAAAAAAACCAAACCGAAGAAAGCCCTGCAGGCAGACATCGCATTCGTAGGCCTTTTGGATTGCCCGACACGCAAAGGGAAAGAGCGAACGACGGCTTATCATCGCCATCGCTTTCCCGCACAGTTTAGGTGACCGTTGGCCATTACGTGACCCTAGGGGAAGGTGGGCCGCTGCTATCCGCGCCTGCAGCTTCCTTTATCTCTTCTAATCTCTCGTCACCAATTGGCTAGCTACTTTGTAGAGAGCTGGGCAGACACCTGTCCCTGCCAAAAAACAACATTGAACGCCCCATCTGCTCGGCGAGCCCGTGATAGTGAAATAAAGCAGCCATAGCTGCAGATTGCTCTTTCCTTCGCAGAGCCGCAGCCCATGGCCGGCCTGCGGACACCTTACCCGATCCAGAAGATTTCGCCATCGGGCTGTTTTTTTTTATTTATATTTTCGCTGGCAATGCCACCCTGTTTCACCACCACAGACTCGGTCAACGTGTTCCAGCCGGACGGCAGTCTGTGCTTTTTTGCTGTGTTGCGCCGGTGCATTGGTATATCGTAGATAAGGAAGGGACTCGCGGGAGAATCGTATCTTACAATTACTAGATGGTGGTATATTACCGGCCCTTTGGCGGAAACACAATGCAAGAAACTATTATATCAAGGAAATATGGCCTCCCAGGTCGTCGTCGCGACGACAACATGTGGCGGTAGTGGGAATAGAACTAGTCAAGGAAAACAGTAGGGCAAAGGACAGAACAAAACGCTCAAAGCATGCGCCTGCAACGTATGCTGGTATCTGGGGAGAAATACTCCAAAAAAAGTTCAAAAACACAGGCAAGAAGCGAAACACAAGAGTCGAAAATCCAGAAAACCCAAAGAAATCAAATGCGTCGGCAGTCATAATGTACAGAGTGTCGTAGGTTGGTTGTTAGTTGGTTGGTGATATTGGGGTTGAAGAGAATTGGCGCATACGAGAAGTCAGGTCGCGGGTATCATGATTCGTCTCATAACAAAGCGGCATCAGTCGCATCAATCGCATCAGTCGCAGCAGTCGCATCAGGCTGTCATGTCCGCACGCTCTTGCCAAGCGTCAACTGGCCAAGACTAAGCGTCCGTGGCGCCCTCTTGCGACCCTGCGTGTCGTCGGCCTTGCTGCCCGTCTCCTTCCGGCTGGTGTCGTCCGACATGCCGGCCTCGTAGTCGCTGTAGTTGTTGTAGTCCTCGCTCATCTGCAACGACCGCACTTCCTCTAGCGGTGTTTGAAAGCCCTCCGACTCCGTCTCTGGCTCATACCTCTTTCCGAGCGGCGGCGAAGTGTTTTCCGATTTCAGTCCGGTGGCGCTGTGGCTAACGCTCCCGGCACTGCTGCCAGCTGCCGCAGCCCGTTCGCGCAGGTTGGTAGTGCTCAGTGTTGCCAAGGGCTCCCGGCTCGGCCTTTGTTTCGGCACCGGATCACCTCGGACCATGGCAAACATGGTGGTCGACAGGTTGTTTACCCGGTCGTTGAGCTTCCTTACCTGCGCCTCGAGGGTCTGTCGCACAGCACGCTCCGACTCCAGCTGTGCCAAGAGGTCGGTCGTCGAAGCCGACGATCCAGGAGAACCAATTGCCGGCAGGCTGGTGACGCCCCGTACGGTGGAGGTTGAGGTTGGCCGGGCACTCATACTGCTCGTGGACGAAAGGGCTGCATGGGGCGACAGTCCGGAGCTGGGTGCTGGAATTGATTGCGAGTGCGTCGCCGAGCTCGACGGAGGATGCAGCGATCCAACATACGTCTGGCCGTCACCAAAGGACATGTGTGACGGCATGTCTGACTCGACCGAATAGCCCGAGTGGCGGCTGCTGGCGTACTGCGAGGATGGCGCGAGTAAGGCGGGGTGCGACGAGCTGCCGCCTGCTGGAGCGTCACCAGTCATAAATGAACGTGGAATGGCAGGGACACTGGGAATATCCGGCGACGATCCAGCCGATTGGGCTGCTGATCGCCGGGTGGGGTCCGTAGTCGGCGTGGCGGTCAGTGGACCGTTGAAGCCAGGAACCGCATGGCAAAGCTGTTCCACCATCCGCTCTATCCGCTGCATTCGGTTTTCAAGCACGCCCATCCGCGAGTCCAACGTCGCAGCTTGTGTGATCTTCATGCCAGAATATGTTCCTAGGTTGGCCAGACTGCCAAATGCAAAGGGCTGCGGGGGCGTCTGCGGTGTTTTCTGCCGCGGGTCCTGTTGTTCGCTGGGTGTCTCTGGCAAGCTCTGCGGCGACAAGGACATGGCTGCTGTCTCCTTGTCCTCGGGGTATCGGTCCACCGCCACTTGCTCCACTATGGCGTCTTCTTCATCTTCCTCGTCCATCCCGGGTTGATCGGGCACCTCGTGTGCATTGTCGTCACCGATCGCAGGGCCGTCTTCGGCATCGACATACTGGGCCGCCGACGACACGGGGGACAGGAAAGCCGGGTCGTAGCTTTCACGCCAGTAGCGGATCTCATCACTTCGTCGACGTCCCGAGCTGGTGTCAACTGTAATGTCATGTATGCCCGACAGAGACCGCGAGCGTCTCCGGTGGCCAAATTCTGTTCCGCCTTGAACATCAGAAGTGATGGCACGGCCGATCTCATCAGGGTTGTAGGAGCCGGGCTGGCTACCACCCCCAAGACCAGCACTGGTGGGACCCAGTCCCAAGCCGAGGCCGGTGTCATGGCCGGTGGCCTCTGCGGTGCCGCCGATGATCAGGCCCGCCGCAGAAATTCTATGGTGAGAACTTCCGCGTCCATGCGTACTCGCAGGGCGAGGAGATAGGCCGACAAACTCGCCGCCGCCGTTGAACACGTCACCGGCGACGCCACCGGTACCAGTGCGTCCGCGCTCAGAAAACAACATCCGGCTTCCAGCGGTTGCAGCCCGTTTCCGGCTGCTGTTGTCCGCTTCTTCTTTGTCGTCTGCTTGAGATGGGCGACTAGCACTGGCTGCAGCAGTGAGGTCGTTTGCTCCGATCGAATGAGACCGTAGAGCCCGGTCGTATTCAGACAGGGGCAGTGAGGATGTGCGATGTGGTTGGGAGCTTCCTGTAGCGCGACCAAGTATTGTAGGATCCTGGATTGGGGAAAAGAAAAAAAGCGCGTTAGAAATGGAGAGAATAGAGAAGAGACAGAGGATACAGCACTTACGGAGCGCACACTGCGGTGCTGGGGAGTTCTTTCCCGGGATGTTGCTGCAGGACTTGGCGAGGTTTCGCTCGGGGTCTTCTTGCGACGACCAAAGAGTTTGCTGAAGGCGCCGCGAAGTGTGGATTGCTTCCTTTGTGGCTTAAAGCTGCTGGCATTGCTCTGGCCGGTCCCCGAGTTGCCGCTGAGTTGCGAGTACCGCAGAGTGCTGGAACGGTTTGTAGGTTGCCGCAGCGCACCAGAGACTCCAGAGCCGCTTGCGCTGGCAGTTGCGCTTGCAGTCGCACTAGGGGCGAGACTGCCAGACGATGGACTGGGCCCGGGCCGAGGAGGCTCTAGAGCGAGGGAAGCTTTTGTTGGTTGTGCCGCCATAGGGCTGGCAGCTGCCTTTGATGAAGGGGTGACCAGAGTCGACTGGTCGGGAATGATGGCGGGCTCTGGCGTCTTATATCGTGGTGTTGGGACCGGAGATGATCCTGGCTCCACATCCAACATTGATTTCCGGTAGGCGGGCTCAGGCTCTCGCGATGCAACCCTGCTAGCCCGGGGAGGCGACTGGCGTTTGGGGATGCCATCGTCATCGTCGTCGGCCCCTGGTGATTGGCGGCTGATGTCGACCGAGGCCGAGGCCATATGGGTCGTTACAGGAAGCTGCGTGGGATCCAACGGGTCATTGATGGGGATCGGGTTGGAGATGCGGCCCCGGATGGACTGGCGTCCACTCCGCGGACGGTCCGTGCTGGGGCCGGCCCCTTGCTTGAATAACGCGCTCTTCTTCATGGCAGCGGAGGACGGCTGTGGTAACCGATTCTACCACGCCGTGATCAGGTCCAACTCCGGCAGGACGTGGGCGTTGGCGGATGTCGGAGGGGGAGAAGGGAAGGGGGGGAGAGAAGGAGAAGAAGAGAAGTCGCTTCGGTCATGCAAATCCATCTGGCATCGGGGAGACGGGAAGGGAGCTGCTAAGAGGACTGGCAGGTAGACCAGATGTTGAAGCTAATACTTGGAACGGCCGAGTGGGTGAGACACGCAAGTGACACAAGAAAACAAGAGAACAAAGAAACAATGAAACGGCCGAAGACAAGGCGCAGGCCGCACAGATAGGGGGGTGCTTTCACAATAGCAGCTCGTTATCTCGCAAATCTTCCCCGCCTATCCTGCGAGTGCACATTGGCCGCCAGCTCCGTCCTGGTGGGCTGAGGAGAGAAGCAAGGCCGACGCGCAAGAGAAGACGAGGTGGCAGATGAGCGGAGGGGTGTGGGAGCGAGCAGGAGTTATGGACGGCGGCTGGCGAGGAGACGCATTCCAGGCGCAGACAGCCAAGCTCCGCTTCCGGTAATGGGAGGAAAAGTGGCCGCAAGAGGGGCCTGCCAGAGGAGCAGGGGAGGTCACGGAGGAAACACAAGGAGGACGAACAAAGAAAGGGCCAAAACGAGAGATTGCAAGACAAGAATAAGGAAGTAAAAAGGGGAGGAGGTCGTCTTAGTATAATGCAGCATTACATATCAGAGAGACCGTAGGGGCCGCGGGCGGCCGTCCATAGCAGTGCACTAAAAAGATACGTGCATGCGTAGTGCAGTGTGGGCAGGTGCATGGGACACCCTTGCCACAGCATCGCGTATCAAAATGACTAGACCTGCGACGGGGGGAAAATCGCGGGAGGGGAGGGTGTGTGGGTAAGGGCGAGGTGGGGAGAGCGAGCCAAAAGAGGAGCTTGCGTTCTCGTCTGGTTGAGCAGCAGCGCCTCATGGTGGTAATGGCAATGGTGGTGGTGTTGGCGTTGAAGATCAACGGACCGCTAGTGGTCCGCAAGAGACTATGCACGACGCGAGAGACGGGCTGGCTGGCTGGCTGGCTGGCCACGGCCGGCCGAGGCAGCTTGGGCAGCTTAGGGCGTACAGATGCTTGTAAGGCTCAGCATGCTGCCATCACACGCCGAATGGCAGCGGATACGCGGCAGCGTATGGGAGCCAGCTGGAGACTAAGCAGCTTCGCTTGCCTGGGCCGTTGAGGCCTCGGGCAGGGCGAAACTCGCTTCTTTCGGGTGCGGCGCGTGGCCTGACAGAGGACAAAGTGACGACAAGTGGCGGCCAGAAATGCGTCCAGCCATTGGCAGCCAGCGGTGCTGCAAACAACGGCCAACAGCAACCAACGCGCGCATACACAATGCAGAGGCAGGTGTGTGAGTGATGCCCCTCTCGCCCCTTTCTGGTTGTTCCCAGGCTGCCGGCTGGCCGCCACACAGGCAACATCCATGAAACAACGGGGCGGCACCAATGAGAGGCTGACACTGGAGTTTCCAGAATCCAACACAGAAGCTCAGCACGCGGTGCATGAGCGACGGTGGACACGCTGAGCATGCAGGATGGGGAGTGCAGGCAAGGGGGGGCTGCTCGTCGGTTTGGGGGGTTCAGTGACAAGGGGCTGATTGCGGAATGTGGATAAACCACACAGACCGCCGGCAGACCAGGATAGGTCGGACGACAGTGGAGCGCGAGGGGAGGTGAGAGATGAGAGGTGAGAACAGGATGCGATGAGGGAGCAGGATTCCTGCTCGTCTGGAGCAGGCAGCGCCATGCAGCCATGCGCTCCTGCTGCTGAGCAAGCTCGATGCATGAGGGCCTGCGCAGCCTGCAGGGCCAGCGCAGCCCAGCAGGATGCGGGCAACCAGAGCTCCGTCTAGTTGACAAGAGAGCAAGAGACAACTCGCCGCAGCTTCATAACCGGGCACAACGCTACCCGCAACTGTCAGCTAGCTGCTGCAGGGAGGCCGGCCTGCCAATCTGCTTTGCTGCACGAGGGGTTGTATCGGGGGTCGAATGCCACACACACGCTTCTCTGCAGGCTCGCAGGCGCTAGAGCGGACCACCAATGCTCCGTTCTCGCAGTAGTGTGACTCTTGTGCACGAACGACGGCGAGCGAGCGAGAGAGCGCGAGAGAAGTCGTGTGGCCCGCCGCGGACGGCACATGGCCCGTCGTTTGGCTCGATGCACACCTTGTTTTTCCCCGGCGGCAATGAAGGTATGCAAACCAAGACGCGGCGCCAGTCGCGGGCGAGAAGTAGCGTGCGCATGTGGCAGCTGAAGCAGCAGGCACCGATCGTGAAGCTTTTTGCAAGGTGTTTGCTTAAAGTTGGCTTTTTTTTTTTCCCTGTCTAAATGAGGGGCCGAAATGCTGGGCTCCTGTAATAGCCATTCGTACACCGCACATTTCCAAATAGGAAGGAATGGAAAAACACTTGGGCAATATTGCAAAGTAATACTATGAACGGAGTAAGATCCATTGTATTGGCGCGGAGCAGGTGGGAGGCCGCACCGTGCCTTCTCTTTTGGGTGTAATTAGTTGGCGCGCGAAGAGAGCTCTTTCCTCAACAGGACCTGGACCACAGAAAAAATACGGGCCAATCGCATCGACCCCGCGTAAGTCCTGCTTCGCCCACCAAAATCCTGTGTAAGACAAGCTGTCTCCTGTGCAGGTGGGGGCAAATAACGGGGCCGTCTTAGTGGTCCTTCTGTTCGCGTTGGGGAGGCCGTCGGTCTGCGAGTGGTGCCTGTAGTGGTGTCGTGCACAATGGGCTCTGAGCCATACAGTGGCCACGAACGACCAGTCGCCAGATCGCTTTCCTTCCGTCGACGAGCCGCATCCCAAATAGGAAAAGACGGGAGCAGAAAGAACAGGAGGGGAAGGAACGGCGTAAATAGTTTCAGTCACAGGACGAATAAGGTCGTTGCCATAGGCTGCGAAGACTGGAGCCTGTCCGCAGTACTTTTTGGTGTCCATAGAGGAATCCAATAGATGAATGACGAGTCCAATAAAAAAGAACCAACGGCCATGCCTCCACGGCCAAACCGGTGACCGACTGCTGTGTCACCGCAAATGCTGTGCAAGCAGAAGGAACGCTGGAAGCCGTAGAAGGCGGGCAAAGAAACGAGACGACGGGGAAGACAATGCCTGTCCAACAGCAAGTTAGTTGGTCTGCCGAGACAAAACTATATCAGTATGAAATACAAAGTACGAAGCATGCATTATGCACTGAGAATTCCGGGTATTCTGGCTATTCTCACCTACATAGTACACTTTACTTCACACAAGTACTTTGTATTTCTGTGCCTCGGTGGGGGACCAGACGCACTCGGTCGGCTGGTGGCAAACTGGCCGGAGAGGGTGTGAAGATCATTGCTCGCGGCCTGCTCAACCAGGTAAAAGATGCGTGAAAACGAACCCTCGGAGGCGCTCTTTAGCAGACATCGAGATGGGGAAGGTGCGCGACGAAAGGAAAGAGCGGTGCCGTATACGAGCACAACCGGTCGCTCTTTCCCCGGTCGGTGCAACTATTGTGGTAGCCGTACATCGTCCTTCCTTTCTTCTAGCGGCCACCGTGGTCGAACACGTGCACGGCTTGGCCTGGCCTGATCAGACCTGACCAGACGACAGGCCGGACGCCAATCTCGCCGCGCTCTGTGCTCATCTACATCTTCCATAGTATCAGCCAATGCGTCTTGCTTCGTACTCACGCATGCCGCATCCTTCCAGACCGATCGACACTTAGCGCGCTCTTGTGCGTGGCCATTGCCCACTAGCAGCACACATGGGCTGGCATCATCTCGTCTTGCGGTCAGGCTGCAAAAGGCTGCAAAAGGCCACCACAGAGAGGCCGGCCAGCAGCAGGGTCTTCTTTTTTTTAGCGAGCAGTCTCGATCCCTGATCGTGGTCAGTCTGCACCGCAAGCGCGACGGCTCCCGCTAGAGTCGCTGGAAGCAGTTAACCTTGGGCCGACCTCAGCTAACCTTTTGCGCGCCGTCGTTTTCGCTGCCAGGCTGCCCCTGGCGTCTAGTGCCCGCGACTCAGGCCTTGAGACACCTTTTTCTACAGCAAAACGCCGGGGGCGGTGCGGAGCGAAACGGGAAAGGTATGGCGTGCCTCCCATGTCGCCGCCGAGAGCTGAAGACAGGCCCCTCCTGCGGACATTTAAAAAGACGAAACATCTCGTCGCTCTTCCCGGGTTTCCTCTTGCACACGGACGATCGACAGGCATGCCACAGCTGAAGCGCCAGAACGATAGCAGGCCTCTGCTATTAACCTGGGGCAAAGCAGAAAAAAGCAGCGTGGCAACGGAGGCCAGCCGCGATTGCCAGACTCTGGGTCCTGGGTCGGTCGCTCAGACCAGGAAAAAAGGACGAGCCGAGATAGCTGGACCCAGGACCCAGGACCCAGAACCCGGAATCATAGGAGCCCGCGACGGGGCACTGGAGCAGCGATGGGGCTGCCAGCTCGGTTTGATCGTCTGTTCATTCGAACCCCAGCCACGGCCTGCACCCAGGGCTGACAGGACCGAGCGTCTGCCGTCGTATAAATGTCACAACATATAGGCGGGAGAGGGCCAGAGAGGGCCAAAGCGCGCACTTCTATCCACCCCCCAGGTGATAGCAGCCGGCCAATATTGGTTTGCGCCGCGAGACTTGACTCGACTTGTGTCGCGGTCCTCCCATCTACGAGCATCTCCTTGCAAGATATTGCTGCATGCCGAAAACGGTGGCTCGGCCGATCTGTGCCGCCCCTTTTTGCGGTACTGCTCTTTTGCTGTTTATCCTTCTTTTTTTAACCTGAGACAAGTGTCTTGCTTGTTGGCCGTTGAAGATGCATATACGGAATCCTGGCGGGCTGGCCTGATTCGCTGTCGTCTCCCTGCTCGCCGCCTCAGGGTGCCATCTGAGTCTGCTCGTTTGCACGGCTGTTGTCGCGACAGTGGCTGTCATTCGCTGCCTGTCCCACGCGCCTGCATGCTCACATGCCCGCATACACTCATGCCCTGCATTGGTTGCCCTCGTCCACGTCTTCGCTGTTCTTCTCTGTCCGTCCTCTCTTCTTTCTTCCTTATCCACTCCCCTCTTGCTGCTACCGTGACTTTCCTCCTTTCCCCGCCCGGCTGCGCTAGATGGATCCAGTCAATGGCACCTCACGAACACATTGGGCCGGAGTCGAGCTTGGCCCCCCTCCTAAATGATGATGGGCATGCCGATGCAGGCCAACGCATAAAACGTTGCGAAAAGCGAGGGCGTTGTGGGCGGCGATGCATCTACACCAGGCACTGCAATATCAGCCTGCATGCTGCTACGTATGCTTCTTGCTTCTTTCTACATGATAGGCTCCCCTCTTGGTTTCTTTTTGGCGTGCTGTTTTGCTGCCAAGGGCGAGAAAAAGCAAAATAAACTAGATTCTAGATGGCCGTTGCATGTTAATCAATGCATGTGCAAGTGAGTGCATCAGCAAACCGGCGAACGTCATTGCTCATCTTCAGCTCGAAAGTACAGAGACCAGACATTATCGCTTAACCCGAATTGCTTCTTCGAGTTGAAACCACCTAGTGCCTGCATAGTTAAGTGCCAGTCAAAACAGCCCCCTAATACTCTCAGACCTTTTCGTGTTCTCATCAACAGCTCATCAACTCACCATTGGAAAAAGTAATGCCTCACAATTTTCCCAAAGACAGAAAAGACCGTTTTCATCAGTCTGGCTCTGCTCGTATTGAATGAGAATACTACCTCTTGTTACCATTTTTGCAACTCTGCCATTCCATTGCGGCCCCCTCTCTCGGCCCCCCTACTCGCCCCCAGACACCTGAAACAGCGCCAAAAATGGAACAAAGCCTCTTTCTGTCTAGTCACATACACCGTACAACGCTGATACAGGGTTTAAAAAAAGTAAAAGATGAAAAAAGGTGAGATGGGATTGTGATAAAAGTCGGGAACGGGAAAAAGGAGGCTGGGAAAAAAAGGTCTACATAGTAGACTTGTTGCAACACCTTGGAACTTGGAAGCTCCCCTGAGCTCTAACTCCCCTGAGCTTTTTCTTCTCCAGGGGTTCCCATCAACTCTCCTGGGTTCCACTTCTCTTTTTAAACTCGGTGGGAGCCAAAACCATAACCTCGCGGGTTTTGGATTGAGGACCGGCCGTTTCGTCGAGTCTTTCAGACGCCGAAATGTTTTGGGAGGAGGAAGAGGAAGAGGAGGGAAGATACGAGTTGCTGTTGTGACTGCTGTGTAGGAGTGTCAAGAGAGCTGCTAATCAAGACATGACCTCGCTCGTAAAATCGCTCGACCGGGGGGGGTTGTCAACTCGCAAGCAGATCCCAGCGGAAATAGATAGAGCTTCACTTTAGAAAATAGGGGCAGGTCAAGGGGTGATGGTGGTTCGTTCCCTCGCGAGGCCGGGGTCATGGAAAAACTACAACGACAGTACTCTAACAAACCACCGATCTCCGATCTTTCCGTTCGCAAAGAGGTCCATCCACCACCGCCCACGAGTTATTGTTTCAGGCGCTTGAGTTTAGACTTTTTTTTTCAATTCTTTTGGTCAAGTCATTTAACATTCTACTGCTGCCAGTCTCCATTGCCTCAGAGGCACTGCCTGTGCGATCAGCAGACAGGAAACACTAGAGACATCATGCGGTCCGAAGCGCATCAGGATGGCTCGTGAAATAACGAGACCGGCGATCTCCCAAGAGTGTTTCGTCAAGCACACAGTATTACGGTGTAGTATCCCACTGCAGACCGTCCCTACCACGTTCAGCAAGGTTCAGCAATGGCCGCGCCGTGGCGCGTGCTCACGACCGTCAGTATTCCCTGGTGGTCTCCTGTTCCTGGCGTGCTCGTTCCTGGCGTTGCAGTCCTGTACCTGGCTGGCGTCGTTCCTGGCATTGTCACCCTGTTCCTGGACCATACCCTCCCCTCTCGAGACTCCACATGGTTTTGGCTCGTACGAGCACAGTGAAAGTACTCCTTCTTCTCGCGCACGCGTCCGGTTCAGACCTCGGCCATCGCGTCTGCCATGTCGGGATACCGCAGGTCCGCGTTTTCCTCGAGGAAATCCATCCACTGTTTTAAAAAGTTGCTTCCTCTGAAAAACGGTTAGTACCTGTATTACGCTGAAACAGCTTCTTCAGTGAGGGCCCTACCTCTTGACCGTCTCGGAATCCCCAATCACCGTCAGAGACCGCTTCGGCCGCGTCATGGCCACGTTCAGCCGCCGCTTCTCGGCCAGAAAGCCCACGTCGCCTGCCGTGTTGCTCCGCACCAGGCTCACCACCACGGCCTCCTTCTCCCGGCCCTGGAACCCGTCCACGCTGCCGAGCTCCACCCCGGGGAACGCCGTCTTGAGCGGCGCCAGCTGCGCCAGCTGCGCATTGTACGGCGTCACCACCGCAATGTCCTGCGGCTGCACGCCCGCCTCGACCAGCGCGCGCACATGCCGCCGCACCAGCAGGGCCTCCATGGCGTTGCACTTGCTGTCGCCGAGCAGACTGCTCCTGGACGTCGCCGGCCCGGACGTGTCGGCGGCCACCACTTCGGGGAAATCCCCGCCCTGCGTGTCGATAAAGACCAGCGGCTCGCGGGTCTCGTCCGTGTCGGACACTACAGCAGCAGCACCACCACCACCACCATCAGCACCGCGGCCGTACTGAATGTCCTTTAGCAGCCGGGCGCGCACCGCCTCTGCGGCCACGAGGCGGCCGTCGTAGAGCGTGTCCGAGGGGAACCGCATAATGGCCTCGTGCATGCGGTACTGCGTAGTGAGCATGCGCTTGATGGCGTTGCCGTGCATGGCCAGTAGACGGTCAAACAGCGTAAACTCGAGGGACGCCTTGAACCCTTTGGTGCTTGCGGGAGTAGCTTCTGGCGCTTCAACTGCAGGGGGCGGTGCCGCTTCTTCAGTCTTTTTTCCTTTCGCCGCGGCCTTGCCCCCCTTGGCCTTGGCCTGCTTTGCAGACTTGTCCGCCTTGCTGCTGCTGCTGCTGCTGCTGCCGCTGCCTTTTGTCTTTACTGTCGGCGGCAGCTGCAGGTGGTCTCCGGCCAGCACGGCCTTGCGCGCCGTCAACAGCGGCACCCAGCACTGTGCCTCGAGGGCCTGGCTCGCTTCGTCAATCACCACCACGTCGAACGCCGTCGCCAGGTCGTCGCCCGGGACACGCCGCAGCTGGCTCCCACCCGCACCGTGGAGTGTCGACAGCACCACCCGGCTGCCCGCCACCAGGTCCCGCACACACTTGCGTTCCCGCTCGCGGTACTCTTTGCGCAGGTCCTTGAGGTCGGCATAGATTTCTCGCCGGTTGATTTTCGGCTGGCCCTTGGCCCTGGGCTTCCGCAGCTCGGCCTGCCGCGCGTCCATGTCGGCGCGGACGTCGCGCACAATAGCTCCCGCCTCGGATGTCTGTGTGAGCACGTCCAGACTGTGGCTCAGGACCGACGGCAGGAGACGCGCCGGGTGGCCCAGCCGGACCATGGGCACGTTGTGTGGTGCCAGGCGCTCCACCAGGTTGTCGACGGAGATGTTGGACGGCCCGCAGACGAGCACCCGCTGGCCGCGCTTGATGGCGAACTGCAGGATCAGCTCGACGAGCGTGTGCGTTTTTCCCGTGCCCGGCGGGCCGTGGATGAGCGCAATGTCCTGGGATGCCAGCGCGAACCGCACGGCGTCCTTTTGCGAGTCGTTGAGCGTCGGGTCGACCCAGTCAATGTCTGCCGGCGGCAGGGGAGCGGCTGCCGTCGGGGACGCGTGCCCAAACAGCACCTGCACCAGCGGCGAGTACCCAGACCCAGACTCGGCCATCTCCTGCAGCTTCTTCATCGTCAGCGTCATGCGTTTGTACGTCACGTCGTCGGCCAGCTTGACGATCCACACGCGCCCGCTCAGCCCGTCCACGCTCTTCGAGCCCGCGTCGTCGTCGTCGTCCACGGCCACTTCCAGCGCCGCCCGCCGCACCCGCGTCACCACGCCGCGCACGCCGCGCTTCTCCAGCTCCCGCATCTCCTGCTTCTTTGCACTGCCGCCCGGCTGCTCGGCGACGAGCACAATGTCGCCCGTGCGCACCCGGTGCTCGGGCAGCTCCGACGAGTCTTTGCTGGTGGCGGCGTCGGGGCCGAGGGTCAGCACGGTGCGGCCGCCCATGCCCGTGCGCTGGCCGTCAATGTTGAGGTTTGTCAGCGCAAGGCCGGCGCGCTGCAGGGCCGACGGCGTGTGCCCCCCGACGGCCTCGGAGGTCTCTGCGACCTCGGACTGCAGCTCGGCGGCAAGGAGGGCGATCTGAGCCGCGGCAAAGGCCGGCACGTCAACCGGGGCCGGCCGGTTCGTCATGGTGTATGAAAGGTAATGTGTTTTGTTTGCTCTGCCGTATGAGACTTGATACTGCAAATTTGAGCTGCAGCCTGCCTGGTTGGTATAAGTTGGTGAGGAGCTGGTGTTTGCAAAAGGTGGGATGAATGAGTGACGTTGGTTCTGGTGGATCTCATTGGCCAAGTTTATAGTGGCCTATGGAGGCAGGCAAACAGCTTTAGGGGAACGGTTAACGCCTAGAGCGTGCCTTCCTGAAGCAGTCACTAAGGTGATGAAAAGAACAGCATTAAATTTAAATTAAATCTATAATAAAACAAAACCGTGTTTTTTGTCTCTCTCTTAGAACACAACGAGATTCATTCTGGTGTCTTCTTTTTCAAAAGATCATTTTCAAATAACAGGCTTCCCCTTAACCCGTCTCATTTCATTCTTATCCTAGTGTTAACATCTTTTTTAACAGAGCCTCTTTAAGGTCTTTTTTTGTCTGGATTGGCTCCTAGCCAACTACCTCATTGATCTGTCGTAATGCAGTCACAGTGCCAGGATTGCCTTCTTCAAATAGCTAATACTCCGGTTGCTGTTCGTTTGCTTCTATAGCGGTCACAGTTTCAAGCGCCACCGGCGCCAACAGCGTCAATTGGCGTGGTTGTGGCTGCAGCTGCAACTTTTCGTCGCTTAGCATCGATGTACGCCTGTGGTCGGCTCCGTTGAAATTAAAGCCCCGGAGAAGACTCCCTGTTGTGTGAAACAAGAATTTTAGTTATTGAAACAAAAAGGTTATTTTTGTCTATTGGTTTAACTCACCTGGTCGTATCCAAAATAGGCCATCGACACTGTAATACTTCAATGTCAATATTAGAATAAGTATCAAAGTTTCACCAATACTCCCACGGAAGAGCCTATCCCCTTTTCAAGGATTGACATGTAATTGCCTCTGACTTACCAGAGTTGACAATAGCGAGGCAGACCAACAGGGGCACGCCGCTCAACCGTACAGTCAGCTTTTCCAAGACAGTATAAGCTTCAAGCAGATGTTCAGCACGATTGCGATTAAAGTTTAGTTATGTCAATGCCTTTAATTGACAAATTGACAAGTCTCTTCGTTACTTCAAAAGATTCGTGGTGCTGGCATGAACAAATATCGACTGCCGTCGTTCTTATATTTGAGTTTGGGACTGTCCATAGATATTGAAGAGTTTTTCAGAGAATGCAGGTCGAGCAAAAAAGGCAAATGTTTTGTTTCGTCAAATAGCTACTTTTTTCATAAGTTTCGTGCAGCAAGCCTGCATATCTAGTGATAACAGCTCTAGCCAGTCTTCTAGACAAGGTGTTGAAGGCAAAAGAAGCTACATCTCGGTGCCGGTATCTAACATCACGACTATCCATAGATAAATGGTGGCATTGTCAGCAAAGGGAGCAAGGACAAGACCAGTCAGCTAAGATACTGATGCTTAATAATCCCATCACGATTGCTTGGACCTTCCTCTTTTGTTAATATATCGTGGTCCTTCCCATGCTAGACGGGGCAAAGAAGATATTTTCCGCCCAACGGTTTAGATCGTCAAACAGACGGGACGCAGTAATGCTATATCACCAGCAAGACCTGGCACACGGCATCATCCAATGTTTCAAACATTTGAAAAAAAAAGGACCGCGCGTCCTGGATCCTATCTTGCCCATCTATTGCCACTGGAGACGGCGTAGCTGTTTAGCAAAGAAAGACTCTTTGCTGTTCCATCACATTCGAACAACATCTCGGACATCTAAGAGGTAGAAGCTCATATCCTCGGACTCGCCAGAACAATCCCGAAATGGTAAAGGCATGGCTGTCAGCATCTAGGGATGGCCGAAGCAATAATCCTGGGCCAAAACATATCCCGTGATGGAGATGTGCAAAAAATAAGGATATCTTGGAGGGCGAAACCCGACAGAGAGCTCATAGGTGCGTAGTTTGATGCCATTGGTGATATTCAAAGATGTCTGGCTATAGCGGCATCGCCATTTGCCCTTGGCTCGTTCATTGCCTCGTTTCTAGTCGTTCCGGTTATCCGGCTTTGCAAGGCGAAAGAGATGGAATAATTGTTAAAACAGGTATTCTTCTCTCACGAGCTTACAAACAGATTCCTAAACTGGCGAAGGACGGGAAGAGACCTGGGTGTGTGGACGTGCTTGGCAAAGAAGAGTTTTCAACGTCTTGGTGCATCGTTCTAGAAGCGAGTCGGAAACGGCAGAAGCCGAAGAGTGTGTGTGAGGATGCGAGGTGAGACTCTAGAAGCCAAAGAGAAAGTGCAAGTGCGGGAGATAGAAACGCCCAAAGGTCCATCGTGGGCAGTGTTCTACTAAAAACATGCTTGAGTCACCGCTTAGTGACAAATACAAAAGATGAGTAACCGAGCGTTCCATAGACAATTGAATGGTCTACAGAGACTAACAAGCCGGTCTTGTAAAGGCCCGGCATCGGATCGGTCATCATCGTAAACCTGTTTCATGTAACATACAGCTCAAGGGCCGCCTTGTAAGGCTAACCGTGTAGGACTACAGAGAAACGAGGGGGGTAAACGACAAATAAGTAGAGCACAGGCTCAGTGCATGCCTGTTAGAGCTTGTCTGTTGACATTACTGTTAGGGCATATCTCATTCCGAATATCCCCAAATACACCGACCTTGGAGCAAAGTCAGCCAAAAAAATCAGACCCAAAAGGCCCTGATATCAAACACCGATCAGATGTTGCATGCCGGAGTTCACTCGGCGGGACGGAGGTCTACTCCGGGAGTTCATCTAGGCGAGTTTGTGGTTGGGTATGCACAAAAGAGATCTTATCTAACGGCTTGCGAAAAATCACGTGAGGTTGTTTTGGGAGGGCCACACGCAAGGAGACTGCACGGAGTGCGAAAAATCAGATTCGGATCCGAGGGCAGCTGTTCCGTGGGAATTTGGACTTGAACTTTTTTTTTTTTTTTTGTTTTCGCTGTCTTGTAAAACGGGGCCCTACTTGGCTACTCCTGGGCTAAAACAGAAGCCATTACAACATGAGATACATACCCGTAGTAGTAGTATGGGAAAGTGCAAAAGTGGACATTTTTTCGGTGCTGATCTCTGGCGGCCGCCCTCCTTCTGGAAGGCGATAATAAAAGCGGGGCGGAGGCAAGAGGCAAAAAAAGGTCAGTTAACAACCAGAGAAGACAGGGACAAAAAAGAAACGAGGCACTGCTCACTGCAAGCTTTGTGCATTGCATGGTGCATGATGCAGCCCTGGTCTGCAGCAAAAGGGCCCTGGGAGCGACCAGAACGAGCACAGTTATCCAGCAGAGAAGTAAATAAATGAAAGAAGTAAGTAAATAAAGAAAAGAAAGAAAAGAAAAGAAAAGAAAGAAAAGAAAAGAAAAGAAAAAAGAAAAGAAAAGAAAAGGAAAACCAGGGGAAACTGGAAACTGGGACGTGGAAGGCAAAGGAATGGGCCTATTGAAGATCAGCGGGCACTACTCTTAAGCCGACCGAGACTGGAAACGGCTTTTGCTGGGAAAGTACTCCGTAATATTTTTACGGCGAATCAGAGCCGCGGTCCAGGATGGCCCAAGGCGATTGGAAGAAAATCTGGAGAGAGCTGAGCAAGAAATTTTCGAAAGAAATCTAAAGGAGGAAGTTTTTTTTTTTTTTTTTTTTATAAGTAATAGCAGTAAAATTAAGCATTGATAGTGTTTTCTTACGAGCAGGGACGAGTGCTCGTACTTCCAAGGGGAGGAAGAAAAGGATACATTAAATTATAATTTATGAGATATTACTACTTTGATGTAATATGTTTCTGTAAGCTCGTCTAGCATCTCCTAATCAAGAAGGCGCAAAGGCAGGACCGGCTGGCAGGGCAAGGCAGTCGGGAGACGCGCAACTGTGGACGGAAAACGGCGACATCACAGGCAAAAAAAAAAAAAAAAAAAAAAATAGGGTTGCAGAGGATGTGAACAACAGAAGGCAAAAAAAGTTGGTGAAGCGAGAAATGAAACGCCCGGACACAGGCAGCAGCCTCGTCCCAAAGCGGAGACCGACGGGCAAATGCGCTCTTGGTGCTTGGTTGCGTTCTCCTGTCATTTCCTGTGGTTTCTTGTGGTTCCTGTGATATTCTGTGACTCCTGCGATTCCTGTGGCTTTCTGCCGTTTCTTTGTTCTCCCCCCAGTCGAGTCTCGCCATCGTGACATCGTAATGGCCCCTATCGCCTCCAACATCGTCCCTATGATCTCCTTTGCATGGCACAAACAGCGTCTTGGCCAGCCAAGACGGTGAGCCTCAAACAACAGGCGCTGAACTCGGCCGCTACATGCAGCTGCAGCGCATGAATGCTGTTGGAGAGGGGTGTGTTTTGCGTTGTGTGTGCCTCCTCCTTTCCGGTGACTGGCTGCAGAGCGGTGGGACAAGCCTGCAGAATCGAAGCAATAAGGCCAATAATACATGGGATATGATAACTATTGTTAGGGACGAATTGCAGTAGGGGGATCCGCCAGAGTCCCAAGACAGCCTGCAGTAACTGCAGAAAAGACTGTACTACTGAAGAAAGGACACCGCAGCAAGGGGCCCCTGTCAACTGTTCCCCGTCCTTCTTTTCTTTTTCTTTCAGCTGGAGAAGTAGCACAACAGGCCCACTGCCAAAGGGACATTGACAGGCTTCTCGAAGGGAAAGACCAATCGCGGTCACTTTGGCCCGGTGCCAGACGGGACTTTTTTTTGGGCAGGAAGAACCCTCTGGGGCGCTTTGGAGCCTTTTGGGGCTGCATGCTCGATTAAGCAGAGAGGGGCCCTCCTTTCCCTCAACTACTGCATATAGGGTTGCTCCGCTGGCATGCCGGCGCTCTTTGGGGGGGCAAGACCAGCTGGGCGCCGGCTTGCCACCAACGGGATATTCGTCGGATAGCACTGCTTTGCTGGCACACTTGCCAACCAGAGAAGGCCATTTCACTCTTCCGATGGCAAAAATGACGACGAGCAAGATTAAAAAAAAAGAAAATATTTGTGCGATTAGGTGCACAGATAAGGGGCGGCGGACACCCCTCCCAAGACTGACAGGGCGCCAAATTAGCAGGCATGCTACAGTAGTAGTGCCGTGCATAGTAGTGCTCGCAGGTTGTTGTTTTTTTCCTTCTTCCAGCGGGGGAATCTCACGAAGTACCGTTTCCATGGGTCACAAAGGTGTCCGAGGGTTGCAGTGGTTACAGCCCCCCATGACTCCGAAACCAAGAGATGATGGCAAATGACGATCCCCGGCCCAGTCGGCCGAGCAGCCTGTCTCACCAGCGGTGTGCCCTGCCCCTTGGCTTGTGACCAGGTGGATGGCGAAAGACGCGCTGATTTGTGTATTCTGCTGTATGACTTGGAAGAGAGTGCTGAGCGGGCTGGAGATGGGTGCTGAGATTGGCGATTGACGAGGGAGATCAGCGTAGGATTCAGCAGATCGCGCAACCAGCCAGCTGAGATGGCAGGGACGGACGTCACAATACAGGGACTGTCGTAATACGGCAGGAAATGCAAGTGAGATGCACTATAATGCTGTCCCACATGAAGCGGCGTGGAGCCGAGAAGGGTTCTGAAAAGGTTCTGAAAAGGTTCTGGAAAGGCTCTGGAAAGGCTCTGGAAAGACTCGGCTTCAGGTCTGAGGCAGCACACTGGGCATGACTGGCACTACCATGGCCGGCAGCTCCCGCCGTCTCTCGCTAAAACTAACACCAAGGGAAAAACGCACAGAACCCAGACTGTCGGGATCCGTTCCTGAGCCGGGGGGGGGCAAAGGGAGGCAGACAACCCAACACAGAGACTGGCAGCATTCCGCACTGCACACCCTCCCAATACGAGCTTCCCTGCAGGAAGCAGTCACGTGTGGTGGAAAGCACCCGTTTTGCTCGAAGCCACAAAAGTACAGCCGGCGAGCGGAACGTCGAGACAGACACACTTGGGAAGGGGGGTGGCCACAAGCAAAAAAACGTCGCCACGCCGAGAGTCGAGCCCATTTGTTTGGTACTGCAGGAATAGGAGGATGCACAAGCTGCAGCAGCAATGGCCACTCCATGCCAGTGCTGTCCCCACAGGTGAGTACCGGCCAGCCAGCAGGGGTAGAGACAGAATGCATGATGGGTGAGTGAAGCTTGAGTCGAGGTGATATCTTGCAATCTGGCAGCTGGGAGCCGGCGAGATTTGATAGTCAGGTTTCCCACAAAGTGCAGAGTATCGTCCAGTGTCCAGAACGAAAGAACCAAAGTGACTTGCTACAAGAGCACCCCGGCCCATCGTGACCTCAGCGGAACCTCCCCGTCAAGCCAAGCACCAGTGAGCAGCCAGGAAAGCCATGCCTGGGCGCCAGCTCACGCCAGGTACGCGCCAAAAACGACGCCAGCGGATATCAACGCCGGATTGGGCAGTACGTCCAGTTTCCCCAAATCCCCAAATCCCCATGCATTGCCCGTCCCCGTGCCAGCCGGCATCGAGAGTCTGCCGCAGCCAGTCGCCGGCTCCCAGCCGAGCCTCTAATGCCCAGTCTCTGTTTGCCGGGCCCTTATAGGCCGGGATGTATTACGGCGCGCTGGCTTTAGGCCCAGACGAGCCAGGTCCAGGCGCTGGCACAGGCCCGAGGTTAGCTGCCATGATCCCGGCACGTCGACGGCATACACCAAAACGCACGTACTCCAAATACCAGCAGAGCATTTATACTTTCGAGCCAGCACAAAATATCTGCTGCCCGCTGCCCGGTGAAATTTGGCGGCCGCCTATTGGCCGTTAAAAGCCGATCCGTACTTTTGGGAAGGAGCGTTTTGCTGGTGTAATTCACAGACAAGGAAGGTGGCGAACAGCTTGGGACCCCTTTTCCGGTGGCTAGATGTCTCCACCGAGCACATCTGCACCTGCTGCGCTTTGGATTGCGTTCTTGCCGAGTACGTCGTCAGTTCGTCGTGTTGCGTCGTTCCTGCCAGTTTGGCCTCGCCTTGGCCCTCGTCTTGGGCTTGCTTTGCCATGGCCCTCCCGGCTACTGCACTTCTGCCAATAGCACATGCAGATTCTCGGACTGGCCAGTGGCCACGTGAGCCCTGCACCAAAAATACCAAAAGTAATTTTTTGCCAAAACTGTTGGAAAATTCTGTCTGGGATTGACCATTCCTTCCAGTTCCTCCTATTTGTTCTTTTGCCGGGTCTTTTCTCTCTCTCTCTGCGCCATTACGAGGGTGACTCAGCGAGGGCTCCTTTCCTCGTCAGCCGGAGTTGGCCACCGTCCACAGCACCGCCATGGGCAATTTTGCCTTTATTTTTTCGTTCTTGTGTCCACCACCATGGCCACGCACTTCTCCCCAGGCCAGCTGCCCTGGCTGGGCATCCGGTTCTCCGTTGTCCTGCTGGTGCCATGAATGGTTCTCGTGGCTGCCCGGAGGGCCAGGGAATAAGGAAAAAAGAGGGGAGGATAAAAAAAAGACAGAAGGATAGAGAAAAGGAAAGAAGAAAAGAGAAAAAAAAGAGAAAAAAAAAGAAAAAAAAAGAAAAAAAAAAGAAAAAAAAAAAGAAAAAAGAAACTCCTGTCACTCTTTCCCCT
The DNA here is from genome assembly GCA_002778245.1 of Raffaelea albimanens. Lineage (NCBI taxonomy): Eukaryota > Fungi > Ascomycota > Sordariomycetes > Ophiostomatales > Ophiostomataceae > Raffaelea > Raffaelea albimanens. The sequence goes on from PCDJ01000001.1 coordinate 3,413,132, forward strand.
TCTCGTCCACCACCCACACATGCCAGACACATCTACACATGCACAAGTACTCGCATTCCCGCCATGTACACCTCTGCGCACACACGCCTGCCCGTGTACTTCTGCCCTGACACTTACACGCACTCCCTTCTGCTCCATATCCAGGCATCTCCACTCCCACCTCCACTCCCACCCCCCAGCACTTAAACGGCAATAACTAGCAGCCGCATCCCAAGGATCCGGCCGGTGGGACAGACTACGACAGAGAGGCTCCGGGCATCTTCATAGGTTGCTTCGCGATATCAGGGGCAAAAAGCAGCAACAAGCGGCTTTTCTCTTCCCTGCCGAGACTTGAACCAATCCAGTAGTATGCCCCGAGCCAGACGGACCCCGGCAACTGCTGTGCCCTTCGCCGCCGTTTCCTGCTGGCTAGCTCTGCCACTCTGGGCTGCCGTTGCCTATCTGGTCGTTTGGCATCTCGTGTCCTTTGTGTTGCCTGGCTCTCGTGTCGGCCGTCTCTGTCGGCGTCTTTCTCTCCCTCTCCGTCTCTCTCTCCTCTCCGTCTCTCCGGCCTATGACAGCCAGCCTCTGACCTCTCTATCCACCCGACGGCCATGTATCTCACTCTCACCCTCGCTCTCACTTTCTCTCGTCTGTGCCCGCCTCGAAACTCTTGGCTCTCGTGAGCAGCCTCCCTCGACCTTCCTTGACCTCACACAACTGTCTTCTGACTTGGTCTGAACTCATCCTGAACAAGTCCCCCAGTTGCCTCTCATCTGCCCTCCTACATAGTGCATCCTTGCCCTGCCCTCTCTTGCCTCCAACCTCACTTTCTTACACCCACCCCCCCTCATCCTCGTCCTTTCCTTCGCCCACCCCCCCTTTACATCGTCGCTCTCCTTCCCCTTCATATATCGTTCACCGCTAGACCTGCAGTGTATGGACCGCCACCGCGGACTCGAGTGCATATTTCGTGCCTCACTACTCGCCGGCGTCAGAGAGTCTTTTGCCTGCGTCATGGGAACAGGGTGTACATGTATACCGTGTCAGAGTGTGTTCCTGTATGCTCTCCTGAGGTAGCTGTCAAAGTACCCTGGCCAGATCACCGACGTGTCTGAGCACTGCCTACCCGCACCACACCCAAAGAAAGGGAAGGCTTCTTCTCCCAGCGCAGGCCGTCTCTCGGTTCTTTTATGCAGGGCCTCGCCGACGTTGGCTAGCAACGGTTTGATGTTAAAAGGGAGGTGGGCCACATCCGTCTGCTCGGGTCGACGGACAAACCTTGGCTTCTCGTCTGCGGAATCACATCAAGGAGGGGGCGTATTTGTATACGGCCAGACTCTGCCTCTTTTATTATTTTGATTTGATCTTTCATTTTTCCTATTCTTTTTTGTGTCTGTCGCTATTTTCAATAAAATAGAAATAAAAGAAAAGGGGTGGGCCCAGCCAAGGATAGAAAGGGACAGAAGCAGCATATAGACCGGACCGAGAGCCAGCCCCAGGACGAACCAGACTGTCAACAAGTTGGTCGACGACAACACGAAACCCACGACGACATACAGCTCGCGGAAGACAAAAGACAACCAGGACGACGACAGAGTACAGCACAAGGCAGCAGCTTTTGCCCAACACGTCAACGCTTCCGCTCTCACCCACCGAGTCACCCGTCACCACGCCAGACCCAACCCAAACCCAATCAAGGCACGCACGCACGCGACAACCAGGAGCGAGACCGCCAGAGAGCGCCTGCAAACCAGTAATCACTCGCAGCAGCCCCAGCCAGACACACGCAGCAAAGCCACAGGGCCAAACCATGGCTGGCCGCCTCCTGCTGACTCGGATGTGAAGAGTATCCAGCGTTTCCTGCATTTCTAGGACCTGCCGAGCACCACAGCGGACGCAGAACCCAGAGCCCAGACACTACTCCGACCAGACACGCGCCCACGCGCACACACACACCCTTCGCCCTAGTCTGATCTGATTTCACATCATGAACTATACTCGGAAGCGTGAGTTTGGCCTCTAACCCCATCCCCCCTCCCCTACATTTGGCAGTTGCCCGCCTGCCCTGCTTTTGCCATCCTCTTCCTTCTTTCCCCGTCCAACAGAGCCGAGCCGCCGTTTCCTTTTGCTACTTTGCTTTCTTGCTTCTTTTTTCCACTTCCTTCGAGACCTGCCCACCCGGCCGGCCCGCGTTGATCCTCACCGGCACTCACCCCCTTCCTTCACATCCTTCCCAAGCTGCCGGGCCTTGTAGCGTCCGGCTGTCTTCGCCCTCGTCATCTTGACTTGTTTTTTGGTTGGACATCTTCGGTGTCGCCGCCGTCGATATTCCTCCATAATACTACTTTTCCTCGCCCGTCTCCCAACTCGTTTCCCTCCCTTGGCAGCCACTGTCCACCCCCTAACGTGGTGCTTCGTTCCACTGACGCCCCTTTCCCGCAGGAGCCCTTCTTGCTTGCGACTTCTGTCGCCACAGGAAGCGGAGATGCGATGGCGAACGGCCATGCAGCACTTGCCGAGAGTCAAATGCCGACTGTCGGTACAAGGATCTACCAGTTGAGCGGTAAGCTTACCACAAGTGCTGACTTGTTGACAAAACATTAGCGCTCTTGTCTTGATGTGTCGTCTTTCTCTCTTGGCATATTTTTGTTTGTTGTGCCACATCTTTGTCTCTCTCCTAACGCTTCCAGCGTCGAGTCTCCATCGTCTGCATCCAACGAGGCCGTCGTTGAACGCCTCAACCGCATCGAGTCCCTGCTCGAGGAGCATGGCCAGCGGCTGAGTGACCTCGTCCAGGGCATCGGCAACACGGCCGCGGTAGCAGCTGCTGCAGCTGCTGCCAGCGTCATCGACAACACTGATGCCCAGAGCATAGCCCCCCCAAGCAGCCGTCTGTCGCACCCGTCGCTGTATCTCGTGCCAGAAGGAGCAACAGCAGCAACATCGTCGCCAATGACACAAGTAAGATCACCAGTCGCCGGCCAGCTTCCGCTCAACCTCGATGGCGCAACACAGCAGCTCCTCGCAGGGAGCGGGGGCTCTCACCACCCGGGAGGCGCACTCAGTCCTGCAGCGTCTTCCTCGGCCTTTTTGACGACTGCCGCGACGCGCTCGCCCCTCTTTGGCTTCGCAACGCCTGCCATCGCACCTTCCTACCAACAGGGCGCCGGTGCTGGCATCGGCCAGGGCTATACCAGCGCTGGAGGACCGCGACCGCTGATGGTGGCACGCGCACCTTCAGTGTCCTCGTCCGACGTCTCCTCCCACAACAACAACAACAACAACCCGAGCAACCCTGACAAGGCCCAGTTCCTCATCCCCTACGCCCACTCCACATCCGCCAACACCCTCCTCTCCCTGCCTCTTGTCCGGTTCTACCTCAACAACAGCAGCCGGAACACGCCGCCGCCACCGCTGCCCCCGTCAGGATCGAACTCGACATCGACGCCAGCCACTGCTGGATCTCCCAGCAGCTTCTACTACCCGCGTAGCTACTTCTTCGACGTCGAAAAGTCCCAACCATTGCCGCCACAGCTCGATATCATTCGCGGGCCGGGACTCGTGCCACCCATTTGGCCACCGTCCATCCTGACGTCCAGCCACCCAACTGTACTGGACAGCCTGGCCAAGAACTACTTCACCCTCGTCCACCCGGACGCGCCGCTATTCAGCCGTGCTGAGTTCCGGCAATGGTCCGCCCGCGTGTACGAGACGGGACCAACAGAGACGATCGAGATGGCCCTGTGCCTGTGTGTCTGGGCCTTGGGGGCGCTGGTGGGGCAGGGCCCTGTCCAGGGCCAGGCCGAGCGAGACCAGATCGCCCTGACGCTGTTCCAGCCAGCATTCCGCATCATCATTCACCATGCGACTTGGTCTTTCGGACAGGCCTCGCTGGCCACGTGCCAAGCACTGCTCCTCGCGGCTTCCTATTTCGGCTACATGGCACGACCTCTACACAATGCGCGCATGGTCCGCCTGGCCAGCCAGCACTTTCTGCAACTATTTGACGAGTAAGTTCGGTGCCCCCGACGTTGTTGTTTATTGTCCATTTTACTAATGAGTAGACGCAAACGTGATGGCCAGGACCCCGACTCGGACGACAAGGTTCTGCGCGTCTTTTGGGTGTGCTTTATGTGGGAATGGTAAGTACACGCGGGATTCTTATATCTTTGGGCTATTCTAACTTTGCAGTGACCGTGCTGCCGAACTCGACGTCCCTCGCAGCGGTGTCGAACCGCTCGCTGACGACATGCCGCTGCCCAGCAGCTTCGACCCCGAAGAGAGCGACGACATGATCTACTTTGTGGCCGAGACGGCTGTGCGGCGACTCCTGAACCGTATCCACAGCTCGTTCTATGCTGCCGAAGACAACGAAGGCGGTGTCCGCGGCGGTGGCGTTGGCATTGGGGTCGAGAATGGCAATATAACCATGCAAGACGGCACGACTGGTGCTGCCAGCAACAACGGCCGGACGACTCCCGGGTTCAAGCGGAAGCGGTCTGACAGCGAACACCCACACGGCAGCAGCACCGGCGGCGGTACTACCTCGGCCAGCAACTACAGCACCGGCTATAACCACCACCACTACAACCTCAGCAAGATGCTGCCCGTGGCCACGGAGCTGAACCGTCAACTCGAGGCATGGTACCGTGCCATCCCCGACCACCTGCGGCCACCATTGGAGCCGTTTTCAGGAAACAGCAACAATGGCAACGGGACAATGCTGGGTGGCGTGCTGAGCGGCAGCCCTTCCGGAGGTGGAAGCTCGAGCAGCGATGCCGACAACGAGAACGACGAGGAGGACGCCGAGGGTGAAGACGACCCGGACCAGTACCAAAACCAGTACCGGGCAGCCACCAGCCGGACCAACTCGAACACGACGGTGTCGCAGTCCAGCCGCAATATGCACCACCACAATTCGAATACTGCCGCGGAAACGAACCAGCGCGGCAAGATCTTGCGCATGCGCTACTATGCCGCCCAGCATATCATCCACCGGCCGTTTGTGCTGAGCGTGGCATGGCACCAGCAGCTGCTGATGAGAGGAGGAGGAGCCAACAGTTCTGCCGCGTCTGACCCGCCGCCGCCGGCATTCCTCGACAAGTGCGTCACCTGTGTCGACTCGTGCGTCGCCTATCTCGAGCATGTGGCACCCCTGCTTGACCGCCGCTCGCCGTACCTGTGGTCGTTCAGCCAGACGTGTATGGCGTGCCTGGTAGTACTGATCATTGTGGACGTGAGTGGCATTGGCGAACTGGACGAGACTGGACGCAAGCAAAACCAGAAGCAGAGCCAGAAGCAGAGCCAGAAGCAGAGCCAGAAGCAGAGCCAGGCCCGGAGCCAGCACCAGCACCAGAGCCAGCACCGGCGACTATCCCAGACCCAGCGTCAGCGTCTACGCCCCGACATTGCCCGTCTGCGGCACATGGTCGTGACCAAACTGCGGCGGTGGGTTCTGCCAGGAAACAGTTTCGAGGCACTGCTGAGGATCGTCGAGCGGCTTCCAGTGAGGCAATAACAAATCTGCTGACTGGCTTTTTTCGTCAGTACCACTTGTTTGAATTCTTTTTCTCTTCACTTTACTTCTTTCTTATTTTTCACACCTCTCGACGACCTTGTTTTCATACAAGGTTGCGAGAGCCAATACCCCCCCTTCATGCCCCCCCCTTTTATTGTATCTTTTTGTCCCCTTTCTTTTTCTGTCTTTCTTTTTTCTTTTTTCTTTTTTCTTTTTTCTTTTTTTACACTTTTCACTTTTCAAGCAGCGATGGTTTTGGAATGATGGAATTCTTAATGGGGTTTACTTTCTTTTGTCATGATTTGAGGGTATATAACAGGGCCATTCGTTATAGCTATTGGCTTGTTTGTCTTGGTTTGCTTACGATGGAATTTTTTTATATTGGATTTCTTCTCTTCCTAGTTCAGGTCTGGGAAGCCGGTCTGGTCGCCCTTTTACGGGTGATATTTTTGGATTATATGACGGAAATGTTATACGAAAATAGGTTTGTGATGGAGGATTGTTTGGTTATTTTTGCCAGCCTAGTGGCCGGCAAGAGTGATGTATTTTGTTTGAATTTCTCTTGTCTTTCCTTTGTCTTTTACTCAAAGAGTTCACCTATCAGGATATAGGATGAGCAAAGCCAAGCGGGGAAGAAGGGTTTTTGTTTTCTGGTCATGTTTTCTTTTGTCTCTCTTTTTGTCTTGATATTTTTCTTTTAAAATTATGAATAGCCAGGAGCGAATTTTTTTTTTTTTTCGTTAAAGAAACCTGGAAAAGAGGAAAATAACCGCCTCTACTACGGGGCAACGGGCAAATACAGCGAATGCTTTATATGCGTTTGGAAACCAAATAATAGATGTCAAGACTTGAACTACCAGGGGAGATTATCATTTCCAGCAAGTTACAATGGAACCACGTTCAAAATACATGTATAATATCAAAGACTTTTAAGTCATGGTTTGAGAACTCTGAAAGTTTTGCATTGTATCCCTTTTTTGTTGTCGTTTCGTTTCCTCTGTCTTGGAGAGAGAGGGCAGTATTGTCCCCCCCTTTTCCCAATCATACATGTGAGCTATAGTGATATAGTAATATCAAGAAAAGTACAAAATAGTCGCGAAAGATATCAAACAGAAAAAGAAAACAAGAGGGCCAAAAAAAATACACAATACAACTAAACGATTAAATGGCCAGTGACGGATAAGATGGATAGACTCAAGCAAGAGAAACCGAGAGAATTAACAAAGAGAAACAAGAAAACACTGGAATATATAACCCAACGCGCCCGACTCCAATATGCCCCTTGTTTGCGTGTCCGCCCTTGTATATAAAAACAGAAACAATTGTTCACTTTGGTTTTCCTTTTGCATTCTCCTTCTTTCGTCTTCGTCTTCGTCTCCTCTCTTCTTCTTGTTTCTACATGAGGTTATGATGCAATGCTCTCTCTCTCTCTCTCTCTTGGTTGGTGTATAAAACTGGAAAACAGGTGGGAAGCAATACTATAAAAACGAGCGTGCAAGTGAGAGAAAGAGATATCATAAAGAAGAGAACAAAATCAAATGCAAAAGAGAAATAGAGAAACCAAACAAAGCCTACCAAAAATCCCTCCAAAATAAAAAGTCGTTAAGAGCTTGCGCCTATTTGCTTCCCTCCTGGTTTGTTTTTCTCTTCGCATTGGTATCCATTTAATAGCCAGAAAAAGAGCAGAACAAAACAAATGCAACATATATAAAAAACAGTAAGGGGGATGCATGTCGTCCAGTAATAGAACATGTTGCTGGCAGAGGTGTGCGGGCAGAAAACTGCCTAGGGAAGAAGACTCCCTCAAGAGTTTGAAGTTTTGCCTCCTCTACAACATGTCGCTGTTGGGTGGGCTCTTCATGGGGACAAAAGTGCTGGGCAGCTTCGGTACGGGAGACGCGGGCACGCCCGCCTTGTCGGAACGCGTTCCAGGAGAGACCGCGCCGCCTGTTGCGGTACTGCCGGCACCGGTAGTGTTTGACGTGAGGACACCGGATGCGCTGGAGCTGAGACCCATGGGCACGCCGCCCATGGCGCCGATATCGTTGCTTCCGCTTCCACTGTTCGAAACGGAGCCGGCTATGCTGCCGCTGCTGCCGTTGCCATTGCCGCCCACGACAATACCTCCAATCACAACCGGAGGTGCCATTGGAGCCGACGAAGCCGAGTTCAACACATCCGCGTTGCGTTCATCACGGGAGCGGCCGCCGGTCAGCCGCCGCATGCGCGAGCGCGTGCTTTGGGCTAGGGGGCGGATCATGTTCTCAAAGAAGCCTTCGTTATTGCTTGTGGCAGACGTAGAGCCAGAGGGAGCTGCAGGGGGGATGGCTGTCGAGACAGAAGTGGACGCCGTAGGTGCACCAGCAGTCGCCATGCCGTTCATATGGCCGACTGTCGTAGAGCTGCTGTTGGGAAAGTTGTTGAGGTTGCTGCTGCTGCTGCCTCCGCTGCCAACACCAATGCTGCCACTGCTGTTGGCCATGCCTCCAAAGCCGCCCATGCTCCCAGGACCGACATTAGGTGCTCCGCCGGCAGTGTGAGGCCGCTCTTCGTCAATGTCGGAAAACATGCCTTCGTCCTGCTCGTCATCAGAGGCAAAGTCGCGCAGGTACAGTGATGACGCGGCAACCGAGGCCACCATTGTGGAAGACGCCGTCGAGCCGGCACCAAAGTTTGTCGGTGCGGAAGGAGACGTGACAGACCGCGCGTGAAGCGACGGCCGCATGCCCAGCCCTGCGCCCGGGTTGCTAAAGTTGAAGGCGCCCGGGTTCATCGTGTTGATACCATTATTGCCGTTGCCGTTGCTTCCACTGCTGCCGTTGCCGTCCCGCGACCCCGTCGGCCGGTCTGCAAACGCATTCTGCAGACTGGTCGTCGGGTTCGACGCCTGGTGCAGCAGTGGCACAATCTCATCGTACAGCTGAGCTCCCGACGTCATCAGTCCTGCTCCAGTGGCCACGCCATCCGCATGGTAAAGCGGCTCGGTGATGGTTGCCATGGATGACCGGCTGACATCGCCACTGGACGGGCTGGCACCAATGCCGTTGCTGCTGTCGACAAAGAAGAAGTCGTCGAGGCTGTCGAGCTTGGTGACAAGATCGCCCGCCATAGACGCCGAGTCTTCGCTTATACGGCTCATGCCGCCACTGCCCACCACAACCATGTCGTCGGACATCATCGTGTCGGAACGGTCCATCGCCGCTGACGGAGGGAAGAAGGGGTACGGGTACTCCTCGGCGTGGAATTCGACCTCGGGCGTTGGCGGCGGGTGGTGGTGCTGATCCTTGGCTACGCCGCCGGCGCCAGCCTCCCCGCCCTCCTCAACTCCAGCGCCCCCAGCACCGGTACCACCACTGGCACTGCTGCTCTGGCACGAGTAGAAGACAGCGTGGATGTTGGCACGCGTCGAATCGGTCTTCTTGGCCGGCATGGGAATGGCCCAGCCGGACTCTTCGGGGATGCCAAACAGGCTCTGGGTGCGCTCGTACTCTTTGCGGATGGAGCGCGAGGTCGGCCGCGTCATGCTCATGCGGATGTGGTGCTTGTCCATGGACGATCCAGACATGGTCATGATGTTGTCGAGAACCTGGAGCGCCTCCATGCAGTACTCCGTCGGCAGCAGCCGCAGCAGTGGCGACAGCAGGTCGGAGCCATGGCCGGCGATCTCGGGCTGCCGCATGTCCGTCTGCGGGATGAACACGCGCAGCACCCGCATCGTCTTGAGCCGCACCCACGAGATGCTGTTGGTCAGCAGGCCCATCAGCATGGCGATCATCGGGAAGTCCAGCCTCGGCAGGAATTGCGCCTCGCGCAGCGCCGAGAACATTTGCATGGCAAACGCGTCGCTGCCGTCCGCGTCGTCCTTTGTCGTGAAGTACTGGCCCGCCAAAAACTTGTCCAGCACCATGGCCACGCTGCTGTGGCCTTGGTCCACGGCCAGCCGCAGCAGTGTCCGCGCTGTGTGCTTCATGTCGTCGCTGAGTGTGCTGCCGCTGTTGGGGCTGACGCTGCCGTCGTTGGCGTCGCCGCCACTGCCGACGGTGGTGGCGGCGCTCTTGGTAGGGTCGTTGCTGTCGGTGGCGCTGGCTTTTTCCAACTCGTGCAGGCACCGTGGCAGATTCGCCACCAGCGTCATGAACAGCCGGTTGTCGTCGCCCACCAGAGGATCAGTTGGCAGCCACACCAGCTTGTCCAGTGTACGCAGGGTTGCATCCAGGCACATCGATGACCGCAGGCCCTTATAGAGGAGCGGCTGCAGCCCGTCAAAGGTGCCGTCCCACTTGGCCGGCTGGCCCTCCATGAACAGCCGCCGAACACTGGCTGACTGGAAGTCGAGCTTGTCGAGGAACTCGTTGAGCATCTCGACCGCCTCCAGGAACTCGCGCTCGTTGATTGACTCGAGACAGGCGCACGTCGTCCAAAACAGTTGTGGGAAGGTCAGCAGCTTGTCTGGGTCCAGCTTGGTAATAAGCGTCTTGAGCGTCGTCAGGATCTCCATCGAGAATGTGCGGATCTCGCTGTCCTCGTCTGCAATCGTGTTGGACAGCCGTGCCAGCATATCTGCCAGCATGTACTGGTCCAGCGACGTCAGGATGCAGCGGAAGATCTGGAACGACCGGCAAGCCAAGTGCCGCACCGGGCATGACGTCGCCCATGTCAGCGACAACCGGCCCCATTGCTCCTTGATGCCCGGGAACGCCACCTCAAAGATCTTGACCACTTCGCCCGTCAGGTACTCCATGCTGGGCGGCACCTTGCTGTTGTCAAGCTGCTGCTGAAGCTGCTGCTGCTGAAGCTGCTGCTGCTGGTGCGGGTGCTGCTCCTCCTTGCCGTTGCTGTCCTCGTAGCCCCAGACCACCGACTTGTCGTGGCGCCGGATCAACTCCACAACTCCCTCGATTGCCTGCGCCTCGGACGGCTTCTTCTCGTCAATGTTGGAAATCACAAGCTCGTGGATCAGATGCACCAGCATCTCACGCGCCTGCTCTTGGACGAGAGGGGTGTAGTGGTCCCACAGCACCGTCACCACCTGCAGGAGAACTGGCACATTCTCGGCTGCAATGTTGACCGGCGAGACCATCAGGTCTACCAGCAGGATCAGTGACAGCTGGCCCAGCGAGAATCCCGCCTGCTTCGTTCCTACTGGCAGCGCGTCGTTGAGGTCTGCACAGTAAGGGAAGAGCTGGTGGGCGTCTGCTGGAGGCGGCATGGTCTCGCGCTTCTCGTTGGGTACCATGGCCTTGGGCGTGATCTGCATCAGCAGAAAATCCACCACCTTCTGGCCAGGAGTGCTGCTGGTGCTGGCCAGAAACACCACAATTTGCTTGGCGTACTCGACAAAGTTCTGCTCGCGCCGCTCCAAACACAGGGCCATGATGAAGTCGAGAATCAGCCGCACGTTGCCTGGATGGGGACCAGTTGCTAAAGCCTGCCACAGCGCCTGCACCTCGTTGTGCAGGCCGCCGCTTGACTTGATCGTGATCTCCAGCAGGTTGGCCAGCAGGACGTACGACTCGGCTGTTGGTCCGCCGTTCGGGTCGACCTTGAGCTCGATCGACTGGATCCACGGCAGGATGACAGCAATGACGTTGCGCTGCGTCGTCGGGTGCAGGTCTTTGAAGTAGTAGGTGTACTCGGAGAAGATGTGGAAGGCCACCTCGGTGTGCTGCTTCGACAACCGCTCCGAGATCTTGTACTGTGCCAGCTTGTAGACCGCCTTGGTCTTGTCCGAAACGCTGATATCAAAATCTTGGATCTTGGACGGTCCACGCCCGCCTTCCTGCCGCTCCTCCAGTGCCCGCAGCATCAAAACTGACTTTGTTCGAATCTCGCTCTGCTCGTTGCCTAGAGTGAACAGACAAAGCCCCAGCAGTCGCCAGAATGGCGATGGGTACGTCGGGTTCTCCAGCAACACCTGTGTCACAACCTCAAAGTAGCACTCCAGAACCCGCGGCAGCTCCGTCAGATAGCATCGTCCGATGCTGTGCTCCAGCAGGAACGGGTGTTCCTTGTTGTGCACAATCAGGTTGGTCAACGCCTGCCGTCCAATCAGCCGCATGCGATCGTTGCCCGACGTGAAGATGCCCTCGATCCACGCAAACATGCGTCGCACGTCGAACTGCAGCGAAGCACCACTCTCAGTGGTTACCCCAATAGGCCCACCGCACAACGCTGCCATGGCACTGAGTGCGGCTGTGCGCAGGTGGCGCTTCTCAATCTCCATGGCCGCTGTCAGTGTACTGCGGTCGTTGTCTGGCACCACGCGCGGCTGGATATCGATAACAGACAGTCGGCCATTCTCGTCGCGATGGTACATTTGGTTCTGGTTTGGCGAGAAGCCGCACCAGTCCTCCATTAGCGAAAATGAAGACTTGCGCGCCTCAAATGTCATCCACCGTGATGGATCCTTGGACCGGTTGATGCCAAGGTAGAGTTCCTCCATGAGACCACAGTAGTGGCGGCGCAGCCGCTGGAACTCAATGTCCAGTTGCACCTCGCCGTCCATGAGGAACAGCTTGATGTCTCGCGAGTATGTCACCAGGTTGCCGAGAATCCAGTCGTCATTGTAGATATCGGGCTCCTTCAAAAAGTGAGCGGTCAGGCGGTACACCTGAGTGATCTCTGTCCGGAGCAGATCCATCTTCTTGTTGCGTCGCGGGCTGCTGTTGGTGCGCTGATGAAGCCGCTGGCGTGCCTCGTCGCTGCATCGTGACACGTGTCCCTGAAGCTCCTCCAGCAACGTGCGGTAGATATGGATGTTGATAGAACCCATGCCAGCCACGACAGCATCACGCACCGATGTGGACGACACCGATAGGAGTGGGTTAAGGTACTTGAAGAGCGTGCGGGCAGATACGATTCTATCGGCTGCCGACGACTTGTTGGACCCTTTGCGGCCATGTTGTTGTGCTTGTGATACAGAGGCCGCGGTCGGGGCGCTTCCCGGGTCAGCCAGCGTGGTGCAGGCAAAGACGAGATAGAGACGCCACTGTTCGACCAACAGCTCAGGGCGAGTGGTGGGTGTCTGCGCGAGGAACCGTGCACTGCCTGGGTCGGCGCCGTAGAACGGCCCCCGCGCTGGCTCCGAGATGATGGTAATAGCCTTGTACATCTGCAGGATCCGGTTGCAGACCAGGTCGCGGCCGATCATGACGGCAAAGAGACACTTATCGTTGATGACACGGATAAGGTTGGGGAACACCTTGAACCAGAGAGTGGCATCGTATGACAGATCGCTCGTGCACAGCTCAATAACAGCTCCCTGGCTGCCACTGTTCTTCAGGCCGCGCTGCAGCCGGCTGCGTTCGGCCACGGTCAGGAACTCATCGTTGAACTTCATGATCTGGGTTGACTCGTGCTCGAGAATGTCAATGACGCGTAAATTGTCCTTTTCTTCGGCCGACTGCGGTTGTTGTTTGCCCAACGCGGCATCGAACTCGGTGATCAGCCGCAAGACCGTAATAGCAAAGTGCCGGACACGCCTTGACTGCGAGCAGAGGAAGAAGAGACCATGAGCTTCTACCTGGTCGACCTCAGCCCAGATGCTCGACAAGTCCAGTTTCATTCCGCGCTTCTCGGCCGCTGCTGCACCAGTGTCGGCATCCGCACAGGTCACATCCTTGGTCTTGCGTCGGATCTCCTCGATCCAGATCTGGAGCAGTTCGACGTACAACCGCAGGGTGTTTTCAATATGATCAGCTCCAAGCATGCCGCCGTCAGACATGGTGGAGTAACGATCATCAAAGTTGAAAATGAAACGTGAAAAGCCCATGGTAACTTGCTGGGCATGCGAGTGCCGCGCAATGGCCTTTAATGAATGGGAAGATGACTCGGCAATGTTGGATTGGATATGGGCTGTGCCAGTGCACAGTAAGTTGATTAGAGAGTTGAAGGGGATATCGGAGGAGAGACAGCGTGGAAGTGCCTGGACGGCAACGTGGAGAAGTTCGTAGAATGACTGTTTCTGGTCGGCAGGGCTCGAGTGCTCGTCACGTCGGGCAAACGCAAACGTTTCGGTCATGGGCGTCTTGGGGCCAGGACTGCTAAACTTTTCGTCCAGCGCGGCTTGTCCACCAAAGGCATCGTCACAGATGATGGTGATCTTGCCAAGAATCTCACAGAAGCGGGCGTAGTACTCGCGTACGCTCTCGCTAAGGGCCGATGTCATGACAGGCCGAGATAGTTGGTCCTCTTGGCCATTGGGGCAACTGGTAGCCTGCAAATGGGCGCCTGCAGTTAGTCGGCTGATACCGGCCAGGGCAGGCGCGCCGCCATTGGCCACCCCTGAGCTGTTGAGATTGGTCGGTGACCCCATTGTTGGTGAAGCAGGCGTTGCCCGGTCGGGAGAGACAGCCGGCGTGGCATAGCTCTGAGGGAAAGGTGGCCTGCCTTGGTCTCCTTTCTCGAGGTCGGAGATGACGGCCAGGAAAGCGCGGATGCCAACGACAATTTTGTCTGGCTCAAGATGCTCGACGCGCAGATCCCGATGGGTTGTGAAGAGTTCTGCATTGATGAGGGGGAAGATGATAGCTTTGAAGCAGTACTCCGGGTACCGGAAGCCGATGTAGCGGATGATCTGGATCAGGGGGTCAACCACAGCCGTGTCAGCAGCCACGATTGCTCGTTTTGAGTTGGGCATGATCAGCTTGAGGACCTCCTCCAATTTGCGGATGGTGCTGTTCATGTTGTCGGTTGTCCGGTAGAGGTAAGTCCAGACGAGCCGCGATAACACTTGCAGACACAGAGGCTTCGAGTATCTGTCCTTTAGCCGTGTCTGCAGGGGGTAGACCAGCTGCAGCCACTGGGAGCTGAAGCTTTGGGGCGGTGAGGTGCAGAGCATAGTGGCCGTCAGTGGGAAGGCAGACGACCAGTGACGAGGCTTGGCAAACATCTGTGCCAGGCGTTGGCCAATGGTGGACAGTACCTCACCCCATCGTGCGCGCATAAAGTCGCTGTTGTTTGCTGTAGCCGCAACAGGCAGCAGAAGCAGCTCAAAGATGTGGCAGAAGGCCGTCTTAACCTTCTGGCCATGGCAGCGCCCAAAGAGCCGGCCCAGAGCGATCATGAACTCGCATGATTGGTCCCAGGACTCCTGTGGCGATATCTTTAAGCGAATGTGCTTCATGCCGCCAAGAACCAGCTCCATCTTCTCTTCGCTGTCGGCACGGCTTGCCAGGACAGGGCTTCGAACGGCCATTTCCTGGATGGAACGTTCGAGGTCCGAGATGAAGCGGTCGGTGACAGACTTGAAGTTGATCTCGCTCATGGCTCCCAGGAGCTGCGCAAAGAGGTTCCAGTTGGCCATGCGCAGCGGCGAGCCTACAAGCTGGTCTGGATCCGCCATCTTCAGCTGGATGAAGATGATAGCCTCCAGCTTGTCCTCCATTTCGGGGGTGATAGAAGAGAGGCTGCTGTGGGTGATGACCTCCAGCAAGACACGGCACAGGACATAGATGGAGACGGTCGACCGGCGCTCTGCTTGGGTGACATACTCCTGCTTGACAGCGATCGACGACGGGTCGGCCGGGCCATTCTGCGCGGCACCGTTGGGTATGTTGTGGGGTTCGGTGTTGCGCCGTTGTAAGGGAGTCGGGACGAACTGGGCCCGGGCTTGCTGCAATTGACTGCGGGCCTCGTTGGCCGCATCGCTCTTGCTCTTGCGCCACAGCATCATCGAGTCGATCAGTGGCTTTGGCTTTTGCTTGGCAATGTGACCCAGGGCCGACAGGTGTTGGTCAAAGGTGGCATCGACGCCAGGGCCGCAGATCTGCTCCACGGATGGTTCGGGATCGAAGGGGGAAACAATGCATTCGTTGAGCTTTTCTTCAGCGATTACAATAAACTGGTGCGTGAATTAGTCTGAAGTCCGTCCCCGAAAGAAGGAAACCCATTGGCACTTACAGAAGTGAAGAGGACGTGGAGGGCATATTCGCCCACGGTCTTCTGGTCGTCTTTGTGGTGGCGGGAGTGGGAGTGGTGATGCGCATGTTCATGGCGGTACTTTCCGCTGTGCATGCGCTCTAGTTTTCTTTGTGTCGGAGCATGGACTCCAGCAGTAGCGCTGCTGGTGGCAGATGTTGTGTTGGCCGTGTCCAAAGCAGACGATGTCCTCTCGGGGACGACCGGGCCGGACACGCCGCCGCTGCTCCCAGGCACCGCCGGAGTGCCTGGCGCTGGACTCGCCATGGCAGCCGGGCCGCCTACTGCGCCCGACATACCTGCCGGGGAGCGTGACTTGGTGAGGGTAGTGGTGGTGGTGTTGCTGCTGTTGATGGGGGAAGATACGGCCGCGGTGGTCGGCGCAGCGTCCGCATCGGGTCGGGGAAAAGAAGAGGAGGATTGTATCTCGGGACGTTCAGCAACGAGCGCAGCGCCGGCTGCAGCGATCATCTGGGGACTGAGAGGACTGGATGTCGAACTTGCCAGGCTCCCATTCCGCGAGTGCTGGATACCGTGGACAATGGAGGTCTGGCGATGGTGACCATAAGCGGCCGCCTTGGGGTCAACGACGCGCTCAATGACTCCGCCGAGTGCGGACCTGGATGCTGAAGCGTGCAGTTGCGGAGACCCTGTGCCAGAGGCTGTAGAGGGCGACAGGTTCTGCTGGTGTAGGAGCTTTTCGGCGCTGGATTCGCGGGAGTGGATCGATCGTTGGGAGAGGGGGACGAGTCGAGGGGCGGCTGGAGGGAGATCGAGTACGGCCGGCCGGAGGGTTCTGCTCCACTCGTCGTCTTCGTCGTCGCTGCCCACGAGGCGCGATACAGAGGTCATAGAAAACTTGACTGGTTCGGGCGCAGGCTCTGGCAAGGTCTGGGACGAAGCTGCGCGGCATGGGGTGGTTAGCACAGTGTTCCAAGGGAGGCAAACAAGCGAGCAGACAAAAGAAAGAAGCGACTGGAGTTCGGCAAGGGAGTCCCAGGTGGGAAAGAGGCAGCAAAGGGGACGGCAAAGGAGACGGCAAGCCAGGGTGCGGCGTCCGCGGATGCGCTTCCCGCGCGACGCCCCTTCTCTCCCAACCCGCTCCCCCGCTCCCCAGCTGCTTTGTGCAACGGGTGCATCTTGTGCCACGGCCGAAGGGCCTCGAGGGCTGCCGTCGATGGGAGTCTGGCGGGCCACTGCTGGCGGGCAGGCACACCACACCCATCTAGATCATCCAGGGCGGCATGCCGGCCACGGCAACCGGCAGCCAGCCAGCCATCAGCAGCCATCAGGAGCCATCAACAGCCATCAGCTGCAGCACAAGCCGGAGCACAGCAGACGCCTCCTGATATCCATGCTGGCCGCCGCGCCATGTGGCCCGCCTTCCTGTCCCTGTTGCACAGCGGCTCGAGGCCCACGACAGCCGCCCATGCCGCGGACGCAGAGGGAGCGGCAGGCCAGCAATGGCAGGCCAGCCATGGCAGGCCCAGAAACAGCAGGCTCCGATGAACGGACAAGGCGTGCAACTCACCCATGATTCAACCGCCGTTCAATCCGACTTTAGAATCCCATATTCCACCTGGAAACGGTCGTGAATCTCGAAATAACGGTTCGTGCTGCTGGCCGGGAGCTGTAGACTGGGTCGCTGTGGTGTTTGCTTATAAAAAGCCGCAGACGAAGGGCTCGGCTGGGCAAAGAGACACGGGTTAGCTCTGTTGGGGAGAGTCGTGATGACGGTGGTTGGTAGGTGGTAGTATCTAGTACCACTCGCCGCTGCCACTTAGGGGCGTCGTTGTCGAGCAAGAATTAGGCCTCGCGGTCGCCATCCACCCCACGGCGCATGGTTGCCAATGGCTCTCGTATCGGCGTCTCGTCGTCTCGTGTTGGGGCAGGCTGGCTGCGTCGATGGGATGCTTGCTGTTCGTCGGAACGTGGCCGGTTGGGTCGCCTCCTTCCTCTGGGATGGGATGGATCCCTTTCCTGTAAATGCCTGGCCGAGTTGGTCGAGTTGGTTGAGTGCTGGCTATTTTTCCCTTTTTTTTTTATTTAATTGTCGCACGCGTTGGCCACCAGTGGCCACCAACAGTGGCTACCACGCCCGCTACACCTTTCAACGGCAAATACCTTTAATGCAGGCACGGACTGGATCCAGCCGCCAATGAGATCGGGCATGGCGGGGCAAGCTTGCCCATCCTTGGGAAACTGGCTATTTTCGGGTGCGAAAAGGGGCAAGAGCGGTGTGCCTTCCTCCAGAGAGCAGCCAGCTGCCGGCCTGTGAATGGCTGGCCTGGGCATCGAGTCCCACTTATCAGGTCCAATGAGAACCCTGCAGCTGTTCTCTGTCAAAGTTGCAACCCAAACTCTATCGCGCGGAACGCTCGCACCAAGCATAAAACGGTGTGGAAACCGACCGTTAACAAGATTCCCTACTAAAAGAAAACCTTAACGCTCGCACCCGTAGCCGCCGCCGGCCGTGCCTATGGCCGTCTTACAATGACATGCCTCTCCTCCTTCAAATGGGTGTGCTGGTATGTACTAATATAGGCGCCGGGGCGAAGAATTTCCCCGATATGGTGTTGCTATGCATTCCAGCCTCGGACAACGGCGTCATCGAGCGGCCCAATAGCAGGGGGGGAATGCTGGACGGCCTGGCTGGCCCGGGCTGCTCTTTTGTGCGTCCTTGTCCCGGGCCGATATTGGCTTTGTCGGGGTTCGGCCTGATCCATGTCCCCAGGACGGGATAATAGAATTATTGTCGACCTCAATTTGGGTCTGTGACACCGGCAGGATTTAAGACCCGTCAACCCCGAATTCCAGCACTGGTGCCTGGGCCAGCAGGCGAGCGAGCGACTTGGGGCAGGTTTCTATATCGAGAACCGTTCTCGTCCTCAACGGATTGCTGCATTTCGTGGGACCGTGGACATGGTGGCGGCCTCCGGCTCGACCCCGTCCGGCCCCGATAAGCCTTCGATTGGAGAACGTGGTAATACCACAGAAAGACGTACGCGCTCTGCTATTTGCCCTTGGCTGGTTCAGCCTCGCCGCACTACTTTGGAATGAGCCCAGATTGGGGATTCTGCGGGGTAACCACAGCTTCAAGGTGCCACCATTCCTGTGTGTCCCATGCTGGGTAACTCTATCACTGCCAGTGAGCGGGATGCACGCAGCAAAAAGTGAGAGGCGGTTGGAGAAGAGATTGTCGTCGTAGACAGCAGGTCGAGTTTGGCTTTGGCGGGTTGGCTTTGGCGGTTCGGCTCTTGGTGTGTTGCACCCTTAGTGTCCCCCAGTACCTATAATGCTGTACTCGTACTCGTAGGCATCATTGGCACACTCTTTTGTAGACCTGCTGACATCTTCTCCAATGGGAGCCCATTGCAGACGCATTTACAGACATGGAGAAGCAGAGCACGACGTGTCTTCTGTCTGCGATGATCATGATGGGCGTTTCCACGTGCTTCTGGCAGTCAGGGGCCTCGGCTACTCCAATTTATGTTTTAGTCTTTGCCATGTAGGACACGTATCCGTAAATTTGAACCGTGCAAGTCCCAACCTGTCGAACACACCGCAGAGTTGGAGCCTAGCAGTCTTCGCCATGTGAACCGCCCAGAAGGGTCACATGACGCATTTTTCTACTTATTGGATGGTCTACTCTGGAGCACAATGTGGGAGCTGCTTTATCTCACGGTGTTATCTCATCTAAGATGGCCCCATCAGCTGCTACTTGAGCTGTGTCTCGAGCTGGGTGGTGTCGGCTTATGGCTGACTGAGAAGTATGTAAGGCCGCTGCCAACTCTGTCTTAACAACACCAGCAAAACAGCACGGAATCCGGAATGGGGGTTCCGGCGAGGTTGCTCCTCCAGGTCGCCTTTTACCGATGACCTCTTTGACAAGCTCGTCTCGAAGACAGTTCTGGTCTTCATGTTTCTCTTAGGGCTGTCCCTTTGTTTCTCGGTCCTCAGCTCTGTCGCTGGTCTACTGGCTTTATCACTCTGCCCTATCGGCCAGCACACGCGACACCAAAGCGCCCCCACTTGTGGGACGCCCAGAGTGGTGCCTTGGGGAACTTGCCGCCGCCAGGGTGTGTGTATGAGGCGAGACAGTACACGTAGTAGCGCCCGACTGGGCTCGCCGAGATTTGGGTCTTGGAGCGGTACTTGCGACTCTTGCTGGCCTTTTCGCAGAGTCGATCGGGCGAGTTCTGCCGACGTCTTTTCGGTCGGTGCGACCGCCTGTTGGCACCCACTTTTGCTCGCTGGCGACCCCACGCATCCCATTGGGGCAATTGGGGTGTCTGGGTGCTAGGGGCACATCCGGGACTGGCGAACCAGGGGAGCCAATCCCGGGCCAGGCTGCCGTCCACTGGAAGGTGCCCTTTCCGGCCCGGAAATCAGTTCACCTTTCGATTTCTCTGCCAGCTGATGCGCCATTGGAGACAGCCCGCAGGACTAGAAAACGCCAAGGGCAATTCAGGGTTTCGAGGGTGTCGCTGCTTTCCATATGCTTCGTCAGGGTTCTTCCCGGCGGATGGCAGTTGTGTGTTGTTTTTGGATTCTATTCTGTGCGTTTTTGGATTCCGGTGTGCTGTTGCAGGCTGGCTGCAGA
This sequence comes from Raffaelea albimanens, assembly GCA_002778245.1. NCBI lineage: Eukaryota > Fungi > Ascomycota > Sordariomycetes > Ophiostomatales > Ophiostomataceae > Raffaelea > Raffaelea albimanens. Next base: position 3,433,153 of record PCDJ01000001.1, read on the forward strand.
CTGGCTGTCAGATACAATTCACGTTTGCCGGACAGCACCGCGGCAGCGGCTCCTCTACTTGCCAGATACCCCTCTCGAAGGTTGTTGCGACCAGATTGCACCCGCTGCCATTATTAGGTGGGGTCGTCTTTGGTGCGCTAATAACACAGTATCAGGCCCGTCGACGCGTTTCTGGTGCGAGCCCCAGCTGGGCCAGCCTGCAGCTGCCATACTTAACTACCGCTACCCCCCGAGGGCGTCCGGTGACGGAGGACTGTGGGACAGCCCACCATCGCTGCGAAAGGAAGCACACACTTTGGCTTGTGAAATTCCTCCAACGTTTTCGCATTCGGCTTCTTGATCCCCTCGCTCTCCCAACTCTTTCTGTCCTCCTCCTCCACTTCTTTTCCTCCCACGCCTCTCCGCCTCTCCCTCCTCCTCCCGATTCGCTCCTTTTCTTGCCTCACCTCCCTCCGTCTCTGCACCCTCTTCTTCTTTCCTTTCCTCCTTGCTGCTCTCTCCAATTCTACCCCGCCAAGCCTCCCTCAGCCTCCTGCGTCTGCTGCTCACGATCCTCTTCCGGACTTCGCTCTGTATCACCAGTGCGCCAACCCGCCATAGATTCTCCGAGAACAGTCCTTGCCGCCCCAATCCTGAAGGCTTGGTGCTCTTATCTGTTCTCGTCCTGGTCGCTGGCCTGACCTCGCATCCCGTCCCGTTCGGGTAAGCTGCGGTTGTAAGTGCGCAGAGGATTAAACAGGAAGCCTCTTGGGGAAAGACCGGGCCATCGGGCAACTCTGCGACTACACACTTCTCGCTTCTCGACAACCCCGTAACTTGTGCCCTCTCGTAGCAGTCCGCCCCGCCTCACTGGCACCGCTGCAATCATGGCCGAGCTAGACACCCTGGACATCATCGTCCTTGCCGTCATTCTCCTGGGCACCCTTGCGTACTTCACCAAGGGCAAGCTCTGGGGAGTGGCCAAGGACCCCTATGGCGGTTCTTTTGGCAACACCAATGCGCTCAAGTCGGACAAGACGCGAAACATCGTCGAGGCCATGGAGGAGGAGGGCAAGAACTGCGTCGTCTTCTACGGCTCGCAGACCGGCACCGCCGAGGACTACGCCTCGCGTCTGGCCAAGGAGGGCAAGAGCCGTTTCGGCCTCGAGACCATGGTCGCCGACCTGGAGGAATACGACTACGACGCCCTTGACACCATGCCCAGCGACAAGGTCGCCATCTTCGTCCTGGCCACCTACGGCGAGGGCGAGCCCACCGACAATGCCGTCGAGTTCTTCGAGTTCCTGTCCGGCGATGACGTCGCATTCTCTCAGTCTGCCGATCCCCCCCTGGACAATCTCAACTTTGTCGCTTTCGGTCTCGGCAACAACACCTACGAGCACTACAATCTGATGGTCCGCAACGTCACCAAGACGCTCGAGAAGCTCGGTGCCCACCGCATTGGCGAGGCTGGCGAGGGCGACGACGGCGCTGGCACCATGGAAGAGGACTTCCTCGCCTGGAAGGATCCCATGTGGGCTGCCCTTGCCGAGAAGCTCGGCCTGGAGGAACGCGAGGCCGTCTACGAGCCCATCTTCAGCATCAACGAGCAGTTCAGCCTGACCAGCGAGTCCGCAGAGGTCTACCTCGGCGAGCCCAACAAGATGCACCTCGACAGCACTGCCAAGGGTCCCTTCAACGCCCACAACCCCTATGTTGCCCCCATTGACGAGTCCTACGAGCTCTTCACTGTCAAGGACCGCAACTGCCTGCATGTTGAGGTCGATATCAGCGGCTCCAACCTGACCTACCAGACTGGCGACCACATTGCCATCTGGCCCTCCAACCCCGGCAGCGAGGTTGACCGCTTCCTCGACGTCCTTGCCCTCACCGACAAGCGCGACGATGTCATCGGCGTCAAGGCTCTCGAACCCACCGCCAAGGTGCCATTCCCCACCCCGACCACCTACGACGCCGTCATTCGCTACCACATGGAAATTTGCGCCCCTGTGTCCCGTCAATTCGTTGCTACTCTGGCTGCCTTTGCGCCCGACGAAGCCTCTAAGGCCGAGATGACCAAGCTTGGTAGCGACAAGGACTACTTCCACGAAAAGGTCAACACCCACTACCTCAACATTGCTCGCTTGCTTGACCGCGTCTCCAATGGCCAGAAGTGGACCGACATTCCCTTCTCTGCACTTATCGAGGGCGTCACGAAGCTGCAGCCCCGTTACTACTCCATTTCGTCGTCTTCGCTGGTCCAGCCCAAGAAGATCTCCATCACCGCCGTCGTCGAGACCCAGGTTATCCCTGGCCGCGACGATGCCTTCCACGGTGTTACCACCAACTATCTCCTGGCACTGAAGCAGAAGCAGAATGGAGATGCCGACCCCAACCCCTTTGGCAAGACGTACCAGATCAGCGGACCCCGCAACAAGTACGAAGGCATCCGCGTCCCGGTTCATGTCCGCCACTCCAACTTCAAGCTGCCCTCCGATCCCTCCAAGCCCATCATCCTCATTGGCCCCGGCACTGGTATTGCTCCCTTCCGCGCTTTTGTCCAGGAGCGTGCTAAGCAGGCTGCCGATGGTGAAAACGTTGGCCAGACCCTGCTCTTCTTTGGCTGCCGGAGACAGAACGAGGATTTCCTCTACAAGAATGAGTGGGAGGTACGTTATCCAGTCCTTTGTTCTCCTGTTTTTCTTAACCGCTGGAAACTAACAAAGTAATAGGAGTACAAGAAGACTCTTGGCGACAAGTTCGAGCTTGTCACGGCATTTTCCCGTGAAGGACCCAAGAAGGTGTACGTCCAGCACCGCCTCAAGGAGCGTGCCCAGGAGGTCAACAAGCTCCTGCTGGAAAAGGCCTACATCTACGTGTGTGGTGACGCTGCCAACATGGCTCGTGAGGTGAACACTGTCCTTGGCCAGATCATGGCCAGTGAGCGTGGCATTTCCGAGGCCAAGGCTGAGGAGATCGTCAAGAACATGCGTGCTTCCAACCAGTACCAGGTAAGTTCTCCAACAATTTTATCCTCCTGTTTTCTTGTAGCGTGTTTCATTTCTAACAAAGATCTTTGTTTCTAGGAGGACGTCTGGTCGTGAACAACCGACAGGAAATCAAACGACAAAAGAAGAATCAATTGGGGACCCAAACATGGGACAGGCGAAGGAGAACGCCGACGAGCAAAAAAAAAAAAAAGAAAAGAAAAGAAACCGACATATTGCATAATCAATTCACACGCCAACAGAAAAGAAATGGAGGAAAGGGACAACTGGGGAAAAAACCAAGAAATCAAATATAAATCAAACGCAAGCGATCACAAGCTCCAGCAGCTATTGCATACCTGCTTCAGGTGTACGTGTGTGTGGATGGCATAGAGGAGTCAGGAAGGGGACTTTTTTGGCTAAATCTACACGACCGGTTTTTTGTCTATAATCTTATGTATTTCATTCCAAACCATTAAGCTCAAAATACGTCTACGACAAAGCAAAATACGCATGCATGCGTGAGTGTTACGAGAACTTTGCTCATTAGTCCTTGTCATCGAAGCTTTAAATATGCACGTGATCTACCGAGCGAGCGGCAGCCACACACCATCACAGCTACACCAATCTACTTCTGGGGTCCATTTATGACAGAAGGCTGTGTGTAACAAGGGCTTTTCTCTACTGGCCTACGAGTCTAGTGAAAATAAAAAGAGAAACAAAAGGGAAACAAAAAAAAGTGTCGGGCAGTCCGACGAAGCTTTTCGGACTTTGTCGGCCGGTCCTCTACACTCAGTGTCGGAATAGCGGAATTTTCGGAAACCGAAAAGAGTACAGTGTCTGTGGTGGTACGATTTTTTGCCGGCGTTTTGCCCTGATTCCGGCAACTAATAGGTCTTGTCGGCCCGTTGAATATATCTATTACCTTTTTGCCTTCTTGCCCAGAACAATGATTCCGAATCCGATAGGCGAACAAACAATAGCACAACGGCCTGTCCGCCACTTGAAAATTAAATTAACAATGAGAATCACAAACGAAGAAAAAGGAAAGTGGCAATACAACAAACAGTGTGAATTAGAAAAAAAAAGATGCATCCGGACTATCACGTGGCAAGTTGCCAAATCGAGAAGTTTACGACAGCAAGGTGGCCGGGACGAGGAGGCAGGAAAATCCGGGCACGACGAAAAAAGGCAGGGGAACTGGGGGTGGGAGAAGAAGCAGGGAATCAAACCCATTGTCAGAAAGCCAAAAACGGGTTTGCTCTCTACGAGAGGGACTTGAGAAGACAAAAATTCAAACAGACCCAAGAGCGCCTTCCTTAATAGTGAGATGGAAGTCATACCTGTTTGACGCGCAAACTCATCCAAAGCTGAATCAGTCTTTCCTCACCATGCCATGAGTAAAACTCAGGCTGGCTCGTTGGTAAAAAAAAAAAAAAAAAAAAGGGGGGGGGGGGGGGGGGGGGGGCAAGAGCCCTCGGCGATCTCGCAAGAAAACTCTGGAATTGGCAACAAAACAAGACGGGAAGGAGAAATCTGAATCATCTTGGCTGCGAAGCCGCAGGTTAACTGAAGTTTCTGCAGCAACACTGGGCAGACGCCTTCCTCAAGTCGAGGTCATCAGTAATTCGGGAAGGAGCGTTCCATGAAAGGAAGGAACGTCCAAGAGACTATGTCAGTGAAAACGGGAAAGGAGACAAACCTTTGGGAAAGAGCTCGTCGCGCTTGCGTAAACAAGGCTCGGTCCAAGACCAGGCGCGCGTCATAGCAAAAAGAGACGCGAAAGAGCAAGTTATAAAGACACGCCCGGGTGGCACTCCTTCCTGTCTTGACGAAAGACGTTGTTTTGATTTTGCTCTCCATGGCTCCTGCCAGTTCCTGCTCAGATTTCTGTTCCGAGGAGTTCCTTCCTTCCCAGAGTTGAGGTCGGCCGTGCCTTCCCAACACAGTCTCGCTGCCTGCCATTGTCTTTTGGACAGTTCCTCAGAAAACTGCACGCCCTTGTGTATCCTCTGGCATTTTTACTCAACAGGATGGGCAGAATAGGACAGAGATCTTTTTTCTGGTGAGGTCTGCCCACCAACAGAAGTGAGGAGGCAAGGCATAGTCGAGGTTCGGCCAGTCTAGATCTATGGATGCCCCTGCACTTCGAGGTAGTCGTTTCAGCAAGACGTCATAAGTCTCATTTAATGTTGGGGTGAATTCTGTAAGCGAGTGTGAGAGTAGAGTAAGTTTGGAGGAGAAGGGTGCTGTTGCCGTTTCTTGACGCGCAAGACTGCTCGTCCATTGCTCTTTCCCGCCCAGCCTCACAACTTTCCCCCCCTTCAAGTGCGACTTCCTTCTGTTGACTGTCCTACCTATAGTCCTACCATATCGGTCAATTAAATCAATTTTATTCCATGTTTTATTTTATTCTATTCTTATTTTTTTGATATTTTTTTTTTATTCTGCTCATGCAAAACAGGAAAGATCCTGGCGTAGGCCGACAAAACAGGAAATCACCTTGGTCTGGCCAGAACAAGTCCTTCCCTCTTTACATAGAAACAAGCAGGGCCTTCTTGTTGACTCCTTCCATTTTGTGTTTTGCTCTTTCTGTTTTACTTTCTGTTGGCCATCCCCTCCTTCCCAACAGTCTTGGTTCTAGACCAGCCCTTTGGTTTGTGTTCTTGGGATTTGAGAAAGAACTTTGGCTCGACAGGAAATTCTTTCCTCTCTTCCTTCTTCTTTCCTAAACAACAGGATTTCTTGAACGATCTTGCTTCTTTTTCTTTCATTCTCATGAGCATCATTCCTTCCACCCACACGTTACCTTTTTTCTCATTCTGCATTCTGCTATCTCGCCATTTTTACTACCAGTTGCTCCTTCCTGCTCGCCATCAGGACAAGAAGACAAGTAGACAAATAGGTAAGTTCTCCCATGGTTCGCTTCCTCTCTTCTTTTCCCCTTCCTTTTCCCTCTCCAACTTTACTACATCTCGGTTGTTAAAGCATCGCCACCATCTTTTCTTCGTCCCCATTGCTCTTTTCCCATTCCACCTTGTCTTCTCCTCTTACAGCACAATCCCTTTCACCGAATCTTTCCTGCCTCATCTTGCTCAGTGGTCTGATCTATCTTAGCTTAATCTCGCCAGCCTTCCTCCATCAACGGACTCTCTCCATTTACTCGTTCTCGAACGAAGCCTGTCAGTTTTAAGCATCTTCAAACCACTTTGCCACGGCAGACATCTCAACGACCAGCTTCGAAGCTACATTTGTTCAAGATTTCATTTGAACAACGGAAAGGTAAGCAGCAAGACGCGATGCTCCAACCCATATCCCAGAGATCACCTTGCTCTGTATCATTTGCACTGTTTTTTCGTGTCCATCGTGCCAGGGACAGCTTTCTGTTTTTTGTTTTTTTGATGCCCGTTGTTTCCCACCACAGCACAATTTCTTCTGTTTTGCGGTCTGTTTACTGTATTATTCTTGCCCCCCTTTTTGCATTTCAGTCTTTTGCGTGGTCAAGACACAGGTCGGCAACTGCTGGCACCCCAGCAACGACAGAACAAACAATTGTATTGTTCGTTCAGCGCCTGCCTTTTCTTGACTTGCCATTTCCCGCTTTCTACTGCAGTTTGTTTTGTTTACATTTTTTTTTTCTCCGGCCACCCTTTGAAATCTGGGACCAAAGCAACCACTTTCATTCCACCAGCAACATTTTTCTTCCCCTCCAACCCCATGCACACCTCAGATCTGAAAGAACATCATCATCATAGCTACAGAGTTGTTGACAAAATCCAGAATGCCGTACTCCATCGAGGCAAACCAACAGCCCCGTCGCGGCGGTATCCCCCCGGGCTTCCTGAACGGCCACGCTGGCGCGTCTGAGGCTGCCACGACGGGCCCTGCGACCACAACCCAAGACGATGGTCTTGGAAACATGATCAACCAGTTCGGGTCCATGAACATGTCTTCGGGAAGCCAGGCCATGCCCAATGTTCCTCCTGGTACGTATGTCAATGGGCATGACGGCAGCATTGTCTTCGCTGCGCCGTTCCCTGGCTCCATGCATCCCGTCCTTGCGGATCATCATGGCTACAGCAATGCTGCTTTCCCCATGCAGTATCCCGCTGGAGGTTTCACTCCCCAGTTTGCTCCTGCTGCCATGATGCCATATGCTCCCGGGCGTCCTGTCACTTATGGCGACCGGATCCCGCGTGATCTTCCTGTTCTTGAGGGACGTCGCTCGTCTTACTCGACCTCTGCTACCGAGTCAGCTCCGGCTACCCCCTTTTTTGGGAATGCCGCTGATCGTCATGGCGGAACTCGGGTTGCGTCGCTGGAGCGCTCGTCCTTCACGACGCCGTCGCCTCGTGACACGTTCATGGTCAAGTCGGCCATTGATCCTGACATTGAGCGTCTCCTCATGCAGGACCCGCCTATTCCCAAGGCCGTCCCTGCTGTGTGGACTGACCACATTAAGCCTCTCGAGCAATGCCTTGAGAACCGGATCCAAGGCAACCGGAATGTCTACATCCGCGGCCTTCATCCCACCACTGACGACCAACTCCTGCTCCTCTACACGGAAAGATTCGGCGAGGTTGAGCAGTCGAAGGCCATCATTGACACTGCCACTGGCGCGTGCAAGGGGTATGCTTTCTATTTATCTTCGATTTCCATTACAGCTGCTTGGTTTCTAACACTTTTACAGCTTCGGGTTCGCCAAGTTCAAGGATGTCAAGAACTCGGAGAAGTGCATCCGCGGCTTCTACCGTCTGGGGTATGAAGTTGGCTTTGCCCGCGTGAGTGTTTCATGCCCAGCCTTTCTACGATGTGTTATTCTTTGCTGACGACTGTTTCTTTTTCAAGGAGAGCTTCAATGCTCGCCTCAAGGCCGAGGGAGATGAATCGTCCACCAACCTCTACATCTCTAACCTGCCCAAGGATGTCAATGAGTCGGCAAGTGGTCGCCTTCTAATCAATACCGCATAGTTGATTGATGCTAACCATTCAAAAGATGCTGAGCCAGATCTTTGATCCGTTTCACATCGTGTCGAGCAAGATCCTTCGGGATTCCATGGGAAATAGCCGTGGCGTTGGCTTTGCCAGGTGAGCTAATCGCAGTCAGTCACACTCTTTAATTTCTTGAATCTTTGCTGACTCCGAACCAATAGATTTGAGGCGCGTGAGATCTGCGAGAAGGTCATCAAGCACTTCCACGGAATGCCCATTGGACATGACGGCTTTGTCATGCAGGTCCGTTATGCGGACACTCCTTCTCAGAAGGAGCTGAAGCGCATCACCGCTGAGCGGCGTCAGTATCGCACCAATGAGTACAATATCGGTGCTTATGGAACTCATGCTGTGGGCATCAATCCTTCCATCTACAGCCCTGGCATGTGGAACCGCCGCCCTGCTGGCAGCAGCGGCCACAGGTATGTCTGCTCCATTACCATAACTGCATCAAGCCATGCTAATGTTTTCTTACAGCCACGGCTCCATGCGCCACCTGTCTCGCCCTGGTATTGGCGGAAACACCGCGCCTGCTCTGCTGGACAGCACTGCCAACAGAGACGAAGAGTAAGCCTATAAAATGTACTTTACCAAAAGCAAATGCTAATAGTTCACAGGGAGAAAGCCCTGGTCAAGGCGGCCAGTGTCGCATCTTCTGATGCCGGATCTGGCGACGAAGGCACCACTGTTATTGAGCCCTCCTCGTCCAAGGACAAGGAGGAGGTGAAGCCCTCGGTTGAGGAGGAGGCCTAAACACCGCAACAGTCCCACGTCGATACCGCCTGTTACCAATCAGCATGAGTTGAAGACTTTCATGTTTTATTTTTGGGGCTCGCTATTGTTGCTTTGTTATTATCAAAGCTGATTTGATTTTGACTTGCACTTGTTGAAAACTTCTTCACTTGCGGGTTCTAGTCATTCTGATTTCACTGGAGCCAAGTTGGCGTTTGTTTGTATTTTGTCATGTTTCGATGAAAAGGAGGGAAAGGAAAATTCGTGTTTCTCAATTGTTGTTGTTTCATTGTAAGGGAGTGGAAGGATTAGTGGCTTGTTCTGATGACAGCCCGATTTGAGCGAATTGTCTTTTATTCATGTAACGCCCCAGATTACGACAGTTTATTGTCATCCCACAAGGGAAGGGCTAGGAGGAACGATGATTATGTATTTTAAAACTGAGGCAAGTTTTGCCAGCTATAATAAAAAATCTGCGGTATCGACAAATGGTTTTATCCTGAAGCGCCTGTGCTTACTTTGAGGCCAGGTAACTGATCTGTGATTCCTTGCACTTGGTTGATATCATCACCGTTCTTCATACCTGAACTGGCGCCCTCTTCTGGCAGTGGTTGTTCTGCATCATCATTGCCCTCCTCGATTTCTCCTTCCTGTTCTTCATCTTCCTCGTCTTCCTCGTCCTCTTCTAGGTCATCTTCGTCGTCACTGTCTCTTTCGGATGAGGCAGCGGCCTGCTCAAGGATAGCCGCCTCCAAATCCTTGGACATTTTCTTTGTAAATCCAGAGGCCTCGACGGCAATATCAATGCGCTTGGCTCCATCACGGCCAACAGTGGCTTTGGCATCCTTGTAGAAAGGGCCTGGCTGGGTACTGACGAAGTGGAAACGCCGTTCGAAGAATGTCTTGATGCAGGCAACATCACGGTCGAAGTACATCTCGGCATTTTTGTGGTCCATAGACACCATTTGGGGAAAGTCGATAAGAACTGGGACGAGCGTGATTTCCGGGTCTGCCTCGGTGTTTTCTGTGGCACCCGAGACTTTGCCATTGGTTGTTTGATCTTGTGGGAGGCTGAGTTTCCTTTTTTGTTCCTGGATGAGGATGTTGAACTCGTTGAAGTCGCCGTGGATCAGACCGTGGCGCGCCAGCTGGAGGATGAGACCGATCAGCTCGGCATAGAGTGCAGCTGGGTCGGGGACGCTTGAGACTTGTCGTAGGGGTAGTGAGTCTTCAATCAGGGACATCACAATGGTGTGCCGAGACTGGCCCAGAGGCAGCGGGACCGAGAATCCTTCGTCGTGCAGTGCCTCCAGGAAAGCATACTCCTTTGTGGCAGAGAGTCGGGAAAGATACATCCACGATCCCCGAGCCTGTCGTTTCTTCAGATAATCGCGGTTTGCTCTCACTGAGCGGAACGATATGCGGCCGAGCCGGTGGATCTTGAGCACCCTCTGCTTTCCCGTCTTGTCGGCCACGATCATGATATCGCTCTCCTTGCCCACGCCAATTCGGGTACCAACACTGTATACTATATCGCGCTGCGAATAAGTGTGCATGGCGAGGTAGTCCAGTCCGCCGTATGTCAATCGGTAGCCATCGTACCGGGCCTCCTTGACTTTGCCAATCAAGCCAAGCTTGGCCAGGTTGGAAATACTTTTGCGTACACCGTTGCTCCCTCCTCGTAGCCGTGCAATTTTCTCGATCAGAGACGTGGGCACAATTTCGTGGTTTTTGCTGCCCATTTCCACCTGGAATCCTGTTAGTGCCTTGCGCATTGAATATCGAACCCCTCATCATTTTCGCAGAATGTGAAGAATGGCTCATACCGCTGTGAGGACGCGCCAGTCCTCAGGCGTGAGGTAGCGCAAACTCTTCGTGTCTAACTTCATGCTGATGTCTGTAGCATTCAACGACTCAAGCTATGAAAAATAGAGGTTGTTGCTGGCGTTGTTTGTGTCTGGGTTGCGAAGCAGTTTGGCTCGACGTTCAAAAAAAAAAGGCCTTATCAGCCAGGCACATCAACTCGATAAGATAAGATAAGAATGAGCGGACTTTTCTTGATCCGCTTAACCGCCATTACCCAAGGTGGCTGGGCAATGTGTGGCTTGTTAGACCCGCCTTTTATTTATCTATTTATTTATGAATTAAATTTATTGAGCTGGTGCTAGGCGGCAAAGCCTCGCGTAATGGTGGAAGCAGCAACGAAGCTAAGGGAAGGAAGGGACCAATCCGTTTTACAAAGCTACGTCTCCATTACCTCTCTTGCTCTGTTGCCTCTCGCCATCGACGACGAGACAACAAAGAAAAGCCATAGCAATCACCCACAGGCTGACTGCCACCTCGTCTGCCAACGGCGCTTTCCTTTTACTTTCTCTTCTTTTGCATCCGACAAGGACAAGAGCGGGTACGCCTTGAGCTCCTCCTTGACCGCGAAAACAAACACCCCTCGAAAGCCGTTGACTAGACGTCTTCATCCCTCCTCCCTTTCGCATCCGCCCACAGCCCTCGCGACACCTAAACCTTTCCACGACAGGTGCACTTAGTTCCCGCGTCTCCCAAAGCACAACACACCGGCACCATGGCGCAGGAGAACAACGAGGCCACCAAGCCCGCTGCCGATAAGGGCAAGGCCAAGGCTGTTGATGGCAAGCAAGACACACCCAAGGACAAGGATGGCAAGCCCGTTGCCAACGGCAAAAAGGACGACGAGCCAGAAGGTATGTAGCTCTGTGCCGTGTTTATGGCTATTCAGCTGCTAGAGGGAGCGACTACATGGACCTTAGCTGACATTGTTTTTGCCATCTAGCCGAGGAGCTCAGCGAGGAAGACCAGCAGCTCAAGAACGAGCTTGAAATGCTAGTGGAGCGCCTGACGGTAAGCAATATTATGGCCGCAGAAAACTATGTAACAGGTGAGAGATGTGGTGGAAGCTGATCATCTCGACAAACTTCACAGGAGTCGGATGCTTCCCTCTACAAGCCAGCGCTGGAGGCGATGAAGAACTTCATCAAAACATCGACGTCCTCGATGACGGCAGTACCGAAGCCTCTCAAGTTCCTGCGGCCACACTACGAAACGATGACAAAGCTCTACGAGGAGTGGCCGGCCGGCGACGACAAGACGCATCTGGCAGATGTGCTTTCGGTGATCGGTATGACGTACTCGGACGAGGACCGCCAAGACACTCTCAAATACCGTCTGTTGGCACCGACACATGACATTGGTTCTTGGGGCCACGAGTATGTGCGGCATCTGGCGCTGGAGATCGGCGAGGTCTACGGAAAGCGGATAACAGCAGACGAACCGACCAAGGACCTGGTCGACCTGGCCCTGGTGCTCGTGCCTCTGTTCCTTAAGAGCAACGCCGAAGCCGACGCTGTGGATCTGATGAGCGAGCTGGAGATTATCGAGACACTGCCCAAGTTCGTCGACGAGGACACATATGCCCGCGTCTGTCTCTACATGGTGTCCATGGTCAACCTCCTGACGTACCCCGAGAACGAGCAGTTCCTGCGCGTTGCCCACGACATCTACAAAGAATACTCCCAGCACACACAGGCCATGGTCCTCGCCATCCGTCTGAACGACATGGATCTCATCAAGCACGACTTTGAGAGTGTGGACGACCAGGCACTCAAGAAGCAGCTTGCTTTCCTTATCGCCCGCCAGCCCATCTGGCTCTACACTGCCGACAACTGGTCGCACGACGACATCGACATGAACACTGCCGAGTGCCTGCAAAACGTTCGGCTGTCCGAGCACTTCAAGTTGCTAGGCAAGGAGCTCAACATCCTTGATCCCAAGGAGACTGAAGATATCTACAAGAGCCATCTTGAGAGCAGCCGTGTTGCAAGCATGACGAGTATCGACTCGGCGCGTCACAACTTGGCTGCTGCATTTGTCAATGCGTTTGTGAATGCTGGCTTTGGCAAGGACAAGATGATGCTCGTGGAAGAGGACAAAGAGAGCTGGGTCTGGAAGACCAAGGACGAGGGTATGCTGTCGACTGTTGCGTCTCTGGGCACATTGATGCTCTGGGACATCGAGAACGGTCTTGACAAGATCGACAAGTACACGTACGTCGAGGAGGAACAGATCCAGGCAGGTGCCAACCTGGCTATCGGTATCATGAGCTCCCGTGTGCAGCTGGACTCCGAGCCGGCTTTCGCTCTGCTGGCAGACCAGCAGAAGCTGGAGCACAAGAACGTCCTGGTGCGCACTAGCTGCATCATGGGCCTGGGCCTCGCCTATGCAGGCTCCAACAAGGAGGAGCTGCTGGAGCATCTGCTTCCCATTCTCAACGACGCCAGAGACATGCAGACCGTTGCCATGGCGGCGCTTGCCTGCGGTATGATCTTTGTCGGTTCCTCGAACCCCGACGTCAGCCAGGCTATCGTTACAACACTTCTCGACGAAGACCGCCAGAGACAGCTGACGGACAAGTGGACCCGTTTCCTAGGCCTGGGTCTGGGCCTGCTCTTCTTCGGCCGTCAGGAGGAGGTGGACGTGATCCTGGAGACACTCAAGGCCGTCGACCACCCAGCAGCCAAGCCAATTGCGGTCCTGGCAGCCATGTGCGCGTGGGCTGGCACGGGTGCCGTGCTGAAGATCCAGGAGCTGCTGCACATGTGCAACGAGCACATTGAGGAGTCTGACGAGAAGAAGGGCGACGAACTGACGCAAGCGTATGCCGTTCTGGGCATTGGTCTGATCGCTATGGGCGAGGATGTCGGCCAGGAGATGGTTCTGCGCCACTTTGGCCATCTGATGCACTACGGCGAGCCCAACATTCGGAGAGCCGTGCCGCTGGCAATGGGTCTCGTCAGCCCCAGCAACCCGCAGATGAAGGTCTACGACACACTGTCGCGGTACTCTCACGACAACGACAACGACGTGGCACTCAACGCCATCTTCGCGATGGGCCTGGTGGGTGCAGGAACGAACAACGCCCGTCTGGCTCAGCTGCTGCGGCAACTGGCCAGCTACTACCATAGAGATCAGGAGTCTTTGTTCATGGTCCGCATTGCTCAAGGTCTGCTGCACATGGGCAAGGGCACAATGTCGCTAAGCCCCTTCCATACGGACCGGCAGATCCTGTCGCGGGTGTCGGCAGCAGGCTTGCTGGCCGTGTCGGTTGCCATGATCGACGCCAAGCAGTTCATCACATCCAACTCGCACTACCTGCTGTACTATCTGGTGACAGCGATGCACCCACGCTTCCTGGTGACGCTGGACGAGGACCTCAAGCCCCTGACGGTCAACGTGCGCGTTGGTCAGGCTGTGGATGTTGTCGGCCAGGCAGGTCGGCCCAAGACCATTACTGGTTGGCAGACACAGAGCACGCCGGTGCTGTTGGCGTACGGTGAGCGGGCCGAGCTCGAGGACGAGGAGTACATTAGCCTCAGCAACACACTGGAGGGCCTGGTGATTCTAAAAAAGGTGAGCTAATATGCATGACACTCCCCCCCGCGCCAGCTGGCCTGCTATTTTGTTTCATCATTGCTAACCATTTGACAGAACCCCGAATGGGAAAGCGAAAAATAAAAAGGCATCAAACCAATGAAAAAAAGAGACGACAAGAGAAGCAAGTAGCGACAGCACGCGCATAAACAACAAAAAAAGCTAGCCGGGTTTCGAATCATCATGTTGGGGGTGTCTTTTTTTCTTGTTCTCTGTATGTGTTGTTTTTTAGAAGCTCGAGCAATGTGGGGGAGGGGGGGGGAATGGACGGGGAGAAGGAAGGATGGAAGAAAGGGGGAAAGACACACTGGCAGGGCAAAAGACACAGGCACAGCGGGAAAGCCTCTCTCGGGACATTAGGGGAGGAGGGGGAATCGTTACTATGGGCGTGTTGTGTTGAAGCCTTGCTTTTATCATCTCCCGTTTTCTTTTTTTTTCTTTTTCCAACATTTTTTTGTATAATAAATATATTCGCGTGGTCCAACAACAAAGAGAATCGTGTGAAGAGAAAGAAAGAAAAAGAGAAAATTATGGAACTTTATGGGTTTGCTTTCTTCAGGGGGTTCTCTCATCCCAAGATTTCGGTGTCATGATTTTTTTTCGAGCTCTATTCATTCATGTCTTCCGTTTTCGTGGGTTTCTCATTTTTTTTGTTATTTTAGATTTCATCTGGTCATACAAATGTATAGAGCCCGTGTCGCTTTACATTACAAAAAATATTATTACATTTCCCCCCATCAACACCTTTCAAATACCCGGTACAGGCCCTTGAGGTTGGCCACCTCGATCAGCCCGGCCTCCATCAATGTCGACGTGCAGATGAGCTGTGTCTTGAATGCCGGGAACAGGGCGTGCTCGACGGCATGCCGCACATGGTTTCGCCGCGCCAGGATCTCCTCTTCCTGATCCTTTGCGGCGTCGTCCTTTTGGCTCGTCATAGCTTCGTCTTCATCGCCGACTGGTTCAATATCGTCGGACATGTCCTTGCCAGCGGCTGCCGCCTTGTCTCTCTTTTCCTTTTTGATTGCCAAGGCCTTTTCCTCTTCTTCGTCTACCGGCAGAGGCTCTGGTACATAGAAACTGGCCAGCTCGCGCAGAAACGTGTCGAAGCACCCCTTTTCTTCGTTCCACTTGACCCTCGGGCCAAGCCGCAGCAAGAACTGTGGCAGTTTGGCCAAGGGTGGCTTGTAGCCCTTGACCAACATGGGAATGCTCAGCAGCTCTCCAGATGGCGTCAGCTCCAAAGAAAAATACTCTTGCAGCATCTGGCGGCGTTCAACAAGCTGGGCCGTCACAGCCTCGACAGCCTCGTTCCTTTTGGCCCTTTCTGCTTGTGCTTCTTTGTCGTTGTCGTCGGCTGCGTCGTCTGTGCCATGATCGGTGCCATTCTCATGGTCGTACGCCATGGCCAGCAACTGTCGCAGGTCAAGCGGTGGACTGAAACGAAAAACACCAAAGTTGCCAAAATCAGCCAGTCCCAGCTGGTAAAAGAGCTCAAAGCAGGCCCGGCCATAGTCGACCAGGTACAGCTTGACGCCGCTCTGGATGGCCGCTAGGCGCCGCCGATCATCCACAATACCAACAAATGAATAGTTCTTGAAGATTTCAGTCAGCTCATGATGCGAGGTCTCGACAACCTCTTCCTTGAGCTCGCGAATGCTCTTGAGCCAGTTGACTGTTGCCTCGCGATCGACGACTTCGTATTCCGACGAAAGGGCGGCAGCTGACGACAGGTGGGCATGCGGTCGGCCTGTCACAGAACCAGGGGTAGATGCATCCCCCTTTCCTGTTGTTGTTCGAGCTGCTTGGGACGAGGGTGTTGCTGTCGACGCAAACATGCTCGTAATTTTGCGCAAATTTGTGTCCGTCCGAACAAGGTTGTTTTCATACGGGCGGACTGTTGTTGATTTCTTTGCAGCAGTACCGGGTGTTGAGGTCCTGGGGGTGCCTGCAGGGCTGGCATCTCTTCGTGAAGCACCACGCAAGAGAGTCTGCGTGGAAAACGTGCGGCTGGTGTCTACTTCCGCCAGCTTAGACCCAATATGCTCGCACACGGCGCGTATGATTTCCTCCTCGTTCAAAAAGTTCACTTCCCGCTTCGTCGGATGAACATTGACATCAACGCGCTGGGGGTCAATCTCCAAACTCAAGTACACGAAAGGGTGGCCGTTTTTGGGGAGAAAGGCGTTATACAATTCGTCGACAGCCTTGCGAATGTTTGTGGACTCGACGCAGCGATTGTTGATGAAGAGCAGCAGAGTGGTTCTCTTCATGCTGTAGTTTGCATTTGTGGCCAAGCCGCGGGCTTTGAATCCCCAGCGGCTGTCCTCTGTCTCGAAGGAGAGCAGCTCGTTGGCAATAGCGCCGCTGTAGACATGGCGAATGCGCTCCACAGTGCTGGCAGCAGCCTGCACAGATATGCTGGCGGACGACTCGCCGTGCTTCTTGCAAGAAAACGCTACGTGGCTGCAGTGCACAGCATAGCGGCCGAGCATGTCCACAATCTTGTTGTACTCGTCGGATACTGACCGGAAAGCTCGACGGCGAGTGGGGACATTGTAGAAGAGGTCCTCGACGGTAATCTGCGTGCCCTGACGGCCAGCCACACGCTTTGGCTGCGCATCCTGGCCTGGCTTGCTGGGCGCCAGCTTGCCAGCCTCGAAGCATGCTCGCCACGCGGACTCCGAGTCTTTTGTCCGAGTGGTTACAGTGAGGTGGGCAATGTGGCTTATGCTGGCAAGCGCCTCGCCGCGAAAGCCGTATGTGGAGATGGACTCGAGGTCCTCAAACGTTTGTAGCTTCGAGGTTGTGAAGCGCTCACATAAGATGGGCAGGTCTTCCTTCTGCTCACGTTCTTAGCTCTGGGTTGGAATTTGATAGGGGGGGGGGGAAAGGGCTTACAGCAATACCACATCCGTTGTCAGTGATCTGCAGCAGCTTCAGCCCTCCGTCCTTGGCTAGGACCTCGAGCATGGTCGACCCGGCATCGACGGCATTCTCGACCAGCTCTTTGAGCGCATGGACAGGCGCAATGATGATTTCACCAGCGGCAATCTTGTTCACCACGTTGGGGTCCAGGGCCTGCCGGGGGTGGAAGCCGAGTTAGCCAAGCGGAACAATACAAAAAACGAGGCTGTGTGCTTGTCTGAGTGCTTCTTTGGATGCTCGCTTGGGCTCGTTGGCTGCAGTCCTTACCTTGATTCGCCGCGGACCGGTTGGCTCAGCATTCAAGCTGTCCGCCTTCCGCTTCGTGCCTCTCGGGGCAGACTCGGACGCGCCGTCTGTTGCAGAGTCCATTTTCATTCCATTCCGCACCTAACAAAGAAGGCAAAAACAAGACGAGAAAAAACTTGGAATTGGGCCGTGTTTGGGGGCCAAATGGCAAATGGGCCGAATATTTTGGGCTGTCAGATGTGGCTGTTTGCCGTACTAGGAAGCGCCTGGATGGGCAGGCAGCAGTGATGCATCTGCCCCACGTTAGATGTTGGCGTGCATCAGCTTGTTCGTGGTTTTGCTGCTGGTGCTTTTCGTTCCGCCGAGACTGCAGCGCGCGGGGATCTAACAAAAAAAAGGAAAGCAGAGAAGAAACGTCAAAAAAGGACAATTTGGCAAGATCTTTCCAAAGTGCAGTTTTCCATGAGTCGGGAAAGAGGTCCAAGTCGAAGCGGATCGCGCCTGCCGAACGCGTCTGGCCGTAGCCACGTGACTGTAGAGCCGTTAAAGGGGATAAGGAGGCTTGGACTGGAGGCCTGCCAGTCGTTTTTTGTCTAGGACGTAATCAGCCTCGACAGCCTTACTCCCCCACCCCCTCAACCTGCATTTTTTGACCATCGATGTGCTGCAACGGCACTTACCACCACAAGGATCTTCTGCCTGCTGTCCGTTGGCCCCTTCTGGTTGCGCCTTTCCTGGCATTGCAGGGCGAGTGATGCCATTCTGCAGGACTGTCGAATCACAGCCTCGTTTCCCTGGGAGTCCGACGGGCAGTGTCGCTGGTGGCCAGCATGGGTTGTCTCTTACACAGCCTGGCAAGGCTTCCCAGCTGTCCATTGGGGCCAACACCGGCCGCACTACATCCCCGGGAACGAGCCATAAGAGGACGGTGGTCCAGAGGCGTCCAGAGGCGTCCAAGACGGGGCGCGATGAAACACAGGCCACCTTTCTTTGAGAGAATATTATTCATTCCTTGCTGTTCACCTCCAGGGCCAACGGCCTTACACGTGTACCGTTGGATCGAGCTGAAGCTCATGCATCCCAGCCCGTCAGCACGGGTACGCAGGAGCGCGGACGAACTGTCGAAAAGTTTTGCCACAGGGCTCGACCGCCAGCACCGACAAGGGGAGAGAGGACGACGAGAGAGAAAAGCTGCCTGTGGCTGTACAGCATGAAAGAGAGAGAGCAAAGTTGCGACCCTCCGTGACAGGCAGATACGCGGTGGCACCCAATCATGGCCCGCCAAAGTCAAGGCGACACACTTCCACTGCCCGTACCCTCATGAGCGAAGCTGGCCTTCATTTTGGGCTTGTGCACTGGCTAGGTTTACCGACAGGGTTCTCCTCGTGTTCTGATTTTCTAATTCTTGCTCATCGTCCCCCGTTTTCTTCTCTTTTTGTTGTTGTTATCACCCTCACTCCGGCGTTCGTCGACTAATACGGTAAAACGCGAATAAGTCTGACAATGCCACAAAGGCTGCTTTGCGCGAATGTGAAGACCCCGGACTTGCACAGTTTGCTTGGAGCAAGTGTTAGTTCCTGTTCTCTTTGTTCGTCCAGAACGGGTGACTTGGTCCAGGCAAAAAACAAGGCGCCAAGTGGCGTGCGGCCGTTTTATTTTTTCGTCTGCCCTCTCTTTGTCCTTAGCTAGACACAAACGGTGCAATCCCCAGCGCTAGGTAGGAAGCGTCCGGGTTAGGCATCCAAACTCTGCAAGCCTTGGATTTCCGGTCGTGTCGTCGAGCCATTTGGGATGGGCTGTGTTTCCAAGCTGGGCGAGTATCTTTATCGTTGTTGCTGTTATCGTTTATTTAAGATTCTTGCCTCTGTTCCTTTCTTTCCCACTCTCTCTCACCCTTCTTCTTTAGTTCTCTTGGATATTGGTCACCTTGACACTACAACACCAGCAACAACAACAACAGCACGCCATACCC
This sequence comes from Raffaelea albimanens, assembly GCA_002778245.1. Classification (NCBI taxonomy): domain Eukaryota; kingdom Fungi; phylum Ascomycota; class Sordariomycetes; order Ophiostomatales; family Ophiostomataceae; genus Raffaelea; species Raffaelea albimanens. The sequence continues at coordinate 3,452,449 of PCDJ01000001.1, forward strand.
TCTCTGGACACTCAACAGAGAGCGAGTGCACCCACATGAGCCTGCACCACTCTCTGTCTGTATACTTGGTCGGCTTCGTTCACCTTTTTCTTCCATTGTAAAGGGTTGCCCATCATGTCCTACAACCACTCTGAAGGCCGGGCGAGGTCGAATGATACCTCGCCCAGTCACTCTCCCAGGCCGAGGTAAGTCTAATCGAGCTATGGCCACCGGCTTTGGTTTATCCTTCTTTGGACTTTTTCAGAAGAAGCTCATATCTCCACCCATGGATTGGTTAAACAATGTTACTTTGGATACCTCTTTCTCTTCGTTGTTGTTCACACTCCCCTTTTGTGTATCAGTGAATCCCGCAGCATGGACTACACGCCGCCTCCCCAGGGCCCCGAGGAGCAGCTGCCGCTGCAGGTGCCGCGGCAGCCTTCTCGCAGCCGCTCCTCGACTTCTCGACCTCGCCGCTCACAGCTGACCTCGCCGCCGAGCCAACGTGACAATGCCTTGATGCTGCTGGGTCTGGCCCGCCAGGGCGACCCAACCGGCCAGCCGTCGAGAAAACGCCCCCGGACCGTTCAGGATGTCTTGGACGATGTGCCCTCGCAGCCGCCTTCTTTGGACGGCGATGACATTCTTGCCGAGTTGGACTCGATCCCGCGCCACCGGTCAGAGTCAAGGGGCTATCGGTCAGAGACGTCTCAGGATGGGGAGCCTCGACCCGAGTCCGAGACTGGCGCATCGGATGTTGGCCGCCTGTCACCTGGGTGTATGCCGTCAGAGACTGGCCATTTGCATCCGTCGCCATCTGGCGGTCTGTCGCCGCCGTCGCATACCCGAAGCAGCCGTTCCGGCTCGCCAGACAAGAAAGAGGTCAATACTCACCACCCATTATCATCTTCACTCCCATCACCACCAGCACCGCCACCATCTCCTTCATTTCCACCGCTGGGGCCGTCTGCTGACTCAAAGACAGGCCACTGCGGGAAATGACGACGATATGGGAAATGTCGACAACAACGACACCACCATCGGCCGTCGTTGGCAGGTTCCTCACCGTGGACGCTCCACCGGGCCTCGTCCACTTCGCCCGCTCCGCCCTCGCGTGACGGGCGAGCCTATCGTTGCAGCGGTGCCGACTACGACGGGACACGACGACCACGAAGAAGAGCAGGGAGGAGAGGCCGGGGCGAGCAGCTCGACAATGCAAGAGCCCGAACAGTCCTTCCGGGCTAAGCGGAAGCGTGGATACTGAGTGCGAAGGGGGAGGGATATGGTCATATGAGATATGAGATGATGATGATGATGATGATGATGAACTGGTTTTTTTTTTCATCTTTTCTTCTTTTTTTTTCTTGGTTTCTTGGAGCGATGAATCAGTTGGTTTTCTTTTATACTGTCATTTCCTCTTTATTCTTTATTTCTTTTTTTTTTTGCCCTTTCCCTTTCCCTTTCCCTCCCCCCCCCCTCCCTTTTTCTTATTCTTCTCCCTCCACTTTCTTTTTCTTTCTCTTCAATTTCACCCCTTTTTTCCGATTCAGCACTTCTTTCTACCCTCCTGTCCTTACGGTTCTGGTCACCTCACAGAGTGTGGCCATAAATATGCGTTTCTGCTTCATTGCTTCTAGGAATTACTTTGCTCGAATTTAAACCCTCTGCCACCATGCAGGGCCCTTTTTTCAAACCACACACATGAGTGTTCCTCGTAACCTTGCAAGAACATCCTCAGCAGTCACTGGCTTCTTACGTGGATCAACAGCTTCAAAAAAAATTTCCCCGATTGTATTGCCTAGGTCGAAACTACAACGGGACAGACGTATATCTTGACAATATTTTGTTGGTATGGGGCAGTAATATTACCAACTTAAAAAAAAATTCCCGTGTTCCTTCTCCAGTGCGCAAGAGACTTGACAAAAAAAAAAATGGTACGGCCTTTTCTTTCTCTCTGTCTCTCTCTCTTCGCCTCTCTCCCTCCCCTCAGGTTTGTTGTCTTGTTTCTTTGCCCTTTTGTGTGGGAAGCTTGTCAGAAAAAAAAAAGGAATATCCCTCCTTGTGACTGTCGTCCGCCAACTCTCCTCCATGCCCATCCATTCCCGTTGTTCCCGTTTGTCTTCCGTCGCGGCCCCAAAACAAGTACAAGTACACAGAGAACAAGGAAAATGTGTGTCAATCTTTTGTGCAACTTGTTCTTGACCCAATAAAAACAAGTATGCACTTTTACTGCCGACGGTACCCTGCACCAGACGGCGGCCCAGGAGGAGGCATGCCGCGGCCATCAAACGGAACGTTCATGACATCAGGCATGCCGTGAGGCGGCATACCCATGAATCCAGGCGGTGCACCCGCTGGGCCACCTGCCATACCGGCCGGCGGCGGGCCGCTAGGGGGACCGCCAGGAGGACCGCCAAAGAACCCAGGTGGGCCGGGGGGCATGTTCCGCGGGGGCCCGCCTGGAATACCATCGGGTCCAAACCCTCCAGGGTATCCCAGATTGACACCAAAGTAAGGCGCCATATTGTACGGCGGCATAGGTGGCATCCCGGGCATACCAGGCATGTTCGGCATATTGGGAGGCATTGCTTGCATGTTGGGCGGCATGTTGCCCATGTTCGGAGGCATGTTCGGCATTGGCCGGTTCGGTCCATTGCTTGGGTGGCTACCAGCCAGGCCAGGAGGAGGCGGGATCATAGGCTGCTGCTGCTGGCCCTGCTGCTGTGGTGGCGGCTGCTGCTGTGGTGGGCCAAGCGGTTGCTGCTGGCCTGGCTGCTGCTGCTGTTGTTGAGGCGGCTGTTGAGGTTGCATCTGAGGCATCCGGTTGCCTCCCGGGCCCTGAAGGAACGGAGGAGGTCCACCGACAGCATGCTCCAGTCCTGGTGGAGGACCAGGGCGCTGTAGAATCTGAGTCGGCTGCTGCTGCTGCTGGGGTCCCCGGCCGTCGATTTCCAGGCGGTGGAATTGCTCTTCCATAAACATGCCTGGCGGGCCTTGGCCTGGAGGTGGGCGCATAGCCTGTCCCTGTGGTCCCAGGCGCTCTCTCTCGCGAGCTGCATAGTCGACCAACTCGGCCTCGCGGTCGGGGATCTGCGGGATGTTCACCTGCTTCTGTGGCTGTGGCATCCGCATAAGCAGCTCTTCCTGCTGCCGTGGCGGTTCCGGGCCAGGTCTCTGCATCAGTCGCATGAGAAATTCCCTCTGGTCCGTACCAGAACCTGCCTGCGGGCCAGCTGGTCCCGGAACTTGGCCAGGAGCTGGTCCCATTCCAGGAGGCAAACGCGGTCCAGCATTGCCGTTCTGGCTTGGTGCCTGCTGACGCTGGGCAAGGAGGTCCTGAATCATCTGCTCAGGGCGAAAATCAGGTGGCGGCGATTGAGTTGAGGACGCAGGAGGACCACCACGCTGCATCAGCATCTCCTGTAGGATTTGCTGAGTTGCCCGAGACGCTTGGGACGTCTGGGGCCCCAAAGGCCCTTGGGGACCCTGAGGTCCACGGAAGCGCGGATCGTCACGTCGGTCCATACCCAACTGCTGTGGCGTAACCTGCTGGCGCTGCGGTTGGTCGGGAGACGCAACTGCGCTTCTCTGGCGCACTTCCTGGGAAGCCGAGGAAGGCACCGACTGGGGTGCCGGGAATGGAGCTCCACCAGGTGCACTGGGCGTTGCTCCATTGCTGTGAACCAGGCCGCCGGAATTGCTGGGCGTGTTTCCCGCAGGCACTCCGCTGCTGTTCGCGGTACTGCCACCGGCACCTGGTGGCCTCATTTGAGTCTCTAACTTTTGGAGGAGCGCCTTAAACGCCTCTTTTTCGTTAGCATCGGGGGGTCCTAGCAGTGCTGCCAAGCCTCCGGCACCGCCGGGGCCTGCACCGCCGCTGGCACTGGCGCTGGCGCTCGGAGGTGTTTGTCTTGGCGCGGGCGCTGCTGGAGTGGGCGGCTCCGTTTGACGCCTGCTGTCTTCTTGCGAGGAAAAGAAAGAGGTGAATCGCGATGATGTCTTTGTGGTCTTCATCTTGATCGTGTCCGTGCTGTTGCTGCCCAGCGCGTTGCTGTCTTCTGTCTGGAGAGTCTTCGAGTACTGCTCGAAGAAGCGGTCCGGCCCAGGTTCGACAGCTGGCGCGGATTCGGCCTTGGCTGTTCGGCCGAGGTTGCCGTTGTCTGCAGGCTTCTTGTCTTGAGCGCCGCTCGCCCCGCGTCCGCTCTTCATAGCCTCCATAAATTTGCGGAAGTCTTCCTCGGTGTGGCCACTGGTCTTCTCCTCCGCGAAGCCGCCGCCGATGTCCTCATCCATCCACTCAGGGTCGCGCTCGACACGCCCATGGTACTGCTGCTGTTGGTAATCGCGGTCACCATCACCCCATCGGCGATTGAAGCCGGCACTGCCACCGCCACGGTCGTGGTTTCTGTCCCGGTAGTGTTCTGTGGGCGGGTTTTCAGGGTCACGCTCGCGCCAGTTCCTGGTGCGTTCAATGCGTTCTCGGTTGGCATTTCGGTCAGGACGGTCAGTACGCTCGGTGCGGTCAGTGCGGTCGGGACGGTCAGGCCGGTCAGCACGTTCGGGGCGGTCCTCGTTCGTCGAGTAGTTGCTGTCCTTGAACCAAGAGCCCCGGCCACCTAGGCCGTTCCGACGAGGTGCCTCGTTTTCATCTCCGCCGTCGCGGTCCCCTCTATCTCGGCCATCGCGGTCGAATGTTCGGCGAGGACGATCACGGCCACCCAGTTCGTTGTCATCACGATCTCGTCCCTTGCGGTCATCGCGACCAAACCGGTCGCCGCCTCCAAAGTTTCCTCCACCGCCGCCCATGCGACCATGGAATCGCTCGGCTCCTTCGTGCCCAAAACTCTTGCGCGGTTTCACAGTACTCCAGCCTTCATTGTCTGTATCAGCGTCGTCACGGCGCCTAAAAGCCGAGTTGCGGTTGTCCCGCAAACGGTCGTTATTATTATAGCCCCGGCCCCCACTGCCGTATTCGTTTCCGTCGCCTTGGTCGTTTCGATTCCGGATGCCAAATCGGTCACGGCCATCAGAATCGCGAGAGGTCTTCTCGCCAGGGTTGCGCAGAGCTGAACCGGAGGTGAAACCCATCTTGGGAGGTCCTAGAACCACATCCTCGGATGCTGAAAAAAAAAAAAAAACATGCTTGTCAGTATGGCGAGTAAAGGGCAGACTTGTGGCTGGAAATGTCAATTGAAGCGTACCGCCAATGTTCCGCCGGTCACCCACCGACCGGCGGTTTGTAGGGTCTAGTGAAAAGCTGCCATCGGGGTTGGTTTTGATTCGTTCGGTGCCTGTGCGATTTTGACCGCGGTTGTTGTTGTTGTTGCTGTTGTTGCCTAGGGATGTATTGTTGTTTTCAGAAGGTTGACTGGCAGGGAAAGGTGACTTCAGTTAGCAAAGCGGTACAAACAGTTGGAGGCGCCAGAACCACCGTGTCGCTGTGCGCCTGCCACGGATAGGCTTGGGCATGTTTCTCACCCCATCCATTGTTCAGCAGGTGGCAGGTTGGCCGGTTTGGTGCAGAGTGGCGACTGGCGAAGCACCAGCAGGTCCTCGGCGGTGTACTTCATTGTTGATGTGGCGGATGGCCAAACATCCAGGCGTAGACGTGAAGAGACGTGGCAGCTGCAGCTGCCTTGGTGCAAGCTAGCTCGGGTCGCGACGTGAAGAAAGTGCGAGGTTGTTTCGAACGAAGAGGGTGTGAGAAAAAGGGGGGAAGCAAAAGGCTGGCGCAGCTCCGCAGGTGGAATGAGGGGTGGAGGCTGGCAGGAGCGTGGGAAGGAAGACAGAGAAAAAAAAAGACAAAGTGGTCACAAGGTGCTCGGCTGTCGAGATCGACGAGGCCACGAGCCTGGGACGATGCAGACGCCTGGGCGACGCTGCTCAGCGCCCTGACGGACGTGGGCGGTCCGAGTCGCTCGAGGGTCAAAAAAGGGCGGGCGCAAGGGACCCCCTAGGCGACGCGCGTTAATCGAGCGTTTGCGATGCGATGTTGGAGGCGATACTGGCAGGTCCTGGAGCGATTGAGCAGTGTGGTATATCAGGTGCAGATGCGCGGTGCGATGTGTGGGAGTTGGGAGCAGTGCAGTGAGGTTTGCTTGTGGAGGTGAGGTGTGTTTTGCAGGTTGTGAGACGCTTCGCTGGATCAAAATGGAAAATGGCCTGAAATTGTGAGCAGTCTCGCTGCTTTTGGCAGGGGCGACCAAGGCACAACCCCAGCCAGGCGACGTAGGTGGGTCATCGCAGGCCTAGAAGGTATGGCCCGTGCTGTCTGGCCAGCCAAAATTGTATTATATAATATGTTAGTCATCAAGTCAAACGCAACCTCACTTCATCGACCGACGACGTTGACATGCGTTGACGACTGCCACGGAGGAAACGTTCTTTCACGGCGGGTATTTTTCTTTCTAGGCCTGTCCGTCTATATGCGCCTCGATATCTACATCCATATGCTGTCTCTGCCTCTCACTCCTTTGCTACCTCTTGGTCGCACATGCCACGGCCTTGACCACCACATCGATATCGTTCTCGAATTCACCATGACTCCATTTGTCCATGCGCTCTTTGACGCCAGTCGCACGAAGCCTCTCTAGCATAGCTGTTGCAATGCTGACGTCGTCCACGTCTGTATCGTTTTCCTCCTCCTTGCGAGCAGCATCATTTCGATGTTCGGAGATGCTGCAGACCAGCCATGTCGCCAAGGCGTCCCGCGTGGTCATTGTAGTGCTGCCTCCTTCGATTAAAGTCGCTCGGCAGAAAATTCGCAGCAGTTTACGGCGCAGGGGCGTACGCAGATATGGGTTGCTGCCAACGGATCCCAAAAGCCGGAACACGTAACGCTTCCGGAACGTGTCCAGGTCTTCTGGTGTCCGCAGACCGTCCAAAAGATACGTCAGCAGCCAGCTGAGCTCTGCATAGTACTTGTTGTCCTCGGACGACTCTTCATCAATGATAGCCCTCACAAGTGGAGGGGAGTGCAGTCTCCAAGAAGTTGAAGATGTGAGGAAGTTGTTCACTTTGGCGTAGAGGATATGCAGCGGGTCCTGCAGCACACCGAGGGCGTGGCAGGCAAAGGCCAGAAGATATGTCGGCATCGGCTTCTGTTCTGGTTCTGTCTCTGCACCCCAGGACTTGGCTGTCTCATTTAGACACATGAGCATGAGCCAAACCTTGTCTTTTTCCACGTAGGAGGAGGCATTGATCTTCATTGCCATCTTCCGCACGTTGACGAGCGCCTCTTGCCGGATGCTGGTGTCCTCCGATGCTAGTAGCATGATCAGTGATGCAGCGTAGCCGTCTTCGACTATCTCGTCGGCATCCTTGTGCACCCACTTTGTGAGGGCAGAATTGTCCAACTCCGGAATGGGATTCATGTCAAGCAGCGTTTCAGGGGAGACGTTGCCATCCAGTCCATCAGGAGCATCGGTCATTTCCACGTCGTCTGCCTCTGGGCCCTTGTCAGACTTGTGAGAGTGCTTTGGTGGCTTCTTTCCGAGCTTTTCTGCGCCTGTTGAGCCTTTCGGGAAGGCTGACCGAATCTTTTTGAAGACGTGTTTCCGTGCTGTCTTGTCTCCTCTGCAGTATTTGAAGTAGCGCAGGATGAAGTCGGCAATGCCGTTGATTGTCTCTTCATCTGCCTTTGCCACCGTATATGGCAACTGCTCAGCAATCGCCATGCTGAGGGGGTCAACCGGTTCTGTCGAGTCTTCTTCGATGAGCTCGGCACTCATATCCATATAGTTGATGCTTTGCTTTGCACATCGCGAGATCGTGTGGTCGATAAACCCCCAAACAGCAGTGGATACGGAGGGGTTTTCGGGCGTCGGTTTTAGGCTCGAAACCAACGCATCTGTAGCAGATGGCGAACCGCCTTCCGCGTCGTAACCTTCGTAGACCAGTGTCTCGTTTACTGCCACTGTGTCAAGCACTTGTCCAAGACTTCCCAGTGGGAGACCATCGCGAACCTCGGTCGCGACTTTCAAGAGGGTGCCAAAGGGAGACATGGACAGGCCCTGCTCCTTTGCAAACCATTTCATGCCGGGTGAACAAAGTGACACCGGCAGAAGATTCTCGAGTTCCATCATTTGCAATGCTTGGTCCTGGGGTGACCCCTCATGCTTGTCTACCTGCTTCAGCACCGATAATAACGGAGATGACACATCAAAGGTAGCCTGAGAAGCAGCTTGAGGAGTGAGTTCGAAGAAGAGAGACAGAACGCGGCTGGCAGCCTCCCGGAACAACAGGTCATCGGTGGGGACTTTGCGGAACATTGTGAATACGTCGTGGATCGGGGGAAGACGCCGAGTAAATTCTGTGAGAAGTCTTTCCCGCGACTCGTCCCAGAACGGCACGTCTGAGTGGAAGCGCGAGGCTTCAATGTGCATCTGGAGCGCGCGTCGTAGCTTTTTCATGGCAAGTGCCAACAGCCGTGTTGAGAAGAACGGAACCAGCTTGGACTGGTGGGTAAGGCAGCGACTCAAAATCTTTTGCGAGAGAGGAAGGGGGAGGATGCTGTCGACAATGGCGGATGTTGGCGGTGGAACACGAGCGTAGCCATCAGAAGCACCGAAATATGGCGGTATGTCGATTTGGATGGTGTCGAAGAGTAGTGTGGAAAATCGGATCCAGGTGGTCGAGACGTAGGGTTGGAAGCTGAGGTTCTTTTTTGCAAAATACCAGGCAATGAGCTCGGGAGCCACTCTGAAGGTAGCAATCAGAAGCTCTCTTTGCCTTGCGCTGGACAGGGGGCGAAGAGTTGTCATAACCTCGGCCAGCACCAGGTTGTGTACTGGCAGCTCCTCTGTAGAAGTTCCACCGCTCTTGTGAATCCCCGGTGCGAATCCGCCATCGCGGTTTGCTGGTGCTGCTGCCGCCCTGGACTTGCTGAGGTCGGCACCGACGGGGTAGTAGCCATGCTGCTCGCGCAGAACACCCGCATTTGGTGACGTGCAGACATTCATGAGGAACTTGTGCGCAATGTCGGATACCAGTAACTGGTTTTTGTCGGATGTGCCGTCTTCTGTGACTGCCGGGGACGTGTTGTCGTAGAGGGTGGCGATGCGGATGAGAGTGGCCGTGTTGAGCAGCCTCGACTTTGCAATCCTTGTGACTTTCTTGTCTGCAACAACGCAGGTCTGGACAGTCTCCAGAATGTCGCGAATGACATATGGGGGGTCGCTGGAGATGTTCTTGGTGAGCTGGGCCACCATATCGCGCTGCGAAAGAATTTCCGTCTTGGCCTCTGTGTGGAGGAACCGCAGCGACGCAAGGAAGAACCGAACCGCATTTGTCCGGACGGACGTGTGCATGATGTCCTCCACGCCGTCACCATAGAACTTGAGGCCCATGTTCCGAGCAAGCGCCCGGTATGTAAAGGCGCGGTTCCTGAAGATGGCCTTGGCCACGGCGCCGCCGTCGAAACTGATGGCTTCGCGCAGCAAGCGGAGCGTGGGCGAGATGATGAATTCCTTTGCTCTGTCTGCGGTCAGGTTCTTGGAAACGAGCTCCAGCTGCTGCTGGACGAGCAGTGTGCGGCAAATGCCCGAGCCCGTTGAAGCCAAATCCAGGATATGCGAGAGGTACTTGAGGAGGAGGGCCAGGACGACCGGCACGGCGGACATGACGCCCTCTTCCTCTTGCTTGGCAGCCAGGGCCCACGTCTCCATGATGTCCGGGAGATATATTGTTTCATTTTCATCGTCGTAATCGTCAGTTTTCCGGCCGGTGTCTCGCTTTGCCGCAGGAGAGTCGAGGTAGTCGCGCAGGATGGCGGCGTCTTGGGTCGTCTTCTTTTCCGGGTCGTTCAGCCGGTCGAGAAGCAGCTTGAATGATTGCAAACCTGTGACACATAAAACAGTTAGCCGCTGGACACATCCCTGGCCATGTCGCCGGGTCTCGCAGGACGCAACGCACCATGCCGGGCTGCCTGCATGTTCTGGCTGGGAGCCAAAAGCTGCATCAGCTGTCTGGCAGATTGGACGTCTTCCGAAGTCGGGGCAGAGCGCGACACTCGCGGCCGCTTCGGCAGCCCATCTCTTCCCAGGGCGTCGGCCCTTCTCTTTGCTGGATGACGCATGGTTTGCGTTGACTGTGGTGTACTGGCAAAGGCTGTGAAAAGCCCTGTCGCAAGATGGACTCGATAGTTCGCGCGCCTCTCTCATTCTCTTTTTTTTTTTTTTTTTTGCCGGGCGATAACTGGCTTGCGGGTACCGATAAGAAAAGGCTGCATTCACCGCCTTTTGATCAATATCGGGGTAGTACATGCAAACCAGGAACGAGTGTTAATTTTGTCACCTAAAGCCAGCATTCTGCTAACTAGTGCATAATTTAGGAAGGTATACCGTGTGTGATTAACTCTACACGGCTTTAGCACTCCAGTCACTGAAAGCAAACCGCTGAGACTGGCTTGCGACAGGTCAATTGGCTCGCCATTAGTGGTTTCGTTGCCCCTCCGTTACAGCCAATAAACGGCACTGTGTCTCTAATTAGCTTTCTTGGCCCCTCTATACAAAGTCACCGAAACAGTATCCCGCCAATATTTGAGGATAATTTGTTGGGTCCCCCAGCTCGCGATCGCTCCGCCTCTTTTTTTCTTCCGACTTCATCCTGCCTGATAGACGAAATTCTCGCAACCAGACGCCCTCCGGAGACTTCTCGCGCCATATGCTATTTTTGCGACCAAGCTCCGGCGCCGTACGTCAACTACAGAGAGCAGCACCGCCTACTCTTTCCCGCCCACTTTCGCAGCAATCCAGCCGATCTCTAGGGTCCCCGCGATACCTGCGATCCTTTGCTTCTCGCGTGCCTCTTCGCCCTGTTCATAAGTCTTGTTTGCTTGCATTCGGCTGCTTGCACCATTGCGCCGCCATGTCTACTACCACGACTACCACGACTACGACCACGACCGGTCACCAGCAGATCACGGCGCACAACATCCTGCGGCTGTTTCCAGACATCGACACAAGCGACGACTCACTGGCCGGCCACGACGAGGAGCAGATCCGGTTAATGGACGAAGCCTGCATTGTACTGGACGAGAACGATGCGCCAATTGGCAAGGCTAGCAAGAAGATCTGTACGTGCGAGGGGGGGACGAAGAAAGTGGAGGAAGGCGGAGGAAGGAAAAGAAAGAGAAAAAGAGAGAGAGAGTGTGTGTGACATTTATCCGCACAGACTTTTGCTAACACACGCCGTACAGGCCATCTGATGACCAACATCGACCGTGGGCTGCTGCACCGGGCGTTTTCCGTGTTCCTGTTTGACGAGCAGAACCGGTTGCTTCTGCAGCAGCGGGCGACCGAGAAGATCACGTTCCCCGACATGTGGACCAACACCTGCTGCTCACACCCGCTGGCGGTGTCGGGCGAGACGGGCGCCAACCTGCCCGACTCGGTGGAGGGTGTCAAGCGGGCGGCGCAGCGCAAGCTGGACCACGAGCTGGGGATCAAGAAGGAGCAGGTGCCGATTGAGAACTTTCGGTTCCTGACCCGCATACACTACAAGGCTCCCAGCGACGGGAAATGGGGCGAGCACGAGAGTACGTTGATTGTTGTTGTTGTTGTTGTCTTACAAGAGAGTTCCATGCTAACAAAACAGTCGACTACATTCTGTTCATCAAGGCCAAGGTGGACCTGAACGTCAACGAGAACGAGGTCCGGGCCACGCAGTACGTGACGCCAGACGAGCTCAAGGAGCAGTTCAAGGACCCGAAGCTGGTGTTCACGCCGTGGTTTAAGCTGATCTGCGAGTCGATGCTGTTTGAGTGGTGGCAGCACCTCGACTCGGGCCTGGAGGCATACACCAACGAGCAGCAGATCCGGCGCATGTGAGGGGGGGACGACGATATGAAGAGATGATGAAAGGAACGAGGAAAAGGAGGACACGAATAAATGGACGAAAAATATACTTTACGAAAAGAAAGAGCGAGAGAGAAAGAACGACAGAAGGCTTCTTGCGTTTAGACTGTTGGTTTTGCATTCCTGCTTGGTGTTGCATATGTTTGGACAGCCCGAGAGGCAGGCAGTCGATGTCTTGGTCAGGCATTTCGGCCCTGCAGGCGGCGGCGGCGTTTGCCATTGCTGCGCCGTCGCCAGCAGCCTCTCGGCCCATCCTGCTGCGTTTTTCTACTTGTGCATTGCCCTTCTGCTCCGATATCCAGCTCGCCGCGCACGAGCTCAGCAAGCCAAACATAATTAAGATAGATGATAACAAACTGCATAGCAAACGGCAAGCTGCACCGTGCCCGGCTGCGAGTATGCGCCATGCAGCCAACAGCTGAGCCGCATTGAGCCTCGCTTCTGTATTATGCGGCCCCCCGTCTGCCCCCAATCTCACGAATCTCCCCCCATTCGGCAATACAACCCCCCCGTTGACCAACAGCCATGCACCCTCTGCTCCAACGTGCCATGTGACCCCCCCTGTGACACACGACACTTCCTGATGGGGGCAGCTGCGGCACTCCAGCCGGGCTGTCGTCCTCGACCCCCGCGCCGCTCGCTCTGATTCGTCGCGAGCGGCATCCCACGCCCGCACTAGACCTCTTGAACTACCGGGTTTCCGGCGTCGCCTGCTATCAGTTTAATCAGTGCGTGCGAGTACGACGTGGGAATTCCCCGAGCATTGTCAGTCCTGAGACGGGCTTTCGTATTATCAGCCCGCGTGGAACTGCCCTGGCCCGGGAAGGTCCATGCGCCTGTAGCTAGTGCTTTCTTATCCGCCAAAAGCTGTTAGTAAGAATTAGGTATAAGAAGGGAACAAATGTCTGACTCCGGCCGCGGCGGTCCTTCTCGTCCGCTTCTTCTCTCCTCTTCGCAACGCTCGCCTCGGAGGATCACAGCTTACCTACCTGCACTCTTGTAAAGACTGTCCCAGAGAAACCCAAAAAGCAAGCCATTCGGAACAACGAAAACAAACCAAAAAACAAAACAAAGCAAGAAGCAATAAAGCTACCCCCATGTTTGCTGGCCTTCTTCCTACCATCACCATCACAAGTGCCTGATTGCATCATCTGCTCCTGGTATCGCAGCCGGCCGGTTCGGGCTGTCTCCTCTCCGTCCCCTTTCCTCCATCGTCAAGTAGACGCCGCCCGGGTTGATCAAAAAACGGATGTCTGTTGAATTCCGGACCTCCCTTAATTGCCTTCGATATCCGAATCGATTTATGTCTATATCGAGAAGACAACTGTCCAAAGTACATACGGGAGACAGTATACAAAATATAATTTGAGTAAGTCGATTATTGGGTTTACAAACGTAATTGATACTGATACGTCCAGACTGTGAGCAAATACGAAAACATTGAAAGTAGTTGTCAGAAAAGACTCTTCAATCATGGCGACGTTAAGCAGTAGCATCAGCTCCGTGAACACACTGACGCCGACGGGCTCGACCAAGTCCGGGGCCAAGGTCGAGCAGCGCGAGCAGCAGCAGCAGCAGCAGACATCGGCGCAATCGGCAACCCGCCGGGCGTCCCTGGTGCCGTCCCAATGGGACACGGTCGTCCGCGTCGTCGGCAAGCACGAGTATCGCGCTGCCGGCCTGTCGCTGGCCCTGGCCTTTGCCGCGGACGAGCTGTCCCAGTACCTGGTGACTGACGGGACTGAAGAAGAAACTCTGAATGGCGGCGGCGGCATCTCGCCCGAGGCCAAGTGGCAGCTGCACGTCGACATCATGACGTACATTGTCGCCGCCGTCGCCCGCAACGGCATCGTCACCACCATTGGGCCCGACTACGACGCCGTCGCCCTCTGGCTGCCACCGCGCAAGAACGTCGACGACTGGTGGACCATTCTGCGCAGCGGCATGTGGCGCCTCTACTTCCAGCTGTCGGCCGAGTGCCGCACGCGCTACTACGCCGAGCTGCTGCCGCTGCTGCACAACACCAAGCACGACGTGCTCGGCGCCCGCGACGACGACAGCTACTACCTGCTGTACCTGGGCACCAAGCCGGCTGCGCGGGGCCGCGGCTGCGCCAGGGCGCTGCTGGAGCCCATGTTTGCGCAGGCCGACCGCGAGGGCCGGCCCGTGTACCTCGAGTCGAGCTCAGTGGCCAACAATGCCTACTACAGCAGGTTTGGCTTTGAGGCGAAGCGGGACATTGCCCTGGTACGCGGCACGGCGCCGATCCGGCTGTCTATCATGGTCCGCGAGCCCCAGACGAAGCCGGCCACGACCGAGGAAGCAGCTGCTTCTGCTGCTGTTGGTTCCGCTGCTGCTGCTGCTGCTGCTGCTGCTGCTGCTGCCGATGTCACCAGCGAGAACAAATGATTTCTGGGATGAATTGGGCACAATCACAGTACGCACATTTTGAATGAAGAAACCCGAAGCAAGGTCTCGACAGGGAGGATGGAAGGACCAAGATGATTTGATTTTCTCAGATAAGCTGTTGCTTTTGTTTCGCTTGACTCTTTTTGATTTTCTACAGGGCTCGGTCACCAGATTGTCGTCATATCTCGCCAATAATTTCGTCGCTTTGCTTTTCGTTTCTGTTTCTCTTTCGTCCATTCATACCTTTTCTTTCTTTCTTCGTATATGCCATATATGCACGTCGTATGTGGTTATATGCGCCAGCATTAGCTTTGCATGCCTTCCCTGTCTCCCAGACAGCAGCAGCTACATGACGCATTGCTTTATACTGCTTTTTTTTCATACTCTCTACAGGTATCAGAAATACGAACGTATCCTGCCCCAAACAGACAAAAAGCTCATGAAAGAAAACGGAAGCAAACAAGTAACTGGCAGGAAAAAAGGAGAGAACAAAACCAAAAACACATGACATGACAACAGACATGACAACAGACATGATAAACATGATAAAAATATATACAACCCTTGAGACGCCAATGAACCCACCCTCAAGTCTCTCCCCGCCCACGAATGATACAACAACCCGCTCCTTTCTTTTTGCCTCTCCACGACCTTTTTTATTATCGATTATTTCCCTCTGTATTGCCCCTCACATCACCGCAAATGTCTCGTCGTCCACTGTCGAGTAGATGGCGCTGTAGTCGACCAGCTCCTGGATGGCCGTCATGGTCGTCTGGTATCCCAGCTTCAACTCGCTGCTGATCACGTTGATGTTTGTGCCCTCGTTGCTCTGCATGTTGCGCATGTAGTTAAACACTTTTTGCGCGGCCGGCGAGAACTGGTTGCGCGCTGCTCCGTTGCTATAGGCGCCGCCGCCAGCGCCGCCGTCCTGATCAACAAACATGCTGTCCCCGCCTGCAGCGCCGTTCGCGCCGTTCGCGCCACCGTTGGGCGTCCCCCGGGTCAGGCTCAGGTGCACATACGTGCTCTCCAGCAGGTGGTAGCTGACCTCGTTGTAGTCCTCGACAGCGCGCAGGAAGTGGGCGCCAATGTAGCGTTTCTGGCTGAAGAGCTTGAGGCGGCCAAAGACGCGGACGTACTGGTCGAGGGCAAAGGGCGGGTCGGCCTCTTCGCCCTTGTCGGCGTCGACCCATTTCTTGACGTCAATGACGCCGGTGCCGTCGTCGATGCGGTAGGTCACGTTGGTGGGCTGGGGGTTGACGGCGCGGACCTGGCCGACAATGGTGAGCTGTGTGATGACGGCGCCGTCGATCTTGAAGTCGGAAGCGCCCGGGTGGTCTTCTTCGGTGTCGAGGACCTGCTTGATCGTCACGGGCCGGAGGGAATCTTCATTGTAGTTCTGGGGGAGAGGGTGTCAGTTAGCACGACAGAAAGACGACATCTGCAGGAAGGGAGTACACACCCGTCCACCGCCTTGGCTTCCAGACTGGGAGCCTCCGCCCATGAATCCACCGCCGCCTGCATCGCCGCCGTAGGTTGTCGTGTATCCGCCGTATGATGCTGTTCGTTGTCAGTAAGTCAATAAAGACGAGGCTGCTGGGACACAGGCTAGCGTGTTGCTCGGAAAGGTGCAGGACATACTCATTGTGAATATTCAGTGAAAGTGCAATCTTTGAAAACCTCGGGCAATGTCAAATCGTCAAGCGGTGCAGTCTCGGCTTTGTTGATGTTGTTTGCAAAAGTTCAAAGTCTCTATCGCAGAATAGAGGGGGGCAAAAATTAGGCACAGAACGCGTCTTTTCACGCGAACGCGCGCCCTGTCAATTAAGCAAACTTGCTGGGGCGGTCTTGCTGGGGCGACGCAGCGGACCACAGAGGGGTCGAAAAGTGGAGCCGTTGCCTAGAGCGTCACAGGTGGCGGCCGGACTGATCACTAAGCTGCTGGGCTGGTCCCAGTCACCCCAGAAGTCGGGGTCCGCTGGCAGGGCGTTCGTCCTAGGCACAGAAGGGGTGCCACGTCCCCCGGAAATGCCTCGGCAAGCGCTAACTGCCGAAGTCGCTTCTGGGGATTCCATCGCCATCACAAGCTTCTATCAGCTTCGACTTTCCGAGGATTTCCACACATAGAAGAACACCACCTCGCAGCCAGTCCCGGGAGCGTCTCTTTCCTCCCCTCCCGCGCGTGCATCGTGTTTCCTGCATCTGCATTTATAGAAGGCGCTTTTCCCGAGAGTCCTTTCCGCCTCCTTTCCGTCCTTATTGTTTTCCTCCCCCCCCCCTTCTGATCGACTCATCGTTTCTCCGCATTTCCCATTCCAACGGCCTCGACGACCCGAGGGTCACCGCTTCGTCAACGTCCACGCGCATTCCACCCCTCGCAACACCCCCCGAAATGGCCCGCAGCCAGAGCTCGCCGCTCCCGGTGCTCCCCCTGCCCCAGGGCGTCGTCCTCTTCCCCGGCATCGTCCAGCGCATCCCTGCAACCGCCAATCGCCCCGACATCCCGGCCCTCCTTGCCAACATCTACGCGCGTGCCGCCTCCAAGTCCGCCGAGGATGGCCGCTCCGCCGTCAACGAGGTGCCGGTGGCCTGCGTGCCCATGGCCTCGCCGTACGTCGGCCCGCGCGGCCAGCTCCTGATCGGCCGCGGCAACGGCACGGCCGCGCCCTCGACCCCCCTCGGCGAGGCCCCCGAGTTCGACGCCACCAAGTCGACCAAGGCAGACTTGTTCAGCTGCGGTGTTGTTGCTAAGATCACACACATCGAGGGCCGCAATGCCGGCGAGTTCACACTGCACGTCGAGGGCCGGTCACGGGTCTGGGTCGACAAGATCTACCAGGAGCAGCCTCACTTTGAGGGCAAGGTGACGCTGTTCCCGGATGAGAGTATGTGCTGTCTCCAGTGCTCTGTTTTGTTTTTATTCTTGTTCTACGGCCAATTCGCGTGCTAACAGCCCAGTTGACGCCTCCGACAACTCCTTGATCAACCTCTTCCAGAAACTCAAAACCACGTCACGCGAGCTGGCCCAGATCCTCCGCGTCGCCGCCATCATCGCCCCCGACCGGCCCCATGCTCGATTCACCCCTGCCCTGGCCCGCCGCCTCGACCAGTTCATCACCAGCAAGACCATTGCCGAGGCCGGTGCCCTCGCCGACTTCATGGCCAACATTGTCGTGGCGTCGTACGAGGAGAAGCTGCAGGTCCTCGCCCTGTTCGACGTCAAGAAGCGCCTCGTCAAGGTCCTCGAGCTGCTTGACCGCCAGGTCGGCAACATCCGCAACAGCGTCAAGATCACGGCTGTTACCATCAGCTCCGACGACCAGGACGGAAACAGCAACCAGGACTGGAACCCTCTGAAGCCAGGCGACAAGAACCCACGCTCGCCCTTTGGCGTGCTGATCCCGCCCAACGGCATGGGCTTGCCGGGAAGCGGCAGCAATGCCCACGGCTTCTTTGGAGGCGGCGGCGGCGGCGGCCGGCAGCAGCCCCCTGACCAGCAGGAGGCGGACGAGGTTGACGAGCTGGAGAAGAAGCTGGAGGCAGCTGACCTCAGCCCCGAGGCCGCCAAGGTGGCCGAGCGCGAGCTCAAGCGTCTGCGGAAGATGGTCCCTGCCCAGGCCGAGTACACTGTCGTCCGTGGCTACCTCGAGACCATTGCGGAAATTCCGTGGAACACAGTGACCGACGACCGTCTGGGGCCTGGCACTCTGGCCCGGGCACGTGCGCAGCTGGACGGCGACCACTACGGTCTGGAGAAGGTCAAGAAGCGGCTGCTCGAGTACCTGGCTGTTCTGCGGCTCAAGCAGTCTGTCAACGAGGATGTGGATGCGCAGATCAAGACTGCCGAGCAGGAGATTGAGATGGCCAAGGCAGCGCACGAGTCGCCATCCAGCAACTCGACGGCCGTGACCACATACGACAAGGCGCAGGCCGCTACGGAGCGTCTGACGACCCTCCAGGGTCAGCGCATGAGCGACAAGTCGCCCATCCTGCTGCTGGTGGGCCCGCCGGGCGTGGGCAAGACCAGTCTGGCCAAGTCGGTGGCCACATCGCTGGGCCGCAAGTTCCACCGCATTTCGCTGGGCGGTGTGCGTGACGAGGCCGAGATCCGCGGCCACCGGCGGACGTACGTGGCTGCGATGCCCGGTCTGATCATGCAGGGTCTGCGCAAGGTCGGCGTGGCCAACCCGGTCGTCCTGCTCGACGAGATTGACAAGATTGGCACGTCCAACTACCACGGCGACCCGTCGGCAGCCATGCTGGAGGTCCTGGACCCTGAGCAGAACCACACTTTTACCGACCACTATCTGGGCCTGCCGTTCGACCTGAGCCGCGTGCTTTTCATTGCCACTGCCAACAGCCTCGACACCATCCCGGCGCCGCTGCTGGACCGGATGGAGATGATCCATCTGCCCGGCTACACGACGCTGGAGAAGAAGCACATTGCCATGCAGTACCTGGTGCCGAAGCAGATCCGCGTCAACGGGCTGACGGCCGACCAGGTCGGTCTGGACGAGAAGGTCGTCGCCAAGGTGATTGAGTCGTACACGCGCGAGGCCGGTGTGCGCAACCTGGAGCGCGAGATCGGGTCCGTGTGCCGGGCCAAGGCCGTCGAGTACGCAGAGGCCAAGGACGGCGGCAAGCTGGACACGTACCGGCCGCAGCTGGCGGTTGGCGACCTGGAGCAGATTCTGGGCATTGAGAAGTTTGAGGAGGAGATTGCGGAGACGACGAGCCGGCCTGGCATTGTGACGGGTCTGGTGGCCTACAGCTCGGGCGGCAACGGCAGCATCCTGTTCATCGAGGTGGCGGACATGCCCGGCACGGGCAAGGTGCAGCTGACGGGCAAGCTGGGCGATGTGCTCAAGGAGAGTGTCGAGGTGGCGCTGTCGTGGGTCAAGGCGCACGCTTATGAACTGGGCCTGACGCAGGACCCGATTGACGACGTCCTGCGCCACCGCAACATCCACGTCCACTGTCCTTCGGGAGCCGTGCCCAAGGACGGCCCCAGCAGCGGCATGGCCCAGGCCATTGCCCTGATCTCGCTCTTCTCTGGCCGCGCCGTGCCCCCGAGTCTAGCCATGACTGTAGGTTCTTTTGGGAGTGGCGCTAGTTATTGCCAATTGCTAACATGACTTTTCAGGGCGAGATCACACTTCGCGGACGCGTCACTGCGGTGGGCGGCATCAAGGAGAAGCTGATCGGCGCTCTCCGTGCGGGTGTCAAGACGGTCCTGCTGCCGGCGCAGAACCGCAAGGACGTGCGGGACCTGCCCCAGGAGGTCAAGGACGGACTCGAGATTATCCACGTCAAGTAAGTCAATGTCCCTTTTTTTTTGGTTTACATTCATTCGCGTACTAACTCTACTCAGCCATGTCTGGGAGGCCATCCACTGCATCTGGCCCGACAAGTTCCCTGCTGCCTACCCGGCCGTCGAGAGCCGTCTGTAAATGGAAGGGATGGCAAATAGAACATGAACCGGCCGTCGGTTTCGCAAGCAGACCGAAAGGCATCACTACTACTGGCTGTGTAAGAGAGGTGTTGTATGTTGTTGTGTTTTGCGTTGTTTCATTTTTTTCTCTGTTTATGTTTCTTCATATATCATTCTGCATTCATTCTTTGCCTTTTTCCAAGATTTTTTTTTTCTGCCTCATGCTTAATGTTTATGTTTTAGGTTTTGTTTGATTTCGTTGTACAATCATTTCTTTTCTTTTTCACTGTCATTTTTTGCATCATTGCCAGCCAGCAAAAAAAAAAGCATAATTTACAGTATAATTGAAAGTTATTTCTTTGCAACATGAGTGCTGCCTTCTTTTACACGTTGGTGTCTTGCATGTCGTACACCCCGTCTGTCCAATCCTTCCTTGTGCCATGTCAACCACAAGGAGGCATGCTTGGCTCTGGCAGCAAGCGAGATTGGGACGTGTGGACAGATTCAGACAGATTCAGACAGATTCAGACACTTGTCCGTCCGGAACAGATCAGGCAAAGACAATCAGACACTCGAGTGACTACTTTTTTTCCTTTTCTTTTTTTCGCCTCTTGCCCAAACCTCCGCGGAAAACTGCATTCCCTCTCGTTTAAGGCTGGTTTCTTGGGGGGCTGGATGTTGTCTCTGTAGGAGAAAAAAGAAGGCGACAAAAACTCCGTCTGAGACTTGGACGGAGACTGAGGCAAAAAAGGCAAAGACATGGACATGCGGGAAAAAAACAGACAGACACCACGGACAGACAGACAACTGCTCGCTTCGTGTTTCCGTGAGACAGGTCTGCGTTGTTCTTTTTGGGGGGGGGGGAGGGTCTCTTGTGACAACGCATTGCCGGATTGGGAACACGGCTGTTTTTTCCCTGGCGAGGTGTTTTTTTGTTTTTGCCCCTGCATAAAGACAGACAGGCCATGCAGGGAGACGGCGCATGGAGAGCGAAAGAGTCCTCGGGAAACAAGAAAAAAAAAAGGTTTACAAGAGTCGTCTGCATTGCAAGCGAACTTTGGGTCGAACGAGCATGTCTCTCGGTCTGTGTTCCCCCCCCCCCTTTGTTCTTTTATTCTTTTTTGTTGTTCCATTCTTTTTGTTGTTTTTCGCTTACTGCATTTGTCCATGCAGACGAGTTGTGTGAGTCGCCAGTGGTTCTAGATTCCCTTGTTGCATCCGTGCAATGCCATACTACCATGTACTCTGGAATTGTCCTTGCAGTCCATGGAAAAGGAGACCGTCTACAGACCGTGGCATGGAGATATCGCGAGTTGTATCAGAGTCTGTCTATCTTGCTCGAGCCAACATGGCATTAGCATTCTCAAATTACCGTACAGTAAACGGACAGCACAGGGGGTAGCCCGGCAGCCCTCTTTGCCTTTTGTTGCCGCATCCTTGGGTTCTCCTTGTCTGATATCCACCGTCTCAACCTTGGCTTGCCCGTCAGCCTTCTCGCCTACGTCTGAATCGACCCTCCATCACGTAGCGGCTTTTTTTTTTTCTTTTTTTTTTTCCGCCGTCTCGCTTAGCAGTTACCGAAGCAGTAAGTTTGGGAATATTATGCATTTATAGATGTGTGGTGTTGTTTTTTTGCTTTTTCTTCTCGGGGGGCGTCGACATACCCGACCAGCCACGAGGATGATGCCGGTTTGTGTCGACGAAACGGGGACAAATTAAAATATAAAGGCTCGAGGCTCACGAGCCAGTGTTGTACAAGACTCTCTTCTACAAGCGGTAATCCCTTTTGTGCAGCTTCATGGCAGCGGAGATCGCAAAAAATCCATGTCTTGGCCACAAGACAGAGAAAAGGATTGTCCCCAGGAGCATTTCCTGGGGAAGCACAGCATATCCCGCTCTTCTTCAGTCCAGATTCCCAGATTCACCACGGTTACAGATAACGAGTTGGGGAGCACAAGGCAAAAAAAAAAAAAAAAAAAAAACATGAACAGCACAAGGTCCCCCCTGGATCTGTGTTACGAGTATTCGAGGAAAAGGAGGGTGTTGTTTTGGAGGGAGGAACCCGGTGGGCGAGGCAAGAACACTGCAAACGTCAAGACAGAGAGACACTGCCGAGGAGAGACAAGCTGCTAGCAGGAGGAGCACACTGCACAGACACTGCAAGCCACGCACACCCCCCCGTGGTCCAGATCGAACCTGGGCGTTCTCCAGAGGGATCGTCCTGTCTGCTGTTTGCTTGCCTGCCTGCCCTCTGCCTTTCCCCCCGTACACTTCCCACTCTTTGCTCTCTTTGGCAGTTGCTCTAAAAAGCAGACAGATGGGACACCCCCTAGAGGCTACTGCTCGATTCGCCATGTGGGTTTCACATGCTCTTGGTTATGGTGTTGCAGGGGGTAGTTCTATTGACTCTTGAGTCTTGACAGTCTTGGCTCTGGATCTTGTGGTTTTAGGTCTGACGGATCTTTTTTAGCTCTGACAATTAGATCTTGGGTCTGGGTCTGGGTATAGTTCTAGCTCTGACGGATCTCGCGTTTCTGTCCATGGATCTTGGGTTAGGCCTGCCTTGGATACTTCTAGCTCTGACATCTTGGCCTCGTCATCTCGTAGCAATCTTGGGGGCCGCGACGAACCCAAGAGGAAATAGGGGAATAGGGAAATAGGGAAATAGATTCGTCGTTTTTTGCAACTATTCGTTTTTCGCGTGGCTTGCGGGCCCATGGAGGGTCCATGATGGGGCCCGTGAAATCGAAAAAAGTGTAGCAAGATAGCAGCATAGAACCCCCTGTGGACATTTTCTACAATCTACACCGGCTCAACACGTTGATCCCCTAGAACCACACAAAGGTTCTAGGCCGTACTGTCTCCAAGACATTGGGGGACAATGAGAACCAACATCTACGAGAGAAAGGAAAAATCAAGGTGTGGCTTGCATAAGGGACACGTTTGTGGTACGTTGGCACGGCAGTTGGGACTTGTGTCTACGGGTAGTCTTTTTTGTGTCTTTTCTTTTCCTGTCGTGCCATGTCTTGCGGCCGAGCAGTGCAGAAGCCAATGTCCGAGCAAGAGAGGGGGGGTTGATGCTGGGAGATGCTGTGGACATTGCTCTGACGTGGCTAGGAAGGACAATTGAGGGGGACGAGGGAGGATAGAAAGGGAGAGACAATAGAAATGTTCCGAGAAAATGGCAAGTAAATGGCAAGACCGAAAGACAAGCGTCGAGAGCAGAGTAGAGGTCAAAGAGCAGGGGGGTAAACAATCGTCTGCTTGTCTGCCCACTCGCTCGTCTGCTCACTCGTCTGCTCACTCATCAGAATATAGGGGAGAACACTTGCGTGAGAACCAACAAATGGACCCCCCATACCCCGTAGTCCCCACCCGTTGCTGGAAGCTCGTAAAGACTTTAAAAAGGTGCGAAATACAGAGGACCGCATGGGCTACCGCCGCAAGAGAGGGGCGTCTTAGCATCGGGTGTTGGCTCTAAAGGTTTTTTTTTTTTTTTTTTTTTTTTTTTTTCGGGGCCCATTTTGGTGCGTTTTGTCTCTGGTGTGGTCTTTGTTGACGCGATTGTGTCCACAACTCCAAATTACTCTTTATCACTGCCATCAACGTTATAACTCGGCGTCGCTTGGAACGAGCCGTTGGAAACGAGCCGCACAAAACACAAAAAAAGTGTCCACTATACAAGAAAAACGTGTCGTGACGGGTGGGCACTACCCAGAGACACCGTCTGGACAATGGCATCTGTACACAGCGAGGTGTGGTTGCAATATCGGCCCGGGGAAGATTCTGGCTGGAAGACGCAGAAATACCATAATATCGTATTGCTTTTGTAGTGTCTCTTCTTTGCCCGTTCCAAAGGCCAATCCATGTTGTCCGCGAGAAGCGCTGATCAAAAGCTTCCGGGTTTCTATTTGTGTTCCCATGGACGGTGTCTAGACGACTGCCAATTGCTCGACGAGAAACAACTCCCGTGAGTGTCTGTCTGGATGACTCTGTTGTCACTGTCTTGTTCGACGAGAAACAGTTCTGGACACTGTTCGTCTGTATTCGCGTGAGCAAAATGGGCCAAGTAGGGGCACAGTTGTTGACGCAAGATTGCATAGGTCAACCCCCCTCAGAACGCCGTTCGCTAGCCGGTTCCTTACGAGTGCAGTTGGTAGCACTCGGGCCCTTTTGGAACAGCCTGGGCTGCGACTTGCCTCTGGGGGGGTTGGTCGAGACCTTTTTCGTCCCGGTGGGCTGGCTGATCTGGCTCGTCTGGGCGGTCCGCTCTAAAAAATGTCTAACAAACCTGGAATTTTGCTTGGGCCAGAGACACGAGCAGAAAAGAAACCAAGCGTTGTTTTTCTTTCGTGTCGTAGGGACGACGGACCGTAAAAATAGAAATGCAACAGCTGGGACAAGCTGTCTCGCAAAGAGTAGCAGGCCGTTTGAGCAAAAAGGCCCAAACAGGGTCGGGTGTCTGTCCGGACGACACGGGCATTTCGGAATGCCTGTCTGCTTTGGAAAGTCTCCTTTTCTTTCGCTTATTCCGATATTCCGCGGCCTTGACGGTATCCCTGGAAAACGGCCCTTCTCTTCTTCCGCCGGGATGATATATATCACAAGAGTTACAGGGAAATGGGACACGGGGTGCAGGAATATGCCGGCCGCGTGTCAAGACAGTAGACGAGGCAGCATATTGCAGAATACCAGAGAGAAAGCATAGCAACAGCATCATTCGCTCGCGTGGAACTCGCAGTCGCGGAATGGAAGCCCGACGGGCTGGACATGTATTGGCCATCTGTTAATTGACGACTTCGAAACGCATAATCTGTGGCCGCGGCCGGGAGAGTGACAAAGGGGCATG
This sequence comes from Raffaelea albimanens, assembly GCA_002778245.1. Classification (NCBI taxonomy): domain Eukaryota; kingdom Fungi; phylum Ascomycota; class Sordariomycetes; order Ophiostomatales; family Ophiostomataceae; genus Raffaelea; species Raffaelea albimanens. Next base: position 3,476,972 of record PCDJ01000001.1, read on the forward strand.
ATGAGCAAGCCGGCAAAAAGAGGACATGGGACGAATATGGGATGAACATGAGACTTGTGTTGGATGGTTCCAGAATAATGACAAGGAAGTCGACAGAACATGACAAGACAAGACGGGTTTCGTCGTCTGGTCAATGCCTTTTGCTGCCTGGGCCAGCCTTGTCAGAGAACAGTGCCGTGTACGATGCTACAGCACGTGCAGTCCATTCTACTTGTCTCGCCGGCACGGACAAGACAACGATGACGTTCTCGAAAACTTGAAAACGCGCTGTCGTTGATGGAGATGGCGCCTTTTTATAATATACATGGCATTTAATCACGCTTTATTATAATATTTCTACTTTCTATATCGTGTGTGTCTGAGATAACTTTCCGAGAGGCGGCGGGCCATTTTGATCGCGTTCCCATATAATAGAATCTTGATCGAAACCGTCGTCAATGGCAAAAGAAAAAAAAAAAAAAACGGCACGGATGTAGCTTCCGCAGTACCGCACGGCTTGCTGTCCCGCCGGGCTCTGTTTTTTTTTTTTTTTTTTTTTTTTTTTTTTTTTTTCGTTCTACGGGACAGGGCATGCTTTGGACAAAAAGCAAAGGTGGCTGCATTTTCGACTTTATATATTTTGCATATGTGTCTGTCCTGTTTCGGTAATGTGCTCTACTTTTTTTTTTAATTCCCCCCTTTGTTTTTCTGTTGCCTCTTTCGGGAGGGACTGTACTCGGTACATGAGCCGACTAGGGCAAAACGGTGGTGCCAGGATGTCTCTTTAAGTTGTGTGTATTACAAGTACATAGTCGAGGCTGCCCTTTTTTCCACTTTCTGACATGGCTATTCTTGCTTTCGGGCGTCCTGTTGGTTGTGGGATTTTCGAGCGGTCATGGATTTTCTTCTGCGCACTTGTTAACTCGTTACATACATAGGCCGTCGGACAGGAAAGTGTATTTATACTCTGTCCGGCCTCCCTGGCCAACTCGGAATGATGATCCAAAAAAATGCGGAATTCCCAAAAGTTGTCACCGAATTTCGCGATTGGCATTTTTGGGTGGCCAAACTGTTCAGCCGTGATGCCCCAACTGCAGTAGCCTTGGTTAGTTTTTTACCTTGCAACAGCTTTCAGTTCAACTGCCCCTCCGTGGAGCCGTCAAAACGGGTTCGTGGTCCATGTGTCTTTTGTTTTTTTCTCTTTTTCTCTTTAAAAGTACTTTTTTTCGTATTACCACGCGCGCCCGAAAAATCGCAATGAACAAAATGGGTGACTTGCATGAAATCCTGCCCCAAGAGCGAGGGGGTCAGAAAACAAGGGCAGCGAACCAAACAAAGAGTAATATTAAAGTTTAGTTTTTTTTTTTTTTTTTTTTTTTTTTTTTTTTTTTTTCGGCCCAATCGTGTGATATTGATCCTTCTCTTTTCTGTCGCCCCCCCTCTCGCTCCGTACCTTTTTGAAAGTGTGTCTGTTGGACGCTCTGTTGTTATGGCATGTTTTCTTGTTGGCCTCTCCTTCCATTCAAAAGTACACCGGTTTCCATGGGCGGTGATGGAATCCAAAACATTGTCGCAGCTGATAAAGACGGGCTTGTCGGATAGAGTTGGGAAAAGGCGGAAAGTTTAAGAAAAAAAAGAAGAAAAAAGCAATCAACAACGGTATCCAATTGGCTTCCGCTTCTTTGAGTGTCTGTCCTGTTAATTTTTAAATATTGTCATTTTTTGCCTCTCGACTTGATGCTTGCAATCATTAACACGCTTCACATAATCGAAGAAACAACACAAGGAGGCAAATTACTTGAAAAGGAGAGAGATTTAGAGAGACAAAACAACAAGAACCAGGGCCAAGAGAAGAGAAGCTATTTTTCTCTCAGCTCTCAACAACGAGAAGGTTATGATATCGGTGTCCAAGAACGGGGGGCCTTGTGTCTCTTGCTCTGTCCAGTCAGGGACTCGGTCGTCGTGCATATTAGACCATGGGCCAATGGATTGGACGGGAAGTTGTTCCGGGAGGTTGTCGAGATGCTTGCCGCTTCTTCCATTCTCTCGCTTTTATATTCGTTTCTTTTTTTTGGTCCTTTTGGCCTAGGCCCCTCGTGGTTTCCGGCTAGCTGTTCCGCTGCGTCCTGACAGGGTCTCCCGAAGCGATCGACGAGTTCCACCGGTCAACATATACCCTGTCGAGGCAAAGTGATGCTGGGTTCGAGCACTTGGAACGAGCTGTCATTTTGTGCTGCCGGTTATTGCATACGAGAGAGTCGTACAAAGAAAAACTATTCATGCATGCCTTGTAGTGCACACACGCCCCCCTCCAGACCCCAAAACTTCCCCTGCCTCCCCTCTCTTCCCCCGACACAAAACCCTACTCCTCTCTCCCCAAAAAAGAACGCACACCGGCTCTGGCATGACAGATCGGCGGGGTGGAGAAAAGGATGGAGAGTGGAGAGAGGGAGAGAGGGAGAGAGGGAGAGAGAGAGAGGGAGAGAGAGCGGGTCCCTCCCTACTCTGCACCGCTGCTGCTGGTAATGTGTGATGTCTTGAATTCTTCTTTGGGCTACTTGCTGCTGGTCCGTAGCGGCGTTAATGGGGTCCCTTCAGTTTGATGGAGACTCACTGGAGACAGACGAACCACACAGCTGCAAACGGTCCGAGGGAGGACAGGGATATGCTTCTCTGGGAAGACACGGCACTTGGCTTAACCCTAGAGGCGATTCGATCCGAAGGTTGGAGGCTGAAAACCGGCACGATTGGCGGTGAGGTTTGAATGCAAGAGGGCCGAGTGGCTGTTGATCTTTTGGCAAAAAAAAATAAAATAAAATAAAAATAAAAATAAGCTGCATTGGCGACAAGGACGTGCAGGTGAATGGTCCAGGGGTGAGGAGCATGAGTCGCCTCTTCTGGGTGACAGGGACCTTTTGTAAAAGATGGGGCCGCTGTCAAAAAAAGAGAAATGCACACCCTTGTCTGCAAACCCGGCGAGCCAATTGGAAGGATATCCAGCTGTTTTTCTGGTGTTCTCTTCAGCTGCCTCGTGTCGATGTTGCCCAGGACGAGTCAGCTTTCAGCTTCAGGAAGAGAATCCAAGGCTGGCATACGAGTGCTCTGTCAATGCTGTCCTTCCCCGTTGCTATGTGCAAGATGCAATCTACCCTGTTCTTCCTCGACTAGCCCCGTCTCTTGAGAGAATGTCACTTCTCTGCCTCCTTTTCATCTCGGGTGTCAAGGCCACCTGGAGGCAACACGCCCACCCAGGCCGGACACACCCCTTCCCCAATCCCCATATTCCCACTTGGCAACCTTTCCACATTCGCGTAACGTCTTTATGCACGCAAGATTGGCGGTCTTTCCCTTGGCCTGGGGGTGGCCAGTTGTAGTCCCCAGTCGTGGTACACCAGTCTGACATTGTAATATCTCTCCTTAGCACATGGCGTAGCACAAGCGAGAAAAGAAACCCTTGTTGGGAGCTCGTCTATCTTGACGTGTCAGTTTTGATGTCATTTTGATTTTGTCATTTTAGGGCTAGTTTTGGATATTTCGTATTGTTCTTCTCCTTGGTTTGTTCGTCCCATCTTTTTCGAGAGCTGTCTCCGAAATGATAAGACAAGGCAATATGCCCGTGCTTTTCATTGTGTGGGCCTCTCTCTTTTTTGTAATATTACAATGCGCCGTAACAGTATCTGTTTGCCGGGACCTCATGCTAGAGTTGCTTTGGTGCTCGTTTCGAATTGTTGAAAAGAGATGGAAGGGGCAGCACGCAATGGGCCAAGGTATGAAGAACAGGAAGAAGCAAGTAGAGGTTCGAGTACAAAAAAGAACTCGCAATGGAGATTCATTGCCTTTTCGGTCTGGCACTTCATCCCAGTTTGGTTACTTTCTTCTTTCTGCCGTGTCTCACATTTCCGAAAAGGATCAAAAGAAGCAAGACAAGATTGTCGAAAGGTAGAAAAGAAAGGAAAAAGGAAAAAAAAAAAAATCACTGTCGAAAAGGCTAAAAAAAAAAAATCAAAAAATCAAAAAGGTAACAAGAGAAACCACCTCTTCTAGATGTCGGTCAGGCAAAGCCACACCAGTCCTTCAATAGACGACGACTTTTCTTTTGCCAGAGTGTCTCATATTTTACGAACCCCCCCATGGGACCTTCGGGACATTGCCCGTTTTCGAACCGTTTTCTTTGCTTTTTTTTTTTTTTTTTTTTTTTTTTTTTTCATTGCTACAACAACTCGTTTTATGACCCCCAACGTGTTGTTCTCAACATTTGCTTTTTGCTCTCTCTGCTTTTTCACTCCGCTTGCTTTTTTGGGCAAAGTGAGCAGTGCCACGGCCTGTCAGAAGCTTGCCATCTCGCCGAAAGCAAAAAAGTACCATGCCGTGGGGTTACTTTGCATTTCTCTTGTTTTCTTTTTATTGGGCCATCTTTTTTTTCCAGTCCAATATGCCATGCCTCTTATACACTCGCTCTCTCAACAGTTTAGCAACTTGTGGAAAGATGAAACGAGCCAGCCAGATGGGAACAGTTCTCCAGTCCTCCCTCTCGGGTCTTGCCCCAGTTTGGGGGGGGGTGGGGGGGGGGGGGCAAGGCGGGTTTCCCAATTTTGATTGCAGGTCGACGTTCAAGACGCCTCTTGCTTGCTTTTATCATTGACTCGTTCGTAGTACTCAGTACCTCTTGAGTTTTCCTCTCTCTTTTTTTTTTTTTTTTTTTTTTTTTTTTTTTTCCTTTTTCCCTTTTCGTCATTCTTGCTGTTGTTGCTGTTGCTGACGATCTCTTCTCCCTGCCTGACCTTCTCTTTCTTTATTCTTTCCTTTTCATTTACACTGCATGCATGCAACCATGTACAGAAAAGGTACAGAAGTATACATGGCGGGCTGTTGGTTGTCGTCCTTGGTGCCCTCCATCCCCCTTGTCCATCCATCAGAGGCTTTCAAAGCATGCTCTCGGGCTGCTAGCGTGCCACCTGCTGCTGCAAAGACAAGGGCAGAGAAAAAGAAAAGTGATGCTACGACAGTATGGCATGTCGGCATGGGCCCATGGGGGGTGGCCAGCTCTTTTCTCTTTCCCCTCTCCCCCATGCTCCTTTTTTCTGCTTTTTGTTTTCCCCTTCCTTTCCAACACAATCCCTCGCTCCCACACCCAGGAAAAAGCAAAAAAAAAGGTTCCAGCCCGCCCAAAGAAACACTTTGTACACTTCCATGCCGGGAGGATGTATAAAAAGTCGACTTTTTACCGGTTTGGCATGCGACGGTGCAACGCTACCGGGGCTGCAACGCTGTGCCATGCATGGCGACGGATGCTTGGTAACGGGGAAGGAGGGGGGGCCATGGAAGGAGGAGGTGTAATAATGAGCTAGAAAGAAAAAAGAACAGAAAAAAAAGCGGCAAAAAAGAAAACGAAAAAAGGAACGCAGAATGGACACACAAAAAACTAGTAAAATTAAATGGCAAAATAAATGGCAAAAATAAACAGCGAATGAAAAATGGCGACGGGAAAATTCAGCCTGCCGGCCAGCCAGCCAGCCAGCCGCGTTGACAAGCCACAAGGCATGTAGCAATACCCGAGAGCCTGGGAAACCATCCGGCCTAACACTCGTTCCTTATGCAGGCTTTTGGCGACCGACATGAAGAATCCGACAAGCTAAATAAAAATAAAAATAAAAATAAAAATAAATCCAGCGATAAATCCACTGCCCATCATCGATCCTGACAGCCTGACAGCCAGTCAGACACACCCAGGCGAGATGCAGCAGGATCCCGCTTGGACAGGCCCGGGCGGTTGAAACAGAACTGGGTTGCTGTGTAAGACACAAGGGACGACACGGAGCCACACGGGGCGACACTGGGCAGCCCCGAGCGACCTCGAGCGACTGGAAGAACACACCACCTGCAAGCGGTGAGTAAGTCTCGCCCTTGTATCTGGTGGTTGTCTGCACCCCCGCGGCACTGGTCAGTAGATTGTCTGCTGCTGCTGCTGCCCTTCTGCTGCTGGGTTCCTCGTGTCTTGTCTTTGTGTCATGCTTGTTGTGCCGGGAGTGATTAGCCGTCCCCCTCGCCTCTTCGCCTCTTCGCCTCTTCGCCTCTTCGCCTCCTCGCCTCGTTGCTTTTTGCACCTCTTTGCTTCTTTGCTTCCTTGCCCCCCCCTCTGTGTGCCATGCTTTCCGCCCGCCTTCTGCTAGTCGTGCCTATCCTGTCCGAACACACTATCCCCATTTCGCGCCCCGTCCGTTGACACCTCCGTCGCCCTACGGGCCATTTCTCCGGGTTGGTTTGGTATCTGGAGATACTGCGTGCTACTTGCACGCATGCCATGCACGTACTCGCACACTTGTTTCCCAGAACAGTTCCACACCGGTCGGAGCATGCTGCTTAGCACGCTCGGGGCCTTGCTCATTTTCTTGGTGGACATTTAGCGTTACACCATTGTTTAAAGTTCTTGTACATTGCCCGTTCGCCCTGGGGAGGTTTTGGGAGGACCATGGCGGAGAAGACAGGATGAAGGAGGAAGGGGGCGTTCGCATTGGCCCGAAATTAGGAAGCTGTCCAGAGCACGAAATGCGGCGGCCGGGAGCGGCCCTCCTCACAACCAAACTATCGAATAAAGTCTGTGCGAAGAACGAAAGGCAGCAAGAAGCAAAGAAAGGGAGGGGGGTGCCCAACAGAAAAAAAGACCCGAGAATGAGAGCAGACACCAAGAAGAGTAAAGTAAAAAAAAGGGTGTGACGACCAACAGGCCAGATGTGACAGGCAAGGAGTGACGAACAAGCCGCGGCGAAATAGGCTGGGCCAGCCAACTTTTCCCGCAAGAGCCTCGTGGCATGCTACTAGTGCCGCTACAGCACGTAGCGCCAACATCTTGCATGCAACCAATATGTCTCCATATAATGTCGGCAGGGATCGCAGGTCGAGAGGAAACGCCCGCCCTCGCCCAGACAGCGAACACAGATAAAATTCTCCTAGTGATGGCAGCTCGGGTTGTTTCTCGGGTCGTAAATTTGTAAAAAATGGGCATCCAGCAGACAGTCCTGGACTGCACCATGCAGTGGAGGGAGCGGTGAAGTAGCGTTGCATTCGACATCGATCACACCCACAGCGTGGTTTCGGTTGGGTACGGTGTGATCAAGGCGTGTGTGCTTGTACTCGTAGTGCGCCAGTCAGACGCATATATTGGGGGAGGGGACTTTGCACAAAGTTAGATACCAAGATACTTTGCAAGATACTTTGCAAGATACATGCCTTATACACCCTCTGGATGCCTGCTTCTTGAATCCCGCGTGCGCGAGTGCGCATTTGTGCGAAACCGAGCTACCCTTAATATCCCAAATCAGCGAGGGCCACCATGGCGACCGTGGACAGGACACGGCTCTCTGAATGGCATGTGGTGCCGATGGCCAACAGACTCGCTAGTGCTCCGTACTTTTGCAAGATATGTACAAGGCCAGAAATGGTGTGCAGCCTTGACAACAAAAGAGGGGTCCTGCTGTTGGGGTACGATGGTCTTCATGGCCGAGGGCCAAGTCTTGAAGGGTCCAAGGTGCCAGGGGCGCTGGCAAGTGCTGATCTTCCGTAGCCTGGCAGCTAGACTCGGTACCTGGGGTTGATTGCGGCCTTGCGTCCTGGACCCTGACTGTGTGGCCCGGCTGGCTAAGCGTGTAAGTGGTTTGCGGCAGAGAAGCCAAGGATGCACCCGAGGTACAACGTCGGCGTAAAATCCGCACCGCAACGACGAGCCAGAAAGCTGCCGGCTGGCCTCGGACAGGCTGGCTAGCAAGACAGTCGGCATAGGAAGCATAACCCCAGCACAGGGCGGGCCAGCCAACGTACACGGTGCGCGGCGATCGCACGGCGACCGCACAGACACACAGGGAGTCGACCAGAGACAGCTGAAAGTTGGTGGCCAATGTCACACATCCGTTCCATCGCGCTGGCGGGCCTGCAGCCGGGCTCGCTGTCTTCTGGCACCTCTCTTGCACACTAACCTGAGATACGACGGGTCCTCTCGTGCAGCGCACACGCACTTCGTATGATGCGTGCAGCTGCCTCTTGGCTGGTCCCTTGGCTCTGCTCTGCGCTGCTCTCCCTCCTTTGATTCAACGGCACACCACGTCTTTCAGCCCCCTTTGTGTCCCTTGGTTCTCGCCTGTCTTGGGGTGGTTCATCTGAACAAGAAAATAAGAAGAGGTCGGATAGGCGGGACAAAGGACAGACCTCCCGTCAATCTGGTTCGTCTGGCCCGCATGGTTCTGTTGGGGATATACACGCGCATTGCGTGCTGTCGAAATTGAAGACCGCTGACCACGGGCCGCCGGCCCCCCTGCTGCGCCACGACATGCACAGTGAGGTGTCTTACTGTCTGGCTGGAACCAACAGGCCGGTGCCAAAAAGCATCCGACCAAAAAATGAAGCCACGGAGTAGCTTCCGCGGTCTTTTTAGACGAGTCAGAAAACAGGCCGAAGGGATTTTCAGAGAAAGGGCCTGCGCGCATAAGCCTTCCCCTAGCGCCGGGGCTGCACGCTGCGCGCATGCGCGAGTGAAAGGGGGCTCTCTTACGAGTACATGCTCCGTAGTAAGTGGGCTGGGAGGGATGGATGTGCAGGCTACGATCGGAGCCCAATTTTTATTTCGGGGCGCCATAGGCCAGTCCCTTGACTATGTATCCCCATTTGGGCCGCATGCGCTCGGTCGTTCTTGCCGTCTGCAGTCGTTGCCGGCGTGTCTGACGACAGTGGCTTCCAATGCTCCTTCCTGCCTCTTTTCAGGGTCCCTCCATCGCTCCTGCCGGTGCCACGCCTCTTGCTCCATAGTAGGAACAGGAAATGACGAGCTACGGAGTACCTGCACTTGCCTGGCCCCGGCACTCATTGGTATGCGCGACTGCGCTGTGGATGCTCCGCTGATCGGGGGGGAGGGGCGATAGTCGCTTTTTTATTGCCCCCCCCCCCCCCCCCCCCCATTCCCGGCCGGGCGGTTGCCTGTTTGGAACTGGCTTGCCTTCCTGTGTCACCGTAGCAATTAATATTCTGGACAAAAGTAAGACAGAATGTGAAGCCATTTGTTGGGCATGTCGGGCGGCCGGGCATCTCTCTCTCCATGTCTCTCGGGGGAATGATCCTTCGCGGTAGGCTAGCTATTCCGGCTGTATTGTTGTCGGCTCTCTGCCACGCCCGCAGTGGCAAGAACCAGTCGGCTGCCCGCACGCATCAGAAGACGGATAATAGCTTGGCATTGGGTGTTGGTTGCCATCCAGGCCGCCGGCGCAGGGTCCGCATGCACTCCGTATCTTGCCTGCACCTTACTGCACACCACTGCACCCGCTCCTTACAAATACCCTGGCCAAGCTGACAGGCCGGCCAAGGGTTGCTCCTTCCCCTTCACGCTTGTCCGACTCCGCTGTGGGCTAGGCCGGATCACAAGGCTGTCTGGTCATTTGCGAGTGATTAATTTGGTGCTGGGGCAGGACGGGAGGGGGGTTCTTTCTTCTGTCACTTCTTTGTTGTTCGCCGCTCATTCTGGCCTTGTCTCCGTGCCTTCTTTGCCCCGTTCTCAATCTATCGAGAAAATTAAACATCATTTCCTGCTGCCGCCCGTCTAGCGGTTTGCAAGCTCCCATCTGAAACATTGCCCATCTGAGAGTTGCCTCTCTCCCCGTTCCCTTGGTACACCACTTCCTTTGGTTCCACGCATTTTGGTTCTTGGTTCGTCTCCTGTAGTAGTAGTTGCCACAGATGCGCACGTATGGAGCACTCATATTTTACATGTCCGCGGTATCTTCCATGGCACTATCAGCTTCCCCCTGGTCTTCGTTCCATTCCGCTCTGTTGACCACAGCCTGTCATCGGAGAAATTCCCACCAACTACTGCCATTCTCGCTCTTCTCTCCTACACCTGCCCTTGCCTCGTTCCTTCTTCTTTGCCCCTGCATTTTGTCCCCCGCCCCGCGCCCCTCACGCCCTCGTATGTTTCTTCTAAAAGCTCTAGACGTCGACGCACTACTCGACTAGGGGCTGCAAGAATGGCCTGATAGCTCTCGAGGTAGGGGGGGTGTAGTTCAGAATTGGGGATGGGGTTTGGACCAATCCGATGCCCCCAAAGTCCCGGTTGACTATTTCTTTGTACCTTCCAGAGTAACTTGTCAACGTGTGACGGAATTCGCAGTAGTAGCGGCCGCCCTGTGCTCCTAACCCGCTTCCCAACGCACGCCTGCAAGCTACATACGCAAGACACATGCTACTCCGTACGAATAGCACCTGTAGATCTGGTACAACCTAGATCTTTGGAATTCAGCAGAATCCCCGCGACTGTCCCGAAAGGCCGAACACGACTCTGTATCAGGCGCTGGACGGACGTATGAGGGCACCACCCGGCGCTTGACGCAGCAAGATAAAAAAAAAGCAACCAACAAGCTTCAAAAGTACAGGAGCCGCTGTGTCCTGTCCCCATCCTGCCAGAAATCCATTCGAGGTGAATCTCATATGCCAGCCGTTGCAAAAGTACGCTACGTGGCGCGCTAAGGGTCTGAATGCCCGTTTGCCTCCATTTTTTTCCTGTTGGGTTGCTCTCGGTATATTTCCTTTCTTGTCCTTGTTCCCATCTCCAAAACCGGCTTCCCGCAGCTCTATGAGAGAAGAAAAAGCAAATCCAGACGGGAAAAGGGCCATTCGCAGCAGAAAGGGGTCTCTGGATATGTATGAGGTATCTTTGGGCCAGGACTAGCTGGCAACCTTTGCCTGGCCAGGCTGTCGAAAAGTCACTGCAACTTGAATAAGACCCTGGATCCTTGCCTGTTCCTGATCGGCAAGCAGGCCAACCAGTGGCCGTTTCCACACCTTTTTTCGGCCCTCGTTCTTTGCCCCTCTCCGTTCATCTCCACACCCACCACGTTCTCTTCCCATTGTCAGCAATTTGGTTTGTCACCCTACGTAGAGCTATAGTGCCACCACGATCGGTTTGTTCGGTGTTAGCACACAAGTAGATTGCAAGCGACAGCTGCGAGGCAAAAGACTTTTCTCACCATACCATACCGCCTGGGCGCGCTCTACCAAGGCAATTAGCCTGGCGGTCCAACACGCAGAAAGAGAAAGGCTGCAAACGAAAGGGGAAAAGAGCAAGAACCAGTCGTGCTGCTATGGTGGACCGTCCATCTGACTCCCCACCAGCAGCGATTAAGACACCAGAGACATGGAATGCGACACTCGGTCTGCTCGACCTGTCGCATCGCTTGCCTCGGGCGACGAATCGGCCAGCTCAAATATTCGGATCGGGATTGGCATTTTTTTCTGACATTGCCGTGTACGATGAGAGCCGTTTCTCCCTGCAATGTGTGCTCTCCGGCCGCGATCGTGTCTCGTATCATCACGGGCTGGTCAAAGCAGACCTGGGCGATAGTGATGTCGAGCCAGAAAAAAAAACGTGGTGTTTTGAATGGCCCGTACAGCTTACTAGGTTATCTTGCCTACTGATGCTGTTAGTTGTCACAACGAAGACGGAGAAAGGAGCCACCGGCCAGTGTGTGAGCCATTTTGCGTACCAGTAGCACCCGCATCAGCGTTGTCTAGGCGGGAACGACTCTTAACACACTCAACTGCAACAACGCGCCGCCATTCCGTGTTAGTGGTAATGCCCAGAAACTTTCTTGTCGTGCATAGAAGCCAGAACAGGCACGTGCTGGCCAGCCACTCAACAAGATGCAAAAGGGAATGCTATGCTTGTTTTGGCTGGCCCTGATGTCATCACCTTTTGTGGGGTAAGACAGCGCCAGGACGGTTGGTGCTGCAATATGGCGGCTTTGTTCACAATCTCGGCAGGCCGGTGGCTGAGGCGCTGGTCGACAAGGTGAGGTTACATCGTAAGAAAAAAGGAATGCAAAGCACGCCGTAGTGCCGTTTATTTCCCTCCCCCGCTGTCACTGCGTCTCTAAAGCCGGGAAAAGGTTCTAAAACTAGCCAACCATGCAGATGAGCCATCTTTCTTCTTGCTTGATGGTACTGGTAGACCTAGCAGTAGGGAATCAGAATTACCACAACGGCGAGAAAAATGCGATTGTTAGTGACGTGGGGAGGAGCTCGAGAGAGAAATGCGGTGTATGGCTTTTGAAAGAGAAAAACTCGACGCCCGTGCAATGTGTACTATCTCTGGCCTCGACTCCATCCTTGTGCGTGCCCCATCATTTTCCGAAGCCGTTGTTGTCCTGTTTAGCTTGTCTTCTTGTCACTCACCCGGCAAAGGTCTAACGGAAAGTACCGTTTTGCACATAGCAATGGTTAGGGCGTGCGATTCCCACGGCTCTTGCTTGTTACATGCAACACTGCAGGCGTAGCATGTTGGTTCGGAGGAGGCAGACCTCGTTCCGTGTCAGGAATCAGATCCACCGGGTTTGTGTGTGGAAACTCGCCTTGTCTCTTACCAAGGATGTCTGCGTTGTTGCGGACACAGCGCAGATGATGCTGAGGTGAGATGGCGCCCCTGGAGAGGCGCATGCCCAGGAGAAAAGGAAAATTGAGAGGCCTGGCCAAAAATAAAAATAAAACCACAAAATAAAAATGTCCGCGTGTTCGCAAGTGGCGCCTTAGCAAATCGATCGGACAGGGGGACCCGATGGCGCCAGAGCAGAAGCCATTACTTTGTATGGCCCATGTACCTCTGGCAGGTTGACAGGCGGACAAGTACTTCGTACATCTTGTGTCGCCATGCGAGGCGGGAGTGATCGTTGGTGCGTGCGTTGGAGCACCTTTCCAGTGGGTGTGGCCAGAAACCGTCCCCTGGTCGAAATGATTCGCCCAGAAGTTCGGATGGTGGGCGTCATGCCAGGCCAATGGCCAGCGACATTGGGTCCAACGGCTGGCCTGCCCGGTTCTGAGCATCATGATCCTCCTGGAACCATCCCAGGCGCAATGCCTCAGCCAATGCTGCGTACGAGTGCTTTGGATACCAGGAGGGATACTTACCACCTGTTACTATTGGCCATGCACCCCTAGTGGTGAGCATGTTTGCAAGAAGCTTGCTGAGAATTGCCCGTTCGACAAGAGCACCTCCTAGGAGGTCGCAGAAAGCCGCGCCAGCGCGGCGGTGACCAGTAGAGATGGAGCGTAGGCGAGGGGGGCGATTACGGCTAAGGACAGGCTGTCTTAGTATGTGCAAAATGAGGGAAGAGGCCGAAGCTGTTCTCGAGACGGGAGAGGGGGTGGAATGCTAGTTTCGGTGAAATGTGTTCAGTTTGTTTTGGCTCATATCCGACTCCAGCCTACTGGCGCGGTTGAGGGCGATCGACAGCCCTCAAATTTCGGACGTGGAGAGCCAAAGCTAGATCAGCGTTGGGGTCAGATCGCCACAGGCTTTGCGTTTGGTCAGCGCCCGCGAAGTCGTGGATGGAGGGGGGTAGCAAATGATACGGGACAAAGAAGAAGCCCCTCCCCAAAAGGAATGAAGGTCGAGGTTTGTTGAAGAGTGGGCGAGGGGCTGAGATTGGATGGGCACAGGCCCAGAAGCCTGCGCCCATTGTACAGGCAAGAAAGAGCAACCGCCAACATGCTGGTTGTTCCTGCCATATGGCATAAACCACTCGGGCGGCAGGCCAAAACGAGAAACCCCAAGAAGCCTATGCATTAATTTCGATGTTTCCATGGGGAAGGAGCGCCGGGCAGCGGGTGCACACGAGCTGAAATCCTGGATCCGGACGCTCCTTCCCTCCGTCCTGCGAACGAGCTCGTCCACGCGAGAGGTCTTTCGATGGCAGGCGCACAGCATCGGGGCTTGGTCAGAGATGTTTGGCCAAAGATCAGCATGCATTTTGTGAAGAAAGACCTCTGAGGGGTGGTCGGATCCGAAAATACGGAATTACACCACTGGACGGGTGCCTGGAAGGGTCTGCTGTGCATGCTCGTATTCTTAAATGGCAGGCTTGTATTGATGTACCCTCTTAACATAAGTTTGCGTGGGTACAGACGGCGGCAAGCTGCATTCGACCCAGGCGGCAGGACACTTTGTACTTTCCCACCAGTCGTCGGCGTTGCATCCCAACTCACACAAGTATATCTGTGCGAGGCCCGCGAGGCAGCCTCTGTCTGATGTGCAAGCTGCCGGCAGAACTGGGCCCTTGCAGTGTGACGGCTTGTGGAGAAAGGCAGGAGGGATTAACAGAGACGGCATAAGAAAAGCGAGACTGGCGGCAGTCCATCACTGCGACGAGGCGCCGCCCCTTCGATCCCTTGTCAATAGAAGCGAGTGCTATTGTCGGCTTGCTTTCTGGTGTATGTGAGATACTTTGATACGGCAAGCGGGACAGCAAAAAGCAATATGCAAGCCTCGCGAAAGTACCTGCTCTTTCCATATGGGCTTCGCTGCCAGACACCGCGCACTTGAAGATACTTTGCATGGTGATACATACATCGTCCTCGTGGCCTGATACAGCCCTCGCCAGCGAGGACGGAAGCCCAGGAACCAGAGCACTGGCTAGACAGTCCGCTAAGCATTGCCTATTCTTGACACAGCACCGACGAGGGGGGCGGGGAGCAGAGGCCATTGCAGGCTGCAGAGATCTACAGAGCGCTACCAGAAAGGGTCTCCAAGGTCCAGACGAGGCCAACGCGCTGGCTGGCTAACCGGGCCACGGGCCATGATTCGACGCTTCTGGCATGCATAATGCATCATCGCACCCAGTGTTCAAAAATAGACGAGATGAACTGGGGTGAGCAGCGCAGCGCACACCTGAGCTGACCCAGATGGGCGTCTTACGCAAAGCAGGCAAGCTGCTGCAATCACGAGGGCCGCCACTTGCCTCTGTGTGCGTCGCAGAGCTGAGACAGGCACAGCAGCCTGGGACGAAGGGCATCTACTACACCGTATTGGTCCCTGGGGTCCAGACTGGTGGCGGTATCGGCATACAACGGTAGCATTGAGGGCTTAACTTTCTCAGCACCTGTGTGCGGTTTTGCAAAATATCCCAGTCTATTTTACTGGGAAAAGGTTTTATCTCATTTTATTTTATTTTGCAGATTTTTAATAGGCTGGCTGGGTTTCCCCTCGGTGAAGGCGCTATCCCACGTCCTGTCTCAATTTTGCCTCATTTCTTTTCCGCGACTGCGCTATTCTATCGGCACCCCTCTGCATACCCCCCTTTCTTTACCGGTACTTTCAACTGTCAACGGACGACGGAACCGCTTTGGTCTCTACCTTGTGAACCGTAGGTGGCTACGCTACAGGGAACCCAGAAGAGGCTCGATTACTGCCCAGAGAATAAAGTACATAGTATTGAATTGAATATGCATCTTACAGCGAGCTTACTGTGTAGACGATTGCTTGCGTTTTGTAGCTATACCACGCTGTAGAATTGCCATGCACCCGCCGTCTCCGAGTATTTGTTTGGACACAAAGGACAGCTACTCCGAACATGTCCCTGTTCTCTTACATAGCCCAGGAAATTTCGGCAACGGGGTTATTCGCCCCAACACGCGGGCGCCGTCCTGTTTCTTTGCTCCACTAAGGGGTTTAGTGGCCGGTTCACACCAAGACGCCCATCCACCGGTTTCTTTTGCGATGAGTTCTTTGCCAGATGCAATTACGGAGTTGATAGCCCATGACACACCCGCAGTAAAAGACAGGCACGGGAGGTATGCAGCAGTCGAGTTTGCTTTGCAATACTTACATCGTGTTATATCTCAGGGGAGCTGCTTGCTATGCTGGAGCACTGTATCTTCCTCCTTTTGTTTAGTTCATACCGCCCGGGCAGCGGGTTCGTACCTGAAAATGGTGCCCTCTGTTCCTTCTTAGAGACAGCCTGGCCTGTCAAACACATCTGTTCTTTTGCGACCTAGCCGCTTTGCCGATAGTTCTTGCCCAGTCCATTGGCCCTGTTCTCGCCTCCTTGAAACGCAGGGCACGACGCGGAATGCAAGACATGTCTTTCAAGTATCTCCCCGCAAGGTTATGCCGACTTGCATGTCCGTAGGCAATATCAAAAGTCGCATCTTGTCTTGTTCAAAGGGAAGAAGACCCAAAACATGCACTAGTGAGGTTCAACATGTTGTTTTGGAGCATCTGTAGAGGGAGGGAGCAGGGCAGACAAGGGCCAGAGGACGACAAGAAGAAGACCAGGAAACTCAAGAGATCCCACCAAACTCAACAAACCCAGAAACAAACAAGGAAACGAGAAAGGCAAAGAAGCAAGGGAGTGGCAGGCACTCGGCGGGAGCAATACTCTGCATTGGTATGAAGATTTGGTACAGGCCGGTGGCTAAAAGGTGACGACGGCCAGCCCCAAAAAAGAAAAAAACGAAATGGCCAAAAAAAGAAAGCATCATCAACGCCTAGGGTGCAGGGGGGACACTATTGCCCGTTTGCATGTGTCTTGAATCGTATGTGAAGCCGGTCTGAGCAAAGCCACAATCTTAGTGTTTTTACTAACAGCTTAGAATACTTGTATAATTTGACGGAACGGGCGACTTGCAGAAAGGGCCTGCAACGCTGAGATTGGTCCATTTGGTATCCATTTCACAGAGCTCGCAGTGGTATTTTGCACAGCAGACAAGTGACGGGCTAAAGAGACGAAACGATCGTAAGATACTACTGGTGTGTAAGCCGAACGCTTCTTGTATGGCACGCATTGCAGAGCAGTGAGAAGACAGCGATGTCAATGCCCGCGAGAACAACAGCGGAAACGCAACAAATGAACGGCATGAAAGTCGAAGCCAGGGTCCAGGCGATTCGCCACGCTTTGTAAACTGCTCCAGCTCATGTCCTTTCTGAGCAGCGCTTTACGCATCTTACATAAAGATGCCGTGCATCTTAG
Source organism: Raffaelea albimanens (assembly GCA_002778245.1). NCBI lineage: Eukaryota > Fungi > Ascomycota > Sordariomycetes > Ophiostomatales > Ophiostomataceae > Raffaelea > Raffaelea albimanens. The sequence goes on from PCDJ01000001.1 coordinate 3,493,726, forward strand.
AAAGCAAGACCAGCGGCGACAGACCAGCTCTAGGCGAGCTTTCTTGTTCGGCTTGCATGCACTTGTCTGGAGCCGGTTCGTATTGTGATGTCCCGCATGAGAAATGGGCCGAACCCCCAGCCGCGGAGTCCACGGACGACGAACCTTGACAACAAATAATACGGCGTTTTCTTTTTGGTGAGCGATGGAAAGAATGACGGGGTAGCTGGCGATTACGGAGAATGTCGGGCAGCCCCAACGCTGGGGCCGGGCTGTCAAGACAAACTCGAAGCAGCCGCCGGAAAACAAGACATGGGCAAAGTGGAAGAGAGGGAAGCCACAATCCGTAGAGGACAGATCCCAATGAAAAAGGAAGCAATAAAAGAAGAAAACCGAAAAACGCATATATGCAATTGCGTAGAAAAGAGAAATGGAAACCAGAAAAAGCGTAGAATAAACCACAGCAAAAAGACCGTGCGCTAGTACAAGTACACCTAGCGCGAGGAACCAAGGCCAGCAACGGCCAACGGGACACTGTATCTCTGGGAACTGCTGTTGCTGCGAGGATGCATGCATGGACAATCTAAGAATCTTACGTATGCAGGACGTCGCCCGCTCACCCGCTTTCCGTAGAGAGAAACAAGAAAGGGTAAAAGGCCGAAAGGGAAAACGAGATGCTGTGCGCACTATGCAATGCGCACTATGTATTGCATTCTGCAAAAGGAAAGGACGTTGCTCCAGTGGCATGTTCATGGCCATGCTGTCCAGAAGCAAAAAAGGAAAGAGCTATCGACACACTGCGCACAACTGCAAAGTACTTCGCACATAGTGTGAGACAACGAGTAGGCCAATACCACCACAAGCCCCCCCACGCCCAAAGCCAAAATCCCAAGCCGGCACACTCTTGTTATGAGGACGCACAGCGGAGCTTGGGAGCGTGATACACGGTTATCGACTCGACGGGCTGATGGATCGCGCGAGGGCGAGGCGGCAAGCTCTAATTCTAATGCTTTTTATTTTATTTTTGCCTGTGCTGGGTACAACCCTGGAGCGCAGGAGCGACCGGGGGGTTGGCTCGCCCCTGCCCTTTTTGTTCTTTGCTATTCTCCCTTCCTTCCCTGTCGGGACAAACGCTTGCTGGGCCTGGCCGTCACCGCATGATACTTGAGCCATGCCCTTTGTAGCTTTTTAGACCTCAACCAAAAGCCCACCTGGCTGCATAACGGGTGCTCGCGCTTGCTTTCTTCACAAGTACTTTGCAAAACACTCCTTCGTGCGAGTTGGCAAGATATGTGCAGGAGCGCGTGAGGGCACCCTTTGCCAGGCGTCCCAAGATTCTGGAGTTTGGTCATGCTACTTACTACCTCGTTTCTCGGTCCCTCCTTCCTTGTCTGGTGAGGGTGTCTCTCAAAGCTCGTCCCTCTTTCCCTTTGTGTCCCGTTCTACGTCATTGACTCGCCCGCGATTTTTCTCGGCTCGCCTTCCTTTTCTGTCTTATTGTGTCTTTTGTTTTTCTCTGCTGCTGCCTCGGCCTTTCTTTCGTCTTGCTTAACTGTTTTGCTGTTTGCTGTTCATTTTCTTTAGGCTTGGCTGCCACCTTGCCCTCAGTCTTCTCATCGTCACGCACCGTCTTTTAATATTTATCTCTTTCGGGTTCTGTTCCCCACCGTTTCCACTCTGCTCTAGCTCTGGCGCGCACTACGTCTGTCTCGCGATCGACCCTACGGAGTACCTTGGTGCACGGCCACCAGCCAATTAATCCACCAGATGGGCCTCTGCCCCCGTTCTCGTTTCTGCCCTGACCACTTTCTGGTCAGCAGCATCCTTTTCCACCAACACCCGCACGCCAGCCATGCGTTCTGACAACCCCACTCGCTGGCTGACCGTCCTTTGTGCCCATGCCTCATCCACTTCCTGGTCTCTCGTTGGCCCTCCTGGACTCTTCCTGGACTCTCCCCTGCTTCAATCCTCCACATGGCATTGGATCCCAGGCAGGTCGGTTTGCATCTTGCTCGCCCCAAGTACCACGTACCTTGCAAGATACTTTGTACATGCTGCATTGGCCGTCCGCAGGCGTCACGGCTCCATACAACTTCTACTTCCCGGCCTCCCACCCTCCTCTCCAAAAATCCTCTTGTATCTCCACTAGGCCCTGGAGCTACCACTCACCACCCGAGATCTCGCCCTCCTCCTCGACGAACTCGCATGAGAAGACGTCCTATCCGCTCTGGGATGGGTCCGGTCTGGTGGTCCCCGTCTATCCCAACACCCCTTGCCCCCCCCCCATTCCCTCTTCACCTTGCTGTTATCCGGATCGTCGTTGCCTTCATCTCGCTCTACCTGCCCGTGCGCCATCCACTTGTGGCACTAGCCGCTACAGAGGAGGGGCGGCATGCCACCCCGGGTGCTTTTACAGCGCAGCATACATGCTCGTAGCTTGTCGCCAGACAGGTACCGGCATACGAGGACGGAGCATGCTGGACGGTGTGTGGAGGCTTCCCGTACGAGGCCACCTCGTTCTTGAGCCCGCGGCTCGTCAGCCTCACAAGCTACATAGTATGCATTTCGTACTAATGCCGCTGCCGCGTTCTGACAGGGCCCGGCCAACGTCATGCATATCCAGGACGCAAAGTACGAGTGAGCGGCATGTAGCTTGCTATGTATCTTGCAAAAGGTAAGTGAGTGCAGGGCTTGGCCGGATTGGACCTGGACTTTTGGAACTTGAACTCCTATGTGGGACTTTTTGCTTGCCAATCTTGTCCTTGCCTTTTTATTCATTGTTTTATACTTTTTTGATACATACATCCCATTGTCGTCTTGGCCAGCAAGGCAGACAACCCAGTTAAAACAAGCAAAGAGCACAGAGCATCGGCACAACCTGTCGGAAAACCAACACGCGTCTTTGCCGGTGTCTCTGACCAGTGCCATGAACCACATGCATTCTCGCCTACGGAGTTCAGCCCAAACCCAGACACGCCTCTCCTGTGGATCCTGACGAACATCACGCACATCACGCACATCACGCAGACCATATGCACATCCCAGATTACTCTCATGTCCCCCCCAAGACTGGACATGGGTCCGTCTCGGAAAAGACTGCTCGCCAGTGACCATACTGTCTTTGCCCTGGCCAAACTCTCCGCCCTCCCGCTGCCGCCAAACGAACAAGCATCCCGTTGACACCATCCCACATATCCGCACCCTACTCATAAAAAACTGGGCTGGGCATGATGAAAAATCGCATAGTCCCATCTTGACTCTTGGCCGCCGCAGTTCGCCTGTTGGCCATGTACGAGTGTAGATTCGCTTGCTTGATGTCAACCTCCGGGCGCGCGAGACCTGCATGGAGGTAGCTTCTCTGTTTCTGCATGTGTTTCTGTGCCCCTTCGTCTTCTCGTCCCTGGGCATATCTTGGGCATATTTGGACCATTTGGGTCCGCCTGTCTGTTGTACCCTGTCTTGTTACACCCCAGTGGCCAAGGTCCGCACCTTGAAACCAGACGGAGAATTTGGGTGCTCCATAATAGACGAACGTGAGACCGTCAGACTGCGTGCCACTGGGCCATTCCGGCCAATGCAAGTGGGAAGATCCCCGGATCGTAAAAATGATCCTCTTTGGTGCACGCTTGCTACCTTGGCCTGCCTTGTCTCTGCAGAGAATATGGTGGGAGGGATAGGGTGTGAGTGTGTGAGTATTTGGATGGCAGTAGTGGGTGGAGAGGGTGTGTCTGTGTGCGAGTGAAGGTGTGTGCGCGTGCGCAAGGACGGCTACAATGGTAGCTTGAGAACTGGTGTCGGCGCCAGGCTGGCCGACTCACAAGGCGAGCTCTGCAGCTCTGCATATACAATATCTCAACAAGAGGAGACAAAGAACAAGGACCACACTCACCGGCGGCATGTTCTACACACTATGCAGTATGGTTGGTCTTGATTAGCAGATTAACAAGTAAGTCTGTTGGTCCATCCGGGGAGGGGAGGCCCGCTTCCTCCCAAGCTTCACACCCCCCCCTTCCCCTTTCAAGAAAAAGCTCCATCCTCAACGTCAACCCTGCAGCAACCACCACAGCACTCCCCTTGCCCTTGATCCGTTCACAACCCCATGCGATTTGCCCCGTTGGCTCTAAAGTCGCACAACCTCCGTGGTCCACCGACCCGACCGACACCAAACCTACTTTCTTGAGCTACCACCGATCCTCCTACACCTTGCTAGCAAGCACAACGCGCCAGCTTCCCTGCAATACCACAGGAATGCTTATGTACCTAAAGGAGAAGTCCCACTGACACTCCTCTATCCACAAGAGACGACCCGTCATCCGTGCCTTACCACCCCGTTTAAACGCTGTTTTGGATCGCCACCTTTTTTTATTTCTTTCTACTGTTTATTCCTTCTCTATTCTTCACCCTGCACTCTCCTCTCCTCCCCTCCATCACCCTACCCACGTGAGAGTGCCCATAAGTCAATATAAGTCTTATGGCCCGTCTTCCCTATCCTCCATTTTCCTCAGCATCAACCCACGAACACTACACTCGTATGCTGTATGATTAATGACCCCATACTTCATTGACTTGGCCCATCATTTGTTCTACTTGCTCTTTTTGCTTTTCGTCTTTGTTCCAGGCAATCTTTCTTCATCCAGGGAAAGGGAGAAAAACAATACTGCCGGGCATCTTGACCTTCCAATCGCTCTTGATCAATTCGTCTTCTTTGGCTTTTTAGGTGCTCTCGTTTGGGTCAGGAAACCTCTTCTTTCTTTGTCACCTTCCTTGTCACGACGCCCAGGAAGACAAAATCAATTTTCTACGACCAATCAACCGTGTTGTTATTTCTGACCTTCTCCTCTTTTCGTCCTCGTTCGCCTTGTTCGTTCCGGCATTCGTTTTCCTCGGCCTGTTTGGTTTGCTCCGGCGCTCAGCATTCACTGTTTTCGTTGTCGCAAGAATCGGGGCGGCTGTTCGTCATTTTTTGTTGCTGGAAGTGACTGCTTCCAGCCAAGCTCTGCAACTAAACCTGCGGGCACCACGTTTTTAACGAGAAGAAAGGGGGCCAAGGGGAAGGGTCCAAAGAAAGCTAAAGAAGAGGCAAACAACAGTGTCGGCAGGAGCCTTTCCCCCTGTTTTGACGTCAATATTCGTTGCCACCACCTGCATGACTTCCACTACCAAACTTCGCGTCCAATCTGACTGCCGAGGGCAGCTCTACTAACGTGGCCACACTCTTTTCCTCTCTCGGCTACAAGCTCTCCTCGAACGCGTCTCCTAACAACAACCACGGGGACCCGGAACCATTCGTCTCACTTCCTGGCCACCTTCAGCGCCTCGTTCGTCAGCAAGATTACCCGTCGACCTTCTCGCCAGCTCACTGTTGCTCCCTTGCTCCACGTTCTTGCGCAAATCTGGGGTTTCCTAGACCTGATTTGTTGCGTGGGCGACCTTTTCGTTGCCAACTGTTGTCAGCCACGGACAGTTCGGTCCGCACGTCGAGATCACCGAGGGCAATCATCGATAGAGCGTCGACCAGGGCTTGAGTCTAACGGGATCTTCTCGAATTGTCCTTCATTGATGAGTTTTGGATGTCGAAAGCATCGCGTAGGAGGAACGTGTTTGATTTTGGCACGACGACTGCCATCGTTCGACGCTGAATTCGTGGTTTCCCACCGGACAGCATAATCATCATCGCTACGTCCATGCCATCTCTTATTACGAGCAACAGCCGACTCTTCGACGAACCAACGACACCACGCGGTCCGTGCCGAACCGTCACAGGTCAAAGCAGCCTTTCTCTTGGCCCAAACTGGACACAAGGGGAGCCGGGACGTGTTGCTGGAGCAGCGAGGGACTACCCTTCTCCGCCCATGTCAGAGTCTTCTCCGCTTCCGCCGAAACCAACTCTCGAGGCTGGTGATCGAAATCAGGGAAGCTACCACGGTCCAGGTCAGAATGTCTATCGCGAGACATCGAGCACGACTACGCACGGCAACCCCATCCCAGCACCACCAACAGGACCGTATGTACATCGGGAACAGCAGCCTCGGCAACCCCAGCAACGTCCGCATGTGCAGCAGCATCCTCCGCCTTCATCACACCTAGCCCATCCAACTCCCAGCAGAGCGTACCCGGAAGACCCCCCAGACCGATTACATTATCCTTCGCAATACGCTCGCGCCGACGAGCACGGCAATCCCGGCAATCCCGGCAATCCACCTGCCTCGTCTTCGTACCCACCACCGCATCATTTGCCCGGACCAGCAATGTCGTCGTATCCCTACCTACCGCCTCTTCCAGGCCCGGGGTCTATGCATCTAGGCTACCCCCCCGAGCCTCGCCCGCCGTCAGCCGTCCCAACGCAACACCAGGGACAGATGTCCGCTGGGGGGTCCGACACGAGCTCACCGTATGCTTCCCCCAAGACACAACGAAAAACGAAAGGGCACGTGGCCTCTGCCTGTGTGCCTTGCAAAAGAGCCCATCTGCGGTAAGCCGAATTGCTTTCCCAGCTCGATTTCGGGCTCTATCCAGCGCATAACCCCAGATATGCATCTCTGGTCCTGGCGCCGTTTTGCAGTTATCACTCTCTTTTGTTTTATTCCATTTTCTTTGTCCTTTTGTCTTCTCCTTTGGACATCCACATTAGCAGTGTTTCATTGCCCGGATCTGACATAATGGTGTATTCACAGATGTGACGGTATGTTTGGCAACTTTTCTGTTTGTTGTTTTCTCCTTTGAACCTTTGGTTTAGGTATCATTTCGACACTCGACGCCTTTCTGCGCTGTTTCTCTTTACTTGCGTTTTCTGCTCTTCATGCTGTTTTTTCCTCGTCCGGAATCCTTGTTTTTATTTGTTGCGTTTTACGTGGGGCTTTCTCTCTACTCTATGCGTCTTTGACGTTGGGTACAACACCAGCCTCGGTCTCGGTCTTTCCAGGGTTCTTTAGGCACGGCATGGGCGACGTCACGGGAAGATCTTGCGTGGTACATGAGCTCGTGCCGCAGCTCTGAGACGGGAACAGACGGGCGAACATCAGACGGGTCAGGGAGCACCAGCACGAACCCATAATCCACGAGCCGACACTGCCATCTCATATATGCAGTACTGCCTGCCTCACCAGGTTCACGTTTTCCATTTCAACTATTCCAGGCAGCGCACTCTCTTACTGGACAACATCGGCCTCTTCGGATTGCTGTCCCTGCACGCATCCCGATCTTCACCCGGAAGCACCGATTCCCACGATGTCCTTTTCTCGTTTGCCACTTCTTTAGGGCCCAGCCTCTGTCATCCGACAAGCTGCCTCCAGCGTGCAGTCTAAGCGAGAGCCAGATTCACCCGACCCCCGGTTTCGTGTGGGGCTGCATCTACCTTCCCGTCCATCGCTTACAAAGGACGGGACACAACGGCAGCTCGGCCCGGCGTGTTTGATCCCAGATGATAAAGAGCACGATTTTGAGCCCAAACAACCAAGTGGCTGGTTGGGGATGCGTTCCAGGGGCGTGGCCATGGTACAACGAGATTTATTCATCGATAGTGGCATTGCTTGGACCAGGTTGCCAGTGGCACCCAACGGAGCCGTGGTACCGAGAGAAGCCCAGCAGAAGGGACGACCGTCGTGGAGTTTGTCCGGGCCACATAGCGCTGTAATCTGCTGCCCTTCCAGACGCAAAATACGTTTCGCAGCTGCGACTGGTAGCCACAAACATACCCCGGGATGGGAGAAATGGCAGGTTCAAGTGGCCTGGCTAGTAGGGGGGGGATTAGCAACCGGCATTTCTGGCAGGTTTTTCACTTTCCCTGCCCATGTTTGTCTCAATGTGTCTTTTGTCGTTTGATTACTGTGTCTTTTGATTTGCTGCCACCAAAGATAAATTTCTAACATGAACCAAAATAGCACAACGACCTTGTTCAAGATGCCTGAGCAACGGAAAAGAGGATGCCTGTGTCGATGTCCAGCACAAGAAACGGGGCCGTCCACGACTTCGAGAGGAACGCGATTTACGATACGAACTGTCGGGACGCGGAGGTCCCAGCAGCCATCCTACCGAATTACCTTTTCGCAGACCAATACCAATTCTGTACGGGCAACCACCAGCACCTGCTGGTCCAGGGTACGAAGCCAAAAGCTGCAGCCATTGCATCTGCCGTCCGGCCTATTTCAGCGTGATTGTTTTTCTGTTGTTCGTTTTACATGTTTCCTGACAGCTTCACGTTTTAGATATGGTGACCGAGGACACTCATCCGACCCCAACGCGTATACCACACCTCTGTCGATCAACACTCGAGCGCCCGAGCCGGTGGCATTCTTATCCACAGATATGGACATTGCCAAAGCGTCCGGCACCTTTGCTGATGCCGTAGGGCGTCCAAGCCTCAAGGGGCTGAATCTGATGGACGTTGTTTCTCCCGGCGAGCGCGAGAAAGTCATGTCATTATCAAGGCAGATGCAGGACGAAAGAGCTCGCAAAGATCCTCAGTACCTTCCCCCGATATTTGCCAAGCGGGACGAAGAGCGGATCGTTCAGGCCCTGGGGTTCAGCCCTGAAGAAATGTCGCGATACTCGTTAGAATGGCAAGAATTCCTCACGTTCAGTGCCATTGACGGCCAGCCGAGGACGTTTCGGGTGCAGGTGGGCTTGGCTAAGCTGGAGTCTATCTACCTGATTGTCATGCTGCTGCACATTGCCACGCAGCCCATGGGCGGGCACCATACACCTTCACCCCATTCTCGAGATTTGCCGTATTCCTACCCGCCAATACCGCAGCAGCAGCAGCAGCAGCAGCAGCCTCATCCGGCTGGTCCTCACTCCCACCCTCCTCCTCCTCGACACCAACAGCAGATGTACGGGCACCCTACGCCAGCGTCGGCAACATTTGATAACCGGCCTCGCGTACCACCGAATGACAGCGGATATGGCGGGGGCCCACCACGGCCTCCTGGACCCCCAGGTCCTTCGATGATGCATGGACTCGGGCCGGGCGGGCCACAATCTTACGCAGCTTGGTCCAGTCATGTGGAATATCCCGCCGGTCCATCTTCGACGACATCATACCAAACCCCAAGGAGCGAGATGGCTCCTGTTTCGCGTCCGGGCCACCACCCCCCGCAACCTCAGGCGCAGGCACCGATGGGGAGCGGTAGTGGTTATCAATTGGCACCAATGCGAAGCCACCAAGACGGCCGATCGCCTTCCCATGCGCCCCCGACACCAATCAGAGACGAACGGTCACGATTCGATATTGGTGGCCTGATCGACAAGCCAGACCCATCTCCAAGGTAGCGGCCATGTCCTGCTATTTAGTCTCGTTTATATATTATACCACGGCCGTCTGGCGGCTTCGAGTCGATCCATCTACGGAAGCATTTATTTATAGGGAGGCATACTTTGATTAATCAAAGCAACACTTTGGAAATTTGGGCGGGCTTCTTCTTCTTTTTGACTTTTATATATTTTTTCTCACTCACTTTTGGATACGACTTACTTATTTTTATTTACATGTATTTTGGATTTTTTATTTCCATGGACGGCGGATTTTTTTTTTCTTTTCTATTTATCTTCTTTGCTGGGCCAAAAAAAAAGGCGCATAAGAAACACGTGTTATGGTATGGATGGGCAGGGACGGGATTTTAAAAAGAGCACCGAAAAAAAAGAAACGAAACATGAAAGCACAATGCAAGAAAAGAAGCACACAGACATGTCTAATACTTGGAAGGTGACAAAAGGAGAGGATTTGTTCACGTACCTTGGTGTTTCTTTTTTGTCTTTTGGGAACATTGGACTTGGGAACAGCACAAAAACACAGTGATACCACCAAGTTCACGATTATAGCATGAGCAGACGTGCGCAATAACTTGTGAGAGACAGCTTGCACAGCCCAACACTGTAATTATTTCTCATTATATTTTTCCCGCATGCATAATACTGTGTGTAACACCAATAAAGTATTCCTTGTCAAAAGGGGAATGAGAGGGCTGAGGAAATAAGACAAGGCAATAAAAAAATAAAATAGGACGCAATATAGCGTGCCACCCCGGCTTCTGATTGGCCAGTCGACAAGGCTGTCTCCAAAAAAGTCGAGAGGCTCACAGAAACGGCGTCTTGGGTATTGTCACAACATGATTGTACCCGTCCCAAAGACCTTTTGAAACCCAAACTGTGCTCGCTATATTGTTACTCCTATACTGCCAAACCTGAAAAAAAAGAAAACAAGATATCCTCTATGTAGACAAAAATGAAATAGCCTCCCTCCACCCCCTTCCTTTGAAAATTAGGACAAGAAAGTCAACGTCTCCAACCTGGTCTGCCAGCTTTTGGCTCCCTTGCCCCTTTTTTTTCGGTACATTTTCGGTTTCGTATTGTTTCCGCTTGCTTGCTTTTGACCCATTATTTCCTACTCTCGGTTTACTTTTTCAAACCAAAAATGTTTCGTTTCTTCTTGTCCTTTTCAGGCTTGTGCAGCTTGCCTTCTGGCGCGCCGTGGCCGCCACTGCTGCTGCCGCCGCCGCCGCCGCCCGATGCCGGCGGCGCATTGTACCGGGTGGCACCACTGCTTCCACCAGACGCTCCTCCTCCAACAGACATCTGGGCCATCTGCTTGGTCGGCGGGCGTGGACCAGTGGGGATGCCGCCGCTAACACCAACAGGCCGTCTTGCGGCGGCTCCTGCAGCTCCTCCAGGTACTGGCGCAAGCATCGACGATGGCGCTTTGGGAGGCGGCGGCGGCTGTTCGCGCTCAAACAAGTGTGCGGGCGCCTGGGGTTTGGGCCGGGCTAGCGGGATGTCGAGTTGCCTTTGGTTTGCAGAGAGGTCGCCGACTTGGCGCAGGAACATGTGCGGCGTCAGCATGTGGCTGGTGGACAGGACAATGTCACGGTTGTGCTTGGATGATGCTTCGTAGCAAGCGCGGGCCTCGGAAAAGGTGGCGCCACCTGCCATGAACACAAAGACGCGCTGCTGGTTGTCGGGCGCGCGGCGGTTGGAGCCGGCCCACGCCCAGTTGGGTTTCGCAGCACGTAGCGAACCGGGGCCCACCAGGCCGTCGGCTCCGCCCAAGCCATCGCCGTTCATGCCATCCATGGGTGGGTTCACAAAGGGGAAGATCATCTGGTCTAGCTGGCCGCGGCACAGGTTGTCGAGCATGCGCTCCAGGTTTGGCTGGAAACGGGACAGGGCGTACTCTTCGCCGGCACCGTTTTGGGCGAGGGTTTTGGCGTCGACGGGGAAAAGGGCAGGTGGTGGTGGGCGCACGTCCTTGAGGTTGTTGCGGATGGGGCGGCCGCCGAGCAGCTCGAGGTTGGCAATGGTGTCGAACTTGTTGGGCGGCAGGCCCGAGTGGGCGAGCAGGCGCTTGACGTCCTCGGCGATGACGCCGTCGCGGTAGAGCACGTAGAGCATGATGAGGCGCAGGCGGTCTTCGGGCACGATGGCTTCGTCGTCGAGCAGGCGGACGACCTGGTCGAGGATGTTACGCGGCTTGCGGTAGTCCTCGTCGAGCCCGGTGGCGAGGATCTGCTCGGCGGAGGCGACGTCGGGCAGCTTGTGGTGCTGGAACTTGTTCATGCAGTCCTGGGCCATGGACAGGTGCAGGCCGTACGCCTCCTTCATCTCCTGGAACTGCGGCAGGCCCGCCAGCATGTCACGGATAGTGTTCAGGTTGGTGGTCTTGCCGTCGGCGCCCTCGTTGGCAAAGTGGGGGTTCTGGTCGAGGAACTTTTGGAAGTCGCCCATGAGCTTGTCGATGGTGTCCTTCATGTGGCGGTGGCGGTTGTCGACCCACACGCTGTCCTTCTCCTGCAGCTCCATGTCCTTCTCCTCGGCGTTCTCGGTGCCTTCGTTGATGGTGGTGTGGAAGGTGGTCTTGTCGCCCTCCTGGATGGGCAGCAGGTCGTGGGCCATGGCCTGGTAGGTGAACTCGTGGACGAGGGGGGCCATCAGGTCCATGGACCGGTCGGTGACGACGAGGACGCTGTGGGGGCGGGAGGACTGCGGCGGGAAGTCCTGGTTCCAGCGGGCGTAGTTGTCGAGGTTCTCCTGGACGAAGCGCGCGAGGTGCATGCACAGCACGCTGGCCTCGTGGAGGGGGTTCGGGGGCTTGTAGTAGCGCACTTTGGGGTATTCGCCGAGGGATATGCAGACGTTCGCGATCTGGGGTGGTTAGCTGGCGGACATGGTTGTGGACAAGCTGGGCCTGGCTATCGCCTCGTCATAACCGCCCGTCTGGCCACCCACCTTTTGTGCCAGGATCTCCATGTGCGGCCTGACCAGGTTGTTGCAGTCGGGGTGGTAGAGGATGGGGAAGCTCCAGGGGTCGCGAAAGGTCACGAGGTGCGACTCGCGCGGGTAGAAGTCGATCGCCAGCGTCTCAAAGCCGCCAATCTGCTGGCGGGCCGTGGCATCCATCTCGATGCGCTTGCGCAGCGGGCCGTCCAGCACCGACGTCCACACGAGAAAGGCGCGGCGGTATCGTCTCCGCTCGAGGTCGGCCAGCAGGCAGTCGACAATGTGGGATTGTGGCGAGAGGATGTAGATGGCGTCCATGGTCGGGTTCTTGTCCCGCTTCTGCTCGATGAGCTCAATATCTGGCTGGTCAGCGCTGCCCTGTCCCGCTGCTGCCCTGCCACTTACTCGCTATGTTCTCGTTGAGAATGTCATCTTCCTTGACCACATTGTCGATCAGCTTCTTGGTCGTCTCGTCCAAGACCAGCACTTTCCACTGAAGAAAACACGCGCACACATTTGTCAGTCCTTTGTCGTCTTCGCCAGCAGAGGGGTGGTAGTGGTGGTCGGCATGCTCACGTCGCCTCGTGTTATGTTCTTGATGGTCTCCAGGAGCACTGTGGAGGTGAGAGCACCAGGGCGTTAGCAGCTGTTCCCGTCAAGCTTTTGCAGCGTCTGGGCAGGCACTTGGCGTGCGGCCTGCCACGACACGTCCAAGACAGACGGCGATCGAGAAAAAGGGGTCCGAGACGTACGGCGCTCCTGCTCTTGGATGACGGAGAGACCCATGGTGGGCACAGGGGGCAGGCGGGAAAGGGGGCTCGATGCCCAGGCGCAGAGGGTGCCGGGGAAGGGACGCAGCGTCGGTCGGGATATGTACAGGTCGTCCGTCGAGTGCGGTCCGAGGGCGAGGCCGTGGCGGTTGTGCGTGGTTTGGCCGGGTCGGGGTGTGGCGAGAGGTTGCCAGAGGTTGCGAGGGGGAGAATGCGAAAGGCGGGAAGGGGAAGCTTTTCGGGCGGGGCTGCCGGTTTCAAGACTGCCTGAGAGAGGAATGTGCGGGCGCGGCAGCGCGAAGGCAGGGTGCTGGCGGCGTGCAGGTGACCGTGGCTGCAAGTACGGTGTACTGGTACCATTGATTAGTGCCGTTAAGCTTATAGCGGGGCAAGCTATAGTGGGGTGGCCGCCATGCTGCACGGCTGCAGGCTGCAAGGGAGACAGCCTGCAACGGCCAATGACGTGCCCTGCTGCCAGCTGCCTAGCTTGCCGTGTATTACAGCGCTGTCTGCAAATACAGCCGTGCATCATAAAATGTCTTATTGCTCTATATACGGCTACAGCCACCACTCTGAACGCTATGCAAGCATGTTCCTGTAGAAAGGATACGCTACAGCTATATAACCCCAGTTGTCTGTCTGCTCACCACCCTTTCCAATCAAATCGTCTAGCCAGAAGCATTCCGGCGCTCAGCCTCGGCCACGGCATCGTGCCAGTTGTACTTGTAGAGGTACCAGTATTCGGCAAGAGAGACCCTGTGTGTGTTAGTGAGGACATACGCGGAAATATAAAGACACGGCAGAAACTCACAAGAAAAGACCAACTGTCACACCAAGCCACAGTCCAGGCAGCCTCCAGTCCAGGCCAAAGGCTGTGCCAAACGAAATTGGCAGCGCCAGGACGTAGTACGCAAACAGGTTGGCATAGCCACCAATCTCCTGCCGACCAACACCACGCAGCAGGCCACTGGCCACAGCTGACATGCCATCGAAGATCTGCATGAGGGCGCACACGGGCGTGGCCAGGGTCACGAGGTTGATCACATCCTCGTCTCCCGTGAAGAGACCTGCGATCTGGTACCGGAAAACGCCGACAAGGACGAAGTTGAAGAACCCAATTATGGCTCCGATAACAACTGCAACCCTGCCACATGTCCTGGCCGCGTCGGGCAGCTTGGCGCCGATCAGATTGGCCACACGTGTCGATGCGGCAATGGACATGGGGAAGGGGATCTGGTATGTGGTGGACGTAATGGTGACGAGGATACTCTGAGCAGCCAGCTCGGTGGTTCCGAAGCGTCCCGATGCCAGAGTCAATATCTCAAAGGCAAAGTATTCGGCCTCGATCATGATCATTCCGGGTAGGGCGAGGCGGATCATAGGGCCTGGGGGTCAGCTCAGTCACTGAAGAGAGTAGGAATACCGAAACTTACCCCAGTTTGAAAACACTCGCTTCGAAAATCCTCCCCAGCAGTCCGCTCCATCGATAAAGCACACATACAGCAGCAGCAGGATGGGCATGACAATCTGCGTGGTGCAGCTGCTGATGGGCGCGCCGATGAATCCCCAGCCAAAATGCCATACAAACAGCCAGTTCAAAAAGATGTTGAGCGGCGCTGCCAGGAACAGCACGTACGTGTTGGCCGTGAACAGACCCTGTGCCTGCATATAGCGCTTGGAGCACTCAAAGGTGGCGCTGAAAGGCATGCTGAAGACGAGGATGCGCAGGTACTGGCCAGCCAGCCTGGCAGTCTCGGGCTCGGGGATAAACGTGTTCAGAATCGGCTCGGCATTGATCCACACGGCCGCCAGCGGCAGGACCAGCACAAGCAAGAAGCAGACCATGCGCTGCAGCTGCAGGCCGACGAGTGTGCGGTGGCCCGAGCCGTAAGCCTGGGCACACAGAGTGTCGAGACAGGTGGCCAGACCTTGGACAGGGGCGTAGAACGTGATATTGGCGGTCATGGAAGCCACTGTGGGGTTAGCACTCGTCTTGTCTTGGCTGTGTGTTTTACCCGTCTCCTTGCTTTCCCTCGACTATGTCATGCCTCACTTACAGCTTACTGCTCCCAGCTCAACCTTGCCAATGTGGCCAACGGCGAAGATGCTTGTGATGTTGATAGAATACTGGAGCAAAAACGTCAAAATCAAGGACCGCGAGTAGACGCCAATCGTCTTGGCCTCTCGCTGCCATGTCGTGTGGATTTGGCCGGCCGCCACAGCTGCCTCCCATTGCTGCTCCAGCCGGCTGCCTGACACCTCGCCCTCGGGGGTTCCCGCAGAGAGCAGGGCAGTCTCCTCGGTGGGAATGGCAGGGATAGAGGATGCAGCCTCGCCGCCGTCCACTCCCACGAAGTCCTCGGGCGACTCCTCGTCTGTACGCTTCAATGCCGGCTGCTTCCGTCGTGTGCTGAACAGCTGCTTATACATTCGTCCCAGCAGACCTGGTGGCGGCGGGCGGTATGTCTGGCCGCTGGCTGCGGCGATGGATGCCCGCTTTGGCGGCAGCAGGTGGTTGTCGCGCAGCAGACTCCGTTCGGCATCGCGGGATTGTTTCATCTCGACGCGGCTGAGGGCGGGCGGGCCCTCGGCGGCAATGCCGAGAGCAGGCCGGGCGGTGCCGTAGGCAATGGCGCTGGGCCGGCGGTAGAGGTACGGAGCGGCGCCGGGAATTGACCCCTGCCAGTCATTGCCGCTGTGGAAGCCGTTATCGCCGCCGCCGCCGCCGTCGTCGTCGTCGTCGCTGCTGCTGTTGTCGTAGTCGGTGCCTGTGACGGCGACTGAAGGGGAGAACGAGCTCGACAGCTCGGCGACATCGCGGTTCACGACTTCCTGCGCCAATGGGGCCGGGTCGAACGAGGCCGCCAGAGACGAGGCCAGCACGGCAATCGACCCGCGGCGGCTGTTCTGTGCGCCCGGGATGGGCAGGTTCGGAGACGCCATTGCGCGGGCGAACCTGTGGTGTAAATGTGTGTCACGAGCCTGTCAAACAGATAAAAGACAAAGGCTTCAATCGCTCACGAGAAGACCCCAAACCGGCAGAGTGGCGCGGAAAGAAGGACACATGCAGGCTCGAGAGACCAAAAAACACTGGCAAAAAGAGAAGCAAGAAAAAAGGACAGGCGCCACAATGGAAACAGCAATGTTGTGCGGTATTATTCCAGCAGCACAAAAGTAAATAAAATGGGATAAGAGATACCATGCAGAGCAGATAGGCAGGCTCTCGACGGCAGCTATGGACGAGAACAGGCAAGTAGACGGCCAGCGGCAGGAGCCCTGCAGGCCAGAGATTAGGATCGGAGCTGCACTATTGGCCGGCGGCAGAGCTTGTCGGGCTAGGCAGGGCATGCAGGCAGGCTGCCACACCACCCCGTATCGTGGGTTCGAGCGCTGGCGAGAGGGGTGGTGGCAGTGGTGCCGGCTCTTTACGTAACCTTGGAGGAAAGAGTGACTGGGAAACATGGCATAGAAAGCACCAGTAAGGTCCTGCCGTTTTCGAGAGCGGCGGCCAGCCACAGCTCCACCAAACGGGGCGCCGTTGAGCTAACGGGCAAGTGGGCAAAGCCCCGAGTATTTCTCGTAGTATGGAGTTTTCCCGTCTCTCAGACTTGTCACTGAAAATCTGTTGCCGCGCAGGTCTGCACCCCAGCTTGGCAGCAACCTTGCGCCATCAGCCGCGAATCTGTTGCAACGCCAATGATGTGCCACAAGGTCGAGGCGTCTTCTCGTTATTTTAAGCTCTTTGTCCCGTGAGATCGCAATTCTCCCCGCGCCGGCCGTCCGCGTCGTCCGTCTTGGTCTCTTTTTTGCGCTTCTCCCTCGACTCGGACACCAACATAGCCCAACGGCCCCGTCCACGGATAGTCTAGTCTACCACGCTTGCCGGCTGCCAACTAGCCCAACTGATAGCCAGCTCACCATGCCCTTGGAAATGCCCATCTCCCGGCCGAGGCAGCCCTTTACCGGTGGCCCCACGGCAGCTTACACAACTGATGTGGAGGAGCAGATCGCCGGCGACTATGGCAGTGAAGTCGACGATGACAGCGAGTATGAGTACGACGTCGACGGGGTGGGTCTCCGAGGCGGCGATGACGACCTGGACTTTACTCCAGGCTGCACGGATGCATGCCGTGCCTCCTTGGCTAATCTGAACAAGCCCATCGAAGTGGGCGAGCTTGGATCGTGAGTTGTGCCCCCCTGGGAGACATCTCTAAGCCCATCGTTGGCTAACACACCCTCCTAGATATGGCTATGCTGGCGAAGCTGCCTTTTGGATCTGGCCACTCTTTGGCCCTCTGCTCTTTGAAAATACGAGCAGTGATGTAAGTCATGGTGTTTGCAGCTGCTGTTCCTTCGCATGGACTAACACTCACCAGGCCCGTGATGGCTTAGCCAATGAACGAAGTAGGCATCCAGGAGATCTTTATTTCTCGCGCTCGAGCTAACCTCCAGCCTTCCTTTCTTACCTCCGCCTCTCTGTCACCATGGCTGTCGTGGCCGTCGCCATTGTGCTCTCCTTCCATCTCAGCCACCAGCCAACGCCGTTGGAGCTGCGCATGGCCAAGCCGCTGGGCATCCTCTTCTGGCTGCTGTCTGCCTTGACCCTCTTTGTCGGCATCGCCAACTATATCAGTGAGTCCACTACAGAGATAGCATCCACGAATCTTGCTAACAGGCCAAGAAACCGTGAACAAGTACAGCCGACGAATGGCTATCGTCCAGTCGGGTTGGAAAACCCAATCAGTGTGTATTCAATTCCTCGACGGATATCCCCGTGCTCTCACTGACACGCCCAGGTCATGGCCATTGTGGCACTGTGTATCCTCGGCTCCTGTCTCGCCCTCTTGGTGGTCAACAAGCTTAGTGAAAACGAAATTGCCAGTCGAGTTTGACGAAATCTATGTCCTGTCTTGAATAATGCGAATAACATGAAACTCTATTTGTGCCCCTTTCCGTCTAAAGTGTGAACCCAAGAATTATATACAGGAATAAGAAGTAGAAGGGAGCGCATCGACAAGGAGAGACAGAAAGTTATTACAAAACAAAGAGTAACAACAGACATGAACACGACATATGAAAAAAAAGCCCCAAATAGCAACCAGTATAAAGCGAGAAAATGACAGAAAGACAGCGAAAAAAACACACACCCAGCAATGCTTTCCAACCCCCCGGTATATGCTTCCCCCCCCTTCCTTGCGTTTTGTCTTGTGTCATTACCAGTCTATGATTCCTCCAAATCCCACCTTTCTATTTCAAGTCTTACACTGCTCTTGCTCTCTCTTACTCGTCCTTGAGACAGAACAGCTCGTCCGGCTTGAGCAGCTCAATCTCTGCCGGCGTGCACCCGCCCACCGTCTTGCGGAACTCGGCCGCATACGCAACCACCTGCGCATTCAGGTCCGCCAGCGTCGCCTGCTGCCCGCCGTGCGCCAGCAGCGGCAAGTCCACAAACGGCGCCAGGCTGCCGCCCTTGCCGGGTAGCACTTCCAGCAGCGTCTGCGTGCCCAGCGGGGTCTCGTCGTCGTCGTCGTCCAGAGTGTCCGCGGCCTCCTTGGCATACTCCTCGGGCGGCTTGTACAGCTCATTGTGCACCGTCACGAGCGACGACGCGGTCGCGGGGCTCGGGTACAGCGTCCAGAACCCGCGGGCCTGGCACAGCCGCAGCGCGTGCTCCAGCCAGGCCGGGTACTTTTTGCTCACCAGCTTGGTGGACAGCAGCTTCGGAAGAGCTGCCCCGGTCTTCTTCTCCGCCTCGAGCGCTTGCGACACGAACCCGTGCAGCTCCACCCAGCGCTCGCCCAAGAACAGGACCGCATTGCTGTTGGGAGCCTGCCACAGAAACGACTGTGGCGGACCTCCTGCTGGCGGTGGCGGACCTCCTGCTGGTGGTGGCGGACCTCCTGCTGGCGGTGGCGGCGCAGCTGCAGGTGGCGCTCTCTTTGCAATCTTGGGTGCTGGCGCGACTGCTGGCGGCGCAGGTACAGGGGCAGGTATCGGGGCTGCTGCAGGAGCTCCGACTGCTGGCGGTGCTGCAGCGGCTGCTGGAGGCGGCGGCGGAGGCGGCGCTTTGGCTGCAGCGCCTGGAAATAATGGGCCTGTAGGCGCTCCTGGAGTTACAGGTGTATCGCCCTTGGGGAGAGCAAACGTCGGCGGCGCAAACTTGGTGGCGCCGTCCAGGCCAGTAGGCGGCAGCTCCAGGCTGATACCAAACAGCCGCCTATCCCAGCCCTGGAGCACAGCACCGAGAGAGTACCGGTACTCGAGAAGTGTGTATTTGACATCTGCTTGTTAGAAAAAGAGCAGGCATTGGAAGAATCGAGGACAGACATACAATGGAAGAACTCGGGCGACAGCTCGGCCTGGGGCGAGAGCACGAGCACATGCGACGTTGTCGGGCTGATGGGCCAGAACGACTCGAGGAACCGCACCGAGCTGTCGTCCTCGCTGGTGCCGTGCTTGGGAATCCGGTGCCGCAACGACAGCTGCCGCGCATTAGACGGATTCTCCCAGTCTGAGGGCGGCCACCGGAACCCGTCGAGGAACCTTTCTGTCGGCTCGTCGATCTTGTTGGGCAGCTCAATGGTGACGTGCGGCAGGGTGCCTGCGCTGAAGTCGGCGCGGCTGAGCGAGTTGAGCAGGCGGATGAGACTGCCTGATGCACCCGGGGAAGCATGCACCAGGATATCGACAGAGATCTTGTTCCAGTCTGGGGTTGTCAGTACAGGAAGCTTAACAGCAAATCGAACGCCAGGGGGGGACCTACTGCCAAGAGAAGCACTGTCCAGCTTGGTAAGCCACCCAACTCGTTTCGCTGCATTTTTCGGCAGCTCAACCAATGCCAGGTTTCTGGGCTTGACGAAAGAACGCATCCCGTTCACCAGGTAGCGTTCTTCGCTGCTGGTGCCGTCCATGATGACGGCCTGCGGGTGCATGAACAGTTCGATGTGGGCTGTAGAGCTGTGTTAGCAACGTGTGCCCATATGCGAGCAACTAGAATCAAGGGGGTTCGAACGTACCCATGGACTGCAAGACAGCGCCTTGCATCCGTCCTTCTGTAGAGATCGAGGAGTAATCGGGCCGGGCATCTGCCGTAGAAATATTAGTATGCATCATGCATTCAACATCCAGACCCAGCCCATACCGTGAAAGATAATGTTGCACGAGTCGTCAATGCCGTTGATCTCGCGCAGGTCGTCCAGGTCGATCTCGTTCCGGCTCATCACTGCAAAGTGCACATAGTTGCGCCGCTCCGTGCCCATCTCGCAGGCCATTGGGAGGAGAGTCGATATGCTCTTGAGGTCGGCGCCGACAAACAGAATGTTCTTGTTGGTAAAGTAGCCGCCGTTGGTGTTGCTGATGGCCCGCAGCGACGGCCGCAGGTTGATGAACCGCAGCCGTCCCGTGTACGTCAGCTCTGGCTTTTCGCCGTATTGTGCTCCTGCCGCAGCTGCTGCCGCCTTGGCCTCCGCGGCCGCCTTGGCTGTCATCTGTCCTTCATCGCCCGCATCGTCTGCGGCCCCGTTTCCGCCGAATCGCTGGGAGAACGGCGGCGGCTGTGCTCGCCTGCCGCCCTGGCCGCCGTAGACTGGCCGCCGGTGGTCGCGGATGCCGACGTCGGTCGGGATGTTGCGTATGAACAGGACGACCAGTGCGCCCACAAACACAAACAGCAACACCCTCTTCAAGAACTTGCGCGGCTGCACCCGCGACGGCATCCAGACCGGCACCCGCAGGCTGGCGCCGCCGCCGCTGCCACCACGGTTGTACTCGTCGTCCTTCTTGCCCATCTCCTCGTCGCTGAGAAAGAGGGATTGCATCGTGCCGCGCACCGGATCGCGCATTGTCGCTGGTGGGTTTTTTAGCGTTCGTCCTCCCCTATTTGGGGGCTCTTCGCTATCTCTCTCCTAAATGTATGTCTCGTATTTTGCCTTTTCCCTCTTCTTGCTTCCTTTTTCCTCTTCCTTTTTGCCTGTCGATCGGCACCCGATAGCCCCAACAAAGTCGACTGGGCAACTCCAAGGGGGGGGAAGAAAGCTACTTTGCCGCTCTCTTGCCACTTCGCTCGTACTCGACGCGGCCCGAGAGCCCGTAGGACGTGTGTTGCGTGTCCTGGTGTTCGTCTCGTCTCTAGATGGTCATCTTGTGCAGCGGCTCGGTCGCGTCAGTCGCCTCGCGCGCAGGCGGTCGCTCGCAGAAATCAGGTGGAAAAGGCCGTTCGATTGGCTCGGCGGTCGGGTCGTGGATGAGTGGCTGGTTGCAGACGGACAAGTGTGCGAGGGTGGTGTCGCGAAGCGGGTGATCTGTTTCTTGTTGGCAGCCGGCAACTGGGAAGGAAGACACAGGCCGGTTTCTGGAAATTGCGTAGTTGGGGTCAGGGATGGACGCTGGCAGGTTCACTGGGAAAGAAAAGCTGGCCTGAGCTTGGCTGGTGGTGCAAGGCTGATCGGCAGCGCCATTCCCCATCGGGACGTGTAAGATAGAGAGCTCTTGGCTCATTGGTTGCTAATTCTATGGCATAAATGGATATTCTACAAAACGTCTCTGTCAAACATCAGACGAAACGCTCGACAGCGTGTGTTTTCTCAAGATGTTTCCTTGGATGGAGAGCCAAGTTCAAATCTGAATTAACTCTATCGACTTTATTGAGCGCCAAAGTTTACAATGCTTGAGCCTTTGGGTTTCCTGTGTGTTTCTCTGTCTGCCAGGATATACCACGGAAGACTTGTAGCCCCAACTTGGCAAGTCAGCAGGCTGTAACCCTGTACACATTTACCCAGCGACAGAAGCGGCTGAGGCTGATGTCATTTTCCCGTAATATCTCGGCACATTGAACTACCGTGAGTTACAAGGTTTCTTAGCCTCGCCATTGTCAATGCAGGAGCACCTGTTGGCAGACTGCGCATTTGGGTCGAAACATTGTGATGTATGAACAAGCTTCAAAGTTTGAATTCATCTTGGAGCCTGAAAGATGGAAAAATGAATACGTCTTTTGAATATCGCAAGACAAGCGTCCGAATGTTGCTCTGAACCACAAACACACTGACGAAGGGCCGTATCGCAGCATTGCTATACACGCATATGCACTTTCCGGGGCATCCACCTAAAATTTTGTCACTGGCTCGCCAACCGCTGTAAGTTTTTCGCTGGGCTTGCTGTGTGTGTTTTTTCTTTTTTGACTGGCATTACGTCTGTCTTATTTTCCGTACTTTTCGGGTTTCCAAAAAACAAGGAACAAACACACCACAACATGGCAAAATCACGCAGAAACAGAGCAGGTGCGTCTCACCGGTCTGACCCAGTGGGCAGCCGCCCTAGACAGGTCAAGGCGCCCTCAGACCCGGTGCTGGCTGCCCTGCGCAACGACAAGATTCTGCCCGTCGTGCAGGATTTGCGCAGCTCGGAGCTGAAGACGCGGACGGCTGCAGCCAGTGCCATTGCCAACATTGTGGAGGACTCGCGGTGCCGGAAGCTTCTCCTGCGGGAACAGGTGGTCCATGTTGTGCTCAGCGAGACACTGGCCGACTCGAGCATCGAGAGCCGGGCTGCGGGCTGGGAGGTGCTCAACGTGCTGGCCGAGCACGAGGAGAGCGACTTCTGCGTGCACCTCTACCGCAGCGATGTGCTGACTCCGGCGGCACATGCGCTGACACAGGTCGTGGAGACGCTCCAGTCAACAGAGCCTCCATTCGCAAAACTCAGCAAATCACAGCAGGACTATGTGTGGCGCATCACATCGTCAGTGCTGGACGTGGTAGGGCAGTTGGCCGAGGCACGGCCTGAGATCCTGGTTGCAGTGACGGCGAATGCGGCCATTCTGCGTGCCTTCTTTACGCTCATTTCGGGCACAGCCGCATCTGCGGAACTCCAGTGGAGTGCAATCACAGGCCTGGCCCGGCTCTGCGACGAAGAAAACGAGCAGCGGGACCTGGCACAGGCTATCGTGGACGACAATGCATGCTACACGGCACTTCTCAAAATCAAGGACTCCAACGGCCCCATGTCTGTGGCGGCTTGCTCCCTGCTGCATGCTGTTTTCGCAACGCTTGAGTGGTTTGACCACAGCCCCGGCAAGGATGGTGCCTCCGATGCTGTTCTTATATCAACTCTCTCCAAGGCTTTGGAAAACAAGCTAGAGAGCAAAGAAGCAGAAAAGGACGAAGCCATCGGCACCAGCGAGGCTCTGGATCTTGCACTTCAGACGCTGGCCATGATTGGCACCTCACTCAAGTCTTCTCTGGAGAAAGGCAACCGGGACGAGGCTGCCTTGAAGGGCCACAAGGGCGCACAACCAGCGAATGACACTCTCAACGAAGAAGAGGAAGAAGACCTGGACGACACCGAAATGTTTGACCACGATGACGAGGATGCAGCCGGGCCATCGAGGAACGGCAACAAAGACGCAGACGACGACGACGACGACGACGACGACGACGATGTGGACATGGACATGGACATGGAGAACGTCACGGGAGCAGACGACAAGGACGAGGACGAGAGCTCTGGCATCAGCGACCTGCCGACACTTAGGGAGCTGATCGGCACAGCCCTCCCCCAGCTTGTACGCTTGATTTCGACTCAGGTTAAGGCATCTGCTTCCGACGAAGAGGCCGTGGCCGTCCTGCTTGACGCTCTGTCTGCGCTCAACAACATGGCCTGGACACTGTCTCTCATTGACTTGGCAGACGCAGGCAACGACGGCATCATTCAGACGTGGACACCGGCAGCTCGGCGCGTGTGGTCCGATATTGTCCAGCCGATTCTCGCCCTGGACGAGATGGACCTGCTGGTCCTCGACAAGGTGGCCAGCCTTGCGTGGGCTCTGACGCGTGTCCTTGGCGGCGAGACGCCCGTGGAGAATGATGCGGTCATCGGCCGTCTCATTCGCCTGCACACATCTGCTTCCGGCAAGCAGATCACCGACGACAGCAACGAAGCCGACAGCGACCCGCTGCAGAGCCTGGCAGTCAAGTGCATTGGCGTGCTCGGCCAGGTGGCCCGGGATCCGGCTCCGATCCAGCGAAACCGCCAGATTGGCCAGCACTTTTTGGCCGTGGCCGAGGCTCTGCCGACAACCCCTGCTGCCGAAGCCGTCGAGGCGCTTAACCAGCTGTTTGACATTTACGGCGACGAGAGTGCAGCCTGCGACAAGGAGGTCTTCTGGGCCGACAAGTTCCTGCCTCGGCTGGAGGCTCTGGCGCCGAAGATCAAGGCCATGACAAAGTCGGTCGACAAGCGCGCCCAGGGCGAGTTGCGGTCGCGTGCGGACGAGGTTGTGCTCAACCTCGGCCGGTTCAACCAATACAAGAAGAAGCACGCTCCTTGAGGGGGGGGGGTTGGCAGTGTTGGCATTTTTGTTTTTGCCAGGTCTATTATAGCATTTTCAAGAGGAGTTTTGGCAAGGCGACAACAAAAAACGGTCTGATTTAGAAAGCATAGTAAAAAATGTATTGGTTCAAAAGAGCAGCTGTGTCATGAAAGCCATTTCAACGCCCCTCCTTTAGTAGTATATCCCAAAGCCAACATCTATCGTACCAGCAATAGTAGATGAAAAGAAAACAGAAATGAAAACAAAAAAAAAAAAACCATATCGAGTACACACACACATTCAGCTTCTTCCCCTAGCCGATCGGCTTCATCTTCTTCTTCTTCTTGGCACCGCCCTCGCCACTGCCGCCCGACGACTTGCCGCCTTTTTGAAACTTGCGCCAGCTGTCGATCCGCTGGTCGCGCGTGGCTTCCCAGTCCTGGTCGTGCTGCCGCTTCCGCTTGCGCTTCTCAATCTCCTCGTCTTCCCGCTTCTGCTCCCGGCCCTCCTCCTGCATCTGCGCCCGCAGCTGCCGCTTCCGCCGCTGCTCATTGTCGATCAGCACGTACTTGGTCTTGTCGGCCCACTTGGCCTTGAAGTCGTCCGTCTTGAGCTCGGGGCTGTCGGCCGTCCACTTGTGCTCGCGCATGAGCAGCTGCCGGGCGTCGGCAATGGCCTCGTCCAAACGCTCGCGGTGCTTCTCGTCCATCAGTTCGGTCTGGGCCTTTTTGAGGCGGTCGAAAGCGTCGGGGGCACGTGGGTTCTTGGTCTTGTCGGGATGGATGAGCAGCGACTTTTTGCGGTAGGTGAGCTTGATGTCGGATTCGGGCACGCCAGGTTGCAGGCCGAGGACGGCATATCTGGGGGAGGGGGAGGGGGTTAGTATACTGACAGGTTCAACTACAACCCCAACAGCCATCCACTTACGCATCTAGTCGAAAGGCGTTGAGGATGCGCTCAATCTCGGCGTCCTTCTCGACCTCCTTGGTCTCGGAGGCGAGAATGTCGAGCGCATCGCGCGTGTCGACGTCCTGCTCCTTGTCGGCCATGGTGCTTGTGTGCGTGGTTCGATGGGACTCGAGTGTTCTTCCACCTGTAAATGCAATCCACGCAATGGGACACTGTGGCAGAAGCTGATTTCCTGCGTTGCTTGATAGCAAGTCGAGGGATGATGATGGCCCTTAACCGGCTCGTGTGCCTGAAATCGGGGAGGCGGGGTCAGCTTTCTAGGCTAGTGTGTGCTTTGCTTTTTTTGTACACCGTAGCTCCAGATTCCTGTTATCGATAAGACGATAAGATAAGGACTCGACTTTTTTTTTTTTCTGTACTATGGACCAGTAAAAAAAAAAAAGCTCCGTCAGTCTCGTTTGTCGTCGAACCTGCAGCACGTCGACACAACAGAAGGCCGATAACAAAAGGGACGAACGCAAAAAAATACACTCCTGCGGCCATGCCTCAACGATTCCCATCTCCGACGCCGTCGGAAAACGAGGTGGACATCCTCGATTCGCTGGTGACGGGCACTGATTTCAACGGATTCGACGAGAGCGACAACGACGAGAGCGAGAAGAAGAAGAGAAAGACAAAGAAGAGCAACAAGCCGGCGCCAGTCCCAGAAGAAGACCTAGATCTGGGCTCCATATTGGAAGGAGGAGGCGGCGGCGGCGCTTTTGGAAATGACGACGATGCGGAGGACGATGGCGACGAGGCCTACATTGCCCTGCAGCAGGCGGCGGCCTTCCGGAAATCGACCAACCTGAAAGGAAACACAGTCAAGAAGGGCGGCGGCTTTCAAGCACTAGGTATGTTTTGCTCGGGAATGCCGTTTGGAAAGCGGCGAACAATCTAACCAAGCACGTCTAGGCCTCAATGCAAACCTCCTCCGGGCCATCACTCGAAAGGGCTTCAACGTGCCGACCCCCATCCAGCGCAAAACGATTCCCCTGATCCTCGCCCGCCGCGATGTCGTCGGCATGGCTCGAACCGGCTCCGGAAAGACGGCCGCCTTTGTGGTCCCCATGATTGAGCGTCTGCGTGCGCACAGTGCTCGCGTGGGCGCCCGCGCCCTGGTGATGTCGCCGTCTCGCGAGCTGGCCCTGCAGACACTCAAGGTCGTCAAGGAGCTTGGCAAGGGCACCGATCTTAAGACGGTGCTGCTCGTCGGTGGTGACAGTCTGGAGGAGCAGTTTGGCATGCTGGCGTCCAACCCGGACATTGTCATTGCCACCCCGGGCCGTTTCCTGCATCTCAAGGTGGAAATGTCGCTGGATCTGTCTTCCATCAAGTACGTCGTGTTCGACGAGGCCGACCGCCTGTTCGAGATGGGCTTCGCCGCCCAGCTTACCGAGATTCTGCACGCCCTGCCGCCATCCCGACAGACGCTGCTCTTTTCGGCCACGCTTCCGTCCTCGCTCGTCGAGTTTGCCCGGGCCGGTCTGCAGGACCCGAGCCTGGTGCGTCTCGACGCCGAGACCAAGATCTCGCCCGACCTCGAGAGCGCCTTCTTCTCAGTCAAGGGCACAGAAAAGGAAGGTGCCTTGCTGCACATTCTCAGTGATGTGATCAAGGTGCCATTGGGCCTGCCCGAGGGCGTCAAGCCCGACGGAGAATACGACGAGCAGGAGATGTCCAAGAAGCGGAAGCGCGGTGGCCCCACGGGCTACTCTGGCAAGGAGAAGCCTACCGAGCACTCTACGATTGTCTTTGCAGCCACCAAGCACCACGTCGAGTACCTGGCGGCAATTCTGCGCGACGCCGGCTACGCCGTGTCCTACGTCTACGGTTCGCTGGACCAGACTGCACGCAAGATCCAGGTGGACAACTTCCGCCGCGGTCGCACCAACATTATGGTGGTGACTGACCTGGCTGCCCGTGGTATCGATATCCCCGTGCTCGCCAACGTCATCAACTACGACTTCCCGCCCCAGGCCAAGGTGTTTGTCCATCGTGTCGGCCGTACGGCTCGTGCGGGCCAGCGCGGTTGGGCCTACAGCCTTGTCCAGGACACCGACGCACCGTATCTGGTGGATCTGCAGCTGTTCTTGGGCCGGAAGCTGGTGCTGGGCCGCGAGGAGGGCAAGACTGCCAGCTTTACCCAGGACGTCGTGGTTGGTTCGCTCGCTCGGGATGCCGTGGAAACGCATGTCGAGTGGGTCAACACACTTTTGGGCGATGTGACCGACATTGAGGTGCTCCGGACAGTGGCCGTCAAGGCGCAGAAGCAGTACTTCCGGACACGGTTGTCGGCCTCCAGCCAGAGTGCCAAGCGGGCCCGCGAGCTGGTGATGAACCCTGGCTGGTCGCAACTGCACCCCTTGTTCACGCAGGTCGGAGACGATGCAGACGGTACCGGAGCCAATGGCAGTGCCACAGACGCCGCCGAGGCTGCGGCTCTGGCTCAGGCCCGGGAAGACATCCTGGCCAAGATTTCCGGGTACAAGTCGCAAGAGTCCATCTTTGAAGTCAACATGCACGGAAAGAGAGGTGTGAAGAGTGAGGCTGCCGAGATTATGCGGACTATGCGCCGCAGATTTAGCAACCGGAAGCCCAAGACTCTTGGCGAAGATAAGAAAGAGGCGGGCGAAGACGATGAGGAAGACGAGGATGAGGATGATGAGGGTGACGAGGACGGTGATGAGCCCATGGATGCTTCTGCATTGTACAACTCTGGTTCAGACGAAGCGGAAGAGGATGACGACGAAGGCGACGGCGACGACGAAGTCATGGTCTTGGATTCTTCCCAGGCTGCTGCCACCAGCGACACCGCCGGCCCTGCGTGGCAGGACGCTTCCGTGTTCATGTCGTACACGCCGCGTACAGCAGGCAACAGCGCTGCCCGTGCCGCTGAGGAGCGCGGCTACGGCGTGCATGCCAGCGTCGCCGGTGAAGATGGCTCGGCAAACTTTGCCGCTGCTGCCCGTGATGCCACCATGGACCTTACCAACGACGAGACGGCCAAGTCTTTTGGCGTCGCATCTCGCTCCAAGCTGCGGTGGGACAAGAAGCAGGGCAAGTACGTGGCGCGTGCCAACGACGACGACGGCAGCCGCCTGAAGACTACGGGCAAGGGCGCCAAGCTCATCCGCGGCGAGAGCGGTGTCAAGATTGCGGCGTCATTCCAGAGCGGCCGGTTCGACAAGTGGCGGCGGGCCCACCGTGTGGGCTCGATGCCACAGGTGGGCGAGACGGAGCGTGCCGGCTTTGCCAGACAGGTGGCGGACGACGGTCTCGGCGGTGGTGGCGGCCCTCGGCCGATGGGCATGAAGCGGCAGTGGCACAAGAAGGAGCAGGCGCCCAAGGAGGCCGACAAGTACCGTGACAACTACAAGGTGCAGAAGCAGCGGGTGGCCGATGCCAAGGAGAAGCGGATGGGCCGATTCAAGGACGGCGAGGGCAGCTTCAAGGAGATCCGTGATTCAGACGACATCCGGAAGGCCCGTAAGGTGGCCGAGCTCAAGAAGGAGAAGAACGCTCGGCCGTCGAGGGCCGGTGGTGGAGGACGGGGAGGCGGCGGTAGAGGTGGTCCTAGCCGGGGTGGTGGTGGCCGTGGCGGACCTAGCCGAGGAGGCCGTGGCGGCGGTGGTCGCGGTGGACGCGGTGGACGCGGTGGACGAGGCCGGGGTGGGCGGTGAAGACAGTCACAGGAGTAAGGACATAGTTTGTGTATATAGCACTCGGTTGTATCTGGATAACGGCAGTTTAAAAGTTTGGTTTCGCAATACCATTTCTCGCTTTGGAAGGGACTAGTTGTGAAAGACACTCGTGAGGCAGTGACATCCCCTGTGGTCCCACTGGCAACTACTGACTATGCTGGTTTAATATTGCTCCCATTGCTTATTAAGTGAGGCTCTTTGGGGCTCTGTAACGGCTTTTGCGAGGCTTGAATCCTTTGGACTTTCCCAGCAAACTCGGCCTTGTGTCTTTCGGGGCTGTTAGACTGTTCTGTAGGACAGCCTTTTTCCACACTGCACAATGGCCATCCTTCCAGCGGGCGCCGCCGGCCCGTGCCCTGAAACACGCCAGGTCATCCATCGTCTTGCTGTTAAATTGCAGCCGACCCCATCAATAGGCTGTTCTTTCCCCGGGCACCCCGCCTTTTGCCCTGTCCCTGTCTGGGCTTTGTGTACTGCCGCCTGTATTTTGCTTATGTGGCAAATCTCACAAACTACCGGGTCGTACGCGTACAAAGAGTCCGAGATTGCAGACATGCTCCTCGGATTGTTGGGACTGTGCAGGCCAGCCGTCGATCTTTTCCTTTCTTCTTTTTCCCTGTTCCGGCGGCTATGAAACCTCGGATCGGACGAAAAGCCACAACGTATGATGCCGCTCAATGCCTCTCGCGGGTTGCTGCTTCCCTCCTGGCTTGCCTGCCCTGTTCTTTTCTTTTTCGGCTCTTTGCTGCCGCTGATTCGCTGGGCTCTTGCGTGGTCTTTGTGTCGCCTCGAAACCTCCCCCCCTCTCCCTCTGTCGCTCCTTCCCTGCTTTCCTGCTATCAAGCCCCGTTTAGAAGCATCCGGCTCTAGGCCGATCTTGCGTTAGTCGCCTTCTATTTTCAGACATCTCTCGATCTGCCCTCGATCTGCTGCTGCCCTAACGTGCTAGCTGCCAGCCTGCTGCACCTTAGCTTCGTTCCTCCCGCCTGTCGGCCAGACCGCCATCCGGCGAAGGATGCCAGGCACAAGAGGTGAACACCACCAGCAAAAGAGTGCCACAGACTCGTTCGCTTCAGACGCCGAACGCCCTGGAATCAGCGCTAGGCGGCCACCACCCCTTGGGCCCTGCCCTCCTTGCCGCTGTGCTTCGTGGCTCTCTGCCTCGCTTTAATTTGGGCGTCGCCTTTTTTACACCCAATTTTACACCGTTTTTGCGTGTTTCCTCTTGTCTCACTTGCGCAGGTCGTCTCACGCTTTGCGGTCTCACACTGGCGCTCGCACTTGCCTTCAATGGGGGGCTTGGCCCTTGATTTAATTCGCCTTTGTTCTGCGGCCTCTGCTCCGCGCTCTTTCCTAATCTTCCTCACCTCTGGCCCGTTTGTTCGCTCCTTCCCCTTTAAATGAGAGTTTTATTTAGTCGCCCTGAGCTGCTGACCCATGGTCCCGGCATCTTCGCACCTTCCCTCGCATCCTTCCCACCCAAGCAAGCTACCTGTCTGCTGTTGCTGTACCTTGTTGAGTTTTTTTCTGCCCGTGATCGTCGTTTTATTTATTTGTTTAATTTTGGCCCGGCCGTCTTTTTTTTGTTAGGTCTTTTTTTTTTTGCTTCTTTTCCCACACCATCCCTCCTTTTCGCAAGCTCCAACGGCCCACCAACGGTCGACAGTCTGACAGCTTCTCCCAAGCCCAAAAAAGAAGCTACTTTGAGATCTTGCGACTTAATCGCCGTTTTTTCTCGGCTCCGCCCCTCGGTTGTGGTCTCCACCCGCCCTCCACACTCTACTAGTTGTTGGATCTCCTTAAGCTTGACGTCTGGCGTCTTGTTTGTCTTGTTCTTTCTGTCCTTAATTCTTTTCGTTTTGTTCCTCAATCGCCCTTTTTCCTGGCTCCCCCCTTCCCCCCCATCGGCGCGTCCCCCTCCTCACACCGGCCATGCCGACCTACCTCTGCCACGGCTTCCGCTGGCATCGCGCCAGCATCCGTGTCTTTGTCGTCGTCCAGAACCTCGACGACGCCACTCCCGATTGGGTCGTCCGCCCAGGAACCGCCCAGAGCCTAATCACCACCTTCTATGAGCTGTTTGAGTTTCTGCCCATACCGCCAGAGGCAACACCCAAACCACCACCAGAAGCAATAGCCGACAACCAAAGCGGCGGCAGGGAGAAGGAGCGCCGGAAAGATGCAGCAAAGGGCAGGAAGAGGAGCAAGTCTTTGAGCCGCCGGAAAGAACCCCGGACGCCGGCAGCTGCAGACGCGGACTCGGCAGAGCCGCCACAGCCCCCACCCGGCGTGGTGACCACCAATGACGGCCGCGACGAGGTCCTTGCAGCCCAGGACGGGTCGCCAATCAAAATACTGGAAGAGTACGACCCGCAACGTCTAGACGAAGTGTCGCGGCCGCATGCCTATGTGGCAGACTATGTGGCCCGCATCGACCTGTCAGTGTCAATCGGGGATGCCATGGCGGCTTATGAGATGAAGCTACGGCAAGAGCAGGAGCAAATGAAAGAGACTCAAAAAGAAAGCAAAAAGGCGTCAATATCATCATCGTCGTCAAGAAGGAACATACCAGCCATGACGGGGCCACCGGACGAGGGGAGCGCATTAACAGCCTTGGCGGGCGCGCCGGAGAAGCCATCGAAAAAGAAGAGCAGCGGTGGCAACAGCGGCAGCGGAGGGGGCACCGGGTGGCTGGAGCTTCTACGAGACCAATTGCAACGAGGCGAGGAGATTCGATGGTTTATTGTTGTGAACGGCGATGAGGAGAGGGACTTTAGGGGCCGGGTGTTGGAAGAGCCGGAAAGATGGCGGGGACGCACACATGGGCCAACGACGGAAACTCGAGAAGAAAATAAGGGCGCCGCATATGGACGGCCACAGCAATCAAGCAATGGCTACAGCCAACCCCGGAGACCACAAGCAGCCGCAGCAGCACCACAACTGCCGTCCATCTCACCCCAGTCGGACATGGGCATGTTTCTGCCTGGCGGTTTCGAGGCGTCAAAGGGAGGAGCAGCCGGGCCTTCGGCAGACGGCGACGACGAGGACGACGACGACGACGAAGATTACGACACTTACGACGACAGACAAGAAGACCTCGCGCGAGAACGGGAACGCGAGAGGCTCCGGATCGAGCTGGGCGGCGACCGGAATATTCTGCGGGACGACGACGACGAGGAGGACGACGACGAAAGCAATGATAATGACCACAACGCTAAAAGCCCGGCAAACCATAATATTCACTTCTACAACGGCACCACCGCCAAGAGGCAGCACTACCGCTCACTCGAGCCGCGCTCGCCCCCGACGGCAGCGCCGCTACCCGCCACTTCCCTGTCGCGACCGACAACGCCGTCTGGACGGCAGCAGTACCTTTTGCAGCAGCAGCAACAGCTGGCGCCAAACGCACAACAACCGCCATCACGAGCACCTCCCGTACCGCCCGTGCCGCCACTCCCGCAGCTGCCTCAGCAGCCACCCACGCCACAGCAGCAGCAGCCGCCAACGCTGCGACCAAAGATGTCCATTGACAGCAGCCTAAGGCCAAAGACGCCTAGTGGGCGTTCAGGAGGCTTCAGGCGGCTCTTTAGTCGAGGAAAACCAGAAGAAGTCAAGGAACTTGGACAATAGTATCACAAGAAAGGGTCACAATCTTTTTTTTTAGGAAAAGCAATGATCTTTTAGATCTTTTTCTGTACTATATGCAGGAAATCAATGAACAAATAGTAATGATCAAAAATATATATATAAAGATCCAAAGAATTGTCAACCAAGCAGAATAAACGCAAAAACAAAAGCTATTACCAAAAATGCGGTATTCAAAAAAAGTCGTATTTACTGTGTCGCCCTGCTTTTTACCATGTTTGCTCTATACAATCATGACCTCATCCATGAAAACACCAAGCCAAAAAAAAAGAAAAGAATAAAAAATAACCAAAAAAAGAAACAAAAAACAAAGAATAGAGGGGCAAGACAGAACCAGACAGAGCATCTCGTCTAGTCGACATCTTTCCGGCCGCTGTCCTTGGACAGCCTCTTTTTATTGCCGCTCACTGCCGCTCCATTGCTGCTGCTGTTGCTCGACTTGCGCGCCTGCTTGCCCACAATCTTTTCCGTCCAGTTCCATCCACTGCCGCCGCTACCACTGCCGCCGCCACCCAGTGGATCGGCTACCGATCCCAACGGCGGAATCGGTCCAGTCGTCGTTCCAGGCAGGGGTGTCACCTGTGAGTCCATGTTGACGGGCGATGCCGAGACCGTAGTCCTCGACGCTTTGCGCACCCCCTTTGGGCGTCGTGACGAAGAAGACTGGTTTACGGCTGCGGCCGGCTCGTCGTCGGCATCGCTCTCTTCCGAGTCGAGCCAGTCGCCCTCGCTCCAGGTCATGCTCTCCCTCGGCTCCTCCTGCTGGGCCTGCGTCTTGAGGTGCGGCGGGAGCGTCGCGACCGCCTTGGCTTTCGGCGTAGTCGTTGTCGCCTTGCTCTTGCTGGTCATCTCACTGCTCGGGTGCTTGACAGAAACTGACGGCACACCCGCCGACGAAGCCTGGCCGTGCTCCGAGTGCTCGCCCGCCAGCGCCAGCTTTCTCGTCTTCTCCACAACCAGGTCGTTGTCATCGTGGTCATGGAGATGGTCCTCGTCTTCGTCATCGTCATCAGCTTCGTCGTCCTCGTCAATCAGATCAGCAAGTTTGTCGTCGTTCGCCTCAGGCCTGTCGGTTGTAGGCGTCCGCGTCTCGCTACCATGCGTGTCGGGGGTCTGGTTGAGAGGCCTGGCTCGTTCAGCGCTCAGCTCGTCCTCGTCGCGCATCCGCGCAGCAGCCGAGTCGCTAAAGTGCGCGTCCACCATGTGCTTCACCACGGGCCATCCAAAGGCGTTGGCAAGCATGCGCCGCACAATCATGTTGTTGTGCGCATCCGGCTCCATCTTGACAAGCACCTTGCGCCATGATAGACCACGATGGTAAGCTCGCGCAATCTTCTCCTCGACCTTCATGCTCGCACTGTCCACAACCTCATCGTCACCCCACCCTGCAGTGGTGGTGCTTTCCCGATCATCATAGTCCTGGGATGATAAGATCGAGTCCTGGTGAGGGATCCCTCCTTCCATTGGCTCGTATGGAGAATCGGCGCGGCTGTTTCCTGACGATGGAGCTGCTCCTCCCTTCTGGAATGAGAGCGTGCGCATGCCGAGGCCGCCTCCAGTCGGCCGCCGTTTCAGAGGCGGGGGGGGAATGTCAGATGGGTGGTAGACCCGGTCATGGAAGATGGCGCGAGGACGTTTGGTCGGGTCAATAAGATACTCCACGGATGGCAGTTTCGGGTTGATAATGTCTGTGGCGGACTCGAAAAATGACGTCTTTGGCGGTGCCGTGACGTTGCCGCCAGTAATATCCTGCATTGCTTCCTCACTCAACTCCTGCCCAGTCGTGACACGCGACTTGGATGATTGCTCTACTGCAGTTTCCTCCGACTTGGGCGTGCTCCGCGAGGAGGGCGTCAGCGCCGTTGTTGACATCTGATCAAACCGCAACGTCTGGCTTCGCTTATAAATGGGATTCTGCTTATGCTGGTGGTGGAAAGACGATGCGTGTGGCAGCTGGGGGCTGGAACGGGGGCTAGAACTGCTTTGGTGAGACAGATGCGATGACGAGCTGTTGGTTGCAGGTGGTTGTGCTGGCGTTGCATCCAAAGCATCACTGCTCTTGAAGAAGTTGTTGATAAAGTTGCTAAAAGCATTGCCGTTGTTTGTCGATGAAGTCGACATCCACCCACCAGCGCCGTTCGAGCCACCAGTGCTACCTGTGCCCGACGACGCCGCTTGAGGTTCGTCGTCATCGCCTCTGAAATAGGCCGCAGAAGGTGCGGCTACGGCACGGATACTCTGCCGGTCGTCTTCCAGCATAGCAGTGCTAGATGGCTGTGGCACTTCATGAGAATCGTGGCCTGAAGCGCCATCAGACGCCACACCTGCCGTTCCGTTGCCACCGCTGCTTGGCCGTTCTCCGTCCACTTCCTCTCCATCGTCCCAGTTTTCTTCCCGGCCTGTCGTGACGTTCGCGCCCGTCAGTTCTGCCCAACCAGCTCCAACCACAGTTTCAATCAGGCCAGCCTCGCGCCGAGCCTTCTCCACTCTGCCCAAGCCTTGCCAGTCCAAAAACAGCAAACAACTGGTGCGCAGCGGCACAATACCGTCGTTGACCACGTTCGAGTAAACAGTCCTGTTGCGGAACTTTTTCAGGGCCGTGTGCGCCGGACCCGTAGGCAGAATACGCAGCAGCGGCTTCGACTCGGGCCGTGACTCGCCCATGACCTTCTTGTGGGCATTCTCGCCCAGATTGACAATGGCACCCCAGCTACTGCGTGCCAGAGTCGGCGCACGCCAAGTCAAGCCGAGATCTTGGCCGGTGCGGCCCACCAATCCAAAGTCTAGTGCGAACTTGACGTACATTGGGTTCTCGTGGTTCAATCCCAGCAGTGGCGATGCCATGGTGATGAAATTGACGGGCTGGATGAGGTCGAAGAATTGCGGGGAGTGCTTCTGGATGTATGCCACGGCATACGTTTGGATGAGGCCACCCAAAGAATGGCCGATGAAACTGATCTTGGTGAACTTGTAGGCGCGGTTGCTCTTCACTGTTGGGGCCAAAACGACCGTGCTGTTCTTGTGCGCTGGCTTCGACGCAGAGGCAGCAACACTGGTAGCGCTTGTCTTGGCGCTCCCACCCCGGCCGTAGATATCGTCGGTTTCTTCCGCTGCTGTTGCCCCTGCAGCAGCGGCCGTCGCCTTTGACGTCTTGGACGATGGGAGGAACGGCTGGTCCGGGTACGTCACATTCAGAACGTAGCGTGCCAAGCGCTTGCCGAGATACTTAATACCCCGTTCCGTCTTTGTGGCGTTCCCTGAATAGCCCCGAACAATAACCTCTTCATCGTCGTCGTCGTCGTCCAAGTCCCCGTGGCCAGTCCCGTCCATCTCAATGTACTCTTCGCCGCGCGCAGCTGCCTTCTCGGCCCGCTCGCGTGCCTTCCGCACCTTCCGGTCAACCTTGGCTTGCTGGGCAGCTGCGTCGATGCTCTCCTTGAGGTACAGCATGTCGGCACCCAGATTGCTGTGCAGTCCATGAGTCAGCACGACCAGGTGAACCTTTTTGATCTTCCGTGGTGGTTGGGGAGTTGACGGGCTGTCAGGATGCGCGGTCTGTGACGGATCTGGTGTTGTTGGCGATTCAGGCGGTTGTTCATGGTTTTGGTGCTGATTATGGTGGTGCTGATGCCATGCGGACGGCGACTGCGGTTGTTGCCTGTGCATCCTCCTCTTCCTGGTCACATCGTGGTGACTGGGCGGGTTGTCCCAGCCAGGAAGCTGCGGCTTGTTCCATAGGTCACCGGTATCCTCTATCCGCATGCGGATGGCCCGCGAAAACACGCCCCGGGGCTGGTCAGGGTGATGCCCGTCGCGGCCGCGCTGGTAGTCGCTTACACGTCCGGGCTGCAAGACCTGGCCCTGAGGCACATTGGGGCTGCCGCCGCCGAGCATAACTGGTATAGAAGAAACGCCTCCACTGCCAATGTCGAGAGACTTGGGGTCTCTCGCTACCAGGATCTCGTAGTGCACAGCGGCCGACGTGGAGAAGATGACCTGGCTGCCGACATTGATGGTCCAGCTGGCGCTCGGAGGCTCTGCCGGCCGAGCGGGGCCGGCCAGCGAAGCCAAGTCGCTCGGACTTATCTGGTGCGACAAGCTCAGTCCGTAGCCCTCGCCAGAGTTGTTGTTGTTGTAGCTGTTGTTTCCGCCGCTTCCAGCATCGTGGCGGATGTTCTCCGGCACGGTCAGCCGGCACGCCCATGTGCCGCCAGCCTTGAGCATGGGCTCAAACTCGGGGACGCCATACTGCCGGGGGTTCTCAAACTTCTCGTTCGGGTTGAAGCTGGACGGATACGCGTCCACGTACAGGCTGTAGGGGCCGTGTACAAAGGCAGCGCGCAGGGCAGTCGTGCAGGTGTTGCGGATGCGCAGGTAAAGATACTCGGGCGCCGGTAGGATGCGGTCGTGGGCGGGCGTGTAGGTGACGGTGTAGCGGACAACCTCGCCGATCTTGACGCTGCCCACCTGGTGGAGGAGCAGCATTGTGCCGGGGGAAGGGGGGGGCCTTGTTGGAGCTCTGCCGTGGGGGGGCCGCTCGGCTTTTGTGATTCTGCGGCTCGTGCTGTGCCTTTCGGAGATGCTCTATTGCAGCTCTTTGTGTGTCTTGCTAGGGTCTCGGCGCCCCAGTGCACAGCTTCTTGTCGTGTCTTTGCTTGTGCCTTTTTGGCGCTTCCCGCTCGTCGGCCCAACCCCAAGCTGTGCCGTTTCTCTTGGGTTCTGACGTCACGCGACAAGGACAAGCAAGTCGGCCTCCTCTTGGCTGCCTGGAGCTTCTTTTTCACTCACTCTCTTTTGCTCTCCCAAAACCAGGACCACAAGCAAACGGGAGCGCGGTCGGTTCTCAGCCCATCTGCGTAGGAAAGGAAAGTCGTCTCTAGGGGGGATTCGGTAGGGTTTTTTTCGAGGCACGAGCGAGCAGGATTTAGCAAATGACGACAGGAAAAAGGCCAGAAAGATGGATGGTTCAGTGGAGCTCTGGAGCTAGCAAAAAGTGGTGGGGTATAGTGGCAGTGTATGACGGTATATGGAGAGCGATACCAGAGGGTGGGAGGGACCCTCAACTTCCCAACAATATAAAATGAGTGGAATGGAAACTGAAATCTTAATGAAAGGAAAGAGCTTGGACTGTTGAAGTTCTGGCGCCACGATTGTCCGTTCTCTTGTTTTTCACCTTTTTTTTTATCTGCCAGCAAATTTCGTCTTTTTGTAGTCTGTTCTGGTTTTTATGAAACACTGCTTTTGGCGGAAGGAACGAGCGGCATGTGAGAGGCGGGGGGCATCGGTTGCCCCTGCCTCAAGCAACACGCGTATAAGACGGAAGCTGCGGATGACTTTGGGCCATGGATCAGCGGAAGGACCGACCCTGCCATACATATAAGCATTAACTGTACTTTGTTAGATAAGACTTGCAGTGAGAGCTGCAAGACACGGTCATGAAAAAGCGGCATTCCATCGCAATCAACATTTGAAAAATGAGTTGAACCTCGAACAGACTTTACATGTCCCGATATATCTTCGACTCGAACTATACTTTTAATACACGAAATGCCATGAAACCCAGACAAACACATGAAAATGAAAAAAAAAGTAAAATCCCAGATACACTACATATATCGACTTTTCCTATCCCAGTTCACTCACATCCCCTCTATGTCTATGAGGATGGCGCGTCCTCTGCATCATAGTCGTTCATGACTTCATCTTTGACCTCTTCGGCAGGCTCGGCATGGCCATTCGTAGGCTCCTTGCCGGTCTTCTCCTCCTCCTTTGCTGCAGGAGGAACAGCTTCGGGCACAGCCTCAGCCTCCTGCTTGGCAGCGTCACCTTGCTGCTGACCCTGCTGACCCTTGTTCTTCTTTTTGTTCAGGGCGTTGTTCACGAGCGGCGTCGTGTCGTTGAAAATCCGCAGCAGCATCGCCGCCCGATCCTCCTTGGGCAGCATCAGGTTCAGCGAGTGGAAGCTCTTCCACAGCGGCAGCGCCATCGGCTCCAGAGGAACGCCGGTGCCGTCGTCATCTTCGCTGTCGTCCGCCTTTGGCTCCACCTTGAGCACAAAGCAGCCCATGCCCATCTCCGGCAGGCGCTCGCCGACCTCGCCCAGCTGGGCTGGTGCACCGTTTCCGTCGTCGGCAAACTTGGGGAACATCTCAATGAGCAGCGCCTTGAGCGTCGCTCTGTTGTGCAGCCGCACGATGCGCTCCTCGCCCACGTAGCCCTGCAGCAGCGGCATGCCCTCTGACTGGATGCGCCAGCGGCAGACGTCCTCGCGCGGCGCGTCCTGCTTGACAAACATCTTGACGCCGCCGTGCACAAACTTGACGCGGCTCTGCTTCTGCGGGCCGTCGGCAGTGTTGGCAACCAGAATGTCACGGACGAGTCCGCTCGTGTAGTAGATAGCCTTGAGCGGCTCGCCGTAGGCATTGCGGACCATGAAGCGGTCGGCGGGGAACTGGGACGAGATGTGGTAGAAGCGCTGGACGTCAGCCACGACGGGGTGGTCGGCTGCCAAAAACTTGAACGGCTCCTCGTAGTGACCGTCATTCTTGCGGCGCGGGCCATTTGACTCGTCATCGGCGACTGCGACTTGTTGGGTCGTCTCATTCTTAGCTTCGCCTTCCTTCTCGCCGTTCTCGGCCGTTGCTTCAGCCTCCTTCTCAGGAACGGCCTCGGCTTCCTTCTCGACCGGGGCTTCCTCCTCCTTCTTAGCCTCAGGCTGGGCTGTCTCTGTTGACTCAGACGCCTGGCCATCCTTCACAGTAAGGCTGGCAGGGGCATCTTCTGTCCGCTGCACCTTCTGGGCCGGTTGGTCTTCCGTCATCTCGACATCTTCAGCGGCCCGCTTCATTCCGGATGCGCTGCCATTGGTGGCCTCGCCATCTGCCGGGGCAGTCTCTGCAGTTGCCACCGTGTCAGCAGCCTTGCGCTGCTCCTTGGCCTTGAACTCGTCCTTCTTCTCCAGTGCCACAATGAAGAAGCCACCAGTGTCCTGCAGGTGAGGGTAGACACGGATGCACCGCTCCAGGGGCAAGCGGTCGGAATTCTTGTTGGGGAACATGCTCTCGACCACACGGCTCGGGATCACGCCGCCGCCACCGCCCTCCTCGGTCGGTTTGGCCGCATATTCCTCCACCTCGGCCCAGTTCTTCCACTGCCGGCCAGTCTTGTCGATAATGTGCCACGACTTGAGACCCGGTCGCCGCTTCAGAGCGGGCAGCTCGTTGCTGCTGTCGAGGATATCGATCTTGTCCGGGCCTCCACACAGGTTCACGGCGGTGGCAACGACAGACTCGTTCTCCACCGGGTTCAGACTGCAGGTCGAGTACACGACGCGGCCACCCGGCTTGAGCATCTGCAGGGCGCGCACAAGAATGCGCACTTGAACCAGGTGCAGGCCCATGGCGTTTCCAGGGGTCCAGTCCTTCCACAGAGTGACGTTCTTGCGCAGGGTGCCGTCGCCAGAGCAAGGGACATCGGCCAGAATACGGTCAAACTTGAGGTAGCGGATGGGGTGGCGCTTGCCGCTGGCGGTCTCTTCGGCGGTGGGCGGCAGGCGCAGCGACGGGTAGATGGTGGCGTCGTGGTTGGTGACGATCATGTTGGGTGACGCAAGACGCTTGAGCTGGTGGATCAGCAGGTGGCTGCGCTTGTAGTCGGCATCATTGGCGACAAGGATACCGGTGGCGCGGCCGTCGTCGCTGGGGTCGGCCGACAGGCGGGCAGCCGGGTCCTCCTCGTCCTCTTCGTCCTTGGCGGCAGCGCCGCCGGTCATGGCCTGCATGACCTTGCGCACGCGCGACTCCTCGCCGGCGTGGATCATCTCCAGAAGCTGAGCGGCCTTGCTGCCGGGTGCGGCACAGAGGTCGAGCACGGCCATGCCTGGGCGCACGTCGAGCAGCAGAGGCGGGATCATGCTGACGACCTCTTGACGGCTAATGTTGCCGACAGTTGTCTCGGACACAAGGAACTTTTGGAAGGCGGCAAAGGGGGGGAACTTGCGGATGACCGTCTTGGAGGTGGTCATCCACCAAGCAAGGTTGTCCGGGTACCAGGGCACGGCCTTGGGGGGCTCGACAGGGAGGCCGTCGTAGTGCTCCATCTTGGCGATCTCGGGGATGTAGCGGTTCTGGAGCAGCTTCTGGACGGCGAGCGCGTGGCCCTTGGAGCCACAGAAGCGGAAGCTGTGAGGAAGCTCGCGGCGGAAGGCAGTCCAGAACTCTTCGCGCTCAGCCTCGTCGAGGCCCAGGACGCCATTGTAGTAGTTCTGCAGCTTGTCGTTGTCCTTGATGATTTCGGAGTATGGCTTGGAGTAGCGCTCGTTGGACCGGCCTCCGTTGCGGCCACCGCGACCGCGGTTTCTCTGTTTGCGGGGGGGGAAGTGTCAGTAAAAGACTAAGAAATCTCGGCGACTTTTTTGATACCTCGATTTCTTGGGGGCGCTTTGAAAGGGCTTTCTTGGGAGCTTCTCACCTTGAATCCGCCTCTCCCCATGTTGTTGAATGTCTGGATATAACTCGCAAGACGCTGACGAAACTCGGGCCCGAAAATACTCAGGTTCACTTTCATGCGGCTGGCGCAATTCCCTTCGGCACAGACGTCAATTGGGAGGGCCAAGGCTTTGCTTTGCGAGTTGGAGGGTGAAAAATGAGACAAGCGACCAGCGACTGGCAAAAAAAAAATCAGAGCTAGATCGCCAGCAGATGCTTATCTCTTATCGGGGCAGTTAGACCGTTGTATGTATATAGTACATTGCACAAGGTACATTTTGCTATGATAGTGGGGTATTTGGTACATGAGAGTTCTCCCTCTGTAACCTTATTCTCTACTGGTCCAACAGCCCAACCGTCCAGTGCACGATGCTATCGACTCCGTGGCCGTTGATGGCACTGACGGGAATAGCAGCCAGCTTGTCGGTCCAGGCATCCTCCAGTCCGCTGGGGTGCCCCTCGCTGCCGCATTCGACAGCCGCCAAGTACGTCTTGAGCTTCTGGAAGTTGGCTTCGGCACCAGGCAGATCGCCCTTGGTGGCCACCACATACCACGGCTTGCCAGCAATGGCCATCTCAGGTGTGATGGAGGGAACACTTAGTGAAGCCTTTGAGTATGGCGCGAATTCGTTGAATGCATGGTTGCCGGCCGTGAATCTGTTGGTTTCCGGCGTGGCCTGTTCCCGTTCGATGCGAGCCTCACGTCCCCGTTGTTGCTCCTCCTCCTCGCGGAAGCGTGCATAGAGGCCAACCTCTTTCCACAGAGCCTTTAGTGCGGCAACGGCGTCGCCTGCGCCAAGGTCAATCACAAAGGCCAGCACACCTGCCCGTTCCACGTGGCGCAGGAACGCGATGCCCAGGCCCTTGTCCAGATGAGCACCCTCGATGAGACCAGGAATGTCGGCAACAGTGAATCGAGTCCGCGCCGGAGTATCGTCTTCATCGTCTGTCTTTTTCGGTGCCACTACTGGCCTCCCGCGGTTGTTGTCCAGCACGACCGTTCCGATATTGGGATGAAGTGTCGTGAACGCCCAGTTTCCGACACGGGTGCGGCTGTTGCTGATGGCCCGCAGCAGCGTGCTCTTGCCAGCATTCGGCAGTCCCACGAGACCGACATCAGCAAGCAGCCTCAGCTCCAGGTGTATAGTCATGGTCACGGAATCCTGGCCCTTGGTGGCGACCACGGGCCGGGGCATGTCGCGAGACACAAAACTCGGGTTGCCGAGTCCACCAATGCCGCCGGCAGCCAGAAGGATCGGCTGGGGCGTGGGCCGTGACAGGTCGAGGTAAATGGGCGAGGGGGGCTGCATATACACGCGGTCACGGCGTGGGAGCCGCGGGAACTCGAGAGTTTTGACCTCAGTCGCCGACAAACCCGGGTACACCACCCAGTTCTTGCGCAGCCATGCGGTCTCTGCCGCGTCCTCTTCTTCCTCTTCAAGCTTCCGCTGCTCCTGTCGCGCCCTCTCTTCGGGTGTGAGGGGGGGCGGTGGCATTTCAGCCAGCTGTTTGTCAAGCTGAGCAGCGTGATCCAGCCTTTCCTCCTCTTCGGGTATCTCTTCTCCCGCCTCAATTGCATCCTCCCTTGCTATCCTTGCCGCCTCCTCCTCCCTGGCCGCTTTTGCCCTTGCTATCCTGGCTTGCTTTGCCTCCTCGGCTGCTGCTCGGGCCTGCTTTCTCCTGCGGTTCCAGGCAATGGCACGTTCGCGTGCCTCGTCCGCCTCGTCCACTACCGGATCAATGCGGCTCACCTCTGTGACAACTGTGCCAACGGGGACCGTAATGATCATGTCGTCGCCGCGCTGGCCGTTGCGCGCGCTGCCTTGGCCGTGTTTGCCTCGGCCGGCGCGCATGACACGTCGACGAGCAATTTTATGCAGTGACGTCTCACCGGGGACAGCCTGGATGTAAACATTGCCGCCATGGCCGCCGTCGCCGCCATTGGGAGGACCATCGGGCAGAAACAGTTCTCGCAAAAAGGAGATGCAGCCGTTGCCACCAGTGCCGGCGTGAACAGTCAAGAGAGCCTTGTCGGCAAAGCTGGCTGCGGCATAGTCGTCTGGCGCGGGGTTTAACCGAGATATTGGATACTTGGGTATCTCTGGAGAAGAAGAATCAACGGAAGCAGCAGTGTCATCCCCCTGTCCTGCGGTTGTCCCCGTCGCGTATCTTCTTAGCGGCCTCGAAGACCCTGGCCAGGCTGCCGCTGTTACCCGTTGTCCCCTCCGGCTGGCATGGCGGAAACAATATCCTGTCGGGTAGAGAAATGGCAAAAAGAGAGGCCCGGTTCCAGGGCATCTAGAAGCCATATTCGAGCGCGATTTGGTGTTTTCTCTCACCGTGCGTGTGAGGTTTTGTGTGAGCAGTCCATGAGCTAGGTGAAGGCAATTTTTCGGCGTTGAAAATACGGATATAACTATACCCAAGTATGCACTTATCCGGTGATTTTCCCATCATGCCAGCAGCGAGACTCGCTTGCACCCTCACGTTACGAATGGATCGAGTAAGAAGGTGCTTTGTGAAGGACCATTATATAGAAACTGTTTCCTTTGGCGGTGGTTGTAGACTGGCAGCAAAACATGCTGGGGAGCTTCCTTGGGCTTTAAGTTGCAAGAATCTCGAACAACAGGAGGGTTAGAGGTACTGAAGCTAGGCAGGCCGGAAGCGACGTCAACAGCAGTAAGAAGAAAGAGCAAATGCTAGACAGTTAACCGGCCATTATTGGCCTTCTCGGCATGGGTGCACAGGCATCCGGCCTTTGCTCCCGGAACGGTCTCCCGGCTAGGGGCTCTTGAAGGCAGGTCTCGACGGGAAAAGTATCTTCTGGAGAGGATTACAGGTCCTGGGAATAATCAGGCCGAGCCCAGTGCTCTGGACAAGCTCGAATGTACCCTGCAATTCCAGATGTCTCATGTGTTGCCTGACTCCATTCCGTGCCGTGGCTGCCGCACGGGGAGAGGTATGCCATTGCCAGCACATTGGCATAGAGCTTGTCTGTTGGAGAAAGCGCGTGCCTAACCAGCCCAAGGCCCCTGGAAGACCGTTCTGGGACCCCTTTCAGCCAGCTCCGCACCAATCAATCGGCCATTGAAGGATGGCTGCAGGAAGACTGCCGCTGCAGCAGGCAGGGCGCATTTGCCTAAAATGCGGTGTGGGATTTGGGTCGTGCAGCAGCGGCTGTGGGAGGAAAAAGCA
Source organism: Raffaelea albimanens (assembly GCA_002778245.1). Classification (NCBI taxonomy): domain Eukaryota; kingdom Fungi; phylum Ascomycota; class Sordariomycetes; order Ophiostomatales; family Ophiostomataceae; genus Raffaelea; species Raffaelea albimanens. The sequence goes on from PCDJ01000001.1 coordinate 3,537,965, forward strand.
AAAAGGAAAAAAGAAAGGGTTCGAGAGGCTCTAATGCAGGTTGGGGAGATGGGAGGAGATTTGGCGCCAAATTGACCTGACAAATCGGCCATTTCAGACCTAGAACAGCAGGAGCCGGTGACTTTCGTGCTCTGTCGCGCCTTCCTCACGCTGGGTGCATCGTGGCTTCCCACATGGCTGCACCTGCCGCTTGACCAGACTGCTTCCATATTCCTTTTTCGAGGGAAAGGGCAATGGATAACTGGGGATTTGCAGCTAAGCAGACATCGGCTTCGCTTTTGTAGCTTCCTCAATCGGCGTCCTCAGCCTGACCGGCACGCGGCCCAGGGCGCAACGAAGCCCAACGCTCGCCGTGTCTGTACCCAACGACGCCCAGAGACCGCCGGCCACGGCCCTGTGGGCGAATCACCACTGGTGTCTGGGCTGGCCCTAACCCACTTTCCCGCCCGCCCCTATCGTTGCCTCAGTCTCCTCCTCGACCTCATATCCCCCCAATCGCCTCCGGTCTTCCGCGACCTTTCCTGGGACTCTTTCTGCTCCGTTGTGTCCGCAGTCTTTTTTGGCAGTCTTTTCTACGGTTTGTTTGTCTCGTGCGACTCCCAGGACTGCCCAGCGCGTTGAATTGGCGCGCCTCCCAGCCAGTGTCTTACTTGAGCCTCCGTCGGCCGCAGAGCCGCCAAAGCCGCCAAACACTCTGCAACCCCCCCGTCGCGACGACTCCTCTTTCTGCACTTCCAATCCGCCAATCTCCACGATATCTCGCCCTACTCGCGGCAAGGCTTTCGGCCGCCCACAGCTCGCAGCCAAGGGGCCCACGTTGCTCCAGTCACCCGCACCACATCGCAGCCGGGGTGCATCGAGGTGCTCGAGGTACTCCAAGTACTCGCAAGCAGCAAGGGCCTCCCGCCCTTCGCGGTGGACTCGGATCTGGTTGGTTCTCTGCACGCGTCCCATTGTGTGTTTCTGGCGTCAGGTTGTGCCTGTCTCTTGTGTGTGTGGCTCTGCGTCTGCCGGCTGGCTTCCTCGGCACCCCCCTGGAAAAACACACCACACTGTCGCGGCCATCCCGCGTCTCAGCAGCCGGATTGGCGTTGGCCCCAAAGCTTGGACGGCCACTATTGGGGACCAGCTGGTGGTCACGCCGCCGCAACCCCTGGGCCTCGTCGATTGGGCTGATGCAAGTAGCATCGCGCTCGCATTCGAGCCACGACAGCACACGGACGCAGCACCACGCGCAGCCATAAGAGCCAGGACACCACACACAGCAGCACGCACGCACGCACGCAAACGCAACTGTACTAACGTAGTTAAGCTGCCCCCTCTTCCTCCAGTGTCAGCCAACCGCTTTGATACTTTCCCTCTTTCGTTCGCCCTCCCTCGGCGCCCTCTCGCCCTCTCGCCATCTTCCTTCGCCCTCGGCGCAGATCCCATCTACCAGTGAGTACCACCAGCATCTCGTGAGCCTCTGGGGCGCCTCGTTTGACCCGCCCACTTGCCTGCATCCCTGCCCTTCCGCGCGTGCCCCAGACGTGGCCCCTATCTGCTGCTCTGTCGTCGTCTGCCGGATGCACGAAGCACGAGTAGGCAGCGCGCCCGTCGATGCCCTGCCATAATTCCACATACGCCTGCAAGCCTTCCTTCTTCTCGTTGCGCCCGGCCAGTGTCACCCCCCTCCTCGCCTTCTGTCTGCTTCTGCCTCTCTCCGCGTGCCATTCTCTCCTGGCGTAGCACTGCTACTGCTTCCTGCGGCTGTGTCTGCGTCTGGCGCTGCTGCGTGCTGGCCACCGCAGCGATGACATCTTGCGGGTGCCATCCTTGTCCTGGATATCCCATGGTCTACTGCAGCTACTCGCAGTAGCACGATGCAGAGCCAAGGAACCTCGCTGCGTTTATTTTCCCCGAGCATACACGCTTGTATGCCACAGCCCGCTCTGCTCTAGTCCTCTGCTCCAGCCCGCCGCCCTGATCATCCACTCACATCTGCATCCCCTACACCCAGAGGCCCCCAAGGTGCCAGGAAATGCCAAAAATGACCGCAGAAGCAACCCCGAAGCGGCCAGGAAAAAAGGCTCACTAGCTGGAGAAAGCTGTGCTGATGAAAATGAGCTCTGACCATTGCAGGCATCTGGCGAACACGCGCCTCCTCCTCTCATCTGCTCGCTATACCACCCAGTACCCAAGAGTCTCCCCACTGAATTGGAGAGCCGCACCACCCCCCCGTTGTATGCAAACTTAAAGCCAAGGTCAGTCAGCACTGCCTGTGCCGATCTTCCCTCTACATGGTCGTCATTATCTTTGTCGTGCACCCCGAGAGAGTGAACCATTATCTTCTCCACCCCATGTCCTTCTGGTGCTACTTGTCTCTGCCTCCATGTCTGCTTCTGTTTAATCCCTTGGACGTGCCGAGTTGAAAAGGTCGCAAAGGGTCATGCAAGCATAATCAGCAGATGGCATTGTCGGGTTTGCGTTCTGTTGGACCGCCACTTGTTTTTTAGTTTTGTTTTCTCCTCCCGTGTCTTTGCTGCGGTTTTGGTTGTTATCTCCTCTGTGGCATCAAGGTGGTCAACAACCTCCGATCTCCGGCTCAGTTTCTTCTGCCTCTCCATCACCCCGGGCCTTACTTGATTCTCCCTCTCTGTTTTCCGAATATTTTCATCAATCCGAGCCCATCATGGCCATGTATACTGAAATTTCAGATTACAGGCCTCGCAGGTCTTCTCACAAGAAGATGGAGCCAGACTGTGCCGTTTGCCATGCCCCGGCAAACCTCCACTGCCCATGTGAGGGACAAATGCTGGACAAATGCATTGAAGCGTCCGAGGAGCGGACCTTGCAGCTTGTCTTCCAAAATGTCCGGTAGGTCTAATTCATTCCTGACGGCGGGGATGTTCAACAGCTAATTTTTCAGCCTCTGGGTGCGAGAGCATGCCAAGGAGTACATCCTCACCTACTTCAACCTTCTCAGGGACCAACGCAGGCTAAACTACCACCGGCAACTTGATCAAATCAACGCCTTCGCATACCAGAACTTCAATCTCCCACCCAATCCGGTGGACCTAAAAAGCGCCGAAGACCAGTACAAGCGCGGCGTAGATGAAGACTGGCGGTCGTCTGTGGCCCGCTATCCAGAGGTTTTGGATTACTTTTTCAGCCTCACCGAAGTCGCCTTGCCTGGTGACCACGAAGAGTCGGTCAAGAACGCTCCCCTCGCCGCCATGAAACCGTCCAAACCAATCCAAGCGCGCATCAATGCTCTTCCGACATCAACGCACGCGGGCCAGGCGGGAACGGTAGCAGCCAGCAGCAACGCAGGCACCGAAATGGGCATGGTGTATGTGCCTTCAGCATCTGTCGCGCATACACGAGGCGGCCGGACGCCTCCCCCGCCGCCGTCTTCTGAGCGGATGGACCGAATGGAGCGGATAGAGCGACGGCGTACGCCGGGCCCTCCTCAACCGCCGCCTCCGGGACAGCACGGCATGGCCCCACGCCGGCATCAATCCTTCCGACGAAATCCCCATCACGCACCACCGCAGTCTCTCTACCACTATTAGCAAGTGGTAAGAAACAGGCCACATAACGGGTCACACGCTATGTGTGTCCCCTTTCCGGACCTCTTATCGCCCAGTTTCGACTATGCGAAGACCTCTTGATGCCCCGAATGTGTTACGATACGAACGCGACGACGACGGCATATGCTTCCTCTTTTAGAGGCTTTTTTATTTCAACTTCTTTTTTGTCTGTTTTAATGCATCAGCACTTTGGGGAGTTATCGCGTGTGTTTATTTTCCTTGTTATTTTTGAGCGGCATGTTTTCTTCGGTTTATTCCTCTATTTTATTTCACGAATTTGTATGCTCTCTCTCTCTCCCTATTTGGTACAACTGGCGGTAGGATGATCCCCTTGCCAGGTTATTTCGCGTTAAGTCTACTACAATTTACTTTTATTTTATTTTATTTTGGCGAGCTGGTGTTTTCTGGTGGAAAGTATCAGTGGCTGGCTTGGTTTAGGCTCGACTTTTTTGGGCTGATATCTGACTTTACTTTGATACACATGTTTTTCTGCGCTTTTGCTGGATTTGATGCTTTTTTTTTTTTTTTTTGCCTCGTTTCATCATTCTGGCTCTGCTTTTTTTGTCAAGTCTTTGGGAAATACCCTTTTCTCTATTTTTCTGTAGATATCAGACCACCACTCAGAAACAATAAATAAAAATAAAATCTATTATACATTTCTTTATTGTTTCCGCTCTTGAGCCACTTCTTCAGGTTGGGCTTCGTCTACTGATGAAAAAAAAAAAAAAAAAAAAAAAAAAAAAAAAAAAAAACAGGGCGACGAGTCGGAGCACGGCCCTGTAGTGGCACCCAATGCTTTGGTTCGTTTTCCAGGTCCCAGAGATTCCACGGCATGCGGTTCTACCACGGCTTGTCTACGTTTGTATCATTCCCACCTCCTTTTTCCTGTGCCCAAACAACAACAAGTGTCATATATCACTTGCCAAATGTGAAAAAAATAAAAAATAAAAAATTCTTGCAAAATTCTTGCAACAAATAAAAGTGCACAAAAGTGCACAGTGTTCTGGCCCAACGTGTGTGCGTGTGCATTTCTTGCCTACACATATCCTGTACAGAGAGTTGGATTTGATTTGTAAAAATACTCGGAGAATGTTTTGAACGTAATGCCATACGTTTTTTTTTTCAACTACCACTGTTTTGAAAAGATAATGTAAAACCATAAACAATAACAAAAATATTCATTCTTTTTGTCGAGAGGGTTTTTCCTATCATCTCGTTCCCCATTTTGGCCAGTCACCACCTTCTCGCCTTGAAAACTACCCACAAATCATAAGGGAAAAGAAAAAAAAACACACCAACAGAAAAAAGAAAAGCCAAACAATAGCGTTGCGTTTTTTGATAATATATACTTTTTGGTATATATATATATGATACTCTCTCCTGAATCTAGTTGATTTTTATTGTTCCACAGCATATGAAGAAGCTTGGCCTTGTTTTTCGACGCTGAAGGGGAAAAGGGAGGAAAATGCACAAGACCAGACCACAAAGACCAAGAGAGAACAAAACAGACACGAAAAAAAGTAGTGTGAGAGTGTGTAAGAGCATGCGTGTGTGTGTAATCGGCTAGACCAGAAACAAGAGGTGAAAAAAAAGCTAAAGTAACAAGGGAGAAAGGAAAGAAGACTGCAAAAAGAAAAAAACTCGGCAAATAAACACGTTCCGGGAAACAGAAAAAAAAAGAGAAACAATAACAAACAGAGACAGGAGACCAAGAGGAAGAATGACTTGCTAACAATAGTGCGGAAAAGGGGAGGGGGAGAGGGGGGCGCTTTGTCGTTTGTGTGTTTTGTTTCTTCTTCTTTTAAAGCATTTTATGCTTTATGGTCTTCTGGGGGGAGATTTCCTTTTTTTGGAGCCTTGTTTCTTTTCCCTTTTCCTTTCCCCTTCCATTTCTTTTCCCCATCTCCTCGATTAGTTTGCATGCATGGGCTACAAGGTTTTATCCCTGTCGCCCCCTGCTGAAATTCATAATCCCGTCTTTTTTTGGTTCAAGAGTCCCATGCCTAAGCAGTGGTCTCCTCCTTGTCGGCCTCCTTCTCCTCCTTCTTCTCCTCGGTGGCCTCCTTCTTCTCGTCCAGAGAAGCGTCCTTCAGGTCGGAAGTGACCTCGGCGACCTTGTCCTCAGACTTCTTGCCGTTGGTGCCGTTGGTGCCGGCAGCTTCCTCCTCCTCGAGCTTCTCAATCTCCTTCTTGGCCTTGTCGATATTCTAAAAGAGGGAGAAGGGAGATTAGCAACAGGGATGAAACGGTGCTGAAAAAGGGAGGGGGATATGTAAAACTCACCCGTTGGGTCTGAGAGGCCTGGTCGTTCTCCCAGGTGGACAGCTTGGCCTTGACCTTTTCAATGGCGGCAGGGACGTCGTCGGCGCTCGAAGGGGGGTCAATGCCCATAAAGGCACAGTCCTCAATGACTGATGGGGGCACGCTGTAGCCCTTGGTGGTCGAGGCAGCGGCGGCAGCATCGCCGCCCTTCTTGCCCTTCTTGCCCTTCTTGGTGGCCGGCAGGTATTCCTCCTCACGGTCCTCCTTGCGCAGAAGACGAGTGCCCTTGAGACCGGAGTCATCAACCTTGCGCGTGGCAGTGGCGCCCAGGCTGCTGCCCGAGGCGCCAGCAGCAGCAGGAGCCGGGGCCGGGGTCGAGGACGGGTCAAAGAAGTGCAGCAGGCTGCGGGCGCGGCGGATCTCGTCGAGGTAGGCCGGGTCGCTAGCCTCGGCCAGCAGGCGCTGGGCACGCTCCTTCTTGCGCTCGCGGTCGATGCGCTCACGCTCAGCCTGCTTGCGCTCCCAGGCCTTCTGGCGGACCTCGCGCTCAAAAGCAGCATAAGCCTTCTTCTGACCGTAGTACTCGTCCTTGATCTTGCGGATGGCGTCAAACTTCTCGCGCTGCTCGCCGTGCAGCTTGCTGCGCTCGTCGCGGAGGCTGGACAGGTTCTTGTAGACAACGTCCTGCTCGGCCTTGATCTTGTCGAGCTCGGCCTGGATGGTGTTGTACTTCTCGCTGAGGGCGCGGGCCTCCGGATCGTCCATGCTGTCCTTGATCTCCTTGATCTGGGCACGGATCTCGGCGATCTGCTTGTCCTGGGTCTCGAACTGCGCAAAGTTCTTGCGGACCTTCTTCAGACTCGTGATCTCGGACAGGGCCTTCTTCTCATCAACCAGCTTCATCATGCCGCCGCCGACCTGCTCGTCCAGCTTCTGGATGTGGCGGTCGAGCTCGTCGACAGACTTAAAGGGCAGCTTGCTACGGGCAGCCTTCTGCTCGGCAATGCGGCTGCGGAGCTGCTCGTCAAGGCGCTTGATCTGGTCCTGCTTCGACGTCCGGGCCGACTTGCCGCCGGCCTGCTTCGTGCGGATCTCGTTGAGCTGGCTGATCAGCTCCTGCCGCCGCGTCTGGGTGGCGGAGGGGGCGCCATCCTTGCTCTTGCTCGGCTGGACGGAATCGATCTTGGCCTTGACGGCGTTCTGTGCGGGAAGAACAAAGGGTCAGCAGTGCGGTCGATGGGCAAGAAAGCAAAAGGCCATGCCATCCTGGCCCCGGGAACTGTCGACTAGGGAAGGGGGATCCATACAAAGCGAACCATCACTTCCTTGTGCTCCTTCTCGGCGGCTTCGAGCAGCTTGTGGAAAGCAGCCTCGTCAGGCTTCGTCGGCCGGGTAGAGGCAGCGGCCGGGGCATCGGCTGCCGGGGTGGTTGCAGTTTCCGCAGCCATGGCTGATTGGTTAAGGAAGGCGGGTGGTGAAGGATGTCGAAGGGAGGACGGGGCTGTGACGAGGTTGGCGACTGTTGGTTCAGATCTGAAGGACTCGTGCGGATCGACGAGAGGAGCGGCAGGGTACCTGCATAAAGAGCCGAGAGACGGTGTGTGAGTAAAAAAAAAATGCTGTCCCAGGAACAGGAGCCAAAAAGGAGAGAATACGAGAGTCGCAAAAATGGTCGAGGAAAAAAAAAGAGGGGATTGGAGGGAGGATGGAGGGAGGGGGAGGAGATCGTCGTCAGGGGAGCGCAGAAATGAGAAAGGAAACAAATAAAGAAAACCGCGAGACGCAAAAAAAGAAGCAGCGAATCCGCCCCTCCAAGGACAACAGCACAATCACCAAAAATGCGCAATTAGGGACAAGGGCAAAATGCACGTACAGCAGAAGAGGAAACCGCGATTGAGGATGCGTGAAGAAAAGGGAAGGAACGGACAAGTGCTCCGCGGCGGCAGACAGAGGTCAATTGAGGTCCAGTTGCTCGGGTAGCAAAAGCGGAGGACTTGTATCTCGTTTTTGGCCACCTTCTTTATTTTTGGCCCTCCACTTATTTTTTTTTTCTGTTTTTTTGCGATGTCTGTCCCTTTTTTTCCTATTTATTTTTTGCCCCTAGTTAATAATTTTTGGCGTGTGGTGGTGGTGGTGGTGGTCGCCTGTAGTAGAACCACGTTAAACGTGAGCGCCAAGGCTTGGTCTGTGCGCGCCTCTCTGGGTGGCTTTGGTAACCCCGAAAGGACAGCGAACGAGAGCGAGCAGCGGCTGGTGAGCCATGATTGGCTAGATAGTGGCCAGTGGGTCCAAACTTTTTTTGAACTTTTTTTTTTGGTAGAGCAGGCGAAAGAAAGGCTGCCGCGGCGAACACCCCAAACCTTTATCTCTCCTTTGACATACAACGACAGACGACAACGGGCACGAGACAAACCGCGGGTCCAGAAGCTAAAGCGACGAGAGATCACGCATACCGACGCGACATTCGACTTTGAGGAACGTTCTGACCCCCGACGACCAGCCGCGAGGAGGAAAGCGGACAAACGAACGTCTTGAGAGAGCTATCTCGAGACGGGCACACGATCCAGTAAAGGAACTCTCCCAAGCCACCCGACGACCGAACAACTACAGACACCATGGACTCCCCACCGCCGATGCACGACCCGCAAGAGGCGGAGCGCCAGGCCAAGCAGCGCGAGCTGCGCAAGCTGTGGCGGGCATGGCGGACCGTTCACGAGATGTGCCAGGACCGGGTATGTGAGGTGGAGATGGAGCAGTGGCTTGGCCAATGTGCTGACAGGAACAGGGCTACGAGCTGGCCGAGGACGAAGTCAAGATTAGCTTTGACGATTTCGTCAACCAATACACCCTCGCCGACGGGCAAGCCGAGTAAGTGGGATGGAGATGAAGGAGATGGAGGTGGAGCCGAGAGGAACAGTCGAGAAAAGATGGCGAGGCGAAGCCGAGGAGAAAGAAATATGGCGAGGCGAATCCGGGGAGAAAGAAATATGGCGAGGCGAATCCGGGGAGAAAGAAACATGGCGAGGCGAAGCCGAGGAGAAAAAAAAAAAAAAGCATTGTCCTGGACGCCACTAACAACTTTTCTCTTAGCCGTGGAAAGATGCAGTTTTCTGCCCGGCCGTCCGAGGCCATGATCAAAAAGTACACGCCGCCGCCGACGCAGGCCCGCCCAGACCCCGCCCCCGAGTGCGGCACCATCTGGGTCGAGTTTATGAGCGAGACACAGATTGGCGTCAAGGAGATCAAGCGGTTTGTGCAGCACTGCGACGAGCACAGCTTCCGGGCGGGCGTCATGGTGACGCAGGGCGCGCTGAGCGCGCAGGCGCGCAAGATTATAAGCGCGACGATGCAGTACACGCAGATTGAGTGTTTCATGCAGGACGACCTGCTGGTGAACATTACGCACCACGAGCTGGTGCCGACGCACGTGGTGCTGAGCAAGGAGGAGAAGACGGCGCTGCTGGCGCGGTACCGCCTCAAGGAGACGCAGCTGCCGCGGATCCAGCAAAAGGACCCGGTGGCGCGGTACCTGGGCCTGAAGCGGGGCCAGGTGGTCAAGATTATCCGGACGAGCGAGACGGCCGGACGGTATGCCAGCTACCGGCTGTGTGTGTAAAAAAAAAAAAGAAGAAGAAAGGAGAAGAAAGGAAGGGAGAGAGGGAGGATGAAAATCATAGATTCCATGTGCAGAGTTTCAGGAGTCTTGTTTCTCTAGACATGGGTGGTGGGCAGTCGAATGGAGGAGTATCTGGACGGGAGTGGATGGGAATCTCCTTGGTTGAATGTGCCTCTGGCTGTTTCTTTTTTATTAAACCCCCTTGATGTATGGCGTTTCTTGACAGGTTTTCATATTCATATTTTATGCTTTTTCTTTTTTTCTCCATCTCGAGCAGTTTGGCACCATTATGCACAACTGAATTTAAAACCAAGAGAGAATAGCTTCTGATCGAGTTTAACTTTGAAAGCAGTTCAATCATGGTTGTTTATGCTTTGTCTGATTTCACTGTCTGTGTATGGGCTGAAAGAACAATACGGAATTAGTCGGGTACAGAACAGCAACGTTCGACACCAAGTAAGAAAAGAGGTACAAGTAGGGACAAGCCAAGCAGGCAGTTCATTTATTGTTCCTCTTCTTCAGCAAAATTAAATTTCATTTTTGACAATATTTTCTCATCACCAACACAGCCACTATCATAATAGGCAAGTCCATGTTGAAACTTGGCCGTGGGGGAGGCTTCCCAAAGATGGCAAGTCTGAAAAGCCAAAGACGTAATCACGACATTTGTAGCTGAATTGTATTACCGAACGCTAACATAATAGAAACCCAAGACATGGCTTGGTCCAGGGGTGTAATGCGGGGGTCCCATTGTTTGAATGTGCCTTTGTTTTCTTTTCTTTTTTTAAGCTTTTGTCGGGTCTATTACATGCTTGTTTTCGTGTATTAATACAAAAAATAAAGAATGCTTCAAGGGGGGGAGCCAACACTTTTGGCACACCCCCTCTCTATCCAGCCACGCCTTGTGTCTTAGTTTTGTGTACCCTTTGTTTTCACTCTTTTCACGTTCCCTTTTTGTTTTAATATCCTTTTTTTGGTCCTTCACTGGCTTCCCAATTAATGTACCAAATATTTCTTGTTCGTGCTTTCCCAACTGTCCATCCGTAACGGAAAGTAAAGAAAACAATCACGCTAAGCGCGTGGCTATAATAAGCCGGGGTATAATGGTGCTTCAACGAGATAAAAATCGTCAAATCGCTCTCCCAAACCGTACATCCATCCGTGCATATCCGACAAGTAGAACTCGACCCCCAAAACACCAACCCCATATCCTATCTCTAGTGCACCGTCTCCCCTGCCAACCACAAAAAGTCTTTTTTAAACACAACAGGTCTTGTTTCCAACTCAAAAATAGTCCCATTATCCCGTCCTGGCCGTTCAACGGTCGTCGTAATGTGGAAAAAGTATGTGTCGTCGTGTAGGTAGACCTGGGTGTAGATGGAACCCTCATTAAAATCCCCCTTCCCATAAACGCCCAGGCTGAAAAATCAAATATTCCCCAAAAAAAGTGTCGCTGGTAACGCTGGTATTATGTTGTCGTCATCGTAAACACAAATCAAAAAAGAGAAAAACAAAAAAAAGAAACAGTTTGTACAGTATCCTCGCGAGGATATAAAAGCGGTGGGGTTGACTACCGCCTTGAGCCAAGCAATCCGCCTGGGTCCATCAGCACCACATCGTCAAGATTGGCGCTGGGCTTAAATCTGCTTGGTGGCACTGCTGATGCTGTCCTTGGAGATGGCGAGGATGTGTTGTCAATGTCCGCTTCTTGAGGCGCAGGCGGGAGGTCGGATGGTGGCCTGCCACCATGTCTTCCGTGCTGACGAGGATTCAACGGACTCAATAGCCCGCCCAGGTCTTGCAACAGGGCAGAGGAGCCACGGCGATAGCCATGGCCACTGGCTGTGTATGCGGGCTCGGGAGGAGCATTGCCGGAAGATGCCAGTGTGGCGGCGGCGGTCTTGGGTGATAGCTGGACGTTGGTTCTGCTGTCATTGAGGCTGTCGCTGCTGGCATTGTTCGCTTCGCTAGCACCGCTGTCCAACAGGCTGCCGGCGTCAAAGAAGGAGACCTTGCGTGGAGTGGATGTCGAATTGTTTCGCGGAGACGCATTCATTGCATCTTTGTTCAGCAATGCATCGTCATCGCTCTGGCCACTGTGTGCACTAGCTCCACTCCGCGTGGTACCGCTCTGCCTGTGTTCAGGGAACTGCCAGGCATTCATGTCTGCCACACCAGCGTTGGCAGGCACCTGGCTGCCATCGAGTGGCCCGCCATTCCCACCTGCGTTTCCAACTCCGTCCAACCTCACGACTGGGGCAGGCCGAGGCAGGTGTGTCCCGCCAAGGTCCTCCAGATCGCTTGCTTGAACGAAGCGTGAATCACGCAGGTCAGCGCGCACTCCTAGGCCCAGGTCTCGGACCAGATCTTCGTCACTGCCCCAATGGCGGTTCATCGTTGGACGGCGTGATCGGGCAGTGCTACCGCGGTCCATCGAGTCCACGACAGAGCCGCCTCGGAACTTGTTCTTCTTCACGCCTCGGTCACGGACAAAGGAGCCGAGCACGAGGGCATTGGCAGCTGTGGTTGCAAACAACAGTTCGACCGAGGCTAGCAGAGAACGCAGTTGCTGGTTTCCGTGGGCATCGATGACACGGCAGACGCGGTACACCGTTGCACCTACGACGCCCAGGCCGAGAGAAAAGAGTAAAATCAGGTTGACCTTCCGTTTGGCGGGCTGATGGCTGAATAGGATAATCGGGACGGGGAAAAAGACAAGGGAAAGGTCGGTGATGACGTTGCACACAGTCATGGTAAGCAGCTGTGCATAGCCCTGGCGGCATCGACCACCAGGGTCAGGTAAGACCTGCCAGTAGTGGCTAAAAGGATGGCACTCGGCCAGGTCACTGATGACAACAGCAATGAAGGTCGCCACCAGCATACACCGGATGAAGAGTAGGGATATCTGCGTGAAACGTTCAGACAAGGCATCGCTGATACGCCTAAAGAACTCGAGAATGGCCAGCTTAAGGATCCATTGGCTGTATGAAAGAAAACGTTAGTTGAGGTGTTGATATTCAGTGAAGAAGTAAAGGAAATGGTACATACGTTGCGGCATGGAATATACGGGCGGCCAGGACGAGGCCGCTGCCAAGTTCCCTGCGACGGAGCTGCTGGGCTGTGAGATCTACATTGGAAAAGTCGTTGTTGTTGGTTCCGTAGATGAGGACGACATGGACGAAGCCCATGCGGATGAAGAGAGGAATGATGGCGAGAGCGACAATCCTGTCCTCTCTGAACAGACGCTCCGAGCGGATGAAGCGTCCGGCGATGCGGATGAGGATGATGGTGAGGCAGAAGATGGTGATCCACCAGCAGACAAGTAGGGTGGGCTTGTCTGAGGCGAAGGAGCGGATTGCTGGAGGCTCGGAGTAGAGAGCCATGGCTGGTCGTCCGGGCTGGCGAAGAAGATGCCGGCAGAGGACGCTGAGAAAGAAAAAGCTGTGCTCGCGATAGCTCGCTCTCTTCCTGCGTGGAGGACGGAGGGCTGAGAGCCGCACTACCCGTCCCGTCCGCCTCCTAAGGGAGGGGCGAGAGGGGAGTCGGGAACAGCAGCCGGGTTGGTGGACGAGGCGAGGAGGCTATCGTTGACGGTATGGAAGTCGGTCCTGCGGCTGTGATGTGCGGCATGAAGCAGGTTGCGGCCGCCGTGATGGTGGTTGAGAAGGCGTTTGTTGGATTCGGCAGGTTGGCCTCGGGGAGGTTGCAGGACCCTTTTCTATATGGCGGCGGTGCTGGCGCCGTGCTTTGAGAGAGGCGGACTTTTGCCGGCTGGCTGTGGTCTGCTGCGCGCAACCCAAGTTCCCGGTCAGGACGAGGCAGGCCAGAGCAGGCAGGACAGACGCTTTGGGCGGGCCTGGGGGCGTAGGGGCCTATGGCTGCTTTTTGCCGGGAAACAAGCTGGACGTGCCAATGGCGGATCAGAAGCGGTGGACCAGAAGCGGAAGAAAGCACCGGAGGACAGCCGACGAGCCGCGTTGAGCCAATATCAGAATGGCGGCAAAGCGGATGAGTGCGTGGGTGCGTATGCAACTGGGCAGAAGCGAGAGAGAAGACGGCAGGAGACCGGCGCTATGGGCAGGCGTTCAGGATGCGCGCGAGGAGGCTGAAAGACAAAAAGTTGGTGTGCTGTTTGGTCGAGCAGTGCCAGAGAGCCGTTCGAGAGAGCTGGATTTGCTGGCGATCAGAGCCGGATCGACGCTGCACTGTAGGCGGAATCCAGGCGGAACGCAGGCGGAAGTCTGACCGGGAAAAAAGTTTTATATCGGCGTCTGTGTGGCGGATCGTGAGCGAGGGCGCCGTTGGCAGGTGTGAGCACACGAGAGGCTGAGAGAAATGTGCAGAGGCATATGGGGAGAAGGAGAGGGAGAAAAAAGGAAAGAGCAGAAACAGGAGACCGGGCGAGGAGATTGGGGGGGAAGGAGCAAAAAGAAGCGAGTGAGATATGCGGTTAGCGAGCGACGACTGACAGGCAATGAGATAAAGCCACTCTCCAACACTCCGCAACGCAGCAAATCAGAGCGACACGAATAGGAAAGAGCGACTGGGGCAGTGACAGGGAACAGCGACCGGCAACACAGTGAGGAGGGCAGGGCCAAGAGGGAAAGACACGGGACCGGTCACCAAAAGGGGAAAGGGCAGCAGCAATCAAGCCCCCCAGGCAAGAGCAACACCAGCGACGAGCGCTGCGGGCGCCAGCGCGGGCCAAGTAGCGAGGCGGAAGGACCAGGGAACGGGTGTGGGCGTAGTGTACCTGCACTGACAGCTTCTTGCGGTGGCGGGAAGAGGTACCCACCGGGGCGTGGGATGAAAGACGCGCTAGACCGAACAGGGATCGGGCAGTGGGGGAAAGACGGGTTGGCAGCGCCGATGAAGCCCTGCTATCTCTGGCAGGAACGGCGTCGTATGGTGTGCATTTGCGGACTTTCCTCGGATGGAAGTTAAAAAGAGAGGATTGCCTTATGACGGCCGTGCGAGTACTCGTATCTTGCAATGATACCCTTCTACGAGTAATATAGAGACACGCAAAGACACACAAAAGCACGTAGGAGACACACAGAGACACACAGGCGGAAAAGTCTGTGAGTCGCCCAGCCAGCTCATCCCCGGAAGCTGGACGGCCACCGAGCCGGCCAAGTGGCATCGAATGGCAAGGCCAGGGTAGCGAAAACACCAACAGTCCAATGAGAAGGTGCTGATAGGCAAAGAGGGTGTGGTGGTGTGGCCGGAAATCCAGCCAGCAGGAGCCCTGCGAGGGAGCAGACAGGTCCCGCCCCGCTTTTCTGTATCCCAGAGGGACGGCTCTCAGGCGAAAAGAGGCTAGACCTAAAGGCAAAAAAGGCCCTGAGGCCCTCTTTTTTTTGCTTTTTCGAGTACGAACTGGAGGCAGAGATAGCGATCACGGCCGCCGTACTTTGTATCTTTCATTGCTGAGTCGCAGGGAGACTGGGATATTTCGGCCTGCCGACGCTCAGGCCGTATCACGAACACACCACCTGGGTCCTCCGAGGCTGGCAACCTGGCAAGTGGGCTCAGCAAGAGAGAGAGTGAGAGAGCCACGGCAGGGCATCTCACCTGCAGGTGCTGCATCGCAGCCAGACGGCAGCCAGGATGCCAACGCCAGGGAGAATCTCACTTGCCGGACCGCGCCTGTGCTAGCTGGTGAAAGTACAGCGGTACTTTCCATCATCCGACCAGGGGGACAAGGAGGCCAACAACACGTACAGGTAAGGACAGAGAAATACGATTAAGATACAGAGTACGAGTACCCGTACGAGAGAGCTCTAGCAAAGAGGCCCGAGGCAGTTGAAAGTCAGTAATAAAATAACCTGGTAAGGCTTCACTGCTTTCCCTGCGCAGTTACGAGCATGGCCCCAACACACAGACGATTACTTTAAATAAATACGAATTGGAATGCTTTGTTCTTACGAGGACTGTGCTAGGGCTCCTCTCTGTAATAAGTTATTACTGATAGCGATTTAATTTTTGGGCTGGCCCTGTTAGCGGAAGCGAATCACGACAGACCGCTCAGGGGGGGGCTGGAACAAGGGGGGGCGTGCGTCGACGAGAGATAAGGACTCAGTTGCACAGAGTGGAAGAATGGAGTGCATAAGAGACATAATGCCAGCCAGCGACCAGTTGTGGACTTTGCCGAGGGCAAGCCTGGGCTGAATTGGAGGTCACGTAGTACTACTACAATGGCACGCGCGCCCGCTGTAGGCGGTACAGCGGGTTGGGCCATGCAAGCCGCTGGCGTGTGCGTACCGGCTACCTGCAGAGCTCAGATGTCTCTGCCACCCGGCAGGGCGGTAAACCGACGGCAGGGAGGAATTCGCAGCAGGATCAGGGTGTAATATGTCCTGGCAGTTTTGTGAGGAAAGCGTGAGGAATCCTGGAGAGTGAGATTCGCATATGGCGCCGCTGGTCGCTCCTTCCTCGTAATTGACCGTGAGACGGTGAGCAGCTGGCCTTTCCATGCCGCCACTCTGGCCTGGCCTGGCCACTTCCGCCCGTCAGCTCCAGCAATTCCGCAGAGGCAGGGAATCATAGTGCGGAAAGCTGTCGTCTGGGTGTAGTGATGCTGCTTCCACTGGGTGCTACTCGTACAGCGAATCACGCGACGTTGTGCCGTTGCAGCTGTGGGTCGCACACAACGGAGTTGGCCCAGTTGGGAGCAAGTCTATGGCGCCGGCCTGCCGTTGTCGTTTTAGTGCTTGCTGGGTCTGGTGCTGGGGCCAACAGGTTTGCGAGTAGGTAGTCACTATTCGCTATTACACCAAGACCTAGACCCCGCGAAGTCGGTCAATTTATTTGGTCTTTAAAGAGCAAAAAAGGGCCGAAGAGGGAAGGAACGTCAGCCAGGAACCAGGACAAGACAAACGGGGGAAGGGAAGAATGTAAGATAGGAGTAAGATGCGAGATGCCTCGACAGACTTTGGATACTTGGATACTTCCAGACGATATAAAAAGCCACAGGTCGTCATTCCTGGAGGCCAACAGCCGGAAAGGGCGGCATCAAGGGCACCAAGGGCAGCGAAATAAAGAGAAATCAAGGGAATTCAACTGGAAAGAGACAATGGTGTGGCAGGCACATCTCGATTGTCGCGAAAGCAGGGGGAAACAAAGGGAAGCCGCAGAATAAAACAGGTTAGGCGGTCGTAAGATTCCTCAGCGCCAGGCGCAGAAAGAGACACATGTGCCTCTGCCCGTTGCGCGTGCTGGTTTGTGCGCTGTATTGTCTCTGCAAATCCCCTCCTTGTGCGCGCGCGTGAGCGGTTCCGACACTGTTTAGGGAGGTGCGCCCGTTGCCAACGGGCTGCCTAATCGAGTAAAGGACGGGGCCTGCCTTTTGGGCTTATTTTTCGCTTTAATTTTGGTTTAATTTTTAATCCCTGGGGAAACACCGCGCTAGCCCAGTGTCAAATGCCAGTCAGTGCCTTTGTCCCCAATGCCTTGTCTTGACCTCCTGCTGTCATACGTTTTGTCTCGGGAGCACACTCTGCTGGCTTGCTACACTTGCGAAATTAGACATTGGCCAGCCAGCCCGCAAGGGAGAAACCGGGCGGCCGAGACGAGCTGCGAGGCCGGCCAAGGTGACTTCCCAACGGCTAGCCACAAGAGACGAAGCGGACAAGGAAGGGACCAGGAAGGGATCAGGAATTGGGGAAGCGAGGCAATACTTGCAAAAGTCTCCCCAAGTCAGAAGCAAAAAAAAAAGCCAGAACCGCATCCGCACTTCTCCTCACTAGCCCCTTCCGCTGCTCTTGGCTTGGTACGATGTGATGGGCAGAGACCACCCCACGATGCAACATTCATAATACCACATGGCCTCGGGCAAGAATATTGGTAAAGACAGCCAGTGGCCAGCGGCCAGCGAGAGCCAGCAGAAACGGTGGATACACCGTGGACGAGACTCGGCAACATCTCTCCCCAGCAAGTATCTGGCAATGATCCCCTATTGTTTCTCTCTGCTCTCCAGAGCCACGGGTTGGCGTCCCAGGAACGGAAGGTCGATCAGGACGGGAGAGAGGGGGGGTACTGGTTTCGACTGCCACCTGCATTATCTGCGAGCATCCATGATGCATCACTCTGGGACGAGTATCTACTCAGGACTAGGAAATGCCACCCCCTGCTCTTCTGGACCGTGTCAACCAGGGTCTCCTGCGCGATCACAAATCATACAAAGCTTGCAGGCGTGCTATCTTTATTTGAATAGACGAGGCAGAGGAAGGCTTGGCAGTTGGAATCTCTTGCATTTAAACTGGTCTCGCTTCTCGTTCTTCATCTCCTGCAGCTTTGCTCGTTTCGTCGCGGTGCCCCTGACGCTAAACCCATCAGTCCTTCGGCTGCTTCCTCGACAAGTCCACACCCCCTCCAGGGCTCCAAAGGCGACAGCATATCGCATTGGAATGGGTGGAGTCTACGACAATTGCAAGGCAAAACCACTTGTCCAAACAGTGTTCCCACTCCCATCCCCCTTCCCTCCCCTCTTTGGGAGTTGAAACAAAATGCTACCGCAAGGTGGATCGTGAAACACAACCGCAGAACCCCCCCTGCAGTTGTCCCGTCAGCC
Organism: Raffaelea albimanens; assembly: GCA_002778245.1. Lineage (NCBI taxonomy): Eukaryota > Fungi > Ascomycota > Sordariomycetes > Ophiostomatales > Ophiostomataceae > Raffaelea > Raffaelea albimanens. The sequence continues at coordinate 3,555,987 of PCDJ01000001.1, forward strand.
GAGGGGAGCGTTGAACGACACGAGGCTCTCTCTCTTCTACAAAGGAGTGTTTATTTCTTTTCTCTTTTCTCAATCCCGCAAACGTGGACACGAACCTTATTTTTCCCGAACCGCTCTGCTGTGACTCTGCAACCGCCAGAGTATCACCCAAGAGAGCACAGGGCAGTACGAATGCCAGCCACATCGGGGACCATCTATCGGTCCGTTTGTATCATATTTCTGCTGTGCTCTTCTTCATTGTATTCGATAATATTCTGTGCTTCAAGGGGTCGTAATATCAGATATGACACTCATGAGACAATGCCCAGCTGCGAACTTTTTAGACCAATTGACATGAACCAGTCTGACTTGGATGACAAAAAGACATCTCGTAGTGTGAATACACACATGCATTGCGCAAGCACAATGCTCCCTTCTCATGGCCACACTTCAAGCTTCTCCCACTCGCCCTCCACCACACCGCCCTCGTTCGCTGCAGAGCCGCCTGGCCCTACATACGTGTACACCCACCGCCGTGGGTCGTCTGCTTTGGACAGGTCCGTCTTGTCCACCTGTTCCGGGACGATGACGCAGACGCGGAAGTTGGCGCGAGCTGTGGGGTTGTCGAGGTCGTCGTCGGCGACCGGCTGGCCGAGGTGAGACTTTGTGCCGCTGGGGCCGGCCGGCCGGGGCTGGCCGGGGGGCGGGTTGCGGAAGCTGCCGCGCATGGCGGGAGACATGTTGCCAAAGTGGGCAGTGACTTCGCGGGACCAGTTCCAGGAGGTTCCGGTTCCGGGGGTGGCGCCGCTGGAGGTAGCAGGTCCAGACGGGCCAGTCGAGGCAGCAGACCCACTGACACCGGGAACTCCGCCAAAGGCGGCGGACCTGACAGACGACGGCCCGCTCGTGGCCGTGCCCGCATTAGCAATCTCCCCTGGGCCAAGACTTGACCCTGTCCCGTCTCCCTCCTCGCTGCCACCACTCCCCGTCCTCGCTCGCATCCGCGCCTCGATCGCCGCCCTCGCGCCTGCGTCTCCGGGCCCTTCCACATCCGCCCCCAGCAGCCACGCCCGGCCCCGGACCCGCCACTGCACACCCGCCGCCGGCGCCCACCAGACGGCCTCGACGACGCCGCCCGTCTGGCCGAGCTCCCACGCCTTGGCCATGCGCGCGTCCGTCGTAAACACGGGCAGGTCACTCTCGTAGACGGGCGGGTTGCGCGGCGCCGGGTTAGTTTTGCGGTCCGGCAGGGAGGCCCACAAGCCGCGGAAGACGCAGTGCCTGACTCGTGGGCAAGTGTTGTTGTTGTTGTTGTCACTGCTCGGATGGACTGTGCTGATGGCGCCGACTGGTGCGGACATTTGGGAGAGGTGCTGCAAAAAGAGGGCGCGCCATGGAGCAGCCGGTGATGACGACGACGGCGACACTGACGGCGAAACGGTTGCGGCAGCAGCTGCGGCGGCCGATGGTGCCGGTGTGCGGATGAGCATTTTTATGTCGTTTTGCAATGATTCTGTACAGTATAATACTGTCTGCGCAATTCTATGTCGAGTTGGTGTCGTTTAAACGTGCGTCATCCGCATGACGTGTGGCGGGATGATGGCGGGACGTTTAAACAGTCTCGGCCAGCCGAAAAAAGCGGATATCAAAGCGTTCTAAAAGCCGTGTCCATGCCAACTGTCCGATCTCAGTTGACACACACGACAATCTCTTGTTGTCATTATCTACAACGTGATCCTTCTTTCATACAGTAGTCTTAAAAAAATTCATATTTCGTAGAATTTCACTTCATTGTTGCTCCTCACAGCCACCCAACGGCGAGCTAGAGTTTAAAGAATTTACATCACGACAGTGCGACTCTTCAGCCTTACACTTTTACCGGCTTGTTTGTTAGGCATGCCATTAGATATCAAATGCCATGACTGTGTACACCTGTAACAATGCCAGAGACAGCGGGAAGCTTGTTGTCTCGGACCATATTGCCCGGGACAGTCCAATCCTTCCAGCCCCCCCCCCCCCCCCCCCCCCCCATCCGGATGTGTCTTGTCTTGATAATTCTGTCTTACTACTGTATTACACCATTACGGAACATGCCACGGCTGTAACCGTTGGCCATGCTGCTGGGTTAAGACTGAGCGTTTGCTTGTGCTCCTGAAAACTTACCCATGCTTGCTTATTACCAACTGACAAGTAATATGCCGGGTTCACCGGGTAGAGATTGCTACTGATGCAACCTCATCGGTTCTCGTCGGTTACATTCGCATCATCCTTGCTATGTGTAGAAAACAGTGCAGTCTTTTCAGTCTAGTAGACAAATGTAGCGTTGGCAGAATTGTTGGACTTGAGTGGCTTCCAGAAAGGCCCTTAAACCACCCGGCTTGTCTATTCATATTCATTACCCTCGATATATCCAAAATTCAAAGATCCAAAACAAAAACCAAAAGCAATAAAAAAGACCAAAAGAAATAAAAAAGACCAAAAGTCAAATATAGCAAAAAAAAAAAAAGAAAAAAAAAAAAAAAAAGCAATCGCCGCGTGCGCCGCCTTTATCTCGACTGTGTTCAACCTGAATCTAGGATATCAAAACGTTCTGTGCCATGTGTATAAACCCGCCGTACAAGTCGTTTCCTCGGCCACTGATGGCCAATCCCCTCTTTTTTTTGTTGATACATGCCCCCTTGTCTACAACAGAAACTCGCTGAGAACTTTGACCCGTATCCTTGCGACTTCGGATCCGTTTTCTCCCTCGCTCATAGTGCGCATGATGTCAACCATTTTCTCTGTGTCCTGGTCAGCAAATATGATAATGGACTTGCACAAGACAACATTTAAAACTTACCAATATCAGCATTAGCACGCGCGTAGAGCGGGTCCTTTGTAATCGATTCTGGTCCGCCCGCATGTTTGTACACGGTCTCTTTCAAAACACCGCCGATACACAACGCCTCCAAGAAAGCGCGGTGGTTGAAAACCCACCAGACACTTGCCTCATCTTCAAACAACTTGAACAGGACAAAGAACGATGTAATGGCGTCGTGTGCTGCCTCGAGAGTGCCGCGAACATTGACAGGCACATCTGTAGACTCCGAAGCATGCACCAGCATCAAGTTATGGAAATAGTTGCTGCTGAGAAAGAGTGTTTGGCGGACAACCCGCTTGTTCGTCCTTGCCAACTGGGTCAAAGACTCAGGGTCCCAGCTCCGGAAAATGTCAGGGAAACTGCGGTAGATTGCCCGGAAATCTGCCACCAGTTTTGATTTGTGGCGAGTGGTGGCACAAATTGGAACATCGAGTGATCGGGGACTGCTGATGACTTCCTGAACCAAGTTGGCCAATGTCCATGACCCGCGGACGTACGCCGTGTCGGTTACACTGTTCTTGTTGGCAGGGTCTGCCGGGCCCTCTTCCTCGAGATCCTCAACATTGACGTCTGTGTGTGTAGCTGTAGGCGGAAGCGACATGAGCACTGTCAAAAATGTGTCTTGAAGTAATACCGCCTGCCACAGCTTCCGGCGCTGCTGTTTTTCAAACGGCGTGGCGTTGGGGGCCACTGGTAGGAGTCAGCATCAATGCTTGCAGCACCAGGACTAAAAAAAAAGCAAACGAGCAAGAACAACAAAAGGGCCACTTACCAATGTTGGGGTCACGATGAAGCCCCATTGCGTATGATTGGCGCATGAGGACTCCAGCAAATGCCCATCCATCAGAAGCATGGTTGTCATTGATCAAAAAATAAGTTATCAGAACCATAGCCTGTACAGAACGGATGGATGCCGAGCTCAAGTATGAGCTGAGGCGTAATGCCTGGTTGCTGGCCGAGGCATAGAATTCTGCCGTTTGTTTGCGCTCGCCAATGCTCGTGGCAGAGACAAACTGGGTGCCCAGGGCGAGCATGGCAAACAAAAGGCCAATGAACGCCGGGTCGACGCAGTTCTTTTCCTCCGGAGCCAAGGCCCAAAAGTGTTCAAAGTCGCTGTAGAAGTATTGCTGATGAATCATCGGGTATACTGGGTCAAAGCATTCAAAGTACCGCATAAGCAGAATATCGGACTGGATCTTGTCCGGCAAGACAGAGATAACTTCAGACAATCCTCCCTCACAAGTCCAGTAATTAGCAAATGGGTGCTCAGACCCAATGCCAAAAACATTCGACGCTGTTGGGAGAGAATAGGGGATATTGGACAAGAGGCCTGTCGAAAGCGCCACGGAACCTAAAGAGTCGCTGTGGGCATTCAAAATTCCGCGGTCGGCAATGTTGGGGATGGCCAGCATGGCTGACGACCCGGGTACTTTCTTCGAAAGTAGTGGGCGGGTCACCCTACGGCCACCAGATGCAGCCTGGGTTCTGTTCGTCTCCCTAAACAAAGAGTAAGTCTTGGTTCGGTTAAGCACTTGGTTGGAAAAGAACTTTGTGGGACGTACTCAAGCAGGTTGGCCACGTGGGCATACTTGCATTCGGTCTGCCGTTTGATGCCTACATAGGGGGCGTTAGTCAAATTTACTGCTTGGAGTCTGGAGTAGTTTTTGAGGGGAAGGCATGCAGTGCACTTACAAGAAAGGCAATGAGGACGACCGCGGTCACACTAACAAAGCTGTGTAAGTTACTGTGCCAGATCCGAAATTGTGGGCGGAAGTCAAGTTGTGATGGGTGGCTTACCTTTGTCTTCCGCTCCACACACTCGGAGCATGACAATGTAGGTTTGTTGCGCTTCTGCTTCTTTCTCGACGGCTCAGTAGGCGATGTAGCGAGGCTGTTGCTAGCTGTTTCCGAAGCTGCGGTGCCGCTGCGAAAACCGTTGGGAGGAGGACTATCGTCAACACTGGTGTGCGTGATGCCATAGCCAAAATGGGCAGATTCCACATTGGGTGTGGGTGGAGCGAAGCCGTTGCTGCTGCTGCTGCTGATACTCTGCGATCCGGATATGATGACCGGGTTGGAGTGGTTAATCAAAACCATGCGCACGTCTTTTCCGTTTCTGTTGCGGACGCGGCTATTTTCGTTGGTTTCGTCGGCACGGTGGTCACCGACACCGCCTCCGTAATGGGCTTGGTTGACACCACCGGTAGCAACGTCGAACTCGTATTCCCCATCAGCATCCTCATGTCTTGGCTCGCCAAGTGGCACGGCGTGTCCTGTGAAGCCTGAGAGGCTGCCGCCAGTGGCTTCAACGGGGGCAGGTTCCATCTTGACTCCGTCTTCAGACAGGCCCTGCTGACTGAAGACAGCTCGTGGCTCGGCCTTGTAGCCACCATAGTACAGTGACTTAGCATCCATGTCGGGTCTGGTCAGCCCAGGCGGGCCAGAGATGCTGCCGTTGGCTGCACCGGCAGTGGGGTTTGTGTGAGAAAAGCCGTCGAAGTAGGGCGTAGATCTCTTCATATCCATGGTATCCCCGCGTATCGGTAAGGTATCTCACGATAAAGCTTCGACGACGCGTGGAATACACCCGGTAATATGGTGGCTGGAGGGCCAGGCACCAACAGCAAAGCAGAAAAAAGAAAAAAGAAAGAAAAAAGCCGATAAATCAAATAGCAAGAAAACAAACAAGCGCCTGCAGTTACTCTGAGTGGCCTCTCAGCCAACAGGGTGACGGCAAAGGCAACAAAACGGAGCAGCACCAGCTGCAAATAACGCTGATAAGGCTGACGAAGGATGGCAGCTGAGCAAATGCCGGCAAGACAAGTCGGGAGAAGGGTGGTACTGGCTTGGGGAGGAGCGAGTGGCGGCCCTGTACTTGTGCATGTGTGCTGAGTGAAAGAACGATATCAGGGGCGTGTAGTTGGATTAAGGTGGTGACAGCATGCGGAGCTACACAAGAGTGGAAGCTTGGGCCGCAGGCTTGTCTTCCCCCGTGATAAAGCCTTAAGTGATGGGTGGCGGCCGAGAACGTGAGGAGGGCGTGGAATAACACGGACGAAGCAAAGACTGCCGGCCAACGTGCGGTAGTGTGAAGCTGACGGCAGTTCCCGCAGCAGTAAGATGCGGCGCTTGCAGGTGGAACAGGCCAACGGATAATATCACGTCTGTGGTCCGAGCGAGACTGGGCCTCCAGAAACGAGAGGATGAGCGAGTGCAGAGTTGCTGGCGAGCGCTGGGGTGCAGACGATGCTTGCGAGGGGCCGGAAATACCGTTCTCGGATCGGAAACGTGTCGGAAATGACCAATGGCAACAGTCCTATGCTGGGGTGCGGCTTGGAGACAATTGGCTGCGCTGCAGCTCTGGAGGCGGCTTACAAAACAGACGTGCGCCTCTATATAAGGACGACGAAAACGTGGCGGTCCAGCCGGCAGGGCTGCGATGGGCAGGGAAGGCACTGGAAAGAGCGCAGGGGGCGGATCGGAAACCAGCTGCGGGAAGAAGAGCAGCTCGGAGGAGAGACGCCGGCGCAGCCACAGTGTAGAAATTTTCCGGCTATCGGAGAAAGGACGGCGTCTCTAGTTGGAAACGGCGAAGATCAGAAAGAGCAGCCAGAAATTGGTGAGAAACTGGAAAAAGTCGCAGTGTTGGAAGGCAAGCTGTGCCAGTCTGAGGCCGAGAAGAAGGCAAAAATACAGCAGACAAACCCCAAAGGTCGACAAAGACTGACCGAGAGGGGGCAGAGGCCGCGGGGGTGCAGGCCGGGAGGCAGAGGGCAGACAGGTGCCGGATTCCCGGTAATAGGCGGCGTAGGGCTGAGGAGCGTGCTTCCAGGCCAAGACAGGGCAGCGAAAGGCGCTTCGCAGGCTTGGGGGCGTCTGTCGTGGCTTCTTTATTTTTTGTTTTTCCCTTTCAAGCAGTTGGGGTGCCAGGGTAGTGGCGCTGGCAGGCTGGGAATAAACGGGCAGGAGGTTGGCGGCCGCGGAGACGGGCTATGCGCGCGAGGAGAGCAAAGTGTATAAACTGTTTCTGGCGAGGGCGAGGAGCGGCGGCCGGAGGAGGCAGGCGTGAGGAGGATTGCGGAGGTGACAACTGGGGGATTTGCAGAAAGACGAGGGGAATTGGACTGGAAATAAAAGAATGCGATGTAAGAAAAGGATGGAGAGGCCAGAAATAGGTTATTAATAAAGAGCAAAAAAACGAAAAGATGGCAAGCAGCCAGGGCCCAGAAATACTAGGACTGCAAAAGGCCCAGCTGGCTCCAGGAGGAAAGAGCGAAGGAAGCACAGAGCAAGGAAACAAATGCCAATTGCCCAGCAGGCGAGTGTCTTGCGGCGGAAAGATGGGGCTGCGGGATGTCGCCGTGGACTATTGAGCACCCGCGGACAGGTGCAGGAATGGTGTGTCGGTGGACCGGGGGCAAAGGGAGGAAACCACGCTTGAACAATGTGAAAGGCACGTCTCGACCTCTGTGCTTGCTTGCTCCCTGTCTGGGTGTGTCTGGGCAAATGGCGAAAGAGGAAGCAACGGCAGATGTGCCGAGCGTCCTGGGGGGCTATGAAATAGTCTGGGGAGCGGCGAGGCAGCGGGAGCCAGAATAGGTTGCCGGTTGGCTCATAGGCAATAACGTGAGTAGAAACAGGCAGGAGCACGAGAGAAGCAGCGAATTTGGGGAAGCCGCGATGGACCAGGAGCTGCCGGCGAGGAGCACGCTCCGAGGGGCGTTAAGGCACGACCGGCCCAAAAGCGCACGAAGCAGCGGGGTGGGCCACCAGGGGGCGACAAGGAGCCAGCGGGCAGGCAGCGGGCAGGCAGCAGACAGACTGCGTGCAGCGTACATAGTAGCATACATGGTACACAGTAGCGCGCCAGCTCCAATCCAGGCAGCCCTGGCCGGACAGCGGCGATGATCAACCAGGAGCCCAGGAGATCAGAAGCGGCCGACACAAAAAGTGGGCTTGCACTCGGGCTCCCGCGGCGTGTCTTTATCTTGTCTGTACGGCCCAGCGTTTGTCAGACAAAGAAGGGATTTGCCAATAGTGGCCGTTCGCTCCTGCCCACACGGCCAGCCAACAACAAACGGCACATAGTAACTGCCTGTCCAGCGAGACATCTCGGCCGCCTCTTGGGCGCCGCAATACAACAACGCCCTGCCGTCCAGCGCCGTTTTGGAACACCAATGCCTGGCGGCCCGATCACTCCATGCCCCGGCCCCCCAACCTGCTGACTGCGCAGCCCCCATACACGATCGCCGATGACGCCTGGCTATCCTTCCGAGGTTGTTTTGGGCTCGCTCCCCGCCTCTCTACCAAGAAGTGCTGCGCGCCGGCCAGCTGGCTGCAAATGGGCGATCCCGGCAGAGGAATCCCAGTCCATCAGCTCATTCGTACAGCCGTTCGAGATCAGAGGCACATCTTCGCCGCTTGGGCCAAAACGGCTAGGCAAATGCTAGGCAAATGCTAGGCCCTGCTATGAAGTACCGCTGCCAGGTCCAAAAGACTGGGGCTTCGCGCTTTCGGCCTTGACGAAACGGCGCTTTGTTTTCCCTCTCATTGGAGAGACGCCACTTACGAGATCGAGCCGGCAGCGGCGGCGAGGCAGCGGCCAGCAACCAAAGGGTCCCTGCTCCGGTGGCCGGATAGCGCGGGTGGATACCGTTCCCAAAGCTTGAATGGGGTGTTAGTGCTGCGTTCGAGTGCAGATGTGCAGGCACTGAGAGAGATACCTGCACGCTACATGTCAGCGTAGGCAGCGCTTGCAAGGGACGGTGCCGTGGCTGGGCAAGCACTTTTGCTTGGTGTTGCATAGGTCTGCGCACGGCGTACCATGCAGGTATCTGCATGGGCGTGGCTCCCTGGTCCTCGTACCGCCAGAGGATTCCGTCACCAAGCAGGAGACCGCACTGTCCATCCAGCCAGCCAGCGAGGAAGCGAGACGCTCCGCGCAAGTCACCTCGAGGCCTACTACACCAAACGGCATTGACCAGAGATGGCGAGCAGAAAAAGGAAGCAATCGTCCCAGAACGCCTTTTGCGGACGGAGTATATGCCCTATTCCAGCCCTCTGCGACTCTCCCTGTTTTAGCAGTGGATCACTGGCGCGTCCTTTCACCAGAATACGGGATATTATGACGAACAATGGGGACTTTTGAAGAGCCGACTGCCGTCGCGCCACGGAAGGGCATGGACAACCAAGAAACCGGCAGGCTAGCTGTTGGCTCACTGTAATAAGTTCCCGTGAGTAAGTTGTTGTCCCAGCTCACCGAAAATCAAGGCTCGCAAACCACAATGCCCATTGTTTCGAACATGGCAAAAAAACAGCCCAAACATGCTAATCTGGCTGACACCTGACATGCCGAAGGACCAAAAAACAGGACGATGCCAGAGATCTCCCCAGTAGATCCGTCGGCAGACATGTCATTTTCCTGGCCACCATTCTAGCTGCTGAATACGCTGGATCACAGATGAGCAGAACAGACATTTTGCATCTGTCTTTTCCGTTTCGTCTTGCCCCCCTCCCCCAAAAGCAAGCCACAGGGTAGTGAAGCAGCCAAAGTGTAGAACTCAATGCTCGCATATCCGTCGGGATATCCGTACTGCCGCTAATATGCCTGGACCATTCCAAGCTATCTTACAGTACGGGAAAGCTGAGAGCACAGTTTACAAGTTGCCAACAACACCGCAACACCGCAACACTGCACAGCGTCACGGCTGGAGAAGCCGCTTAACCGACCGTCTGGCGGGTCTGTGTATTCCCTCAAGGTGCCCCTTGCTGGTCAATTGGAGGGTCGAAAACAAGAAGAGCGATAAAAGGCAATAAAAGACGACACAAAAGAACAGGAAAACAGGCCAGCGCGGCGCTACCGAAGGCATCTGCTACTGAGGGAAGTGGAAAAACTACTGGATAGGATTATGGTTCTGGCTTGTGGGGCACCCTTGTCGCCAGTCCGCCCCATCGGTTAGGCGGCCTTTCGCCCTGCTGGCCTTTCCCAAGCCTGCCCTCGGGGGGTGGTGTGATGGTGACTATAATAATGGTGACTGGCGGGTTGGCGGGTTGGCTGGCTGTTGACTACCAGCTGTCAGCGCGACGGCTTGATACGTTGGTACTTGTGAGTAGTTTTCTCGTCTCTTGCGTCAGATCAAGAAAGACATGCCGAGCCTTCTCCATGCGAGAGAGCAAGATGCACATGCCCTGCTCCGTGCCCAGGCGAACAGCCAGACGGCGCAGCCAATTGCCCAAAGCAGAACTCTCAACTATCGTCGCGACTTAGCGCCGGGCCAGGATACCTGAAATACCTGACATGCCTGACATTTGTGTGATGATGTCGTCTTGCACGTTGTTGTGCACTGCCCTAGATCGTCCACCTGCCCGTGCAATACCGAGCGGCGAGGGAAAGACGAGACGAGGCCAAGTCACAAGAAACAGAAAGGCAGACGGCAGCTGTAAGAGGATGAAGGAATATGCAGGCGTTCCTCGCCTGTGTTACGAAGTATGTACCGCGCATCGCATTCCCAACCATCGGTCCGAGAAAGCATGAGAATGAGTGAGCAACTGCTTGGCCTCTCTGGCTGGGAAGTCCTGACAAGCCAAGGTGCGATCTCAAGTCAGCAGAAACCTTGGCAACTCTACTATGTAGAGTGAGAGGGTCTCGGTGCATCTCGCCCTGCAAGTTTGTGTGGCATTTGCTGTGCTCCAAAGAGTTTCATTGGGGAGCAGATTGGAACACAGAAAAAGAAAAGAGAGGGAAATCACAGGAGAGACTTGCTACGCAAGGGGGCTGACTGATGGACTGCCTGCCGCATCTGTTGTTCTTTCCAGAGCAAGTGCGATACGAGTTACATCACACTGGCATGCTGCATCCTTCAGTTATTTTGCCTGCGGCATCTGCCAGACAAAGGGTTCATCATTATGCAGGATGCATGCAGGATGGGAGAACAGCAAAGAGCACACAGCAAGCACATCCTTGTCGCTTCCTTTACACGGTACGTCCAAACGTCTTGCAAGTTTGAGGGTGTAAGCTGCCTGCATCATCTTGATACCTCACATTAGCGTGCGCCAGTGCCGGCTACAGAAGTAGTCTCCTGTAGGCTGTCAATATTGCGTTATGCTTGGCAGCAGATAGGCTCTCTACCTATGAGCTAGCCGCCTCTTTACCAAGAAGCACGGCCAACCGGCCGTCTGTTTCCCCAAAAAGAAAACAGGCCGATGCAGAGGACCTTTTGGACTTTTTCAACTTCTCGTCTCAGATGTTTTTTTAAAGAACCAAGAACTCCATGAACCAAAAAAAATAAGGTACATGGTATCTCGTGCTTGTACCAGAGAGGATACATGCCACTTTGATTTTTACGGGTGCTGATGATGTGTGTGGGGGGGACGTAGGAACGCGCACTTACTGTATTTGGTAATCCGCCGAGATGGGATTCTGGTCACTAAACCTTGTACATTGTGCAGTAAGTAGGTATGTCATGTCGTACAACAACTACGAAGGCGACAGACATTTCGTCCATCTCCCCGGCCGTCTGTTCCGTCTTCTTTTCTTTTTGGGCTGTGCATTCGCTTATCGCCTTGCCATTGCCATTGTTCTAATTGCGTCTCGCCTCATTGGAGCGAGTTCTCGTAGGGCGCAGGTGTCTGTCTCTTTTGGTGTCACTGTGGCGTGTCTTTTTTCTGGGAGAGAGCACAGAGTAAGTAACACGAGCAGCCCCGGAAGGAAGCTGTCGGGAGCTTGCCCAGGAGGGTAGCAGCCCAGGAAGAGGCTACCACACACACACACGCCGGCCATACAAGGAGATGACGGCATAAACCGAAAGACGTGTGGCCAAAAAAAAGGGAACCGACCGAAATGTAGTGCATGATAGATTCTTGTCAGGACCTCCGAAAATACACGGAGCGGGAAATCTCGAAAAATGATATGATTTTTCATCTTGGAAAAAAAAAAAAAAGAAAAGAAAGAAAAGAAGAAAAAAAACAACGTGAGCTTTTTGGGAAGGGGGGAGATTGCACAAGGCACACATGGCAAAGGTTAATGTGCAGTAATTCTGAGACGGCAAAAGCAAAGTCGCTTTTTTTTAGGGAGCGATTATTATTGATTTGTTTTGTTGGACAGGAAAAAGCCCCTACACAATTAGTTCTTCAATCTACGGCCAGGGTAACCCGCCCCTTTTTTTTTATTCTCTCGTTCTCTTTCTTTTTTTTTCCGAGGTTGGTTGTTTATTTTTCTCATTCTAGTCCCCATAGTACAAGCAGACCGCAATTTAGACATCAACCCATTGGAAACATGAATAACCATGTAAAGAAAAAAACCCTGACAGAAAAACAATAAGATCCAGTGCTATTCGCCATAACAAAGATAATGAGAGAAAAAAAAAAAAAGAACCATAAACGTTTTTAGAAAAAAAGAGAGAGAAATCAAACGCTGGCCATGAATAGCGAAATAGGAGCAGAACAAAAAAAAGGGAGATCAAGACAGGTAAAGAAAGATAAAGGACGTCCACACACACACACACAAGACCCACGCGAGAAGAAAACAGTCGAGGGAAAACAAAAAAAACAACCGGCACGCTCCCATAATGAAAAAGAACAAACCCCTTCTATTGACTTCAGGGACCCCTAGGGTTCTTTCTCAGAATTCTTTCCCTTCTTCTTGCCCCTTCCATCATCACAATCATCACAAATGTACATCACTTTCGCCCCCCCAACCTTTTCCCCCTCCCAACATCATGACCGTCGTCTCGTGTTAGAGGACGAGCTCCCGGAATCCCTCGTGAGGCCACGGAAGAACCCAAACAGGCCTCCTCCGCCGCCGCCGCCACCACCACCACCACCACTGCCACTGCTGCTTCCACTGCCGCTGTTGCCACTGCCGCCACTGCTGCTGCCTTCTGGCCCGCGGCTTGCACTGCCGCCATCAAAATGCATGTTTGAATGGTCATATGCAGCAGAAGTTCTGTTGCGTGCACCCGTGGACGAAGTCGACGAGAGGTTGCTGCCGGCAGCCGCGCCGGCAGCGGCGACACCACCACCGTACAGCATACTGCCCGACAGCCGCGAACTGCTGCTCCTCTGGCTCGTCTCTCGATCTCGATCTCGATTCCGCGCCCGGTTTCGGTCCCTATCACGGTTCCGGTCATAGTGTTCGCGGTCTTGATCGCCTTCTCTTTCCCGCCTGCGCTCGCCGCTGCGGGTGTTCTGAGAAGGCATCGTCGATGTCTGGGGCGACGCCGTAGAGTCTGCCGGCCCGTTAGACCACCAGCGGCGGTTAGCGCTGTCTCGTGGCAAAAAGTCGTCAATGGCCCAAATGTGCCCGTCATCGTAGTCATTGCTGCTGTTATTAGCAGCGACGTTGCTGCTGCTGCTGCTGCGCGTGTAGTAATGCCGGCTTGACGCGGACGGCCCAGAAGTCGGAGAGTGCGAGTCTCTACGTCGCCGCTCCCGGCCAGACTCGGGCTGGTCTTGGTCGCGCCGGCTGCGGTAGTAATTCGTCGGCAAGCCTGCTGCTTCCCGGATCGAGGCCAGGCGCTCTTGGTGACTCTGCATTCTACGCCTAAACGTGGCACTCTGCGGCGACCGGGCCCTAGCTTCTGCAGAGGACGACTGGGCCGACTGGCTATTACGGCTGTTGTCCGCTCCGCTAGTTGACGATGCACTGTTGCGGCGGCTGCTGCTGTTCCGCCTTGTGCTGCTGGCGCCGTCATTGCCGCCAACATTTCCTCCGTTGTTGTTGTTGTTGCCAGCAAAGTTGGGAGGAGTAAACTGGGGGAAGAACACCTGGAATCGTGGCCCCTGACCTTGTGTGCCATCGTTCCTAGTATTGTTCGGGCTGGCGCCGTGTCCAGCGCCGGCCCCAGTGCCGTTGCCGTTGTCAGTACCGGGCTGCGAGTGCGCCTCGGCGGCTTCTACCGGGCTACGGCAGACGGGACACGTGTTGTGCTGACGGAGCCACATTGTGACGCAGTCGTCGTGGAACCAGTGATTGCACGGCAGTGTCAGCACCTCCTGGTCCAGGGCCACCTCTGTCAGACAGATAGTGCACTCGGCGTGGCCCTCGGAGCCCAGCATGCCGGCATCGACCTTTTTGCGCTTCAAATGGTCTATAGCATTTTCAGACGCCGGCGGGGCTCCACTGTGTGACTGGTTGTTCTCCATCAACTGGCTGATGATCCGGTCCAGAGCCTCGTCGGAGTGCACGATGTCACCATGTGCCATGAGGCCATCCCGGGTAAGCATAGCCGTGATAATATTCTGCAAGACGTTCGGGATGCCTTGAGGAGCACCTGCTTGGCGCTGCTCTTCGTTCAAGGGGGGCGGTGCCATGGCACTCATAATATTAGTGAACACACTGTTAAAGTCTGTCGGTCCCCCAGCACCGCCTTCCGCACGCATAGGGCCGGTAGCGATTGTGAAGGTGGTAGCTCCGCCATGGTAGCGTGGGCCGTTGAACGTTGTCCGACGGAAGTTGCTCACGGGGACTTCGCGCCCGCCGAATGCGAATGTGTGTCGGTGACCGCCAGGGCTGGCGTTGGGGCTGGCGTTCCGTTGGTTGTCGCCAAAGAGGGTTTCCGGGCCTGAGCGGCCGGTCTGGACCGTTCTAAAGCCATTCAGGAAGTCCGAGAACGTGTGCATCATAGCATCCGGGTCGGATGGGTCAGGAGCACCGGGACGCCCACCCCCCGGGGAGCGGCCCGAGTCTCCAGGAGGCGGCGAGAACGTGGTGGTGGAGCGGTAGAATGTGTGGTTAGGGCCAAAGAAACCTTCCTCCTCGATATCGGCCTCGTCTGGATCGGAATCATCGTCGACCGTGGGATGGTGACGGCCGTCCCCGCTTCCGAATAATAGGGGCGGGATCTCGTCGTGGAATTCTCGTGGGTCGTTCTCGGATGTGACCTGTTGCAGAGAGACGTCAGCAGTGTACCCCAGAAGGCGTAGGAGCATTGCAAAGTCTGGACTTACAATTTCAACAGCCTCGCTGTTACAGAGTGGACAGGCCGGGGGAGGCAGGTCTGGCGCTGAGGGTCCGGTCTGGCGCGGCTGGAAGAATTCGTTCCCGCAGCCGTGGCAGAAGACGACTTCCCGATCCGGGGTGGGATCCAGATGGGACCGCGAGCGCGGAAAGGCTGATGACATGGCGGTCGACGTAGGGAACGGGACAGGCGGGTCCCGCAGCCGGTCTGAGGGGGGGGAGGGGGGGGGGGGGTGGCGATGGTCGCAGGGAGTAGAGGAATTCGGCAAGGGGGGCTGAATGCCGGGAAAGGGACGATGCAGGTAATGCGGGCGGTATGGCGATGTTGGGCAGCCGGGGCGTAGTGGGAGGTGAGCAGGCTGCGGGAGAAGGCTGAGATAAGCAGGGCAGCCGGGCCGTGGAGCTGCAGAGAAGCGGATGGAAAGTCGAGCAGAGCGGCCGCAATGACGAAATGCCCCAGATTCCGGCGGCGGCTGAGGTCGACGAGGGCGTGCTGCGGATAGGGACAGGGAGGGGACGCAGTCGAGGATGGCGTCGTCGGTTGCAGAGCTGCGAAACAACAGTCCAGACTGCCTGGCGGCGCTGCTGCAGAAAAGGGTTGGTGCGCTGGCTGCGTTCGAAATGTACGGCGGCTGATTTGTGATGGCGGAGGTCGCCCAAGAATAAGGTACGGAGCAGTGATTGCTAATTTGGGTGGGAGATAGCCGGACAGTGCGAGCTAGCATGCGGGACGTGAGGGGCGCCCGGTTGCAGGGTTGCAGCACGTTGTGTGGCTGTCCCTGGTGCGGTTTTAGGCGGGTTTTGGCGACTTAGTGGCTCCTGGGTGTTGGGCCCTGCCAATTCTGACTGTGCTTGCCGCCGAGTGCCGTCCTGAAACCAGCAGGAGACATGAAAGCAGGGACGCACGCAAGAGGCAAAGAAACCTGTCGTGTTGGCCGTTGAAAAAGACAAAGGGAAGCCAGCAACTGAACAACGACAGGCGAGATGTCGCAAATGTAGGGCAGGAGAATGAAGAAAGGGAAGAGCTCGAGTCGGAGAGAAAGAAAAGAGGATGGGAAAGAGAAAGAGTAGGGCGAAGAGACAAAAAGAGTGATTCAGGTGCACGCAAAGCGCCAAAAAGAAGGCGCTGGATATGACAGGAAACAGGCTAGGGCCCGAAACTGGGCTTGCAAGGCTGACGAAACTGGGCGCCGGGATTCAGACCCAGGACAAGAAAAGGCCTCTTCAGGTCGCAACCATTCTCGAGAACTGCTGTCGTGTCTGAGGAGAGTGCATGAAGGCGCGATGGGACTTGCTCAGCGCCTATCTAGCAAATGAAGAGGCTGGCCAGGGGCTCAGGTACGAAGCTGCCAAGCAGGGGTCGCGTTGGATGAGACGAAGAACGCCTTTGGGGCCAGCCAACCGGCAGGTCGGAGCTGGGCCGCAGTCGTGCACGAGGGCTAAAAATGCTGCCTAAGGATGCTGGAGGGCGGCATGTCCGCGGATGGCGAGATAGCGAGAGCAGCGAGGTGTGAGGCTGTGAAGAGAGAGGGTGATGATACTGCGCGTATAATGACTAACTGCCAGCCAAATGGCCACTGCATTCCAGTATTTGCCGCTGCCGCTGGAGGCAAGAGCAAACTGTAGCATCTACTAGCACCGATTACACGTCAACGGCTGCCAGGTGGCGACTGCCGTGGAAGGCCGTGGAATATCAAAAAGTGCAGAGCCACCTTGCCCTTACGACACCTGACAGGACGGTGAGAGCCACCAGAGACCTGGTGAATAACATGCGAAAGCCATGCCTTCCGACAAGCGGGTGAAGTGACGCCGGAGTCTACTTCCAAAATGGGTATTATCAAGTAGAATATGAGCTGCCAAACAGTGCGAATCTTGCATGGCACTAACAGACGTCTCCGAATGAGGCAGCCTTGCCACGAGTCTCGGGCCAGACACAGAAACGCCACTGTTGCAGTCGACGGCTGTGTCATTGTTTCGGGGTTTTAATTCTGTGCCACGCACTTGTTCAAGGCATATTTTTATATGACAACAGAACACCGAACTCTATCTCGATGAGGCTCTGCATACTCGATCGGGGTGGCCCCATGTTAGTTTCATATCGCCGTACGTCATATGACGGCACTGCCCGAGACACATTGACTCGACGCCGTCACCTGATCTGACAGCCTGCAACTGTTGCCTGGCTGTGTGCCAAAGGCTTCAGGCCGTCAAACTCCAAAGCAGATATTTTATTGTAGATATTTATATATTGCGTTATTTGAACTATATACTGGGGGGTAGTGTGCGAGGCCGGCCTGCTGCTCGCCGGCGCTCTTCTGGTGTCCTCTGGCGTTCTCGGGCAGCCGGGCGAGTGGTGTATGTGCCGTGCGGAAATGTGTCGACATAAAGGGTGAATGGTCAAGGCGTGGTGACAACGCCGACGGTATGCAAAAGGAAGAGGAGGAAATATAATAAACAAAAACTCCAGTTGCTGAACCAAAAAAATGACGTAGACGGGCAATTTCCTATTTCCTTGATTTTCCTTATTTTTTTGCATTTTCTTTCTTTCTTTCACGTTCTCATTTCCAATCATTCTTTCGTGCTTCGTGCGTCGTGCTTCCTCCCCCGCCTTTTACCTTCTGCGGCCCATGTTCCGGAACAGGACGCCGCCAACCACGCCGGCCACGACGGCAATGCCGCTCACAATGGCGACGCCCACCAGGCCCTCCTTCTGCACCTTGTCGTCGATGAGGGTGTTGAGGTTGGATGCCTGCTGGTTGGTGGGCTCCTTCTCGATAAGCAGCTCGTTGTACCGGCGGGCCTCGGCATAGTTGCCTAGCTTGTAGTTGCCGAGCGCAAGGTAGTAGAGGCACTCGCGACGGCGTTCAGGAGATGTGCGGAAGATCTCGGACAGGAGCATGACGCCCTGCTGCTGGTCGCCGCGTGCACTGGACTTGACGAGGCCCTGGGTGGGTGTTAGCCGGGGGGAAGAGGAACAGGGGACGAGACAAGCGAGCGAAGCGAGGAACAAAGAGAGGCGAGCTAAGCGCGGTCAAACACGACGTACCCATGCAAAGTTGAACTTGGTCTGGACGCCGACCATGTCGCCTTCCTTCTCGTACTGCGCACGCAGCACCTGGAGCTCTGCCGGGTTGAGCGGCCTATGGGATTCTGTTAGCTACATGACTGACGGGGTGTGCGGTGTGTGCGCATGAGTGCGTGATCGTGTGGAGTGTCGTTGCCCTCATTTATGCGGCCGTGGCCTCAATCAAGCAGACCGACCGCCTGCGGAGCTTGCGCACTGGTTAGGCGGTCTGGCAGCTGTCCTGCGGAAGAGGGGGGGGTGCGGGCAAGAACGCAGCAGCATGGGGTGACTGGGAAGCTGCTGGCATGTCGCGATCGTACGTACGTCTCGGCGTCTACTGCATCTGCACAGAGGGGGCAATGGGTTAGCTATGGCGTCG
The DNA here is from genome assembly GCA_002778245.1 of Raffaelea albimanens. NCBI lineage: Eukaryota > Fungi > Ascomycota > Sordariomycetes > Ophiostomatales > Ophiostomataceae > Raffaelea > Raffaelea albimanens. The sequence continues at coordinate 3,574,225 of PCDJ01000001.1, forward strand.
ACGGGCTCTCGGGAAGCTTTGCGCTGCTCGGCTTCGGAGAAATGGGGCAGCAGAAAGCACAGAAAAACGGGAGCACGGGAAAACACAGAGGCAGAACGCACAAGGTAGAGTGGTGCCCATTTTGGCGGTTTGCTGGTTGTGGTGGTGGCCGTGGTGACAGGAAGCTGAGGCAAGACGCGGATGTCGTCGAAAAAAGTGTCGTCGGCAAAGGCAAGACGAGGGCAGCGCAGATCGGGCGGGATTGGTTTCGTGGGCTCGTGGTGCTACCGGGTTGGCCAGGTGGTGATGCACATGTGGGCAGAGAGAGAGGGCAGCAGACAAAGTGGGGAGGGGCAGAAGGGCAGAATTCCGCTGGAGGCGTCTCGCGTGTCTGCTCCTCACGCTGGCCGCTGGGCTCCTCTGTTGGGTCCCTCTCAAGGGTCCCTCTCAAGGGTCGCTCGCAAGGGTCTCGCAGGGTTGCCTCCGCCACCATCCGCCCCGCTACTTCCATTGTTGGGAATGCGACCTAGCCGCTACGTAATTGGCTGGCGGCAAGGCAGCTGCGCATGTGCCCTGCAAATCTGCGACGGGCCTAAAAGCCTACAAGTCAGGCGGCTATTTCTCTGTTAGGTAAGAGTGACGGAGCACAAGACCACAAGCGCGGCCACACACCACTCTGGCCGGCCACCAGGCCTGAAAAAGCGGCCGCTGTTCATTTGTGGCTGCATCCCATCGCGAGCCACACTTTTGGACCACCACAAACACACCAGCAATCATGCTCTTCTCCCAAACTATAATCTTGCCAGCAGGCACCAATTGGCAACTTGCCAGACGCCAGGCAAGAGCGAGACATACATTGCATTATCTGGCTCTCGCTACCCTGTTTTGGCGGCTTAGCCGTCTGCCTACAGAAGCGGCCTACAACAGAGGCCATGATGCCTAGACAATGATAGCCTGAAGGATGTCCAGTAGACCGCACATTTAAGAATCTATTTCCGTGACCCTGCTCGTAGCTGAGGACTGTGTTGTTTCTATTTACAGCAAGAAGCATCACATAAAGTCCTCGTTCTTTGATTCTTGACCCCAGTCCTGACCCCCAACAACCACCCAAGACCGAAACCACACCCCAGAATGGCCGACCAACACCATTCAGCACCCGGTGCTGCACAAGACAACATAGAAATGTTCTCTGCCGTTCTAGCCTCCCTCGATAAGAAGCAACTGCCGCTGGTCGGCCGAGACTTGTTCCATCGTCTTCACCCTGACCACCCAGAGTCGAAAGCTGCACCCTCTGTTGGCGAGCCCATCTGTGGCTCTTACCACATCCTGTTCCCCCTGGACTTTCAAGATGGAAGCCGGTGGCTTGTCAAGATCCCCGTCAACGGCACCAAGGACAAGTGGGACGCCATGTCCGCCTCCATGCTCACGTCCGAGGCCAAGACGATGAGCCTCCTGAAGCGTGAAACGACTATTCCACTGCCCCAAGTCCTCGACTTTTCTGCCACCACCGACAACATCCTCCACTGCCCATACATTGTCATGACCTTTGTCCAGGGTATCCCTCTGTACGACGTCTGGTTCGGAGACCGCATGCACGGCGTGGACCCCACCACGGTTAAGCAGCGTCGGATGCGGGCTCTCCATGGAGTGGCCGCCGCCATGGCACAGCTGGGCAAGTTTTCTTTTCCCAAGGGAGGCGATCTCCTGTTCGACAGCCAAGGAAACATCTCCGGCATCGGGCCGTACCGCCAGGTCGACCACAGAGCAGCGCTCAACCGCCAGTCGTCCGGCAAAGCGCTCGACGACTACAACACCCCCATCTATGTCGAGCTGCCGCCCACCAGCGACCCCAAGGGGTACTACACCGACCTGCTGGACAAGCACCACGAAACGGTGGCAGAAGGGTCCAGCCCCACCACCACGGCCAATGCGCGAGGCTTTGAGATGCTCGTCCGCAAGTTTGTCAGCTGGCTGCCCGACCTGCCCCTGGACGACAACGAGAGCGTGCAGCCGTTTGTGCTCGCCCACCCAGACTTTGACATTCAAAACTTTTTGGTGTCGGAAGACGGCGAGCTGCAGGGCATCCTCAACTGGGACGGCGTCGTGGCGGTGCCGCGCACGCTGGGCAACGAGAGCCTGCCCGGGTGGCTGACGCGCGACTGGGACCCGAGCATGTACGGCTATGTCGCGTCCATGGACGAAGGCGTCGAGCCGGCCGGCTGCTGGGAAGACTCGCCGGCGACGCTGGCGGGGCTGCGGCAGGTGTACATTGAGTTCATGGCGCAGTACGGCGGGCTGGGCGGCAACATTGGCAACGTGGCGCCCGGGCTGAACCTGTGCCGCATGTCGCTCGTCACGGACAACCTGTGCATTGCGGCGAGCAGCCCGATTTCCATTGCGGCCATTGTGGACAAGCTGGTGCGCGAGAGCTGGGGCCAGTCGGCGGGCAGCGGCAGCCCGTCCAGCGTGGACCTTGTGCGGCAGATTGTCGACGGCACTCTGAGCGACAGTGCCATGGATAACCTGCGCAAGGGATTCCTCAATCTTTTGCGCAAGAATGGTCTGTAGAGTGTCTGTCAGCTAGTAAAGATAAAGCTTCTCACACGCCATCACGGCAGGCTTTCCGCTGAGAGAGAAAGGAAATCGCAAGAAATTCATCGATAGATCGATTATATCATCATCATTAGCAGGTAGCAGTTTTTTTTTTTCTTCTGAAAACTAGAAAAAGAAAATAAAACAAGAGAAAATTGTTAAATGTTGGTGTCGCAATTAATTTGTGTTGGCCATAATCGACGCGATTGGCGGGGTGGTTGTTGCTGCTGCCGATAAGATAATCACCCGAGCGACCAGGGTCGTGGCCAAAGCCGCCGCGCATCGTACACCCTGTCAACACGAAACCCACGATAACACAATTAAAAAAGTCTCGACCCTACACAATCGCGACGTCAAATTCCACGAGCCAGCGCAAGTCTTTGTTGGCCGTAATCGCATCGCAAAGTGCCGTCGTTTTCTATCGTCAAACAAACGCAACCGCCAAGATGTTGTTCGAAGAGGATCCATCTGTTGTACGTGAATGACGACGACGATGACACTCCAAAAGCAAAAAAAAGCAAAAAAGACAACAGTACTGACCTTTTCGCAGCTCATTCAACATACTGTTGACAATTTCAATATCGCGCCCGACAAGGCCGCCGTCTCGCGCGTCAAGGAGTCCCTCTCGACTCTTCAGGAAGCCCGCCAGCTGCAAGTCGAGCAAGCCGAAAATTCTCTAAGAAGTGAGTTGATGAGCAGTGGATAGACGCCAAGGAGAACAAGGAGAACAAGGGACACAAAAGACGCAAGGCTACAAAACCACAAGAGACCGACAACATAACTGACACCTTATCCCCCAGAACTCGCCCGCCAACTAAACACCCTCGGCTCGCAGCACGACGACATTGCCTCCAAACACGCCGCCGCCGCACACGCATCCACCATTGCCGACCTCGACACGAAAAAGTTCCGCGTCGCCAAGGCCGCATCCGACCTCGAAATGGAGACGGAGCGGCTCTCCTCGCAGGCGGCCGACCTGGCGGCGCGCCTCCAGGAGCTGGAGCTGGGCGGCGACGTTGTGACGTCAAGAGGCGGCGACGGCGACAGCAGCAAAGAGTCTCCTGCATCGTCCGACGAGGTCCTGCTCCGGCTCAAGGTGTACCGCAGCCTGGGCATTGAGCTGGAGCGGGACGGCCGTGAGGGCGAGTGGACGCGGGCGGTGATCCGGAACGACCGCAAGGGCGACGTGCATGTGGTGAACATGGACAAGAAGTTTTCGCGCTTCTTTTATGCAAACTACTTTTGGCAGACTCTGTAGAGGGGGGGGGGGGGGGAGTGATGTGTTATGTGGACAAGGACAGACAGCAAAGGAACATGACGGAAGGCGTTTGGAGTTTTAGATACGATACCAGGAATATTAATGAACACTCTATTAAATGAACACCATGCGAAGAACTGCGAGTTGCGGACACTGGTAAAAACAGTCTCGGTGAAAGGAGATCCGAGAGTGGTCTTTGCCTGCTTCATATCGCAGGGGTCAATTCTTTTCTCGCCGACTGTCTGTTCAACGATTGTTCCTCGTGACAAGAAATGCATTCAAATACGTACATTCTGCATGTGCCCATCGGATGGTTCGGAGATCTGGCATTCTTACTGGCTGCCCCAACTCATGCACTACTGTGCGTGCATACACTAGTTGTTGGTGCAGCCTGGAACTCTTGTCTGATACATTTTCACTGCTCTATTGCGGAGGACTGGGATGGCACTCTGTTCCTTCTGCTGCAAGCCTCGTCTACAGCGCCAGATGTGGGCGCAATGCGAACCAAGACCAACTGGTAACATGCAGGCATTGATTGCATAAGAACCAGGCTTCCATCTGTTGTTGTGGTATTCCACGCAGCAGAAGACTCCTAACATGCAGAAGCAACGTTCAAAAGTTGCTCGGACACTGCGGAGCGTAGCAACGCCTACGACGGTTGAGATACGGGGAAGTGGGCACCTGGGGAAGCTTTTGTATGCCATCGCATGCCCCGCGCCATGCTTCTACGTCGCGGCACAGCATCCGTAATTGTTTGGGGTCTGTGCGCCAAATACCAAGAAGCCAATGTTCTTGACCGGTCGGTTGACCGACAGAGCAGCGTAAATGGAGGAGAAAACGACAATAGGCTGCAGGACGATCGACTTAGTGCCCGTCTTGTTTTCTGCCGCGCTCCATCTATCGGGGGGTGTGTGCGTGTGGGACAACTCAAAAGGAAAGGCCAAGCGAGAGGAAGACTAGCCAGCAGTACGCGCATCGAGTGTATCCAATTGTATGGGGAGGCAGGTATACTGCCAGTTAGCCATGTGAAGTGTGAGGCGAGTGAGACTTTTGATAGCGCCGAGTCAACTGTTTCATTTTGGCAGAACGGAGCTGGCCAAGGTTCACACACAGGTTCATCCCGTACTGATAAGACTGACCTGTCGCCTTCCCCTCTTGAGGATTGACGACTGGTAATCAGGAATTATCTATCGTACAAGAATTGCTGTGGTGAGCAAGTTGGAGACTTGGCGCTAAATTCGCTGCCAGTGTCGGAAAAGAGGGACCACTCTGGTAAGCCGCAGACCCACACTAGAGAAATTTCGAGTCGACCGCGCAGTTCTTGTCGAGTGCCAATCACCCCCCAATTCGTGGAACAGGCCACTTGTGGTCGTCATTGAATGCAGCAGGATGCTGGTGTGCTGCCCTGGGAGCAGTCCCAACAACCGTCTTGTTAAAGATAACCGACTGCATGATTTCCAGACCCCAAAGACGGCCTGCCCCCGTCGAATAAGAGGAACGGAGTTGGCTCGGGCCTGTTAAAAGTTGGGCAGTTCGTCCTCGGAAGAGCCACTTTTTCTTCCTGATTTTCCACTCTTGTCCTTTTAGGGCCCTCTCCGTTTTCAACTTGTAATGAAAACCAAGAAACCAAGACTTTTTAAGACTCTTGCGAAAACGGACAAACGGCCTTAAGAGTCATCAAGTCGACACGTGACTTCCCCGAGGCGTCGAAGACGAGTCCCGACGAGCAAAATTCATCTCGTAAAAATCGGGGCGGAAGACTGACGAACTGCCCATACACCATCGGCGCTGCCCAACAAGACGAGAAACAGTTGCACCGTCAAGGCACCGCTGACATGATGCCGCTGCAACAAGAGAGCATGTCTTCGGACCGAGAATTCTCAGGCAATGAGGCGTTTGGCGAGGATGTCGAGAAGCAAATGGCGCTGAAAGATGTCAAGGCTGTCGACGGCGATGAGATGCGCACATCCCGGGGACGGCGCGGCGGTCTCGGTGGGTTCCTGTCTGTGAAGGAAGGCGAGGTGTATGAGCCAGAACCCGAGAAGCACCCCAGATGGTACCAACGACTCCTGGACGCCGGCGTTGAAGAGAACGGCATCAAGCCCGTCCCCGTTGACAAGCGGACGATCACCAGATACAGCAACCTGTTCACCATCTTCTTTACCAGCATGCTGTGTCTTCTTCCGTAAGTTGCTTTGCACTTGCAATGCAAGACACCATCGACATTCCTTGGCGGTGCCTGTTACTAACGAGGCAGAATTCCAACTGGCATCTTGGCCACACTCGAGTTTGGGCTGAGCCTGCGCGATGCATCTCTAGTCATCCTTTTCTTCGGTCTCTTGACCATCATACCGCCAGCATTCATGGGTATTGGAGGCACGCAAACGGGCATGCGTCAGCAGGTGCAAACCCGATACTCGTTCGGGTAAGTTGGACAGGACGTCCCCGCCGACGCTGCTGCACTCGCAGGCCTTGACTAACAGAGACCTTTGGTCTCGATTAGGCTGTACCTTGTTTTGATACCATTGCTGTTGAATGCCGCCACCGTCACCGGCTTCACCCTGCTTTCTGCCATCGTTGGCGGCCAAACGATTTCGGCCCTCAACCCCGACAAGGTCAGCGTGACCGTCGGTATCGTAATCACCTGTATCATCGGATTCTTCGCTTCGCTGATGGGCTATCGTGCCTTGCACATGATGGAGCGGTGGTCGTGGATTCCAAATATCATTTCGCTCGTGATTGCCGTTGGCTGTGGTGGCAAGTATCTGCACCTCCAAGCTGAAACAGAGCCAGCCACGGCCTCTGCAGTTCTGTCGTACGGAGGCATCATTGCAGGCTACTTCATCACCTTTGGCGGTACTTCGTCCGACTATTCCACCTACCACAGCCCCTCGATTCCAAAGTATGTCGTAACCCTGGAAAAATGAAGCACCACTCCTCACGATGGCTGAATGAAAATGCTGACCCTCTCAGGTACAAGATTTTCTTGAGCATGTACCTTGGAATCTTGCTCCCATCTGTGCCACTCCTTATCCTCGGCGCTGCCATTGGTGGTGCTGTGCCGAATGTGGAGTCCTGGAGCGCCGCGTACGACGTATCTGGCGCAGGTGGTGTCATCTATGAGATGCTGACGCCCGCTCACGGTTTCGGAAAATTCATTGTCGTCTTGCTAGCGCTCAGCGTGATTGGCAACATCGCTATCTCGTCGTACTCGGTGGCGCTGAACTTGCAGATGCTGTTGCCGTTCTTCACCAGAATACCCCGATTCTTCTTCATTGTGGTGACTTTCGCCATCATGATCCCCTTTGCTATCAAAGCATCCGAAGAATGGGCGACAAGCCTGCAAAATTTCCTCGCCGTGATAGGCTATTGGGCCGGCTGCTATGATGCGGTCATCATGGAAGAGCTTATTGTATTTCGTCGGATGGACTACTCCACATATGACCAGTCCATCTGGAATGTTGGCAGCAAGCTGCCGACCGGTCTCGCCGCACTTGGGGCTTCGATCTTGTCCTTTGGCCTTGTCGTGCCGGGCATGGACGAAGCGTGGTACACTGGCCCCATCGCCAAAACCACAGGCGACATCGGATTCGAGATGGCCTTCGTTGTCACAGCCCTCTGTTACCTCCCTCTTCGTTGGTTGGAAATCAAATGGCGTGGTGGGTTGTGAGTCGTCAGAATTCACCGGTGACAGTGGTTGCCGCCAATGCTCTGCTCGTTTCCCTGGGATTTCGATAAATATTTGAGTTTGTAGCTTCAGCGACGGCTTCTCGAAAAGTAACTTGTTTTTGTGTATGTCTTTGGTTCCAAATCGCAGCATTTGGTTTGCATTTCCTCATATAGATACCGGATAATGAAGTGGTGTTTTCGTCTGTGAATCCGAGCAGCTTCAGTTTTTGGGTCTGCCGCACAAAACAACATCTTCGCCAAGCTGTTGCCACGTGGTGTCTGTAAGACGTGCTGCCGCAGTAGGCTGGTCGTTTGCGTCATGTGCCCTGTCGGGAGAAACCACAACACCGCCGCGACCGAGCCAGGTTGGTGCAATGGTGACAATGACCGAGTCAACCAGACTGCTGTTGCTCGCATCCAGTAGCGAGTTGATGATGTTTCCGCCGCCTTCAATCATGATGCTGCGGAGACCCTGACTAGCCACGCTGGCCAAGACATCCTCCCAGCGGAAGCGGACCAAATCACTGCCGCTGCTCCCTGCCGAAAGCCCAGAACTTGCGGCATCAAGGATGATGTACTTTCCACCATGACTCTCCAGTAGTTGACGCTTGGTCGAGTCCGGCTCGAGGACAGCCGTCACAACAAATGGTGCCAGACCCTTTCCTTGGCGTGCGGTGGCCAGGACGCGGCTGTCATGCGTCAGGGGCCAGCGGTCATGCGGATCAATGACAATTGGCCGCGGCTGGTGAGGCGAGACAACATCGCCAATAGCAATGCGGCAGTTGAGGCCAGGGTCATCGGCGACGGCAGTGCCCACACCAACGCAGATGGCGTCGTGGCGGCTGCGTAGATAATGCGTCATAGCCTTGGACTGGGGTCCCGAAAGAGCAGTCCGCACGCCCGGTGCCAGGGCCAAAGAAGAATCCAGCGATGTCGCAAAAGTGAGAGTGACAAAGGGATGGCTACCTCCTGGCCCTCCCGACGTTAGGGAAACGGGAGGGAGGTATGCCTCCAGTCTGGAGGCATCTTGGGCCGGAAAATGAAGCAACTCAGCCATCGTGTCAAAAGTGTGCAGTAGTCCTATCTGCTTTGAGAGACAGACAAGGAATCGGGGAGAACAAGATTCTTGCCAGCGAGTGGCTCGCTTTGGAGGAAGAGAAGAAGGCAAGGAGACGAGAGGAGGAGGTCAAGATAGATGAAAAAAGTCTCTTAATGTTTAGCCTCATGCCACTTCAGGAAGCAAGGGCAGGTTGGAGTGACGGAAGAGGAAGGAACGATCTGCCACAACGCTCTTTCCTCATGCGAAAAATCGCTGGGAGAGTCTCAATATATCGAGAGGGGAGCGGTCTTTAGTTAATCCCCTCGCCGTGTCCCTGCGACTGGGAAGCAGAATGGGTGCAGCAAAAGCACAATCACGGAAAAGATGCAGAAGGAGAGAAATGGAAGAGTATGGCGCGGGACGGAAGGAGAAATAAAGACCATAGAACGGAAGCTGGAGAGCAGCGAGACGCAGAAGGGGCGAAGGACGAGGTCGACTGGGCAAGAAGCGATGAAAGCGGATCTGAATTGCCTGCCGGAAGTGTTTTCACGCGCTAGCGTCCCGGCAAAGGCAGTCAGTGGATGCTTTTTGGACGAGCAAAACCCCACTATTGGCGGAGCGTCTGTCCACAGAAATTGCGTGGTGAACGAACAGAGCACACAGCCGTCAGGGCTGGGATGACTGGGTTGAAAGTGATGTGCTCGTTCTCGCTTGGCTGGCACACAATTCCCTGGTCACGGGGCTGAGGACGGATTTATGTCAAATGGTACGGCACAATCATCACAGTACAGAGTACTTTTTAAGATGCAGAGCCAGGGTCCAGGACAGACACATCACCAAAGCGACCAGGGTGGGCGCCACTATTTGGCTGGCAAGATGTCGATCGTGCTTGGGGAATGTGCTTTGGAATCGATAACAGTGTATCGAAGCAGTTGTGACAAGCGATCACATCTCTCCGCGATAAAGTGAAAAGAATAGACTGATGAGGATGGACTTGCCAGTTCAGAGCTTCACAGCCGAATTGGAGATCAGACGAAAATGCATATTCTATGAGGATACCCGAGAAGGGAAGATCGGCTCCGAGCAGCGTTCCCACGCATACTAATCGGGAACGCAGACCGTTAACCAAGGGGGAGCCCGCTTGCGAACTCCGGAGTGAGTACGTTGCCTGTCATACGCTGTGGCGGATCCAACGGCTTCAATCGCATCGAGTCCGCATGCAGCCAGGCACCCGAATTACTCGTGTCGTGACTGGTGGCCCGGTTCGTTTGGCTCTGCCCCGAAGTACGGGTATTCGTTGGTGGGAGACACCCGCTGTGCAATAACGAAGCGTGGCGCAGGGTCCCTCCAATCTCCATCGGTGGCCCGTCTGCACCGCCCGGCTGCGTGTTCCCCTCGTTGTATCAGATGCTTGGTAGTCTTGGACGGGCCAAAAGTTGCTGCTGTAATAGGCTGTAGCGACATGCACGTATTGCACAGTGGCTTGGCTGGCCACTCAAAGAAACCGTCGAGAAATCTGACACGCGTATGGTTTGGGCGGAAGGGGGCTCAGAAGGATTGCGTGGCCGCGGGTGTTCGCAGGGAGGCCGCTGTAAAAGGGCGATTTGCGAGTGATCCGTTCCGTTCGCTCGTGTTGTCGCAGATTCCCCTGGGTTTTAGCCACGTATCTGAGGCATGCGTAAGAGACCGTGTATTGCAGAGTAATGCCATGTGTGAGATGACTGGGTGTGGGTGGATGCAGTGCTGTGCTCTTTCCTCATTTGCGCTGTTCGCTCCTTCCTTCTTCGCGTCCCGTCTTCGCGTTCCTTCCTCCGCGTGCTTTCTTTCTTCTTTTTGCGTTCTTCGCTCTAATACTTATTGCTTCTTTCGTTGCCTTTTCTGCAGTACCCGTCTTTGGCCCGTAGAGTCAATTAAGGCTATTACCCCTTTGTCTCTGAACACCGAAAAGCAGCACCCTCCAACGGCCACGGCCCCAAATTGCAGAGGATTTTAGAAGCGAAATTCACTGCTACACCGAAAACCCGGCTGATCCCTCACAGTCCTTGGCAGCGCGAAGCCACCCACTAAATTCAGAATCGCCGAGAAAACCGCACCTTGGCTGGGCCTCTAACCACTACTGCCACGCTGCTCAGCACAGCCGTTTGTTAGTGGCAACTGGGCGCGCCCGTAAAAAAAGGACCTAAAAAAGGACGAACAGGCCAAGCTGCACCTGCTGTCACACTCAGCACCTCCCAACATTTCTCACTCTCCCTTTTCTTTTTCTTTGTCCATATACACGGTACAACCCAAAAAACAATCCGATTTCTTATTTGCTCCTTTCTTCTTTTCTCCTCTCCCTCTTTTCTCGGCTACTTCCATCTTGCCAAATCATCATACCGTCGACGATACCTGCGTCCATCAACCAATCTCTTCAATCTCTCCCATCTCTCCCAACTTTTCTCCTCAGACTACCATCATGGGTCACGAACAGCCTCCCGCTTACCCCGGCGCGCCCCAGGCACCGCAAGCCGCTTACTACGGCGGCCCCGGCGGTCCTGGCGGCTACCAGCAAGGTCCTTACCAGCAGGGTCCCCCGATGGGATATCAGCAGCAGCAGCCACCGGCCGGCTACTACCAGCAGGGCCCGCCGCCCCAGGGCTACTACCAGCAACCGCAGCAGCAGCAGCAGTCGAGCGGCAGCAGTGGCTGTCTCGGTGCCCTCTTTGGTGCGGCCGCCTGCTGCTGCTGCTTGGACTGCCTGTTCTAAGCAAATCGCTGATGGACCCCCTTAATTCAGAGCGATACGTCTTGAACCGAATCTGAAATATGAAACGTCACACACAAGAGGTGGTGGCATGTGGGCATCGATTCCCTCGACGGGAGCCGACGGACGGCGATGGCAGAAAAAAAGAAAGACACGACTCAATCTATGCGGAGGCGATTGTGGAGGGACGGAAGGGGAGAGACGAAAAGAAGGGGCCGCCACCTAAACATCAACAAGCCTATAATCAGCCAGCGTGTCGACTGTACAACAGGTGTGACGGCAGGGACGGACAACGCGTTGGGCGAGACGTGCACGGCGACTGCACAAACGTGAAACCAAAGCGAACCGAGCTGCGAGGATTGCGGATTGAGGATTTGGCCATTAACTGGCCTGGCGTTCCAGGGATTTTTGTTTTGCTCTTTGCTCATTTCCTACAGCCTGATATTCGCGGAGGAAACATGCGGCAAGCACCCGTCTCCGTCACATCTGACGAGCGCTTCACATGCTTCTGTCGTCTAGGACGGCTTTTGATTTGTGGTATCGCCCTTTTATTTTCCATTGTTACTGTTTCGTTTTTTTTTTTTTTCACTTTTTTTCGTCATTATGCTTCATTTACCGATACGTTTTGCAACATATTCCCCCCGGGCATGGAGCCAGCTGAAATAACTGACAGATAGATCCTTCAATTCATTGTTCCCTATATTGATCCCTATGTGTGTGTGTATCTTGCGTGCTCCCCTATATGTCTGACCGGTATTACCCATATCCCGACCGAAAAACTCATGCCGTCTGCGCATACAGCTCGTCGAACCGCTCGACCGTGTCGGCCACACAGTCGTACGAGTAAATCATCTTTTGCACGTCGGGCGAGGCCCATTTGTCCGGGACCGACTTCTCGCCGTCAGCCGTGTGCGCCGCAAACTGCCGGTCCCGCTCCTCGCGCGCCGCGCCTTCGCCCAGGTGCAGCACGCGCCCAGAGTGGTAGGCCATGTCGACCAGCAGGGTGGTGCGCGCCTTGCGCAGGAGCTCATACGTCTGCAGGACTCGGCCAATGGAGGGCCCGCCTGGCGTCACCCGGCTCAGAAGCTCTGCGAGGACGGCTCCGTCCTCAATGGCCATGGCGGCACCCTGGCTCAGGTGCGGCAGGGTCGGGTGGCATGCGTCGCCCAGCAGCGCTGCGTCTCCGTGCACCCACGTCGGCAGCTCCTTGTGCTGCCGCAGACGCCACTCGCACACCTCGTCCATGGGCACCATGTTGAGCATGCGCTGCACCAGGGGACAAAAGTCGCCGTACACCTTGAGCATCTCGCTCTTGGAGCCGCGGGTGGTGTACGTGGCCGAGGGCGCCTGGGCAAAGTGGACGTCTGGCTGAGCGCTGGACAGGTTGTAGATGGTCTTGTTGGACACTGGGTAGGCAATAATGTGGCGGGAAGGCCCGATCCAGCGGACGACGAGGTCGCTGTCGAGGAGGGCCATCATCTCCGGGTCGTGCTGCATCTGCTCGCGGGTGAGCATGATGCGGTACGAGGCCTGGTCGGTGTCGAACTCCTCGGCCGCGAGGTTGCGGGCAGACAGGATGGCGCTCCGGGTGGCCGACTTGATGCCGTCGGCGCCGAGAAGAACGTCGACCTCGACGGTGGTGATGGGCTCGTCCTTGTCGGCGTCAGGAGGAGTAACGGTGCTGCCATTGGTGCCATTGGTGTCACCGTTGGTGTTCCCGTTTGTCCCATTGCTGGTGCCATTGGCCGGCTTACGGGAAGTATGGTGACGCCGCTGCAGACGGAGCACCGGCCGCGGTGTGAATCGGTCGATGCCGACAAGTGCGGTCGAGAAATGAAAGTGCACGGCCGGCTCCTTCAGGCAAGCCTCGTACATGCCGCCAGCCAGCGACGAACGGTGGCCGACAGTGTGGGGGAAGCCATACTTCTCAGCCACACTGCTCATGTCAACGTGCGTCAGTTCCTTGTTCGTGCTTCCTTCTGTGGAGAGCTGTTAGCCGGCTGCTGCATGGCTCGGACGACTTGATGTAAGACACGCAGGAAACCGAACCAAATTTGGGTGAACCAAGCAAAGCAGTAAAACGGTAAAACAGTAACAGCGCATGGTGCATGCTTACGTCTGATGCTAGTTTCCTTCACGTCGGTAGCCTCTGCATAGATGCCCTTCCAGCATCCGAGACGGTCCAGGATGCGGATCATGTTGGGTGCCATCTGGATGCCGGCACCCACAAAGCCCAGGTCGGCCGCCGACTCGTAGACGTCGATGTGCTTGAAGCCCTTCTTGGCCAGCGACAGGGCACAGCCAAGGCCGCCCATGCCGGCGCCAATAACGGCGATCCGGAGGTCATATGCGCTGTCAGACATGTTTGGGCCGGTGGGTGGTTTTTTGGTTCGTCGAGGGGGGAATGGAGGGGCAACAATGTGAGGTTCACAAAAACTTCACGAATTAAAGATTAAGAGGCAAAAGGCCAAAAGGAAATATGAGAACCGAAAAGAAAATAAGCATATATCCCAACAATGATCAGCTCGCTGTCAAGACCTGTCAAAGCCACCGCAAAATCAAACAAGGGAGAGTTCCGAAACGATGTTTTGTCGTACAGAATATGCAAAAGTGAGTTGTCCAAATCCCTTGCTCGAAAATAATTTTGACGATAATGCGTGACCATTCACAGAAGAACGTGTATCTTAGCTCGTTTTTTTTTTAAACAAAGCGTCGCATTAATGGCCATAGTGTGTGGTAGTGGTACGGAACAACTGGCTCGTCTTTAAGCATCCGGCTGGTCTCAAAATCTGCTCCTAAATCTATTGCTGGATGACTGCCGATGGGATGCGGCACCTTAATGATCCCCATGTTGTTCCCGACGAGCAGGTAAGAGCCGAAAGCGTCGTCCGTCAGCTGTTTGGCCTTCCCTTTGGCTTCGTAATAGAGCAGGGCCGGGACAGCAGGGTCCAATGGGCGGCAGATCTTCCGTGCCCAGAGGAGATGGCGTGGATGCGGGGGTGAGCGGCAGAGCGGCAGAGCCCAGCAGCCCAGCCCAGCGCGGGCGGGAGACTGGGCTGGAAGCGGTGGTCATAGTTCCCCTCCCACGTCTGTCCGTCCGAAATTGTGAACTGCAGCAGGCTTACCTGCCAGAGCGCTGTCAGTGCGTCTAGTCGCTCTGCGTCGTGCAGTAGTCAGCCAGTAGTGCTGGGCGGGCAGCAGATTGGTGGGCAGCCAACGGGCGAAATTTGTGCCGTTGTAATTTCTTTTTCGCTGATTTGTTCCCTGGGCAACTTTGTAATGCGTGCATTGCTCGGCTGTGTGCTCATCTGACCGCACTGCCTGTATTGCTTGCATTGCTCCTTCCTATGCAATCAATGCCGAGACCTGTCGGAAGTGTTCCTGAGCAGTCACGTGAACACAGTTGGTCTCGCCGAAAACCTCATATTGTCGTGCATGCAACGGAACATCGCCGGTGGATACAGACCCGGCCAGAAGTGCAAGAATCGGACGATGCGGCTTCCATTTGACATTTAGGGCTTGTCGAGTGCCCGCTTGGGCTCTCCACAGCTGAAAAGGCACCGGGCCCCGTCAACACCCCTGCAGGCTCGGGACTTTGTGCAGCTCGGCCAGGCACACAGTAGCTGAGCGGGATGCACTACCCACCTCATGATGTGCACATCTTATTTACTCCATAGGGTATCTTACTAGTAGTTTGTACTCGTAAGAACAGTGGTGTATCCTACAATGACACCGAAGTTGACATGGGGGTGGTAGCTGCGAACGTGGCAGCCCGTGGGCACCGGGAGCTGAGAACGGCAGGGGTCTGGAGATGAGTACTACAAAGTATGTGTTCTCGCATGCAGAGTAGAGTACGGAGTACTTTGTAGTATCCAAGTCAATCATTGTAGCTTGTCTACGCAAAGAGCAAGATGCGTCGGATCGGAGCAGGGAAGAGTTTTTTCTACTTTCCATTGCCTGTCAACTTCGGAAATTGATCAGAGAAAAACCAAGCCCGCCTCTGCGAGAACACATACAGACAGGCACCAATACGTATTCTCTTGGAAAGATACAAGGTACCTTTGCACAAAGGACTGAGCCTAAATCAAGGCACGGCAACCAGTGAAAAGTTGGCGCCGGCATATATGGGGCCGCCCCCATGCGTACCTGCGTACCTGACGTATTTTGACGTAACGTGACGGCAAGATATCTCAGCTTGAAATGCTCTCGCCCAGTCGTCTTGCCGGCCCTGCGTCCCTGTGGCCTGGCTCCTTGAATTTAACTCTGCCCTCCTGCCCGGTTGTTGGGATCTTGGCGCTCGACGGACTGCAATGCTCGCTTCCCGCAGGCGCTAACTCGAAGCACGACCAAACCGTACGAAATAGGAAGTAAAGATGCTCTGACGCAGCGCAAGGGGCAGTGAGGTGGGCGCTGGGCTACGACTCTTCGTAGGCAGAGCTCCGAGGGCAAAAAGGCGGAAATCGCTCGTGCTCCACCTACCGCACAGCATTTACCCCATCAGCGGTTCCCACTCGCAGGACAAAAGGGTAAAGAGCGGCAGCCGCCGTGGCCAGAGCAGCCAGTCAGGCAGTCGCAAACGCAAACCGACGTCACCAGGCCCACCGGCCAATCACCGGCCGCCGTTGCCATTCCACACCGAAAACCAGGTTTTCTGTTTCAGCTTGCAGCAATTGACAGCGAACGAAGCCCAGCAAAAAGCAACAAGACGAAAAAGAAGAACACGCCCCCTCTCGTCCAGTCTGCTCCGTTCTGCTCACGATAGCGCCCGCTGGAGGAACGAAAAAAAAGAAACGAACGAAGCCATATTCACGCCCCATCCAGAACGGCCCCTAGGCAACGCACTGCCGCTAGCCAACGTCTTACACCCACCGTAGCGCACTGTGGGAGACCCTGCCTGGATCGCGAGTTGCGGGCGCCCGTTTGGGTCGCTCCTGCCATTTGAGACATTCAAGTTATTTTCATCCCTGCCCGTTCCCTGCTGGCCACTTCGTCAAACTCCCTTTTTATTTTAGTTGATTGTTTCGCTGTCTGGTTGTTTCGTTATTTGACACAAAGGGCTTCTTCTTTTCTCGCGTCGCCCTCCTCTTTTCCACATGCATCATCCTCTCCTCCGTCCTCCTTGCTCCTCCTCTCCCTCTCCGGTATTTACTTTCCCTGGCTGGGCTTCCTTTTGTTCTATTCCTATGGTCTGCTCCGCCCAGCGCCCTCTTCTTTGACACCTCTTTCTCTTCTTTTTTCTTTTTTCCCTCTCCAGGCCTCATCCCTCGCATGGCTTTCTCGCGATGATACCCTCTCCTAGCCTTCTTTGACATGATACCCTGCTTCCGTCCGCAACCATCGCCCCTTGGTCTTTGCTAGATCTGCCTTATCGCCGTGAACTGTCACACCCGTCTTCCTCTTTGGGGTCTCTTTTGCTCGCTCTCTCGCTCTCTCGCTCTCTCACACACTCTCTCCCTGTGTGTCTCGCCACTCCCACCGGCTGAACGATCTGTTGTTGCACGACGAGAACTGCTGCTCCCTCAGCCGACAACCTTTGTCCGACCAGAGACATACTTTAGGAAAGACGCCCGCCCACCACCCAGAGCCATTCGCTTGCGTCTTCTCCATTCGACGAGAAGCTGTTGCCATAGTTGATCTGTGGCCTTCCTTGTCCCGCGTGTTCTGTGTCACTCCTTGAGAACCATCTACGGGATCCTGACGCCTCTTTTCCCGTTCTGTGTTTCCCTACATCTTCGTCTGCGTTCATCTCGTGTTCTCCCTCCCCCTCAACCCGACTTTCACCGCTCTGGACGGCTGTTGAAGGATAAAACGAGGCCTCGAATCCTTCTCGTTTAATATCGCGTTATATCGCGTCTCTCTGCCGTCGTGCGACCCTCCCATCTAATCCTTCCCATCCTTCTGCCGCCATCGCCTTCCAACTTCTGCCAACATGTCGGCGACGGCTAGCAGTACGGCTGCTGCCTCGGCCACCACGAGCGATTCTAGCGGTAGCGGCTCGGCTCAAGGCTCCACCGGCATCAGCATCGTTGCTTTCTTTACCGCCCTGTCGACATCGCTGGTCATTTTTGGTGTCCAGGCGGGCTTCTTTCTTTTTCTTCGCACCAAGCTGGCCCGCATCTAGTAAGTCCACATTCTTTGCTTTTGCTGTCTCACTGCCACTGTGAAACCGGGGGGACGGGAATGAATCGTGAACTAACGCCATCCCTTTTTGCAGCAAACCCAAAACATATCTCGTCCCTGAGCGAGAGCGTACTGACCCACCCCCAGTCAGTCCTTGGGGGCTTATCCACAGCGTGCTGCGCTACAAGCATCGCGACATCATTAACAAGTGTGGCTTGGACGCTTACTTCTTTCTTCGCTACTTGCAGACGCTGCTTTTGATCTTCATCCCCATTGCCCTTGTTGCCATTCCTATTCTGGTTCCGGTCAACTACATTGGCGGTCTCGGCCAGTCCTTCGGCGCTAATACCACCAACACCAGCAACTCCAATATCCCTACCGGCCTGGACACCATAGCATGGGGCAACGTAAGCCCTGCCAATGCTAACCGCCACTGGGCTCATCTGGTCCTGGCCGTGCTGGTCGTCTTCTGGGTCTGCTTTGTCTTCTTCTGGGAGCTGCGGACCTACATCAAGATCCGCCAGGACTACCTTACCAGCGCCGAGCACCGCATGCGCGCGTCCGCCAACACGGTTCTGGTCTCGGGCATCCCCTCCAAATGGCTCAGCGAAGATGCCCTCCGCGGCCTGTTCGACGTGTTCCCTGGCGGCATTAGGAATATCTGGCTGACGCGGGACTACACCAAACTCCTCGACAAAGTCCAGAAGCGCGACCGCATTCACCAACAGCTGGAAGGCGCCGAGACCCAGCTCATCCGCAACGCCAAGAAGATGCAACTGAAAAAGAAGGCCGCCGAGGAAAAGAAGGTTCGCAAGGAACACAAAGCCGACCGCATCACCAAGGCTGAACGCGAACAGCGCGAGCGCGAAGAGGATGAACGCGCCCGGCAGATGGCTGAAGGAGCCGGCGGCTTGAGTGCTGGTGACCAGGACGTTCCGCAAATCGACGGCATGCAGGACAGCGGCGATGAAAGGAGCGTCAGCAGTGGCCACAGCAGCAGGAGTGGCAGCCCCGACTCGCAGGGCCGAAAGAATCGCAAAAGGGTGCCTATTCTGGGAGCCGGCCTGTCCAAGGTGGGCCAAGGTATAAAAGGAGGCGCTTCCGCCGTTGGCAAAGCCGGCCAAGGTGTCAAGGGCGGCGCCAAGGCGTTTCAGCGGGGTGTCGACCACCAGGTGTCACGAACTGGTGGCTTTGAGATCATTAAGTCTGAGACCGATCTCCCTGGCCCTTCGTCGCGGCCTACAACAGGCGGTGACGAAGACGAGCCGCAGCCGTCTCCGCCCCGGGCTGGAGTGGTACGGGTTGTGCCGGGACCGCGCGGCCACCAGACTAAGATGTCCGATGCATCGCTTATCAGCCGACCCGACCCCCGAAACCAGGGCAACACCACCAGAAAGGTGTCTAACTGGGATAGTATCAATGTCACCGAAGATGCCAAATGGTGGCAGTTCTGGCGCCCACCAAATGGCGGTTACCCGTCCCCGGTGCCGCAAGGTTCTGAGGGTGACGAGTTTCCGTTTGAAGGCGGTGCCGATGGCGCCAAGGACGACAAGCCCAACAAGTCATTCGGAGCCAAACTGTTGTCTGTGATTCCATTTGTGGGCGGCTCCGACGAAAAACCTGTCGACTATCCCGAAGCCGACAACCCGGACTACGTCGGTGACGAAAAGGAGGAAGAGGGTGCTGAGTGGACCAAGTGGCTGAAGCACTCCGAGCGGCCAACCCATCGCCTCCCCCTTGTCGACTGGACCCCAGGCTGGCTGCCTGGGCTGCCGTTCATCCATAAGAAGGTGGACACCATTTACTACTGCCGCAAGGAACTCGCCCGTCTGAACATGGAGATCGAGGAGGACCAGCAGATGCCAGAGCGGTACCCAGTCATGAACTCTGCCTTTATTCAGTTCAACAACCAGGTTGCTGCCCACATGGCTTGCCAGAGCGTCACGCACCACGTGCCCAAGCACATGGCGCCGCGCATCGTCGAGGTTTCTCCCGATGACGTCATCTGGGACAACATGGCCATCAGCTGGTGGGACCACTGGCTGCGCACAGCCATTGCTATTGCCATTGTCTTTGGCATGACAGTTCTTTGGGCGTTCCCCGTCGCCTTCACCTCTTCGCTGTCCCAGATCGACTCATTGGTTAAGACGTACCGGTGGCTGGGATGGATCAAGAGCAACCCTGTTGTGTACGATGTCGCCAAGGCCGTGGCTGGTGTGCTTCCCGCCATTATGCTCTCCATCCTGCTGTCGTTGGTTCCTGTCATCATGAATTTGCTGGCTGGTTTCCAGGGTGCCAAGACTGGCTCGCAAAAGTCGGAGTACGTCCAGATGTACTACTTTTTCTTCCTCTTTGTCCAGGTGTTCCTTGTCGTCTCTATTGCCAGCGGTACTATCGCAACCCTGCAGGACACGGTACAGGACGTGCAGGGTATCCCTCGCGTTCTAGCGAAGAATCTGCCTAAGGCGGCAAACTATTTCTTCAGCTACATGATCCTCCAGGCCCTTTCAACAAGTTCCGGTACGCTTCTGCAGCTCGGTGTTCTTTTTGTGTGGTATATCTTGGCCCGCATGTTTGACGACACGGCCCGCAGCAAGTGGAAGCGCCAAACCTCGCTGCCCAGCATCTCATGGGGCCCGTTCTTCCCCGTGTACACCAACTTTGCTTGCATTGCTCTGGTCTATGCGGTGATTGCGCCGATCATCTCCATCTTCGCTATTATCACATTTGGGCTGCTTTGGTTTGCGCATCGTTACAACATGATCTACGTCACCCGTTTCAAGATCGACACAGGCGGTGTTTTGTACCCGCGTGCGATCAACCAGACGTTTACTGGTCTCTACTTCATGGAGCTCTGCCTGATTGGTCTCTTCTTCCTGGTCACAGACGAGCATGGCGATGTGGCCTGCGCCCCGCAGGCGATCATCATGATTGTCGTCATGGTCTTGACAGTTCTTTACCAAGTCTTGCTTAACGTTTCCTTTGGACCTCTGCTGCGGTACCTGCCCATTACGTTCGAGGATGAGGCAGTTTTGCGCGACGAGGCTTTCCAGCGCGCACAGAACCGCCGACTTGGTCTTGCACCAGACGACGATGAGTTCGAGGACGATGAGGCCGCTACACTCACCGCTGCTGACAGCCGTGCAGCAGCGGCTGCGGCAGCCAATGGCAATGACGTCGAGCTGAAGAAGCTGGGCACGAACGGACGCCAGAAGTCGTTCGGCGTACCCAACCGACTCAACCCCGTGCGCGGCATTGCACAAGCAGGCAACTGGGCGGCCAAGGGCGGCACCAAAGTCCGACAGGCTGCCCTTGGCCGTGCCGAGACAAACCTCCGCAACGCCAACGACTTCCGCCGCCAGCGCCGACAGAAGGACTTGGAGGCGCAGCGTGCGATTGGCGACGCCTTGTACGGAGGATTCAATGACGAAATCGAGGACCTGACGCCGGAGGAGCGCGACACGCTGGTGCGAGAAGCTTTCAAGCACTCGGCTCTGCGGGCTCGCCGGCCGACAGTCTGGATCCCCCGGGACGACATTGGTATCAGCGATGACGAAATCCGGCACACGTGCAACCTCAGCGACTACATCTGGGTCAGCAACGAAGGCACGGCTCTGGACAGCAAAGTCCGAGTTGTGTATGGACGTGCACCGCCAGACTTCTCCGACATTCAACTGATCAGTCTCTAAACTAGAGGCTGATCATGTTTTTCTTCTTTTTTTCCTGCATTGAAAATGCAAGCATAATATTGCTATGTATTGATGATTGTGACGGTCCATAATGTGGTGCTCAAGACACGAGGAGCCTGGATACCGGCTGGTTTGTATTATTGTTTTATTGGGATTTTGTGTATTTTTGCATTTGCATCATGGTTCGCAGCGGTCACGGTGGTCTTGGCAGGGGGGTCTTTTGCTCTGTAATAACGGGAGTAGCTAGATATCCACAAACACGATAGACGAGAATCATAATTTTAAAAACGTATTTATTAGATGGTGTTCCTTGAAGTGTTGATACAAGTTGTTGTACAGAGATACTTTGAAATATATGCACGTGACCCAATTGGCCGGGTGGGCTGAGCCAATGGCAAGCTCGGTGTGGGTTCCACTTTTGAGCCGGGAGAAACTTTTGTAGCGGTTTCTGAGATTTTGGAGCACAGCGACGGAACCTCACGCGGTCCACGGCATTGTCTGCAGAGTCCCATTCGATTGTCCGCCCAGCACGGACACGACAGTTTTGCAGCCATGGCGACAAAAGCAGCCGAGGCGGTGGTCAAGAGGGCCCCGTTTCAAGTCGGCAAGAACCAAGTGTTTCTGTGAGTGGGAGGGCAGACGATGGACGACAGACGGGAGACGACAGAGTGCTAACTTGTTCTTTTTTTCCAGACCACCATATGTCATTTCGATGCTCCCGCCGAAGCGGGTGTTCTCGCCGTACTTTGCCACGTTCCAGGTGCCGCTGCGCTTCAACAAGCTGGACCTCCGCGACTACCTGTTCCATGCCTACGGCGTCGAAGTCCGCGCCGTCCGCTCGTGGGTCACGCCGCAAAAGGCCTACCGCAAGTACAACGACCCGGACCAGTACGCCGACCCCCAGACGGGCAAGATCTCCAACAAGGACGTCGTCGACGGCGCGTCCACCCGCTGGGTCACGCCCATGCCCATCAAGCGCATGATGGTCGAGCTCGTCCAGCCGTTTGTCTTTCCCAAACCGCCAGACCGGCTGCCCGACAGCAAGCTCTTTGCAAAGGACGCGCCGCCCCTGGGCGAGCGCAACCCGGACGACCCGCGCGACGCCTGGGACTATGCCATGTTCCGGCGGCAGAAGCTGGAGGCCGGGTCGGCGTTCAAGGAAGTCAAGGAGCGGCGGCGGGACCTCAAGTTCCCGCTGCACGAGGAGCGCAAGCACGTGCCGTCGTTCCGGGTAGCGCTGGCGAAGCAGGCGCAGGAGCTGGTGCAAGGGGAGCGGCAGTGGCGGAGCGAGGCGCAGGTGGACGCGGAGCGGTATGCGGCGCTTGTCGAGGCGGAGGAGGCGGAGCGGGCGAGAAAGGCAGAAGGGCAAGCAAAGAGACGATGAGAAGAAGACAGAAAGAGGGGAGAGCCGAGTTGTGAAGGCAAAGCGTGCTATTGACTGTATGATAACAGAGGATGATCTTTTTTTTTGGTTTCTGGCATGTATATCATAAATGACGAAAAGGGAAAAAAAGAAAAAAAGTAAATATAAATACAAAAAAAAAAAAAAAAAAAAAAAAAAAAAAAAAAAAAACAGGCATATCTCCATTAAATTCGGACAAGAAGAGCATTTGTGCAAGAGTATTTGTGTCTGCCATTATGTACCTGCTAGTCTATTTGACACTTCTGTATTTACTGCTTCACTGCCATCCTTTTCTTCCACCCACCAGACCTTGTTCTGGAAGAGCAGCACTTCATCCCCCCATGCCCACCAGCCGGCCGTCAGGTTCCGTGCAAACACTTCCAGCCCTGTGACTTTTTCAGTGGTTGGCAAGTACGGCTGCAGCAGTTTTCCTAGATGAGGCTTCCGAGAATGCACATCAGGCACGCCAACAATCACTCGGCCAGGGAGGAGACTCTTTCCTCCCCGCCTGCCTATCAATATCCGCTCCCACGGCTTCCTCCACTGCGAGTCCACCGAGACCACCGGCTCTCCTGCGGTGGTCACTTTCAGCCACGTCCAGGTGGCGACGTGCTCGATGCCCCATGACCGGAACAGGCCCGTCCTCGGGTCCGTCAAGAGTGCCGTGCACGCAGCCTTGTTGGTGACCCAGACGGCCACGAGAGAGTCGTCGGCCAGCTTGGCGCCGAGCGGGATGCTCTCCAGGAGCTCCCTCATGGCATCCATGGTGTGTGGTGTAGAGTAGGATACTGCACTGTTGGGTGCGCCTTCCTGCCCCTTTTGCCTGCCGCGGCCTCTCTTTACCGACCGGTTCGGCCACGGGGGATCCATGACGACGAGATCAAACAATGGAGCCTCGGCCAAGAAGCGGCCCCGGCAATCGGCAATGGTGCCCCCCAAGCAGTGAGCTCCGGGAGGAGTGTAGACGTCTTTATGAGTTGTGGATGAGTGCTCGTTGCCGCTTTCCGTCACCCTGTCAAGGTGGAATCGGGTAATGTTCTTCTGGTGCAGCTCTGCCAAGGCGCTCTCGACAGCGGCCTGGGTAGACAAGTCGGCCAGCTGTGCGGCGAGTGCATGGCTGCTGCTGATTTTGCTGCTGGTGGCAAACTGAGTCCCGCCTGGCGGTTCAGGCGGTGCAGGGAATGGTTCTGTGGGCGGTGGTGCGGAGATGAGGCGTCTCTTGGGGGCGGCTGTCAGCTGGCTCTTGTCGCCGGGTGGCGCCTGGTCCCGTCCCTGTGTCTCTTCGATTGACCGAGGCAGGTCGATGACGACAAGCGTGCGCGCTTCATTCTCATAGAGGATCGAAGACGTTGGCATTTTCCGTGGCATTGCGTGTCAAAGGCTGAATTGGGCCAGAGACGTCCAAATTGTCGGAGTTTGTATGCCCACTTTTAGCCCAGTCGACTAACAAGTGTTACAGTTCTCATCCGCAACCAAGCCGACACAAATTATACAAACACCCTTAGTAGGTGTACCTAAAGTTGAGCTTCTCCTTGTCCGTCTTGTCCGAAAAGGCCTCTTCTCTCTTGTCCTCCTCTGTCAGCTCGGGCGGACCGCCTCCTTGCAGCTTGTCCCGCCTCGTGTTTTCCAGCTTGCACAGCAGCCCGTACAACGCAATGCAGGCGGCGCCGACGGCCAGGCTGGCCACGAGCCCAATGTAGCCCTTGTGGTACTTTGGCGCGTCGCTCGCGCGGAAGCACTGCGGGCCCAGGATGGTGCCGACGCAGTAGCCGACAAAGAACATGGCGCCCAGCGTGAGCTTCTTGGTGTGGCCCGACGTGTTGGCCATGGGCAGCGACGTGGCCATGGTGTAGGGCGCCCAGTACGAGTAGAAGGCGTAGTAGGGCCCCAGGAGGGACGTCTTGCTGGCGGCGTCGGAGAGCTGCCACATGCAAATGGCCGAGACCATGGGGAAGAAGATGGCAAAGACGGCGAGGGCGCAGCGGTAGCCGGGCAGCCGGCTCGAGCAATGTTGAACAGGGGCGACCAGATGGTCGAGACCACGCCGGTAGGGACGCCGAGGAGCGTAGTCTCCAGAGCCGAGAAGCCGAGGCCGTTGACAATCAGCGCAGCAAACGTGACAAGGCCGCCTGTGGGTGAGCAAGGAGACTCGGTTTGTGGAGGGCCAGATAAAAAAAAGCTTACCGTTTGGAATGTTCACGGCACAGGCATAGATCGAAATAAGCCAGGCCTTGGGGTCGAGCAGACACTCCTTGATCTGGTACCACTTGATGGTCTTGTCCTCGACGCCGGTGTTGCTGTGGCGGACGCGCTCGAGACAGATGTATTTCTCCCGGTCACTCAGCCACCATGCGTCCACTGGCGAGCTCGGCTGACAGGTGTAGACGAGCACAGACCAGAAGGCGGTGACGGCTCCGAGGACGATAAACAGCAGCCGCCAGGGCGAGACGCCCGTGTGGGTGTGTCCGATGCCGTACGACAGCAGGCCCGTGATGACCGACGACAGGGTGTTGAACCACAGAGCCACGCGGATGGGCTGTTCCGGCACGGTCCACCACATGGCTGTGACGATTGTGCAGGTAGGAAACACGACGGCCTCAAACATGCCCACTGAAGAGTTAGAGAGGAGACGCAATATCAGGTGGGCGGCTGACCTACTCAGAAACCTGACAGCGGCGAGTCCCCCAAAGTTGCTCGTCGTCGCCGTCAAAAAGGTAAACACGGCCCAGGCAAACATGGTGGCGCCAAAGAACTGCCGAATGGGCAGCTTCTGGAGCAGCATGTTGCCCGGCCACTCGGCGAGCAGGTAGCCAAAGTAAAAGATGGAGCCGACCCAGGAGAACTCGCCGTCCTTGAGCTTGTTGTCGGTGCGCATGCCGTAGATGGCGGCATTGGAAATGATGACCTTGTCGACGGCCGAGATGATGACGGTGAAGCCGAGGATGGGGATCAAGATCAGGTCAATCTTCCACAGCAGGCGGCGGGCTTCGGCGCGGTCGACGGGCGTGTTCTTGATCCCGGGGTCCAGCCGGGCAAGGAACTTGGCTGCCACGTCGAGGCCGTCGATGTCACTGTTTCCAGTTGCCACAACCGCCTCGCCCTGGCGATGGCTCTCTACCGACTTGAGGCCATCGGCTGCCAGAGCCTTTTCGTCTGCCATGAGAAGGGGGGCGTGGGAACATGCAAGCAATGAACAAGGTGTTGTACTATGGCTGTATGCCTGGGGCTTTTGTGTGCTATTATGGTATAAAGTGTAAACCAATTACAAAAGAAAGAGGCCGTTCCTCACATATTTCATTTCTGGATCAAAACGTCGATACTGCATTTGTACATTTCTTGTTTCTCTTCAACAGCCCCTGCAAGGTTGTCGGATGAAGCCACAATTTCACGGAAAGAAGTCTTATCATATTGGCAAGGCGGAACAAGAGGTGAGATATTGGCAGCTCGAGACGTGGTACTCGAAAACATCATGGTAATCTGCTGGCGACAAAGGTCGCGCCTGGCTGATGGAGGCTTACATTGCCTGGACTGCCCGATTGGGAAAAAGAGGGGAAGTTACATCGGCTGTCCAATTGGATGGCAGCATTCGCCTCGACTTGCCTCGAGAGCAGAAACAAGACTCCTCGATAGGATAACTGAAAGTCGAACTAAATGCGCCCGGGTTCTTGAATTTCTTGCGGTTAGTTATCTTTTGTTCCTGCGTTGATCGCCTCAGCCTTCCCTTCAGGCAAATTGATGATCAGCACTGTCGGGAGTTTCCTTGCGGAATTTTGCGGTCTCAAGGAGAGATAGGAAAAGAGTCGACAACTTCAATACTCCAGACGAGTTGAGGTGATTGCAGAAAATAAGCTGAAATTGCAAGATAATTAAGGCACGACACTGCTGGTGATCGTGGTTGACATTCCATCGTAAATACCCAACTAAACTCCCTACAACTTGGCCACGGCTGCCAGCTCCTGGCCACTGCCGCCGCGCCAGGCGGCTCCGGCCACCTTTTGCGTCTTCCATTGCCACTTGGGCTCGACCTGCTTGCCGTCGTCCAGCAGCTTCTGCACAAACTCGCCAAAGATGGGCATCATCTTGAACCCGTGGCCAGAGTCGCCCGACACGACCACCAGCGACCCGTCCGTGTCCGGCACAAAGTCGACGATAAAGTCAGAGTCCTCCGTGTCGGCCACCCAGCACAGGTGCTTGTCGATCAGCGGGCGGGCGGCCAGCTCGGGCAGCACTTCGCGGAGCAGCTGGCGGATGTAGGCCTCGTCGGGGCCCGGCAAAAACTGCGAGTCGGCAGGGTCGCTGTACGGCAGCGACTGGCCGTCCTTGGTCCACGAGTAGTTGGAGTAGGTGCCGCCCATGTGGCAGAACTTGAGCTTGTTGGTGGCCGGGTCGGGCTCGAAGAAAAAGGCCAGGTCGCGCACCTGCACGACGGGGATGCCGCGCAGCGCGGCGGCCTCCTCGGGCGTCAGCTGCAGGTGGGCCACGCCCCAGCAGCGGCCGGTGACCTGCTTGCTGATCTGCGGGATCAGGTTGGCGGCGTCGGCGCCGACGGCCAGGATGACCTTGTCGGCAAAGTGGGAGAGGCCGTCGGCGGTCCTGGCGCCGATGCATGTGGTGCCCGTGCGCGACGAGGCGTACAGCAGCGACGAGGCGGCGCCCTTTTGGCGGCCCAGCAGGAACTTGACGCCGAGCCGGGCGCACTCCTCATGGACGGCCTTGAGGGTGTTGGCCGAGTGGCCGTAGCCGGCCAGCTTGTTAAAGTAGCCGGACCATCCGCCGGTCAGGCTCTCGAACTTGGGGATGATCTTCTTGATCTCGGCCTCGCCGTTGACGATGCTGACCTGGCCGTCAAAGGCCGGGTGCTTCTGGATGGACGACAGATAGGCGCCGATGACCGTCTTTGTGCTTGCCGGGGCGGCCGCCGATGTGACGTTGAGGAAGCCCCGTTGGTGGTAGTAGGGCGTGAACAGGGGATGTGACTGCCATTTTTGGAGGGCTTTCTGTAAAGGGGTCAGCACTGGACACGTTGAAAGACAGACGTAGCAACTTACCAGAGCCAGGTCTGTGTAGAAGTTGTCGGCATACTCGGCGCGGATGACCTTGTTCAGGTCGTTGGCTGCGGAAAAGGCACTTGGGATCTCCTCGCCCTTGTCCAGGACGGTGATGTTTGTGTAGCCCTGGGTGACCAGCTGGTATGCAGTGCTCAGGCCGAAGCAGCCGGCACCGACAATCAGAATGGCCTCGCTCTTGGTGTCTTGTGACGACATGGTTGTGGGGAGTAACGCGGAAGACTATGCCCAGGGAGAGGAGAAGATGATGGTGCGAATGAGGTCGAGCAGAAGTCGAAAATGTCTGCGAGGATGGCCTTCTTATACCTGCCAGAATGAAGGCAAAAAGAAACAATGTACAAGCAAAAGCGTCACTTTGACGCGAATAGACGTTGCGACTCAATCCGGGGGGGCGAGAACCACGGTGTCGAACCACGAGAGGGCCCGTCGTGAAAAACGAACGAGGCTGCCTCTGCAGAATTGCGAGCGCTTTGCCGCAGATGCAGGTGCAGGCGAGCTCGTTGCCCACAGCTGCCGTTATCGGGTGGTTGTGCGGCCAGTGAGTGCCGAAAACGTCGGCTGCTTGGCTGGGACGGACCCACCGCAAGCCGACCCATTCCCGGGGGGGCAGGCACGACTGGGCTGGCTCAGTCAGACGCCATACGACAGGCAGAGCCAGCAATGGTCAGCGGCCGTTTTGGGAACAAAAAGAACAAAGCAGAACAGCGGCCCTTTCCAGATCGTCGTATCTCTCCGCATTCTGGAGACCGCCTGCTGAAGACTACGCCTCCCCGTTGGCTTGGCTCGATTTAGCTACTCGCTACCAGCTGCACTGCGGGCAGTCGGCGGCGGCGGCTCCAACTGCGCCCTCTTACCCCAACCAACGGCGCTATTACCACACCCGTCGCTTCGACCTGCCGCCCGGGTTATCAGCAGTATCGGGCTTGCTGTCTCCGTCGGAAACCAGCCCCTATCAACAAGCCTGTCGGCAGCCTGGCGGCAGCCTGTCACTGGCAGATGCAGCAGCCATGGAGCAAGATGCTATAACTTGGGGTGTTTCTTCCCCAGCCGGGGGGAGACGTGGCAAAAGTACCTTGCGTTTTCAGTGATCATCGTGCATTGCCGTTTTGCTATTGCCACCCCCCAACGACCACGATGGCATCAGTTCTCCAGAATGGCGAGTCCGTTGACAAGTCTATCGACTCTACTGACCCCAGACCCAGCCTGAAAATCGCCATTGGTGGGTAATAAAATCCTGTGCATGGTCAATGTGTAAGAAGGGTCGAGCGGGTGTGAATGAAAGAAACTAAAGGCCTTGAATACACGTATAGACCGGGGCGGCACGTTCACCGACTGCCTGGGCATTGTGGAGGACCAGGACGAGCAAATCGTCGTCAAGATCCTGTCCGAGGACCCCACGAACTATGCCGACGCGCCAATCGAGGGCATCCGCCGCATCCTGGAGCAGGTGACGGGCAGGCCGCACCCGCGGGACCGCAAGATTGACACGGCGCAGTTCAGGGAGTTCTCCATCCGCATGGGCACCACTGTGGCCACCAATGCCCTGCTCGAGCGCAAGGGCGAGCGGGTGGCCCTGCTGATCACCGAGGGCTTCTCGGACGCGCTCAAGATCGGCCTGCAGTCGCGGCCAAAGATGTTCGACCTCAACATCCAGAAGCCCGACGTGCTCTACGAACGGGTCGTCGAAGTGGCCGAGCGAGTCACGGTGGAGTCGTACCAGAAGAGCCCAACGTACGACGCGGATGTCGTGGCCGTGGAGGAGGCGCTGCAGACGGACCCGGACCTGGTCCGCGGTCTAAACGGCCAGGCCATTCGGATTCTCAAGCGATTGGACAGGGCCAAAGTTAGGGCCGACCTGGAGCAGCTCTACCAGGACGGCTTCCGCACGCTGTGTGTCTGCCTGGCCCATTCCTACACTTTCCAGGGTATGTGTGCAGCCGCCAGGCCTGTCCGTGCTGTCATTTCTCACCTTCGCTAACACTTGCCCCAAGACCATGAATTGGAAATCCAGAAAATCGCCACGCAGGTCGGCTTCCCCATGGTCACCGTGTCATGTCTCACGCTGCCCATGATCAAGATGCTCTCCCGGGGCATGTCTGCCACCGCGGATGCCTACCTGACCCCCGTCGTCAAGAACTACATTGAGGGCTTCCAGTCGGGGTTCACGGACAATCTGAAATCTGCCAATACGCGCTGCGAGTTTATGCAGAGCGACGGCGGCCTGGTGGATGTCAGAAAGTAGGTGACTGCTCAGCGAACCGTAGTCCGTCCTCCTCATACTGACAACCACCAGGTTCAGCGGCCTCCGAGCTGTTCTGTCCGGCCCGGCAGGCGGTGTCGTCGGCCATGCCAGGACCAGCTTCCACCCCGACGAAAAGGTCCCCGTGATCGGCTTCGACATGGGCGGCACCAGCACCGACGTCTCGCGATTCGACGGCTCGTTTGAGCACACGTTTGAGAACTTCACGGCGGGCATCAGCATCATGGCGCCGCAGCTGGACATCAACACGGTCGCCGCCGGAGGAGGCAGTATCCTTCACTGGAGACACGGCCTCTTCGGCGTAGGGCCAGACTCGGCAGGCGCCCACCCCGGCCCCGCCTGCTACCGAAAGGGCGGCCCCTTGGCCATCAGCGATGCCAATGCCTTCACCGAGCCTCATGATCCTGGAGCCCGAAGACGGCGACTACCTCGCGGAATTCACGCGGCAGCACCTGCGCGAGTGCTCGTTTACGTTCCCCGACAAGAACGTGGTGCTCGAGGATGTCCGCGTGCGAGGCGTTGGGCAGTCGATGGGCGGCGGCGTCAACGAGTCGCCGTACGCGGAGCTGGGCTCGGTGGCCAAGTTCAGAGTGGAGGAGGCCAGCAGCAAGGATGGCGAGTCGCAGGTGTACTTTGCCCAGACCGGCTGGGCCACGACGCCCATCTACCGCCTGGAGTGCCTGCGCCCGGGCTGCACGATCCTGGGGCCGGCCACGATCATCGACAACACGCAGACCATTATCGTCGAGCCTCTCGTGACGGCGACCGTCCTCAGCCGCCATGTGGTTCTTGATCTGCCGCCGTCGCGCAGCAGCAATGCTGCTGCAACGTCTGCCTGCCTGGCCAAAGCAGCCGCCCCCGACCCCGTCAGCCTGTCCATCTTTGGGCACCGGTTCATGTCGATTGCCGAGCAGATGGGCCGTGCCTTTCAAAAGACGGCCGTGTCCATCAACATCAAGGAGCGCCTCGACTTTTCGTGCGCCCTCTTCTCGCCCACCGGCCGGCTGGTCGCCAACGCGCCGCATGTGCCCGTCCACTTGGGCTCCATGGAGTTTGCCGTCCGGTTCCAGCACGACCACTACCGGTCGACGCTCAAGCCGGGCGATGTGCTCTGCAGCAACCACCCGGTCGCCGGCGGCGTGCACCTCCCGGACATTACGGTCATGACGCCCATCTGGGACGACGCCGGCAAAGACATCTTGTTCTGGATGGCCTCCCGCGGGCACCATGCCGACGTCGGCGGTATCAGCCCCGGCTCGATGCCGTCGAACAGCAAGTACCTGACCGAAGAGGGCGGCGCCACGATCAACTACAAGATTGTCAGCGGGGGACGCTTCAACGAAGAAGAGACGGCCAAGTTTTTGAAGGAGGAGCCGGCGCAGCACAAGGGCTCGAGCGGCACGCGCAACTGGAGCGAGAACCTGTCGGACCTGCGCGCCGCCATTGCCGCCAACCAGAAGGGGGCCAGCCTCATCCGGGGGCTGATTGACGAGTTCACGCTGCCCGTCGTGCACATGTACATGGACGCCATTGCCGCCAATGCCGAGACGGCTGTCCGCGCATACCTGCGCCAGGTCGCCGCCACGACGACGCCGGAGCTGTCGTTTGAGGACTACCTCGACGACGGCACAGTGATCCGGCTGCAGATCCGCATCAATGCCGCCGACGGCACCGCCGATTTCGACTTTACCGGCACCTCGGAGGAGACGCTCAACTGCATGAACGCCCCCAAGGCCATCACCAACGCCGCCATCATTTACTGTCTCCGCTGCCTCATCAACCAGGACATCCCGCTCAACCAGGGCTGTCTCGCGCCCATCAACGTCGTCGTTCCGGACGGCACCATGCTCAACCCGTCCCGGTATGCCGCCGTCTGCGCCGGCAACAGCATCACTTCGCAGCGCATCACCGATGTGGTTTTCGGCGCGTTCCGGGCCTGTGCAGCGTCGCAGGGCTGCGTGAATGTGTTTGGCTTTGGCATGGGCGGACAGGATCCGCTGACGGGCGAGGCGGTGCCCGGGTTCGGGTACATTGAGACGATTGCGGGCGGCCACGGCGCCGGCCCCGGGTGGCACGGCACGTCCGGCGTGCACACGCACATGTCGAACACGCGCTGCGCGGACCCCGAGGTGTACGAGCTGCGGTACCCTGTGATTCTGCGGCAGTGGAAGCTCCGCACGGGGTCTGGCGGGAAAGGCGCTTACCGGGGCGGCGAGGGGTGCGTCCGGGACATTGAGTTCCGGATTCCTCTGCAGGTGTCGATGCTGAGCGAGCGGCGGGTGGTGCGGCCGTACGGCATGAAGGGGGGCCACGCGGGAGCGGCAGGCAAGAATTTGTTTATCAAAAGGGAAAAGGTGCTGCCCGACGGCCACGAGGAGGAGCGGACGATCAACATTGGCGGCAAGATGGAGCTGAATGTGTCTCCGGGCGAGCGGGTAGTGATCAACACGTGAGTTTATTTTCGTTCTGCCAGTTCTTTTCCCGTCGTTTGGACTTTCTCCTGTTTCTCCTGTCTACTCTTCTCAACTCTAACCTTTTAGTCCTGGCGGCGGCGGCTGGGGCACTCCCCCCGACGAGAACAATGGAAGCGCAGTCAAAGGAACAGCCTGGCCGGAGCAGTTGGGGGCAACATCGGGCTACCAGTTCGAGCCGAGAGGCAGTGTTTACAACTGGAACCAAGCTGCAGAGACTGTCTAGTTTGGACTGTAGTTTTCTAACCAAAATATAAAGTGTACAAAAACCAGAAGAATACCAGCGATCCTTCAGCCCTACCTTTCGTCTTAAGCATTTCCCGATTAGGTAATTAATTGTGGAAAGGGGAAAACACCACGCCATTCCCCCTAGTTCCCCATGTGCTATTCCTGCGTAAATCGGCGTCAATGCAACTTTTATGCCTCAAAACCCAAAACAGTTGTAAAATGCACTTTTAAAGTTTGATGGGCATTCCAGCACTCTGGTACTTTGTCAAGTCGTCCTGTCCCTAGCTTAAGCCGTTCTGGGACGGAGGAGCAAGTCTTGGGGCGGCAAAGTAGTGGAGCTCGGCTAGACGCGCTTCAGCCATTCAGCAGGAGGCTAGATAAGAGGAAACCCCGCTAAATCGTGTCTTGTGGCCAATTGCCGGCGGCTTATCTTTGCCTCCTCACTCACACACTCTGTCTCCCCCGGATGCACATCACTGCATGTTTGGCCTGTCTGTCTGACGTCGTGTCCATCAGTGAACCTCGTGCAAAACAGCCAAGGACGATTTGCTGCATCCCGAGATGGTGTCCGCCCCGTCCCAGGCCGACCTCTCCGGCCAGTCTCGGCCCGATGCTCGGGTCGTGAGAACCCGCACCGGCTGCTGGACCTGCCGGACAAGGAGCGTGAAATGCGACGGTAAGACCTGTCCGATAGAGAATGCGGTGTTTCCCCTTGATAAGATTGCGGCGACTGACTGTGGGCGACTCCAGAGGGCAAGCCGGCATGCAAGGCCTGCGTCAAGATGGGCCTGTCCTGCCGGTACGGCATCCGGCTGCAGTGGATCGAGGACTCTGTTGCGCGCGGCATCTGCCACGGACGAGAGCGCAAGGAGAAGAAGCGTGCGCAGCAGAAGCACAGCAAAGCGCCGCCCTCAGACTCGTCAGACTCGTCAACGGCGTCTTCGGCCGAGCACGCCACCAGGTCGCCAGAGCCGGGCCGCCAGGGCCAGCACGGCACGACGACTTTCTTTGTCAACACGTCCGCCCAGGACGTGGTCCACTATCTGGAGACAGTCCAGCTGCGCTCCCGGGGTCTGCTGTTGGGCAAGCATGTCACTCTGGATGCGGGCTCCTTCTCGCGGGCCAAGAGGAGACGGCATCCGGACGATGACGACCAGCTCAGGCTGCCCTGCACGGCCCGGTCGGACAAGCGAGAGCCAGACCACCGGCAGCAAAGCCTGGCCATCAGCTCAGCCATGTCCGCCATGCCCCTCATGACAATGTCGCGCATGATCAACCCGGCCGGCCTGGCGTACTCGCTCGAGGGGTTCGACGGAATGCTGCTCCAGTTCTACGACCAGGTCGTCTGCCCGTCGGCCACGCTCCTCGACGATAAGGACCACAACCCCTTCCGCTTTGTGATTCTCCCCATGGTCGGGTTCTCGTCCAACATCCTCACAGCCGTGCTGGCCATTGGCGCGACAAAGATGGCCTACGGCAACTCGAGCCTGTACGACCGGGCACTGGTGTACCGGCACCAGGTGCTGGCCAATCTCTCGTCGGTGCTGGAGTACATCCGCAGCGATGTGCTCAAGTACGTGGAGGCATTGGCGTCCGCGCTGATCCTCTGCTGGTGCGATGTGCGTAGTGAATGCACGTGAATGCTTTTGACGTTTGTGCTAACAAGCCAGATAACCGACCACTGCCAGTCAACCTGGACACAACATCTCATGGGCCTCGCAAGCATCCTGGATGCCTGCCCGGAAGAGGCCTATCGGGTGGACTATGCCTGCGGACTGATCCAGACATGCCGACAGTATCTCGTCTACCACCTCATCATGGCCAAGGCGACTTTCCGCACCAAGACCATCTTTCCGACAGCAGAGCTGGCCCTGTCCAGGTACCTCGGCCGGAGCGAGTCATCTGTCAAGGATGAGAAGAAGAGCACCAGAGGGAGCGAGGCCCAGGCCGACTCTCTGCAGCTGGGCTCGTCGTTTGCCAACGACCCGCCGTTCTTTGCCTTTGACCCCTTGACAAGGGACATGCACCAGATCGAGACGAACCAGGGGTTCAGCAATGCGCTCCTGATTCTGATCAACGACATTTGCGACTTGGCCAATGTCGACACGGCAGCAGCAGAGAGGGAAGCGGCAAAGGACACGGTGGCCAAGCGGGTGGCGTCCATTGAAGAGTCGCTGCAGACGCTGATACAGCTGCCGCCGAGACAAGACCTCTACGCCGACGACATGAATGGCAATAACAGCTCGTATCGGGTCCAGATCGAGTGCGGCGAGGCCATTGCCGAGGCCAACCGCCTGACGGCGCTGCTGTTCCTCGACGAAATGTGCGCCCTCTACTTTAGCGACGAGGGCGGCATGGTCATTGTGCCCAGCAGCCGCGTCGACCGGCAGTCGTACATTGAAAAGATCCTGTCGCTGGTGGAGGCCGTCTGCGAAAAGGGGCCGGTGACGGCGGCGCTGCCCATCTGGCCGGTGTTTGTGGCGGGCTGCATGGTCGCGGGCGAGGACGACCGGCTGCAGGTGTTGCGGATTCTCGACAAGTTCCAAGGGCGAAGGATATTTGGGGTAAGACTGAGTTGAGACTACTTTGGTTGAGAAGATACTTTCAAGCTTGTGACCAAGGCTAACAACGTCAGAGTATCCCTCCCGCCTGTGCGGTTATCGAAAACGTCTGGCGACAGCGCGACCTGGGCAGCGACGAGAACCCGCGGAAACCGCTGGGCAAGGTGTCTCTGCTGCCGGACATCCACCCGGCCGGACAGACGAACAGGCGGGGCCGCAAACGCAAGCGGACAGGCGCCGAGCAGAAGCAGCAGGCCATGGTCAGGACGGCGCTGGGGGTGCAGTACCCCTGGGAGACGGCCATGTTTGTGCTGAGAGAGTCCATTCTGAGTCTCACATAGTGTATGATAACGTATAGAATATGATTGACGAAATTATTGACCTCTCAAAATGTGTAAAAGTTTTAAAGTACTCCCATGCATCTCCCTACCACCCCCGCCCGGCTAGCTTCTCGCCCGCCCGCAGCGACTGCAC
This sequence comes from Raffaelea albimanens, assembly GCA_002778245.1. Taxonomy (NCBI): domain Eukaryota; kingdom Fungi; phylum Ascomycota; class Sordariomycetes; order Ophiostomatales; family Ophiostomataceae; genus Raffaelea; species Raffaelea albimanens. The sequence continues at coordinate 3,609,776 of PCDJ01000001.1, forward strand.
GCTGATGCCCACCATGGCCTCGCCCAGCCCCTCGCTCACCTCGGCCAGCACCTGCGCGTCCTGGTAGTGCGTCGTCGCGCGCACAATCGCCTTGGCCCGCTCCGCCGCGTTGCCCGACTTGAAAATGCCGCTCCCCACAAACACGCCGTCGCAGCCCAGCTGCATCATCAGCGCCGCGTCCGCCGGCGTCGCCACGCCGCCGGCGGCAAAGTTGACCACCGGCAGCCGCCCCAGCTCTGCCGTCTGCCGCAGCAGCACCGGGTCGCACTCGAGCTCCCGCGCCAGCGCGCGGATGCCGTTGTCGCCGGTGGACGCGAGAGCGGCCGAGGCGCGCGCAATGTCGGCGTTGACCTGGCGCATGTGCTTGACGGCCTCGACGACGTCGCCGGTGCCGGCCTCGCCCTTTGTGCGGATCATGGCGGCGCCCTCGGCGATGCGGCGGAGGGCCTCGCCGAGGTTGCGGCAGCCGCAGACAAAGGGCGCCTTGAAGTTGGACTTGTCGACGTGGTAGACATTGTCGGCCGGGGTGAGGACCTCGCTCTCGTCAATGTAGTCGACGCCGAGCGCCTCGAGGATCTGGCACTCGACAAAGTGGCCGATGCGGGCCTTGGCCATGACGGGGATGGTGACGGCCTCCTGGATGCCCTTGATCATGCCCGGGTCGCTCATGCGGGCGACGCCGCCGGTGGCGCGGATGTCGGCGGGGACGCGCTCGAGGGCCATGACGGCGCAGGCGCCGGCCTCTTCGGCGATGCGGGCCTGCTCGGCATTGACGACGTCCACTGATGGTCAGTATCAGGCAGGACACGTCAACACGTCAACACGTCAACACGTCAACACGTCAACACGCCAGCTTGTACGTACTGATCACTCCGCCCTTGAGCATCTGGGCGAGGCCTGCCTTGACGGCAAATGACGCCTGACTAGGTGGCGCTATTTTGCCGGGAGCGTTGCCGGCAACGCTTAGCGGTGCGCTCTCATTGGCGGAGGCCGTCTCGACCATGCTGGACGTCGGGAGATGATTGGCTGGCGGGTTGTAAGTGGAAGCAAGAGGGTTGCAAGTGGTAAGGCTGCGTGGGAGCGGCTGCTTGTTGTGATATCGCGAGTTTAAGATGTCGATTCTGGTTTCCCAGTTGTCTCTTCTTCCTTTGCTCTTTCTTAAGTACTCTCGACAAAGCCCCGAGACAGACAGTTCCGGATGACGAATAGACGAAAATTTTTCCGAGCTAAAGCCCGATTGGGCAACTCTAAGCAGTGTTGGAGGGGGTGGACAGAGAGGGACCAGCCCGAGTGTGTACATCTGCCGGCAATCTGCAGGGCCAAGTTTTGTATGCAAGTCGGCGCAAGGAGAGGTACCTCTTGTTTTTTTCTATTGGAAGAGCCCGATAGCGGCAGGTCTACTTGGACGGGAAGGACGCCCTATGTGCAAAAGGGCGCCGCCATTAAACTGCGGGGTGGACAGGAAACTGCTGGAAATGACCAGGAAATGAGTCAGAGCGAGCAAGAGAGATAGGCAGAGTGGCTGCGAGAGAGACTGCAAGAGAGACTGCTAGAGAAAAGCCGTCGGGAAACGACTCCGATATCTGTCCCCTGCCCCCCCCCCCCCGTCTAGCCGCCCTTGCCGAAGCCGAACAGCGGAAGCGTCCGGCGTCGGTTGCTCGAAACTGAACAAAAAAAAGGCAAAGGAGGGCTTTGATGCAGGTGAATGCTTGGTGAACTGGCGGCATTTCATGTGAACTGGCATTCCAAGTCAACTGGCACAGTCCGTTGCGTCGTTATCTGTCCTTCCTCTCACGCCCATACCTTGTTTCCCTCACCACACATCATGACCACTGTCGGAGTCCTCGCGCTCCAGGGCGGCTTCCAAGAGCACATTGCCCTCTTGAAACAGGCTGCGGCTCGGCTGTCTGCGCCGATAACCACAGTCGAGGTCCGGACGGCCGACAATCTGGCGTCTTGCGACGCCCTCGTCATCCCGGGCGGCGAAAGCACCACCATGTCTCTGATTGCAGCCCGCTCTGGCCTTCTCGAGCCACTGCGGGAATTTGTCCAGTAAGTGACTCGAGTCTCTTGATTTATTGTCATGTTCTGATTGTCCACTCGAGCTTGATTTATTGCCATGTTCTGATTGTCCAGAGTCCAAAAGAAACCGGTTTGGGGAACCTGTGCCGGGCTGATCATGCTCTCGCGAGAGGTCGCGGCCACGAAAAAGGGCGGCCAGGCGGTCATTGGCGGCCTCGACGTGCGCGTCCATCGCAACTACTTTGGCCGCCAGGTTGAGAGTTTCGAGGCGGACGTGGAGCTTCCATTTCTGGGCAAGTCATCCGTCTTCCCCGGCGTCTTTATCAGAGCACCCGTCATTGAAGAGCTGCTGCCCAAGTCTGCAGACAAGACTTGCCCAGTCGAGGTCCTGGCCGTCCTGAAAGGCCGCACGCAGCGCCAAGGAGAAATCAGCAGGGCAGCCGGGACAGGGTCGCCGTCAGAAGCAAACGACATTGTCGCCGTGCGGCAGGACAACATCCTCGGCACGAGTTTCCACCCGGAACTCACAAGTGACTCACGGCTTCACGAGTGGTGGCTCAGCCAGGTGCTGAAAAAGGCATGACGGCGGGAAATGCGTCGGGGGGAATAGAGGTTTATTTAGATTTGTTTTATTTTTATATATTTTGTTTCTAGATATCACATACAAAATCACGCTGTTTCCAAATATCGCATCCTCGTGTCTTCCAGTCTCCCTCCCTCATGCCGCCGCACTCATCAGCGTCGTGCCCAGTGCCAACGCTTCCGTTGCCGCCTCCACCATCGCTCGCCTCTTGCTCCGCTCCAGCTGCTTGGTCACCCGCGCCAGGTCCTGTCTGGGCCTGCCGTGGACACCGCCAGGCAGCAGCTGTCCCCTCTCCTCCCCTCCCTCCTCCTCCTCGCTGAGCTCCTCGCTGATCGTCAGCGACTTGACGATCCACGTCTCTCCGCCGTGCTTGTGCCCGTGAACGCCCGCAATAAACTGGCACCGCGCCGCCTCTGACGGAAAACACAGCCACCCCTTGAGCCCGTTCCTCGACACTGCGCTCTCGCTCGGGCTGTACGCCGCAAAGAGACTTCTCAGGCCGCCGCCACCGCTGTCGCCCGCGTCCTCGGCCAACAGCCCAGACATTGGCTTCTTGCTCTGGAGCGCCACGTTCACCGTGAACGGGTAGTCGCTGTACGGCTGCGGCCGCCGCTGGCCCGGCCGCGACCGCTTCTCAAACGTGCGCCGCTTGGCCGCCGCCGGCACGCCCGGGAACAGCTCGCTGCAGTGGGCAAAGCGCAGGTCCGGCGGCCCTGGCAGCGCCGCATAATGCAAGAACCTGACGAGGAGCGCGGCCGTGCGCACGACGTCGTTGCCCGGGTCGTGCTGGCGGCGCTGGTAGTTGATGCCGGTGGAGCCGTTGAGGAAGCCGAGGGAGAGGAGCGAGTTTTTGAGGCTGATGGAGGTGTGGCGGTCGCAGAAGGAGTGGACGAGGTTCTGGAGGTCGACGGAGGAGTCGAAAAAGGCGTCCGAGTTGATTTCGGGGAACGCGTAGCGGATGACGTTTGACTCGAGGCCGTTGGCGAAGCCGACAAACGTCATTGGCGGCCTGTTGTACTTGTCGCGAATGCTCTCCAGCACTCTGACCAGCATGCTGTTGACGTCGTGCTCGTCGACGTACTCGACCTCGTTAAAGTACGGCGGCTCTCTGTGGCGGGGCCTCTTTGCGGCCACGCCGTTCCTGGTGATGGAAAAGGTGCAGCTCTCGATGCCGTTCTGCTCAATCATGCTGTCCAGAGTGAGAGGCACGGCAGAATCAGGAGGCCGCTGTGCTGATCTCGCTCTCTGTTCCCGCAGAGCTCGGGGAGGAACGACGGCCAGGCCGATATCCGTGATATCGGCCAGCGGGTCGTCGCTTCCCTTTTCGATCTTCCCCTCAAAGTCCAGAATGACATAGACTGGCTGCTCGAGGTCATTTTTGAACAGGGAGGGAAGGCTTAGAATGCTGTTTCTCCAAAAAGGAGCAAAGCTCTTGTCAAAGAGACGCTTGCTCAGGCTGACTTGTCTTGGACGAGGCATCTTGATGGTGGCTGTGGAGCAATTTTTTAAAATGTGTATGAATGTGTTTGGATAGAAGCAAAAATTGGAAAACATACGGCAAAAGGAGGGCTTTATATACGCTTTGGTCCTTGAACCTTATTTTGAACCTTGTTTTAACCTTGTTTAAACCCTGTTTGAACCTTGTTTGAACCTTATTGTGAACCTTATTGTGAACCTTATTGTGATGTTAGGGCTTTGGACAAGGTTCAACAGAGAAGGTATAGTACCACAGCCACCTAGCACAGAATGTAGAATGACAGTACTGTCAAATAAAACTGTGTCTTTGAATATTTTGCTATCCCCTCACATAAATGTTGCTTTGAGGCGTCGATGGACTTATTTTGGCTCATTGCAAGCACAGTGGTGGTAATATTTTCTGAGCAAGTTTACCTTTTTTCACGGAATTTTAATTATTGACTCTAAACGTAAATACTAAAGTAATCTGTATTGACTATGCTTTTGCTGAAATGCTGGTATCTATGTGAAGGCGTATGAAAATGCATCCATATCAAAATGAAAACAAATAACAAAAAAAAAACAAATAAAAGGCCGCTCAATGTCAACAATGCAAAAAGTAAAGAAACTATGCAAAGTAAAGAAACTATGCAAAGTAAAGAAACTATGCAAAGTAAAGAAACTATGCCAAATTAACCCAAACCCTATGCAACCTTCTGGTAGAGCGCAATCAACCCCGGCTGGGTCAGAAAGTGCGGCGCCAGTGTCCAGCCATACGCCCGGTCCAGCCTCAGCTCCGACCAGTTGACACCCCTCGTGCCCATGATGAGAATGTACAAGTCCGTGCTGGCTTGCCTCCGGGCTGCTTCAATGTAGCTGTCCAGGCGGCGGAGTGCTTGCGTCGACTCGGGATGGCCGCCCTTGATAATGGAGTCGATGTTGTCGATGATCAGGACAGACTTTGCTCTGCCGACTCGGACGCCGCTTGCCGGGTACTCTCTTCTCTTGCAGGACCATCCTGCCTTTTGCTTGAGACAGAGATACAGCGACGACACGCCCCATTTGAACTGGCTGGCCGACACAATCTCGACGCGGTCGGCAAAGTTGGTCCACAGCCAGCTGTCCCACATGTCGTGCAGCAGCTTCGGCTGCGAGCGGTTCTGCGGCACGGCCATCTCAATGTACAGCAGCCGGTGCATCTGGAGGTAGCTCTCGAGGGCCATCAGCCCGACAGAGTGGATCTTGCCTTGGTTGGCTCGGCACGCGCGGAATGCGTCAAACGCGGCCAGGTGGTCGGGCGGAGCCACCATCCAGGACAAGAACCGACGGGCCGTCGAAAGCAGGGCAGCCCCCGTCGCCGCCACGAGGAGCCTGCCCATGCTGAGCATGCCACCGCTGTACAGCCGCTTTTGCCCGACAGCCAGAGCGTCGCTCATGGTGATGGGCTTTGGCGCTGCTCTGCTGCGCAGGTCCACCTCCAACGCGGCGCTGTCGGTGCGGCGAAAAGACTCGGAGGCGACATAGGTCGTGACGGTTGGGTAAGTCTGGTGGGAGGGTTCAGGCTCTAGTGGGTTACTGCCGCCTGCGTAGCCGTTGCCGTTGCCGCTTCCATTTTGTGCCGGGCTCTTTTTGATTTGAGTCTGGGCCGTGCTCTGGTTCTGGCGCTGGTGCATCACCAGGCTTTCGTTTCGTCTCTTGTGTTCAAGCTGCTGCTGCTCTTCGAGCCGTCTTTGCAAGGAAAGACGGCCGTGGATGGCTGCTTTGCGAAAGCCACAGTTGGTGAGAACCAGTGCAGGATAGAAGCCGGCATAATAAGCCTCGGCCTTGTCGGACCACTGCCAAGGTCAGCATGTTGACAATTAACCCACCAAGAACCAAACTCACCACCGTGAAACTCATGCCTGTCATGATGCGGATTCCGCATCTGGCAAATACACGACACATGTTGCTACCCGGCCTGCCCTGTGCCCACGAAGACAGACAGGCACTCAGAGCCACTGCGCCAACCCCGTGCCTCTTGAGCAAGGCTGCCACATCCCCAACGTCAACAAACTCAAACACGGACCGGTCAAACGAGACACGGCCGTTGTCGCTAAGCGGAGACTGTGAAGGGTTAGGATGGGAGAAAAGAAGCTGGGACCTGTTTTCGGTTCTGCAAGAGATGTGTCAGTTTGCCAGCTGTCAAAACACCACGGATGCAAAGTTTAGCGACGACACTCACTCTCCTGTCCCTCCATGGACGTCTAGGTGGACCATGTCGTACTGCGGCCTGATACCCAGGTACGTCTCCAGTTCGCCGAGTGTGCCCGGCCGGACAACGTCTACCTCCAGCCGGTTATGGCGGCGATACTGTCGCAGATATTTGTTGACCGAGTACAGGGTGTCGTGGACGACACTGCGGATGTCGACAAATTTGTTCTCTTCGTCGACTTGCAGCCCCCTGGCAATGACAACCAGAAGCCGGATGGGCTCGTCGGGCTCCCGCAGTCCAGACGCCAGGGTCTCGAGATCGAGGGGGTTCACTCCCGTGAAGAGACGATGGACTTCGATCGTCTGCTTTGATTGATCTGCAGTCTGTGGCCGGTTGTGTGGCTCGAGAAGCTCCCACATGAGACTGTGGATACTGCAGGAATGCTCCTTCTCGTCGTCTTCAAAGCGGACGTCTTCGCAGACGTAGATCTTGATTGTGTTGTATTCCTGGCACTGGTCCAGACACAGAGCCTTGCGAAGGGCTTTGCGGTACTCTTCCATTGATGGGGGCATCTCTGGCTTGTCGCCCGCTGACGGGGGCGGCTTCAGGAGGCCATTGTCGTTGCCTTCAGATGCGGTGGAGGACGACGCAAAGACTTGTGGCTCGTCGCTGACGCCTGTGTCTCTGGAGTCTTCGCGAAAGAGGCCCGGTGCAACCAGGCCGCTTTCGGGAGTGTCGCGACGCTCATTCTCGTTGGGCCACCACCAGTAGGGGTGGTCTTGCAGGCTCTTGGAAACGTAAGACGACCCGGCAGCCGCCGAGTGACCGGTTCGTTTCTTGAGCCATGCTTCGTAGACCTCGTAGGCCTTGATCGTGAAAGGGTCCCGGAGGCTGGTGGGTGCATGGACGCCTTCGGGGAGGCCGGCGACGTCAATGTTCCAGGAACGGTGGTCGTCGAGTCTACCACTGTACGAGGCCTCGACCATGAGCGTGTGTGTTTCGGGAGCCATGGCGACAGTTGCTGTTCCGTCGGTAAACTAGACGCTATGAAAAAGAAGCACAAAAAGTAAAAGGAAATACTGAAATAAAAGTGCAGGGAAAGGGCTCTTTTTCGTCAGGGTACTCGCCAGTCCTTCCGGTTCCTATTGTTTGTCAAGGAGCAACCGCCAAAAGCTGACACCCTCCTGCCGATTTGCATGGGAAACCTCCAGCCGCGTGAGATTGCAAAAACTGAAAAGGAAAGGGAAGAAATTTAAAAAGGAGACTTGGACAAAGACGACGACGGCTTATCCTCAACACACCCATACACACGCTGTGGGGAACGGACTGCTCTATTCGGGGCCTCCTGGACACCTGGGCGCCTTTGCAAGGGTGGGTAGTCCCCAAAACAGCCACGAGGCTGGCATTGGAGATGCAGGAGCGTCACATTTTTGTGGATCTGGGCTATGCTTATGCTGTGCCATCCAGGCATTGTTTGGCTAATATTGGCTGCACGAGTCTCGTTTCTGTGATTCGCGCGCCTGCTGCGGGTTCCCTTGCCCTCTCGGTTTGATTCTGTGTCTCTCAAGCCTTGCGGCTGAAAATCATGGGTGGCAGGCAAGGCTGGGCTCTGGCCGACGGCATACTAAGTTCGGCCAGCCTGCCCTTCCCGTCCGCTTCCCGCTAGAGAGCACTGGAGGCCTTCATCTTATTACATTCTCCCCCAGTCTGTTTGTGTACACTCCAAGGGTCTTGTGTTATTTTTTGTCTCTTTTGCTCATTAACCTTGCCGAAATGAGACGCACAACTACCAAGAAGCCTTTCTTCCTTTTGGACGAAGTCGAACGTCTCGACGACGGCCTTTTCAACTGCCTTCTGGGGATGGGCGTAAAGTTTGTCAGTCGGCCGGTGGTGGGAGACCATGTTCCCATCCCCCCTTACAAGCTTCGGGCCCGCGATGCCATCGACGAGCTGTACCCCCCCAAAGACGTCGAAATCAAGAACGTCGAACTGGTGGTGAATACCGCCAAGAGCGTCAAAGGCAAAGCCAAAATCGACAAGCTCATCAAAGCGGCCTTTGCCTACGACCGGGCCGACAGCGAGGACATCAAGACTCGCTCTGCACGCCGCATCATGATGCGCAATGCGTCAGCAACAATCAAGACGCTGCTGGCCCCTCCTAATCGTGCTGCTGCTGCTGCTGCTGAGCCTGCAGCCGGAGCCGAAGAGGATGCGGACAAGCCAGAGACCAGCACGGGCTGGCTGGCCTGGCTTGCTACGCCATTCACAGCGCTGGTAGATCTTGTCGGCGGCTTTTCGGCAGCTGCCCAGGCCCAAGCGCTCGACAAGCAGATGCGGGCTCGTGCCGAATACCGGGAAACAATATTAAAGTTCCTGCGCCAGCACAAGGAAATTGGCATCGTCACGGGCTTCATTACATTTGTCGACATGTCCCGGGAGATAAACAAGAAGAAGCGGAAGGAGGCCGGCGGCGGAGCCGGCACGGGCAAGAGGCAGTCAACCAGTACCCCAGTGGAAATAGAGACAGAGGGGTCCTACCAGAGCTCCAACGATGTCGGTGCACGGGGAATCTACGAGGGCGAGACCTTGTTTGCCTGCAGCTATCAGCAGCTCACGTACATTCCCAAGCCCAAGGGCTTCTGGCGAAGGGTCAAGTCGAGGCTGCCGAACCAAAAGGTCGACTTTGAAGACGACGAGTTCGACATTGGGGAGGAAGCGGTATGGAGGCTGGGAGACGAGCCGATGGAAGGCGACTATACAGCCCCGCTGGGTGCTGGCGGCGGGAGCAATGAGGCAGAGAGTGCTGTCTTGACGGAACAAGAGGAGGCTTCTCTGGCTTTTGTTCTTCTCCACCCGGACGACAAACTGGGCCAGAACATGGACGATCCCGAAGACAGTGATAGGGACGAAGAGTCACAGTAAAGATGACAGTGAAGGAACAAAGTCTGGCTTGCCGAGTGGCCTGTAGTTGAGTCATTTTGCTTGATTTTAAGGAAATATTGGGGAATTTCTCGGACTCCCCCCCTTTCTTGGGTTTTTTTTTTCCCTTCTTTTTTCTTTTCTTTTTCTTTTTTTCTTTCTTTCTTTCAGTTTTCTATTTAGTTCAGCCTTTTTTTTTTGTTTACCCTTTGCAGTTTCATTTTCCCATCTAGTATTTTCTCGCTTTAGTTTATTCACAAATTTCTCGCCTTTGCATATCTTGCCATTATTCTTGTCTCTTTTCAAAACGTTGGTACGAAAATGAAGTTATCCACTACACTTACAGCCACTACGAGTATACTGGCGCAGAATTTAGGTTGTGAATGCGGCCTCCAGCAGGCGCCCTACGCCCTGCCGCCTAATTTACAGGGACGAATTGACAGGACGCGTATCAAGCTAGCCCAAATGCGGAGGACACAAGGCTGAAGAATACCGGCCCGTGATTCGTGCACGAGACGTCCTTTGCTCCTTCCCCGCATGTGTCCTCAACTGGCAGGTCATTTCCGATTCCGTTTTTACGCTCGTGTTTGTCATGCTTAGAATTCCTGTTTGCACACACATGTGCAACTTTTGGTCAGACGGCGTCAGACTTGCAGACAGTCCAGCCTGGCGACACACACCCCCTGTCACACCTGCCTTCTTTGAGGCTGTGCCGTGCCAAAGGATGCCCGACACCCGACGCGCTTTGGGATGCCTTCTGGTGTGGAAGAGAGTGGGGCTTATCCGGCCTGTTTTCTTTCTGCCCATCTGGCCTTCTTTGTGGTGCTGAGGCACTTCCCGCGCAGCCATTTCTCCTTCTGGACAGCCGGCTTTGTGCTTGTCAGCTGCGCAGCGCTTATATGCTTGATCGCCATGGCGGGCGCCATTCCATCTGCGTCTGTCCTCGAGAGAAGCCCACACAGCCCACACAACCACTGGCCAACATTTGCTGTCGAAACGAAAACGCATTGAAAACAACGCTCACGACGAAGGCCACGCCTCCTGCGCCAGACACCCAACTCTGACTGCGATAACTCTCAGTTACATCGCCACGCAAATGGAAGCATTGGGCCTCGCGGCCTCGGTCGTTGGGATCGTCGGAATGGTTGCATCCGGAACGTCACATATCGCACGATACTTCCGGGAAGCAGAAAAGACCTGGCTCACCGTTCGCCACAACCCGACGCATCACGATGTTGACATCATTTTTGTCCACGGACCCGGAACCGACAGCAGCTCTGCCTGGTGCGAGAAGGACACCCTGACAGGCAAGACGCTCGACTGGCCCACGACGGCGCTGCCAGACAAGCTCCAGGTTCGCGCCAGAATCAGCACGTACGACTACGACTCGACCTTCCGAACACCCGAACACCTGATCCGACGTGTCCTCTTGCACCAGACAATCCACCTGGTTCGGGACATTGACCGTCTGCGGCAGGACCGCAACGAACGAAAGAAACCCATCATCTTTGTCTGTCACAGCCTGGGCGGCATCCTCGTCAAGAACGCCCTCATCCGCGCGCGAACATCTCCCGTGCCAGGCGTCTTGGAGGTCTACAATGCGACGAAGGGCATCGTGTTCCTAGGAACACCCCACGGCGGACTGCCGGAGGACCTGGTCAACAGCGTGTCGCGCATCGTTTTGTCTCTGCCCGATGTCAATGCCAACGAGGCAGTCACGTCGGTCGTGAATGGTCCAACCGTTGAACAGGAGCTGAAGCGGTGGACCAGGATACTCTCGTACCAGCTAGAGAGCTTCAAACCACTGGCCACACGTCTGGTTATTTACGATTTTGCAGCCGCCATTCCAGACAAGGACGGGAGCATTTTCGTCCCTACCAGACTGAAACAGCACCATTTCCAAACACTAAATCGCAACCATGCCCGCCTCTGCAAATTCACTCGGTCTGATGACCAGGATCTGCTGCGTATCACAGACGCAATTGACGACATCTGTGGCCAGGCCGACAATATACCGCCTTTCAAACTCATGTCTGGTCCGGAGTTTGATTCATTGAGTTGGCAACGGCACAGCCTGGGCCAGGAAACCACTGGCCATCACAGCATTGTTCCTGCTTCCGTTCCTTCTTCACCACCTCTAAATGAGATCGTCACTCCCGGAACACACACTCCGCAGTCAGACGCACCAGGTTTTAAAATCCATCAGCTAGAGGAGCTGAAGGAGTTCTTCAACAAGTGGACCGGCCCAGCACCACAAGCGGAAGAGTCGTTTGGCGACGTACTCAACAGCTGGGGCAGGAAATTTGACTTGTTCAAACGGCGATCATTCTCAATGGACTCTATGCTCTCTGCGGGGTCTCTTGATTCTGCTGGATCTGCTTCTTCTCCTCCGCCAGGTGTTGACAAAGACCACCATGAGAAGTGGCCCGTCGTGGTCTTGCGTGGCAAGCCTGGTTGCGGGAAAACCCACACAGCGCTGGAGTACGCTCGCCAGCAACGCCGAAAATACGGTTCTTCGATCTGGATAAACGCTTCAACACGCAAATCCATAGAGCTTGGCTTCCGGGAGGCAGCCTCCAGAATCCAGGCGTGTCAACAGGAGGACAAGTGCGCTATCAAGGTGGCACCTCCTGCCACAATAACGACGACAACGACAACAACAACGACAGCGACGACAGCGACAACGACAAAAACGACAAAAACGACAAAAACGACAACGACGGAAGAAGATGGGCTCCATGGTGAGCGAGAACTTGACGAAGAGGAGCTTTACAACCTCGTCCAGAAGGTGACTGAGTGGCTAGAACGGCCCCAGGCCCAAAAATGGCTACTGGTCATCGACGACTTGTCTTGCCAGTCGCCGTACCCATCACAGCCAGTCTGGCCGTCCGGTCGACCTCGGCGTCGCACATGGAGAGAGCTCCTGAGATTGATACCGTCAGTTTCTGGCTGGCATGGCCATGTCATCATCTGCACACGAGACAGGATCCACGTGCAGGGCCCAAAAGTTATTGCGTTAAAAGAAACCAGCCCCCCGTCAACATCCGCCTCACGAAATCTGGGAAGCATGAAAGGCATTGCTATCGTGGCTAGCATGTCTGAAATAACTGGAATGACGGAAGCTTCCCCATCCGGACGGTCGCTGCAGAAAGTACTCAGCAGGCACGTTATGGAGGGTCTGTTTCTCGACGATGGACCCTTGCTGCGCGACACGAGCGACCTGTGGTATCAACTGGACGAGCGTCGTGCCAGCTTGTTTGCATTGATGCTGGCCATGTCGAACAAGGAGTGCCCGCACATTCCCCTCTCACTTCTGGGTCTGGGTCCCGAGGAGCACAGCCTGATTTCAAGTCTAAAGGTGTACGGCCTAACGATCAGCTACGACGGATCATATGTGACAGTGCCGGACCACCTGCTTAACCAGGGCCCTGCTCTTCTTATCCAACGGGGCAGTTCTGCATTTGAGAAACTGGTACGAGACAACAAGTTCCAGCCTTGGCTTCAACTCGAAAAGGCCATCAAGGCTCTCCGTGAAGAGGCTCATCCGATCTTTGGATGGGACACCGAAGCACAGCTGGTGAAGAACGTAGGCGCAGTTCTCAGTAGCTGGTACATGTTCCAGCCGCCTCTGGTCAAACTGTCAGGCAATCTACGCGTCCAAGCACCTAATGACGTCGACTTTCGCAGTATAGCCCGCTTTTGCGAGGACCATGGCGCATACAGCACGGCGACCCAGCTATACGAGGCCGTGCAGGATTCACACAAGGAAACGCCCAACCCCGGTACCAGCGACGTGGCCCTTCAGCTAGACTATGTGCGAGTCGCCTGGAAGAAGCACGAGAAACCCAGGAGATACAATGACGACGACGACGAGCTCAGCAAGAAGCTGAATGCAATGTACAAGGATATTCTTGGCCAGACTAGCCTGCCCCGGACTCTGCGGTTGGAGGCTGCACAGCAGTACGCATCCTGGCTGGCGGGCCAGCGGCAGTTCGACGAGGCAGCACACCAGCTATCAAACGCGGTGCTTTCGCGCGAGGATCCGTTTGGGGCGGACACGCAGGATCGGTGCATGCGGCAGGCGCTGCGGGACCTGGCAACATACATGGCCAAGGCAGGCAACCGGCCCGGTGCAAGTGCGCTACTACAGAGCCGAGTGCTGTCGCTGGCAGAAGGCACATTGGAGATGAGCATTGACGCGGGCAAGGGCAACAAGAAGGACAGCGGCAAAACCAGACAGCAAGGCGACACAGACGACCAGAGGGAGGACAAGAGTAGTAGTAGTAGTAGTAGTAGCATTGCTGACATTTGGCTGGAGATGGAGCGGACCATGGAGCAGCTGTCGGACATGCGGCAGGCGGCGGGGGAGCTGGACCAGGCCAAACACTTGCTGGACATTGTGCATCGCAGCCAGCAGCGGCGGCTGGGGGACGAGCACCCGGCGACGGTGCTGAGCTGGTCCAAGTGGGCGGCGGTGCTGGACCTGGACGGCGATTCGCGGACGGCCGAGCCCATCTACGAGACGTGTCTGAAGCGGGCGACGGCCGCGCTGGGTGCGAGCCACCCGTCAGTGTTTGGCATCCGCGAGAACTTTGCGCGGTGCCTGCTGGCGCAGGGCAAGCGGCGCAGGGCGCGGCACGAGTTTGAAGTGTTGCGGCGAGAGTTGGACTCGTTCAAGGGCATGTACTCTTCGGCGGTGGAGGCGAGGATAGACCATATCCTGGCGACGATGGAGACGATCAACGACTACGAGCTGGACTTGCAGTTGTCGAAGCGGAACACTCTTGGGCTTGGGGATCTAGAGGACGACGGGATGCATGGAGATGAGGAGGAGGACGAGATGGACGAGGAGGAGAGTGAAGAGGAGGACGAAAAAGAGATGCAGTAATGGAAGAGGGCAATGCGGGGAATGCATGACAATTACAATGCCCATGATTTCTGTAGTCTATACATGGAATGGTCATCTCACCGAGCTCTCAGCACTAAGCAAGTCACCCGAGGTCTTCCATGTAGCAATGGAAGGGCACGGTTGATCTCTTCGCGGTGGTGCTTAGTTTTTAAATCACGCTTATTAAGACCTGTATCAATAGGCTAGCAGGTATAATTTTGCATATGAATAACTATAAACATATTCCGACGCTTGATATTTCTGTCCTCGTTGTTCTAGATTATTATAAGATGGCAGGGATCCTCTGGTACCAAAACGTCTAGGCGGCCAATAGAGCGGTCTGCCATTGGAGGACCTATCACATCCTGAAATGCATGTAGATGCATCGTTTTGATTAAGCTGCAACGCCCACAAGCTGAGGCATTGACGAGTGGTGTCGCGTCTATACAAAAAGTGCAAGATGCCACAGTTTTCTTCGTCACAGTCTCGTCATCAACCGCTGGAGTTTCATCGCTTCCACGATTTCCTTCCACTAATCTTCCATTTTGCAACGTCAACACGATGGAGAAGCGGGACGCCGACACGGAGCAGATTTGGCCCCCTTGAGAGCGTTCGCGCGCATATCCCCGGCAAAAACTTACTCCCCCTCAAGTTGCCCGTCACCCGGTGAGCCGACTATTGCCGTTCCGGGGCTGGCCCTGCAGATGCTGCAGTCCAGGCGCTGCCCTCCAGGCGGACCCTCCTTTCCTCCACCAGGCTAACGCTGCGAAAGTGTGGAGGAGGTCAGGTCCGGAGGCGGGACACATGACCTGACCAGGTTTTTTTTTTTTTTTTTTTTAATGGCTTTGCTGCGTTGCGGGTGTTATATCCGCACTAGCTTGTTCGTAATCGTGCATTCTGCGCAACGGGACTCGCTGAAAATGCCGGCTGCGGGGAGGGAGCAGCAGTCGGCTTCTACTGGGGTATAGGCTCTTTTCCGCTGGGGAACGTTCCTCCCCTCAGCGGCGTTATGACAACACCCTGCCGGTCGCGCCTGCCCTAGCATTTTTTCCCCTTCCGCTTTCCGCCCTCTTTCTCCATCCATACACTCACTCGTGTGCCACAATTTTACTGATTCCTCCTCCGCATTTCTCCAGATTTCCCAAAGGGCCGGACTCGGGATTCGAATCGCAGTTCTCTTGCCTTCCACGCTTCCGCCCCGGGGTTGACAGGCCGCCATCTGTCCAGGGATCTGTCGACCTTTTCTTCGTTTGTCCTCCCATTTCCTTTTTCCTTTTTCTGCCACCCGACGTCCGTCCTCCCCTCACACCCGACGGCCCTCCGGAAAACAAACGCGCAAGAGTGCATAGCCGAGGATATTTGCGGCCTCTTGCGGTCTCTTGCGGCCTCTTTTCTGCGGAAAATCGCCGATTACCAAAGCATCGATCTCCCCCCCTCCCTTGACCGACCAACCGCCGCTCCCCGCGTCAACCGCTCTTGCTTCCCGGCTGGAATGTCACAGGCTGTCGCTGGCCATGCGTCCTCGTCGCCCTTGTCCTCTCCCCCACCACCTCCCATGTCCGAGATTGTCGCCCAGCGGCCGCGGCCACACGCGGCCACAGCCCTCCCAGACACCATCACACGCTCTTCGCGCCCACCACCGCCCACCAGCCAGAACAGCAACGACGACGACTTGGACAATGCCATAGGGGCCGGCGCCGGCATCGAGCCGCTGCCCGTCGCCATAGCCACGGGGTCGGTCGACAAGCAGAGCTTCTCGTACCTCTGGCGGTCTGGCGTGGCCGGTGGTCTTGCTGGCTGCGCCGCGAAAACCGTTGTCGCGCCCCTCGACCGTGTCAAGATTCTCTTCCAGGCCAGCAACCCGCAGTTCGCAAAGTTCTCGGGCTCCTGGGCCGGCGTCGCCCAGACCTTGCGGGTTATCTACCAGCAAGACGGCTTCGTCGGCCTCTACCGCGGCCACTCTGCCACCCTCCTCCGTGTCTTCCCCTACGCCGCCGTCAAGTTCCTCGCCTACGAGCAAATCCGATCCATCATCATACCTTCCAAAGACAAGGAGACCCCCTTGCGACGCCTGCTGAGCGGCTCTCTTGCCGGCATCACGTCCGTCTTCTTCACATACCCCCTCGAGGTCGTTCGTGTGCGGCTGGCGTTTGAGACCCGCCGCGACGCCCACTCCAGCCTCGTTGCTATCTGCCGGCGCATCTACTTTGAACGCGCCGCCGACCGGACAGCCGCAACAGCCGCAAAGGGAGCCGCCGCAATAGCATCGTCGACGGCAGCTGGTGGTGCCGCGACAGCAGCAGCAACAGCGCAAGGTGCAAAAGCAGCAGGCACTTATGGAGTGACCAACTTTTACCGCGGCTTCTCCCCCACCATCCTCGGCATGCTGCCATACGCCGGCATGTCCTTCTTGACGCACGACACCTGCGGCGACCTGCTGCGACACCCCATGGTGTCCGAATGGACGACCCTGCCGCCAGACGCCAATGCCCCCCCAGGCAAGCCGGTGCCGCTGCGGTACTGGGCCGAGCTACTGGCCGGCGGCATTGCCGGCATGGTGTCGCAGTCAGCCTCGTACCCGCTTGAAGTCATCCGGAGACGGATGCAGGTGGGCGGCGCCGTCGGCGACGGCCACCGCCTGCGCATGGGCGAGACTGCCCAGCTCATCATGCGCGAGCGCGGCTTCCGGGGCTTCTTTGTCGGCCTGACAATTGGCTACGTCAAGATTGTGCCCATGTCCGCAACGGCGTTCTTTACGTATGAGCGCTTCAAGCGGTATTTCGGCATCTGAATGCGGTGGCATCAGTGGTGATCATTTGAAAAATGGCCATCTCCAAAAAAGTGCATGACGTCACATGGGCCAATGCAACGAGCACGGGCACGAGACAGTGGGGACTTTTTTTACAATCTTTATTTTTTAACTGCCAACGGGGCTCATGTTTTGGTCCGCAGAGGAGGCGACAATGCTTGGGTTTTATGTTTTTGTTTTTACTGCCATTTGTTCATCTGCTTCATTACTCGCTGCTCTTCTGGTGGCACGGAAAAGAGGCAGCTTTGTCGGCAAGAGGTTACGGCGTCTTTGGGGTATATGTATGGCATTAGAAGCAACACACAACTATTCATGTTTTTTTTAGAGAAGCTCATGGGATGAGTTCAAAGGGGGGAAGGCATCAGTCTTACACTCACAGCATAGAGGAGGCCAAGGCGGGAAAGGTGTAGAGAGAGACATTTTTTTTCATCTTTTTGTGTACATACAGAGCCTCACAAGATGGCAAGGGGCCATCGGTTTTTATTGGGGAACTGGGCTTTCTTTTTTTTTTCTTTTTTTTTTCTTCTTTTTCTTTTTTTTTGCATTGAACATAGCCGGGGACGCATCTCTCGCAACACAACCGGAAAGAATACCAGACTCAACTATTCCATGTACTCTCTTGACAAGGCTGTGGCATCACATGACTGTTGTGATGTTTGAGTTGTGAACTACAACCAGGCAAGTGCACAACCAAGTCGAACAACTAAGAGCCCATCAACTTGTCTCTACAGTTCAAATTTCAAGTTGTTGGCCATTCTGTTGTGAACTGTTGTTGAGCGGCTTCTCCCAACAGCTGTATGGCACTCACCTGAGTTGTCAACTTGGTCTGCTGGGAACCACTCTTGTCACTGCAATTCAACTTGTTCCACTTGTTGTTGTCACTCTTTGATCAACCCAGTTTCACCTTGTTGTTTGACTGCGTCTCTACTGTTGGTTCATCCAACGCATTGATGACGTAAGTTGCTTCTGTTCTCTATTTAAACCTCTTCTCGTCCTCCTCCCAGACTTGTCTTCCTTCTTCTCTCAACAACAAAATTGCCAGCCTTTTATATGAAAGCCCAACTTCACTTTAGGAGTTGTCAACTCCATGATGGACACCTCAGAGTTGGACGTTATATTGGCCTTTGAAAGGTCTCTTTAGACTTCACCTCTCCATTTATTTCTTTGATTT
Organism: Raffaelea albimanens; assembly: GCA_002778245.1. Taxonomy (NCBI): domain Eukaryota; kingdom Fungi; phylum Ascomycota; class Sordariomycetes; order Ophiostomatales; family Ophiostomataceae; genus Raffaelea; species Raffaelea albimanens. Next base: position 3,627,814 of record PCDJ01000001.1, read on the forward strand.
TCCATCAGATGTCTCTAGAGTTGGTTGTCAGATCGTCTTGAACGTGAGCACAACTTTAATCCCAGTGCAACTCCCTTCCACTCCCTGTTCACAACTAACTCTTTGTAGAGCAGCAGGGAATTTCTTCTAGTTGCAATGGAAGAAAACAGCAGGCCATTGTTTGAGGAGGCAGCAATGGCTCTACTCTCGAGATTCTCGAAAAGCGTTCAGCAGTAAAGAGCTTGCCGAAACAATGGACATTCTTGAGAGAAATGTTTTGCAATGAAGCACTGTCACGAAGGGCAATGACCAGCCTTGCCAATCCTGAACTTTGGGGGTTCTCGTATGGTTCCATCACAGTATACTCATGGCGGCATCACTTGGGACGCTGCAAGCACAACCCTTGCCTGTCCAGACCACAAGATGCACTCGACGTGAAGCCCATGGACTGTGAGTTGAGAGAGCAAAAGTCCTTGACAATAAACATTTCTCGAACTGACTCGGGACAGATGACTGGCTTTGATACGTGGCTTAGTTGATTGTGCGCGGTCCTGTCGACAGAGTGTTTACTGGTGCCATTTCATGGTTCAACGACACTTCTCTTTCATCACTAGATGGGGGGGGGGGGGGGGGGAGAGATCCAGGATGGCGCACCATGACAATTTCAGGACCCAAAAGTGAATGCGGTTTGGCTAGTGAACGGTGATCCAAATCTGAGAACAAGAGGATTTTACGGGCTAGGATAAAGTTTTTCTGACAAACTCTCAGGCTAGGCCAAGCCCGACGAAAGATGTTAACAAACTTTTACTGATTGGGGGTCACAGGAAGGGGTTTTATCATTTTGAGATTTTTATTATTAAAAGCTTTCCATAAAGCAGCAGTAATCTATACTGACGCTGGCTTCTTCTGCCAGTCTTGTGTTGTCTATCGTGCGGTACACTACTTTCTCGGTTGATTGTAAATGGACGAGATAGAATGTGAAAAAAAAAGTAAGAGAGAAGCAGTGCAAGTTATTATTAAAACAAAAGAGTAGTTTTTTTTTTTAAAAAAAAAGGATAGTTGGATTATTTTTGACAACAGGTAGAAAAGAGAGAGGGATATATATGTTTGGTAATAGAGTGTGTCAAAAGATAAAACAAGACAAGCAGAAAAAAGGTAGTTTATATGATAAAAAAAAAGACGACGCAAAAGAGAGAAACAAAAAAAAAAAACACAAAGCTTCTGTCCGATGCAAGGCGAGCCTAAAAAATGGGGGAAAAGGTAGTGAAACCGAGCTGATTAAAGATCTAAATACATTTGTAGTCTCCTCCTCTTTTTTTCCAGAGTTGCAGACACACAAAAATATCGACAGATCCAAAAAGAAAACAACACCGGTTTCTTTTCCCCAGTTCTTATGCTCTTTTTTATGAGGTATAGAGGTGGCGAGGTAGTGATGTGGCAAGGTGGTGAGGTGGGAAAGTTTTCAAGACGGTTGGGTAGGCGAAGGGGATTGGGTATCGTATGCCATGTCGGTCGAGTTGACTGTTTTGTGTGTTTTCCTTTACACCTCGGGGGTGACGCTCTTGTTCTCGATGACGACGCCGTTGGTGGTGCCGTTCTCGTGCTGGGTGTAGACCTCCTCCTCGCCGCAGAGCTCCTCGAGCGTCTTGCGCTTGGTCTCGGGGATCAGGAGGGTGGAGAAGCAGCCCAGAAGCATGAACAGGGCGTAGATCTCGAGGACGTGGTTCATCCAGGGAGCGGCGTTGTCCTTGGTGGCATGGCGGGTACGCAGGGGGGCAATGGCGCCCTGGCCGATGATGGAGCCGATCTTGCCCGAGGCCGCCGAGATGCCGTGGGAGGTGGACCGGTAGCGCGTAGGGAAGACCTCGCCGGGCACGATAAAGGTGGTCGTGTTGGGGCCAAAGTTGAAGAAGAACTGGGCCAGGACGTAGATGGCCAGCAGACCGTGCGACGACAGCTTGTCGTAGGCAAAGCCCATGACGATGAACAGGATGGTCAGGATGGCGAAGCCGCCGAGCTGCAGCGGCTTGCGGCCGACGGTGTCCAGGGTGGCCACGGCGAACCAGTAGCCGGGCACGGCGCCAGCCAGGACGATGATCAGGTTGCCAATGGCCGTGTTGTACAGGAACTCGTAGGTCGTCTTGGTGCCGGTGGTGGAGTAGCCAATGACGCTCAGGATGGTGGCGTTGTTCAGGGACAGGCCGTAGTAGGCGATATCAAGGAAGCACCACGACAGGGCAGTGCCGCACAGCAGAGCCAGGTTCTTGGGCTTCTGGTAGTGGCGGGCAAAGTCGCCCCAGCTGGCCTTGTTGCCGGCCATCTGCTCGTTGGCGATCTTCTGGGCAGCAATGCGCGAAACCTCGTCGGGCTCGCCCTCGCGGCGGCCGGCAATGTAGGCCTTGACGTCGTCGTCGGCCTTCTCGACATCGCGGGCGATATCAAAGGTGTAACGGGGGGTCTCGGGGATGGTTAGGCGGTAGTACAGGGCAATGCAGCCCGGCACGGCACCGAAGCCGATCAGCACACGCCACATCTTGTCGACGGCCAGGGCGCAGACACCGGTGCAGTTGGACACCTTGGTCGAGCTCTCCAGCGAGCCCTTGAAGCCGAGGGTGACAAACAGCATGACAAAGGCAGCGCAAAGCTGGCCCAGACCCTGCATGGCGAACACGGCACCCATCATGGCTCCTCTCCACTTGGTGGTAGCGAACCTGTGGTCTCCTGTTAGCGATGTCGAGGCTGGAGTGGTGGTGATGGTGCAATACATACTCAGAGGTGATAATGGAAGACAGGGGGTAGTCACCGCCGATACCAATGCCCATCAGCACACGCCAGAAGATGATGATGCCGATAATGTTGACGGCCGGCGAGCCGCTGGTCAGGGCCTGGGCGAGGGTAGCAAAGATAATGACAATCAGTTCGAAGCCGTACATCCTCTTACGACCAAGCTGTACAAGGGAAAAGACGACTTGTTAGCGGCAACCTTGAAGGGAGGGTGGTGTGCGTTCCGGCGAGGGGTAGTGCGACTCACAATATCAGCGGCAGCACCGAAGCCGAGCTGGCCAACAACGGTGCCGGCAGAGGTGGCCAGCTTGATGGCGGTATCCGAGTTGGTGGGCATCTTGCCGACGCCGGGGAAGTAAACAATGCCCAGCATGGTGGTGAGCAGCGAGGCAGCAAAGATATCGTAGGAGTCAGTGAAGAAACCAACACCGGCCACGACGATGGCACGGACGTGGTACCAGCCGAAGGGGGCCTTGTCGATCTCAGCCAGAGCCAGACGACGCCGCTCGTTGGGGTCCTGGACGTGGACGAAGTCGTTGTGGAAGTTGTGGTAGGCGGCATTGCCGCCCGACGTCTTGTCGGCGGCGACCGTGGTCTCAGCCATTGCGACAGTTGGGCTGGGGGTGAATAGGGAAGGGGGGGTAATAAAAAGTAATAAGAATAAGGAGTGAAGAAGAATATGGTCCGGGTCAACACACAATGGTGGACGGGAGATATCGAATCGACCTTGGGTTGGGAGGTGAAGGTGAAGACAGGAAAGGGAAGGGGGAAACACGAAATTCGGTCGATGGCCAAGAGGGACGGGACAATTCCTTATAAGCAAAAACGGGAAACCAGGAGCTCGGGAGCCAAGAAATCTCAGGCTGTGAGGACGGACGAGGGAAGGGCAGCGTGGGATCTGATGAACAAATGCCAAGGCTCCAGCTCGAACAAGACTTGGGTGTTTTTCGTTTTATTTTCTCTTCCATTGCCTCTCGGAAGCTAATTCAAACAAGCTAGCCATAGACAAGGCGTTCTCTCATCACTAGGGGGGGATGAAAGGGGGGGGTGTGGGAGTATGACAGCGACTGTCCTGTGCTGGTGGTCCAGGCTGCGCGTTCGAGAGCGCGCGGCCACGCGCAGGGCAAGGCGAGGTCTCTGGCCCCCCTTTTCCCATGCAATTGCCCTGCAGCCATGTGAGAGCACGAGCGCTGGCAGGCGGAACGACACACCAGGTACGGATGGTGGCACCCTTACCCTTCCTGCAGACACACCCCCCTTTTTCCATACACCAAACGGCTGTTAGGTCGGAAAAAGTCATGCTGTCTGGCAAAGTGGCACCAGGACCGGGGTGGGAAGCGAGCAGGCGAAGGAGCAGGGCCCGCCTGGCATGTCTGGACGCTCGTCTGCAGCCTGTGGTCCTCGAACACTGGCCTGTCTTCTGGATCAGATACCGAGCACAGCCATCGCCAGGCCATGTCTGCAGATCAGCCGCCCCGGATCTGGCTTGACGGGCCAGGTCGAAACAGAGGCCGCAGAGGATTCCGTCGTGGGAAGGGCGCCTCTGCCGCTGCGTGGCCGCCGGTGGTTCTTTTTTTTTGTGTCCGTTGTTCATCAGGAAGCCAAAAGTGGCCAAAGTGGATCCTCCAGCAAACTGCATGGTAATCTGTACCCCCCTTCTCCTTGCTCTCCACCCACCCCCCCAGTCATTCCCACTGCATGCCCGGCCATATTTCGCAATATCCAGCTCGGTGAGTAGTTTAGGACGGCCCTGTCTCGTCACTCAAGAGCGCCGCCAATCCCCAACAGCACCCTCTCACAGCTTCCTGTTCGGACTGGCTTCTAACGCGCCGGCCTGCCTTCTCTGACAGTTTCCATACAGCTCGTCATCGCCCATTTCCCCTTCCAGCAGCTGGGGGCCACTAGGGACACACTTTTGCTGTGTGCTCCGTCCCCTGCTCCGCAAACTCCAGTCTCTGTTACATGGTACATGCTAAGATCCCAAGCGCATATCGTCGCATCTTACTATGTACGCTGTCTCTTCCGTCCAGTCTGGCTGTTCCATCCCCAACATCCATTTCGTATCTCTTTGCGTTCTTGGCTTGCATTGGCACTGCTGGCCCGCCTTTGCTTGTTTCCTCCGCCGCTCTTGGCTTCCACTGGCTTTGCTTGTTTTGTGCTTGTTTCCAGCAACGGCCTGATCGGCTCGGTCGCCAAAGCAGAAGAAGCTGGTCGGCCGCAGGATCTCTTGTCCCATAGCCACGGCCGGGCTGTTGCGATGCTGGCCGCCTGCTGACGAGCCTGGCCCCTCGTGAGACCGGCGAGCGGCGGTGGTCGCGTGAATCCAGAACAATGGATGGGTTTCCCTTTCTGGCTTGGGCTTGGGCGGCCATTTGTTCCCTCGACTCTTATTTTGACATTCATGTACGGAAAATCCGCGGCCGATTTCTTATTCTTCCTAGCTTCGCCGCATTCTAGGCCCAGACGACCGCACGGGGGAGCTGCGTCGCCCTAGTCCGCCTGTCGCTGACCCTGGAACGGTGCGTCCGCTGCCCTCCTGCGAGGTACGAGCCCGTCGCACCCATGCGCCGTGGGCCTGCGATTCCACATGCGACTATATTCAGAACTTGCGAGCAAAGCATTACGTTTCTGCAGGCTGAATGCTCCTGCCGGCACTGCTCCATAGTGGCGGCGGGAGGCGATGCCCACCACTCTCACGCCTGCCGGTCCTCGGTCGTCCCTGAAAAGGGAAGAAAGGCGCCTCGTTCTGCATCTGCCTGCATAGGCGACCTGCTATGTATTCCTGCTCTTTGTCGTCTCGTAAATAGTGAACAACAGCCGAAGCAGCCGGCCAATCAGCGGCCCGCACTTATGGCTGCTCGTGGCTTTGGTGAGATTGGCACGGTGCACGGGCCATCCGCAGCGGCGGGTCTCCGCGAATCGTTGCCGCAAGGCCAGGCACGTTCTAGATCTCCGGGCCGTGATTGGCCAATTCAGCCTCTTCAGCCTTCCTCCACCCAACCTTGTCAGGGCCCCACCCGCCCCGTTTGAACCTCATCTCTTGCGAAAGCCATCATTACAGCCAGACTGTTAGGGCCGCCAGTGCCTGGAATACGGGGCAAATCAGCGTCGCAGACATGGGCTCGTTCCTCCAAGGCCAAACGTACTAGCAAGATCCGCAAATACCAGTGAGCCGTGCCACCTGCCATCGAGCTCGGTCGCTCCAACGGGCGCGGGCTGTCTCTTTTCTGGCGACTTTGATGCGACAGCTTTCTCGAAGGGTCGCCTGTTTTGTCGATGGCACTTTCTGTCTTTCCTGTCGCTCGTCGCTGCCTGCTGGTGGAAGCATACAAGCATACCCCCCTGCCTCCGGCCATCCCCAGGGCCCGCTCTGGGGCAACCCACTGGCGCACTGGCGACCGAGAGCCTCCAGAGGGACTCCAAGGCGACTCAAAGAAGCATGCGACTCGTCAGCAGCGACAAAGGCTTCCCACACATTTGAGTTTTTCTAGACTCTGTTCTAGCGCCATTCCCAACGGCTCTCGCCCGTCCTTCGCTTTGCCTCTCCCACCCTGTGGACTCTCTCTGGGAACCCCAGCTCTCCATTGGCGTGCTCCTTGCGCGTATTGCTTTTGCTGCCTCTGCCTTGCTGGCGCACTTGCAGGCACTGGCTCGACCTGCTCCCCCGCCTGGATCTGGCCAACCAGAGGCGCCCATTGTCCCACGAGCTGCCCGCCCCCCGTTCTCACTGGCCCGGCCACGACGATGGAAGCTTTCTGTTCGGTGTTCCTCGGGCGCCTTGGCTCTGGTCTTGGCAATACAAAAGGAGCGGACATGGCCCATTGTCACCCACTTCCCCATTGGCATTTGTCCGTTTGACGCCACAAGACGACGACAGAGATTTTTGGGCAGCCGTGATCGAATACGGCACAACACGACGGAGACACCCACTGCTAAGACCGAGGGCCTGGCCCAGCCGAGCCCGCAAGGCCTTTTTTTTTTTCGCCCATTCGAGAATCATCAGACGATCACGGAGCGGCGAGATGCGCGGAAGGGAGCAAGATGTCTGGCGGGGAGTGGTGAAGAGGAAGACTCACGCAGAGGGAGAGCATGGAGAGTCTGCGCAATGAATCCACTCTTTGCGCGGCCGTTCCCTCTGCTCTGTCCTGCTTGCCCGACGTGACCTTCGTTTTTTCCTTTTGCCCTTGGCTTCTCGGTGCTTGACTTGGGGTCTTTTATTGCCTGCCAAGCCACCAAAGCATCAAAGCCATCACGCACCCCCCCCCTCCCCATGTCCATTTGTGTTCCTGTTTTGGGACTTTCCAAGATTCCCAAGACTTCCAAGACTTCCTAACACAGCCGACTCGTCAGTTATCTCCAGATTCGCCCAAGTGTCCTGGATCCCCCATCCCGCCCCCTACACTGCGCTGCTGGCATTCCGCTTCCTGATCTGCCTGCCAACGCTTGTTCTGCCCTACCCATCTTGGCTGTGATTCTTGGTAATCTTGGGAGTTCTTGGGGCTTTCTTGGAAGGTCTTGGTGGAAGGCTTAATCAAGCCTTGACAAGTCTTGGACAAAGTCTTGTTTGCCGTTTACCCCATATCTTGTGTCGCGTTGGCAGGCATCTTTGCTGCTTGGCAGGGCATGCGTCGCCGGCATATCATCCGGACAGAAAATGAAGCGGTAGATGGAAACAGGCGGTGCCTTGCTGGATTGAGAAAGCTCGGGCAATGCAATCACCATCACCCCGACTGCCTTCCAGCTCCCTGACTGGCCACCCCGTCCCCCATCCCCCTTCCCCTTATCGCACATGTGCCATGTAAGAATATCTTGCATTGTAAATGATACGACAGAGATAGGAAGGTCCAGTGGGAAAAAGGCAAAAAACAGGGAGGAGAGCTGTGAGTGTCATCGATGCCGAAGCACCTGCACACACGACTCGACCACGATGAATCTTGGCATGCCCAATTTTTTTTAACGATTGCCCCCCTCCCTCCCCCTTCCCCATTTCAAGCTATCCTCGTACACGGATCCGGCCTTCCCTATTTCTTTAGGGTGTTATTATCATGCTCATTTGACCCCCGGTTTCCATGGCTGGCGCGCGGCCGGGCAAGCATCCTTTTCGATCGGTCTCTTTTTCACGAGGGCAGACGCACCCTCTGCGACGTATTATCGGCGAACCCGTTTTCCTTTTTTCTGCTCTAGCTTTTCAATGTTGCCGAACTCCCTCCAGTAGTGGCAAGAATGGATATCACCAAAAAAGAAGTGAGTAAACGTGCAAGAGAGAGACACCAAAAAAAAAAAACCAAGATAGTTTGCATGTCTCTTGGAAAGATCTCTTGGCTTTCTGGCCGCCCTTTTTTGTAAATCATCTTGGCATCACAATCTACACCCCTCCCCGTGCTCATCTTTCTGGAGAGAAAACAAGAAAGTGAACGTAGTGCATCGGGATCGAGCAACGAACGAGGGTATTTTGTGCCGATGCGGTGTGGCCGCGCCGCAGTGTCCTGCTCTTCCCCCCCTCCTGTCAGTTCCCGTCGGATGATGGAGGAAGAAGATGGAACGAACGGGATGAGATGGGATTCAACGGAACAAGAGCAAAAAAGCCAGCATTAATTCCGTCAAGATACACGCCAGACCCCACGAGGTTCCCCTTCAGCCTCTCTTCAGCCACCAACCCAGTCCCCATTTCCTTTTACTTTTTCTTTGATTCTTCATACAGTATCTATCGTTTCTCTACATTCATGCATTGCCAGAGTGGATTGTCCGCATTTCCCTCTACCCAGGTCCTGGGGATTCATACCAACCGTGCGGCATCTATGCACCCCCTCCCAGGGAATTTTCCGTAAACGCCCATTCCCATTCCCACTGCCATTCCCACATTCCTATTTTCTATATTGGTCTTTTGGAAACGTCCCTATGAATAGCCCAATGGACCCGACCATGCATGGGCTGCGGCTACGTCCACAGCATTGAGTGGCCTCACTCCCTTGGAGTGTCGTTCCTGTCGTCGACCTGTCCCCCACAATAGCACCATTGCAACCGAAGGAGACCTGCTGTCATTTCCGCCTGCCTAACCAATAGGTGGCCCTCCGATGTAATGCAGAAAAAGGCAGTAAGGGGAAAAAAAAAAAAAAGGACGCAAGCGCGTCTACATAGTAACCAATTAACACACAAGTTCCTCTTCACCCCCCGTGCCTTCCATTCCCGGGACAACTCCAAAGGTTGCTCCGAGTCCGAGCCGAAGATTGTCCTATACTGTCACACCGAGCCAGTTTACGGGTTACTCTTTGTGCTTGTAGTCTATCGTGACCTTTTGTGTCGTCCCGTCACATTCGCTTCGTTGTCGTAGAGTGTCTTTGAAAAATGTACACTCAAAAAGTATCATCTCCAAGTTGTCTATGGTATTATGCTGACATTTTCTCTAATCAGGTTTCACCTCGATTTCGTGTAGTTTGCACTTTGATGCTCGTCCTCTCATGTGTCCGCCTAAACCTCAATAATTTGCTCCTCTTCGTCCTCTTCAATCTCCACTACTCGCGGCCGCTCCTCCGTCTCGGCTTCGCCCGTCTTTTCTTCGTCCCGCATCAGAACCTGCACCAAGCGGTCGCAGGCCTCGCGCAGCTCTTCGTTCTCGACCCGCAGGTGCGTCTCCCGGATCAGCGGGTACACCTGCACCTGCCGCATCAGCTCGCGCCCGGCCCGCGTCGTGGTCAGCAGCGTCAGGGTCTCGACGTGCGTCTGCAGGATGGCCGGGTCCGGGTCGCGCTGCTTGTCCGGCGGCAGCAGCTGGAGGTCCGGCAGCATGTCGAGCATCTCGTCCTCGTCGTAGGTCTCGCCGCCGGCCAGGGGCAGCAGCAGGTACGGCAGCATGTTGATCTCGTCCTCGGCCAGGAACGCGGCGTGGGAGGGCACGTCAAAGGCGACGTTCTTGAGGGTGCTGGCGACGCCCTTGCGGCGAATGTCCGACTTGTGCTCGGTGAAGACGTTGAGCTTGGTGATGGGGATGACGCCGTCGTAGTCCTGGCGCTGGACGAGGTAGTCGCGCATGGCCTTGTGCTTGGCGAGGTCGGCAAAGAGGTAGGCCAGGTAGTCAAAGTCGGCGTCTTTGTTGTAGGACCCGTCGGCGCCCTTGACAAAGAGGTCGATCAGCTGGCTGATGACCCGGTCCTCGGACCCGAGGCTCGGCGGCGGCGGCGACGGCGCGGACGAGTCGGCCGACGACGACGATGCCGCAGCCGGGACAGGAGGCTTCTGCTTGCGGTCCAGTATGCGCTCAAGGCCGTCCCACTTGGCCAGGTTGGCCAGCAGCATGGCATCCAGGTTTGCATTCGGCTCGGCCGGGTTCTGGTTTGAGAATTAGCTTGCTGGATTAATCGTTAAAATGTTTTTTTTTAAGAACGCACACGTACCGTCACACGAGAAAAGAGCAAGTCGAGGAATTTGTCATCGGACGCCAGATTTTGTAAGACGTCTGCGTCGCCCGAGAGGTTGATGAGGATGGTGATGGCATGTTCGGCGATTTTCTAAGAGTCTCTGTCAGCAACCTGTTCTTATCTCTTTAAAAACTAAAGGAATGGCCACTGCTTCCATGCGACTTACTGGATGATCAGCAAGTAATATCTTGAGGTTTTTGATCGGCTGGAGGCTGTTGGTTTTGAATATAGACGGCTCTGATGTTGAATATGGCACCAGGTTTTCGACGGCCAGAAGCCGGATCTGGGGGTTTGGGTTTATAATAAAGCCCACGAGCTGTGTTTTTTGCGTCAGTATTGTTCGCAAACTAAGATGGCAGGGATCGAGCTGTTTTTGGCTCGATATAAGACTGGAAGCAGCAAACACGCACTTCTTCAAGCTCGGAGGGCATTTTGGCGGGATGGTGTGCCGACCACAGATGTGGCCAGGATGATTTCCAAGCTTATTTTATAATACTGTGGCATGTGCGGACTAGCAGTAGTATGTGAGATTTACTGTCCGGTATGTGAGAACTCCCCTGCTTGTCGTCAACGTTGAAGCTATTCGGACAGACTTTTACTAGGCGGGGCTCACTGTGCTTAAAAGGGAAACTTTGCAAGTTGCCACTCACTTCGTACTGTGCGAACTGCTGGGAAGTTTGAGTCCCTTGACAAGCCAATTACATCAGCTGGCTTTCTGATGTCTCCACAAATTTGATTTAGTGCCAGAGCGTGAAGATAAGAGCTCCACGTGATGATAGAGCACACTAAATTTTTTTTTTTCTTTCCTTAATGGCTTCACTCTATTCGATCCCCGCATGTTTATTTCATTTATATCTCTATCTACCAGCATTCTACCCAGAAACACAGCATATCCTACCTGTCAATAAGAGCGGTCAACGCTGCCAAACCAGCCCTATTATCCAAATCAGCAAGGGCAGCGAACCAGCACAACCATGCCGAAAGCCTTGACGCCGCGCGCGGGGCGGCGACACAACCCACTCGATGCAGATTTGCTTGCGCGCGATGCCGTGAAGCAAAAGGCACCGAAGCGGAAATCACGCAACCTGGAGGACGGCAATGGCTATGTCGACGCTGGGGCGTCCAGGCGTATTCTAGAGCTTGGCCGCGAACTCCGAATAGAAGGCGACGAAGAGGCCATCCAGCAGCAGCAAGAGCAGGAGTCAATCTTTGCGCTTCGTCCAGACGTAAACTACGACGTGGGCCGGGAGCAGTCGCCGTTTGCAGACGACATTCACGAAGAGCCGTGGGTCGACGAAGAAAACAACAGGCCGGACGATGACGACGAGCAAGAAGACTACGACCTTGATCCCCGGTTAGAAAAAGCGCTCGACGACGAGTGGGCCAGAGTCAATGCCTCCGGCCGAAGCCAAGACCTGGGCTTGGGAGATCGCCTCCGTTTGGACTCTTCCAGCAGTGGCGCAAAGAAGACAGAGACACAAGATGGCGGCGAGGGAGAGCAGACTGTCAGCATTGGCGACATTTTGTGGGCCAAGCTCAAGGAGATTGATGCCGAGGAGGAAAGGCAGAAAGCGGCAGCACGACGGGCCAATGACCCTGACGCCGCCTCGGGCGATGACTTCCATATGGACGAGGACGACGAAGAGCCAGAGATTGATCCGAAACTGGTTGAAGCCTTCACTCTCGTTGGCTCCTTCCTGTCGACCTACAAATCAGGCCCGCTGCCAAAGCTTCTCAGGACCTTCACCAGAGCAAGCAATTGGGAGAGGATGCTAGAGATCAGCGAGCCAGAGAAATGGACACCACATGCTTGCCTAGCCATGACGAAGATTTTTGTGAGCTCCGGTTACGAGGAGTCCCGCACGTTCAACGAGGCCTTTCTCCTCGACCGTGTGCGCGATGACATCCAGGAGAACAAGGTGCTCAGCCACCAGTTGTTTCTTGCTCTGAAGAAAGCCCTGTTCCGGCCACAAGCTTTCTTCCTGGGAATCCTGTTCCCGCTCGTCAGGTCTCGCACGACGACAAGGCGGGAAGCGCTTGTCATCCGGACGGCCATGGTGCAGCATACGATCCCCGTTCTTCACGGCAGTGCCGCAATCCTAGAGCTTTGCAAATATGCTGCCACGGAAGAGCCCGACTCTCCTCAGCAAACGCCGGTAAACGTGTTCATTATGGCACTGCTCGAGAAGAACTATGCCATGCCGTACCCGGTAAGTCTTTCAATTGCCCATGTTCTCTTGTTGCTCCATCAATTCTCGTAACTAACCGTTCTAGGCCATTGATGCTCTCGTTGATTATTTTTGGCATGCGCGCACTGCTGAGAACATGCACGTCTTGTGGCACCAGAGCTTCCTGAAGTTTGCAGAGCTGTACCGCGACGCCTTGACAGAAGAACAGCGCGAGCTGCTGCTCGACTTGCTGCTGCGCCACAACCACCACAGCATAGGACCCAACATTCGCCGGGAACTGGTCAGAGGGCGTAACCGGGTTGTAGAAGCAGAAAAGGCCCCTGCCCCGGTCCTTGACGAGGCCATGCAGCTCGACGCATCTCCTTGAGGTCTGTTTGCCGGTTTGGGCGGCTACTTTTGCATGTTATCCAGTATACATTTGGTGCTAGACTTGGCGTTTTCTCTTCAGGACCTTGGAATTGGCAGTATGGTAGTTTTATTTTAGATGTTGTCTATCCAAATGAAAAAAAGGTCTCGTCAATAAGGGTTACCAGCGATTTTGGGGGAGAATAGATAAAAGTGGGTCTCGCACCTCCCATATCGATACCAGGGCCTCGTTTGGAGAACCGTTTTTCAGCCTCCCATCACCAGCCACGACCTCTTCGAGCCACCTCTCCCATCTGCCTCGACACCGCGAATGCATGCGCACATTGTCCTGCAGCAGAAATTAGATTGATCTGATTGTTTCGACTTTTTTGTTTTCTTCCCTTTCGGTGATACCCGGGCCTGCGGGCCGTCTTTGCGACAATCTCGACGACTCTCCCTTTTCTCAGCATCACGACTTCACACAGACACTCCCTTCCTCTTTCTCCCGCACGCCCAGCCATGGCAGACGCAACCGACCCTCTCCTCTTCTTGCGGCAGGCCATCGCAGCCGGCACGCCCGTCGTGCCCACGCTCACAGACGCGCCCGACGCGCCCGAGACGCCTCTCCCGCAGGCGCACTTTCTCCAGTTTGTCGACAGCAACAGCCGCGCTCGCACCGCCCTCCCCGTCGACGCGCCCACCCGCTTCCACTCCCACGACGCCGCCGTCGACCTTCGCTCAATCTACTTTGCCTGGCTCAACCGCGAGGTCGCCATCCCCGAATACAATGCCGCCGCCACGCGCCTCAACGAAGAGCTCGCCGCCGCCGCCTCGTCGGCAACCGTGCACAAGTTTGCGTTTGTCGAGCGTCTCGACCTCATCACGTGGCTCGAAGGCGCCAGCGAGGAGAGCGAGTACATCCGGTCGGCCGTCGCGGCGCCGGCTGCGGGCGGCGCGAGTGCCGGTGCTGCTGGGGCTGCCGGAGCAGCTGGCGGCGCAGCTTCTACAGGTGCTGGCGCGGCAGCGGCAGGGTCCAAGTCAGCATCAGCAGCAGCAGCAGCGGGGACAGCAGGGAAAACGGGCAGCACAGAAAAAGGGGCACCCGGGGCGGTGTCGTCGTCGTCGGCCGCGGCTGCTGGGGCAGGACGGTCCGGCCGCGGCGCGCTGCTTGCTCTGGACCCGCGGCTGGCGGTGATCTACAGCGGCGAGCGGCGGACGGGCGACCACAACACGGCGCTGCGGGGGATCAAGCCGACAGACTTTTCGCACGTGCGCAAGCTGGCGGTGCCGTTCATGTCGAAGCTGTCCAAGAAGCAGCAGCAGGCGGTGGTGTCGGCAGCCATGTCTGAGCAGCAGGCTGCTGCTGCTGCTGCTGCTGGCAAGAAGCTTGCCCTGAACCCCAAGGCGCCCTCGCGCCGTCCTGACCCGATCATCCTCTTGTCGCCGTCGGCCACGAGCCTGCTGCGCATGTCCAACATCAAGTCGTTTCTGGAGTCCGGGCGGTACGTGCCGGCGGACAACAGCTCGACGGCGACGATGCTGCACCTGACGCGGACGATGAAGGACATTGACCCGAACCGGCCGCTGCGGTTTATCCTGGTGGAGGGCCCTGAGCACTTCAAGCCCGAGTACTGGAACCGGGTGGTGGGCGTGTTCACGACGGGCCAGGCGTGGCAGTTCAAGAGCTACAAGTGGAGCAACCCGTCGGAGCTGTTCAAGCACGTGCAGGGCGTGTATGTAGGGTGGAAGGGGGAGGCGCTGCCGCAGGGGGTGCGGGACTGGGGCCACCGGGTGTTGTCGTGCAACATTGAAAAGTACCGGGATCCGGCGGTGCCTGGCGCGGACACGAACCGGTGGCGGGACCGGGAGGTTGCGGAGACGATCTGGAAGGCGATTGAGACCAACATGAAGCACAAGGGGTGGAAGCGGGATTCTGGAGCTACGATTCTGTAAGGCGAGAGAGAGAGAGGGGGAACATGGAAAAGAAAAGGGAAGGAAAGTGGTGGGCAATTAAAATGGGAGTCTGGCTGAAATCTGATTGTTTTTTTTTTTTTTTTTTCATTGTTTTCTTATTCATTTTATGTATTTTAGTTTGTGCTTTTCTGATGCGTGGGTTTACAAGAAAAAGAAGAATGGGAACTCGAGAAATCAAGCAAGAGTGCCCTGGATACCATGTGACAAAATGATGGGAAAAGAAAGAGCTATAAAAGGTGGATGATACAAGCGGAAAGAATATCAAAGCATGAGTCCTGATAGTCCAGCAGTGTATTAACATTACAGCCGTCCAAACATGTATCCAAAGAAGGGGGATAATTTCATCAGATCTTTTATCGAATATTAAAACTGGTATCCAAAACTGGTATTCATTAATCGTGCATCCTCGATCCAGGCTGTTTTATTTTTGTAGTTTTCTTGTTTCGTTTTGTTGGATTTTCAGTGTTTTTTTTGTTTTTTTTTTATTAACAGACACCCCGTTAGTCCTTTTCACCAATCTTCTCGTCACTGTCGTCGGTCTGGGCTAGCCCTCCGCGCATGACGGGATTGCCCTGCCGCGAGCTCTGATGGTAGGGGTGGTCCCAGCTGCTTTGGGGCCGCCTGCCGTCATCGCCACGGCTTCGATTCCGGCTGTAGCTGTTGTCCGTGTCCCAGCCCCGACTCCGGCCGCGGCTGCGACTGCGCGAATAGTCCGTGTCGTAGTCTGAGTCATAGTACGAATCGTCTGCGTCGTGGTGCCGCCGCCGCCGCCCGCGATGGTGCCGGTGCCCACTGCTGCTCCGCGGCCGCCGCCGATGCGACCGGGACCGGGACCGGCTGGCATAGCTGCTATCGTCGTCGTCGTCGTCGTCATCAGAGTCCGAATCAGAACGCTTCTCGTCCTCGGTGTCCGGACCGGATATATCCAGCCACCGCACAGATCGTTTCCGGCGTGGGCGACGACTGTGGCTTTTGTGATGGTGGTGGTGCCGGCTGTGACTGCGGCTGTGATGGCGGCCACGGCTTCGCGAGTAGCGATCATCATCGTCGTCGTCAGAGTCGTCGTCCGAGTCCGAATCATCATGGTGCCGGCTGCGATGGCGGTGCCGGGGTTTGTGCAAAGCCGACCGCAGAGACGGCACAGACGGCGAGGACGGCACACGGTGCTGATAATAATCCCAGCCGCCTTCGCCGCCGCGCAGCCGGGACTGCGGCCGAGAGCGGGACTCGTAGTCATGGCGGATGTCTTGACGGCTGTCTAGGCGGCCGTCTTGGGGGTGCCGTTGGTAGTGAGCTCGAGGCCGCGAGCGGTGCCTTTCTAGAGTTTTGCGCAGGAACATCATGGCCGACACGACCAGCATGGTGGCCCCGATCTTTTTTCCATGCTGGTGGCCGTCATGGAGGCCGTGGTGGCGCGGGCGGTAGCTGGTGGAGGTGCGGGAGTACTGCTCGACGCGTGCCGGCCGGCGGTGGCGGTAGCTATGAGCGGACCCGGCCGTGGCCCCCGTCGAGGACGGGGTCTGTCGGTAGTAGTTGTAATCGCCCATGCTGCTGTCGTCGTACCTTGTGACCAAAGTCGAGGTTGTTTTTGTGCCCGAGGTTGGAACAAGCTGGTGTTTCATGGTATCGTACCATTGACGTCGAGGGTGTTGCTTGTCGAGGTTGAGAGATGAGCAGACAAGTGAATTAGATTGGCGTAGTTGCTAGCAAAGCGGGCTGATGCCAGAGTAGAGCAGGTGATATCAGGAAAAGCGTTCGTGATACAAAGACAGCTGGCAGAAGAGACAAAGAAAGATGAATAAAACGACAGAACCAGTTCCGAGGAGGCGTAGGGCTAAGAAGTAAAGAAAGGGAGTCGACGGTACTTCTGGTGATCCTGCAGGGTGGACATGGAGGGGGAATCCTTTTGGTTTTGTTCTCGCCCTGTTTGCTCGCGGCCTTCCTTGTCCATCCAAGCCCTTGAAAGCCCGCGGAAACCCCATGAAACCGGCGCAACGGGGAACCAAGGTGACTGCTCCCGCCGGCTGCCAGCCTGCCCTTCCCTCCAACCCTGCAGATGACCGGTTCGTGCACATGCGGGTGTCAGAGCGTGTGTCTGCATGATTGGGGCTGGCCAGCGGAATGGGGCAGCCTTGCGGGCCGCCTCGAAAGCGACTACTAGCAGCGAACGCGCCCACTCACACGTGAATATCACCGCATCTCATCATTAACCTCCCCCCCGAAGCCAGCCCAAGAGTCTGCCTACCGGCAACCCCCACCCTACGCGCTCGCCTGCCGCTTAAATGATTGGCTGCTGTTTGTTCTAGGCCATCGGGCTGTCGCTTGCTGGCAATCGGGGCAGTGAGTTGGGTTTGGCCGGGGATGTGCTGGCTTGTTGTGGTGTGTGTGTGTGTGTGTGAATGCTGACTAGGCAGCAGAATTAAACGACCACCCATCATGAACCACCACCACCAACACCCGTCGGCGCAGCGCAGCAAATTCCCCAAGCCGCCTGCAGGGATTCCCCATTATTGGCCAATGGAACCCCCCAGAGAAGCCCATTTCTTAGGCTCTGACTGTTCTTTCTGGTTGCGTGTGTTGGGTCAGATGAGGGCGAGAGACGGCCTCGATAACGGGCCGCCCAAACAACAACGGCACAACAACAAGGGATCGTCGCGCGCTTCCCCCTCCCGTAAAAAGTCGGACCTTACCTGTCCCAAACATTGCCGCGGTCCCTTTTAGGCGGTTGTTACCGCTTCTTGTTGCAGATTTAATGCTGCTGCCTTTCGCTTCTCCCCCTGTTTCCAATTCCGGGGCTTCGTTCTCGTGTGTTGCTGGCAGGCGCCAGAATTATTCAAGAAAAAATACCGGTGAAATGAGAATAGCGGTCTGCCTCTGCGTCTATGAATCGACTGACTCGAGAGAGACCAAGAGAACATGTGTGGACCATAGGATGAAAGAACGAGGCGATGCTTCGTTGAGGCCGTGTCCAGGCGGCTGACTGGCTCGTAGACGATGCCCATGACGTAACAATTCGACGGCACTCCCATCAATTTGACACCGACTTTGAAAGGCAGAGGAGAGGCCCAGAAAGGGCTCAGGCGCAACTTGACGTTCCACACGAGGCGGTGAATGTTTGCAAGAGAGATCAAAAGAAGCTTGCCCCCCTCGTCCCCTTTGCTCCTGAGGACGCAAGATCGCAAACCGGCTCCCCGGTCCCGTTGCCCTTATGAAACCCTAGATTGGCTGTTGCCTGCCGTGAAGAACCAAGAGGATATTCTAGGCACCGTCCAAAACGACTTGAGATGAGACAAAGCCGACAGATGGTACTGGGGTGTTTTGGCAGGTGAGTCTGCGAGCGCTTTCTTTGT
The DNA here is from genome assembly GCA_002778245.1 of Raffaelea albimanens. Lineage (NCBI taxonomy): Eukaryota > Fungi > Ascomycota > Sordariomycetes > Ophiostomatales > Ophiostomataceae > Raffaelea > Raffaelea albimanens. The sequence goes on from PCDJ01000001.1 coordinate 3,645,850, forward strand.
CAAGGCAGAAGCCAACATACTCTCCTGCAGTGTTTTGTTCCCGGAATGGCGGTTGCCTTGTGTCTTGTTGGACAAAGAGGAGCAGGCGGCAATCCTCCTTTGATAGAATTGATGGAAGTGCAACAAGAGTCGACAAGAAGGCAAAGGACACTGGTTCCTCTGACAATTAACACAGGATCCCCCTTTGAAATGAAAGCATGGTGTCTCCTTGTCATTGTGGAAGTGAAGACACAGTATCCCCTTGCCATTTGATTGGAAGCAAAAAATAAAATAAAATAAATAAAAAACAAATAAATAAATAAATAAATAAAATAAAAACAAAAACAAAACACAAGATCTCTTTGTCGCTTGGCCGGGTGTACGCATCCCCCTTTGCCGCTCAACTTGAAAGAAGCGAGATCCCCCTCGGAACGACCACAACACTCGTCATGATTATGCAAGATTGTCTTCATTCCTTTCTCTTGCTCGTCATGTGCCATTTTCCAGGCACATATAGCAACAGACACCATCTATGACGTTTTCCTTTTTGAAAATCAAGACACAAATGGTGACACAGAACACCTGAAAAGTCTCTGAAATCTTAGACAGTTGTCCAGACGAGAAATAAAACATTAAACAAACTCACACCCCCACACAGGACGAACTTTATTCACACAAACTCACACACCCACACTCGATATGAGCCCTTCTCTCACAATCCCGGAAAATCTCGTACAATTTGTGTCCTCGCACTGGACGCGGTATTGGCTTTTATTCTCCGAGCATGGACGAGTTTGTGCGAGGCGACAAGCGAGTGAATGAGACAGGCGAGATGAGTGAACAAGAGATGTTGCGGAGTCTTTGCCCCGAGCAGTGAGACAACCACGTTCTGCTTTCCAGACGGCAGCGACGTTTTGTATGGGCAGTGTGAGGCAGTGCTATGTACATTCTGTCTGTCCAGACGACAGCGACGTTTTGTATGGACAGTACAGCACGTCTGTCCGTCTTTCCACTGAGACAACACTCAATCTCCTTTCGCCAGTATCAGACATACACCGGTCTCTCAGTGAGACGGCAACACTTACTGCATCTGTCTTCACCGTGTGAGACGATCAACTTCACCGGGACAGGCGACAGGACTTTATTTCCGGTCGGCAAGTTGGCTGCCAGCCAGCCGACCGCTCGGTCAAGACCCAAAGAGGCAACTCTGTTTGGCTCCCCATCTGCCTGTCATTGGCAGAAGCATAACAGACGGTTGGATTCCTCGCATGGATTCACAATGCCAGTTGGCATCGCTTGATGCCTGCAAGTTGGGCTCGTGTCGACAGCTGAGCAGTCGGCATCACCGAGATGCAAGTTGCTTTCACCTGGACTGTATGCCAGTTGGCTCAGTTAGCCCGAGACGCAGTTTAACATTAAGGTGGGCTTCACCTGGCATCAGAGTTGTATGAAAGTTGATTCACCTGGTGATGAGAGCTGCAAGTTGGTCCAGTCACCGTCACCGACTTGTGTCGTCACCACCAACTTGTGCCATACCAACTCGTGTCCAGTCGCCCCGACTGCCAGTTGGACTCCTTCAACTTGATACCTCTGGGATTCCGTCAAGTTGGAACTGCCCTTAAAATGAGATGCAGTATCCCTTGGGTTGGCCCCCCGTGGTGGTGTACCTTTTTCTCCCTTGCAGTGGTATCATGTTTGAAGAAGAGGAGTCCGCGCACAGAGAACACTGCACGTTCAGGTACATGGTATGATCAGAGGAAAGAGAAGGACTACTTATGATAGCGCTTGACCCGTTTCTCAGATGTCTTTGTGTTTTTCTGGACATCAAGCATCGCCCCCATTTCTGTCATGCTTCTAGAAAAGCTCCAGAACAAGTCGAAACACGGACGGAACTGGGGCGACCCCAAGCACATTCGGGGAGGGCCAGAACGCGGTCGCTCTTTTGATCCTATGTTGTGTAAGGATTACTTTTGTACGTGTCTCTTTTGTCGAAACAGTATGATTGCCACGAGGGACATCATACAGAGTTTCCGGCAGAAGTAATAGAGTAAGAAATCCATCACGTTTTCCCTGTCCTTTTCCTTGGTAGATCTGCTGTCTCTCGTCGACATGCTCCCCCCCACGGTCTTTTTTCTTGTCCCGTCCGTGCTGTTTCTTGTATATGATACAAAGTTGCGTCTGTTCGCTCTCCTTCTCTTTTTGCCTCTCTTCTACTTGGACAAGGGACACGGCACATAAAGTGTGAAGCGGCAAGAGAAAGTCCCGGGATGGGATCGTCCACACCCTCACTCTTTTTTTTTTTTCATTCTCTCCCTTGGCCATGCCGCTCTCGTTTCTGCTCTCGTTCAGGATGTTTATTTTAATTTCGCCTGCTTTAGTATCGTCGTACGTCCGAGTGCAACTCTTTAGCTGCAAAAAATAAAAAAGGCCATGCGCCTAGCCTTGTGGCAAGTTGTTGTTGGCTCGACTAGCTCTCTGTTGCAACCTGTTGGTTTCTTGTAGGAAAGCGCGAGGAACGTTGGCTATTAGACTGCGGTCGGTCGCGTCGGCTCTGTTCGGCCATGTGGCATTTTTACCCTCGTGGCAATTCTGGAGCCGGCGTTTTTTTTCTGCTTTTTTTTGTCTTGCTGATTCAAAATCGTACCATTTTCTGCTTTTGCTGGCGAAGTTGGATTGTAAAGTCTTGTCGAGAGAACCCTCACTCTTCGTAGTGTGATTACACAGAGAGTCTGTGGAACTCGTGGGTGTCTTCCATAGAGTGGTTGTACTGCGGAAGCTATATATCGAGCCATATATGTCTGTCTAGCTGCATGTTTTACTGCTTTACCGCTCCATGCGCAGCAGGTGTGTAGAGCGAATGCTCCGTGTATTGTGCTTGGTCTCGCCAGGCATGTTGCCACCGTCGGAAGCAAATAAGGTGACGTGATGATATGTGCATTGTGATATTGGATGGCCCCCCTTTTACGGACTTGTCTGGTCTGGAGAGACGGCAATGGCCTTTGTCTAATGTTAAAAAAAAGAAACACATTGCCACAAAGCCCATGGTACCCAGCGTGACAGAAAACAGACAGAACACAGGTGACGGGACGAGAGATGCTCGCTCCCCCATATTGGATCTGTTTCAAGATGAAAGAAGAGCAGCAACCAGCCTGGCCACATGGCTGGCATCTGCCCCTTGCGGTCTGCCAGGGAAGCCCAAACTTGACGACACGTGCCCGGGGCTTGGTCTTGTTGGACCGGAAGAGCATCCTGCAGACCGGCGTTTAGCTGCCTGACATCTGTGCGTTGCTCTGGTTTTCTTGCCATGTGTGTTTGCCCTTCGTGCTCGCTGCCTGTTGTACTGGTACTTTCCTCGTAATTAGCCCGCCTTCTCGCCCCCCTGGCTGCTCATCCACTGCACTCGAGCATTCTGCAACCGACGTGCATTGCCCAATTTCGTGACCCAGCACTTGTCCGTCAGCCGATGCGACAGTTGTGGGTGCAGGGTGGATATGGGCTCCAGACTGTTTTGTGGTTTCAATGTTTCGCTGTGCTGTCTCGCTGTTTCGTGGCTCGTGGCTTTGCTTCTCAAATTTCCACGTGGCAGGCTCCACTTTCGCTCTGGCAGACTTTGCTTTTTTCTTCCCTTTCGGCGGCCAGCGGTTGGCTCGTTGGTTGGGACAGCCCTTTTTTTTTCTTTTTTTTTTCTTTTTTCTTTTTTTTTCTTTTTTTTTTTTTTTTGCCTTCTATAGGATCATTTCCCCTTTCGTCGTTCATCTCCTTGGGTGCATACCAAGGCACCTGGAATTGCCGTCGAACGAGATTTTGCCTTGCCCCCTTTTCTGGGGCCTTGCCACCGCTAGAGACGGTGTCAACGACAAAAGTCCTTGTCTGCGGGCCTTTTGTTTTGGCATTTAGGCCCTTCTGTCCCGGAACCGTTTACAAAGGAACCTTTTAGTGCCAATTTGTCTGTTCGGCCTTTGTTTTTGTAGCGACAAATTCTTCTTTTCTTTGTTCCTGTTCCGGAAACAGCGATGGGCAGCCAGAAACACGGCCGTTCTTGCCTTTTGCCCATCTTCTTGGCCATGCGGTCCTTCCTTTTCTGCATTGTGAACGGCATGTACGAGTGAGACAAAGTACGAGCATTTTCACGGTCAATTTTATGTTGTTTTATTTCATGTGTTTGGCTCCATAGGGCGCTTCGTACTATGTAGTTCTCCCTAGCATTCCGCACGTAAGATGACAGCCATACGAATGTAACCCTGGCCCCCATGTCGCCTGGGTCGTTCGGCACCAACAGAGACAAAAAGCACAGGGCAAGCGACAAGAACCTCAGGATTTGCTAGTGGCTTTTTTTCTTTCTCTTTTTTTTTTTTTCCTGCCGTGCCTTTTCTCAAAATATCTCTCTGTCAGGCCATTCCACAGATTTGGGACCCTGTCCTCATTTCCTTTTGTTCTGACCTCCCTGATGGATCCGACAAGCCGGGCGCTAACAAACACGAGGTAGCATGCAGTGAGCAGCCACGACGCAATCGAGATGGAGCGAGACGGGCCAGCAATGAGGCGAAAAGACCACACAACCCCATATCGCCGGGCAAATCTGCTCAGACTGACCAGACTGCTCAAACTGTCCGGGCTGCTCAGACTGCTCACCGTATCTTTGCGCATCTATATGTTGAAGAATTATTACCATCTCTCCACATGTGCACGTCACAGGACCGTTTTTTCTGGAGCCCCGCAGACCTTGTTTGGCCTGCGGCATGCAACCGTTGTGGCTCTGGAATGTGCAAATGTTCTCGTAATTGCAAAGTGGACGAAAAAAAATATGACAGCAGCGTCGGCAGTGATGGCTGCGGCAGGCAACGATCGCTTGCATGGACAAAGTGTCCCCGCCAGGTTCGGGCAAGTACTCGTTGTATCGCCGCACGCCTTTTGCACGCACGAGGCAGAACTCTCGAGCTTTGTCCATTTTGCCGATCATGTCTCTGGCGTGCATATTCTTCACGGGCGATGTACGGAGTACTGCCGTATCTGACCAGGTGTGTAAGCAGACCTTGGGTCCTCTGGGTCTCTGGGTCTCTGGGTCTCTGGGTCTCTGGGTCTCTGGTCTGGTCTTGGTGGCATTTTCCGCACTTGGCCCGCTTTCGTCGCTGGCAATCACCACTGCATAGCACAAAGTACTTCATAATACGTCGTCGACGGAGAATAGCCTGCGGAGAATTGACAGGTCACATCGTTCGGTCTGGGTGGCGTCTGTTCTCACGATTGCGCAGAAGAGCCAAAATGCAGCATATCCGGACCCTCGGTTATATCTTGCAGCTCTCGTGGCAGAGACAGGGGAAGCCGACATAAACAAAGGGTCCAAAGGAGCAACAGAGATAGCAGTAGAAACCAAGTCCGGATCAATACTATGTTAAGCAGGACTTCCCGTCATCCCGTCTCGGTTCCGTTGCCGTCTAGTGGCTAGGTGGCTGGCTTCTGCGGCTCTCCTGCGGTCCTCCTGTGGTCCTCACCCAGTCAGGCCATCAGGTTTCCCTTCCGTAGGCTCGGCTTATCGCTTTTTTTCGGGTCGTCATCATAAGATATTACTGTTTGCCCAACCTCCGTGCCGGGAGCCACAAAAGCGGCGGGCCACATGGAAAGCGTGCGTAGTCAAACCTGCAACAAATAACGAGGTAGTAGTGTGGAAAGAACATACGACAGCTCTATCCGACATGCATGCGGACCGGGATGCCCAACCTTCCTGCTCACCGCCCAAACACAATTTCGTCGTTGCCTCCATTCTGCCCAGCTCCCCGTTCGGCAGGGGCACCACGTGGAGTATTCGTACTCGTAAGGAGCCCCTTGCAGTCGAGTGCTTTGTAAGGAGGCGTAGAATGAGGCCTGTGTGCTCCTTTGTATTGCAAATAAGCGAGGGTCTGGGATGCAGGAGAGACATGAGATACGACAGCTACGGAACACAATGCTACGTAGTGTGTGGCATGCCTGGGGCAAGCCAGGAAGAAGGAATTGGAAGTTGCAAAAAAACAGCTTCTTCGCAATTCGCTGTGACAAGACAAACCCTCGAAAGGCCGCTGCTTTAGCGCCTAGCCTATCTGCTGTGACAGTGGTTGGGACCCAGAAGGGCCCACCTGCATCCAGGATCATTGCGTTTTCTTTTCCTTTTTTTTTTTTTTTTTGCCCTCACCTTTCTCTCTGCCTGCATTCATTCGACCCGAGCAGACCGGAGCGGGAATTGCCTCTGTCTCGACCCAGGCGTCGTTCCTTCGTTCATGCAAGGTCCTTCGCTTCGTGTGGAATAAACGACGCTCTGGTGCCGACCCTGCATTTGGCCAGCGTCAATAGACTGCACGAAATGTAACAAATCTACTTTTATGTTTCGTACTCGTAAACGATGTAAAGGATACTGTGTAGAGAAACTCAAGCGGCTCTGTTGTCCGCGGTATCTCGCCCAGGAAGCTGCAAAGTGCTAATATCTAGCGGCAGGCAGTTCCGCATTCTTGGCATTTTTGTCGTATTTTCTTTTTGCCCACGTTTCCCCCAAGCTGTGAACTGCAGAATCGGAGTAATACGACTGTGTCTCTCTAAACGAGGGCACGCGAGAAGGGCTCATTTTTGGTTGGCTCCTTGCCGCTGACAAGAACAGTGGCTGGGCAGCAAATCAAGAACCGACAGCCCCATGCTGGGCGACCACACACAAAGTTTATTCGCGAATAGAGCGCTCCAACTGATAACCGATTCCGCCTAGCGGTTGAATTGAAACACCGCCACGTGCTGGACAACGTGGCTAAGAGCCAGGAAACAGGCTAGCGTTTTATGGGTGCAATAATACCAATAAAAAGTACTGCTCCTTCGCCGGCGGCCACTATTGTGCGTGCGTCCTCTGGACCAACAGCCAACAGCCCCAAGCCAAAAAAAAAAAAAAGCCTCCAGCCAGTTCCGTCGCATCCTTTTTGCAGTCTTCTCGCCTTCTGCGGGTATACCCTTGATCCTCTTTTCGCTCCCTTTTCGCTCCCTTTTTTTTTTCTTTGTGTTGGCCAGCGCCTCCCAGTCAACGGTCCGCAACAAGGCACAGCACCGGGTTGCGGGAGTCGAAGCATGAAGACAATCTCTTGCGGTGCCCCCAAGTCCTGCTTTCCACGCCCTGCTCCGTTTGCAGCTGGGCGCCAGCTAGTGCCAGCTTCTTGCCCCAAGGTCGCCGAGCGGGGAACCAGGAACAGGACGAAGCAGAAGGAAACCGGACTGCAGTCGCCCAATGAGCGGCCAGGACGGGGATCTGATTGTGAGTTTGGTCGTAGCTCTTTCTAGCCCTGTAGGTCCAGCTCTGCGCATCTGTGGCGCCCGTGCAGCCATGCAGCTCGTGCCTTGCTGGCCGCAAGCACGCAGCTCGTCTCGATCGCTCCTTCCTTGTCGTCCTTTCTGAAATAAAAAATAAATGCAAATAATTCTTTTTTTTTTCCTGGCCTTTTCGGCAGCCAGGGTTTGCCAGCAGGCTCGCTGGCCCCATCAGCTTTCTCCGCAGGACCCATGCTCGCCTGGTCGCCTGCTCGCCTTTTCCATTCTTTTTCTGCTTGCTGCCAATTTATTGTTTCCCTCGTGCGCGCCTTGCCTGGCCCGGCCAGTTCCCACCCTTCCACCCCTTTCCCCTATCCACCCATCCACGTTTGACGCCGTCCCTCGCCCATTCCCTGCCCAGACAAGCTCGAATTCGCCTCAAGCGAGCCTGCCACGACGTTCTTTCCCATTGTGAGCCGGGTTGCTTTTATTGCTGGGCCTTTGCTCTTCTGCTCGCTTTGCGTCCGTGCCTAGGCCACACACACGTATTTTGCAGGTTCCCACCGCAAAAGCGATCGTACGAGATCGATCGGAGCCCCATTGTCTCTGAAGGAACGGGAAGACGCATGCTTTCTCTCATTTAGGGAAAGCCCCCCCTGGACCCTTTTTCTCTCTACGATTTTCTGCCGCCCACTTCGGCGCTCACGTTTTTTTTCTTGTCTTATTTCTCCTTCGTCGATCAATTTTCTGCCTGTCCAACCCGCGTTCCACCATCACCGTCGTCGTGCGGGCAGCCTCACTCGCCTCCGTCGCAATCTCGCTCGCTTTCGAATTGAAACATTGCCATTCTGGAACACAGGTCTAAATTTGGTACCCCCCCTCCGCCCGCTGCTCCAGAAAGTAATAAGGGGGGAGGGACACTGGGGGAAAAGCTCCAGCCGGCCCAAAACCGACGAAAACCGCCAGGCCAAACGGACCAAGCAGACCAGACAATCCAAGACGACCGTCTCCTGCGAACCCAGTCAACCCAGACAGGCGACGGCAATCCTCCGCAAAGCCATCCCCAACCCAAACCTAGACTCGCCCTTGCAACTCCCATATTGTATCGCTCGCTCGCGCTTTCCTGCTGGGGCTCTCTGTCTGGTTCGCACACGTTCCTGCCCGTCCTCTCTCACGCTCCTCGGCCCTCTCGACCGCCCACGCTGTGCAGACAACAGGCATCACGAAACGCGAAACGTCGAGGGACCAGGATCGCACGACGATCCGTCGGAGACGGCGCAGCTGCCACTTGGTACGCTCCCTTCCGCCGTTAAGGTCAGTCTGGGTGCGTGTGCTTTTCAGGTGTTTCTTGTGTATCTATATTGTCTCTTCTTGTATCTGGCTCGCCGGGCACGTCCATGCACAGGTCCACTCCCCGTCCAACCCCATCATCTCTCTTCCCCAGTGCCCTCCCCTCCTACCGTATCAGAGCATCACAGCATCGGCCGTCAGCATCCTCCGCAGAGCAGCCGCGCCGCCCGTTCCATTTGTCGTCATTTCCCGCGTGGCATTTTCATCTCCGTCCCCCACCTAGACGACGATGATCTTTCTCACTTTCTGGACCCTTCCCCCCTCGCGACTCTGCCACACCCCCCCTCCTGTCACCTTTACCCCCTTACCCGTCCCCATCCTTCTAGAAGCTTTTCGCATTGAGGGGAACATCGTCTCTTTCGTCTTACTTGAGCACTGCCTACCTGCTTACCTTCTTGAGGCTCCCCTTCATCTCCCGCGCATGCCCCCCGCCCCTTATTTTCCGTTCCTGTCTTGGCGGATCCCTCGTGATGCGCCTGTCTCTCTCATGGTAGGGTTTCAAGCGGGTCTGATGGGGTTACCATGCTACGGAGACAGCCACGGTGTGACCTGCCACCGCCGCTGCCACCACCGTTGTCACTCTCGTTCATCACTGCACTGCACTACCACTACCAACATTGCTCCCATCTAATGTGAAGCCATCTGGTCTGTGTCTTCTCGTATGATCCACATCCACACGTGGATGACGGATGGAGGTTGGGCCACATGCACAGCAGGACCCTATGGTCCATGTTGCTCATGCTAAACAGCTGCCCTTGCTTGTCTATGCGCGCCCGGCCATACCCCCCCTGTCTTCTCTTGATATCATATTTGGAGCTCGCGTGTGTCATCATCTTCAGGGAGAGCCAGAAAACTGACCAAACAGGGCCCGCACGCGAGACAAAGCCGTCCTGGCAGAGTCAATCGACGGATTCACCGGGATATTGTGCCAGCGGCAGACAGGCTAGAAACCACCACGACGAGGCCGAACACCCAGAAACCGAGAAAAGGCCACACATATCCACATACCACAGAGTGTTGCAGCCAGAGCTTTGGAGCCACACTGGAGGGTGTAACATCGGGATCCATTCCCTGGGCGAACCGACAAGGTCACGAAACGTCAAGGTATGTTGAGAGAGGTTTTTTTTTTGTGTGGTCATTTGGCCGTTCGGGCGTTTGCTCGTTTGTTCGCATACCCATATTGGGTGTCATTTTTGCTGTCATACTCCCGTCATTCCAGTCATATCTGCGGTGCATTTTATCTGTCATATTTTCTAATTGCCGTTTTGCCCGTTTCCCCCCGTTTCGTCGCTGCTTATCATCCCACCTTTTTCTGGTTGGCAGAGTTGCCTAGTTGCAATTTTGCTGCGATTTTTTTCGATTTCTTTATTCCCCGTTGAATTGCTTGTTTTGCCACCCCCTGCCTTGCGATGCCCTTTGCACAATGTTTGCTTGGGTCGTGCCGAATGGTCGAATGGCTGCACTGCATTTCGGCTGGCCGACTCAAAACTTCCTTCCTTTTCTCCTGGCTTTCGTTTCACTGTCGCTCCCCCTCCCTTACAGGCCCGCCATGTGCTGCGGAAATGACACCCTCCAAAGGGTGGTGTGGGGGAGAAGACCACCGTGGAAGCATTTGTGCAGCTTGGCTGGCTGTGGCTGCACAAGTTGCTGCACGCGCCTGCAGGGGTGGCAGTCCCAAAACAGCCTGGGCAGGGAGGGAAGATCCCTGAAAGCCACGCGCAGATCTGGCCGGCCACGCTGCCAGGCCGTGTTTTCCACGAGGTCAGCCGCTCCACTTGTCAAAACGGCCCAGTGGCCAGGCGGCCCACTGATATCTTACAGTGTACCGATACCCGCAGCGCTGTGCCGCCCTTTGCTGCTGCTGCCAATTTGCCACATTCTGTCGCTGTTCTGGCCCAATTCCACAGCAAGTCCGCCACTGCACGCTATTGCCGCATTCCAACCCAGCTGGCCGCCCGCCATAGACAGCAGTCCGCAGTTTGGATGGTGGCCTGCATCGTCTGCACATTCCACACAGGCCGCACAGTCAGCACTTGAGGCTTGACGGCCAGTGCCACCGCCCATTGTTTCTCCCACACCACTCTAACCACCCCAATGGCACCAAGCCGCCCAAGCGCATTGTCCTGCCATCATGGCGCTGCGACCCTCCGTTCGTGCGCAGGCAAATCGGAAGAAACGTGCTCCATTCCCCTCGTGGCGAGGTGCCTTGCGTTATCTGTGGCCTGCCAGTGCGACTGGCCCGATTCGCCAATTGGTGGCATCCCGCGTGATGCCCGATGCTGTCTGAGCGGGCAAGTGTCGCTGCCCCGTTATGTGATGACTGTTGGCCTGATGGAGCAGCCGGCCAGCCACTGTGTCTCACCACGGTGCCTGTGCCTGTCCGACGGCCTCGGTGCTCCACAGTGCCAATTCCGGCAATGCTGGCAATGCTGCCAGTTGTGGCAGGTCCGCATTCTGTGCACTGCCCGTCGATTTGGGCCGTTTTATGCCATTCCGGGCGCATGCGCTGCATTCATTTCCTGGCTCATTTGCCCATCTGCCCCATGTGGCCCGTTGCTCGCTATGCCCACCCAGCACGAATTACCTCTGCAGCAAACCTGCACCCCATCCGCTAGACGGCGTCAGAAACATGTGTCTCGGCCAAGTGGGCCCTAGCCTGAGACGTCCACCACGCAGCACAGCGAGCAGTTCGGCGGTAACAGGCGCTGATTGGTTGGCCATGCCCCCGCTGCAGGGTCGCTCTCACCCGTTCGGGAATTGACCGGAGGCCAGTGGCACCAACCAGCACACAGGCAGTGGCCAGGAAGCCCCAGAAGCCCCAGAAGCACCATGTACCGGTACCAGTGCAGGTACCTGTGTCTGGCGCTCGTTGCTGCCAAATGCGCACAACGGCGTGGAGATCGCTGCCCCTACCCACTTTGTCTCGCCATCAGCACCCACCGCGCCCACCAGTGCCCGTCAGCGTCCGTCAGCGCCCTTTCCCCATCGCGCGCCCCGACCACTCTTACTCGCCGGTCGTTGACGTCGTTGACGTCTTCATTTCGTGTGCTGCCTGTCATCCAGCGCCTGCCGGCGCCCGTTGGTGGGGGCTGCATTTTCTTTTTTTGCGTGTGTTTCGCCGGCTTTTGTTTTGAAAGACCCCAGCTTAGTAGCTTGTCCGCCTTGCTCCTTCATGTTGCGGTTGCCTTCTGCTGTTGTTGCTACTGCATTATATCCGTCATCTCTGTCTTATTTCGCTGCTTCCTACTACGTACGGTCCGGCTCTATCTTACACCCACCCCCTTGGACCCTGTCCTGCTCTCCCCTGCCCACACCCCTCCCCCCTTGTCCCGTCCTGTCCTTACACCCTCCCTTGCCCATCGTCTTCTTTTCGTTCTATTCTTTCTCCAGGGACTACTTTGTTCCATTTATTATTGCTGCTGACACCCTCCTTCTTCTTCTCCCCCTCTCCTCCGTTAGATGGGCGTCGTTTCTCAAACCTCCCGCTCTTCTTTTCACGAACCGCTCTCTACCGTGACCACTGCTGCGTCGAGCAGCTTCTCCGCCGACAAAGACTCGCGCAAGGATTCCAGCAAGGACCCCAGCAAGGACACACGCCGTGACGCCCTCAAGGATCCCCGCCGAGACCAGCGCAAAGACGCCCGCAAAGACTCGTCCCGCAAAGAAAAAGAGTCCACCGTCCGCAAAGTCTCTGGCAAGCTGCGCTTCTCTTCCTCCTCCTCCTCCACACCCTCCTCTTCACAACGAGCCTCCATCCCTCCGCAGGCCAAGAAGAGTAGCAAGGTCTCCCTGAACAACTTTATCAGTTCTTCTACCCTTTCCCAGCAGCCTAGGCAATACAGACAGCCACCGGTCGAGAACTTTCCTCCCTCTGTGTCCGGTGCCCCCTCTTCTGCTGCTCCTGCTCCCGGACCTCCTCCTAGATCTGGATCTGTTTCTGGACCTGCCTCTGGACCCGGCTCTTCTGCCACCTCCGGTCCTCCCGTCCCTGGTTTCCGCCGCCAAAACCTAAACGGCTCGGCCACCAGTCTCTCTACCAACACCTCTTCCCAGTCGCCTACCAAGAGTTCCCGGACTACAGGTCTTTTCAAGCGTGCTGTTGCCGCCATTGACCGCACCCAAAACGCCCTTGCCATCAAGACCGAGCAAAAGATCCGCCCCCGCCAGTCCTTCAGCCGGATATCCCGTGGCGGCGAGTCTCTGCCCACTGCCTCTCCCAACTCTACTGCTCCTCCGTTTGGGTTGCAACGGACGCCGTCCAACGTCTCTACGTCGACGACTACAGCCTCGATCATTGGCCCGTCCGACTTGAGATACAACAACCCGATCTACGTAAACGGCAGCTCGGGAAGCAAAGAGATCCCCACCCGGTCTGCTCATCCTGGCTTCGTTGGTCCGCAGCCCCGTCAATTTGCAGAACAGGACTCTGCCGAGCCAGAAGAGTCTGTTGAACCTGATGAGGAAGAACCTGACGAGCTTGACGAACCTGACGAGTCGGCTGACGAGCCTGCTGGGCTAGTCAAACCTGCCGAGAGTGTTCGATCAATCGAACCCAACGGAACGGTTAAGCCTACTGAGCCAACTGAGCCAGTCGATCTTGCCGACACAAGTGGCCCGGTAAAACCTATTCACTCGGTTGATACTGTTCAATCCACAGCTGGGTTGCGTGATTCGTTTCACTCAGTCCATTCTAGTAAACGAGCCAGCCTCGCCGCCTCCGTGGGATCTTCTGGCCGTGCCAAGCCTGTCTCCCCCAGTGCGCAGGTCGACCCCGTTTCCACTGTTCCCGTGAGCCCGATCGTTCCCGTTGACCTTCGAAAGTCTGCGGAAGCCACCAGGCCAACAAAATCTGCGGTCCCTGACGCCGATTCAGAAGAGGAAGAAAGCGAAGATAGTGACGGCGAAAACGACAGCGACGACAGCGACGATTCCGAAGACGCCGACGAAGAAGACGACGAAGCGGTTCAAAGCGCCAGGAAACTGCGACCAGCTGACAAGCCGGTCGATCTTGCAAGGTCAACTGAATCCGTGAAGCCCGTCGAGTTGGTTAAGCCTGCTGGACTGGATAAAACCACCAAACAGGACGAGCCAGAATCAGACACGTCTGACGAAGAGAGCGAATCTGAGGAGGAAGACGAACCGAACGAGGCAGAAGACGAAGACGACGAGGAAGAAGAGGACGAGCCGGACGCCAGACGAATTGACCCGGTAGCAATTACAGGTGCTAAAGCAGGCACGCAGCCGGTCAAGCCAATTGGACATATCCGTTCAATTGAACCAGTCGAGCCAGGCCATCCAGCATATCCGATCTTGCAAGCTCAACGAGCCGAAGGATCTCGGCCGATCCAGGCGCAGCAGAACTTGCAGCAGCCTCAGAACCTGCCACCAACTCGACAGTCGATTCTTCCAGGTCGGCCTGTCCAGCCTGTTCAACAAGTCCAGCCTGTACCCCCAGGCCGATCTACTCAGGCGTATCGAGTCCCGCAGAACCCCCAAGCTGGCCCGGTCGCGAACCCCCGATACCAGCCTATCCAGCCGATCATTCAGCCTCCGCACCCCAGCCAATCTTCGCGCTCCGTCCAACCTGTCCAGGCCACTCCGCCAATTAGCTATCCGCCACAGCAGGTGCCGCAAGCATATTCCAAACCATACGCCCAGGCCAACCCGAACTTGCCACCACCAATCCGCATTCCGCGGGTAGACAACAAAATGCATCAGACATCATCCCGCTTACTGCGGATGACCGACGACGATCGGCCGTTCACAAAGGTGTGTTCAGCTAGTTGTCTTTAGGTTGTCGCTCTGCAAATCCCCAAGTATCTAACAAGTGTAATCATATAGGACTTTAAGGACCTCTTTTCCACTCTGATCGTCAGCCTGCTGCCATTAACCCCACATCGTGTCCGTCTCACCAAAGTCGAGAACACATTCCTATCCGAAGATGCCATCAACAACCTCGGCTCGCTCAAATTCTCCCAGTCCAACCGCATGCCTGACCCTAAAGATCCCTCCCGTATCGTGACGACCACCACGACGACCACATTTTCCATGGCCAAGGACATGGCGCGCTCCATCTGTCAACGGTTCCTCGAGGCTCGTTTCATCGAGTCTGCAGACGGAAAGCTGCAGCAGGTCTACACGATGAAGGGTTCCGTGTGGCAGCTGACACCCAAGGGCATTTCGATTCTGGACCGGTTTTGCGCCCGTAATGGCATCCAACAGAAGCAAGTGGCCGAGCTAATTGGCAACAACACCACACAGCTAGTGATTCTGGAACGCGACAACCAGACCGATAAGATTCTGAATGACCGTGGAACCATCGAGGTCATCTTCCGGCGGTTTATCGGCGTCAATGGGTTGAACGTCAAGTCCAGTCCAAGCTCTGCAGATTCAGATTCGCTGAACGACTACCGTGACGGCTTGACCGGTGTCAAGATGGCGAGCGAGCGGAAGGTGATGGGCAAGAGTTTCAAGGACAGTTTCACTGGCAAGGCAGCAACGGACTGGCTCATGGATGTTTGCACCACTGTGGACCGTCGTGAGACGAACGAGATTGCGGGGCTTTTTGTCGAGCACGGCCTGATGGAGGCGATCCAGATGGACCGGGCCTACCAAGCCTCGCAGCTGCCCGGTGCGAACGTGTTCCAGCCAACAAAGGCTGCTCTTTACCAGATGACGGCAAAGGGCAGGGACCTGGTGAACGGTGCTTCGTCCCGGGGACGGTCATCTGAGAGCGATGGTGGCCAGGGCCCTCGACATGGCATCGCACGCGACTCCAACACCCAACGCTTGGATAAGATTCTGAATGACGCGGCACTGCGGCTTCTCTTCCGTGAGAACTTGCGCGATACACACTGCGAGGAGAACCTGTCATTCTACTTGGATGTGGACGACTTTGTGCGCAACTGTCGACAAGCCATCCGCCAGGTGCAGAAGAACCCGGGCACGACGTCGATGGACGGTATCAAGGAGATCATGGCCCAGGCCTACGGCATATACAACGCCTTCTTGGCACCCGGGTCTCCCTGCGAACTCAACATTGATCACCAGCTCCGCAACAACCTGGCAACCCGCATGACCAAGGCAGTTGGCCAGGATGGCGCCATGATTGAAACGCTGCACGAGGTCATGTCCCTGTTTGAAGACGCTCAAAACGCCGTCTTCAAGTTGATGGCGAGTGTAAGTTATTGGCTTTCCGTTCTCTTTTTTTTCGCATCTTGAACATTGACTAACAGACCACAGGACTCGGTGCCAAAGTTCTTGCGCCACCCCAAGTACGAGTACACACTGCGAAACTACGACTTTGATGCTATTTCTGTCGGATCTAGCCGAGTGCCCGAACGCAGCCAGAGCCGGTCGAACCGGACATGATCCCGTTTACGATCTCTAACCACGCTCCTTCTCCAACATTCCCATGGATGCCATTTATCCACTAATTCATGTACTGGGTGTTGTTTTGCATTTCCGTCTCACATATTCTCCATATACCGATTTGCCATTTTTTTTTCATTGTTTGCGTTTATACCACCACATAATACCTCTCCGTTTTGTTGTGTGTTTTGTTTATTTTATTCTCTGATCTACATTCTGTTTGCTTCCACTCCAGATCGCGGCGTTCCACAGCATTCCAGCATAGAGAGACAAGGAAAAGAGGCAGGAGTTTTTTTTTTTTTTATTTACATCGTTGTTCATTTTTTATTTGCTTATTTTCACTTGCTTCCGAGGATAGAAAGGGGAGTAAGGCAAAACGGCAACTTCGCCTCCAAGGGCAAAGTGCCTCCACTGGATGGAAGATTGATAGTCAGAAAGGGCCCTCGCATCCAAAAGCAGGGACGAGTCACGAAAGCTGGACGATATTGACGGAACGGGAAATGCTAGGAAAGGGAACCTCAAAAAGACACGAGACTGGGAGATATATTTGAAAAGAGATCTGAAGAGTCACGAGAAAAGAGCCACGAGAAAATCCACAAGAAAGCAATGCCGAGAAAGTTTTTTAAAAAGTAACAAAGATAGAAACGGGAGCTGCCGAGAGGGAGTCGAGGGCAGCAAAGTAACCCGACCAAAAAAATAAGAAGATAGGCTTAAAATCACAGCGTGTCCCAAGTGATTGATAAAAATGCATTCCTATTTCGGGTATAATAGATGTATGGCCTCGTGTGAACGCCAACGCCAGCAATGAAATGTAAGAGACAAGAGACGAGAGACGAGAGACGAGAGACGAGAGACGAGAGACATTAGACAAGAGACGAGAGACAAGAAACAAGAAACAAGAAACAATAGAGCAGAAAAAAACAGAAAAGTCACAAAGTGTCCTCAGTGAATATTTTTCCTTTACGACTGCGTCACCACGACCGTCGGCATAGCACACTGCTCGTACCTCCCCAGGGTGCGGCTCTCGGTGCTCGCACTGCTCGTGGCGCTCGCCCCACTGCCGGCCCGCGACCGGCTGCTGCGGCTAGTGTCAAGGACCACGGGCACAAGGTACTTTTGCTCCGACCCGGCCAGCTCGGCAAAGACTGGTGTTTTGGAAGAAGAGGTGTCTTGGGTGTCTTCATCTTCGTCAAACTCGTAGGGGTTCATCACGGGGTATTCGGGGTGCGGCGGAGGCGGCATCGAGCAGCGGATGTGGGTCGACCACGGCTTGGTCTTTGGCCGAGGGGGAGGGGGAGGAGCGTGAGACGGCGGGGGCGGGGGGGCAGATGTGCGGATGTTTTGGGACGAGTCGTGCGACAGAGTCGAGTCGTGAGACAGAGTCTTTTCTGTCGTCACTGTCGTCACTGTCGTCTCTGTCGTTGTCGTCTCCTCCTGCGGCTTCGACTCCTTCGACTCCTTCAACTCCGGCTCCTCCCCTGGGGGAACATACGACTTTGGCCGTGGCGCCGGCGACTTTGGCCGGCGGCGGGCGCGCATGACTTGGGCCGCCGCGCCCTCCACCAGCGAGCCCCTGGCCGACGGCCGGGCCAGCCCCGTTCCCGCCGCCCCAGACCCCGCCATCAACGACGCCGGCACCGGCGACACTGGCCGCGACCCAGGAGGCGTCTCTGTCGACGACGACAACGACAGCGACGTTGTCGACGACGACATGGTCGCCGAGGCCAGGGAGTAGCTGGACGACTCGGACGGCCGGCGGATGCGCAGCGGGTCGGGGTAGAGGTGGGTAGTGGAGGTGGTGGAGGATGTGGACGACGATGTGGAGGTGGAGGTGGACGTCGACGTCGACTTTGACGCCGACGTCTCCTTTTCTTTCTTTGACGTCGTCGACGGCTTCGCCGTCTCCTTCTTTGCCGCCTCTGCCTTGTAGGTGGTCGGCTGAAGGAACAGCGGCTCAGGTATCCTCTGCTCCATCTCCCTCGTCCGCTCCTCCTCCCGCTGCTTCACCTGCTGCCGCTCGCGCTCTTCCAGCTGCCGGCGCTCGTGCTTCCGCTGCTCGGCGAGCCTCAGCTTCAGGTGCTGCTCCTCCTGCTGGGACTTGAAGAGCAGCGGCTGCTGGGACTGGGACTTGGACAGGGGGGCCGGCTTGGCCGCGGGCTGCGACAGCGGCTGGTGTGATTGAGATTTTGCCAACGGCTTGCTGGCTTGCTTGTTGGCTGGCTTGTCCTGGGCCGCGTCCTTGTCCTCGCGCTTCTTGACCAGCTCCTCGGCCTTGCGGCCCCAGAGAGAACGTCCTTGAGAGTTTGAGGCCGAGGACACTGGCGCATCCATTGGCGAGACCGGCTTGGTCGGCGAGACCGCCTTGATCGGCGTCGCTGTCCCCGATCCCGACCTCCCGAGAGCCTCGTTCGCCGCGTCAATCGACGCCCGCCGGCGCTTCTGCTGCTCGGGCGTGCCCTGCGGGATCAGGTACTCGCGCTGGTACTGCTTCAGCTGCAGCTGCTGCCTGTGCGGCTGGTAGTTGCGAGCCGCCGACGGGGGGTAGTAGTTTTGGGGGACCGAGGCCTGCTGGGGAGGAAGGGGCCCCTGCTGCTGGCGGGGGGTCTGCTGCTGGTCCCGAGGACTGTGGTAAGAAGTCGGCGTCGTCTGGGACGACGAGCACGAGCAAGAGTAGGCGTAGTACTGCTGCTGTTGCTGGGGAGGAGGGTGGTACGGCTGGTAGACGGCGGTGCTGTTGAGGTAGGTGGCGGCGACGGCAGGCGTCACGTGGCCGTGGTAGCTGTTGTAGAAATCCTCATAGTACGACGCCGCGTACGGGTTCTGCTTCTGGAGCTTTGACGACTGCAGCTGCGAGGCGGAGGCGGCGGTGCTTGGCCGCGTCTGGGGCTGCTGCTGCTGGTAGTAGGCGTGCATGTAGGCCGGCTCGTAGCCGGGCTGGTAGTAGTTTTGCGACTGCTGGTAGTAGTTCTGCTGGGCCTCGCGACGGGAGGCCAGGGCGGCCGGCGTGGTGTCCAGCTTGAGCGCCGGCAGGCTCGAGGCAGCCCCGAGAGACGACCGGCTGATGGAGCTGGCACTGCTGGCCTCGCTGTTTGCGGAGGACGATTCCGTAGAGGCAGACGACGAGGCGGTCGAGGAGGAGGCCTCGGAGCAGGACGAGGACGAGCGCTTGGCCTTTTGGTCGGTCTCCTGGGCCTTGCTTTCGTCGTTTGTCTTGTTCTTTCTGGCCTCCTCGGCTGCAAGCTCGCCGAAACGGTCCACCAGCGCAGCGTGCGACTTCTTGAGTGTCTTCTTGACAAAGCCGGCCATCAGCCGGTTGCAGCGCAGGTCGACGTCCTCCCGGATGTACAGCCCGGTGACCGGGGCGCCGAGCTTCTCGAGGCCCAGCTCCAGGGGCTGCCGGGGCTCCCCTGGCATGGTGCCGCCGATGGTCCACCGATCCCGGATGTCAACGCCGAGCGGTGCCCGGCAGTGGGTCTGGAGGCCGTTGTGCAGGGGGTGGAAGACGCAGGTGTAAGTGACATTGCCAGAGGAGGCGCTGTCTCTCTTGTTGGTGCTGTTGCTGGAGCTGCTCCATGGCATGGAGACGGCATCGGTCAGCTGGTACCAGATGCGGCTGGCCTCGTCGGGGTCGGCATTGGAGGGGGGCGGGATGCGGGTGCGGTTGACGACCAGCGGGTTGATGTCGATCATTCCCTCGTAGTCGTGGAGGAAGGCGAGGGCCGAGTCGCGGGTGACCGACGCCGGCAGGGGCGTGATGGTGGTGAAGACGTTTCGTTTCGACATTTTGGGCGTGAAGGGTGTCTGTAGTATTAAGAGAGGGCAGGAGAGGCTGTCACCATGGCTGGGGACCAGGCGAGGGTATTGAGAGATGCTGCGAGGGATAAGAAAGAAGGATATCAAGAGTCTTATCTAGGGGCCAGTGGGAGGGGCTTAAGAGAGGCAGACTAATACGGTAGAAGGGCCGAAAGAAACACAGCCAGACCAGACTAGAGACGACGTCTTTGTTTATATCATCAAGCCTAGGGGGGGGGGGGGGGGGGGGCAAGGGAGGAGATATACGTGAGCCTTCTATGGCCCCATGCTACCCCAGCAGGGGAGCACGCAGCACGGCCAGACACGGCCGCAGGGCACAGCGCGATGCACATTATTCTTGTCGTGCATCGGGGCTGCAGTCGTGCAGTCGTGCAGAAAGTAGAGCCAGGGCCAGAAAGTACAGCCGGCTAGCAGGCCAGCCAGCAGCCTCGGGAACAAAGCCCCTTCCACCCTTCCACCCTGGCGGTCCCCGAATCCTGGCCGACGAATCCGGACGTGGCACGTTAGTACTGGCAGTGTGTTTCTTGTTTCTAGAGTTGAATTCTTTCTTTATTTGCTGCTCTCTTTATTCTCCCGTCGTGGCTCTCTTTCTTCTTCAGCGCCTTCTTCGGCCAGCCTCCACCGCACAGGGTGTTGGTGGAACGGGGGCGTAATAGAGTGCAAGAATAGAATGCACGGTAGCAGTGAGGAAACAACAAGAAACAACAAGAAACAAGAAAAGAAACAAGCGACCGAAACAGAAACATTCTCTGCTCTGCCGCAGCCACCAAGGAAGAAAGGAAGCCTGCCAAAGTCCTGGAACCCAGCAAGCTCGCTCCTGCCGGTTCAGCCTCTCCCCCACGGCACCTGCTGGGAGCTTAAAAAAGAAACCGCAAAACAAAACGTGAGCAAAAGTGGTGCAGTGGTGCAGTCAGACTGAGAGAGCTGTTGTCAGACGTCAGGTAGAAAAGCCCACAGCGGGGGCCAGCCTGAACCAGAGAAGCAGACTGACTGCCGGGCTGAGGGAGGAGGGGGGGCTTTGTGCGGGCAGGCGATTGGCCAGCCTGGAAAGGGTAGGATTCCAGGAGGGGCTTGTCGTCCGGCGTTGCTCCACCCAGACGCCTGCGATTCGTCTGTCCTACACAGCCACCGACGCTGGAGCACAAGGCAAACAAACTTATTACAGTGGATTCGCCGGTGCATTCGTGTGTTTAAAAATACACCGACATGCACGCGGGATGAAACTGGGCCGACGGCGGCGATCCTAGGGAATGCGACTTGAGATCTGTGTACTTTTAGTTCCGGTCGTTTTTAGAATGGAATCAGGGATTGAGCGTACTGTGCAGGTGGTAGCTGTGCAATGTTGTGAGCCTGTGAATTTCTTCACTCTCTTCATCCTTCATCTCACGATGTCTGTGCCACCTCACTTACACTCTATTCGTCTCCCTTTGTTTCTATGCCCTGCATGCACGCATTCTCTCCTTGCTTCAAACAATACACCTTCCCTTGCTTCCAGGGTCGCCTTTCCACTCCAACACGGGTCCATGGTTCATGCCCGCACATCCCCAAAAGGAAGCCAGCGGTCCTCTGCAGGCGAATGGAGCCGACGAGACTAGGACAGTACAGAGTATCAACAGCGCATTCCTGCATTCGTATTTGCCTGCATCCTCTCCGCAGTGAACCAGACCTGGCCCTGAACCCTGCAGGCCAGCACACCGCAGCCAATAAATGCGTCCCCTTGCCGTCGTCTGTTGTCCGTATTTTCCTAGCGTCGGACGAATCGCAAAAGACACCACTACACATTCGTTTGTACTCAATACTATGCACCGCGTATGCACCTGGGAGACACACCTCGTAGTCCGGGAGGGGATCACCATCGATACGAAGTCTAAACCACGTTAGGCTTGTTTCAGATGCACCGTCGGAACCACCTCCACGTGGGACATACAGACAAGACATGGAAATACAACCGGCGAGAAACAAACCCACTCGAACATACGATTTACAGAGTTCACAGCATTTCACGGACCTGGGGTAACGTTGGTGTTGGATCATCTTGTTTTTTACTTTTCGCTGGGGGCAAAATCTGGCATCGGACCATCCACAGCATTGCAGTCGTGTCCAAACCTTGTTATCCAAGCTGTGCTGACCATGTCTGTGCAATCCAATACTTGTAACCCAATAAACTATGCAGTAGTACGCCGTAAAACACCGTAAAACACCAAACACCCACACCCTCTCATATCTCTTTGCACCATCGCGACATCACCGCCCCCAGCTTCACCCCCGCCGCCGGAATCTCTTCCAGCACCACCTCTGTCCGCCACATGCTCCGCCCTTCCAGCCCGCCGCCCGCCGCTGCTGCTGCACTTCTAGTGCTGCTGCTGCTGCTGCCGCTGCCGCCGCCAATCCCAGCTGGTATCAGCAGCCCCAGCGTCGCCAGCCGCTCCCATGCCCGCGCCGCCACTCCCCGGCCCCAGACCCGCGCGCTGCCTCCCAGAATCGTCGCATGGCTCGTGTTCCCGTGAAGGCTGAAACGGCCGCCGCCAGCCGTGCTGTTGCTAGTGCCGCTCGCCGCCAGCGACTGCTGCACCCGCTGCCGGCCCATCAGCGACACGTACTCGTCGTATGCCATGGCAAAGTTCACAGTGTCCGTGCTGAGCACAATGTCGAGCCGCGCCGCGGCGATCAGCAGCGCCAGCTCGAGCTCCGACAGCGACGACAGCAGGTGCAGTTTCGAGTCGGGGGCACTCGTAGGCCCTGCCGGCGATGATAATGATGATGATGATGTCGTGGCGACGCTCATCCGCAGCCGCGGCGACGCCGCCGACAGCTGTGCCAGCGGCAGGACGCACGCCGTCCAGAACGCAGGCACCGACTTGCTCTGGTAGTAGTGGAATTCAAGCTGCGACTTGAATGCCGGGTCGTCTCGTAGAGTCTGTGTAAAATCCCACCTGTCAGTATTTTTGAGGTCCTCGCTTCGCTCGCAAGCCATCTTTCCCTATTCAATCCCTTTTTTTTTCTTTTTTTCTTTCTGTCCTCGCTTCGCTCGTTTTCTGTCCTCGCTTCGCTCGATCCCTCGCTCGTGACTTTCTTTCTGTCCTCGCTTCGCTCGACTGCTCGTTTCTTTGTCGACTTACCTCAATCATGTGCTTCCACCACTCTACAAACTCTTCGTGGCCCTCTATCCCTGTCGTGCCCGTCTCCTGATCTTCGCCATCGTCCAGCACCAGCCCTCGCCGGCACTCCTCCCAGAACGCCGACAGACTCCGCGCCAGCGACAGGTACACGTACCGGTGCGAAAACCGACTCTTGACCCGCTTCTCCAGACTCTCCACCACGTCCACCTTTGTCGTCAGCCCCAGCACCGCAATCGGCGCCTTGCGCGCCTGCGCAATGTCAAACAGATTGTACAGCAGCGTCTGCCGCCCGTGCGTCGCAAACAAGTCAAACTCGTCCATGACAAAGACGACGGCCGTAGAGGTGGTATCCCTGTCGTCGTCGCCCGTAATCTCGGTCGGGTGCGACAGCAGCGCCAGCAGCGACGCCATTGTATCGGCATAATTGTTTGTCTAAAAGTTAAAAGAGAGTTAAAAGAGAGTTACATCTCAACACGTAAAGCGGCTCACCTTGCTGACGACCTCGTCCTCGACGGCCATTTCTTTGCCCAGCTGGCGCCAAATCTCCCGCAGAGCCAGCTTGTCGTCTGTATGAATAAACCCGCTGAGACGGACGACGTGGAACGGAGGCGCCGCTGCCGCCGCACCCTCCTCCTCCTCCCCCTCTTCTTGGCCCTTCTTGTGCGTCTCCGCCAGCTCCTCCAGCACAGACTCCACCATGGACGTCTTGCCGCAGCCGCGGGCGCCAATCACCAGCATCGAGTTGCCCTCGCCCGAGAGCACGGTCTGCTCCACCAGCTGGTGGACTTTTTCATGGGCCTTTTCGTACGCGTCGTCCGCTCCGGGCTGTTGCTGCTGTGTCTCGTCTTGTCGTCTATGACGAAGCCGTTTCCGGCCGGTGCAGCGGTCCAGCAGGATACGTTGTGTAGCTCGTAAATGTGTCTCGAAATTGGCGATATCGGGTGCGAGACTGCGCACTGGTTTGGAAGCAGCCGCAGTAGTGTCCTCGTCGATTTCCATGTCGTCTGTTGTTTCGGCTGGGTTTTCTGTACTGGCCATCTCTGCCCCGGCAGTCTTTCCTCTGCCAGCCTTCTCAACCCCAGCAGCCTTGTCCTTCTCAGCATTCACACCCTCTGGAACCACCTCCTCTTGTAGACAGTTCTTGCACAGCCAGTCGCCCTCGGGGATCACCGGCACATGGTAGCACTGCTGGTGGACGGCCAGGTCGCAGTTGTCGCAGAACAAAATCTCGTTGGGCGGTTCCGAGTCGGGCTTGCCACAGATTTCGCACACCTCGTCGTCGTCGGAGTCGACTGGTTCGGGGGGTGCTTGTTGTTCCGGGGGCTTCTCTTGTGTCTTGGCAGTCTTTGATCTTGGTGTTTTTGGTTTTTTTGTCGATGCGTCATTTGTTTGAGAAGCAGCTCCTGTGGACTTTCTTCTCTTTTGGGTGCTCTTGGCCGCCTTGACGGCACTCCCCGTCGAGCCGCTCTCCTTTGGCGTCCGCCGCACGCGCGGGCTCCGCCCAAGGCTCATGTCCAGCCCGCCGCCCAGCCGATCAGTCCCGTCGATAGCGAGGTTGCTCAAAGGATTGCGTTTCTTGCGGCCAGGTGTGGGGGTGGTAGGGGTGTCGGCTGTATCCCCGTCCACGCAGATATTGTCCTCCCCGACTGCACCGTCGACGTTTCCGTCCCCAACATTGTCGCCTGCATCGACACCCCCGTCCCCGTCCCCTCCCTGGCCATCCTCTGGAACATCGTACAGCTTGTCCAGCTCGTCCTTGGACCGCTCGCTCCCGTGGCCAAACGACAGGGGAAACCGCGACTTTTGTCTCTGGTTGGCCTTGCCCTTGCTGACCATGCCGACGCCGTACGCGAGAGCTCCGCTGATAGCAGACGCGACAGTGTGGACCGTCTTTGGGGTTTGGGGTGTTTTGTCAAGAGCAGTGCTCAGGGTGTCCAAGTGTTTCGTGTCCGTCAAGCGCTGCCGCTTGCTCGGGGTGGTCGCCTCGGTCGGACTCGCGCGCTTCCGTGCGCTCGTGGTGTTGCCCGCCATTGTTGCTAATCGAGTATCTTTCGCTACTCGTAATAGTCGATTCGAAAATCAGATTGTAGCGTCGCCCTCATTGAAAGCTGTTCGCTCGTTACCGTTCTTGTTGGAAGGACTGCCCCCTTTTGCTGTTTTTTTTTACTCGAGCTTAAAGTACGACGCGGTGTAAGTGGGTCCCCCTTCTAAAGGGCTCCTACTCGTACGCGCCTGGACGGAAGCTGCAGGGGGGCATGGAACGGGCTCCTCCACAGCACTTTAATTGATCACGTGCAGTCGCGTCTTTTTCGTGACTGCCAAATAAGACGATAGGGCCTTGCTACGGATATGGCCACTTGGACACCATTTCTTTAAAAGATTTCCATTTTGAATATATAAAGATGGTCTTGGTGTATTGCAAGACTGCTGCTTTATTCCCATATCCAGCTAACCAGCAAAGCATCATCAAACCCAAATGGACGCCTTTGTGACGAGAAAGAAACGCAGACAGAGTCCTTCTGCAGAGGATTCTTCGTTCCAGGAGAATAGTGGCGATGACGAGTCGACAGATGTCAAGCTGGCTCTCTTGGCCTCGCTTCTGGACGACGACGTCGACCAGGACGTCCTCCTCGATGTGCTTTTAGCCCATGACGGATCTGTAGCTGAAGCGGCAGAGGCTCTCAAGAACCAGACTTTTAAAGAAAACGTTCTCGTGGGGGGGGCAGTGCTGGACGCCAGACGTCTCTTCGCGCCTTTGGAAACGCATCTGCCCCCTCGTCGTCCTGCGCCCAACCCCGCCGCGGACGCACTCTCTACCTCTACGACCCCGTCGACGTCGCAACGTTCACGCCGTGCACGCTCGTCCACAACTTCTTGCCGGCCGAGACGGCCAGCGACCTGCTCCGCGAGATGCTGGGCGAGGCCGCCACGTTTGGAGCGCCGCACAAGTTCCAGCTGTTTGACAATGTGGTGTCGAGCCCGCACACGTTTGGCTTCTTTGCCGACAAGGAGATTGGATGCTACGACCCAGACGGCGGAGAGTACCTCTACAATGGGAGCCGGTGGAAGGATGTCCGGGAGAGCACGGCGCAGCTCAAGCGCGTGCGGCCGCTCGTCGCCGACGCCGTCCAGGCGGCCGTCCGCGAACGCATCGACAAGGTGTACAAGGGCGCGAAGCTGCGGCACCAAAACGACCCGGAGGCGTGGCAGCCGAACGCTGCCTTTGTCAACTGCTACACGGGCGGGCAGGAAAACGTCGGCTGGCACAGCGACCAGCTGACGTACCTGGGCCCACGGGCCGTGATCGGGTCGCTGTCGCTGGGCGTGGCGAGGGAGTTCCGAGTGCGGCGGGTGGTGGAAGAGGGAGAGGATGACGAGGCGGATGGGACAGAGTATATTGACGCTCAGCAACAACAACAACAAACTTCATTCTCCTCTAGACGACCCTTACCGCCTCCGCCTATCAGCATCCATCTTCCACACAACTCCCTCCTCATCATGCATGCCGACATGCAAGAGTCGTGGAAGCACTGCGTGGCACAAGCTGCAGCCATTGACCCGCACCCCCTGGCAGGAAACAAGCGGATCAACATCACTTACCGGCACTACCGGCCAGAGTTCCACCCCTCACACACACCACGATGTCGCTGCGGCGTGGCCACCGTCTTGCGTGTGGTCCAGAAGAAGAAGAAAGGCGGCCCCAACCTGGGTCGCTACTTTTGGATGTGCTTTGCCAACAACATTCCCGGCAGAACAGGCTGTGCATTCTTTCAGTGGGCAGAGTTTGACAACAAGGGACGGCCCATCAATGTTCGACGGCAGAATGGCCCGTCAAAAGGGAAAGCGCAAACTGGGCCAGAGCAAGCATCACAAATTGCACAACCAGAAAGGAGCCCGGACGACGAAGAAATACCAAAATCAACTGATCTACCGAAAACCAACATGGAAAACAAAACATGCGAATAATGACAGTAACGATAGCCACTCCATGGACAGCCTGTCCGTATCATACTTTTTGGTCCATCTTCCTGCATCTGGGACTGAAGGCACTCACGAAAACCACCCCGTCCACGACCACTTGCCCGATTTCTTGCTCATATGGCTGGCCCGGCTGCTGCTGCGATGGCCGGCGTACGCCTGCTGCCGCTTGCCCTCCAAAGTGTCGGAACTTCCAACGTTGAGGTTCCCGACCTTGTGCGCAAGACCCTGGAGGTTGGTCGTGTCCATTCCGACTGGCCTCCTCATCCCCCGTGCAACTGTCCCGAGGATCACAGGGCTTGGCTGGGCCAGTTCTCCTGGTGGCGTCTTTCCCGTCTTGGACCGTGCCGGGAAGCATCCAGGCACCGGAGAGCCTTGCTCCATTGGCACCAGTGCCGAGGACGACGAGATCAGACGGCGTGGTAGCTGCTCGTTTGATCTGTTTGCGGACCGCTCAGGTCGCGAGACCTGCTGCACTTTTCCGTGGGCGTGCACATTCGATGTTGCCCGTCCACTGGTCGAGGATACTCGGCGGATCCCCTTCCACATCTTTTTTGCCGGCACTATCAACGACGAAGATGGACTTGGCGGCGACACTGACGGCGGCCGCGACGCCGGCTGCTGTGGTTGCTGCTGTTGCTGCTGCTGCTGCTGCTGCTGCTGACGCATATACTGTTGTGACACGGCACGAGGAGTAATTTGATCACGACCGCCGGATGATGGTTGGCCAAACTCTGGGGTGCTGTCTCCCTCGGAGTCGTCACATCTCTCACCCATAGACTCCATGGAGACGAGTGGATTGGCCGACCTCCGGAGCATTTTCATTTCATTGCTGGCAGCCAGCCGCTGTGTTATCTCGGACGCCGCTGCCGGGCCCCAGTACCGGGACACAATTTCCAAGAGCGAGCCACTTGCAGGCGTCGGAGACGGCGACCAGAGCGAGGTTGCGTTTTGCTGCATGACCGTCGCCGTTGCTGTCGTCCTGATGGATGTCCGGACAGACGTGCCACCCTCTTCTCGGCCCATGACGTCGCGACCAATATCCTATTTGGGGAAGCCGGAATGGGAATACGTGAGCTGCACACGCAGATATTCCTGGGGCGTGGCACCCAGCTGAGACTCCAAGTCTTCAATCAACCTGTCGGCCTTTTCCTTGTTCAGAGAAGGTTGACGGGAATGGATACTCCCATTCAACGATTGTCGCGGCGTGCCTTCTCTCGTGTCTAGATGCACATGGGCCATGATGAGGCGACGGGATCCAGGCAGCAGAGTTCTAAAGATTGTCACCGGCATGTTAGCAAGGAGATACTCGTGGTATAAAAGAGTTGGCAAATTCACATGAGACTTGAGCTTTTGCCAATGAGCTCAATAATGTCGCTTTGGCCGGTGGCAAGAACTTCAATATTCATGTCACTGATATATCCGTAACGGTATAAATCTGGGGTCTGTGGTCAGTCTTCCTGTGGATCAATGGCCAGTTGCCTGCAACACACCTTCTCCGTCTCTTTGGGAGACTGATCTGGAGCGATGGTCACGCTGGGCAAGAGCATCCAGGGGTTTGGTAACGTGTGCAAATACTTCAATAGCAACCCAAAAGCTTGTATC
Organism: Raffaelea albimanens; assembly: GCA_002778245.1. NCBI lineage: Eukaryota > Fungi > Ascomycota > Sordariomycetes > Ophiostomatales > Ophiostomataceae > Raffaelea > Raffaelea albimanens. The sequence continues at coordinate 3,674,319 of PCDJ01000001.1, forward strand.
CTCGCTATCAAATGACCGTCGTTCAGGAGTGATCCGGACAGCTGGCACCAGAATTTTGGCGTCTGGCTCAGGGGGTAGGTCTTGCCCATGACGGGACAGGCTCGGCCTGACACTTTGACGAGCATACAGCTGCTGTTGCTGCTGCGGGTGAGGACGGTATGGCCGGTGGCTCTCAAAGGGAATAGCAGTTGCTGGCCGGTCGTATGGATCTACAAAGGGGTCTGCGTAGTCCAAATCGATCGGCGTAGCCGAAGATGACTGTCTTCCGTAGAATCGAGGAGCCGATGGAGGCAACGAGTCATGTGGCTCATGTGCATAGTGCATCGGCAGCGGCTCAAGATGGGCCATTGAATGGGTAGATCCTCTGCGCTGGACGCGATGCGGGCCATAGTAGCCGAGATCGTCGAGGCTTGCCGATGGGATTCCAGAAGCAACAGGAACAGAGGTCTCTTCCAAAAGTCTGTTTTCAAGCACCTCGTCATCGAGGTACTGCTGCGAATGTCTGCTGCTGTGGTCGTCAAAGAGCTGTTGAGATGGTCTCGGGCATCTTGAGCGTGCAAGTGCTTCTTCCACGTCCAATCCAGCACGCACTCGCTCGCCAACGTCGTCGATCCTGTAATAGCAGCCAGGCTCGTCGCCGTCGCCTTCGGGTCCTCCAAAATTGTCGGCCAGGTTCATGCTCCGCCTTGCTGCCACGCCGGCTGCAGACATGTTGAAGCGGCTTCCCTGGCGGGACAGCATGCCGGCTCTCCTCTTTGGAATAGTCAAGGGACGGTTGCTCCCAGGCTGGTCATCGCGGATGCTTCCCCTGCTCTCGTCCGTGTCATTGCTCGACTTTCGATGCTGCTGGCGGTACGGGTGTGTTCCTGCATTGCCCAGGTGCCTACCACCACTGCTGTTCCCGCTGGAAGACCGAGCCGTGTCTGACACCTGCTTGACAATGTGCAGAGGCCTTGGGTGTTCTCCCATGTGGTCCATTTTCGGTGGGTAGTGCTTGTTGCTGCCGTGTCGTGATATAAGCGAGGGTATAATGTGGTGTTTTTCAAAGAGAATAGCGAATCCAGATACAGAATCAATGGTAGAACAAGAATATGAAGCACGAAATGTTTTGTTTTGCAATAAAGAAAAGGAAAACAAGCGGTAAAATTTCAAGACAGTTGTTTATTTACTTGGTATCTCTCATATCGTTTACAGAAAGAGCGATGGTCCCAGCAGAAGGAGCATCGCGGCACCCTGCTGGCTGGTTGCTCTTTCCCTGAACAGATTTACATTCAGAAACGCAAAAAACCGTGTGGCTCATACTCCATCAGGCAGAAGCACCCAGTGTGCGCTTGAGGTTGTCTTTGACAGATTCAACGTCGCCGTCCTCCATGCTCAGGAACCGGATCTGGAAATGTTAGAACCCTCTCAAGGGCAACCTGAAACAGCATAAAGCATTACTTACCACATCGTCAGCAGCGCCTGCACTGCCAAACAGGACCGGATCTGAGAGACTGGCCTGGATGCCCTTCTCAACCCGGTCCTCCCACACATGCTCCCAGTTCCACTCGCCCGGCTTTCGAGTTGTCGCCGAGGTGGCAGCGGCTGCAGTGCCTTCGTCTGGAAAGCCGGCACCCTGTGTCCGCCGGTGGGATCTCCATGCGTGCCATGCGCCCGGGTTGCCGGCCGCCTTGAGAGGCACAGCATCCAGGACAGAGTCGTCGTCAAAGGAGCTCCGGATGTAGCGCAGCACGTCGTATGTGGAAACCTCGGGGGTCGTCCGTGTCTGCAAGTACGGGGCGCTGCCGCCGACACTCCCCGGAGAGACGTTCTCAGGTGTACTGTGCACGCTCTGCCCTGAAAGAGTCTGCCTTGGAGGCGTGCCAACAGTCGTCCCTTGCGGTATCTGCTGCTGGCCGCTGGCACGTTTCCGGGTGGCCCGACCAAACCAGGCCGGGAACCCGTGGCGGAGACTGAACCCGCCGGGTGGCAGACGTTCATCGTCTGTTGCACTTACAGTGCCATCTTCTTGGACATCGGTCGAGTATGTGTAGGTGGTGAGGGGAGTGATGAGAGGATGGAAGATGTCGGTCGAGAAGGTGACGAGAGGAGGGAGGCTCGGGTAGGTGTCGGGGAAGGAGATCTGGAAGCGGAGGACGGCGGAAGCGTACGGGCCTGGCAAGAGTTAGCAGTAGCTCTGTAAATTTGCCACAATGCTCGCCATCTTACCCTTTCGGACGAAGATGACCCCTGACCACAGCAAGGGATCACCTGGGGTCAGGGTCACAAAGACGCCCTCAGGACAAGCCTGCTTGAGTCCAGCACTAGACACGTCAGCACAGAGTACGCGGTAAGCCTCAAAGACAGAAAGGCCCAACGTACAACTCGGCCAGGAGATTCTGCCGCCTCAGAGAGGGCAGCCCAGCTAGCTTGGAGGCAGACATTTGCGACGAGGACGAAGAAGCACCATGGCTGAACATGGCGAGTGGTGGCAGAGGCAGGAGGGCATTCCCAACCCCACACGCATGCATACACGAGGCAGACAAGGAAAAAAGGACAGAGGAACAGCCTGGCGCCTCGTCAACTATGAGACTATTGGGGCGATCAGTAGCAGCCCTGGGCCCCTTGTTTGGCGAGACTCGAGATTCATGCGACACGGAATTGCCAATGTTTCGTTGGAAGCGGGAGGCGGTGACATCATTTTTCGTCGGGGTTGGAGTCTCCTTCAGGTGAGGGGCAGGCACAACTCGCGTGGGTGTCTGGCGCCCTGTAACGCCTAGCTCTTTAGTGGGACTGGCGGGTCTGGCCTGGGCCGCCAGCCAGCCAGACCAAGCTTGGGAAAGAGCCTCCTTAGGATTCCGAATACGGACCCAACAACAAACGCCCCCCCCCCCCAAAAAAAAGGAGGCGGTTTCCACAGAGGAAAGAACCTCGCATTACTTCATTGTTGCCCGATCTCACTACCGCTGTGTCATTTATGATCCATGAGTCACCGGTGAGCGGTGAAAAAAAAAAAAAAAAAAAAAAAAAAAAAGAGGAGAGTGGCGGAGTGTAGACGACGGCAGCGGTCGGTGAGACCCAGGCCAAGGACCGCAAGAGCAAGCATGTTTTTTGTTCGGGTGCGTTGGTTGTTTATTGTCAACGGTATATTGCGTCCGACCTTGTTCTTCTTATCGTCTTACTCAAACCTACCACGTAGCCATCATGACCGTTATTTGGGGTGCTCTGGGTTTCTTCATGCTGCCCGACGTGCCCAGCAACCCAAACCCGCGCGCCATCTGGTTCCGGCCCCGGGATGCCGAGCTGGCCATGAAGCGACTGACGTGCTACGGGCGGGCCGAGTCGAAAAAGGTCACCTGGGCGGGAGCGAAGTGAACCTTCGCGTGGACCATCTACTTCATCGCCGTACTCTACATCTCGGGGGACGGTTTGTCGGCGTCGTTGTGGCGAGAGGGTGAGAAGTACATCATTGACCTGATAGATTCTCTTGAAGCAATTTACAAATGAGTGACTATACACATAAAGAAGAGAAAGCCTTCATCCTGGTCGTGTCGTCGAACCTTGGTCCAAAAATAGCAAGGTTTCCAATAATCCAATAACCTCGAGTGGTATTCTGTCAGGCGACGTCCCTGGTGAACGCGTGCCTAATTAGTCCTCTTTAACTTTGACAGGACACTCGCCCTTCTCTCTCCTTCATTCTACAGAGTTCGCCGTCCCTCTCTATGCTTCGCACGACCGTGCCCCTGCCTTTGACATATTCATAACTGCAGAGCCTCTACGCTAGCGGCTTCTGGGCCCAGAGAACATTGCCACGGTAATACGCGTGGGCCGTGCCGGCCCGCAGCTCCTTGCGCATTTGGGCGGCATAGACCGAGATGACCTCCTTTGTCCAGCCGAGCTGGGTCGCCATGAGGCCGATAGTGCCCTCCGTGTCGTTTTCGACGGCAGCACGGAAGTAAAGGCCGGCGTTGCGCAGGTTTTCGTCTTTGGGCCACTCGGAGACGGGGATCTGAAGTTTGTGAGCAGCGAGCAAAAGAAAACAAAAAAAAAAAAGGAAGAGGGGGGGGGACATACCTTGACAGCCTTCTCGTGGATATCGACAAAGCCGACAGTCTTGGCAGCCGCGAGCTGCAGCTTCTCGCGTACAGGGTTGAAGCTGGCCTTCAAGCCCATCTTGCGGCCGCCCTCGCGGAAAATAACACCCCACTGGGCCAAGGCGCTCTTGTCGGTGAACGAGTTGTCGTCGGACTCGAAGCAGGCGTCAAACTCATAGGACTCCATCCAGCCTCCGGGCTTCAACACGCGGTAGGCCTGTTGATATAAGGCCGCCCAGTCGGCGATGCTACCGACGAGCCAGCGCGAGTGCACATAATCGAGCGAGTTTTCCGCAAAGGTCCACTCCTTGAGACAGTCGTCGATTTGGCTGCGGTTGGTAGGGTTGGTGTTAGCATTTCCCAAACCCATGTTGCCAAGGTGTCGCTGCTGGTCCTCTGACTTACAAATAAACGTTTGGCGGAACCCAAGTGGGCTGGATAGGCGATATGTCGGTGCCGATCACCTTGCAATCCGGGAACTCGTCGGCAAAGTCACTGACCGTCAGTCATTGTTTTGTTTTGGAGAACCGCAAAAAAAAAAAAAGGGGGGGGGACAATTACACTGCCCACAGCCCGGTTCCGGTGCCAATGTCTACCGCTTGCTGAATATGTTAGTTTACCATTTACGGTTTCCCGTCACTCACGCCTTCTAGTTCCCTCGACGTCAACACACCTCAATGTTTTTAGACAGCGGCGCCAAATACAGCTTTCCTTCCAGGACCAGCGTATATACGTGGTGTCTGCGTAGTTTTGTGGTTAGCACACCCTCCGTTCAGTGATGTTGTTACCCTCGGAAACCTGCACCCTTTCAACGCACAGAATATCCAGGCTGTCGTTCTGCTTGTCGTCGTTGGCGCCCCAGTACTGCTGGTCGACGACGCTGTCGCTGTGGTACGTGCGGCCGTTCAAGGTGCGGTAATGCAAGATGCTTGACGCGATGGAAGCCGTCGAGATGGTCACACCGTCGCCGAGGGCCGAGTCTTTGTCATCCTGTGCTGTCAGCGACCGAAATACGAGAACCACGAACAAAGTCCACTCACATCGGCTGCCTGTTCGAGCCAGTGAGCCGCCGGCTGCAGCTCGGGATCCGCGCTGGCGACCGTGGCTTCTGTGGCTGGCGCTTCTGCTGCTGGTGCTTCTACCGCCGGTGTAGTCGTCGCCGGCGTTTCTGTGGGCGTTTCCTTGGCATAAGCGTGGTCGGCCATGGTGATCAGCGTCGGAGAGGGAAAATGGTCAAAAGGGAGAAAAGGAAAAGAGCAATAGCCTCAGACTAAAATCGGGGGAGGGACCGTCCCTAGTGGCATGAGATACTAATAGTGGGTATTTCGAAAGGCTAGGACCAACAGGGCAGCTCTGGAGAAAACAGGAGAGACGGGAAAGACCCTGAAGGTGCTTGCAGGACGCGTCACCTGACATGATCCCTAAAACGTTAGGATAACGTTAGTCAAATCTTTGTAAATCTGCAGCACGCCAACAACAGAGTCAAAACACAAGACGTACACAGAAAGCCACGAAAGCTTATTTGCGAAAAACGCCATCTGGTATCCGTTTTTGCCTGGAAATGATACAAATACTATCAATTCCTGACCTATGCGAGAAAGTTGACACAATACTGGGGATTCTTGCTAGTTTTGACAAAACAGCTCTGGCTGGCCCAGATCCCTGGTCGCCGCGTGTGTGACCCAGCAGAGTTGAAAGGCGCAAGTGAAAAGATAGAAAGATTTGCGAGATTATGGAAAGACAGCTTGTAACTTTAGGCTAACCGCAATGTCTTTCGTTGCATATTCATGTCTTCCTTGCCAGCGATGCATGACGCTCCAACATTGTCATTGATGGCGCATTCACCATCCCGTAGGTGCTGGAATGGAACAACGAAGGAGAAAAAAATTGTTCATTAGGCATACAAACTATAAATAGCAAGTATCCAATCCAAATTCATGAGTTATCGGGGGATTTTCGCTTTTTGTGGAATTTATTTACTTTTCTTGCAAAATTGGATTTTGTGAAGCATTAGTCTCCACAAACAAGCGTTCAGGGCCAATCCACTTTTATCCATAGTCTACTTTCCTAGGCCGGCCACCTCGAGAGTGTGTGCTGGCTCACAAACGTGTATATATGTTTGACGGCCTCCGTGCAGAAGATTGGCACGATGGCCAAAAGGCAACGGCGCGTGCAGCCGAACGCCAGGGCTGCCCAGAGCAAGCCAAGTCCAGCGGCAAGAAAGCATTCACGACGGAACGCGATGGAATGCATTGCAACGAGCCTACCCTGACGATATACCTCTCAGCGGACGAGAACAAACGGTGCTTCTGCGCCCGAGGGCGGTGTCAAGTCTTAACAAGAAGCGCTCACGTGACGACGACGCTAACGCATCGGCCAGCAAACGCACGACTGACACCGCCTTGCCGAGACAGCGAGAAGTACAAGGCACCGGACTTCTCTTGACGAAGAAGAACCTCCGACAACTCGAGGCCATGACGAAGAACAGAGCGCCGGGACACTCGGGGTCACCTTTGGAGTCCTTCCTCTGAAGAGCCCCCCAACAAGTTAACAAGCACCAAGACCACCTCAGCGACAACATCTGGCTTCGCTCGCAAAGCTGCAAAGAAAGTAATTTTGCAGTCTTAAAGATCCAAGGCCCCGGAGAGCATTGCCGAGATCCGTGAACGATATGCCAGGGCCCGCGAAACGGCCTCGCCAACCCAGTACGAGTGCTACGCACAGGGCGTCCAAACGGCGGCCAACGAGACAACAATGGTGACCGAGGGCGCCAACGATCTGTTGGAACGATACCCTAGTGATGGGTACAGAAAGGTCTTCTCTCGACAGATATACACGGAGGCGAACTGTTCAAGGACAACGAAAACTCCATTTCCATTACCCATATTGCAGGAGAGTGGAAAGGGCCGGGGAAGAACATGGAAGTCGCCCGGCTGCAGAGCTCGTATGACGGTGCAGCTCGGAAGAATACCCGCCGTGGCAGGTCCGCGGCAAAGAATGCCGGGCCAACCAGTGGCCAGCAAGCGAGGAAACCCGGTACCAGCAAACACAAGGAGCCAGGTGCGGCTGCCCTTTCCGCGACACGACGTTCATCACGACTCACGGGCAAGGGCAGGAGCAGCAAATGATAGCATACGGGAATCTTTGGTCTATGGGCCAGCAAGGCTATTCAAGATGGCGTTCCCGTCATTGAGCTGGGCAGTGGCTATCTCCTGCCGGTATGCTTTTGGTTGCCTTTTCCGCACGCTCTTTTCCATATTGACTCTTCCAAGGACATTGCCATGGTCACACGCACGCACCGCCTGGCTGAGATGGTGGAAGAACCTTCAACTCAAGACGGATTTCTGTCTGGGGACGACGTCACTCACATCATTTCTGCCGTTGAATGCCTACAGTTTGGCGATAGTCGAGGGAGGAAGTTAAGAGACCACAAGGCCACCGCAGTTATAAGGACATTGACACGATCCATGCTTTGTTGAGCTGTTGAAATGGATTTGTGAATTTTGTGTCTTATGCCCAAGTCACGACCCAAGACCCTCTGAAGCATAATCCTGCAGCCATGGGTGTTCCCGAAAAGCAGACGGCTGCCGACGACAGGAGCATTGCCGTGTCTCAACACCAAGGTGTGACGACTACTGTGGACGACGAGAAAAAAGCTCCGTCAGGCAATAGATGTCGACGATGCATTTGCCTTTGTGCAGGCACACGGCACTGTCGAACTGGCACCGGAGGGTGCCAAACGCCTTCTTTGCAAAATTGACATGTGGTTGGTGCCAGTTGCAAGTGATTGTGTTTGGGATCTTCCTTGAAAGATTTACACGCAGTTAACATCCATTGCTAGATGCTCATTACAAGAACGCCATGATCGCACAGTTGTGTCAATCGCCACCGGAATAGACGATAGAAAAAAAGTGCAAATCCGCAATATTGGGACCGGTGAAGAACAAGAAGGAAGACTAAAAAAATGATTTTATCTTGCATTGAATCCTTGTCAACAGCAACACGAATGGATGCCCAAAAAACTTAAAAAAAAGAAGAAAAAACACCCAACAAGGATACATCCCTGATCGATTTGATCTCTCTCTCTCTAGTATGCATCATGTATGTCCCTGTAAATGGTGGTCTGCAGGCGCCAAGCTTCTTCTGATGACGAGGTCTGCTCCATGCCACGACGGCACGGCCTGGATCGTGACCGGTCCAAAAGAAAAAGACTCGAGGCGGCCCACAGTGTAAACCTGAAAACGGCAGAAAAGGAAAGCAAAGAAAAAAAAAAAACAGAAAATCGATCAACGCCAGCGTAGCAATTCAAAGGGAATGGAACCGTGTCAGTCCACTCCTCTCTTTTTTTTTGGTCACTTTGTTTCCTCCTTTTTTTTTAAAAAAAATCTGTTGTTAATTATCGTTCCCAACATAATCTCACGCCCCCTCCGTCTATTTCCCGAGCCGCTGTTCAATCTTGGCCTTCTCCTGTGCCCGGATATCGGCCAGCTCCGCCTTGTTCGAGTCGTACCGCGCAGTCACCTGGTTGAACGGGTTCTCGGGGCTCTTCTCAAACTCCTTGCGGATCTTGTCCTTGCGCTGGTTCAGCCGCAGGCCCTTGCTGCTGCCGTCATTGCCCATCTCTTCCAGGCGGCGCTCCTCAAAGGCTGCATAGGCCGCCTTGAAGCGGCGCTCGGGGTGGCGGTCGACAGCGGTTGCAGAGGGTCCACCGCCGTCGATGGACAGGGCGTCGAGGGCGTTATCGATGCCCGTAGCATTGAGAGTGGACAGCTTGGCACCCTTTGATCCGTCGTCGTCGAGCTGGGAGAGGTCTAGACCTCTGCGCACGGGCGCCGCCGCAGTCTTCTTGGATGCGGACTTGTTGTTCTTGGGGTTGGCGCGGCCTGGGGTGTTGCGCTCCTCCTCGGCAGCGAGGGCGTCCCGCTCGGCCTTCTTGCGGGCCTGCTCAGCCTTCTTGGCAGCTTCGGCTTCCCTGGGTAAGTGTGTCAGCAGTGTTCGTGTAATGAGCCACGAGGGTCCGCGGCCCCCATGGCATCGTGCACCGGTCCGGAACTGAATCCGTTGCACCCGTCGAGAGCACAGACTGCCTCTAGATGCCATCTTAGACTCCGGCGCCTTGACTCACTTTTTGGAGTTGTTCTTGGACCCCTTGTCCCACTGCGCTGCCTCGGCCGCCTCTTTGCGGGCATCCTCTGCAGCCGCCTTTTGTGCTGCCTGATCGGCCTTGCGGGCCTGGCCCTGGGCCTTTTTGCTGTTGTCGCCGCCCTTCTTTCCTGCCATAGTTATGGTGCTTCTGTGTGCGTCTGTGTGCGTCTGTGTGCGTTCTCGTAAAATGGCTTTCTCGTTCGCTCGTGCAGGGGGGGGGGGGGGGGGGGGGTGCGTGTGTCCGCGAGCGAGGTCGGTGCGAAAGTTGCGCTTTGATTCGTTCTTACGCGAGGTTCAAGGAGGAACCGAGACGGAAAAAAAAAGAACTGGAAACCGGGGATGGCGGGCGATGGGTCCCGAGGGCGGCGAGGCGAGGCGAGGGAGGCGGTGTGTGTGTGTGCATGTGTGCGCACGACTGTGCGGAAGGGTAGATGTGACAACGAAAAGGCCGTTGTCTTGCGTCGTTGAGAGCGAAAGGAGTTGATGTCCCAAAGTCACTCAGGTGTGGATTCGCAAAAAAGGTTTGATACGTAGAAAAGAGGGACACAAAGCAAGGGCCGCCGACGTAGGAGCCTTGCCTGCTGGGAAGGTGGGGTAACACCTGCCTGCACATGTGCGCGCGACCGTTGCCTTATTTTCCATTTTATTTCATTTTATTTTTATTTCTGCCAGTGTTCTTGGGGGATCTTTTTTTCGTTCTAGGGGACCTGGCATGGCGTTCCCTCTGCTACGCGGGCGGGCGGGTCCCGTTCCGAGACGTAGTGCAAGGCTTCTGGACCACCAAGCCGCCCGCGCTGCCGTGTGCACTGGCAGTGAATATTGGACGCCTTCATTCCGCCGTTTTCGACCCTTGCAGCAGGCAACTTGGCAACACCGGCGCCGCCCCGCGGAGAACCCGCAAGCAGACCCGTCATGCACGACGATGATGGCAGGAGGACAAAAAGGATTGTCGCCCGGCAGTTGGTTTTGGCTCTGGCAGAGAGGGCCGTCAGTCAGGGCCGGCTTGGACGAAAATCAGTCAGGCGGCCAGTTGCCTTTTTCCCCCTTTGCTTACACGCCAACTGCAGGCAGATCCTGCCACCAACACATCTATCTATCTCTCTCACCACACCCCCAGCCAGGCAGCCCTTGCACACCAGACAGACACAACCAGATAATACAGCATGCCACAATTCGTTCCCTGCAACAGTTCCGCGTGGTCTGGGCCCCGTCCCCCCCGTCCCCTAGGGCCTGTCCGGAACCCAGGGCCCTGCTTCCGGCGTGCCATTTTGTGCCATCATCGTGATCCACACATCTGGCGCTGTCCGATGTAGAAATGCATAAAGCAGCGGCGCCTCGCAATAGATCACATGGCATCCCAGAAGAAACGGCCACACAAGGCTGCATCTCAGCGGATCCTATTCCGGAGCCGCCTGTGCAATCTTCTGCCACTGCCGTCTTGTCCCTCCCCCCTTCACTTCCCCGTCTCCTTATTCCCCTCTCCACAGCATCGGGTTTGCAGACCCAAAATTGCCGCAGCCGAATATTCCCGGATCCATCCAATTCCCTCAATCAATGGCCTGCAATCGTTGCTCGGTTCTCTGCGGCCCTCATGTCTGTATTGGCTTTGTATCCGGCCTTGCACCGGCCTGGGAATCCCCCGTTCTCCGCCCCTGCCAGCTCACCCCTCCTGCGTCCCATGTTGATGTCGATGCTTGAAACCTCATAAACTTTTTAAGACGAAATGACTCGGTAGATCCCAAGCCTGCCACGCGCGGGAAACAGACCCCCATGTTCCCCGCTGACCATCTCGGGGGTGCGATTTTTTTCGACCTGTCTTTTTCGTCTTCGTTATTTCGCGCGTCTGCTGGCTTTGGTTCGTCTGCAAGATATCTTGTCCGTGGCCCTCTGCAGCCTCGTTTCCAGTTGCCCTGTTTTACACTGTAGGACGCATTGCCAATATCGTAGCATTCGGACCTAGGCCGAAATGGTCAGATCTGAAGTCATCAAATTGTGCAACGTCACCAGCACACCTCTGCCATATCTGCAATCCAGTCCAACGCCTCAATTTTTTTTTTTGATCAACTGGTCAGATGGGTCACCACCTTCGGGGGCATGTCCGAACCACACTAGCATCAGAGATGGCCCTGCTTGTTGCAGTAAGCCGAGAATGTTAACATGGCAGAATCTGGATTTCGCGAAACAGAACTGTCCCTCCTGCCCCCTTCTGGCTGATTTCTTGTCTGTGATCCTCCTATCGGAATGGGGTGTTGCTCCGTCTCTTTCCGGTATTCCAACTTCGGGACAGACAACTGCTGAGGGAATAAACTCAGTTACTCCCCCCTCCCTCTTCCCCTCATAAATCAGTTCCGCATCAAGCTTCATGCATGCCGTCCGCTTCGTCTCGTCCCACGTGTACATGTACCAACTCACCGTTACTGTGGGTCTATGATGTCGTGTCATGAAATGTTATTGCTTCCAGTTTGTGCCTCTTTTTTCCTGGTGCCGTCGGTATTGCGGTGGTTGTGAACTGGATCCGGACAACTCCATTGTGTTCGTTCCACAACTTGTATGAGACCCTGCGGTTTATGCGCTTGTGCTCTTCAAACTAGACAAGTATTGACGAGCACAATATCCGCGGAAGCAATTCTCCGGTCTGGAGTATTGTTTTGCTCGGTCTCGGTCTCGGTCAGACAGAAACAATTTGACAATAGCAAGGAAGCAACCGTGATGCAAAACTGTAGACACGAACACGCGCTTGAGTGCCAAGACTCTCATTCGCTAAACAACCTGAACAGTTGGCAAGGCTTTGCAGTCCTCATTCTCACCACAAGCAGGCAAATGATACCTTGACCGAACCCAGCATACCAAAATAAAGCAGGTTCCTTGTGGCCAACCACTTGCAGTCACTTGACCGCACATCTCCCGTGTCTCAACGCTCCCTCTCAAAGATGACAAGCCAGAAAGTCAAAGAAGCAACTGACTTGTCGAAAACAGCACTTGTTGTCCAGATAGGAGCGGCCCTTGAATGGCTGTTTCCACTGAGAGTAGGCCGATCCGGAAGCCCTGTCAACGACGTGGCATAAGCAGCCCAACACACACCCTAACCAAACCTCCTTGCATTCAGTCGTCTTACATCGATATTGTCTTGACTGAATGCATTGTCAATGGGGCCACTCCCTCCGCCTTTTCCCCCTCATCCTCCAGGTTGCAATATCTTCGTGGCCGTTGTAGGCATTCTGCTTGCTTCTTGGTATGACGATCCGTCGCACAAAAGCATTGCAGAGATTAACCACTGGTGCAATCCATCTGCAAGTGTGTGCCATCCCGCACCGAGAAATTCGATTGTGGATTGAACAAAATACGGGGTTGTCATCCTTTTTTTCTGGCGACAAATAAAAATAAAATAAAAGAGTTTCAAGCCTCAATGCCTCGTGTCGGTGGATAGATGGCGTATCAATCAGTTCCTCTGGGAATATGCAGCATAAATGAACCAGGGAACAGCGGCACAACGAAAGCCAACGGGGCCCAGGATGAAAAACAATCTGACAGAGAAGGAGTGTGCAGAAACGGGGGGTAGACGGAGGGAAAATGGGGGCGGGCTTGGGCACCATCGATACCCAAATAAAGCCTCGAGCGCAACTTTTGTGTTACAGCCGTTGGTGATATCTGCATGACGATGGATCCGTTGGTCTGCGCGACAAGGTGACAAGCAACAGCCCCCTCGGTGAGATTTGGTCCGAAATAGAGTCGTTCGAGTCCTGTCATGGAAGACTGCTTGTGTGGCCGAACCAGCTGTTTTGCTGATGGCCGAGCAAACATGCGATCGTCTCAGAATCTGCCACGTTGGCCCGTTGGTTGTAGTTCTGAATCGGCCACCCTCCTCCAAATCTGCACGAAGAGAATGGAAGGAGAAAGCACGGCCTATCACGCTTGAGGCTTTTTGGTGTGCAGTTAACCATGTTCGCCGCAACGGTGTGAGGAACTTGTAAGCGTCTTCGTCTGACGAACGGCCTGCTGGATACGCAAATCAAGCCCGATTTGTCAGAGCGAGAGACTGACAACAGGGATATTCTCACGATGCATGCAGTATGACGTAGACAAGGAGCCGTGGTTTCCCGTTATCCGCCCAATCCTTGAATCTAAAGATAGTCATGCGACGTGTTAAAGAATATCTTGGGCGGCCGTTGCCAACCAATGCTTTTGGGGGCCGGATATAAGGCAGTGCTATGTTGTGACGGGGGTGCCTTCATTGCTCTGCTTGATTCCTCGTGGCGGGTATATGTCCGTCGACAAATGGACCTCTGAACCACTCCGCAAGGAGAAATAACAGCAGGGTGTCCGAGAGAATTTCGCCGACTGGATGGACAATCCCCCCCTGCGCGCATAGTGTCGGTAAGCTGAGGGTGCGTGTGTATGGATGTGCTCGTGTCGACGTCTGTGTGTTCGTATGTCTGTGTGTCTGTGTGTCTGATGTCGTTGCGTACTACCGCCAAGTTGAGGTTAGCTGCTGTTTGCGGGCCGACGATCCTGTCGTGGCCGAGGCGGATAGGCCAGGTGGAGGCCAGCCGTAGAACATCCATCTCTCTGTAGGTTCCTGGGAAGTGAGGGGGGGCAGGGGAGAGGCATGGGTGTGAGGTGATATCAAAGTGAAGAAAACAGTACCTCTCTTGGCAGACCCTGGCACAGACAGCCGCTCTTCTCTAGATGTCCAAGGGAAAGTCCCGGAAGTTGTGCCGGTGGCAAACAACAAGTCACTGGCGCCGGGGGGATGTATGGATGCGTGGTCAGCCATTTCAAATCAAAGAGCGATCGGACACCGCCGTTAGCCTGCCGTCAAAGACGGAAGGTTGCCCGTTGCAGCCGCTTGACGCTGCGGGCGGTTGAACCTCGGACTCTGTAAGGAGGGGTCCCATGATGCTTTTTCGAAGACGTCGATATGATGCAAGCAGAGATAGGACGGCGATCCTGTCCAAGACGGCTGCCCGCGCAGTTGCCTGTGCCCTGGGCTCATCGTCTTGGCCTCAAGATCAGGCACGGGTGAAGGCGAAGATCGAGTAATGGCACCGGGGAACCACAGCCGGGTTGCACATGGCGTACAAGTGGCACCCGCTCTCTCTTTTCTTCCTTTATTCATCGTGAGGCAGCTCGTTTATTCTGCTTGTTATTTCATGGCCCTTCTGGCCCGCTCGTACGAGAGCGCCTGCCGTCCTGCCGCCCCCCTCCACCATCCGTGTTCGGAGAAACACGCAGAAGTAGCCTCATTTGCAAAAGTACTGCCAACGCGCACGAAGGAAGGGAGGAAGCAGCAGCGATCCATCTGACGATGAGATCACTGTGACCACCCCTGCTCCCTGCGCGCTCAGAAAACGGCCAGGCATAAGTGGACGGCTCATCTGGCCGTCCTGCGACCATCATCAGACACACGATAATGCTTGTTTTGTGATTGTCGTAGTCGTTGTCGTCGGCGAGTATGTGATCCGGCTTTGGTTCGGTTTCTATTTTTTGCGTGCTTCCACCATTTTCTTTTCTTTTCCGGACTATCGCATTGAGTTTTTATTCTTGGCAACAAAGGTCCACGGTGTCCTGCTGTTGCTCCATTTGCTCCTTCCTGTTACGTCTGAGTATTTGCGCATCGATTCTGGGTGGACGGACAAAGCCAACCTTTCAGGTGACCCGGATCAACTGGCAGCAAGTGCCCCGACCGCAACGCGCAGGTTGCGCTTGCCTTAACAGTGACTTCCTAAACAGGCAAATTTGTGTGTATGAGCCAGGAGCGCAGGGAAGGGACGACCAACTAAGACACACCACCCGCTGTACAAAGTATCGGTAGGGCACATTGTAGCATCTTGCATAGTAGTCCATCCCATCTCGCGGATAGCCCAAGGAACCTGGGAAAATATGATGTATCATGGCCCATATGTAAGGTCCCCAAGTTCCGCCTCCTGAGCTGAAACAGCAGACGAGTACTCGCAGTCAGTTAGCTTCTTGTTCAAGACAGCGCCCGCTTTTTTTTTTTTTTTTTTTTTTTTTTTCCTGGCTCCTTGTCCCCGATCAGGCTGTCCGCCAAAAACGGTTTCTTTTGCCACCCCCTTCCTTCTGGTTGACTTTTGTTGATTCCCACTAAAACGCTGGCCATTCGGAGGTTTACTTACTTTGTACTCGCACAGGTATCTTACTAATTGATTTTCTTTTTTTTGTTTTGGCTGTTGGCCCCCCTTTTTCCCAGTCCTGTCCATTCGGCTGCTCCCCTTAAAGTGGACCCCAACTGGTGCCATATTTTATTCCGTGCTATGTAGAAATAGGATCACCACTTTTTTTTCCGTGCTTCTTGTGCCCCCTATGTATTGCATTGTCAAACGCCAACCAACACCAGCTGCAGGGCGCCGCCACGGGGTGCGCTTTTTTGCGAAGACGATCTGGGCATATGCGGCGGCAGGCAGTGTTCCTGAGTTCGTGGGCGTTTGGTACAGCATCTCGTGGCGCAAAGATACCACAAGCGGAACAGACTCGTAAGATACTTGTGTACTTGCTCGTGCATCTGTAAGCAAGCTATTTTGTGACACTAGGTAAATGTCCCGGACTTCCGTTCACACCAATCTGTCAACAAAAAAAGGGACCCATTTTAGCGAGAAGCCCCTTTGTGGCCACCGGCATTTCCAGCCGGGTGGTGGTGGTGGCCACTGCTTGGGCGCCAAAGCCATGTTGCGGTGAGCAGGACCGTTGCTCACCTCCCCACCCACCCCAAGCTATTGCGGACTAGGGTACAGGGCTAGGACGAGGACAAGAGAATGGTTGGGACTCAGCGGGACATCCAATAGCGCCTGCTTCGACTGTGTACCGCTTGGATGGTTGAGAGACGCGGTATCTTGCATTGGGCGCTGATATATGATAGACCCAAGCGGTGCCGTCGCATTGACTGCTGCCATACACAGCAATTGAGATGGCTGGAGTGGGGAAGGTCGACCCGCACAAATTGAGCATCTCAGGGGAGTTCCCCCGGGCTGAGAACAGGGCAAGTGATATGTGAGATATCTCGAACTTTTGTCGCGGCCAACTGACAGAAGCGGAAATCTGTGCATCGAAAAGGGGGGGGGGGGGGGGCGGAGAGGTTCCAGAAGCACACGCTGGGTGTTCATCTCGGCCACATTGTGGTGCCTCAATGTCTCACTTGTTCTTTTCAGCTTCCAAAACAGCCAAGGCCTGCGGGTCATGCATGCGTTTTGCTGGCTGGCCTCCATGTATCTTATGCGCGTGTGCATGCAATGTGGGTGATTGAGAGCGGCGTCGTCCGCGGAGCGTCTTCTTTTTCTTTTTTTTTCTTTTTTTCAACCGGGGAGAAGCTGCTAGACAAAGCGAGGGAGGTTCGCAGGGAGACGCGTTCGGGGCCGTTTTGCGGTGTGGAATTGTTCACATGATGTACTGCGTATGCGCCTGGACACGGATGCAACTCCTTACCGGTTTGGCAGGTTGCTCTAGTCGGGGGCAGACAGAATAGCATGGTTACATCAGGGCATGAGTGCAGCGCGTATTGCCAAATGCTCGACTGGGTTCTTGAAGCCCGTGCCTCACCGATGTGCAGGCATGATCACCATTATGGGTTCGAGGGGTGGGAAGGCGGCTGAGAGCCAGGGTGCCGTATCAATATTATATAAAATCAATATTGGCCTGCCCCCCTGCCCCAGGGCAACTGGCGAATCGGTGAATATGATGCAAAGTGCGTGGCATTGGCATTGGCAAAGCCCCAAAAGGCGAAAAGATGAAATAGCAAAGTGGAAATAGCAAAACGTCAAGCTGGCAAGCCCACGAGCCACCAAGCCAGCAGGCCAGTAAAATAGTGCCCGGCACGTTGGCTCGTTGTTGCCGTATTCTTAAAAGGGGCAATGTGACCGACGTTTTGTGTCGAGCCGCAGAGCTGGATCTTGGTGGCGACGTTGGTGTGGGTGTATGAATGCGAGTGTGGTCTGTGTGGCTACTTTGGGCTTGTATCGCAGACGAGCTTCCGTTTGCGGGACTGTTGCGAGTCCGTCAATAGCAGCATCCGCCAGCCATTGGCATCGGAAAGCATCCTCTCCCATTAAAGCGTGCCGTTATCCATCACCACAGACAGTCCTCGCAGTCCGACCTCGTCGGCATGTCCGTCACGACGAAAAGTATCTTATCTTCTTTGCAGCGTCTGGGCGTGAGTGTACGGCACAGGGGGTGATACTTTCTCGTACTTTCGTCCCTTCCAGGCACTCGTACTCCGTACTTTGATCTTACTCGTAGAGGGCACCCCTGTCCTATTAGCAGAACGCCAATGCGGGTGGTGTCACATTGGGAGCCATTGGGAGCTGATGGAGCTGATTGGGGTTCCAATGGGATGGTCTGAGCCAAACAGAAAGAGCTTTCCGGGTTCCGCGCCAGGTGGGTAATCTGGCGCTGGAAGGTGCCTATGACGTTAGTGTGCCAACTTTCCCAGGTTCTTTCCACGAGGATCAAAACGTGGGAATGCCCACTGGAAGTACCCATGCGATATTAGCATACACAGGGGGCGGGGGGGTACCCGGAAAGCGAGCCCTCTCAGGGCCTTCACCATGGCTTTGCCTCCGTGGACCAGGGGCCATTCTGCGAACCTGGTTCTTGGGAGACACCATGCCAGCTAATGTCTCATTTCGAGCCTCAATTCAGAAAAGCCCAGGGCTGCGAGAAGCCGCAGGGACAGCCTCGGAGGGACGAGCAGCAGCATGCCGGCAGGGCAGGAAGCCGCTCAGTGAGGGGCAATCGGCCAATCTTCGTTGCGGGCGGTGACACCCGGACGCCTTCGCGGGCGCCTGTGTTGTGGCGGTGAGCATCTTGATTGTTGCCCTCTTCGGCGCCGGGAGAGGCACAGCTGCGCACAGTATCCACTCGATACGAACGTGGCCACAGGCGGCAGCAGTGTGGAACAGAAGGGGGCAAAGGGGGCCAAAGACAAACGGACAGCCGCGAGCAAACAGACGCAGAGCAAGGGGTCCAGCGCAAACAGAGCTGTGCGTTGTGATCGCAGACCCATGGTGATGATCGCCCGGTCGCTTGTTGTCTTGCATAGTATTATTTCCACAGCAATACCAATATTGCCTGCTACCTTGCTGCCCTGCCGCCCTGCCGCCCTGCTGCTCTGCATCTTGGTTGCGCGCACAGGAGAGGGCAAGTGCCAGTCGGACAATTGAGGGAGATCTCGTCACAACAGCGCTGCTAATCACCTGACAGAAAACGGAAACGGTTGCCTTGTCACGGCTGGCGCTCGTAATTGGCAAGAGCGGATGCTGTGAGACTCTGTACTTTTGTGTCTGTCCCTCAAACGCTCCTTCCCGCTGTGAAAGTCCTGGAGCATCGACAAACACACTCGCCTGTATCTTACGACAAACAGGGAAAGAGCCACAGCGGTTTGTTTCACCGGCCAGGATTGGCAGGAGCCTATGGGAAGCTTCCCCTGCCTTCTGTCTGTCGGCCAATGGCAACGTCTTTGTGCGCGGGCTTTCTGCTGCGGTGTCTTTTTTTGGCCCTTTTTCTCTCACTTTTTTTGCCTTCGGGGGCCTTGTCCGCCCCTGTGTGCGTGTGCCTGTCCGTGCTCTTGCCGGTGCCTTTGTGTCTCTGCCTCGGCCGGGCCTGCTCTGGCTTGTTTGCAGCCCGATGCTATTTCTGCTGTCTGACAATGTGTCTTGCAGCTTCTGGCCACTCTGCATCCCTTGACTCCTCCCCCTTGCAGAGCACAAACATAGCATTCATGGACAAATTAGGCTCTGCGTGATCGCCGTGTCATTTGTCCCGTTGCTTTTTGTCCGTGCTGCCCTTTTGTCTCTCGCCGCCGCCGCTGTCTTGCACCAAAGCACACCCGCAATATATCGACGATGATATTTTCCCCAGTTGCTGCCGCCAGACGCCTGGACTGCGGTCTGCATCCTTGTTTCGATTGTGATTCACCGCCCCAAGCGCTTCGCCTTGTTTTCCCTGTCTGTCCTCTCCGTGTTTCCGCTTTCGTCTCCTGGGCCCAAAAGACCAGACGGAGCTTAAATACCTAATAACACTGACAAGCTCCACTGCACCACTGCACCAGCGTGCTAGGAGGAACACTGACACACTGTGGCTGGCCGCTGGGGGCCGGCGCATGTGGTGTAGTGCATCTTAGCGAGCTAATATCGCTTCTGAGCTTTGTCCCTACCCCGGCCTGGCGCCGTTTCACTAAACAAGTATGCCAACTTTTCCACTGGCGCGTTGTTGGTCCCCACCCTCCCTGAGCTTGCTTTTTGCTGGCTCCTGTGCACCCCAAAACGCTGTCAGTTCGATTCCCAAGTGCCGGCAGGGCCGCCGAGCCGGAACAGAATATCCATACCCACGCTATTTGCCCAAGTTTTCCAGTGGGAGACGGCCCATTTCGAGGAGGCGGTATGCTGCAATACATAGTGACTCACAGACTAGAATATCCTGTTTGCAAGCACGGAGTATCTATGTAGACAGATTTTACATTTGCATACATGGCGGCAATATCAATGTTCCCCCACCAAGCCGTTTGCATATGGTGCCTGTCCTGTCAGTGTCTCCTCATCTCCTCGTCTTACGATAACATGCAGCCACCCCGTAGCAGACCTCTACATGTAAGATGCAATTGGCCTCGTCTTCTTGCCCCCATCTGAAGATACAGATGCCTGAATACCATGGCTGGCCGACTCCTACTTGACAGTCCTTTGTACAGCGTGACGGTGTCTGTCTCACTTCCGACGTCATGCCTAAGGCAGTATCATGCAATGGAGGCTGTTTCCCATCTTCCTACATGGCAATATGTGAGATATCGGGCTAGGCGTTGGACTAACACGGAGAAGCATGGACCAGCCATGGCCCATTTGTGAACCCAGGTGAGGCTTTAGCACGGCCTGCTAACGTTGCAATTTCCACAGGAGCAACCGCTGTGACCTTCTTCCTTAATTACGACTCTGTGGGCTGTGGATGTGCAACAGGCTTGCGGGACCATCCAAAAAGCATGAAGCCCAAAAGGGGTGTCCCGACTTGATTGCCCTGCCGCTGATCCCGGGGATCTTGGGCTTCCCTCGATTGAATCCACTCTGCCTCTCCACAATCGGCCACCTCAAATACGTGGGCCGGGTCAGTGACACACGAGTACGTCGTAACTCACTGACCAGGTAGTAGTAGCTTATTACACTGCCACGCTTGACCGGTCTCGTGCAAGCCGGGCATATCCAGGCGACAGTAACCACTCAAAACTGCTTCGTTTCATCACGGGCCTCGCTCCACCGGCCAGCTCGACGAGGCGGTGGCCAAGGCGAGAAGGCCGCCTTTTCAGTCTGGTCCGTTGGCATCAAACACTGCATGTAAGATACTTTGCCAGATACTTTGCCAGACACTCTGCACAATACTTTGCAAAATACAAACATGCACATAGCATCTGCCCTCTCCTATGGGCTGCGGCCTGCGTCGCATGGCACTGCAGAACGCGCCTGTCCGTGTACTCGAGAACCCGCCGTTGTGCTCCCACATCAAGTAAGACCAGTGCTGTGTGCTGCCGCGGACGCAACAAAAAGGGCAAAAGCCGTTGTGAAGCCGCCGCGGGCCAGCCACCGCGTAACCGTTTTGCTCCAGCAGAGCAAAAGTACGGAGTCTCCATCCAGAATATATCCCACTCGTACCAAGCAACTTACAGGCACACACTACCCATGCAGCCAGTGGGCATTAGCGTGCCGGGCAACCCATGGCGTTTATGGGGTGGGTGAGGGCGAGCCATCCTGTTGGACCCAGGTAGCGGAACCGGGGTCCTCTCGCCTTCAGGCCATCTGGCGGCCGGCATGTTGGACCATATGCTGGTAGCCTGTGACCTAGGCGCGCCTTTCCTAGTTTGAACTGGAAGGATCTGCCTTCTAGCGTGCTGGGTTGTGTCAAAGGCTAGCTCTGTCACCGCCAAACCGCGAGCGCAAGAGCCCAAGGGAAAAAAGGCCGATTTTTTTTTTTTTTTTCCCTGGTCGGTCTGTTCCTAGAGACCCCCCTCCTGGTCCCCTTTTTATTTTTTATTTTTTATGTTACCGGTCTTTTCCCTGGTCTCTTTTAAATAACCTGGCTTTTGCTTCCTCTTTGGTCGCGCTTTCCCTTCCCAATGGATCCGGTGACCTTGTCTGATCCCTTCCCGGTAACGGCTGCGCAAGTGCAAGTCTGTTCAAATACTCCAGACTCCCTCCCTCCTTGTCGTTGACCCTCGATATCGTATTGTTCCTTCTTCCTTCTCGTCTCCCTACCTTTGCCCTCCTATTCTCACATCCTTTTCTATTTAACAACATCTATCCCCCTCCCACACTTACTTTGCCTCTTTGCCCTCCACTTACTTCCTTCCAACCTGGGCCATTAAATTGTGTTGATTGCTCCTTCCTCTTTTGTTGATTCCCCTTTGTGACATCATAGTCACCGCAAAACGGCTCACTCAGCTTTTCCCGCACTCCACCACTCCTGCTCAGCTTTACCAACAACGCCAACTCGGGAAACGACCAAATTCTACTTCACTTTTCGAGCTCTGCCATAAACGACACCCGCTGTTGTGCTCACCAACTTGGAGCTATACGGCTAGTTACCTCGCGCAGTGCTACCAACACCCCCAAGGACGGACGACTATTTCTCTGCGTTTGCCTCTGCAACCATTTGGCAGCAATTTTGAACAATTGCTGCTGCCTGAAGAACATCACTCACGGTCCCGGTATCCAGCAACCAGGCCGCCAAATCGGCCGAGCCGTCTCATCCCCGGTTTGCCTGGGAAGTGGACACTTCTGTCCGCCTAAGTCGCCATGAGGTCAACCACCTCCAGGGCCTCCAGCCCGGCAAGGGGGGCAAACCCTGCCACAATGTCCCCGGAAGAGGAGCAAAAGGCTGCCCAGCCTTTCCCCAAGAAGCAAATGCTCGTGCTTGGTAAGTTACTGTTCTCCGTGCTATGGCCCATCTGCTTGTCTCTGTTCATTTTTTTGCCTGCAAGGCCAGATCAACTAACCTGCCTCGCCACGAAAAACAGCCATCTGCCGGTTGTGTGAGCCAATCGCATTTATGGGCATCTTCCCCTACATCTACTTCATGATCCAGGACTTCCACATCACCGAGGACAAGAACCAAATATCGTTCTACGCTGGTCTTGTCACCTCGGCTTTCGCCTTTGCTGAATTCCTCACCGGCATGTTCTGGGGCCGACTGAGTGACCGGATTGGCAGGAAGCCAGTGCTGTTGACCGGTCTTTCTGGCACGGCTCTGAGCGTCCTTATGTTTGGTTTGGCCCCCAACCTCCCCGTCGCCCTGATTGCTCGCGCACTGGGTGGTCTTCTTAACGGGTAAGCTTCTATTGTTATTTGATCTCCTTTTTCAAGCATCATTGGAATGACTTTGGCTAACAGCAGCAGCAACATTGGCGTTATGCAGACCACAGTAGGTGAGCTGGTTAAGTCGAAGGAACACCAAGGTATGTTTTTATTTCCCCCAATTATTGATGCCAGTTTTCGCCGCGGTTTTTAAGCACTGCCAGTCATCAATGTACTGACTTCCTTTCAACAGGGCGCGCCTTTGCGGTTATTCCTGCTGTCTGGTGCATTGGGTAAGTTTGTTGTCAGCTAGTTGTGTAAATCAGTACTTCTCGTGTGTGCTAACTTGATATCATAGTTCCATGATTGGACCTGCCATTGGCGGTGCACTGGCTCGGCCGTGCAAGTTCTACCCGGGCATTTTCCCACCAGGAAGTATATGGGACAAGTTCCCTTACCTCCTCCCTAACCTCTTCAGCGCCGCCTCAGTATGCATTGGAGTCTGTGTCGGCATTTTGTTCCTCGAGGAGACGCATCCGATCAAGAAGCACGAGCGGGACTGGGGGTTGGAACTGGGCAAGAAGGTCACCTCACTTATGGCGTGGCCCAAGAAGACCAACGAGAGCCGAAAGGCACAGCTTCTTGACGAGGAGGAGCCATTGCTTGATGCGGACGAGCCACTCCCTGGATATCGAACAACTGAGACGTCCCCACATCTGGTCTCTTCCCCGAGCAGCAACAGCCTTCCCGAGACACTCGAGTCCCTGGATTCAATGGAGAACACAGACCAAGCATCGTCAAAGGCATCGGCTGAACGGGTTCAGAAGTCGACCAAGATTTTCACGAAGCCGATCATCCTCAATACCATTTCCTTTGGAATTCTTGCCTTGTAAGTGAAGCAGCAAACAAAAAACCGGAGCTGCCACAAGAACGAATACTAACATAACGACAGCCACACCATTACTTTTGACCAGCTCTTGCCAATCTTCCTCAGCACGGACAAGCCAGACTACGACAAGATCTCGCTTCCATTCAAGTTTACGGGAGGTTTCGGGTTTGACAACCGCACAGTCGGCATGATTATGGCCGTCCAAGGTTTCTACTCGCTTCTCTCCAACTCGTTCCTATTTCCGTGGGTTATTGGTCGGATCGGTGCTCTCCGGCTCTTCAAATTGGTGGCCGTGCCATATTTCCTCCTCTACCTGGTTACGCCTTACCTGATTCTGCTGCCTGACAGTCTGCGGATGCCTTGCGTTTACCTTGTGATTGTCTGGAAGTGCACCTTTTCGACCCTGGCGTTCCCCAGCAATGCTCTGATAACGCTGTACCTTGCACCAAGCCCCCTCACTCTTGGTACAGTAAACGGCGTGTCGGCATCTGCAGCAAGTCTATGCCGTGCCTTTGGACCAGCCATCTCCGGCATGTTGTATGCCGTTGGCCTGGAGTCCGGCTATTCGAGTCTGCCGTGGTGGTGTGGCAGTGGAGTTGCTGTGGCCGGCGCCTTTGTTGCTATGCAGCTGACAGCAACGCCGAACACCGACATGGAGGAGAAGGCGGACGACATCGAAACGGGCCGCAGGCCAACCTCGCCCCTTTTCCAGACAGCATCTGACGACGACGAATAGTCAAGATTTTTTTTGCGGCGCCTGCTGTTTTTCACGCCATTTCAACGTTTCCGATTCCAATTCTGAGAAGGCAGTCCCCTCGTTTGCGGACCACGCTTCGCTATTTGGTTTTTTTTTCTCATTTTCTTGCTATTTCACGGCGCATAAACGGCTTCGGGTTTCATTGCACTTTCGGTTGCCATCATTCGGGAAAAAAAAAGGGTTGTGCGCATATACACACGAATGTGCACACTTGCAGGAAGTCTAGATCAGCACATCACGGTTGCGATTGCTTTTGTCCAGGGGTTATACCCTTGATGTTTTATTTCTCATTTACTTCCTTTCTGTTCTTTTATTGCCTCTGCCTACCAGATACCAACTTGTTCTTTAATTACTTAGCTTTTTGTACCTCCAAACTAGCCATGGCCGGCGTTTGCTCACAATATACCTGATATACAATATGCGTGAACTGCGTGCTTCTACGTATTTGTGAAACTGGATTTACGTGGGTTTTCTCAAATGAACGGCACAACGGCCTCTCATGTCTAGCCAGACCTGCTTCGAAGCATCTGTGAGCTGCGATATTTCTTAAGCTCTTAGGTTCTTAGGTTCTTAGGTTCTTAGGTTCTTAGGTTCTTAGGTTCTTAGGTTCTTGGGTTCTTAGGTTCTTGGGTTCTTACGTACTTAGGTTCTTAGGTTCTTGGTTCCTGGGTTCCATAGCTCGTAAACTGTAAGGCGAGGCTCCACAATGGAGACTTGAGATCGTTTTCCTTTTTTGTCGATAGGGATAGGTTGCAAGGCTGCATTGTGCTCGGGTCGGGGCTCTAAGGGATGGGCTATGAGGGATGGTTTGTATAATTGGTAAGCAGGAAACGGAGAAATGAGAAGCGGTCGCACGCCAGCACTTAGAAACGCAACTCTTTGGCTCGGCAGCCCGATACCAGCGCGGCATAAGATTTGCCTCTGCACGCAAGAGACCCAGGTGCCTTTCCTGGCAGCTCTCCTGGCCTGCTTGTCGTCTGGTTTATTACCGCAGTGGCTGGGACAAAGGAAAAGTGGGGGTGCCACTCGCTCGCTTTGGGGGAGACTAGAACGCCGATAGGGGAGCAAGTAATTTGGGAAGTCAGAAGGGAGACGATGATCAATGCCGGACGGTGATTCGTCCAGAATCTCTTATCGCGAGCACAGAAGCGGAAGTAGCGACCAAGAAACCACGAGAATGCAAAACAGGCAAGAGAGGGCCAGAGGAGGAGGAGCTGAGAGGTTTTCAACTTTTCTAAATTTCCTTTCTTTTTCTAAGCTCAAAGCAGCCCAGTTTTTCTCCTCGCACTCTTCTCTTTTTCGCTCGATCGCCTCCCCCCGGTCGTCTGCGTGTCATTTGATTTCACGATTTTTTTTTTCCAGCCTGTCGCGCCGACGACGCTCACTTGCTGCCCCGTATTAGTATCTTAGTCTGGTTTTCTGGTTCCTCTTTTCCTCTTTTCCCTACTCATTAGCATTCCGACGTTGTTTTTGACCCTTTTTTTCACCCGCAAAAAAAGAGCCGCTCCCCTTTGTCCAGCCGGGCTGCAACGCATTTTCCAACCGGTCCCAAACCTCCCTTCGCTCCGAACGGCCGCTCTCCCTCCCCAGCCTGACCCCTTCTATACGACTTCCTTTTGCATTCTACGCTTCCTCCGGGGTCCCCAGCCAGCCTACCAATTGCAACAGTCAGCTATCCTTCGCCTCCCCGCCGATAAGTTGGATAAGCCCGAAAGGTCAAAAAGCAACCAATCCGTCAGGCGCTCTTCTCCCTGCTGTCGTGCGCGCGCCTCTTTGTCGCACACACTTCCAACGGGTCTTGAATTCTCCTCCCCGCTCTCTCCAGCTGACGCCGGCCAGACCGCCCCCCCTCAAATCCACGCCCCCGGTTCACGCGGCCATTGCGGACGAGCGAATCAGAGCGGCTACAAATCACAGGCCAGCAGGCTAGCCCGACGGCGCGCGCAACGAGCAAAAGGCTCACCTGCGATACAAATCGACGACAAACCTGCCTCCACGGGAAGCTGGCTAGCCAGCCGCGCAGCAATCGCATGACAGAAATGGGGTAGTAGCACACCGCGACGACGACGAAGACGACGACGACGACGAGACAGGGCGGTTTGCAGGCGTTGGTTCCCTCTTTTTTCACCTTGGCTCAGTGAAGCTCCAGCTTTCTAGCCACCTTCGCGACCCACGATCACAACTCGGACCCTGCTTGGGTGCAGGACACTCGCCCGGCGCAGGGGAAAGACCGATAAAAGCCTTGTCTCGACGACTGACTGACCTGGGACGCACCCGGCCCTCGTGAACCTGTGTCTCTGAGAATTGCGCTCGCGCTCTTCCTGGCACTTCCGGCTGCGGGTCGCTCTTATCTGGAACCTCTGGAGCCTTTTCCAAAACGGCAATCGAGCCGGCCTGGACAAACGCCACACGTCCCCCAAAACACACCGCGGAGACAGGCAAAGTGGCGGCGGCGGCGACATCCTCCACGATGCCGGCTCACTCGCCGCCGTCTCCAAACCTACTGCCCGCCAAACGGCACCGTCAATCGTCACCGGACACGCAATCACCGGCATCGGCTGCGGCAGCAAAGGTCGCATCGGTATCTCCGACAACGGAGACGGCAGGCAATAGTGCCAACGGTGCGGGCGCGGGCGCGGGCGCGGGCGGTAGCCATGGAAACGGCGCGGCCGTGCATGTTGCCAGCGGCAGCGGCGGTGGCGGCGGAGGTGGGAAGCTTGGTCAAAGTAGCAATTTCCGGAACGTTAGCGCCTGCAACCGCTGTCGACTACGGAAAAATCGCTGCGATCAGCGCCTGCCAAGCTGCGTCAGTTGCGAGAAGGCCGGCGTGGCCTGTGTCGGTTACGATCCCATCACAAAGCGTGAAATTCCCCGAAGGTGAGTGATTATGGCTGTGAATAGGCGGCGTAGAGAGATGAGAGACTGGGGAGGCTTCGGTGATTTTGACCAGTTCAACACTGACTTGTGGATAGTTATGTATATTACCTAGAAACCAGGGTTGAACAGTTGGAAGGACTGTTACGCGCCAACAATATCTCGTATCCACCAGCTGAGGAGCTAGAACACTCTAGCACAGCCAAAGCAGCAAACGAAGGAGGGCCCAATTCATATGGAGAGCAGCATGACAGCGGAAACGGTGGAAGCAATGCCGCAGTGACAACAGGTGGTTCTGGCACCAGCGGTGGCGCAGGCCGGCAACCAAACAGCGGCAACAATGACGGAGGGGCTGCGGGAACGGCCAACAATCGTGGCCCGAGACTTGCATCCAAGCCATCAGGCGTATCGAGTTCGCAGGGCATCGCCAACCCCCGGCACCTCGGGTCAACATCAGGCATGTCCTTTGCTCGTGTTGTCTTTGCTGCGGTCCAATCATCCGTCTCTGATCAGAAGTCCACATCTGAAAAGACCGGCGTCCGACCCTACAAGCCGATTGCCGGAAACGGTGCTCTGAGCGAAGGCACGTCAATGCGGGACTCGTTCTTCGGCCTGCACACCAAACCGACGATCAATCCAGCCGAGTTTCCTGACCGTGATATTGGCTACAAGCTTGTATCTCTCTACTTTGAACACGCCAACCCACAAATTCCCGTTCTGCACCGCGATGACTTCATGCAAATGTTCGAGCTGGCGTATGCCGATGAGGGCCGCATTCGTGGTCCAAAGGAGCTGTATATGCTCAACATGGTCTTTGCCATTGGTGGCGGCATCATCATGGGTGACAACCCTAAGCCAGAGCCAGAAAATGGCGACAACGAAGGTGGAGAGGGAGGCGAAATGGCCCGTCCGCGGCAAAGCCAACCCGAGGAGTACCACGCCAGCGCCATCATTCACCTGGAGGCTTGCCTTAGTAACAGCGGTGGTGGTCTTGAGGAGTTGCAGGCTGTGCTCCTGCTGGCCAACTTTGCACTCCTGCGGCCGGTGCCACCAGGGCTTTGGTAAGTCCATTCGCTTGGAAGGATAATCGAGGATCGGCCAGCCTTGTTGCTAACATATTTCACTAAAGGTATATCATCGGTGTTGCTGTGCGATTGGCTGTTGATCTTGGACTGTACTATGAGGATGGCAAAGACGTGGATGTGGGCCTGACAAATCAAAACAACGCGCCAAACGAGATCGTTGCCCGCGAACGGGGCCGACGTGAATATGTCCGCGATCTTCGGCGACGGCTGTGGTGGTGCACATACTCATTTGACCGGCTCGTCAGCGTCTGTGTTGGAAGGCCGCCAAGCATGTCGGACCTGGCCATGACAACGGAGTTCCCTTCTCTGTTGGATGACCGCTTTATCACCACCAATGGCTTTCTCAAGTCCGACCACGATCCCAATGAGCCAACGTACAAGCGTGTGGCCCATCATTACTTCCGGCTCCGCCTGCTTCAGTCCGAGATCATCCAAGTTCTTCAATACCAACAGGCACAAGTGGCACGGGCTTCCTCCACCGAACCAACTCAAGCGTTTATGAACTCTGACTTACCATCGCCCTATCTGTCCAAGTTCGACTCGTTCCGCTCATGGAGGATCGACATTGACGAGAGACTGTACGACTGGAAGACATCAGTGCCACCTCGTCCTGACAATGGCGTTGCATTCTCTACTGAATTTCTCGATCTCAACTACTGGCAGGCCATTATTATGCTGTACCGCCAGAGCCTTAGTGTGCCTGCTGTGTTTGAAGGGGAGTACCACACATCTAAGGAGGTCAACAGCCCCACCGCATACCACACAGAGCTGCGCGAAGACGAAGACCGGGTCTACCTCAAGGTTGCCGAAGCAGGCCAGAAGATACTGCGTCTTTACAGACAGCTTCACCTTGTTGGCCTAGTCAATTACACCTACCTGGCTACACACCACCTCTTCATGGCCGGGATATCCTACTTGTATGCCATCTGGCATTCTCCAGTTGTCCGCAGTCGTCTGGTAAGTGTCTGCTTGTACACCCTTTGAAAGGATTTTTTTGCTAACGAAACATGACAGAGCATGGATGAGGTTGATTTCACAATATTGGCAGCAACATCTGTGTTTACAGACTTGATTGACAAATGCCCACCCGCAGAAGCCTGCCGTGACGCCTTTGACAGGACGGCCAAGGCCACGATTAAAATGGCCAACTCGACAGGCGGTTTTGGCCACGCAGCGATGAACCAAGGCTATGGATCGCGGCGGCGGTCACACTCAAGGGGTGGTGGGTCCGATAGACATCGGATTGATTGGGGCTTTGGTGGCAGCAGTGACGTCTCACCCTCTCTTTCAAACAAATCGATTGCGGCCGGTAATGGCGGCGCTTCCATTGTCTCGCAACCGCAAATTTCTTCTTCTCACCGGCAACACATGCGCCGGGCCGGCGACCAGACAGCCACGACGATGCAACAACTCCAGCAACATAAAAAATACGACATTTCCGAAAGCGACTCATATTCCACAAGCGCTGTATCAGCGACAGTACCAGTACCACAACTTGGCGGCGCACAATCCCGGACAGCGTATCGTGGTGGTGGCAATGGCATGGTCAACATCAAGGTGGAGCCAGATGGCTTCTCAATGATGCAGTCGACGCCAACCGTGCCCCGGAGCAACGCCAGCTCTGGCGAGATTGCAACAGGTGGCGGCGGTTCACCAGAAGGCTCAGTATTGGACCCGACGACAGCCATGTTGACATCACCGACAGTGGCACAGCCATCGCCGTTTGGTGCACAGGCACAGCAAGCAAAGGCGCACCTGTCGCCTATGCAGACGGGGTCAATCCAGGGTACACCACCAACGCCTGTAGCGGGCTCGTTTTTGAACCCGTTGCAGCAGCAGAGACAGCAGCAGCAGCAGCAGCAGCAAGCCGGAACCGGCTACAGTCCGACCAGCCAGCCATTTGCTGATTTGCAAGGAATGGAGTTCCTGCAGAACATTAGCGGCGGCGGTTTGGGCGGAGGCGGTGCTACCGGTGGTGATCCGACAGGCCAGGGCGGCGTGGCCGGTCTGATGCCGGATCCGCAGATGGACTTTGGCTTCAACTTTGGCTGGGAGGGCATGCATCACGACTTTAATGACGGCCAGCAGCTGGATCTGTTTGACGGGTTCTTTTTCGGCGGGCAGCAAAACGGAAACGGCGGCGGTGGCGGAGGTGGTGGTGGCAGTGGTGGCATGGGTGGTGGAGGGATATGAGAAGCCCAAAGATGGTTGACCGGCCGCCAATTCCAGGACTGACACCCCCATCTTGAACGCCCATTTCTTGCATCATATTACATTTATGGAGCTTTTTTTTTTATTATTATACGCAATGTTACTCTTGGCGGATCTGTTTTTGGGGGGGTATATTTGAGTTTCTTGATAGACCTGGGTTACCCTTATTTTTTTGAATTTGTTTTTTATTGTTATTGCTTGGTTGTTGGGGTTATATCTTTTTGTTTTGTTGCGTATATTTTTTTTTTGTTCTTGAAAATATGTTTTATTCCTTGTGCGGTCTTTACCAAAGAAAAAGAAAGAAAGAAAGAAACCCGGATACCATAGCAGGAAACGTCATTTTGGAGGATGACTGCCTAAACTCATGTGCAATCTGGTGTGGGATGTGGTTTTGAAGATTGCGTATCATGTTAAAAAAACGGCCTTTTATTTTCAGAGTGGTAATGATATGCAATGCTTGGTGTTTGCTGACTTTGGATAGGAGATGTTTTACTCGTTTTGTTTCGTTTCAGCGTTTCGTTTCGGCGCTGCTTTCACCCAACTCACCGTTGACATCTCACACATTTTTGCTATTTGAACATATGTATGTGAAATATTAAAATAATCAATAAATGCACTTGAACCCTTGCTATATCGGTCTCGGGATATTTCAAAAATGTCAAAGCAAAAAAATAAAAATAGGAAGCTTCATGCTTGCCTGATGCATGGGGGTGTATCTACTCTAAGAAAAGGGGAATCCAAAAAAAAAGACAATATGAAGCTGTTGACAAAGGAAAGAACACGAATGTTATGCGTGCGCTGAATGTAGAAAGAAGAAGGGTAAAAAAAGAAAACAGAAAACAGAAGATCGACAAATTTAACCAAAGAAAAAAAGCCCAGAAATACCAACCAGATTTAACCAAATACCTGACAGATGCCCATTCCAAGCCCGACCCCATCCCCGACTAACCGAAATACCTCTCTCCCAAAAATAGTAGCACAAATACAATTCAGAACAAAAATAACCAGACCAGACATCTCAACTTTTTTGTGGCTTTTGTGAAATTTTTGTCTCGCGGGTTTTACCGCCGGGACGACCGCCGGGACGGGCCACCCGAGCTCCGGTGTCTCCGCGCGCGGCTCGGCGGCGGTGATCCCTCCTCGATAACCACCACTTCGTCGTCACTGCTCCGGACCATATCCAAGTCGTCTTCGTTGACACTGTCTGTTTCAACTCGGCGGCGTCTGGTCGTCCGCCGCACAGGCTGTCCGTTACCGCCATCAATCACGACGGTTTCCTCAATTATATCACCGTCATCATCCGAACCACCCACCTCCTTGACAATGCGTGTTGTTGTTGTGCGCGTTGTTGTCGTCGCAGGCGGAGGCGGTGCTGGAGAGGGCATGCGGCGGCGACGTGACTCTTCGACAACGACACGCTCGACCCGTGGCTCGTCCACGATGATTGGGCGTGTTCGTCGGTCGCTGGACCGCCGCACCTCAACGGTTTCCCGCGCGCCGTAGTTATCACTGCGGTGCGAGTGCCGCCTGTGCCGATGCCGCCGGGACTCGGCTGCTGCCATGGCTGCTGCAGCAGTCTCTGCGGCGACTCCAGGCCGGCGCCGGTGGCGCCGCGAGACAAAGCTGACAGTGCCAAAGCTAGAGGCAGTGTCAAAAAAGTCTGAAGCGCCACGGCGTTCGGACACGGCCACTTCAGAGCGGCGTGAACCCCAGGTGTATCCACCCCCAATGTTAACACAAGAATAAACCAGGGCGATCAAAAGAAGAAAGCCACCAACAGAGCCGAGGACAATACCGGCGACGGCGCCGGGGGAGGGACTGTTGTTGATAGCACCGTAGCCACCCGGAACGGTGCTAGGAGCGGTAGTGGTGGCTCTGGGGGCAACGAGAGCAGCTGTTGTGGCAAGGAGAACGGTCGAAGAAGATGCAGAGGCTTCGACAGATGGCAGTGTTTCCCTCTGGAGAATGTCGTCGAATATTATGTTCCGCTTGCTGCGAAGGCGTCGGCGAAGCGAGCGGCGCTGTATTAACTGTGTTTGTGGGTCGTCTTGGACCTGTGGTGGCTGTTCTTGCAGCTGCTGTGGCGGGGGCGTTTGGGACTGCGGAGGTGTCTGTTCGGTAGCCTCATGAAGAGTGGATGTGTCCATGGTGTCGATAGTGGCTTTGTCGGCATTGCTGCTGTCAATGCTGCCGCCGTTGGACGGCGGTAGTAAAGTTGGCGCCATTTGAGCGAATGTCTCGGGTGCGGCCGATGGACCAGGCGAGGAATGCGATCGCCGGTGCGAGATCGTCTGGAATGCAAGCGGGGGTGGCGTGTCTCGGGTATTTAATGGGCGCTGTCGAACCTCTCCGAGTCGCTTTGCGATGGTGTGTTTCCAGAAACTTTCTCGCAGGTGTTTTTTTGAAAGGATCTGGAAGCGCTGCTGAGGTGGAGCGCTGTCCGGCACGATTGCCGTGCGCGGTGGTGAGGAAAAGAGAGGGCGAGGAAGTGAAAGTGCGAGAGAGAGGCCGCCAAGCGGACAGCGGCAGCGGCGAGTGAAGTCGAAGCTGCAGCACTGCGAGCTTAGTGGTAGAGCTGCACAAGCTTGCAGTAGTGGGCTTTTTGTTTACTTTGCAGCCACGGCTGACGACAAACAGCAAGCAAAGATGAGGGAGAAAGAGTCGTGGACAACTAGGTGAAGGTCCAAGCCAGAATGCGAAAACCAGAAAAGGGCGTTCAAGATCGCCAAGCCGCCTTTTGTCCTGTCGTGCTCGTATATATACCAGCGGCTGGCAGAAAGAGGAAAGGGCAGGAAAGAGAAAAGGGAAAGGTGGCGCAAAACCAGGAAAACGAGCGGGATCACCAGGTTTTGTTGCTGTCGGCGAGTGCAACGCTGACGACACAGAAGGTTTGAGAAAACGAATGAAAGGAAGGCAGGGAGGTGGAAAGTTGTGTGAAGGAAAAGGAAAGAAGAAAAGAGAGAACGGATAAAGAGGAAGGGAAGGGCAGGGGAAATCTCGCTGTTTTGGGAGGCTGGAAACGAGAGCCAAATATTAAGGAAGTGACGACCCAGGAACAAAAGACACAGGGAAGGCACGCACAAAGCCCATGACGGACAGCACTAAGACTAGGCACAAAGTACGCTACGACGAGACTACGAGGACATATCTCGGATGCCCCCCTCCCCCCGATCTCCCCTCTCTTCTCTGCCACTCGATTGTCCCGTGTCGCATCCCAGGCATTCTGCGCCGCTCTCCAATTGCTCTCCAGCTAGCGTCTGCGCAGCAGATTATTTGGTGGCGGGTGCCGGCGCCTGGCTGGGTCCGGATAGCCTAAGAAAATGGGGGTGGCTGGGGACTGGTGTCCAAGTGGCCGCAGATGTGGCCCATGCGGATATACTCGTAGACTCCTGTGGATCTGACAGGCGACAGGGGGTGGTTGGACAGGCACCGGCAGGTCCAGACGCGTGCGGTATCCATGTACTCTCGTACCCTTGTGTTAGCGCAGCCCAAGCATTTCGGCGTGCCGCAGGTACCTCGATTTTTGTGTGTTTCAGGAGAGGCCGCCGCCAGACCTACGATGCTTGTTGGGGGAGCTGCACGGAGCTCGCGATCTGCGTGGGAAAGCCGCATCTTCGTCTGCCTGTCTTCCGCCTGTCTGTGCATCGGACCATTTTCTGGCAGCAAGCGGCCGGCTACGTGTCCCACTAACCGAGAACCAAAAGAAACACTCCGATCGAAGATCATTTTGCACTCCATTTTGGTGACGATGGTCTAGTCGCATGTCCCAGCCATCTGGCCCGCCTTTAAACTCCCAGCTGTCCCGAGACGCCCTGTGCTTCCGCCCTAGCCGTCTACCAAAAAGCTTCTCCTCCATAGTCATGTACAAAGCCTGTCTGCAACCCCCTGCACACAGTCTGGTTTATGTCCGTCCGGCATCCACCCCGAGATGCAAAGCCCAGCACGTCTACTATTTACCCTCTTCGCAAGTCACGGCAATCCAGCCTCGCTTGCATGCAACCACCCCTCCCCATTATACAAATCCCCGGATCCCACGGATGCCACCTCCAGACGGCTTGCGCTCCTTCTTGTCCGACTCGTCCCGCTTCTTGTCTTTGCGTTCCTTGCGTGTCGAGCTGTTCTGCACCCCACCTATGGAATTGTTCCTGGTTAGCACACGTTTTACAAGCATGTATATATGTATGCATGGATCTGCATAGATCTGCACGGATCTGCTTACCTCGTCCGAAGTACCGTTCCGTCTGCGGGCTTGTGCTTCCCGGTATCCCTGATGGCATCCCTGATGCCTCAGCCCGTCCGCTTCCGCCCAGTGCCCCTGATGGCGTCGACGGCCGTCTAACTCCTCCAACTGAACCTGGGACTGCCGACAATACGGACCCCATGTTATTTGAAACTGGCGACCCTCCCCAATATGATGGCGATGTTGCAGCTTCCGGTGAACCGGTATCTGAATACACTCGTGGTCGGTGACGTGCGATGACACCGCCGCTACCAGTGCTTCCAACACTGCTACCCCCGGTCGGCTGGTGCACCAGCATTCCAGATGATGCTTCTGTGTCTGGATCGGATATGACAGAGGCCATGTCGCTTCTTAGACCTGCTGTTGTGACATCGTCATAAGACGTTGCCCGGTCCATCGTTTTGGCTTGGAGAACTGTATATTTGCGAACCAAGCGGATATGGTTCTTTTGCAGCTCAAGGTACTTAGCACGACTGGCAGCAAGGGCATTCTCCACGACCGCCTTCGTGTCTGCTAGGTTACCTGTGCGTTTGCCCTGTCCGTTCGGTAATGTTTCGGCCAGCTTCTCATTCAGCTGGGCTAATTGCTCCTCGTAATAGGCTCTTGTTTCCTGGAGTTCTGCCTCACGAGCAACCAGCTTCATGCATACCACCGCCAGCCTACTTTCGGACGTGGCTGCGTCATCTTGAGCCCTTTTGAGTTCCTCCTCCATTTTTTTGCTCTCCTGCTCAACTAGTGTGAGCCGGTTGACTTTCTCCTGGAGGTCGTTCATTTCGGCCGTGCTTGCTTCGAGCATCTTCATGTCTTGTTGTGCTTTGAGTTCGGTTACCTCTTTCTCGCACACAAGCAACAAAAGTCTTGCGCTCTCGGCTTCGGCTCTCTTGAGGTCCTCCCGCAGGGTCGATTCCTCTTCCGTCCACTTCTTTTGCGCCTCACGCAGCTTCTTCAACTTGCTCGACAGCGAATCCTCCCAGTTCTTGGAACGGTTGCGACTCATTTCTGCTTCTTTCTTGACTTGCGCCTCTGACTTCTTAGCATCCTCAAGTCGGTGCTTGAGAGTACGGTTGGCCAGAATGAGGCTCTGTGTCTCTGCTTCTGTCACGGCTTGCCTGACGTTGCTACGTCGCAGAGAACCAATATGCGCCAAGTGTTGTTGGATCATGTACCGTTCGAAGCTGAGGTCGTTCTTCAGAAGTAAAATCTGCCGCCGCATGTCGGCTAGCTGATCTACTGTACCAATGTGCCTGGTATCAGAGTGTTGCGCCGAAGAGAGCGCGCTTGCTTGGAGGGGTGGCGCAGAGGCGTTGGCCTCAGCAACCGCCCTTTCTGGTGTCGGATCTTGGTAGCCTTGGTGGCTTAGAGAGAGCGAAGGTACACTGTCATTGTCTAAGCTGCGTTGCAGCCCAGACCTGATTGACTTGTTGGTCTCCATCAAACCTTGCAGATCAGTCCGCGATGCGGACTGTGAAAGGACAGGAGGAAGCGTCGGGCTGTCACCATTTGTGTCATGCATAACACTTTCTGAAGGAAAGCTGGATTGTGAACCTCTCCGCATGGCCGCAGATGGTGCCCGGCTGCTGACAGAAGGACTGACACCACCGGTTGACATAGATAGGCGGACATTCCGAACGGGGCCGCTGATATCGAGGTATCTGCTCAGAAGAGGCTCAGGCTGGCCTTCTTCACTTGGATCTTCCGAGGGTCGGCGGGACCCAGCGTCATTGGCGTTGAGCAAAGGAGCACTTTGCGCTGCAGGAACCCCGGGCAGCGGCACACTGTTGATGCTGTCATCTTGATGTGTCAAGCAGTGGTCGGTAGCTACGTGCAACGCAACACAGCTTGCCGCAACATCAGCAGTGGCATATCTCATCCAGCGACTAAAATCGGTCTTCTCCGATTCTATCGTGAGACTGTAGAAGTTTGGGTGTAGCATATGGCACTGCTGGTATTTTTGCGACCGATCTCGAATTTGAGATGGCTGCACTTCGACGTCGTCCGCATCCATCGCATTGGCATGGCGCAGATACCGCTGCGGCTTGCGAATGTAGTCCATAAAGTTGAGCGGATACAGCCCGTACAGGATGGTAAAGTACATCTCCAATTGCGGAATAGACATGCCATCCACCTTTGAAGAAAATGAGCACTTTTCCCACAATGGGTTTGTACTAAACTGCTCTTCCACGGCTGTCCTGGGAGCCCCCCCATCTTCCTCTGTGAGGGGCTCGCGGTCCCAGAAAAGCAGTCTAGCGTAGATGTTGAATAGAGTCGGCAGGAACGGCACAATAGATCCCGGCATGTTCGGCAACAGCATGATCAGGGATGTCAGGGCCAGGGATACGGCAGTGGTAGACGTGTCAGACTGGAGACATCGAAGGAGACTATCG
This sequence comes from Raffaelea albimanens, assembly GCA_002778245.1. NCBI lineage: Eukaryota > Fungi > Ascomycota > Sordariomycetes > Ophiostomatales > Ophiostomataceae > Raffaelea > Raffaelea albimanens. The sequence continues at coordinate 3,711,257 of PCDJ01000001.1, forward strand.
AAGAGTGAGGATTTGATGATGAGGTGTAGATGAGGTGGCTCGCTGCGAATAAACTCCGACAGCAATACTGTTGAGCTGAGACGGTGATTTCGTTGGATGAAGAAGTCGTTGAGCACGCTGAAAAAATCCTGCAAAAAGTCAGAACAATGGTCTCTTCCGTGTATAGTCTTTGGCCATGGACAAGCCAGGCAGTTCCCGCACGTACCACTGGTTTCCGTTTTGCAAACACAAGAAGTATGCTCTGAATTGGCTTCTTCCTCAGCCATCCTTGACTGCGTCCTTCCATTTGCACGGCGTGGCAGACGTCCATCCATTTCTGCAGCAACCGGATGGCAATTGGGTTCTGCGGGTTGTCCGCAGCGTCCTGCCCGCCGGCATCATCGCTTTGCCCGCTCTTCTCTCCCGGAACCAGGAAATCGGCAGCGTTGGTGAGAATCTCGGGTGAGGTGCCTTGCTCCAAGCTGAGATAGTCAACGACGGGTTCGACCACCTTGTCCCACCACTCAAGAATATGTGATGGGGAACGGAGAGCAGGTCTCAGCCGGCACAGGACGGTCAGAAACAAAGCATAGTGGACAGGCTGCTGGCCACTGACTGATTTGTGGAACGTCGACAACAAATCATCGTGGAGCCGGTCTGCAACGGCCTGGTCACCGTCGGCATGCTTATCAAGGAAGGATTCGATGGCGGCGGCAAGGTTGTCGGGGAGAGGGAGTCGTGGCGCGGCGAGGGAGACCTGGATGGCCTTGGTGAGATCACGGGTAGAGCTTTGGAACTCCGGTTAGCTAGTGACTCACAAGAGGGATGATCAAGCAAGGTGCTTGCAGGAACGTACTTGTATGACGCCATGGCTGCAAGAAACCGCTCTTATCTCTCGATTCGTCGGGAATTATGTACGGATCAGACCATAAATTGCACCGATTCGGCGCAGAAAAGGGCCTTCCGGCGGAAAGACACGATGGGGCAGGCCACCGCTGCAAATTAACAAACAAAGACGCCCGCAAGCTGTCACCGCTCGGTGTTCCGCGCCGGAAACTGAGTTCGCATCGTTGCCAGGGGGGGTGGTGACGATGATTAGAGGCCCAGCCTTGGGAGACTGCAAAAATGCGCGGGCTGAAAAAAGGGAACGCTCGGCCTGCGCCAATCGGCGGGTCTCTTGGGAGGTGCCGTGTGTAAGCTCCGGGACTGATGGACGTCCGGGTTCGTGAAGGCGCCAATGGCAGATCGCGGCGTTGGCGTGCGGTTCTCGGGGAGTTGTTGTTTCGGAGTGGTAGGTGGTGGAGAGAGGGGAGCAGGCAGGCGCATGTAGCGTTTCTCTGAACGGGCCTTTTCTGCTCGTTTTTCTTTTTTTTTTACTAAGAACCTCGTCCCTACGATGATCGCACGCTAGCAGAGCAGGTGCAGGTGACCAGACCAGCTGCGACCCCGCATCGCGTCGCTGTGGGTCGCGCCTGCCGTTGTTGCCAGAGACAATGCTCAGTTGTCTGGGCGGTACCTGGCGTGACACAGAAAACGAGACGGGCACAAAGTACCCGCTTGACCAGGCAAGTGGGGGCATGCCCCAGAAAACCAGTAGAGAGCTCTCTCCCTGGCGCCTTCCCTGTTAGCGGCAGCGGGTTCCAGCCGGGCAAGAGCCACTCTGAACCCACCAGAGGTGGACTGAGCATGAAGCTGGCAAAGCACTCGAGCAGCACGACAAAGACGGAGAACAAGGAGACATCAGCAATGAAGTGGCCTCACGTGGGGTAGGGTTGGGTGAGCTCGTGATCCCATGAGCTCTCCTCATATACCATGGAATTGGAGAGGTCCCCCCGTAGGCAGCTCTCCTCCTCTTCTCTCCTTCTTTCTCCTCCCTTTGCTCCTCTTCCTTCTCTACCAAACGTCACCGTTTCTTACCCGTTTATTCCCACACACGTTTTACCCAGTCTTTTGCCAGTCTCCATTGAGAATCCTTGGAGAGTCCTGCCCTCCAAAGCCCCCCCAATTGAGAATCCCCCGCCAGTACCTTTTCTGCCAGCTCCTTTTGCCGTGCCGACCTCCCTCTCCTTCTTCTTACTTGCTCAACCTTGCCTTTGAAAAACGAGACCCCGCCCTGTCTCTCCCAAAAGCAAATCTGACCGCCATCCTGGATCTTTACGTATCCTTTTTCCCAAATCCCCCATAGCATTCAATTGTGAGCAAGATGGCTGCATCATCGTCCGCAGTGGCAGACCAGGAGCCGATTTCGGTCCTGTTTGCCCTGCAAAACAACTTTGAGCTCCTGGACCTCTGTGGTCCGGTTGAAGCGCTCTCCTGGGCCCAGCACGACCCCAAGAACAAGGGTAAGCCTCAAAAAGGATCCATTGAGCTGGCGGGCAGAGAGACAATAAACGCAGACTGGAGAACCATGGCCAAAAATGCCCTTTCCCCGCACAATTGGCATCCCAAGAGCACTTACCTGAGAGCATGAGTCAACTGTTGCTGATGGGTTCCATCCGGTCTACAGAAACCAAGGCTTTCGACATTACAATTGCCGGTGCTGAGCCGAAGGTGCTCTCTAGCCAAGGCGTCATCATCGGCTCGCAGATCTCATTCAAGGAGGCCCACGAGCGCCTCGAGGAGTTTGAACTCCTGGTCATCATTGGCGGTGGTGTTGACGCTGTCCTGGAGAGCAAGGCCGAGCCACTGCCGCTCATCAAGGCCTTTGCCGAGATCCAGAAGGACAACCCGGCCCGCGAGCGCTCGCTGCTGTCCATTTGCACCGGCTCCCTTTTCTTGGCCGACCTGGGCATTCTCGCCGGTCTGTCGGCCACCACCCACCCCGACTTCCTTACCAAATTCGAGAACCTCTGCAGCAAGGCTGCCACCCGCGAGCTAGACGAGCGCACCGACGTCATCGAAGATGCCCGCTATGTCGTGAACAACCTTCGCTTCGACCTCGGCGACGAGGACGACAACCCGTACATTCGCCGTGCCTCAGACGGCCGCCGTCCTTCCAATGCCCGGTACGTTTGTGGCCTGATCCACCACCCCTCTGTTACCCCCTCCACAACATAAAGCTGACGTGTTGTTACACACACAGGAAGGGTAGCATTTCCCACAAGGAAGCCAACTCGCGACGCGAGTTCATCGCCCGCCGCGCCGCCATGCGCCTGGGTGGTCTGCGTGTCGTGACGGCCGGCGGTGTTTCGGCCGGCATCGACGCCACGCTGTACATTATCAGTGCCATGGTGTCGGAGGAAACCGCCGAGGAGGTGGCGCGGGTCCTGCAGTGGACCTGGGTCAAGGGCGTTGTCGTCGACGGTCTGGATGTGTAGGTGCTCTACGAGTCGCCTCTGTTCTTTGGATCCCTCATTCTGGAATGAGGGATATTATCCAGACGTCAGATACGACATGCCGTGTGATTTATAGTGTGAAACGCTACTCATAAAACAAAAAAAGTGATGAAAACCAAAATAAAAACTTGAATTGTTCAGCGGAAGTTTATGAGTCCTCTAGTTGATGGGCTGCTTTTTTGTATGATATCTTATCTGTTAGGGAGCAGCCGCTAAAATCTCCACTGTAATCTGCTTCCTTTCCAGGGGAGCTCATGCTGCGCATCTTGGCAGATGAGTCAGCTGGCGTAGCTTATTGGGCCAATAGAATTGCCTGCCACGAGTGTTCGAGAAAGCTCAAAGAGTAGCAAAGCCCAGCTAAATACCTCCCCTTTTCTTTCCACCAACCCATCGCCCCATCGACGACATCCACCACGCCCGCCAACGGTCTCTGCCTACGCGCTACTCTCCTTCGCGACTGTTTGTCGAATTCACACGCTTCGTGTCTTTGTTTCGAGTTTCCAGCGCCGTCTCCCGCGACCGAAATACCCATTTTTAACCGACAGCAAAAAGCCGCGACGACGACAACAACAATACCGCAACAATGGCCAACGGGTTTGTCTCCCTCCCCCATGTTTCCCCTCTTTCAGTGGCTGGAACTTTTGCGGCGATATCAAGATACAAGAGGAGGGGGTAATTGGGAATGGAGGGTGTGATGGAGGTGCACTGCGCATCGAGATTCCAAGAGAGATCGAAGTGGACGTTTGGGCACTCTTGCGGCATGTGGCGAAGCATATTGCTGACATTCTGGTCTTTCTATAGTTGGAGCATCTTCATCGGCCTGTTTGTGATTGTGGCCCTGAGCGTGGCTGCATGGTTTCTGTCGCCCAAGGGCGAGAACCAAGTGTGAGTTTTGGGAAACGGGGGAGATACAAGGTAGATGCTAACTAGCTATAGCCTCTGGCGGTCGTCGCTCATCCTCGCGTTCGCCTCTTGCTACCTCATGTGGGCCATTACCTTCTTGGCCCAGCTGCACCCGCTGATCGAGCCACGGCGGTCCGACCTTCGCGCAGAGTTCATCCGCGAATAGACAAAAAGGACATGCCGAGTTTGTCGGAGTCGAGGCGGATGGACGACAAAGGACAACCACAAACAAGGAGACAAACCATGACCGACGAGTAGACTATAGCAGTCTACACACCCCACGCATACACCATATAACATCCTACCATATACTTTTTTTTTGTTACCATCAACTCGGGCGTTTTCTTGTTTTTTTTTTTTTTTTGCGATTGTTTCTTCTATGGGAACCTGGAATGTTTTGGTTTTTTTTTTTTTTTTTTTTGGCATTTCTTATTGCGAGCCCTCTCCCCCACCCGGAACGGGAGAGGCGTGTTCTGGAAGATGTACGCGCGTGAGAGAGAGAGGGGAAGAGAGAGGAGGAGTGGGAAAAACATGGCCGGACAATTTGGTGGTGGTCATCACCATGGACGGAGGGATCGGAGAGACGAGCAAGGACAAGACAATGCCTTTGCTCAGATCAACACATGTATCCCAGTGTAATGCATAGATAGACTCGCGGACAAGCAAAACAATGAAAAGAAAAAGAAACCACGCTGTCTTTTTCGTTACAGCAGCATTCTCACGAGAGGATCTCAACTGCAAGCCAAGGTGTTGAAATTGTTTTTGTTGTTATCAATATTTTTCATGATACAGGGCACCGTTTTTTTTTCTATCCAAACTTGCAAAAAGGGAACTGCGGCTTCAGGGTTGTTGTTTTTTTTAACCCGCCGCAAGCAGGTCGCCCCATTCCCGTATCATATGTAGAGCCGACCACAGTGCTCCGCCATCTTCGGGCAGCATACTGCTGGCGCTGTTGCCGTCGACGGCTCCCAGCCCGGCGGCCCATAGGATGGCCCGCCCGACCGCCCATCGGCACAGCGCGCCCGCCATGGCTAGACACGACGCCACCGGGTAGCTGCAGTCCAGCAATATCTTGAGCGCCTCGACATTGTTCACCACCACGGCCCACCCCAGCGACCGCGCCGCCGCCGGCACGTCGTACTCCCAAATCACCATCAGGATCGGGAACAGTTTAGTAGACGAGCTCACCAGGAGTGCCGTCGAGACCGAATTGGGGCGCGGGTATGTCGGCAGGATGCCCAGCAGCGCAAGCGGCGAGAACCGCGACGACGTCAGGAACCGGATGGACATGTGGAACGCCGACGTCGAGAGGGAGCAGAGGACCAAAAAGAAAAAGTACTGCAAGACGATCGGCTGCTGTGCCAGACGGCCAAAGTTGGACGAGGAAGAGGACGAGGACGAGAAGGACGAGGTCAGGGCGAAGAACGACGACGATGACGGCGATGAGGAAAAAAAGTTTGTATAGCTGGTCGCAGTCGTGGCTGGAGGCAGTGGCGCCACGACGTCCGTCGTCGGGACGGACTGCTTCTCGATGCGGGCCCAGGTCAGGTAGACGTCAAAGAGGAGCAGCAGGACGCCGAGGCGGACGATGGAGGGGTCGAGCTGGTCGCGGTCGCGCATGAGGGTGTTGTGGAGGAGGTGGCGGTAGACCTGGGGCTTGATGAGGACGAGGTCGATAAAGATGACGACAAAGTCGTGCTCGACATACTTGTCGCAAAACTGCCCGCAGTTGCGGCAGACCGTCAGGCGGATGTTATGGCCGGCGCTGCTCTTTGTGTTGCTGTTGTTATTGTTGCTGTTACTGTTGCTTCCGCCGCTGCTGCCGCCGTTCTGGTCATCGTGCTTGCTTTCGACCTCGCCGTCGCTCTTGTGGTCGTGGCCAGTGTTGTTGTGGCTGTGACGCTTGTTGTGCTGGTGGTGGCTGCCGCCAGCACTGGTCTTGTCAGAGCCGTTGCTGCTGCCGGCCGAGTACTCCGTCCATAGCGTCTTGACCGGGTAGCGGCACTCGATGCAGATAGGCATAGTGCCGAGCGTTGAGAGAGAAGAAGGGGACTGAGTCGAGTCGAGATGATCGCAAAGTTCGAGGAGATATATTAAAAGAAAAAAAAGGGAAAAGGCTCGTCAATGGAATGCCCACATTCTGTGCGTGGCCGTATTAATAGACCTTGCCGTGCGTAGAAATATCCGTGTTCGTGGGGGGTGGCAAAAGAATCGCTGGCAGCGCGTCGCAGACGTCGTTGCTAAATCTGTGTTGTGGAGGTGTCGTGGAGATGTCGTGGAGCTTTGATCTACCGTCTCAGAAATAAGATCCCGCCAAAAATATTTCCACGTCATAGCTTAAATTCTCTGGCGCTTTCCTGGGCTTGTGTGCACACGCGCTAGTCAACTGGTCATTGGGGCGCATTTGCTTGCTTCTAGGGAGACCACTAAATCCGAAAGGCAGCCAACTAATAGCCCATTCACTCTTCGCAATGGCATGCTATTTGAACCTCTTGATTTTGAACGTTTGTATTAAAAAGATATTGACAGGAAAAAACTAAACCAATGCTCCGTTAAAGCTACAAAAAACACCCAAAATTGTACAACTGTGCGTTTGGTCTGTAAATGGGGTATTAAATGAGTGCGTCTATGCCAAAACAACCTGAGAGAAAGAGAGAAAAAAAAGGCAAAAACAAAGGCAGAAAACAGGAAAACTGTGCAAAGGACTCTCATCTTCCCCCAAACTCTGGGCTGTGCCGTTTCTGTTGGCGTGCTATAGTAAATACAATGACATTCCATGTCGTCTCTGGCCATCCGTCCCCGCCTCTCTTTCACTGTTTAGTCCGATTTCTTCCCTTTGGCCACTTTCGCAGATGGCTTGGAGCTCCCTGCAGGGCCCCGGCCGCGGATGTTGGCATCGCCATCCGTCCACCAGCCTGATGCTATTGTAGGCGTGGCTGCTGCTGACGAGCCCGACGGCATGCCGGTGGTCTCACGCCCGCGTTTGCCATTCGGCGATCCGTCTTCATAAGGCCCGTCCTCGAGCTCGATAAGGTCACCCAGGCTCTCTTCAAGTTGGCGGCCAATTCGGCTGGCAAACGAAGATGATGTAGAAGCGCCTGCAGCATTTGGTGTGCCTGGCCGCTTCGCAAAAGCACCGCGTAGCCAGGTCTCGACTGCCGTGGCTGCCTTGTCCAAACCAGAGTCTTGTCGGCTAGTGGATGACACGTCGCAGCCATCCTCGGCGGAGTTCTCAACTATCCCGGGCGCTTCTTCGCCGTCCCGGAAGCCAAAATGTGCCGTCTCGGAGCCCATCACAGACATTGACGGCAGTGTCTCAATGTTGAGTCCAGGCAGGTGCTTGGTCGTCCACTTGTTCAAAGGGTCTCGCGCTGGGCCTGGGGAATGGACGCTTTTGCTCATGGATCCGACACCACCAGGGCGACGCATCCAGGCAGGCCGGGGGTCGTCGTTCATTGTGCCGCTACCGCTGCTGGGATAGCGTGACGGCGATGATGACATCGGAGATGTGCCCAGCACTGGTCGCAGTCCAAGTGCGCTCTGGCGTCGAGACGCAAAACCAGGACTGTCTGGTCCAGGTCGATCTGATGATACATCCAGCGATTGTCGTGGTGTGGACAATCCCGATCTCGTGCTCAGTAGACTCCTCTTCCGCCGCGGTGGAAAGTAGCCAAGGGTGGCTCGCGACATACGCGCAATCTCGACAGGCTTGGGCGACGATTCCAACAGCACCCAGCGCACATGGGTCCACGGCAGCTCGGGAGGTTCCTCGCCGGCGTTGGAGAGTGCCTTGTTCGGTGTACCGACCCCCTTCCGATTGCTCTCCATGTTGAGCCCCGATGCTGGCAAAGCAAAGTAGCTGCCGTCATCAAATCCCGGGGTGCTGTCGAAAGAAGACTGCTGGTCAGGGCGCTTTGGCGTGGGCGTCGGTGCGAGGAGGTCCACACTCTGGGAAGGCAGCGAGGGGTCGTCACACGGCCTACCCTTAATTTCGCAGGCGTCGACTGGAAGGACCACCCATTTTTTGATCTGTATGTTGTCTCTGGACCAGAGTCCATTGGAGCGGCGAAAGACATCTTCGCGACACCGGTACTTTAAGATGATGCCAAAATATGTATCGGTTGGTTGCACGTGGTGAATGTAGACGAGGCAGTCCTCGACGTCCGGCGATGCCTCGGCTGCTGCAGAGCCGCGTGGGTTCTCGTCGGACGTTCTGTGCTTGAATTTTCCTCTGACGTCCAAGCCACCATTCACGCCCGGGTGACTCTCGAGAATGCTGGCTGTCTTCCGCGCTTTCAGCTCAGCTTCCCGAGCAGCGACCGGCCCTGCAGCCACATCCTGCAGGCGTGGCCGCGATGACGAGGACGATGAGGAAGTCGGCTCACCTGGGGGCGCCGGTCCCCAGACGGACGGTTGTTTGCGTGCAGCCGCCTTCCTTGCCTGGTTCCGGGCCCCTGCAGTGCGGCTTCTGCCCTCCGGGCCGCTCGAGTATCCATTGTCGTTGGGGTTCGCCAATAGCGTCGACGCAAACTCCTGGATGGACGACCAGTTTGGAACCCACGCGCTTGCTAGAGAACTGTTGTTGTTGTTGCTGCTATTCAGGCTCCGTATGCCAGTGCCTAAACTCGTGAATGACGTCTCGGGCCGCAGCCTCTCGGCGGCCTGCGAGCTGGCACCTGAACCAGCGCCGGGCGCATTGGCGGCGCCGGTAGCATTCGGTCGGCGGTTCCGCGGGCGCACGTTCGCAGATTCGGCGTCTGGGGCACCGATGCCCGAGGAAGGGAACATTGGGCAACGGTAGGCAAGCTAGCCGTCGTTTATCGGCGGCAGCAGGCCCCAGAGAAACGCAGCGTTACTTAGGGGGTGCCTCTTAATGAGCGTGCGGTGAGTATTGCCGTCATCGGAGAATCGGTCCCTAGAAGGCCCCCTTCCCGAGTCGGGTGTGCAAGAGGGAGGCGGCGTGGACGGGTCGAGCAGCGGGACGGTGTAGGCGCACACGTGTGGGAGGGCGTTAGAGGAAGGGGGGAAACAGCAGAGGCGACTTTGAGGGGGACGACGACGACGACGAGAGCGGCACTGTGACTCCACTTCTGGTGGGAATCGGTGGGTGCCGACAGGGAGATGATAATGCGCTCGGCAAGGACAGGGCGACAGGCAGAAGTGGCACGTTGCCTCGTGGGCGAGACGGAGGGTTGGCGTCGTGGTGTCGTCGATGTTGGAGAGTGCAGAGAGTGTGAGAGAATTGCGTGCGGCAGCGATGCGGGTGCAAATGCAAGGGCAGTCAGTGGGCGTGCCAAGTTGTCTTCGGTCGGACAGCCGCAGACGAGCTAGGAGCGGTCGCTCCTGCCGTATTCTATCGGTTGCTGACGTTGCGTGGCTGCCAATTTACGAGCCAGGCCCGTTATGTAAGCGCTGCTTTGCATGTGAAGCAGGATTTCAGGCGGGGGCGACACGTTTAGGGGCGTCTCTGATAGGGGGGGAACAGGAGAACATCAGGGGACTCCCAGGGGAACACAGGGCACCACCGTGTCCCCTTCGCTGAGGCGGCGCACGGCTTAATCCCACTTCTCGATGCCACGCTTGGCTGACACAATGAGAATGCAAGCCCGGGAAACGCCCCGGTTGCAATTTCCTCGTGAAAGCAGCAATCTTGCTGGGTTTTGTGTCTATGCTCTATGGATATATAAAAACATTGCATGCAATTCAAAAGCAACCAAATCAGCCCAAATCAAAGCCCGTGTATATGGAAAACGCCGTTCCCACCTCCCTTCCACGTGTTCTTCCCATCCCTTCCAGCCGGATCCGGGACCGTCCTGTGTATCCTGTGTATCCCTGTTGAATTTCTTGTGCATCTGTTGGATATCTCTTCTCGTTTCTCATGAACCATGCCGTGGACCGCTCATGGCCGCCCCTGCACCCTCTCGGGTGCCCGGACCTTGCCCTGGGCCACGTCGGCGACAGCTTCCCGGAAGCCAGACGCAATGCCGTTTGCCAGATATACCGTGCCCTCGTCCAATGTTTGGCCAACCCGCCCGTCACCCATGGCGCAGAATGCCACGAACAGCTCGATCGCATGCCGGTACATCAAGAAGAAGACGGCTGCGAACCAGTTAAACACCGCTTCCGGTACGTGGTGCTTGCGGTCGAGGTCGATAACAAAGCGAGTGATGCCAGATACAATCGGGATGAGAATCATCACCAGGGCATAAAACGTTGTCACGAGCCAATGTGTCACCACATGTGCAAATGTCCGCTGGTCGAGGCCGTTGCCGTTCTTCGTCGGCGGTGCTTCGAGGGCCAGTCGTGAGCGCCGGTTTGGGAAAGCCGATGAAGACGTTGCTGCCATCAAGCTCGAGTCCGCCGACTCATCCACGAGCCGTTCCGGTGCGGCATCGCGAAGCTGGTGCAGTTCACCCTCATGGAGGTCGCTGGGCAGGCCACGTAGCAGGTAGGCAACGCTTTCGACGTAAATTTGGCGCTCGAGCTCGGGAAGGCGTTCCGGGTCGCCCGCTTCACGCAGTGCGTTCTCCAGAGTGTGGAAGCCTGAGAAACAAGTATGTGTTAGGTGTGGAACCAAACTGAGCGGGGTGGGAGAAGGAGCGAAAGAGGACGGAGAAGGAGGCATACCATTCTGGCCATACTTCCAGTTCACCTGGGACGGCTTATCTGCATTGTTTCGTGGGTGTTGGGAAGTAAGTACGATGCCCAGGTTGGCTGTATCGCCACCACGGCTCCATGATGGATCAGCTCTCTTTCTCCGTAGCGTGGGTTTCGCGTGACGGCCGCTGGCCGTCGAACCAGACTGTTGTTCATCGGCCGAGCTGTCAGCAGTTGAAAATGCCAGTGACTCTGTGTAGGAGGTAGACGGGCGAGACGAGTCGGGTGTGGTCGAGACCGATGATGAAGCTGGCACGGGTGAGTCGGCCCCGGTGGAAAGCGTAGGCGCCGAGGCGTCCGACCCGAAAAGAGTCGCCTGGAGGTTGACAGACCGACGGATTGAAGGTATCCGCGGAATGCGGGACTGGATCGACACGGGCAAGACTGCGATGAGAAGCGAAGACATGTTATCGTCGATGGGGGGTTGCTGTCCCAAAGGAGGAGGGGTCTTGGTGGAGGATGGCTTGGATGTTGGTGATAAGGGCATGGCCAAGGGTGATATCATGGACAGAAGAAGGGAGCAATGTGAAAAGGTATTAAAAGGCCCGGGAAAAGTCGACGGGGCAGCGACGGAAGAGTTGTTGGGATATATAAAAAAGCTAAAGGATCTGTTCGGGAGGCCTTGCGGATTGCCACCTGCCTAGGCGCCACGGAGCCTAGGGCCCCTCCAGGTTGGCGGGACAGGCAAAGCAAAGGTCAGAAAGAAAAGAGAGCAAAACTTCAGCAGAAGCTGGCTTGTGAAAGAAAACGGCGAAAGAAAGGCAGAGCATACATAATAGCAAGCCTAAAAGAAGAGCTAGAGATATCTTCGGGAAGAAACGAGATAGTACAGCCCGGCAATGCTCGTCCAATCCCTTGCAAGGCTTTGGCACTGTACAGCCCGGCCAGACTTGAAGGGGGAGAGGACGAGAGTTCGACGAGGAATTCTATACGACGATACTGCCTGAGCATGTGAAAGTGGGTGGGTCCAGGAGGCGCATTAGTGACGTCGGGTTTTTTTGGCCTTGCTCCCAAGCAGAAACCGTTCGCTTGACAAGGGCCAGCTCGGTTGGATCGGAGAGGTTGTCATACTAATACGAGTACATGTTGTGAAGAAATGCATAGGAAACTAATTTGAGATTTATCTAGAAAGGAGGGCGCCGCCAAAACCCCTAAGAAAGGACACAAATGAAGCGAAGAGAGTATTAAAAGAGCAAAACCAAGATGAAAAGTCGAGATGGCCAGGTGTAGTTTTCCTCCTTCCGTCCAATCCCAGTGAAAACAAACCCAGGCGCCGCTTTTCCCCTCCTCATGATGATATACATACACAGAAACAGATAGTGTTCAATATAGTAGTCGTACATGCCCAATCTGTGCAAACGCCCGTTCTACCACGACACTACATCCCCGGCAGGTCGGCCCTCGGACAGACCGCCTGCACCATCCGCCGGCAGTCTTGTGCACTATTGCCAGACATCTAAAATGAGGCTGATCCGCCCCTGCCGCCGCCAAAGCCGTTGCCCCTGTTGTTTGTCCGGCCCCGGCCGTCCCAACGGTTACCACCTCCGCTACGTCCGCGACCTCCATATCCGCCTCCACCACTGCGACCTCCGAATCCGCCTCCGAATCCGCCTCCGCCACTGCGGATGCTGTTGCCGTTGTCACGCGCAGCGAACTTGCTTTCGAAACTGTCGGGATCGTAATCGCGTGAGCGATCATTGCTCCGAGGAACGCGATCCACGATGTTCATGCCGCGAAGTCTTTGAAGGCCGCGCTTCTGTGCAGTCGCTATGCTAACTGCCGGCGGCTTCTCCCAACCCCAACCGTGGCGCACCCACTCGTGCAGGTCGTCCACAACGGACTGCATCGAGCCCCTCTTCACCTTGGCGCTTAAGAAGGACAAGTAGGTGTCGCTCAGCAGGTCCTTCGGTAGGGTCTTAAGTGCGGCGCTGATGTCAGTCACCGCTTCAGGTGCGCTCTCTGTCTTGCTCAGATCCCAGCTGGCGCTATCCGTACCCGATGTACGCTTGATTGGAAGATCATAGAGCACATCGCGAGCCTCGTACAGATCTTCTTCGCACATAAGCACCCAGCCCTCGCCCGTCTTGTCGGCACGACCAGTACGGCCCAGTCGGTGGATGTACTGTTCCCGGTCAGGCGGTATGCCGATCTGGAAGACATGAGTAACGTTCGGGAAATCCATGCCGCGCGCGGTCACGTCGGACGAGAACAGAATGGCAGACTTTGAGCTTCTGAAGTAATCAGCCGCTGCCGTCCGCTGGCCCTGGGTCAATTTGGAGTGGATGTGCATCATTTTTGGCAATTTCCAGGGACCAGTCGACCCAACAGTGCGGAAAGTCAGGGCTGTGCACTGCACGAAGTTGGTGGTTGGCAGGAACACTATCGCCTTGAAAGGACGGCCATCAGGCTCTTTACCCGCTTCAATGTGACGCTTGAAGAGTTCCAGCATAGTCGGGTATATGTTACCAGTTCCACGAACAGGCATAAGGAACTGCGGCACCTTGTGGTGTGTCGGAGTCTCGTCGGCCCGGATCGTCTGCACAAACTTGAAGTTCTTCGGGTCCACGTAGCTGCGTGCTAGGCCGATGACGGACTTGGGTATTGTCGCGGAGAACAGTAGAGTTTGGCGAGGCCGCTCTTCGCGGGAAGGAAGAACTCGGATAATATCTCTGAGCTCTTGGTCGAAGCCGACATCCAGCATGCGATCGGCTTCGTCCAGAACAAGACTGTTCAGTTTTGGTGCGTCAACGCCGCTTCTGTCGTCCTCCAGCAAGTCCTTCAGGCGACCCGGTGTCGCGACAAGAAGGTGGCAACCATTGCGCCTCATATTCTCCAGCATTTGTCTCTTCTGTGTTCCACCCACAGCAGTCTGGACAATAATGCCAGTGTTTTGGCACAGCTTGCGAGCTTCGACGCTGATCTGCTCTGCCAATTCTCGGGTCGGCGAAATGACAATGCCCATGATGTCGTTGGGTCTGGCTCGGTTGTATCTTTGGCGATGGGCAAGAGAGGGGTCTTCCTTGATCATCCTCTGGAGTACGGGGATGAGAAAGGCGAGAGTCTTGCCAGTACCGGTCTTCGCTTGGGCGACCCTGGATGCGAATTTGTTAGCGATGAAATTTCTTTCTCGCTGTACTCTGACTCCAGTCAAATTTCGTGGAACACTTACATATCCATGCCGTCCAGGGCAGCCTGAATAGACATGGACTGCACTGGCGTCATGGTCTCGTATTTCATGCCATGGGTGATGGTAGAAACGATGTTCTTGTGGACGCCCAGGGATTCGAGGTCGGCAAAGCGAGTGATGGGCTCCTCGTCCTTCGCGGGAGCTTCGGTTGCTTCCTCGGCGGTGGCAGTGGAAGCGCTGGAGTAGGCCCGTTTCGCGACAGACAGAGCCGACATCAACGGAGCAGTCCGTCTGGACGGAACAAGCGGCGCGTGGGCAGCAGTGCGAACTGCAGACATGCGAAGGCCTGCCAGAGCAGCCCGCGAGGATGCGGCCGGGCACGCCAGCCGCGCGCTGCGCAGGACAGACGTTCTGAACATTTTCTCAGATAATGTCTGGTCAGGTTCAGTAGGTCGGACGCTCCAAGGATGAAAGAATAAAGGACGGAGATGAAATGCGGTCGTCGTAGGCTGCTGCGACTCACAATTGGAAACAATCCAATTCTCCGATTCGAAGAATCTCTGGGAAGAAGGGAACTGCAAGAAAATTTTCGAACCAAACCAGCCTTATCGATAGGACAATCTCCTGAGGTTTCCACTCATTTGGTGCCACACTGTTTGCCACAGTCCACCCGCAAGATGCTCACGTGATCATTGCTGAGTCATACATATTTTCCCTGAATCTCAGTTGCCCCGGCTACTATCAGCGTGTTGTCAAACACGCGCGTTCCCCGCGCCTGCCAACGGCCCCAAGTGTTTACCTGTAGTGAAAAAAACGTTCCCACATCTTTCCTTTCCTCACAGCAAAGACGACGCGACGACGACAGACCGCACAACGACACGGCACAACAACACGACGACAGCAGTGCCGACGACAAAGGCGATTCTTCCCACCAGCGCCGCCATCATCGCTGAGCCCGCACGGTGAAATCAGCCAACATGAGGGTTACGGAGGTCATTATCGACGTACGTTGGCCAGGCTGACTGCCTACTCTGCGGACTGTAAAGGAAACATGCTAATTGCGCACAACTGCAACAGGGCTTCAAGTCGTACGCCGTTCGGACGGTGATCTCGGGATGGTGAGTGGCGTCCGCCAGGCGTGATATCAGCAGGACGTTCCTTGGCTAACCGCGGCGTATTGCTCCTTTGCAGGGACGAAAGCTTCAACTCGATCACTGGCCTTAACGGCAGCGGAAAGTCAAACATTCTGGACTCGATCTGTTTTGTGTTGGGAATCACCAACATGTCCACCGTGCGCGCACAAAACTTGCAGGTAGGTTTCGCAAGCCCTCCGTTTTTGCGTGGTTGACGGTACTGACATGCTGCTCTTCTCTTCCAGGATCTCATCTACAAACGCGGCCAAGCCGGTGTGACAAAAGCCAGCGTGACCATAGTTTTCGACAACCGGGACAAGAAGAAATCGCCAATCGGTTTTGAGGAGTACGCCACCATCAGCGTCACGCGCCAGATCGTCCTGGGAGGCACATCGAAATATCTCATCAACGGTCACCGTGCCCAACAGCAGACTGTGCAGAATCTTTTCCAGTCTGTGCAGCTGAATATCAACAATCCCAACTTTCTCATTATGCAGGGCCGCATCACAAAGGTTCTCAACATGAAGCCGGTGGAGATCTTGGCAATGATCGAGGAAGCTGCCGGCACAAGGATGTTCGAAGACCGCCGAGACAAGGCATTCAAGACAATGGCGAAGAAAGAGATGAAACTGCAGGAGATCACCGAACTGCTTCGCGACGAGATTGAGCCCAAGCTAGAGAAGCTGCGTACCGAGAAAAGAGCCTTTCTCGACTTTCAACAAACACAAAACGACCTTGAACGCCTGACACGATTAGTCGTCGCCCACGACTATGTTCGCTGCCAGGAGAAAGTCCAACAATCGGGTGCAGACTTGGAGGCAAAGAAGCAGCGCCAGCATGATTTGGAGGAATCCGCTGTCCGCCTCAAGAGCGAGATTGCTCATCTCGAGGAAGATGCCAACCGCATTCGGGCGCAGCGTGAAAAGGAAATGAAGAAGGGTGCTAAGGCCCAAGCTCTGGAAGAAGCAGTCAAGAAGCATTCCAACGAACTTGTGCGACTCTCCACCGTCATGGATCTCAAGCGGTCGAGCATGGCCGAAGAGAAGGACCGCCGCAAGGCTGGCGAGAAAAGCGTCGCCGAGCTCGAAGCCGCCCTGAAAGAGAAGACCAAGGCTTACGAGAAGGTCCGGGCCAAGTTCGACAGTGCCAAAGAAGACCTCGAGAAGCAGAGTCAGGAGGCCGAGTCGAAAGAAGAGCTTCTGCAAACTCTGCAGACCGGCGTTGCTTCCAAGGACGGCCAGGAAAATGGCTACCAGGGCCAACTGCAAGATGCGCGGAGCCGTGCCACTGCCTCTGTTACCGAGCAAGAACAGGCCAAGATCAAAATCAGCCATCTGGAGAAGCGCATCAAGGAGGAGGAGCCGCGCGCCAAAAAGGCGAAGGAGCAGAATGCTAGCCTTCTGCACGACCTCGAAGACCTGAAAACTCAGGCGCAGAAGCTGGAAAAGGAACTCGGGAAACTGGGCTTCAATCCGGGTGCCGAGGAAGAGATGTACAAAGAAGAAACGTCACTTCAGCAGTCGATTCGCGGTCTTCGCCAGCAGTCAGATGCGCTGAAGCGCAAGGTTGCAAATATCGACTTCAACTACTCCGACCCCGTGCCCAAGTTTGACCGGTCCAAGGTCAAGGGTCTTGTTGCCCAGTTGTTCTCACTCGACGAGAAGCACACCGAAGCCGGCACTGCCTTGGAGATCTGTGCTGGTGGTCGCCTGTACAATGTTGTGGTGGACACTGAGGTGACCGGCACCCAACTGCTGCAGGGCGGCAAGCTCCGCAAGAGAGTGACCATTATTCCCCTCAACAAAATTGCATCTTTCAAGGCGCATGCGGAAACTGTCACCACGGCACAGAAGATTGCTCCCGGAAAGGTGAACCTTGCCCTTTCTCTGGTTGGCTACGACAACGAGGTTTCCGCAGCGATGGAGTACGTGTTTGGCAATACTCTCATTTGTGCCGATGCAGAGACAGCCAAGAAGGTGACCTTCGACCCCAATGTGCGTATGCGGAGTATCACCTTGGAAGGAGACGCCTACGATCCTTCTGGCACGCTATCTGGCGGCAGTGCACCCAACTCGAGCGGCGTCCTCGTCACCCTGCAAAAGCTGAACGAGATCAACCGAAAGCTGAAGGTTGCTGAGGCTACCCTGGCTGACCTTCAGGCTAAGATTTCTCGGGAAAAGTCGAAGCTTGATCAGGCACATCACATTAAGCGCGACTTGGACCTCAAGTCTCACGAGGTCAAGCTGGCTGAGGAGCAGATCAGTGGCAATTCTTCATCGTCTATCATCCACGAGGTGGAGAACATGAAGGAGCAAATTGTGCAGCTCAAAGCCGACTCGGCGGAGGCGAAGAAGCGCCATGCAGAGGCAACTGCCGACATCAAGCGCATCGAAAAGGACATCAAGGACTTTGACAACAACAAGGATGCCAAGCTAGTCGAGCTGCAGGCGTCTCTGGACAAGTTGCGGGCGTCCCTGACCAAGAACAGCACATCTGTCAAGGCGCTGCAGAAGGAGCTGCAGGGAGCGCAGCTAGACTCGGAGCAGGTGTCGGGAGATCTGGCTGCCGCCCGTGAGCAGCTCCAGGAGATTGACCTGGCTCTCAGCGCACAACAAGATGAGATCAAGGTCTTGGAGGAGCAGCAGGCCAGCGTCACGGACCAGCACGACTCGGCGCAGGCACAGCTGGAAGACGAGCGGGCCAAACTGAGCATTTACGACGACGAGCTTCGTGCGCTAGACGAGGCAACTCGGAGCAAGAACGCCCGCATTGCAGAGGAGAGCCTGGAGATGCAGAAACTCGGGCACACGCTGGAACGCTTCCACAAAGAGCAGCAGAGTGCGACGCACTTGGCGAGCAAGATGGAGAGCGAGCACGAGTGGATTGCAGACGAGAAGGACAAGTTTGGACGCTCGGGCACGCCATACGACTTCCACCGGCACAACATTGCCGAGAGCAAGGCAACGCTGCACAACCTCAAGGAACGGTTCCAAGGAATGAAGAAGAAGATCAACCCCAAGGTGATGAACATGATCGACAGCGTGGAGAAGAAGGAGGTGTCGCTGAAGCAGATGATGAAGACGGTGATCCGCGACAAGCGCAAGATCGAGGAGACGATTGTCAGCCTGGACGACTACAAGAAGAAGGCGCTGCACAAGACGTGGACCAAGGTCAATGCCGACTTTGGCCAGATTTTTTCGGAGCTGCTGCCGGGCGGCAGTTTCGCCAAGCTGGACCCTCCCGAGGGCAAGACGATCAGCGACGGCCTCGAGGTCAAGGTGTGCCTGGGCAAGGTGTGGAAGCAGAGCTTGACGGAGCTGAGCGGTGGCCAGCGGTCGTTGATTGCGCTGTCGCTGATCATGGCGCTGCTGCAGTTCAAGCCGGCGCCCATGTACATTCTGGACGAGGTGGACGCGGCGCTGGATCTGTCACACACGCAGAACATTGGCCGGCTGATCAAGACGCGCTTCAAGGGCTCGCAGTTTATTGTCGTCAGTCTCAAGGACGGAATGTTCCAGAACGCCAACCGCATCTTCAAGACGCGCTTTAGCGAAGGAACCAGTGTGGTCCAGGCGCTGACGCCAGCCGATATGCGGTGATTGGGAAGAATGGGGGGATTGGTTGTATGAATGATTTTTAGGGATGTCTTGTCTTGGGAATAATGAATGGTTGGCTGGACTAGCCGGTGGTTTTTTTTTTTTTTTTTTTTTTTTTTTTTTTTTTTTTTTTTTTTCTGTTTTTCGTGTTGCTTCTCATAATGACTGGCTGGGAACTGGTGTTTGTGTTTATTTTTGTCAGTTGTTTCCCCTGGTTTTCGTGCTGTTTGTTTATATATCTTTGGCACTTTTCCCTTTTGGCATATATCTTTTCCTGTCCGTCTAATCATTGGACTACATCCATTTCCTCGCTTGCTTTTCCAACGTCTATCCCATACACTTGTAGCTGGCTATCCGCAACATAAACACGCGTGACACCACACTGCTTGCATTTCCTTTCTTTCTTTCTTTTCAAATCTTGACATACTTGTGGGCGCCTCGCTGCAGTACGTCCACCTTCATGCCCGTCTCGAGCGTAAACTCTCTGAGCTCCGGCTGCTCGGGCTGGTCAAACAAGGGCGTCAGCTGCATGCCCAGACACCCCATCTTGGGCGCGCCCTCGTCGATATCGCGGAATGTCCTGAGCGCATGGTCCGGTTCACGACGGTGGCGCTCTCCCGTGTCCGGGTCGACGTTGGGCATTTTGCATCTGCAGCATTGTCAGCATCGTCCCGGGGACGTTGTGTAGCAGGTTGATTTGACGAGTGCAGCGCATGGGGGTCTGCTATTCGACTTACCTCACTGTCCTACAGGAGACGTGGAACTTGGCCCCGTCCTGTGCCTCGGCCGACGCCAGCGGCTTGAATGATACAGACTTCCATCTGATACAATAGTTAGGTACGAGCATTCCATGTGTGTGAGCAAGGGAGTTAACTCACGAATCTTCGTCGTATGCTGGAACGTCGGACACTAGAGACAAAGATGTGTTAGCAGTTGAACAGGTGCCTGTCAGACACGCTGGCCCATAGTCTTACAGATAATGTTGGCCCGGAAGCGGCGCTCGTCGAGCTCCGGAATGTCTGCATCCGCCTCAACCTTTGTCTCCAAGGCCTTGATGCTGTTGCGGTTCAGCATGTGGACGGGGTACTGTGTGACTTGTTAGTAAGAATGGGGGAGCGCGATGGGACTACATTGCTTACAGCATCTTGGAAGCCAGTCACTGGCTGGTATCCGGCCTCGTCCTCGCGCGGTGCACAGCGGAAGATCTGGCGCAGTCCGGCCGGGTCGATGCGGAACACGCCGAGCTTGTTGCTCACGCCCAGGTAGAGCTGCAGCGACTTGGGAAGCTCGGCCGACAGGTTGCGGGCACGGACGACATCACGCCAGACGCGGACTTTGGCAAAGGGCGAAGAAGAGCCCGCCGCCACCGCCGCCGCGGTGATGTCGTCCTGGTCGGCGTCCGAGTCCGAGTCAATCTTGTCGAGCTCGGGGTCGATCTCGCCTTCAAACTTCTTCTTGTACTGCGACCTCTTCTTGCTCTTCTTGCTCTTCTTTCCGCCGGTGCCGTTAGATCCGGGTTTGCCGGTGGCCTTTCCGTTGAGCAGACCACCATTCGCCTTGGCCGTTGTTGTCTTTGTCTTTGTACTCTTCTCGTCGTCCTCGTCCTCGTCCTGCTCCGCTTCACCGACTGGCAGCACGATTTCGACCTCGGGCTCTGCCCACAGTCCACGGGTCAGTTTCGCAGCAAACCATTCCCACTTGCCGGCTGCACCGCGCTCCTGCCACGGGTACCGCACAACCACATAGGACTCGCCCATTGTGGACTGCCGCTCGGACAGCACATCGGCGCGCATCCGCTGCCGGACCTTTTCCGCCTTTACCACGTCGGGCCGCCACAGCTCAATCTCCAGCGTGGCCAGCCGCGGGAACTGCCGCTGCGTGATAAAGTCCCAGGTGTTGGGGTCGTCCTCTTTGGCGTCGGCCAGGATGTTGCCCGTGCCGTTGACCACTGTTCCGGCAACGGCTGGGAACGGGCTCTTGAGCTGCGCAAAGGTAAAGAGCCGGTCAAAGGCGAACCCCGTCGGCAGGACCTGGGTGCGCTCCACGCGGATGCCGCGGCACGACTTGATGGGGTAGATCCAGAGGCTGGCAATGCGGCCAGCCGAGTCGGAGCCGTCGCCCGTCGACGCCTTGCTGTTTTTTGTCTTCTTGGAGTCCTTTGTCTTGCTCCAGCCGAGTCCCACCTTGCTGTGCGTCTCGCGCAGCATGTCGCTGGCCCGCGGCGCCACGGGGGGGTACACCAGCAGCATGGGCCCCAGAAAGCCCAGGACAGTGGCGATCAGCACGATCAGCGTGCTATAGTCTGTGAACCATTCCGTGCTGGCCGGCAGCAACGGCGCCTGGGAGCCGTCCATGATGTGTAGTGGGATGAAGTGTGGTGAGTGCGGTTGACGTCAGCGAGAGAGGGGGAGGGGGGTTGGCTACATGCAGAGAGTGGAGATGCAGCTTCTTTTTTTTCGCTTTCCAGCAGCTCTTCTTGTCGCTGCTCTCGCGTGTCTCGTGTCCTTTCTTGGCAGTTTTGCAAGCTGTTTCTCCCTGTGTCCAGCGAGAGAGGGGGAGACCTACACTGTCAAAAAATATTACGTCACCCAAAAAACGGTTTCAACGGTCTCAACGCGCTGCATTGGAAAGATTTGCGGTGGGAGAAAAAAAAAAGCCAAAAGTTTAAAAAGTCAAAAAAAAGTTCAGAAGAATGGCCACGAGTAACCGTTTCACAGTCCGCAGCAGGAGCACAAGAAATGGCGATATAGGACATAAGAGAGACGTTTCATCGTCAATTCTGTTTCCAATTGGCTTGAAACACAAAACGTTTGCCCCTGTTCCTGGAATCGGAAGGTGTTTTGAAACACGAAAAGTTCGCCCCCTCTCCCCATCCACATTTTGTCCGTATCACGTGCACTTGCACGAGGCTCCTGGTAGCAAGAAGTAATACGGAGCAGCGAGAGCCCTCGGACGTTTTTTCCCAACAGCACTCGTGTTCTTCCTTGGAGTGGCAGAGGAAGCAAAAAAAAAGGAAACAACTGCAGACGCGAGAGTATTTTAGTATGGATTATTTTAGGGCCTTTTTTTTTTCTTCCCAGAGAAGGGGTTCCCAAGACAGACGCGGCGTACTATACTAGGCTGGTTCTTTTTTTTTTTTTTTTTTTGCCCTGGGCAAACCATCCCATCCTGCAGGATCCTACAATTGGGGACCCGTATGCGTATTTAGCCAGTGCTTGGTTTTCGAGTCCTTTTGTTCGTTGTGTTCTTGGTCTCTCCCCTCCCCCAGGGTACTCGTACCTGCCGAGTATTTCGCGGCCCCCAAAAAAGGTGGCCTCGTCATGTACGAAAAGGGCCACCGAAATTTGCTCGCGGCGGAAGAAGGAAGATGCGAGGTAGATCAAGAGTGATCACATTTTGTTTTCTTTTTTGTCTAAATGCAATCCATTTGCAGTTTGTAAATGGCTACGACCCCACCTCCCCTTTTTGCCTTTATTCTGGCTCGCAGCTTACTATCTATGTATATATCCTTATTTTTAGAAACCCCCCAGTTAAATTCACTGTGGAAGGCCCCCTGGCAAAGAGGGTGGCAAGGCCAGGCACGCAGGCCGGCACGCACTACTTTGCAATATCTTATACGCGCGAGGGCGTATCTGGGCGATCCCAACTAGGATTGCAATACGATGATATATTCATAGGCAATGACTTGTTGCATTTCTGCCCCGGGCAGGAGCAGGGCAAGGACGGGCATGGACGGGGCCCAGATCCGTGCTCCGGCACATGCCGCCACAGAGGGAAAGGAGTACGAGATTGCTGCAAATGGCGACGACACGGAAGGTCTTCCCGAGGGTACACAACATACACCGCAGGGGCGAAAATCACAGCTGCTCGCTCTCGGCCGCAATTACTTCCCTCCCCCTTCTCCCTCTCCTGTGCCTGTACCCAAATTTAGAGGCGGGAGAGAGATTGCGTACGGCAAGCCACATATTATCTTTAACAGACTGTTGGATACCCTGGAAAACTGTAAATATACGACCAGGCAACAATGTTTCAATATTTCTGTTATTTCAACTGTTTGATTTCTTACTAAAACAGGGGTTTTCAAAATTGGCCAGGCTTGGGGCTTTTCGGAGTCCTGCTCCATCCAAAGTGCACATATGATTTCCATAGTGGCTTTCTCCTTGGGATTCAATAGTAATTTTTACATCTCATGTAGCAAGATACAAAAAGCCAAATTACTCGAATTTGCTCGTACATTCGTACGGTCCTGTCCATTCTGCCCATACCACCACCCGGAGATACCTCCACCCGGAGCTCGATGGAAGGGTGCCGTCATTCAAGTGGAGGGCAATCAATGATATCCCTACCCACAGATGATTTCCCCCGCCTACATAGTGTTGGTACATGGTAAGATGCAATGTAATACCGAAGAGCATCCTTCCCGCTAGCTGCAACTGCCTAGAAGAGGGCATATGGCATGGCGCGGTGCGTTTCTCGCCGAAAAGCAATATCACTATTTACAGCTACAATCTTGGGTCTGCCCATCCCTTGCTAGGTACTTTGTTGAAAAGACTTTTGCACTTTGCGTCCGCTGGGATGCGGGAGGGGAGGCTGCGCAATACGGCAAGTGAAAAGAACTCATGCAAGGAGGGCGGCCGGACCAATGCGTGCTCTTGTTGTTCTCGTGAATGCATGAACAGCGAGGGAGGTGGTTTTTACTAATGGTGCGTTGAAGGAATGCGAGAGATTACAGCTGCTCCCTGAAACGAGGTAATTACGTCCTGCAAAGCTATTTTGGCTGCTCGTCTGGCTGTTTGTTTGGCTGTTGCGTGTCGTTTGTTGTTTTGTTTGCTGTTTGCTGTTTGCTGTTGGTGCTGTGGTGTTGGCGGGCGCGTTTTGTGACCTGTCTGTGGCTGCTGCATCTTACAAAGATACGCCGTAATATTCTCGAGGATGCAGACGGGGCCCCATGTGCCTTGGTCGTACTTTGTATTATTACATATCTGCATAATAGCACCTCCCTCTGCAGATTGGAACTCGACAGGGATCGGAAACAGGGCCTTTCCTTGTCGCTGGTAATGCGGAGATGGCCCAAGCTCCTTCCTTGCCACATCCGAAAAAAGAGAGGTACGGTAGTAGCAATTTCTTCCTTTTTTTTTTGGTGAACAGGAAAATAGAAGGAGCGACCGAATCAACCGAGAAATGAGCGGAGGGCCGGAAATCAAGCTTCCATTTCTCTGGCATGCGGAAGAAGGAAGGGGGTGGGCTCTTTGTGACACGTTGCGCAGCTTATTCCCGCTTCCCTTTCCCAGGGAACTAGAATAGCGCTCCCCATTTACACGAACGGCAGGAGCAAGACTCCGAGAGTGTGTTGTTGTAAGATACATTGCAAGATACATAAACCCACCAACCATTACATAGTACTGCACAGATAGCAACCGTCATTAGAAAGTGTAGTAACAGATAGCCAATCGAGTAAGGGCTGCAGAGAGAAAGAGCATTTTCTGGATTATTGACCGTTTTACGTAGCAATTGTGCTGATGGCGTTCTGTTGTGCTATATGGTATTTGACCTGTTAGGGCGGGCATGTCACACCGAAGCAACCCCCCGTACAGGCAGGTGCGCCCATATTGGATGCGTAGCGTGGATTCAGGATGCACTTTCGGCACATTGGTGGCTCTTTGGTGGCCCTTTGGTGGCCCAGCCATCCACGGTGCAATGCACCACCGTAGCAATCGAAGGAAGCCGCCAAATGTTGGTAATTTCCTGTCCTTGGACGTAAAATAGCGCTTAAACAATGCACCAATATCAGGGTATATCTGGGCTATATTAAGAAACTGGGAGTGCAATCTTGGAAAAGATGATTCACAGTAGCACGCCCTGTCTCCCTTTACATGTCGTTCTTGCTTTGTGTAAAGTGACATCCCTGGTAAATTACCTGCTTGCGTCTGTCTGTCTGGTTGTCTGCGCTTCCTTCCAGCTTTCTCGGCTTTCCAGGAACCAGGTGGAACCGCACCGACTGCAAACGACGCCAAGTCAGAGACCAACCGGCCTCAGCTTTGCAGATGCAATTTGCCGTGAGATGAGGCTGCGAGGCTGGCTAACATTTGCGCCAGCCTTGGCCGACATAGCGATCGCCCTAAACAAAGTACACCGGGTCCTACACGTGTTCTGTCAAGGATGAGGCCCCAACATACGACAACGGCGCCCTTTCCGGGATTTGGCAGAGCACTCCTCCGCGTCCAGGGCAGAAAAGAAGATTCCATTGCCACTGTCACATCGTGGCAAACGGGGCCACAGGGCCACAGGGCCTGCCTTGCACTACGGAGCATGTAAGGCATTGCCCGGCCTGTGAGATCGCATGTCGTCGGAAGCAGGCCCGGAAAACCAGGACCAAGAGAACCAAGAGACCAAGAGAACCAAGAGACCCTTGGAGCCCTCGCCGTATTTCGTGCGTTTTGTGGCAACCGAAAAACCAAGGGCCTGCTTGCAGATGGGCTGAGAGCGGACCCGCTCCTTCCCTCCTTGCCTTTTTATTTTGTTTTTAATTATCATTACTATTACAAACTCGTAGCATTGCTGCTGCTGCCTGGCTCGCATTTTCTGGGCCGACACTCCGATTGTCGTGGCCCTATGTTTGTGAAAGGTGACGGGAAAGCCGTTAGCCATACTACGACATGCGTCTTACCATGTAATAATTGCGGCCTCTTTATCTACTTTGCTGCGTCGATGTACCACAGCTACCACTCAGCTGTGCGCAAGCCCCCTGCAGCTACAGCAGCTTGGACCAACAGCAACCAAGACACCGGGGCGGGCTCCACTTTTCTTGGGCGCTTGGTTGTGGTGCCATAAGAGAGGAAAAACGCTTCTTGGTGATTTTCGGAGCAGATCCGTTTATTCGCAAATAAGAACCAGAGCTCGAGCCCCCCCGAGCCTAGGGCTCTCTACGAGTATCCTACTACGGAGCTTTAATTACACGCTATTTCAAATACACACTGCCGGAGGATCTGTTGGTGCTGTCCAGGTAGCGCACGATAGTCGCGGTGTGCAAATCAGAGATTAATGCCACTTTGTATTTGATATTTGGCTTTTTCAACAGCATAAGCCAACAGTTCATCAAGTAAGACGGGATACCCCGGCGCTGTCAAGTTAAAGCAGGGGTTGTGTGATATGGGCCGGCGGCGGGACTGACACCGTTCGAAGTCACCGTGTGAACGAACTGGAAGTAGCCCCAAGCAAGCACGATGCAAAGCAGCTTCCAATTGTGTACCGGATCCCGAGTGAGGCGCCACAGCAGCAAGCAGCATCTGAACCTTCACCGATAGCCCAGCAGACCCATTGGCGCGGAAATTGATACCGGAATTAGCCATACCTAGCCCAAGGATATGGGGCATTGCAGCATACGAGTAAGGTACGTTACGAGGTGCAAGCCGGCGCTCGTGTACGGGTACTCGTGGATGCTGCGAGTACAGTACATGCCATGTAGAATGCCCAAAGGCTATCAGACAGCAGCAACGCCTGCAGATATCGAAAGCAAGATGCTGAGTTAGATCTAGCGCTGTGGCAGATGCCAGCTGGGCGGCAACTTTATTCTTCGTATTGGACATGCATCTGCTCCTGCAGACCACCCCATCAGATCCTGCATGCTCTTTGCCTCCTCGCCCCTTCCCACGAGGGTCTGGACGAATTCGCGATCGGCGACAAATGCATAGGGCAATCGGCCCTGTCGGCCGGTTTTGCCTCTTTCCCGATGGACTGCCCGGCGGTGACAAGCAGCTGAGACCAACGCCAGACCCAACGCCAGACCCAACGCCAGACCCGACGGGTTCCATAAAAAGATGCAACGGGCAAATCCCCCACCGCCCCTCTCTTATTTGCTTTTTTCGATCTCGTGAGAGAGATGGCTGGTTGCCACATCACAGAGAGAAAGAGGGGAGCCTGGGTGGCGCCCCCGAAAGCCAAAAACCCACAGACCCGCGGCCATACACCACTTGTTCAAACGGCCTCTCCTGGTCCCATTGCTGACCCCATTGTTGTCGCCATGCCCTGCGTGTGCGTCAGGCAAAATTGGGGTCTATGCAGGTCTTTCTTCTTGCCGCACAATCAATCTGCCACACAACACTGTCGAGTAATCGGAGATCCGCTCACGTGATGTTCATCCGATCTCTCCTTCCTTCTTTGCCGGGTCGTACCTGCCTCCGTTCCCAGGATACGGACAAGACACGTATCCATCTAATTACCTCGTACTTTGTATGCAACTCGCATGCCCGTTCCCAGAGCATGCTCGTCCTTTGTACATGGTATCTTGGTATTACCCTTTCCCAGGGTTTCATGTCACCCTGCCACCCTGCCATTCTTTTATTTTGCCGTCTTGGTTCGTCGCCCACTATTCCACTTCCAATTTCCAATATTCCTTCTGGGATGGACGTCGAGTTGCATCTGGCTCTGGGCCGCACCACACACCCGAAGCCGGCACCATTCCATCGTCTGTTCCCTCTTGTGCCCAATTCTTAGCTGTTCATTTATTCCCATTCGGACGATTATGACACTGGCACGTTGTGGGAGGGCCTGAAAGGAGGGTAGTTTTGGGTTCCTTGCCGTTAGCAAGACCTCATAATGCATTAGGGTGCATGGATTATTCCCTGCTCGTTCGGGACCCCTGTCCCCCCCTTCACCTTTTTCGACTGCTTGCCATCCAGCCTGTGGGTATTGCGTGCATGTATGGAGTACTTTCAGCACTACAGACATGATCCACGGCGAGTCCGTTTGATGGCTTCCCAATCGGCCGCTGCGTCTTCTCGCCCTCGCATTAGCGGGACGTGAATCGCACGCTGGCTGGACGCTGGCTGGGCTGTGGGCTGCACGACGAAAAATCTACTCTGTAGAGGTGCGTGCATCTCGCAGGATTTTGCAGAATTGCATATCTTCCTGTCCTGTTCCCCTTTGTTGGATTTTCGCCCCTGCCTCCGCTCTGCGGCGGACGTGAGGGGTGTGACACTCGGCGCACGCAGGCAGGGGGGGCAGCACGACAAACAAGACTGCAGCAGGATGCGAGACTGTAACAGCACAAATGCACAACTGACACACTGCAGAAAGGGGATACAATATGCGCACACTTTGTCCGCGATGCATGGTACAAAACAGGCGGCTGCCGCAGGAGCTGAACCACACACGGAAAGAAAACGAACAAGCAGAAAAACAAGGTTCTGCACCAACAACCACTTCCTGGCGCCAATCACAGCCTCCTGGCTGCACTCCCGTCCCTGGGAATGCCGAGAGCTTGGGCTGCCGGCCCTTCAACGTTACCCTCTCCAGCAGGCACACACGCGCATGCAACACAGACCTCGGATCGAACTTTCACCCGGCGCACGTCCTCCGCAGCCGTTGAGGATCGCTCGACGAGAAAGGGAGATGAGAAAGGGAGGGAGGGAGAGGCACGGGGCAGCCAGGCTGCTTGTCAGCCAGGCGAAAAGCGGCTGTGCAGGCTCGCCGTAGGAGTAGCTTCTCGTAACGGCCTCAGTCGACAGTGGCGTTCAGCAAAACCGCCTCCGCAACCGGCTAGGCCCGCATCAGCAGCTTCACGACACAAAAGTCTGGTACCGTCTGTATGAGCATCTGAGCCGCTCTTTGCCCGTTTTCTGGCCGCCCCGTTGTGGTCTGGACAACTGCTTTGTCCCCTTGGTAGCCACCCTCCAGCCCGCGATCAGCATGCCGGTCTACGCCGCTCCCCCAACCTACTTTGTTCTTGACCCTATAGAACCGGGTCTAAGTCAAGCATTTGCCTCTGGACATACTACGACAGCGGCTGGCCCACGATCCTACCAGAACCCACCTCGGTCCAGGCTCCCGACCAACTATGCTTTTTTATATTTCTTGTTATTATTTTGTCCGCCTCGACTACACCGTCTTTCCATTATTTCAGCTTCGAGTCCTTACTGTTCTGGCTCTCGGTTTGTCCGTGTCACTCCCATTGTTCGTCTATTTTTTTTTCTATATTTTTTTTCTCACATTCTATCTGCTTTCTCACAAAGAGGGTCCACACACACAGGCACGCATACTCTTTGTGCGATCGACAAGACAAATTGTATGTAATTCAGAGGGCTGCACAGGACCCTGCAGGTTCAATGTACAAAGTATATACAAAATGTGCGTGGGTGTGAGCCTACGAGGACCGCTATCCACGTATCCGCCTGCATGGACCTGTCTTACACACCTCCAACACATTCTCCAACACAACCAGCCCGACCCAAACCATGCCCCTAACTCAATGAAGATGCTCTTTGGCGTCTTGGCCGGCCGGTCCAAAACTAGTGCCATCAGACACATCGATTTTATGCTGCCAACAAAGCATGGCGACTTTTCTTTTCTCTAACCCCCCCCGCTCCTGTGAGTGCATGTGGCCGTCCACCGGAAAGTAAACGACAATCGCGGGTTGGCCATGAGATGTGATATGGCGGCTCATGTTTGGTTGTCTCCTGTCGAGCATTATGCCTCGGGCATGCTGCATGCGACGGTGCATGGTATGGTGCATACTGATACTCGAGTCTGGTGGTGCTGTTGCAAATCTGGGATTCCTAGCCGCATGCAAACCGGACAAATAAACGGATGGTTGGGCTTCACATCCCACAAAATGTAACCTGCATCAGATCAACACAGATTGCACTTTTGCTTAGCCGGATTCGTCCATTCAAGCAGCGAACCAAGTCTCATCTCGGGACCACACAAACACACACACGCACTCTTTGCACCAAATGGGTCTGACCTCGAGCAACCTCGCCGACTCTACGACACCGTTTCCAAACCATGCATTTCTTTTGCACGCCTTGTGGAGAAGAGTGGACATTGCTAGCCTGCGCCATTGCCTTTCAGCTCCACCTCAGTTCCCCAAGAGCCCGGGTGCCAGAAAGCAAAACATAAAAGAGAAGAGGCAGAACGTGAGACGACCCACCTCGTTTTTTTTTCGGTTTATGACATCAACAAACCCCATACAGAATGCCTCCTCTTCAGTGCACCACAACCCCACATGCAAAAGTGTAAAGTGTTTCGGTCTGAAGAAAGGGTTGCCTTGCAGTACGAATACTTCTGCATCGGTTGCCTAAGCCTTGACGACGTGCAGGGCACTCTGCACGGCCAAACCCGCCGTTGCGTACGGGTACGCGTAAACCTACTCATCTTACATTGCAAGGCCATGTCTGTTGCTGGCCCTCTTACACGAGGAGTATCAAATGGCGCCGTTGCCCGAATCACAAGTCCGCGGCAGTGGAAGTTCAGCCTCGGGGAGCCCACTCGTACTTGCACATACCTCCACGGTGTCTTTCCACTCGTGTCGGCATGGCCAGCCAACGGAAAGACGGAGGGAGGGAGACGAAGAGAAAAGTGGCTTGCTGGGCAGACCAGACTATGAATTGCAGCAGAAATTCAAGGTTACAGGGGTTACTTGGTAAGTCTTCTACTCTCAGCCCTTATTTGATGCGTCCCGCTTTTGCAACTGACACCGGGAAGCCCTCCACGCTCGAATGTTGCGCAGGCGGGTCCCTCATACTCAATTTTGGCGCCTATCATATTGTTCCCAATTTCCTGGATCCCCTGGGTCGACACGGCCAGACAGGTCCGAGAGAGATGGTTGGATATGCTAATCCGTGCTTTCGCTGACTGCGAGTACCAAGGCCGGGGGGCTCGCTCGCCAGGGGCTCGCCCGCCACGCTGGTGGTTTGATGGCACCCATATCGCTCTTATTATTGCTCCTTTGCACGGTGTATCTTAGCAACTAATACTTTCGATGGTGGCTCTTGACACACACAATGCAACCTGCCTGGGAATACACCACCACTACCCTTCCCCTCTCTCCAACCCTCTGGCTCCCCATTCCTCGAACCAAGTTCGTCCACCAACCCACTAAAGACAGTCGACTTGGAGCTAGCCAAGAGACAGGGGACCTGGCCCCAGGAGCGCCGCTTTGTGGTGGGTACCTCATGTGGGACGCTGTAACTGAGGCGCTTGTCTCTGTTCATCGACAAGAGAGTTGGGGCCACGGTATCTCATCTTCCCATCTGCCCAAAAGGCGAATGCCTTGCCCCATAGCACGACGGTCTTGCCGAAACCACATACTGGCCAATCCACAAGAGGGTTCGAACCCCCCAGAACCCAGGCACCTTAATCTTCGAGCAGGGGTGGCGGAGAAGTAGCCGGCAAACCCAACGAGAATCACACCCAACGGCGGGTGTTAGACAAAAGATACAAGTTATGGAGTAGCGTGGCGTTTGCTGCTCTCAGTCTCTCCCGGGTCTTGCTGCGGACACTCCTTGCTTGCACTTCTTTACCTTGCACCCTTGCTGCATGCATGTAAGAAGGTTTGTCTTTTTTTACGAACCTCTTATTTTGGCATTTTCAAACTCAATTCGTGCAAGTGAAACCGATCTTGTTTTGCTACTAGCTTTTCGCCTGCTTTCACCTAACTCGAAAAATGCCAGTGGGCTCAAGCTGGAATGTGCCTTGCCCTGGCTGCCTCCTGACTCGACTCCTGTCTTTTCAGCCAGGTCTCGACTCCTTCCCTCGTTTTCTTGGTCTAAAGCACCAGCCTCAACCAGAAAGCTTCCGTCGAGCATCATTTGTGAGGCTCGCCCTGGGCCACTTGCTTGGCCCCGTCTCCTTGACACCACAGTTATGAAGATCATATTGGCAGCCTGACCCGACCCGCTTTCAACGTCGTTTTGCTGGACCGTCCTGTGGACTTGCACGTCTTCCAGTGTACAAAGTACGAGTGCTCTGTACATGTAAGGTCCGAGTGTACATGTGCATCCAGCCTCCAACGTCCTCGGTGCTGTGCAAATAACAATAATTGCCATTTTTGCTGGAGTGCAACGCCACCGGGCTCCTAGGTCGTCGATCTTGCAAGCCTTTGGTGGACCAGTCACCACCATTACAACCTCTGATTCTCCATCAAGCACACCCCCCCTTCCCCCGAAGTTTCTGCACTACACCACAAAAATACGACTCCCAGTACCACCCAACACTTAGCTAAAGGACGTGACAGCACTTGGACTGGACACTTGCTACCGCTCCCGCCTGTGTGTTGGTGGCAGCTTGATGTAAGATAAGTCCCCAACAGAAGTGTTGGCCTCTTGTTGCTGCGTGCGGTTGCCGTCTCTCTCTCTCTCTCTCTCTCTCTCTCTCTCGCTCTCCTGCATTCTGCATTCTGTTATTCGTTACCGTCCAATGTTGGTTTCTGTCACTACCGGAACCTGGATTTCTTCCCTTGCTTCATCCGCGGAATAACTCAGCCCTCTCTTCCACACTCGTCTTTCTTTGACAACCAGCCTCACTTCCTTTCCGCCAAGCTTCCTCCTCCTCTCCACTAGAACGCAAATCTTACCCGCCGTTTACAAGTCAAGGGACCTTCCCTTGGGAACGAAGGATCTTGCCGGTTTTCTGTTCCTTATCGTATCCATTGGGGCCAGGACACCGCCGCCGTTACGGATCCCGCTTACTTGTTCTGGGACGCACGCATCTCCGTGCTTTGTCCTTACGCCCACCACGTCCCGGCCAACCATACCGTGTCAAGCACACGTCTTCAAGTATCTTACGAGTGGATTCCTACCATACTCTCGGTCGGCACCAGAAACAAACTGTCCCTCTGGCAAGCAAAGCTCCATCGAATTCGCCATCTTCTTCGACAGCAGCTGTCCGGCGGGCCACGACCTAACGGGTACTATGGTAAGTATCCCCCCTCCAAGTATCCCCCCCTCTCACACTCCCCTTCCCGTGAACGGCTGGACGATCCTCAAAAAGGCCCAGCGGCTTTCCTATTCTGTGTCGTCGAACCTGGCCCCCACACCACCAAGCCTCTATGTTAACTCTTTGTTCACCGCTGCTGGAGAGCCCCTAATCCCTGTGCCTTCCCTCCCTGTCGTTCCTTTCCTTTTCGTCTGGCGGTATTGTACAAAAGCAGTTTTGAAGCCCATTGTACCCGTGCATTTATGTAAGACACACACGCCACCCTACGAGGACACTATTATACATTTATTTTATACAGTGTACAAATTCACTTCTCTGCGTGCTGCACACCTGCAGCCATCCACACACGCCCCCCCTTCTTCCTCTTCTTCCTCTTCCTCCTCTCCACTTGTTAACCTTGCGGGCAGATCAGACACCCTTGAGCTGCACGGCCATCACAGGGGGACGGTGCTCTTGGATAAAGCATCTAGAAACCCTCGGCGCGTAAATATTTTCATCCAGCCACAACCACACTACGCACCCAGCACCCTTTCACACCCCCCTTCTTCCCCGAGACTTTGACAGGGTTTGTGCCCGCCCAGTCCCCCCGATCACCGAAACTGGGGATCATTTATACTTTTACCATTCCTGTCCCAGCAGCCCTGTCATCGTTGAGACGTGGCCGCATTTGCAAGGAATAAACCGAGGCCAAGAGAGGTGATAAAGACCAGTCTTGAACAAAAACAGCCACCACCACCCCATATCGGACACAGAGGACGGGACAAGGCAGACGACGTTGCGGCATAACTGGGTCGATGCGTGCCATTAGTTGACCTGCCATTTTTCCCCTGTAAAGAAAGGTATCTATTATTTGTTATTCTGTTTTTGGATTTTTTTTTTTTATTCTTCATCTCCATGTCCCCCCTTTTTTTTGGCTCTCTCGTCTTCTTATTTTTACTCCATCACCATACCCCTCCTCAACTAGCACTGAGTGGGAGGTGGGTGCTTGGTTGGGGCGACGGGTCGTGGTCATCCTCCTCCTGGCAAGCAATTGCCATTCGAAAAATTGTTGCCATCTGATAAACTTGTCTTCCTTGTTTCTCTCCTCGCAAACATACAACACCCGCAACAATCTGATATCTAACGGGCACGACCATTCCAGACGAAGCAGGTGGTTTTTTATTTTTCTTCAGCAGAATCTACAGAAATCCAGAGAAGGGCATTTCCTTCCTTTCCCTCCTTTTGTTCCTGTTGGCTCTCTACTCGACCTTCTCGACCTTCTTCCCCCTCTTCTTTTTCTTTTCTTTATTTTTTTCATCTTCCTCTTTTTTCCTTCGTCCTCTCCTAATTCTACTACTCTCTCGCTCGATCCCACCATAAAAAAACGACATCTTGTCCTCGGCGACGACTCAAAGTAGATCCCGGAAGGGACGCATCCATGGGGAGGTTGTCAGTTGAATTTGTCCGGATAACGCAAGGAGGACGAGCATGCGAGCAAAAGCGAGATCATCTAGCCAACCTTGTCTTGCCGTTGTCGTTGTTGCCGACGCAGTCATTTCAGTAACAGCGTTCTGCTGCCACTTTCCTTACCCATAATTCGCGCTTCTTCTTTCGTTATTTTTTTTTTCTTTCTCGGACCTATGATTGCAGACCTACCCCGTCTCCAACCCACTCTCTTTCTCTGCCTTACCTTCTTTCTTTTTATTTCTTTCTTGTATTTTTGCATCTCTTCCTCTTGCTTAGGAATTCTTCGACTCGACGACAGCCCGCAGCAAGAAGCAGACTGCTTTTCTGCGCGCCGTTCTATTAGGATACCGGCCTTCTTTCTCCAAACGCGCCCAAACACGCCCTCTCCATCCTCCAATTCCCGGACACGAATGCATTTTGTTCTGTCTTCACGATGAGCGACTACCACCAGTTTTTGTCCTCGATGTCTTCGGGCATCGGGGCAAACGCGGGTCAGCAGCAGCAGCAGCAGCAGCAGCAGCAGCAGCAGCAGCAACAACAACAACAACAGCAACAACAGCATATGATCCAACAGCAGCTTCCTCCCCAACAGCAGCAGCAGCAGCCGCCACCGCAACAACTAAGCATGTTTCCATCGCCCTTGCCTTCGCCGCTTCAACAGCCCCCGGCTATGACGATGGGCTTGGGCCTGGGGCCGACCCAGTACCAAAACATAGGATTATACGCAGGCTTCCCTGAACCTGTCATGTTCAACGCGCACAAGACCCAAAGGCATCGACGGAAATCAGCCCCGGGCACAGAACACGTCAAGCATCGGCGGACTCGATCGGGCTGCTACACGTGCAGAAGTAGAAGAATCAAGGTATGTGCTTGGCTTCCTCGACCTCTGGATCACCTGCCTGCTATCAGGCGCGGGGGGAAACCATTCCACCATTTTTTATGTCATTTCTAATCCACTGCTTCTTTGCGCTTTTTCCAGTGCGACGAAGGACGCCCAACTTGTGAACGTACGTTGAGTCTAGACGAAGTCTAACGGTCTCTCTTTTTTTGTCTTCGTTTTTTTTTTTTTGCTACTGGACGTTTTTCTACTTGGCTTCCTGTTCTTTTGGTTCGTCATGAACTAGCCAGGTTCCCAAGGCACGGATGGATGTCCTGTTGATCTCGTTTTGTTTTCTCTCCTTTTTGGAGTAATTTCTCTGTTTTCTGATTTGTTGTTTTTAACAATGGGTGTTCTGCATTTTAGGATGCAAAAAGGGCAAGCGAGACTGCGTCTACCCGGAACCGACGACCGGAAAACAAGCAGGCAGTAGCGGGGCACCAGCAGCGGGCCAGACATCCAGGGAAACATCTACGCCAAGCCAGCCGGCGAGCCCGGCAACGTCCCACGGCGATGAGGAGGACGAAACAGACCAGGACGCCAAGCTCGATACGATCCCAGATGACGAAGATGTGTTGGGACCAGGGTCAGGAAGCATTACCGAAGGAGGCGGGGTAGCAGCCGGGGGTGTGCTCGGAGGAGCAGGGCCAGGGCAGGAAATTCCAGAGTGCCAGCTACAGCAGCAGCAGCAGCAGCAGCAGCAGCAGTACATGGTGTCATTCAGCTCCGGCCCACCACGACCGCAACCACGGCGCTCCAGCACAATGTCTTCCTCAAACCAACTACGAATGGTGGCCTCGGGCGGGGGTGTTTCAGCAGCACCCGGGACGACGGCGACCGGAAGCACGACAGGGACGGGAGGGACACGGCACGGCTCGGAGACGCCGTCGTTGGAAGGCAAAAGCTCGCCAGCAACATCGACGGGGACAGCCGCAAGCAGCATTGCGCCGGCCGGCGGGGTCCTGTTCTCGGTGGCCGATCCATTTGCGAATCCAAACATGCTGGCAACGACTACCGGTGCCCCGACGGCGATGATACCGGCGTCCACCAGCGGGCCTGGCAGTCCTCTCGGAGGACCAGTGCCTATGGAATGGAGCCACCTTCCCCAAGACATCCGATTCTACCTCAGCTACTACACCGAAAACATAACCAGCTACCACTACGCCCTCATCGACTCGGAAAACTTCTTCCCGCAGATCTTGCCACAGCTGGCAGTGCGGAACGAGGCCCTTCTCTATGCGGTGGTGGGCTTCTCGGCCTACCATTACATGCTGCGCAGTCCCACGTCCAACCTGCAGCAGTTCCTTCAATACTACGACCGCAGCGTGAAGCTTCTCCTGGGATTCTTAAAGCGGGAAGAAAAGCACAACGTGGCGACCCTCCTTACCATTTTGCACCTCGCAACGATCGAGGTAAGTTGAATGACAGCAGAAAATAGGGGGGGGAGGGGGGGAAGAGAAGCAGGCCAAAGACTACCGTTGCATGATTCTTCGGGCGCTGTCCAGTTCTTCTCTCCTTTGGCCGGAAATTCAAACGAAATGGGATGACTGTTCAAAATCACAATTTACTAATCTCGAATCCTTGGAAACAGGAGTATCTTGGGGACTGGGTCAACCTCATGGGACATCAACGAGCCGCACTGGAAGTACTTTTGGAACTCTTCACGCCAGAAACTGCACTGCAGACGCCAATCACGCGGGCAATCCTGCAGTGGTACGCGCGATTCGACGTCTTTGTTGGACTGATGGGCGGGTTTGTGACGGCCTTGCCACACCAGTGGTTCTCGTCATCAGTGGACTTTTACAAGGAGCAGGCATCACGGGAACCGGCGAGCGTGTCGTGGAAGATCGAGGAGTTTTCGTCCCGCATACGCCTCATCTCGATGGAGATGTCGCTTTTGTACGGCCGAGACAAGCAGATGGCAGCGGCGAGAGGCGGTGCCGGTGCCGGTGCCAGTGCCAGTGCCAGTACAACTACTAGCCCAGGTGACCCAGCAGCCACTTCTGCAGCAGCGGCAGCAGCAAGCCAGCAGGCGGCAGCAGACGCAGATGCCTACTACTTCCGCGAACACGGACGGCTCTCGGCGGAGCTGAACGACCTGAAGGCGGAGATTGATGCACTAATGCGCGCCACAGACGCCTCTGGCAGCGTTGGCCCTGGCTTGCAAGGCACACCGCCAGGCAGCCAACCGCAGCAGCATCCGCTCCTCGTGACCGAGTTCCCGACTGCCCGACCCCTAGCCGACGACGATATTGTCAACCCGTTCCAGCCCGGCGTGCTGTACCGCGGGCCCCTGTTCGACTACACGATCCTCTGCTGCGAATGGATGTCGATTGTGCTGATGCACGAGTGGCAGGCTGTGCAGCGGGCCATGGCCGCGGCGGGAGCCACAACAGCGGCGGCAATCATGGAAGCGATCATGACGGCTCTTGCAGCGGGAGCAGCAGCAGGCACTGGCGGTGGCAGTGGCGACGACGGCTACGAGGAAGGCGGCGGCGGGCAAAGGCCAAGAGGTCCGCTGGACAGCCTGCCGGCCACCCTTGCACGGATGGGCGAGATGTCCATGTCCATCTGCCGCATCTTTGAGACCCTCGAACTATATCCATCCAGTCCCCCCGGCACGCTGATTCTCGTCCAGGCATCCGTTGCCATTGCAGCACTGTTTCTGCCTCGAGACAACCGGCATCACATGTGGGTTCGGCGCAAGTTTGCCCTGCTCGAGTCATTGGGGTGAGTTTTAAAAAGTCTGTTCTCTACTGCTGCTGGACCTCTAATACTGACAACCGCTATCTAGATACATCTTCCCGCTGACGACGCGCACCCGCATGGCCGAGCTCTTTGGCGACCCGTCGTGTGCGCACTGGTGGCTGCCCAACGACGAGGGCTTCACGCCGATGCTGCAGTCCGTCCGCGCGTTTGCCGACGAGCGCAACTTTACGGCCGTGTCCTCGCAGGTCAACAACATCCGCGAGATCCGGCACATTTTCGAGCAGCTGCAGCTGGGCGGGAGCAACGAGAACACGCCGCCCGAGGAAAGAGGAGAGTCCGTGTCCGACCAGGGCAGTGTTGCCAGCAGTGGCAAGACGGACAGCAAGGGCAAGGGAAAACGCATTGCGCGATGAATTTATGAATGACGACAAGGGGGGAAAGAGGAAAGAGAAAAGAAGGATGTGGCAGGCAGCCTAGCCCTCCCTTTATGACATAAAAGACGGCGGTGCGGGTTGAGGTGTAAAAAGACAAAAAGACATGATATAATGCAAATATCTTCTCACGAAAAAAAAGAGCAAGAGCCCATAGGTTTAAAGAGAGGGAAGGTGTGTCCCCGATGAATATAACGAGCCATGAATGCCCTGTCCGATGAGCATGAACAAGACCAAGACGAGACAAGGGTATATACATATATATAATAGCATAATGCTGGTATGACAGCTGTGGAATAATGTTGTTCCAACTCCAAGGTCTCACAAAGTATAAACCATGGATTGACTTGTGTGATACAGATTGCAGAGGCGACCTAGGTACAATGGTGACCTTTTGTTTAACCTCGACTTTTATGGAATTGATTGTTGATTGTTGAGTGTGTTGTGTATATAATAAGAAAGATGCTAACAAAAAAAAGAAAGAAAAAACGAGAGAGGGTTTCTTTTTTTTTTTTTTTTAAAAAAAAAAAGTGGAATTCGTACATGAATAATGAAAATAAAAAAAAGACAAAAAAAAAAAAGGTTAATGGCATGTAAAAATGATAAGCGGAAGGGGCCGTCACCAGAACCAGACCAGGGCCCAGCTTCAGGGCAGACAACTCTAGGACAGCCACTCTGGGACAGTCAGTACAGTCGAGTACTTCCCCGTGGCTCCTTGTAGCTCACATCCCTCTCCCCTTTGTGTTGTGCGTCACACTCGTCAACCCCAAACTTTCGTAACGCCCTCGTCCCCTTGACAAAAAAAAACTGATACAAGATATCTTTTAAACTCGATCACCAGTCACACACACACCTCCCCCCCTTCTATTCCTTGCTCTCCTTTGTCTCTGCTGCCGACCTGTCCTCCTCTGAAGTGGTATCATTGTCCTTTTTCGTCGTGGCGGAATCGTCCTTGGCAGTCTCTGTCGAAAGCGCCGCTTCTTCTTTACTTGGCGGTTGTTCTGTCGGGGTCTCGGCTGTGGCCCCGTCTTCTTCTTCCTTGTCATTTGCTGCTGCTGCTGCTGCCGCGTCGGCAGATGCACTTGGCTCCTCGTCCTTTGACTCTGTCTCGGCCTTCTTGTCCGCGTCCGCTGGCTCTGCCTGCTTTTCAGACTCTGCCTCCTCCTCCTTTTCTGCTGCTGCTGCTGCTGCTGCTGGGACTGCCGTCGCTGCCGGCGTCGGTACTGTCTTGGCCGGCTCGGTTGTTGCTGCTTCTGCTGCTTCCTTTCCCTTGTCATCTGGTATGCTGGTGGTCGAGTCGTCTCCTTCCGGCTGGCCTTTCTGCTGCGTCTCCTGCTCTTCACTGTCGTCGTGGTGGACAATCATTGATGCGCCCCCTCCTCCTTCGCCTCCGCCTCCGCCTCCTTCGCCTTCTCCGCCCGGCTCTGGACTGTCGCCTCGGCGCTCCTGCACCGTCACTGACGGCGCCATCTCCTTATGTGACGCTGGCGTCAGTACCCGTGCCGGAGGAGCTATCCGGCTGGTGTTGGTATTGCTGCTGCTGCCGACGACGACACCTCCCAACGAAGGTACTGGCGGCTCTTCATCCTGCTCCATCACAGTAGTGACCGCACTGCCGGTCGACGGGCTGCTGCGAATGTGTCGCCGCGTGTTGGTGCGCCCTACAGACTGGCCGTTGTGGTCATCGTCGCTGGCTGCGCCAAAGAAATCGCCATTGTTGACGCCCAGACCGTTGTTGCCCGAGCCAGAGCCGGGACGGCGAGTGTGGTTGGAAGAAGCAGTGGTAGCAGCAGCAGTAGCTCCAGCTCCGGCAGCATTATTGCCGTTGCTGTTCCCCGACGTCGACGGCATTGGGATCGGGCCGGGACTGGGGCCGTAGCCCATGGCTTTGCGGTCGTTGATGGACGCCACAGAGATCACGCCGGGGCCGTTGTCGGGCACGTTGTGGCCGTTGGTGCCGGCCGCAATGTTCTCATTGGAAGTGAGAGCGGCTGCAGAAGTGCCCGACGAAGACGCACCCGAGGTTTCCAGACCCTCGGCCTCGGGCGGAAGCTTATAGTTTTCGGCGGGCAGGAGGTCGTACATGTCGCAGACGGTCTTGAACAGGACGTAGAGCCCGGTCTGGCCCTCGACGGTCCAGAAGACGCTGCGGTGCTGGAACCAGGCGTGGGCAAAGATGCGGTGGAGGCGCCGGAAGACGTTGA
The DNA here is from genome assembly GCA_002778245.1 of Raffaelea albimanens. Taxonomy (NCBI): domain Eukaryota; kingdom Fungi; phylum Ascomycota; class Sordariomycetes; order Ophiostomatales; family Ophiostomataceae; genus Raffaelea; species Raffaelea albimanens. The sequence continues at coordinate 3,751,367 of PCDJ01000001.1, forward strand.
TAAGGTTCTTGACGGCGGCGCTCTTGTCGTGGGGGTCGGCAAAGACGAAGCGGCTGGGGAAGATCTTGGGGTTGGTGACGACGTTGGCGGCCCAGTCGAGCGTGTGGCAGCAGTAGTCGATGGCGCAGCACGACTTGGGCTGCTCGTGGACGGCGCACAGGAACTGCCACTCCGAGGCGCGCATCTCGGGGCAGGTGGCGGCGCTGCAGGGCGGGGTGTCGAAGAGGAAGCCGACGATGAGGCTGTTGCACTGGGCAATCAGGAAGCGGCAGAGCTCGTAGAGCCAGAGGGTGCGGTCGGTGCCGGGTGGCGCGTGGGCCAGCGTGCGGGCGGTCTCGCGCGTGATGGGCTGCGTGTTGTTGGCCGTGTGGAAGTAGTGCAGGGCGGCGAGGTGTTCCTGTAGCTGGAAGGCCGAGTCGAGCTGATAAGTTAGCACACGTAGGAGTTGTAGGGACTCGCTGCAAAAAAAAAAAAGTCGACGGTGCGCCCAAAATGAAGCCCAACAAAACATCACGACTTGACGACCACACCGCCTCCGCCAACCACCGCCTCCGCCAACCACCGCCTCTCAACTCACCTCGTTCAGCGGCACCAGCGGCGGCCCCACGGCAAAGTCGGCGGCCCGCGTGCCCGGATGGATGCGACGCTTGGCGTTGGCGTCCAGCGCCGTCTGGTCCATCTGCTGCTCCATCTGCTGCTGTCGCGACAAGCTGCCGCCGCCGCCCGCTGGCGACTTGGGTCCAATCTGGATCTCGGCCGGCGGCGGCGGGCTCGGCAGCCGGGGTGAGCTTGGCGGGAGCGCCATGGTCGATGATGTGTCCGGCGGGGTGTGCGTCGTTCCTCCTGCTCGGCGTCGTCGGGGTCGTTGTCGTCTTTTGTGATTTCTGTCCTGTTTTTTTTTTTCAGTGTCCGATTTTCAGTGTTCCGCTTTTCTCAGCTCTCGCTTTTCTCGGGTGGGGCGTTCTTCAGCTGGTAATCGGTCTGTTCCCTCGCTCGCAAAAACCAGGGCAGAAAAGTCTCGTCGTGCGCTGCGCAGTCGGTCGGTTGGCAAGTCCAGGTGCACTCGAAATCCCGTCGTGGGCCGATTTGTAAACGGGAGCGGGCGACGGACACGTAGAATACGCGCCTAGCAGCTCGATGCAGCTCCTGCAGCTCTTGGTTCGGCGCTAACGGCCGTGGATCGACCCCCCTGATCCCTTTTTTTCTGGCACAGCGAAACGGGTTTTTGGTTCTTGTTGGCTACCGGGTCACGTGTGGATTACCGTCCCGTTTCCGTCCTGATTCGCTGCTACATCAAATTGCTAATGCTGGTTCTAGCCTCAGACATGCATGTGTGCGCCCAGTCCACGGAAACCTCTAGCTGCGGATCGCCTCCAGCAGGCTCTTTTCAAACGGAAACTGGCCCAGTCTCCGGCCAATCAGCACCAGCTTGCTCGAGTCCGGCAGGTCGTCTGCCTTTTCCGCGTCGTCGTTGGCCGGCGAGTCAAAGATCTCAAAGAGCTCCCGCACGCCTTGGACCACCTTGGAACCGCCTTCCTTCAGAATGATCACGCCCTTGAGGCGGTGAATGTCGAATCCTTCCGTCGCCGCGTCCTTGGATCCCTGCGGGCTGGGCAGCTCGCCGTCCCAGAGTACTGAGCGGAGCCAGGCATCTAGCTTTGCCAACTGGGCCTTGTCCAGGACACCCAGGTCGATTGCGAGAGTGGATATTGTCTATCTTGTGTGTCAGTGTTTGGCTCTCGTGGGTGAATTTTTGTTCGTGGAGAATTCAACGTACCGGGTCCAAATGGCTGTGCTCTTTCTGGTGGACAGCCCTCTCGACAGCTTCGGCCGTCTCGTAGGCATGCAAGTCCAGGAGGACACCCTCGAGCTTCGGCACCTCACTCTGAGTTGTCACATGGAGCTTGGCCAGGCCGTTGATCGACTGGATGCGCTCGCGTACCTGAGCGAGTTCATCGTCCGTGACCAGGTCGGCCTTGTTGACGACGACCACATCCGCATGCGAGATCTGCATGTGTGCTGTGGTCATGATAGGCCCATGCTCGTGTCCATGTTCATGCTCGTGTTCTTCCGTAACTTTGCCTTCTGGGTCGTCCAGGCTGCGGAGAATGTTCTTGGCATCGACAAGCGTCACAATGCCGTCGAGGAAAATGGTGCTGCCGAGTCCATCGTCCACCCAGAATAGCGGTGCCAGGTTGCCCGGGTCGGCCAGGCCAGTAGTCTCGAGCAGAATGTAGTCAAACTTGCCCTTCTTCTCCATCAAAGACTCTATAGCGTTGACACCGGTGTCTCTGGAGAGATACAGTTAGCAGCATTCCACAGGGACATTCAATAGGACACATACTTGACGGAACAGCAGAGACAGCCGTTTCCCACGTCCAGCCACTCCTCGACAGCCTCTCCATTTTTGTTAACGGTCAATGACTTTTCAATGTCCAGAGCTGCCAAATGAGTTGCTGTCAGAAATGATCTCTTTCCGTGAGTTGCTCGGCTCATATACATGAGGATCACACTCACAGTCGCCAAATTCTGTGAACAGGTTGAAACGTCAGCATGAAAAATCCATCTGCGACCCTCGGCTCATCGCACTGTGGGAAGCTGCACTGTTTACCATTCATAATCACCGCAATCTTTTTGCCATGCTGGGCTGTCAGGATGTAGTTGAGCAGCGTCGTCTTGCCGGCTCCAAGGTACCCTGTGCCAAGTTAGAACCACCGCCAGTCTCAAAGCAGAATGCTTCATGGCGTCAACTTCCCCTGTGACATGGCAGCCTACCGGTAACAATCGTGATGGGGACTTTGGGGCGTTTCTCGTGCTCTTCCTCCTCCGAAACGTCTTGGGGGGCGACTTGGACAGCGTCCGGGACAGCACCCACGAGAACGGGCGGCAGGTCGTCGTCTTCGTCCATTTTGTTGAAGCTGGGCAGTTTGTGTATACTTGCTATCAAGTAACCGCTGTTCCTTGCCGAGGGATGCCGATCTAGCGACTTGCTTCGAGGTCGGGCCAGCTTTGTAAGTCACGGGTGAAGCACAAGTGAAAACTGCAAGAGCCCACTACGGCGGAATTATGTCATAGGCCGTAACCGCCACTATGCAAACGCCGCAGCGAAGGGCGCGGCCACGTGACCAATCAGCATCATTATGCATCATCTCTATGGTTGAACGTGAGAGCAATTCCTCAAGACAGTCTCCCTTGGGCCATTGCTGTTCACTTCCCTAGTGATGAACCATTTCTTGCTCTGGACGGTTTCTTGCTTTGTATTGTCCAGCTTAGACACCTGGAAAGAAACCGGAAAGGGAGGTCGCCAGTGTCTTGTAGCAGATTCACCTGCAGTAGATCTTGAGTAAACAGCCAAGATCTTGAGGTACGAACAGTGCCAATGAAGTAATCTCCTATACGTACATGGCAAACACTCGTAATAGTGCCTGCGTCTGCTGCCCGGATTCGTACCACACAACTCACTGATCTCTGCCCGCTGCACTGTAATGCCCACTGAATAGCGGGGCGCACGGACCAGGTTTACCTGCATCCCGCCAGCACCAGGGCGACACTAGCAGGCGTGCAGCAGAAGTGGTTGTTCGGCGCTAGAGCCAGCCAGCGCAGGCCAGCGGCGGCAAGTGTGGCTTTCTGCTTTTTGCTCTTTGCAACCTCAAACGTCCAAACCACACGCGCAGCCTGCGACCCCGACAGCATCCCCCATCCGCCGTCGACGTCCGCACCCCGTACTGTCTGGACACCCGTCTGCGACACGCGACTCCAGCTAGCACCGCCCGTGTTTGCGTCTCCGACACCGCCTCTGCAAGCTGTCCCTTGTTTTGGACGCTTGTTTTTCCGGCCTTTTTTCTTTGCCTCTGAGCAATCACCTGCCAAACGAACACCTCTCTTCGCCACACCCGAAGCTCCCAGACACCTTCTGCCCAGCATGAATCGACCAGGTACGGAACAAGCTAGATACGAGCACCAAAGGAGGCGGAGGGCGAACAAGGAGCAGCGCGGACCCGGGCTGGGAGGCGAGGCAGACACTCTAAGAGCACACCTGGCAGCAGCCGCGCGGAGCAGCCAACCTGGCCATTGTCCCCTTTGCGACGGGCCCCAGCCCGCTGCATTGGACGGCAGATGGATCCCGGGATGGAGCTGTTCGGCCGGTGGCCTGGATCAATGAGCTTTGCGGAGTGGGCAGCGCGATGGGAGAGTTGTCGTGGGCGATTGGAACCTCTCTCTCCACCAAGGGAGACCCCAAGCAGCTTCGACGATTCCCCGGGCATCCCTCCACAGATGGTGCTCCCGAGAGGTTGCTGTGCTTCTCTGGGCACACTGGCCCAGCTCTGGCAAGGTCCCTGCCGCCGTCGGGTGCTCTTCAGTATTGTCTGACCTCGGCCTCATCTCCAAGCCCTCCCCTCCTGCCCTTCCCCGGCCCGGAACCCCACGATATGCTCAGCAACGCTAACATCCGTTCTCTGTGACTGTAGGGGGCGTTCCGCAATCATTGCGCGGCTTACCGAGCGGCTTCAATTCCCAGCAACAACCGCCACAACAGCAACGATCAGTATCAAACCGACTGCCTAACGGGAAGCTAGGTGAGGAGCTCCGACAGCGTGGACAAAGACAACAATGCGAACAAAAGACCACGGCGCCGGGTGCACAGAAGCTGACTGCATGAACAGGGAACAATGGAGCTGCTGGTTGGGCGTTTGGCTCTGGTGTGCCGCTCTCCGGTGCCGGCGCTGGTGCCGGCGCTGGCGGTGGCCTGCCGAACCAGTCACGCCCCCAGCAGATGGGCAGCAATATAAGCTTTGCTCAGAGTCTGGGCGGCTCTCAGCCGGCCACACCCCTCGACCTTTCGTGAGTTTACCCCCGTTTGAGTTCATCATCTCCTGGGTTCCTTTTGTTTCGACCTTGCCCCCTTCTTCCCTCACCTTTAAAACCTCAACCTCCTCCACCATTCTCTTTCCTATCCACGCATCTCTTCATTCAGTACGATTATCTATACCCTTTTTTTGGAACTTGTTTTTCGTCTTCATCCTTTCTCTTCCCGTCGACAACGTCATGTCGCAGCTTCACCCCCATAGCTCTTCTGGCAGAGTCGTCCTTCAGAGGACCTTCAGATCACCTGCAGCTCAGCGCATTGCTTCCAGCCAGACGGCAAAGGATTTTCTGTATCTTACAGCTGCGAAGGGGTACATGTTTCTGCTTTGATGTTGTTGCCGTTCTGTTCACTCGTTTCTCACCTCGTCACTGTCGTTCTCACTTGCCCATCAAGTCCAACTCATAGCTAACCTTCTGCCTCGATAGTGAATTCCCTTCTTTATCGAATAGCTCTCAGCATCCCAACGCTGGCGGCCAATCCTCGCTATGGGCATCTGCCGGAACTAGGAACCTCGGTGGTGCTCCGGGAATCCAGCGTAGCGCAACAACACCGCTGTCGTCGCAGCAAGGCCAGCACGATGACATGTTTGCCGCGACAACACGGCTACCGGCCAGCAGCCAGCAAGGCTCATTCCGCTTCGGCAACCAACAAGGGAGCATTGGCCAACCGCCGGCCCAAGCGGCCCAGGCGGCCCAAGCTGCCCAAGCTCCTCAAGCTGCCCAGCCATCACAGCCAGGCAGCATCGACGACTTCCCGCCACTCAACCGGACCGCCAACGCTGGCGATATCGGCCAGGACCGCGGCCAGAATCTGATGTCTAGTCTAGGCTTTGGGTCGCAGGTGGGCAACGCTGCTCCCGGCGCGCCATCTGCACAGGGAGCTGGCGCTGGTGCGCCCGGACGAGCAGGTAACGGACTGCTGAACGCACTATCCGCCAACTCGCGTGCCACCACTGCTGGTGAGGTGCGGCCACCAGTCGGATCCCGGACGCAGGAGTCTACAACAGCAGAGGATGACGCACGGCCGAAACAGCCACCATCATTTCGAGAAGAAGCCGCTGGCGGTCCGCCGCCGCCACAACAACAGCCAATAGGCGACGCCAGCTCGCAGCAGCAGCAACAACAGGCCCAGGCACAAGCCCAGGCCCAAGCCCAAGCTCAGGCGGGCCCATCCGTGGGCGCAACAGGCCTAGACGGAGCATTCGCGTCAAAGCCGGCAGCAGGAGAGGAGAACACCGAGGGCGGAGCCAAGGCGCCCGCACAAGACCCGCTACCTGGCATGGCGCCGATTGACCGATGGGGCATGAAGGGTCTGCGGGCCCTCATGAGCAACTACTCGGACTACAGCGGCATGATGTCTGGGTACGGCCTCGACCTGGGCACCCTGGGTGTCGAGCTGAGTGCCAACGAGTGAGTACAGTGTAGGAAAGCATAACAAAGCTCTGTAGCTAACCCCTCCCCAGACTCTTGTCAACACAGCAGTACTCTCTGTTTGACGGTGCCGCACCGCGGCCTGCAGTGCCCAAGTTCCGGCTGCCGGACTGCTACAAGGTCACCAATGTGGGCCCGATTGAGAACAAGATTACGAGCTTCAACGAGGAGACGCTCATGTGGATATTTTACTCGTGTCCAAACGACATTAAGCAGCAGCTAGCAGCAATCGAGTTGTAGGTGGTCTAGGCTCTGACGGATTTTGAGGATATTGCTAATGTCTTGTCTCTCTCTCTTTAGGAGCAACCGGAATTGGCGCTGGCACAAGCGGCAGCAGTTGTGGTTGACCAAAGACGACCTGATGATGCCCCAGGTTCTGAGCATGACTCACGAGCGGGGGTACTATATCGTCTGGGACATTAACAACTGGCGGAAAGAGCGGGTAAGTAATCCTGTATATTTGTCGCTGGCAAGTCCTCTTACTAATTGTTAGACAACGCGCGAGATCACGCTCAGCTATGCCGACTTGGACAACACGGCGCTGCCCCTGCCCAGCTCTGTCTAGCGCGGGAAGGAAGAGACAGGCGTGTGTTATTGAGGGTGGTGGTTGGAAGAGATATGTGTGCGGGAGTGGTCATGCGAGAAAGCTGAAGAGCATACGGTTTTTTTGAAAAAAAAAAAGGGCGCAGAAAGAGAAAAGAAAGATAAGCAAGCAAAAAAAAAACTTCACAAATAGGAGGGGTCTCCCCCCCCCTTTTTTTTTTTGTAAAACTCTTTTTTGTTGAACACTTTTTTTGTTGTCGTTATTTTTATCGATAATCTTTTTTATGCTTTTCTCCTTTGTTCTTTCTCTTGCTTTTTTATTTGGGAAAAAAGGATGAAGGAACAGAGGCAAGGAGGGGGGAAAGGGTTCGACAGTGTCGTTTTTTTTTTTTTTAATTTTCGGAATTCGGGTTTTTTGTTTGTTTGTTTGTTACAATAACGGTGTTTTATTTTTTTTACATTTTTTTTTCTTGTACTCTGTTTTTTCTCGCTTGTTTCTTTGTGGTCGTCCAAGAAACAGAAAAACCAACTAGTCAATCAATAGAGAAGAGAAAGGTCAAGGAAAGAATGGTTGCAGAGGACATCTTGTGCATGTTGATGTGACAATGTTGAGACTTGATATCTTTTGATTTATGTTCACTTTTTTATTATCCACATCGACTCAAATCATTAACTGAGTATATAGTTGAGATTTTGTTTATAAAGTCACATCGACTTGAGTGTTCGTTTGCTGTATCTCTAGTTGTTTTAATTGTTGCCATTCTTACTTCATCATGGCAAATCATTGTCACCATTACATTATCTTGTTTCTTATTTTACTTTAACTTTTTTTTTGGCTGCATATTGTTTTTTGTCTTTTACACATGAAATAAATGTTTCTCCTGATTGTCTTCTATTTGGTTAAAAAAAGGGGAGGAAAGAGAACAAATGGTCCTGTTATTGTTTCATGGGAAGCAATTTTTTTCAATGGTGCTGGATATAATAACGACAATGACGATAAAGACCACAAATGGGGATGATGATTGATGCAAAATGCCACCCGAAAAGTACAAAGGAAAAAAAACGACGATCATGACTGCAGTATGAACGATCAAACATCATGAAAAAAAGGGAGGAGCAACGGGACAACGGGACAACGGCGGGGAAGTAGTAATGAGATGTTTTTTGTTTTCTTTTTGTGTGTAAACAACAAGAACGAATAAGTGAAAAAAAAATACGAGACGCAATAAAAAAAAAGAAACGACATGACATAAAAAATTGAAAAAAAAGGGAAAAGAATAAGAGACGCAAATAAATAAACGAAAGAACAGCAGTTCATCAAGACAGAGGAAAATCCGTACACAAGAGAAGAGTGACGAAGAAACAACACACACACCGGGAGAGAGCGAGAGAGAGCCAACGGAAAGACGCAACGCAAACATTCGGGGGCGGTTTGTCATGAGCCATATTTCATGCTCATTCATTCATACTTCGCTCCTCCCATGCCCTCCCAAACATGAAAAAAAGCAGCAAAAAAACAGAAACAGGAAAGCAAACAATGCATGGTGAGGGCGTCTCTCTCTCTCTCATCTCTCATTTCTCTCCCTCGCGTGTGTACCTTTTCGTCTCGTCCAACTTTCCCTTTTTTTTTAACCCCCTTGCCAGTTTCCCTTTTTATTCACCATACCTGGTGATTTTTGCTTTTCAAGTCCTCATGCCCAGTCGCCATTCGAGTGGCGGGTTTGAAATCAATGCCACTGGCCGTTGCCGCCAATGAAGCCTTCCTCGAGTGTCCGCTCCTCCAGCGTCCGGATAAAATCCCGGTTGCCGCCAGCGGCACCAGCTGCAGCATTGTTCCGGCCGCCTCCGCTGCCGCCAAGGCCGCTGCCGCTCATGTTGGTGGTCATGCTCAAGTTGCTGGCACCAACACCACCCATCTGCGTGGCGCGGCTGCCCCGACGGCCTGAACGGCTGCCGTCCATGCCGGCCATCCCGTCAGCTGGTGGCGGGTAGTAGGCAGGGCTTGGCTGCAGCCGGATGGGTTGGGTCGGGTCAAGATGGCTGGCCACTCTCTGGATGGCCGCCGGGATGCCGCTCTGCTGTTGGTCCATGGTCGACGCACGTTGCCGTCCCCGCCCTTGCTGCTGCTGCTGTGCTGCCTGCTGCGACTGGTATGGGTTCTGCGGGACACCGAGATTAGTGGTTCCATATCCTCCACCGCCTGCAGACGGCGGTTGCTGCTGCTGGATGTACGGGTTGGGCACCTGGGCACCGCCGTATGGTGGAGGTGCTGGTTGTCCTGCTGCCGCTACCTGACTTCCGCCTGGAGTGTACATGTTGCCCGAGTTGTACATGGCCTGGTGTGGCTGACCATGCATTGCTGGCTGCTGCTGTGGCGGTTGCTGGGGGTACTGCGAGTTTGACATGGTGGCATATGCGTTCTGTGCCACCGTGTTGGCCTGAGCCTGGGCGGCCTGAGCCCGCTGCTTGCTGAGGGCCTCGGCCTGTTGCTGTTGTTGCGTGCCGGGCGCAGGAGACCTGTTGAGGGAACTAGACTTAAGGTTCATCGGAGGCACAAACGGTCCTGTGTACTTTTGCTGCGTGATGAACGGATGCAGCTTGGCCTGCTGTGGCGACCACCGCTCAAGCGGGTTGATGTTGAGAAGACCACGGACAAAGTCAATGAATGCAATGCGGTTGTTCATTTCTAGAGAAAAAGTTAGCTTATGCAACCCTCCGAGGGCAGTCACGTTATCTTACCTCTGTCAATCTCGCTCTGCTTCATGTTCTTTCGTGGCATGGGGTAGGTCTTGATTATTTCGGGGAGAGTGGTGGCCTGGAAGTAACGCTTGCTGGGCTGCTCCTTGGTGCCGTGTTCGCGCGAGTACTGGTCCATAGACTTCAGATGATATGTGCGTCTGCCAAACTCGTCGCTGCGGCGCTCAAAGAACTCGCCTGCCTGTTTGCCCATCTCGATCATCCAGTTTGGCGGGTTTCCAAGCATCTCGACAATGCGCATGACTTGGTTGTACTCGGAAGAACCTGGGAACAGGGGCAGGCCGAGGAACAGCTCGACAACAATGCAGCCGAGAGACCACATGTCAATGGCAGACGAGTAGGGCAGACCCAATAGCACCTCGGGTGACCGATAGAAGCGGGATTGGATGTAGGTGTATACTGTCTGGCGCTCGTCGCAAGCGGAACCAAAATCGATAATCTTGATTATGGGGCTTTCGAGGTTCTTGAGCAGGATGTTCTCAGGCTTGAGATCGCAGTGGATGAGGCGTGCCTTGTTCAGTAGCGCAAGGCCGTTGAGCAGCTGCTGCGCAAATACGCGGACGAGGGTGGTACTGAGGCCACGGAACTGGTTCTGCTTGATGAGCTCGTACAAATTGACGCTGAGCAGCTCGAAAACGAGACATAAATGTTGTCGGTGAATAAAGGTGTCTTTTAGCCGGAGCAGGTGATGGTCGTCGTTCTTGTCGAGTTTTGTGTTCAACTGAGTTTGTTAGAACAGAGAAGGAGGGAAGCCAAAAAAAAAAAGGCGAAGGAGAGAATACATACAAGATCCAGAACAGACACTTCCATCATGCTCTGGTTGAAGTATGCGGTCTTGTTCTTGATGACCTTGACCGCAACCACCTCCTGGGTCTTGAGGTTCTGGCACTTGACCACCTGGCCGAATGTGCCCTGACCAAGAACATCGAGAATCAGGTATCGGTTCCTAAAGCTGTGTTAGTTTCGTAGCACGCGCTGCGACTGGAGCAGGAGCCTGGCCGGGGTAACGTACTTGTGCCCTGCTTCTTCGGACCCGAGAATGTCGTTGACATAGAGAATATAGTCGCTATCATCGTTGTCGTAGCCATCGTTCTTGACGCCCTTGCTGGGTTTTGTGAGGACTCGCCGTGGGTTGCGAGAGGATTCGTATTTGAAGTGAGGGTTGCAAATGCGGTATGTGGCGGGCAGATGCACAGTGAGAGCTTGTAGAGGCTGTGGTGCAGGGCAGGCGTTAGTGGACATCTGGTGAGGAGCAAGCCAAGACTGCTAATCAAACATTGTGCCATGCACGAAAAAAACTTACGCTGATAAATCCGCCTTCTGGGTTGGCTCTCCGGAAGGGCGGCTGGGCTTTGACCTTGGGCCGCAATTCGGCCACAGTCCTCAATTTCTTAAATTCAGGCACCGGGCCCTTGCTGCTAGGTATTTGCTGCCGCCGCGGCGACTTGTCGCCATATGTCGGGTCTAGCAGGCCGCCTGCCGACACGGCACCGAACAGCTCGCTGCCCGAGCCGCTCAGACTGCCGTCACCGCGTGTAGATAGTGGTGGAAGCATGGGTGCCTGCTGCTGGTGTCCATGGTGGTGATGCTGGGGTGGGCCGCCGGACGATGACTGTCTGTTGCCCGGGTAGTAGGGGCTCTGCGGGTTGTATGGGCTGCCTTGGGGCGCATAGCCGTCGTTTGGTGGCCGCACCGGCGACTGGCGCTGCTGTTGCGCCTGGGAAGAGACGTAGGGAGACCCGGCAACGGCCGAGCCGGGCGCGATGCCAGACCTGCCGGCGGCACTGCCGTTGTTGCCATTGCTGTTATATGGCGTGTAGGGCGAGGTGGGCGAGAGGACTTCCATCGGGGAGTAGCGCTGGGCTGCGGACGAGGGCTCGAGCTGTAGGCCAGCTCCGGCTGCACGGCTGCCGGCGGCACTGCCGCCGAGACTGGCGCTGCTGGACAAGTGATGGTGGTGGTGTGGGCGGATGGGGTACTTCATGCCGGCGTAGGGGTCCTGCTGGTGGACGCCTGAGGCGGCAGCGGTAGCGGCATTGGCCGCGGCGTCGTGCATGGCAATGTCGCCGTTGCCGTCGCGCAGTGTTATGGGCGGGCCGCCGAGGCCCTGGGAGGTGTTGACGACGCCGGGCGGCGCCATGGCTCCGTACTGCTGGTGGGCGGTCTGGTGGGGATGGGCGTGCTGTGGCGACTGTTGCTGTGGCTGGCCGGCGTAGTCTCGCCCCAGCTGGCCGTTGCCGTTGTATCGTCGCGCCGCACTGCCTGACGAGTCAGGGTATGACGACCATTGATCCATGATGGGCAGCTAGCTGTGTCCAGCGCACGCGATGCTGGGGGGGTAGACCGAGCGGGCGGGCAGACGAGCGAGGGGGGGAGTAGGGAGGGCAGCAGACGCAGGGCGTCGGCAGCGTGGACGGCGCCAGGCGAAGCAGATCGTCGTCTCGGGGTCGTCTCGTCGACGGCGGCAGCCGTGCGTGCTGTGATGGGACGCAGCTGGCGCGGTCGTGCGGTGTGGCGAGAGGCAGCGATTCGCGGTGTGGCCGATTTGTTGTGGTCGATTTTCTTGCTTTTCTTTCTTCCGTCGTCTCGAGGACCGCCCTCGGCTGGCGCTGTGGGGAACAAAAAAGCGACAGCGGCGGCGACAAAGAGGAATTAAAAGAAACAGCAGAAAGGACGACAAAAGGAAAGCACGCAAAGGGCGAGGGGCGAGCAGATAGACGAGCCGATGCTGGCTGCGGCTGGTTGTTGGGCGACGACGAGAGGGGAGAGGAGAAAGGAGGCAGGCGGGAAGCTGTGGCCGCAGCTGACTGAAGCTGGCTGCTGGTTGGGTTGGCTGGCTCACTCCAAAGTTTGGCGTGCTGCGGTGGCTCCTGCTGCTTTTGGCTTTGCTGGCTCCTGCTGGCTCCTGCTGCTTTTGGCTCGCTCGCGGCGTGCTGGTGGCCTGAAAAGAAGCTGACTCCGCTAAAAAGCTGCCCGTCAGCCAAGACACCAGACAAAGAGCACGCAATGGCAGAAAGGGCGCTGGCGGCGGCGCAGAGGCAGACTCGCAGGCAGACGAATTGGTGATGTGCAGTTTGCGGTATTGTGCCTTTTCGTCCCTGTATTCACTTTTCTGCGTTGATTTTTAATTTCCTTACTTTTTTTTATGGCGTTGTTGTTTTGGGGGTTGTACTTTTCAGGCTTTATTATCCGATTTTATTTAATTCTGAGGGAGAACGAGGGGGAGAGGGGGGGAGTGGATGGGCGGATGGGTGAGAATACGGGGTTGTTGGCTGGCTTCGTCCTGGCACGCAGGGGTTGGGGGAGCCACTAGCAGAGGCAGCAAGCAGTGGCAATGGAGACAGGCAGGCGCGATGGGGAAATAACGGCCCTACGGTGCAGAAAGCCCACTGTCTCTCTCCCTTGCCCGCGAACTGTCCTGTCAACTGTTTAGGCAGTCCATCCCCCAAGCCGCCAGCTTCTAGCGCATCTTCCGCCCAACCAGCACGCAGTTTCCTGCTGGGTTTGAAGACTGAATGATGGTCGGTTTCGTCTGGCAAGAATTTCCCAATTTCTCACTTTCTGCGGAGTAACAGGATCGCCCGACAGCCAGATGACTAATACTGGGGAAACGGACCACCGCAGCGTATTGCAGCGTTGCTGTGCATATTACTCTGCCTCCTGTCTCGACGAATGTGTCTGCCTGTCTTGCTTCACTGTGTACTGTGTAATGATGGCATTGCCAGCCAGCAGAGTGGACAATGCCCGGCTGGCAGCTTGGAACTCCAAGCTGCGGTGGACAGACTTGGCCACCAGCAGACGTCATTGCGATTGGGCTCTCCAAGACGTGTTTTGTTTTTTTTTACCGCTTCTTTTTTTTTGCCTTCCTCTGTTTCAGGATTTCGCCCCCGTCGCTCCGCTCCCCCCCTCCCCCAAAGGAAATGCCCTGATTACGGGCTCTGTCGCCTCGACGTTACGTCTTCCTATCCCAGGACGCGTTTTAGCCGCCGTAGACTGGCGCTGGCCAATGAGAGCTGACCTGGCTGTGACAATGCGCAAACCAGCGACACCTGTTGCTCCTTCTTGATGCCCAAGCTCTTTTAAGTTTTTTTTTTTTTTTTTTTTGCTCTTTTCTGCTCTCTTCAAGCCGATATAGAGCTGTTATTACAACCGTATTGGAACAATTATTGCACCAACTAGGGCAGCTTGGCTGGCCAGCCTACCAGCTGCTTGGGCGATATCAAGCCCCGCAGATTTTCTCTTGTAAGATACCAATGCACCAGACCCAGGCGTGCTCACACATTGCATTCAATGCACACAATGAGAGAGATAAGGCCTCCAACAGGCAATCATTTCTTTAGTTGGACATAGGACACTGCGCCGCCAATATCCTTGGATATCCCTATCTTGTCGCCTCTATAGGTCCGAATGCGGTCCATCTCTGTCACCGCTGCATACTATGTATCAAACTAGGCCAGAAGGGACGCAGACTGACATGGGAAATGCTCGCAGGCATACCCCTAATTCCTTTAATACAAGACAATGTGCGCCTTTGTGCTGGTATGCACCATGGACACAGCCCTTAAGGGGAACCTGCAAGGCTCGGCCTGTCAGTCTTGATTATCGCACATCTCACATCTTCCCTCCCCTTTTCAGAACCGCTGCGGTTGCCCTCTCTTGCATGTAATATGTAGACTTGGAACTGGGAAATGGAAAAAAGAAGAAAGAAAACCGGCGCAGACCCACTGCGTCGTAGACGAGAGAGGCGAAGTCGAGTCTGATTCGACATACGCCCGTCCAGTTAAAAGCACAAGGGGAATAGCAAATCAGAAGGCGCAAACGAAAATGGTATCTTGTGAAGAGGAGAAAACACAGAGAGACGGTAGGACATATAGGCCGATTATAACACAGCAAAGTGCAAGCAAATTAGCCAACAAACTTTTTAAAACAGCACTGGTCAAGGAAGGGCAGTAGCCCCCCCTGTCTGTTATCATTGGAACGAAGAATGCAGCAGGTAACAAAATAGAAGAGGGAGGAGAGAAAGAGAGAGAGAGAGAAAGAGAGAGAAAGAAACATAGGGACCTGAAGTCGTCATCATACTCGTCATAGCAACGGCGCCTCTGCAGAAAACTAGCTAGGATTTTCGACAGGAGAAAGGAGCCAGAAATGGAACAAATTGGATGCAGCGCTTTGTGGAGGGGTAGGGATAATAAGAGAAGGTTGGTGAGAAGGGGTGTAGAGAGTACAAAGAGACACAAACGCGGCAGCAGGGATCGTAATAGCAAAGATAGCAAAGATAATCGCTGGTGGAAGAGCACGAAACAAAGATCCGCTCTTCCTCTTGTCCCTGACAGGTCCGCGGAAAGACCAATTGGCCGCCATCATTCTTTTGAACATAATTTGGAAAACTTGGACAGCAAACGCAGCAGCTAAACAAGGATAGAATGTATCAAGCATAAAAACAAGGATAGAAATAGCAGACAAACGAGCGAAGATACCCTTGGTAGGCCAGCTCGCTAGGGCGAGTCAGGGCCAAATAGACGAAGATAAAATAGAAAGATAGAATAGAAGATAGAAAACAGAGGAGGGAAACACGAGAAGCAGAAGAAGCGAATGAATCTGGTCAGAAAACAAACAAATAACAACTAAGGACCAAAGCAAGAAACGGAGTAAATAGAAAATGGGAAGAAGACAGGAATTACTCCGCTTTTTGGCCTTGATCCCATTACAGAAGACAGCCCGAGCGCTAAACAACAGCGAGAGAGACAAAGAAAGAAAGTAGCATGGCAAACTGGTCATTCAACGCATTAAAAAAGAAAAATCAAAACCATTTGCAAACGCTTGGTGGGTGTCTGTGATATCGGCTGCTGGAAGCAAGCCTGGCAAGCCTGCTAAAAGCATCGCCGCTGTGGAGAAGCCTGTGGCGGAGTCGTCCCTTCTTTTCCATGCTTTTTGTTGGGAGATTCGAGTGGGCGCATGCGCAGAGCTATTCTCTCGTCGGTCGCCTTGGCCAGCCTGCTCTGGCTGACTGTCCGTCACAGCCTGTAAAGAAACACCGCCATAGGATGGTCGCCACCATATGTAGGCCTTCGTTGCTGTCGTCTGCATCCCCATGGCGACTGACTCGGATTGAATTGGCCATCCTGGACCACCTCAAGAGACATCCCCCCGTTGCTCGACTCCGTTGTCGCAGCTGTCCTTACTGACGGCCACCGTGGCGCATTCCACCGTACTGCGGGAAGTAGCCGGTCGGGGTGCCAGGGTAGGGGCCAGATGCTTGGGCGCTCTGAGGGCTGTAGGACTGCTGAGACGGGTCAAAGCCCTGGGCGTTGGGTGTCTTGTCTTTGCCCCACTGCGAGGAGAAACATTAGCTAACCGTTGCACGACTAAAAGAGGCTAAAGAACATTGGCACAGTAAAATCGAAAGGTAACATACGCTGCACTTCAACGGCCGCCCGTTGACGTTGTATCCGTTCAACTGGCAGATAGCCATCGCTGCGTTCTCGTGCGTGTCCATCTTGATGAACGCAAACCCACGGTCGGACTGGAAGCGGGACTCCGCCACATAGCCGAAGTTCTGGAAGAGAGGGACCAGGTCGTTTTGCGTCGTGTAGGGCGTCAGGTTGCCAACGTAGCAAGTGGTCTGCCACACCGGAGTCTGGTTCACAACCATGTCGTAACTGTGCACACCATGGGTTGGGAAGTGGTGGTGGCCAAAAGGCGTGGTTGGCGTCATGCCCATCTGCTGCATTGCCTGCTGCTGAGCCATTGACGGCTGGCCCTTCTGGTTTGCCCAGTTGCAGCGGATGGCGCGTGAACCCAGCCATTCGCCATCCATGGTGCTCAATGCCTTCTCAGCATCAGGGCGATCGCGGAACGCAACGAAGCCGTAGCCGCGCGACCGGCCAGTCTTCATATCCCACATCACACGAGCTTCAGAGACGGAGCCAAATGTCGAAAAGGCCTGCATGAGAATGTCGTCGTTGACCTCGTTGGACAGGTCGCCCACAAAAATGTGGAAGTGGCCCGAGGTGTCCTCCTTGTTCGGGGTCGTTGACTGGTATGCCCAGTTGACACGGATTTCCTGCAGAGCCTGTGTTAGCTCACCATCTTTAGTAGTGTGTCCTTCTGGGTTGCTTCCGTACCGACTGGTGGACCCGACGACCGTTGAGGGTCTGCATTGCCCGCTCAGCTGCGCCAGGGTCATCGTACTCGACGAAGCCGTAGTTGTAGCCCTTAGCCTGTGCATAGGTTAGCTCCTTGATTCTTCCAATGTCGTCCGTATGGAATGGCGGATTAATAAAAGAAGGCGGGGCGGGGGCTGTAGCATACGTTCTTGTCAGGGATGATCTTGACGTTTTGGACATGGCCAGTCGTCTCGAAAATCTGGCGCAAGACGTCCTCAGTCACACGTTGGTCCAGACCGCCAACATACAGGGCGCGCTTGTTAGGCTCGGGTGCAGAGCGCCTGGCGAACCCCCCAGCACTGGTGGGCGACATCATGTTCTTGTCGCCTCCCATAGGCGACGTGATGGCCGTGGGGATGGGGTTCGTGTTCTGGGGGATGTGGAGGGGAGGAGGTGGCATGTGCGCCTGGTTCGACTGGCCATTTTGGTTGTTGTCGAAGACGGGCGCACCAGAGTTGCCTTGGTTCGGCGGGATGTTGGAAGCAGACGAGGGGGGGACGTTCTCTGCCATTGTGGTAGCTGGCGCGTGACTAGGACGAAGCTTGGGTATGGGAAAGAATGGTGGCTAAAATAGCTGAGATAGCTGCAGTAGAACGGTGGGGATGTGATACGACGACGTTGGTGAACGTGGACGCTGGTATCGGTGGACGGTAGAGCTCGTGAAAAGTAAAGAAAGTAGTTGCCTGGCGAACAAGAAGGGAAAAAACTCGAGAAAGTCGTTCGTAAATTCGTTAGATAGAGCAGGAGCTGACAAAGTTCAATCGAAAAATGAGTAGATGCGAGACGAGATTAAGAAATTCGAACAGGTGTGGAGACTTTGGATGAAACCTATGTTACCCCCATGTCAGCCAACAAGCTCGAGAAAGGGCAGGAGAGTAGCATTCAGAACAGGCTAGGTTGCCCGAGCGCACACCTGGTAGCGGACAGTGCCTCAACACTCAACAGATCCGAGCACAAGAAGCACAGAGTAGAGCATGTTTGGGAGGGCAACGGCGGGTAGAGGAAAGGGAAGGGGACGGACAGCTGGGCACAAATGCAGGAAAAGTTTGCTGTGTATGTGCGACTTACAGAAGGAGCTTGGTAGGAGTCGGTCTAATAAGAGGCGACAGGCTGGTCGTGAGAGCAGAGAGCACAGTTGTACAGCGAACAGAGAGACGAGAGAGTACACGAGACTGAAGGCAGTCTGCAAACAAGGGCCAGAAGAAAAGAGGTATCACGACACTGGACAGGAGCGAAGAGGAAACGCCGACGCCGACAAAGCAATGACGAGACAGTGACGAGAGAGCGGACGAAGAAAGAGGGGGGAGGCCCGAGGGACTGTGCGAGACGTGAGCTTGGGGAGCTTGCTGGCTTGCGGGCGTGCGAGCTTGCGGGCGTGCGTGGCGCAAGACGGCTGGGAGGAGCGTGCAAGGCGTGCAGAGCTGGCGAGAGCGACAAGGAGAAGGCGGCGGACCCAGTGAGCTGCTAAGCAGGCCGGGCTAGGCAAGGCGGATGATAGAAGACGCGTGACGAAAGCAAGAGGAGAAGAGAAGATGCGAAGGGCAGAAGGAGAAAAGGATGCCGGAAAAAAACAGGACGGCGTAAAAGAAACCGAAGCCGCAGCCCAAACAAGAAAGGGAAGAGACACGATGCGATGCTGTTACGCGGAAGAAGAGAGGGAGAGAGGAGGACGAGACGGAAAGGAAGACGAGGAAGGAAAAGAGGGTGGGGAAGGAAAGGGAAAAAAACGAAGCAGAGAGAGGAAAAAGAAAATTTTGGTGAATTTAATTCTTATAAGAGAACATGGCACAGCAGCAAGCGATGGGGAGGGAGGAAGGAGGGGAAGGCGAGGAGACTGACCTTGGGCGTGTGGACACAGACGTGTGGACAGACGACGTGTGGCAGCAGGCAGAGACAAGCGGCAGAAGACAGAGCAGACAGGCGCAGCCAGGGGATTGGAGGTGGTGTGGCGCTGGGGGCTCTTGGGGTTGGGTCGCCTTTTTTTTTGGGTCGAAGTCGGTCGAGGGTGGACGGGACGAGAGGGCTAGCGCGGCGTGAGGGCGTGTTAGCGTGGTAGCGTGGGTGACAGCAATTTGGGAGCGTTGGAAAAGAGGAATAAGGACGGGTGGGTTAGTGGAGTTAGTGGCTGTTGAGGCTGGTGGAAAACCGTTGAAGAACGACTAGCAGAGAGCTAGGGGGCCGCAGAGAGGGGTTGCAGATAGGAAGACGGTGTGGCCAGCGGCCAGGGAAGCGGCAAGGCAGGGACAGCAGCAGCAGCGACGACCTGCCGGACAAAGAAGCGGCACTCCACAAAGCCTGACGCGCTCGATGCCGTGATTGCAGTGGTTTGTGAGCCCTGTAGCCCAGCGATGTTTGTGCGGTGCTCTGTGCTTTTTTTTTCTTGTTTTTCTCTCTCTCATTTTTTTTTTTAATCAGGAGGCATCTTAATTAAATTATTTAATCACCCTTCCCGCAGCCTTGACGGCCCCTCTTTTTGGCTTTTATTCAATTCACTATTATCCCATTATTTCCTTCCTTTGCTGGCCCCTCGTTGGCCTGTTGGGCGGCGGGTGCCCCACTTGCCCATTCCTCAGTGCTGGTTGGCGCACCGTCGCTGCCACCACCCCTGGACCCGACGGTTCAACGGTTGCCCACACCCACCACGGCCATGCAACTAGACCGCCTATCACATCGTGCCAGCGGCCCTTTGTCTTGGGACCGAAGACGACAGCGTGCAAAGGGGAAAAAAGAAAGAAAGTGGCACCGGCAGCCAGCCCGCAAACCCAAAGCCAACCACGCCCATTAAAAAAAAAACGTGGAAGCCATCCCTCCAAAACCCACCACGGCTCCCACGCTGCTGCTGCTGCCACCCGCATGCCGCTCTCGCTGGCAGCAAGGGATCCTCTCGTCCCAAGTCAGGCATTGTGAAACTGGTGCACGCAAAGCAGCGTCGGCTTAGTCAAGGCCGCCGACATGCGCCCACTCCGGGTGGTCGCGCAATCCCCAATTTACTGATATTGCTGCTATTACCCTGCATCGGGCTGCGCTGCGATCGTAAGATACCGTCGCAAGACACCGTCGCAAGACAACGTCGCAGGCCACTGTCGTGCAAAAACACACAGCCGACCCACTTGGCCCAGCGTCTATGTTACCCACGGTCTTGGAAGCCAGCCATGCGTCACGCGCACCCTGGCCCTGGAGTTCTACGGCGACAAGATCCCGGGCCAGTACGCCATCCTGTCGCATACCTGGGAGCAGGGCGAGGTCACCTTCAGGGACTGGCAGGATGCCGCCGCAGCCTTGCGCATGGAAGGCTACGGCAAGATCAAGAATGCCTGTCTCCAGGCCCGCCGCCACGACCTCGACTACCTGTGGGTCGGCTCTGCCGAGCTGACCGAGGCCATCAACTCCATGTTTGCCTGGTACCGCGCGGCCACCATATGCTACTACTCTGGCGGGCCAGCTTCCTGGCAATACATCTGCAGTTCGCCAGCACATTGGCAAGAGCAAGTAGTTTACCCGTGGATGGACGCTCCTGGCGCCGACTCGTTTCATATTCTATGCTCAGGACTGGTCCAAGATGGGCACGCGTGTCTCGCTAGCAGACGCAATCTCTTCGATCACGCGGATTGACACGTTATACCCGACTGGAGAGCGGCCCTTGGCAGATGCAAGCGTTGCGCAACGGATGTCGTGGCTCTCGCGGCGTGTCACCACGAGAATTGAGGACATGGCCTGCTGCATGCTGGGAGTCTTTGACATCAACATGCCCCTTCTGTATGGAGAGGGCTCCAAGGCCTTTGTTCGGCTCCAAGAAGAAATTATCAAAGTGTCCAACGACCACACCGTATTCTGCTGGCCGTGGAACCCATCTGTCCCCTCAGACTGGGTCAGCATGCTGGCTCCCTCTGCCGATACCTTTCTCCATTCCGGGGACTATATCCAAACTAAGAGGAACCTGGCATCCATAAAGCACTACTCCATCACCAACATTGGGCTTTCAATCACTCTTCCTGTCGTCCAGACGTTTGCATATTATCTTGCTGTCTTGAATGCGCAGCATGCGACTCGCTATGGCGTGATGCATGTGTCTATCCCCATTAACGGCCGCCTTGGCTCGTCTAATCCTGAAGAAAACAAGGTCATTCAGAGGGCTGCATTTCCTTCTGCTCCGGTGTTTGTCGCCGCGGCGTGGGCTGTGTCACGACCTTCACTGTTTATTCGATCGCGGCAGCGCACGGCCTTAGCTCTACAAGGCTGGCCATCATACAGCGGCAAACAGGAATCCATTAATAAAGCACGGGTGTCATCTTTTAGTTATGGATTTTTGCTAGCAATGGACGACCCTCGGCCATACTTGCCTCTTAGAAAGAACTCGGGACCACCTCAGAGTCCAAACATACCCGCCTGGTCTCTTTGACATTGGCCAGAGTCTGATACTGCTACCAACGGACTCCCACCAGGCTGCCACGGGTGTTATGGTAAGGCTCGGTAGCTCCGAGGACGAAGGATGTGTTTTGTTTTTGGGATCGATTGGGAAGGGAAAAGGTGCGGCTTCACATCCTGGCAAACGACACATCCTTTGTCGAGTGCTTCCACCAGCGGCCTGGGGTCCGGATGACGATGCCTTGTGGCGTACAAAGTTGTGTGCGTCACTCAAAGAGGAGGTGGAAACACTCACTGGAAGCTACCCAAAGGGGTCTGGGCCGTTCTTTGCTGTTGTTACGACTCTAAGCGTCTGGCCTCCGCGTTGTGTATATTAGTAAAGGCATGAATTGTGTTCAGTTTTGGGGAACTGAAAACGACAGCGACGACGATGTTGATCTCATCTCGAATATTGCAGGAGTTGCAGCCTGGGGTCGCGGAAAGGGCATGAAGCTGCTTCATTATTAGTCAGTCGCACTTGCGTTCTCTCTCCATCTTCCAGGGTGCCTGTACAAAGTACCGCTCACGTGCCGTTGCTCCGTGGCCGCCCAATATTGCACCGCGCTGTAGTGGGTCTCCCAGAGCATCACCATTGGTAGACAATTATCCAGTGGAGAACTGGCTGCTCCTAAACGTCACTTTTCCAAACGGCCACCCTCCAACCTCCAGCCCGCGCGAACCAGCATCGCCAAATGCGCCGGCATGCAACAACACCGTGCGAAGCAACCTTGATATTTGACGCGCTGGAATTTTTGAAGTCTCTTATGAGAGCTTGACTGGCCTGGCAGCCACAACCAACTTGCCGCCATGGCGACTCCGCGGCCAAACAACTCCCTCGACCTCCTCGAGTCGACCGTCAATGACGTCGTACGTTTCATGATGCGCCTGCCTGGTGTCTGTCTGGTTTGCGGATTGGGTTATGTACTGACAGCCTGCCTTCACACAGCTTGTACACACTGGTAAGGCCATAAGGGCGCAGAATAAGAACGGCCGCAGGGCCACGCTGCTTTCCAGCGCTGGCAAGATCTCGGAGGCAAACATGGTCTTCAATGGGATTCTCGATAGTATAGAGGCCGACATTGTGAGTGATAGCCCAGGATCCAATCAATCTTCGAGGCGAAAAGAGAGCGAATGTGCTGACCAGTCCCTCCCAACTAGGTCCGCGCAAAGTCCACCTTGCTGCACGACCTAGAACAAGTCCGAACCCGCAAGACCGCCGCCGCCGCCGATGTGGCCAAGCAGGAACACGTCACTGCTTTGCACCAGCAAGCACCGCCGGCTCCCATGGATGTCGACATGGAGGAGCCGGCGCCGGCGCCGGCACCGACTTTGGGTGGCGCTACGGATGGTGCAGTGCGCATTAAAACCGAGCCCGTTTCCGAGCCGGCAACCACCGGCAACAGCCACGCGATGGCGCCAACGGCGCCAATGATGGCACCCTTCCCCGACATGGACATTGATACGTCAGTCACAACGTCTGTTCCGGCACCAGCACCACCCGCCATCAAAGCCTCCTCCTCTCCCCAGCCACACATCAGCACCACGCCAATACCGCCACCCTCGATTCCCATGGCAAAGCAGCCGACCACGCGGTCGCCGCAGGCAACTGCAAAGCCTGCACCGACAGCTGGAAAGACCACGACAGGCAAAACGGCTGGCAAGAAAACGACGTCTCCTGTGCTCAACAAAGTGGTGTCACCCGCCGCTTCGCGTTCGACAGGCTCACCGGCATCACAGTCCGCGGCGGCGGCGGCGGCAGCAGCCGCTCACAGAGTACCCTCTCCTGTCATGGTCAAGTCGGCCGCCGCATCGCCAGCACTGATCAAGGCACCATCCTCGCAGCCGCCCACTCCTACCCCGCTGGCAGCATCTGCATCGGCTGCTGGTGGTCCTGGTTCTAGCACAAACAAGGCCATCTCACTATCGTCGCAGTCTTCGTCCCCTGTTGTCGTGACATCCCCTGTCCTGAACAAGAAGGCGGCCACGGCGTCTCCAGCAACCAGCAAGACGATGCCAGGGGCAGCCCGCACTGCTGTTTCTGGTCCAGCACAGCCAACAGTCCAAGGCCAGCCCACGAAACCGAACAGCTCGACTGATATCTCCATGGACGACTTTTTCGATCTCACGGGCCCGTCCGGCTCTGATGACCAGGGGAACACTGACGACCTGGGATTTACGGATATGCAGTTCTCCCTCGTCCCAGCCGGCCAAGAAGAAAACAAGAGCGGTCCGTCCCAGCCGCCAAAAGCACCACAGCAGCAGCAGCAGCAGCAGCAGCAGCAACGGCGGCAGTCACAGATAGCACCGCCTGCACCAATGTCTATTGGACCTCCCGCACAGCCAACCCAGGCACCGGTACCGCCGCAGCCGCAGCCTGCACCTCAACCCCAACAGCAGCAGCAACAACACATGGATGATGCAGACTTTGATGTTGAAAAGTTTGCAGCCGACGCTGCCCAGAACCTGTTGATGGACAGCGGGTTTTCGACGGACCAGAGGCAGCAAATACAGCAGAGGCAGCAGCAGCAGCAGCAAGCGCAAGCACAGGCACAGGCACAGGCACAGGCACAGGCACAGCCCCAACCAGCACGGCCGACCTCGCAGCCACAGCAGCAGCAGCAGCCGACGGATGACTTGATGTCTCTTGTCGGTGCCAACAGTGGCGCTGCCGGAGCAGCTGGCGGCGTCGACAATGGAGACGACCTGTTCAACTTGATCGACGACGGCATGGACCCGCTCGGCGAGGACGGGACGACCAGTTTCGACGAGCTGTACATGGCAGCCGGCACCGACTCGATTGACATTGACAACTACTTTGACAACCCATGAGGGGGTGTGTAGGGGGTTGAGGGGGTGTGTAGGGGGTTGTGGTCATTATCTTGTTTTTTTTTTTGGTTTCTTTCACTGTTTCGTTGGTGTCTAGGGCGTGGCCGGTTATGTTTATGGCGTTGTACTCGAGAAAGGCATATTTGCATTAGGTAGTTTGAAATCACAGGGCAAAATGAATTAAAAGGTTATTCAATCTTGACTGTTTATATACGTCAGGCACGGGCGTCCGGCCCCGGGAGAGCGATTTACAGCTTCCGTGAGGAACAAAGGAAACAAAGGAGCCGTTGGAGGCGGCCCCCCGAGAATAGCCGCCGCATCGGAGGTGGACAAAGAAGTATCGGCGCCGGAGCGACAACAAAGAGAGACAAAGAAACATGCCGGCGGTTACACAAATATTCGGAAAGGGGGGGGGCGGTCCGGGTCCGCTCCGGGCCCGTTCTTGTCGTGTTGATGATATGTACCTACAATGTTCAAGGTGGTATTGTGTATCTACAAAACTAACTGTTTAGTGTAATATGTGCGTCTACAACACTACCTGTTGATTCATTTGGTGAAGCACGAGGGGGCTTCCCGCGTGCTCCGCCTCATCCTATGGACCCTGCGTCATGTTCCAGAGGCTGCCGAGCAGGCCCGGGAACTGCGGGTTCCGCAGCGTCGACCACGAGTAGTCCAGCAGTCCCCAGGTCTCGTCGTAGTCGACCTGCCCGGCGCGCACATAGTAGCTCCCCTGCAGCGCCCACACGGCCCAGTCGCCGTCGTTGCTTGCCAGGTACTCTGTCAGACAGCCGAGGTAGGTGCTGTCGTCGTCGGACAGCCCGCCGCCGTCTTTGCCGCCTCCTCCCGTCTGCCCGACGCCAAACTCGGACAGGATCAGCGGCGCCGTGTAGTCCTTGCCCTGCTCCAGGACGAACCCGACAAACCCGCCGTAGAGCGCCTTGAGGACCGCGCACGGCAGGATCCGCGGGAACGTCACGGTGAACGAGTACGCGTGCCACTCCCAGACGTGCTTGCCTGCCCAGGCGGCAGACCAGCTGCCGCCGCCATCGAGGGTCCGCAGATGGGCCAGGTCGGTGGCCGACTGGACGCCGCCGACGACGATCAAAACGTCTGGGTTGGCAGAGTGCACGGCTCTGCCGGCCTGCCCGACGAGGTCGTACCAGTCGGCCCTGGGGCCGTTTGTGTCCTGCAGGAGGAGGGCGCGGAGCTCGTTGCGCAGCGACATGGCCGCCACCTGGGGATTGTGGCTGGCGTGCGCCCACGTGGCCATCGCCTCCAGCCCGTCGAGCCACTCCTGCGTGTGGAAGAAGCGCGAGTTGGCCGCGACGTAGCCAAACGCCGTGTCCCACCAGCCGTTGCCGTCGGCGAGGTCGCAGCACCACGAGGCCCTGCTGACGTGGTTGTCAAGCACGGTAAAGATGCCGCGGTCCCAGAGGGCGTCGATGACGACGCCAAAAACGTCGCGGATGGACGAGTTGGCCAGGAACGGGTTCTGGGCGAGGGCCTCGTCGTAGAGGGCGGCCACGTCCTGGGCGGGAACGCCGGCAGCCGCGGCCGCGTTTGAAAAGGAGTCTTTAACGGTGACGTGCGGGTTCAGTGCCAGGTCGGTCGAGTACGTGAGCCGCACGCAGTTGAACCCCTGGTCGCGGATCCAGTCGGCGAGCCAGGGGACGGGCCGGCGGTGGAGGCCCTCGGGGAGGTTGGCCTCCATGTGGCCGGCCCAGTTGATGCACCGAAGCTTGACCCGCTGGTTGTTGGCGTCGAGGATCCAGCGGCTGGAAGTGTGAAGGGGGAGGGCAACATTGGCAGTGGCGGCAGTGGTGGCCACGAAGAGGGTGAATATGGCCACCACCAACATCGATGGGCGTAGTAGACGCATAATCGTCCTATGAAATAAATAACCAAAATATGTAAACCAAAATGAAAGAGATCGTCCAGTATTCGGAGCTCTATTGGAGAGGGCCTGCTCTTATGATGGTAATATGGATATCTCTTTCAAAGACGGCATTGTAGGAAATCCAGGGACATTGAAAAAATGCAAGAAAAACTTGAAAAGGTTCGTTCTTTAATAGGGATGAGCACTTTGACAGGCCGTAAATCCCAGGGAGTTGGTCAAGAGCGACTAAGCGAGATTTGGCTTGTGATCTCAGAAGAGCAAGGCAAAGGCACCCCTGGTTCAAGAGTCCAGTGATGCGCAAACCAGAATAGTTTAAAACAGGGCCTCTCTTTCGCTTTCGCTTCTCTTCTCTGGATCCCGTTAGGCTTGCCGCAGGCTGGCTATTCGGGCAGGGTCTTAGTTTGCCATTTAACGGGAGGGACCACTAGTCTTTTTATATACGTCATTTGCAGATCTCTTCTTGATCTGCCAAGGAGTCTTCGGGCATCGGAGTGACAGAGAATGTCCGGATGACGAAACAGAGGTGCATGATGGAGGGTATCCCCTGGATGGGGTGGGAGCTCGGAAAAAAGAGGTGTACTGGAAAGCAGGGAAGAGCTTCCCTCGGAAACGAACCTATCAAGTTCTGAGTTCATGGAACGGGCAAAAACAAAAACTCGCATGCTCTGAGGGGGAGGGATGCAAAGTCACTTTGTATCCGGTGATCGTATTTCAAAGTCCCGCTCTTTAAGGTGGAAGAGCATGTGGCAGAGAGGGGAAGGGATGAAATAAAAAAGACAGGGGAGCGTCCGTGGGGGGGGGGGGGGGGTAGTTTTTTAATTATTTGCTCACATGACGATACATAGTAATGAAACAGAAAACGGACAGCCAAGTCCTACGGCGAATGAAAAGGACAGGCTGTAGAGTGTGGGCTTGTGCAAGAAATAAGCTTTTCTTTCAAGTAGTTCAGCTAGCCAACGACAAGGCTAGACCATGTCATGGTTTGTGCAGGATACAACCAATACACGCATGTGCACATTTGTCCGTTGGGGATCTTTGTATTAATGAATGGGTGCGACCGGGAGAGGAACGTCTTTAATCTAAAGGATCCAATGTGCAACCCTGGCGGCGACGAGTTGTGAACAGGGATTATAGACGACTCCTGCTTGTTACTTCACAACTCAAAGTCCAGTTGTACAAGATGGCCAGTGCCTTCTTTGTCTTCCCTTTTCAACAGGGGCCATGGCTGGCCTGCCACATGGCGGTCTGTTACACAGTTGCACAATGAATGCCTGCATGTTCTGTGTAAGTCTAGAGAGTTGTCAAGTGCCAATGGCACTTTGTAGACAGTCTTGCAATTTTGTAGATATTTCATTTTTGGTTTGTATCTGAATAGACTTCCTAGCAGACACTATAATAACAAAGCCTTTCAGCTTCAACAACCTTCCATTCTATCAATTCATACTACAAAGTCGTTTGTGTCCGGGGCACACTTTGTCATAAAGCTTCAACTCCCCTTGGAAAGACAAAAGAAAAACAACCAAAATAAAGCGAGTGTCATGTCGTCGTACAGGTCATTAAACAATAACGGCCCGCATTCGCTTGTCAACAAGATGCAGGCATTAATCCCATGCTGTGGTAGGCTGGATGGGGGCTAGGATGGTTCCCCTTCCTCCAAAAAAAGCGAGTGTCGGTGTCGTGTGTGTGTGTGTGTTCGTCTTCGTAACATCATATTTGCATAACAGCATATACAATTTTTTTGTTTTCCTTTTCCCAACAATCAAGAGCAAGGCAAAAAAGACTAAAATGGGCAAAAAAAGGACTGGCTCGGCTAATTGCTTGTTGCTCCAACGGTAATGCAAAAAAAGAGAGTGTGTGTGTGATGATCACGTTCTGGATCGTTTCGAGTCGCTTTGAGAATGCGTGCGTGGCGTTATGTCATGATCGTTCTGGGGGCTGGCGTTGTCGGTGTACCCAGGCCGGCCGTAGTTGCATTGGGAGGTGGCAGGTGGGGGATGGCAGCCGCACCAGTTGCGAGCTGGAGGACAGGCGCCGCAGAGCTTGTGGGTGCGGATGTGGTTGTGGTTGTATTTGTATGTGCGGGTGTCGTGGGTGTGGCAGCAGTCGTAGTGAGGGCTGGTGTGATTGTAGCGGTGACCGTCTGTGTAGCCCCGGGGGCAGACGAGGACACGGCAGCCGCCCGGATTTCCAGGTCGCGGCGCTTGGTCAGGAGGCTCTTGAAGGCGCCCAGACACAGCAGCAGCGACTCTTCGTCGTGGGCTGAGAAGCGGTAGATCTTCTCCTCGGTGATCACCTGCAGGCAGTGGGCTTTGGTGCGGCTGATGGGGTCACGCTCGACCACGTTCACAATGGACGACAGCGGCACCACCAGCTGCGCAGCATACTCGGACTCGTCCTTGTACAGAATCAGGTTGCGCGGCCGCAGCACGGCCCACGAGTTCTTCCACTGGCGCATGCCGCCCTTGCTGCGCAGCAGGTACAGCCAGCCCTGCCAGACAACGCGGTCTGGGTCATCGATCATAGCGGACACGCTGGCCTGGCTGATGTTGCGCCCTCCAGTTCCCACACTGTTGCGGCCAGAGACGTTGCCGGTTCCGTTGGCACTGATGCTGCTGCGCTTTGCGTTGGACAGCGTTGCAGACGGCCGTGACGGAGACGTAGAGAACGGGGGGGACTGCCCGGCCAGGCTCTCAAAGGAGAGGCCGCGCATGCGGTTCTGCACATCGCTGGCATGTCCACCATCAGAGTAGTCTGATGATGCCAGTTCGTTGCCAGACCAGCCTGATGACTCGGCCAGGCTGTACTGCTGCTGCTGCTGCTGGAGTTGCTGCTGTGATGACAGTCTCCGTGGCGGCACAGCCTGGGGCAGTTCTGGCGAGCTGGATGCAAGCCGCTCTCGCTCATGCGCAGCATTAGCAGCTGCCGTGGCTGGGGTAGGAGCCTGTCTGTTCCGGCCATTGGTGAAGAAGCTGCCAATGTGGTAGGACTGGCGACGCACAGCCGGGCTAGAGAGAAACATCTCTTCCTCTTCCTCCTCGATGCGGGCCTCGGCACGGATGCGGTCAACCCACTCAAATGCATCCTGGGCGCTCTTGGCCTGGAAGTGGTAGTTGCGTGACGGCGAGAAGAGGCCAAAGACATGCTGGCGCTTCTGCTTGGGGTCTTTCAGCAGGGCCACGGCCGTGAGGTCGGACAGGAAGATCTTGTGCCGCAGCTTGTCCTCCTTGTCGGATTTGTAGATTGACAGAGCGTTGGGGCGCAGGACGAGGAAGATGGTCCGCCATGCCTGGACAAAAGGGCTTGTTAGCTCGAAGGAGAAAACCTTGGCGAGGCTTTAGCGAGGCTTTAAGCGAGGCTCCAAGGGAGACAGAGAGAACGGCAGTCCCCCCCCCCCCCTGCATGGTTACACACCTTTGTCTTTTGTGTGCGCTTCTGCACGTAGCCGCTCTTGATTACACGGTCAAACTCAAACGATCCATTCTGGTTGACCGGCGAGGTGTGCGGGTTTATGACGAGCTGGCTGCGCAGCCGTGCGGCAGAGGTCTGTGTGTTGACGGCCGGTGCAGAGGGCACGGCTGTGGCAGGAGAGATGGCAGTAGACGAGGCCGGGGGGGCAATGAGTGGCGGGGGTGCCTTGTTGCTCGAGGCCATTATTGGCGGCTCGGTAGTGGTTGTGCTGCTCTGCATCTCGACCATGGTGACAGGGGCGTAGACGTCGCGTCGTCTGGATCGTCAGGGGAGAAGTTGACGAAGGAGCCGGGGCGGATCATCAAAGAAAAGGAGGAAACGGTCGAGGATGAGGCTATTCGGCGGGGTGGTCGAGACTCTGTAGGAGGGCAGCGGAGCGAGAGACAAGCGTGCAATAAGAAAACGAGTCTCGAGACCAGCTGCAGAAGGATGCGGGTTTTTTCCCTGATTTGCCAGAAGACGGGCGGGAGAACGCGAGCAGAAAGTGGCGAGCGTCGAAAATGAGGGGTTGCACTGGCGGAAGGGCTGATCGCGACGGATTTGGCGATCCGATGTCGCTAGGATGGGGAGATGCTGGCAGCGCAAAGGATAGAGGAAAGAGCAGAAAACAGGGTTTGGAGAAAGGAAAAGAAGGAAACGAAAAACAGGAAAAAACAAGAAAAAAAAGAATCGCCCAACGCGGCCGGCAAGTCAACAGGAGGTGAAGGGCGTAATAACAAAATCCAGGAGGTTGAATATATTAAGTAGCATTGGCCGACTCCACACCAGCGAGAATGCCCCAGCCAGAAATGCGCAGAACCACAAAACAAAAATAAAATAAAAACGGTTTAATCAGAACGGGCAAAAATGCGATGGCTGCAGGCGGATATAGGCTCCCCTGGCGCAACAATGGCATACAGAATGCAACTGTGCCAGAGATTGGGTTAATTGGGCAATGCGCAGCTAAAAATGTGGAGCCGCACACGGATCTGCCGCTCCCTTGGGCGAGGCCAGACAACTGCGACCCCCTGCCGACGGGCCAGACTGGAGCAGCCAGAGGCTAAACGTTTCGAAGGGAGATCCTGGGCGGGAGAAGCCCGGGAAGACAGTCGAGAATGTGTGAAGGGGCAGCGAGAATGTAAAAACGGCGGGAAATGTAAGAATTAGCTGGGCAGCGAGCATTAAGCGAAGTGTCAATGTGGTGAGACAGGCAGGCGAGAGGGAAGAAGAAATGGAGACGATGTGAATTAGACGGACGAGAGTTTAAGAGAAATAGAACGAGAAACAGAAGAAACTAGAATTCGTCAATGCAGAATGTTGATCAGTCACGCATCGCCGCCAGAGACAGGAAACGCCCAGACTTTATAAATTTAGAAGGCCAGCAGCGCCGGCAGAAGACCGCGGAAGACACAAGTACACGGGACAAGCAGCATGCCTCAATGTGCAGACAGACGAGCCGGGCAGCATGTCTAATGCAACGCGAGATACCTGCAGCCAGTTGCAGCCAGAAACAAGCACCAGCACGCCTCGCCACCGTCCCTGGCAGACGGTTTTGTTGGGGGCATTTCTGTGCATCCAGTCACAGCCCGTCGTCTGTCCTTTCGTCCCTTGTCTCCTGTGTGGCCACTTCTCCTGGCCTGCTGGTCTCCTGGCCTGCCCCTTCACCCCCCGTGTAGCCAGTCCATCCGGCCTTCTGTGGTCGCGCAGAGTCCCGAACCTTCCGCGTGTCGTGGTCTTCTGTGGCTGGCGACCCCAGCGCTGTTCAAAGTGGGGACCGCCTGGGAGAAACCGTCACAGGGCGCTGATACTCGTAGTAAAGCCAGTAGTGTTGCCCGCGAACCTATGGGAGGCTCTCCTGCTGTTGTTAGCGCCCTTTGCATGCCTGTAGGAGGCAGTCAACCTCCCCCCCCTCTGACAGGGCTGATTTTTTAGCGTGTTCCAGCGTGGCTGGCCTCCAGAGGCTCCAACGCAGCCGTTTCAGCACAGCAGCCTGGCCGGCCACTCGCGGCCTGCTCGCTTCCGTCTGGCCTGCTTGCCCCCAACCAAAACGACTGGCTGTGGCAGTGCAAGAGCAGAAATGCCTGAGCCAGCGTTGTAGGGGGAGTGGGGACAGAAACAGGAACAATTGGGCCTGCAGGAGAACAGCGCAGCACTGCACAGCACGGCAATGCGCTGCACGCTACTGCCCTTCCTGCAGGACGACACAGCACCTTAAATCTGATAACATCCCGCAGCATTTCCATACACCTTTACAGGAGGAGGCAGCCTGCCCAACGGATGTTCACCACCATGCGCATCTTGCGACACCTCGAGAATACGCGTCAGGACGAGGGCAGTGATGCGCGATGCAACTGCACTATTTTGAGGGCTTTTTTCGCGCTTTCCAATGAACGCTGCCTGTGTGTCTCGCTCTCGTGTCTGCCTGGGTGGCTTTGCTGCCTAAGTGCGCGGAGTGAGAAGATGCCAGCCTGCACGACAATAGCGCCGAATCTGGTAGGCTGCCAGCGAAATGCCGAGTTGTCCGATTTGGGTAACTATTCTTTTGTAATTGAACGGGAACCAAAAAAAAAAAAAGAATGCACGTCAAGAGACCAGAGAACGGCGTTCGGGGTCGGCTTTCCATTCTTTGTTCCAAATTGTAAAAAAAAGCGCCGGGAGTCTCGGGTTACCGAGCTACTCTTGGAGGCGACTGCTTCGTAAGAGGACAGTGTAAGTTGTTCTCCAAAACTGAGTGACTGCTAAGGCTCTTGAAATGCACGTGACATGGCGATGACTTTTTGGCAACTTTTTGGGCAGGGACGGGAAAAAAATTGAGCCTCATTCACCATCGATTACTCATTTTCCAGATTTGGACTTGATAGCTTTTTAGCGTCTTGTCCACTACGGAAATACCAGGGCCTTCATCCCACAGCATCCACGAGACAGACAGCGTATCTACCAGTCGAAAAATGACACAGGAGGCACCGACACGAAAGTGTCGACGGTGCAAAACCCAGGATGCAGTCCATACAATCCGCGGAGAGCACGTCTGCAGGTAAGCGAACTTTTTTTTTTAACGTTTTATCTTTTTTGCACAACAAATACCTTGTTTTTTTGTTATTTTTACCCTTATTTGTCGTGTTTTATTTATTTTGTTTCATCTGGACTGACACAACTCGTCCCAGTGACTGCTACTGTCGGTTCGTCTCCACCAAGACTGTGAAACGTCTCGAGGTTCTCAATCGGGAGCTGGCCCGAGCCAATACAGCAGCAGCAGCAGCTTCTGTAGCTACAGCAGCTTCCTCCCAAGCGCCCGAATCCCGGCCAGCCAAAGCCACCAAGCCGGCCAACAAGACCTTCTTGGCGGGCCTCTCTTTTGGGCCTTCGTCGGCCGCCCTTGTCGATATCTGCGAGGGCATCATTGCCGGCCAGCTGGCCAAGAACCGTGATGCGGCGTTTACCCTGCACGTTGTCCATGTTGATACGGAGCTCAGTGGGTCGAGTGACAACAAACAAGTACAAGATGCTCCTCTCCTGGACAGCTGGCGCCAGAGGTACCCCCGGTTCACCTTTGAGCGGCTACCGCTGGACAACGTTCTGGCCGTCGACAATATAGACTGGGATTTGCTATGTCCCCATGCACAGCCTGGAAGTGAAGCAGTCTCGTCTTCCCTGCAAACAGTCCCGCCGTCCCTACAGACAATCCTCGACCGTCTGCCGTCGCCAACGTCTCGACGCGACGTGACGGATGTCCTCGTGCGGCGCCTGCTCATATCTCACACCATCTCGGGCGGCTACGACGCTCTGTTCCTTGGCTGCAGTACCACTGCACTAGCCGAGCGGACACTCGCCGAGACAGCAAAGGGTCGAGGCTTTTCCTTGCCGTGGCAGATCAACGACGGGCCGGCAGAGAATGGCAGCTCAGATGCTCCGAGTACTGCTGACAAAAAAACAATCCCGCTGTACTACCCCCTGCGAGAGCTCTTCCGCAAAGAGCTTGTCACTTACACAGCGGTGACACAGCCACCACTACAAGACCTCATCCGGCCGTTGCCGTCCGAGACAGCCTCGTCTTCTGTCGTTTCTCACAAGGACCTCAGCATCGAGGACGTCATGGCACGATACTTTGCCGAGGTGGAAGAGAGCTATCCGTCCGTCGTAGCGAATGTGGTCAAGACGACCACCAAGCTCGAGCGGGGAGATGGCCATAGCCACGGTACAGGACACGACCACGGCGGATGTGGTGTGTGCGGTATGCCGCTTGACGAGACTGGAAATGAGCGGTGGAAGGGTGAGATTGGAGACTACGAGACTTCTTCGCTGGAGAATACCCTGGGACGCGTATCACTAAACGCAAGGAGACTTTGTTATGGTTGCGAGCGCTCAGTTCATGGATAGGAATCTTTTGCTGCATTTGGTTTTAAGATTTGATTTTTTTTTTCTTGCATTTTTCTCTTTTCTGGTTATATATATACATAACCGGCGGCTGGCGAAAAAAAAAAAAAATGATGCCGCGGGTGGCTGTATGAACGAAATCATGAAACCTCTAAAAAAAAATTCCTAAAGCTTTTATATTGCCAAAGCCAATATGCAAAAAAGTTCGAAATGAAGGACATTCGCCATCCTTCTCTTTCAGCTCCCTCTCTCGTCTACCTTATACCCAGTCCCTCTTCTAACCTGGTTCGCCCCCAACCTTCCTCGTTAGACCTATGCCTTGTTGTCCAGCATCGACGCTGGCAGGATGCGGCTCTCCACCTTGCGCATGAGCTTGTTGGTCTGCTCCGCAAACGTCAGTGTCAGGATCGTGTGCGGCAATATCCGTGCCAGGTGCGGCAAGAAACCCTTGTAGATGGCCAGGAAGCCCTCGGTCCGCACCGTCTTGGCCAAGCAGTCGAAAACGCCCGTGTACAGGTTGCCGTTTTGGTTGTACAGACGAGACATGATGGTATCTATAATGTTAGTCAATGGTGCTTGAACAGCAACACTTGTAAAAGGTACACACCTGGAGGATGCATGAAAATGCAGACGACAAAACCGCTGGCTGTGCTACTGGTCAGATGAAGAGCCGGGCCCTCCTCCATGTCCAAGTGCCGCTGCAGTCTCCGCTTGGCAAAGAAGTACGTTGGCAGCTGCACGGAGCTGCCGAAACCTGTCCGGATCATGGCTGCGCCGATACCTCGGTACAGGCCGCGGATGCCTTCGGCACTGTAGATCTGCCGCATGCCGTCCAGGGCGTTGCGGTACTCGTGCTGTGTGCCGACGGGCAAAAAGGGCGAGAAGCTCTGCAGACGTGTCTTGATCAAAAAGAAGGGGCTGCCGGCGGCGGCGCCAATGATGCCGGACCCAGCACCGCTGATCATGTTGATAGGCAGGCTCTGGACCTTGGTGTCGCCGTAGAACAGGGTAGCCAGACCCTTGCGCATGGGCTCGTAGAAGCCGAGACGGCAGCCGTTGAGAAGGATCTGGTAGACGTAGGCACAGCCGATACCGCGGTAGATGCCGCGGATGCCCTCGTTGCGCAGAATGACAGACACGCCGTGGAAGGGACCCTTGTAGTAGTGCGGCTGGTGGCCCTTGGACTGAAGCTCGCCCTGGAGCTGCATCCGGATCTTGACCATCTCGAACGGATGGGTGGCCGTCACGGCGCCACACGCGGCAATGCCGCCGGCGATGAACGCACTGCCAACCAAAGAGTCAGTACGGCAAGGTAGGAGGAGTTGGCCGGGGGGGAGAAAGGGGGAACACATACCCGCCTGTTGTTGCCATTGCGCTGGGATGTTATATGGTATCTCCTTCTTTTCAAACACAAACACGCTCTCTCCCGCAAGAGATCTTGCTATATCGGCAGGCCTGCCACGCAAGACACCGACCGCCAGTCGCACGCAGAGATTCTCCCCAACAGTGAGCACGGCGCAAAATACCGAAAACGAACCTCGGCTGGAGCACGAGACGGCAGGGCTCAGAGGCGGCAGGTCGTCACCGGAGGTTCCGAGCTTGAAAGCGGGCGGCGTTCGGAAGCCTGCCAAGAGGGAGGGGAGTCGGGAAGACGGTGGGTGTTGTCCGTTGGCGAGGGTAGAGAGAGAGGGGGGACGAGGACAGCCTAAAAGACGTTTTTTTTTTTTGTCTCGGCTCCGATTTGCGCGCCGTAAGCTTACAGGAGGAGAAGCTGCTGCGACGGTGTTGGGCGGGTGCCTGCGAGAGGAAGACGCAATCAATGCAGTCAATGACTCTGTGCTTGGGTCGCAGGGCAAGAATAAAATAAAATAAACCCCCAATGGCTCGGCTTCTCCGCGTTTCTTGCGCTGGGAAATTTTTACCCACAAAGCTTCTCCTCTCTCCAAAGACTCATCGCTGGGTATTAAGAGCCCGTCCAGCCAGCGAAATTCGGAGCATTACAACGAAAAGACCTGGGGTGGGTCCCTTGTCTTGACCTCTTTGGGGATAGCGTCTGCACTTCTTGGGTCTCGGTTCCCCGCTAGAAAGGGTCGATCCATTGGGCGGGGAGCACACCAGTTCCTGAGCAATTTCGCGTGGCAGCTTGTTTGCGAAAACCGCTCCAAGATAACTAAGCACAAACATCAACCTCCAACTGCGACAGCTTCATTCCCGGCGCCAACGAGTTAAACGATCTCGAGGCTACCTCCTGAGCCTATTTAAGCGTCCTAACAAACCTCTGACGGGCCTCTGACTTTCTCACGACCACCAATCTTCCCCTCTCGCACCGTCTAGACGAATCCTTTTCACCAGCCTCTTCAGAAACGAACACTGCAAAGGCACTCTGCTGCCTTCCAGCCAGGGTCGCGCCGGCGCACCCTCCTTCTTACCCTCCCAACACCATGACGGCTGTCCCAATGGACGTCGACTCCCCGGCACACTCCTCCTCCGGCCATGCTCCGGCC